>CM070069.1:1447500-2794166 GCA_036320875.1 Cotoneaster glaucophyllus
AATGAGGAAGGCATCTTCGAAACCAGTGTTCGTCTACATGTTTACATCAATCTTCTCACATATAACTAGTGTAGGGTGTGTAGTCAGAAATTCTGTGTGAAAAAAGAGAGTATCTTGAAAGGAATTGGGTGAATTCTCTAAGGCATGTTACTACATTCAAATCATTGTTTTAATTGATTAAACTGCGAACTAGTAAGTGACGACTGTGATTAAGTATGTGCTCGAGCGTAAGGATGACTAAAATCTATGTGAGTAATGATCTTTGGCATGTCATGTGCGTTGGAAATCCTTGAGGCAAACGTTGGAAGGTTTAGATTGTGTTTTGTTTACTTTGTTTTTGATATGAGCATTTTTATGCGAATTAGTTGGCTTGTTCTCATGCATTTATGTTAGTTATTTGTATTTAATTTAGTATTTTAAGCTATTTTCGTGTGTTTGTAGGTCCCAAGGGGTAAAGTATCAAGAAAGTGCATTTTGGAGCCTTTTGGAGCATTTTTGGGCATGTTTTGGATAGCTTATGATTGGAGCAATGTAGATGGACGAAATTGAAGACCAAAGCATGCTAGGAATCAGCTAAAGAGAAGAGGAAAAATTAATTCAAGTCAAAGAAGGAAAAGGAATCCAAGAAGAAGAAGGGTTGACTAAGTCAAAGTTTCCTTACTTTGACCTTTGACTTTCTTAATCCTATTTTATCAAGGTTTCAATTACAAAGAGGGAATCCTAAACAAATTGGGACTCCTAATTCCTTGCTCAAGAAGGTTGCTGCACATGTTCCTTAGCTCAACATTCCTTGCCGTGCAAGGTTGATGCGAAAATAGTTAAGCACTCAAATTAACCCTCTTGTTGTAGATTGTAGTATAGATGCAAGTAGCGATCGTTCTGGACCGGGGATTAGGAGGGCTTGCTAAAACCTCTAAACTGACTCTAAAACATAAAAACAAAGTTAAAAACGTAAGGAAAGATTCACAAGACTCAAAACAAGCTGAAAACACTCAAAACTGCCTAAAAACACTAGTTAGGCAGTTTCTGACCTTAAATGAACTTTGGACGAAAATATGAGTTTGGTTTGACTCAAAAACACTCAAAACATGAACAAAACATATTTAAGACACTTTAGAACAAGAAAGTAAATGGGGGATTTTGATTTGGACGAATTTAAAGCTAAAACAAACAGAATGTAAACTAGGCAGATTCTAGAGCAAAACAACTTAAAAACGTTTGGAACTCAGATGGTGGATGGGTTAGCTAAAGGTTCATTCTCCACACATGACACACTTGTGTACGAATCGATTTCCAATTGCTTTTCGATAAATTATGAAGCCCAACACCCCAGATTAACCGTGATGCACAAATTAACCCTCAGATTTTCCTTATGTCATTGAATTGGATGAATGCATACAACAATCCAAATTATTCTCCAAAAGTCCTCCACATGGATGCATAATAGAGATACAATCAGAAATCATTAAGTTTCATGAAAATCATAAGTGTTGGCGAGACATTCGTAACTATGAATGCATGATACGTTTGCCAAGAACTCAATTCACGCGATTGTGACAAGCAACCTTCACTACTTATGAATATAAACTTGTAACGATTAGGTGAAACTCATTTATATTCTAGCATCAAGTTCATGCATGAAAACTAAGTATGCATCCTTAATCAACAAACAAGAACAAGTTATGAATAAAACAGTTAATCGAATTGCATTCACAACTTATTAAATCACAACTGGAAGAAATCAATTCATATCTCAAGCATGTTCATGGCTTCAAACTTCCCCCTAGCTAATTAGGGGTTTAGCCACTCATGACTACAACAAAATCAGAGAATAAAGAAGTAGACATTGAAAAGAAGAATGAATTACACCTAGAAGTCTCCAATCTGCACTCTTTGGAACTCCAAAGCTCTCTTCTTCTCCACCTTGTTGCGGCACCAATGGCTAAGGGTCAGGATGGATGTATTTTGGGTGAAGGGAAGGATGGTTAAGGTGGTGGAAGGCTGCGGCAAAGGGTAGGGAAGGATGGTGGCTGCGGCAAGGATTGGTTGTGAGTGAATGGGATGAATGGTGAATGAATGATGCGGCTGAGAGAGAGGATGAGTTTCTGACGAAATTGGGTGAATGAATTGTGAATTATGGAATGGAATGGTGGGAAAACTTGTTGTTCATGAGGTGAGGCACTTGGGTATTTATAGGACTTCCAACTACCAGCCATGGCAAGATATTAGGGCGTTTTTCAGCAGAAACTAGGCATTTAGAAGGGTAGTTGGGGAAGGAATCTAGGACAAGAGTTTGTGGCAGATTTTTAGGAGAGTTTTGAGGCTTTTCTCCATGTTTTGAGGCTTTTTAGAACCCCCAAATTTAGGTGATAAAGTATGATAAGAAACCCCCCTTTTGTGGCTAAAATCATGGAAAGATAAAGGTGACAATGTTGGAGACAATGTTCCTTGTTTCTTGGCTTTTCTTTATCTTTGTCTTTAACTTGTTTCTTCCACCTTCTTAGCTGATTTCTAGCCTTTAAACCTTCAATTTCGTCCATCCCTTTAGCTTGAATCATAAACAATCCTTCCTTGGCCCAAAAACACTCCAAAATGCTCCAAATTGCCTCTTTTTGCATCCTTAGCCAATGGAACCTGAAATTGCACGAATTTGACTTTAAACACTATAGTAAGTAAGACCTAACTACTAAAATGCAAGAAAACAAGCTAACTAAGTTGCATAAATATGCTCCTATCAAATTCCCCCACACTTAGCTTTTGCTAGTCCTCGAGCAAAACAAAGAAAACAGAACATAAACAAACATAACCTAACCTTCCAACGTTCGTTTCAGGGATTTCCAATGGTACATAACATGTCAAAGATCATCATTCACATAGATTTTAGCCATCCTTACACTTGAGCGCATACTCAATGGCAGCCACGTTTACTACTTCACAAACAATCAATTTAAAACAAGGTTTTAAATGTAGTAACATGCCTTAGAGAATTCACTCAATTCCTTACAAGATACACTCTTATTTTCACTCAAATTTTTTTTGACTACACACCCTCCACTAGGATATGTGAGAAGATTGATGTAATATGTAAACGAATACTCACATATGTTTATAGCAAAGAAAGCATTTTTCTGGAGTTATGAATGAATATGATCTCATGAATGGAATGCTACTACTTAGATGCGAGAACCAGTGACACCATATGCTCATATCACTCCCAAACTCCACAAATTGAAACACACAACACTCAAGATAGAAGTCAAGGGGTGTAACGGGGCTAGGGTGATTGGCTAACAAAGAACGGATATGGAAAACAAACATTCTTGAAACAATAGTAATCATAATAGTTGAATTGAGGTTTAGAATTCACTTTAATGGCAGAAACTAATTGAAACACAAAGGGGTTGTGAATAACACATATTAGGGCCAAATTGAACGTTTTAGACCCTTCCTTCAACACACAACATTTGTGAGTTCATTCTCACTTATTTCGAACCTCTTTTTCTTTCTTTTTCTCGCGAATTTTCTTTCCTTTTTGCTCTCAAAAACACAAGAATCCCTTCCCCCACACTTGTTTTCTGCAATAATTACTCAAAACGAATTCCCTTTACATCATGCTTTACTATGCTTCAAGAACAAGGGTATGGATGGTCCTAATCTAGGCTAGGTGAGGATGATGTGAGTTAACAACGAAAATAGGCTAAACGAGGCTCAACGGGGTTAAACCTAAACACAATTGCAAGGGGGATGGCTGTTTGGCTCTTGGTTTTCTACACAACTTCATCTTGCTCGTGTGTTATGCAAATCAATATCATGCTTTGAATGAAACGGATATGAGTTCTAGCATTTGGAACTAAATGATGAAACGCCTTCTAAGTAGTAACCAAGCAAAGGATAATGAGATCATGCAACGATTTTTAGAAAACAACAATGCACAGATTATTACACTCCAAAGAACGTGTTAGGCTCAAGTCTCTCAAGGTTGTAGCGTTAAGTTGAGTTCTTTCCTTCAAGCATGTTACAAAAACTGATTTTTTTCTTTATGATTACATGTGAATTCATAAGCTATAACGACAACCAAGCATGCACCACAGGGTAAATCAAACTTTCATCCATGTTTATAACTCTCTTTAACAGTCATGCAATTACAAACCGAATCCTCATCATTGTGTTGGAAGGTACCCTAAGACACAAACAAACACACAAAGGCAACTCTTTTTGGCTCTTTTTTTAGACAATTTTTCAAATTTTTATCAAATTTTCGGATTTTTACTTCAACATGCATAAAAACAGCTTAAAACACACTAAAACACACAAAAACAGTGAGAAACAACATTGCAAGTGATAGGTGAATAAAACCCACGAAAATCATGCATAAACAATAAAACCCACGAAAATCATGCAAAAACAGATTGTTTACCCCCCCCACACTTAAATCAAACATTGTCCTCAATGTTTCAAACATAAACTCACATAAAAACAATCAAACAACCAACAAAGAGACATAGATAGATAAGGGCAGCAAGGAAAAGGGTGAAAGAAAGCAAATCTGGATGTAGAGCCGATTCTAGGTGTCTTTATTGGCATGGGTTGCCTCCCACGAAGCGCTTGCTTTAACGTCGTGCAGCCGGACGAAAAACATCCTTCAAACATCATTTGGAGCCCACGGCATGGAGAGTTGTCTCCTCCACCACATGCTCCTCGAACAGGTCGTAATAGGGCTTCAAACGATGCCCATTCACCTTGAATTCATGTCCGGTTTTCAAGCTTTGGACTTGGACTGCACCATGAGGAAAGACATTAGTAACAACAAAAGGTCCAATCCATTTAGAACGTAACTTACCGGGGAATAACCGAAGTCGAGAGTCAAAGAGAAGCACTTTCTGCCCCTTGGAGAAAGTCTTGGTGCGAAGCATCTTATCATGATATGCCTTGGTCTTGTCCTTGTAAATGCGGGCATTCTCGTAAGCCTCGTGTCTAATCTCTTCGAGTTCATTCAATTGGAGCTTTCTATGGACCCCAGCCGCATCTATATCCATGTTGAAGGTCTTCACAGCCCAATGTGCCTTGTGCTCTAATTCGACGGGCAAATGACATGGCTTGCCATAGATGAGCCGAAAAGGAGACATACCAAGTGGAGTTTTGTAGGCCGTACGATATGCCCACAGTGCATCGTCTAAACGTAAGCTCCAATCTCTCCTTGATGGCCCCACGGTCTTCTCTAGGATCTGTTTGATCTCCCTATTTGAAACCTCGGCTTGCCCATTGGTTTGAGGATGATAAGGTGTTGAAACCTTATGCGTAACGTTGTACTTCTTGAGCAAAGCCTCAATGGTTCGATTACAGAAGTGGGACCCTCCATCACTAATGAGAACTCTAGGCATCCCAAACCTAGCAAAAATGTTAGTTTTCACAAAATCTGCAACCACCTTAGAATCGTTAGTACGGGTGGCTTTTGCTTCCACCCATTTCGAAACATAATCAACAGCTAGCAAGATATATGTGAAACCAAAAGATGGGGGAAAGGGACCCATGAAATCAATACCCCAAACATCAAAAATTTCCACAAAAGAGAGTGGTTGCTGCGGCATTTGATCCTTAGTACCTATATTTCCGGTTCTTTGGCAACGATCACAAGTTAAACAAAAAGTTCTAGCATCTTTAAACAAAGTGGGCCAATAAAATCCACATTCAAGAACCTTCAATGCCGTTCTTTGTGTGCCAAAGTGTCCACCACAAGCATAAGTGTGACAAAATTTTAAAATTGAATGAAATTCACAATCATGCACACATCTACGCAAAATCTGATCAGAACAATACTTCCACAAATAAGGGTCATCCCAAACATAGAATCGTGCATCTTTTCTCAATTTATCACATTGGTGCTTGCTTAAAGTGCTTGGAAGTTGTTTAGACACTAAGTAATTAACCAAATCGGCATACCATGGTTCACTTACCTCAATGGACAGCAGCTGCTCATCGGGGAAAACCTCATGGATAGGCACGGCATCAACATCCTCACCATGTGTCATACGGCTTAGGTGGTCAGCCACTACATTCTCGCTTCCTTTCTTGTCTCGGATTTCAATGTCAAACTCTTGAAGAAGAAGCATCCAACGAATAAGCCTAGGTTTTGCTTCCTTCTTCGTAAGCAAGTACTTCAAAGCTGCATGATCAGAATAAACAATCACTTTAGTTCCAATTAAATAAGACCGAAACTTATCTAAAGCAGAGACAACAGCAAGAAGTTCTTTTTCCGTAGTGGAGTAGTTCAATTGGGCATCATTCAACGTCCGAGAGGCATAATAGATCACATGTGGCTGCTTGTCTTTTCTTTGCCCCAAAACAGCACCTAAGGCATAGTCGGATGCATCACACATAAGCTCGAATGGAAGACTCCAATCTGGTGGCACAATGATTGGTGCCGTGGTGAGCATGTCCTTGAGGTGCTTGAATGCATCCTCACACTCCTTGTTGAATTCAAAGGCAACTTCCTTTTGTAGGAGACGGCACAAAGGTTGTGCAATCTTGGAAAAATCTTTGATAAACCGCCTATAGAACCCTGCATGGCCAAGAAAAGAACGAACCTCTCTAACCGAAGTAGGAGAGGGTAAGTGACGAACAAGGTCTATTTTTGATTTATCTACCTCAATTCCTTTTTCCGAAACAATATGGCCTAGAACTATACCTTGTTTAACCATAAAATGACATTTTTCCCAATTCAAGACAAGGTTAGTTTCAACACATCTTTTCAAGATCAAAGTCAGATTATCCAAACAATTATCAAAGGAGTCGCCAAACACACTAAAGTCATCCATAAACACTTCAATAATCTTTTCAACAAAGTCGGAGAATATACTTACCATACACCTTTGGAAAGTGGCAGGTGCGTTGCATAAGCCGAATGGCATGCGACGATAAGCAAAAGTACCAAAGGGACACGTGAAAGTGGTCTTCTCTTGGTCATCCGGGGCTATCACAATTTGGTTATATCCAGAATATCCATCAAGAAAACAATAAAAAGCATGTCCGGCTAACCTTTCAAGCATTTGGTCGATGAATGGCAAAGGGAAGTGATCTTTCCTCGTTGTGGCGTTTAGCTTCCTATAGTCAATACAAACTCGCCATCCTGTTTGAACGCGTGTAGGCACAAGCTCATTCTCCTCATTCTTGACAACAGTGACTCCGGACTTCTTAGGAACAACTTGAATGGGTGAGACCCAACGGCTATCGGAAATAGGATAGATCACTCCACAATCCAAGAGCTTGATTATCTCCTTCTTCACTACTTCCATCATAGGAGGGTTGAGACGGCGTTGAGCCTCTCGTGATGGTTTGGTCCCCTCCTCAAGAAGTATGCGATGCATGCAAGTGGTGGGGCTAATTCCCCTAATATCGGCCAAGGTCCACCCTATGGCTGTTTTGTATTCTCGTAGCACCCTCACAAGCTTCCCTTCCTCTTGTGCCGTGAGTATGGAAGACACAATGACGGGCAATGTCTCGTCCTCTCCCAAAAACACATACTTTAAATGGTCCGGCAATGGCTTAAGTTCAAGAATAGGTGCCTGAACAACAGAGGGTAACATCTTAGTAGAAACTGAACTTGGAATTGAGAGCGGAACCTTACCATATTGTTGTGGAAGTGACTCAAGAGCAGCCACAACTTCTGCAACCTCTTCATTGAAGGGCACGGCTCTATATTGCACAATCTGGCCGTGGGGTTGCAAGGGCTCCATGGCTTGATTATTGAGTTCTACGCCCTTTGTTATGGTTGTCTCAAGTGCGTCCCCATTCAATTCTTCAAGGTATGCCTGCGCCAAAGAGTCAATAACATCAATGGAAAAACAAGAATGGTCATCAACGGGATATCTCATAGTATCAGAAATATTAAAATCAATAACTTCCCCATCGAATTCCATGGTCAAAGTGCCCTTAAACACATCTATCTTCGTGCGGGCTGTCTTCATGAATGGCCTTCCAAGGAGGATCGGCAAAGAGGTGGAATGGGCTGAATCCTCCATGTCTAGAACGTAAAAATCAGCCGGAAAGATCAATTGGTTCACCTGCACTAGAACATCTTCTAAAACACCTTTTGGGTAAGCGTTAGAACGATCCGCCAATTGTATAATCACACCATCATTTTTCAATTCACCCAAGTTCATAGATGCATAAATGGAGTAAGGCATGACATTTATGGATGCACCTAAGTCTAGCATTGCATGTTCAAACCTAGTAGTGCCAATCACACAAGGAATCGTAAAACTGCCCGGATCTTTGCATTTAGTGGGCAGTTTACGTTGCAAGACGGCTGAAACGTTTTCACTTACCTTTACTACCTCTTTGTTCGACATTCTTCTTTTGGTAGTGCACAGCTCCTTGAGGAATTTGGCATACTTTGGCACTTGTTTAATGGCATCGAGGAGCGGGATGTTTACTTGCACCTTCCGGAACGTTTCAAGAATGTCCTTCTCACTCTCATCCTTTTTTGATTGCATGAACCTGCGAGGAAAAGGTACACTGGGCAGATTAGCATTTAAATTAAGTGAATTGGGCACTAACTTACCTTGCTTGGCCGAATTGGGCTGAATGGGTGCTTGCGGCAAGGGTTGCTTCACCCTTGCCGTGGGTATGCTTTGTGCATCCTCAGATTGCAGCTCCTCTTCATCCACGTTCTGGGCAGATTTGGTAGTTTGGGACTCATTCCCAACTTCTTTTCCATTACGCAAAGTGATGGCTTTGGCAGATTCGAATCCGCCCTTCGGATTCACATTGGTTGAGCTTGGAAGTTTTCCTGGCTCTCTAAACTGCCCTACAAATTCTGCAATCTGCCCAATCTGCTTCTCTAATTGATCAACCCGTTTGTCTTGGTTTTGCATTGCTTTAGCTTGATTTTCTTGCCCCTGAGACAAATTGGTTAGTAACTTGAGAAGTGTATCATTATCTAGGGAAGTACCTGAAGTATTTTGGGCAGGTTGTTGTTGGACTTGATTGGGGGCGTATGGCTTGGTGTAGAAGCCCGGGGGTTGCTGCCTAAAGCCTCCTTGTTGTTGGGGTTGTTGGGGCTCCCTCCACTTGAAATTTGGATGGTCTCTCCAACCTGGATTATACGTATTAGAGTATGGATCGTTCCTTGGTTGGTTTTGGCCTTGAAATCCAATTGCATTGGCGCTTTCCCATCCACCATTCTCAATCAATTGTGGGCACTTTTCAGAAGCATGTCCTTGGATAGAACACACACCACACACACTTGGTCCTTGCACCCTCATTCCTTCGGCCATCTGAGACACAATGGAAGTAAGATTAGCTAATTGTGAGTGAATGTCGGATGTGGAACTTACCTCATGCACTTGCTGCCGTGGGATGCCTCTTTGCCCAACACCTTCATATTGTTGAGCGTTCAACGCTCGGTTAGCAATCAAGATCTTGGCAGCCGTGGGTGTCTTGTCCACCAAAGCTCCACCCGCTGAGGCATCTAGCATTTGGCGTTCAATTGGTAGAAGCCCCTCGTAGAAATATTGAAGAAGAAGCTCCTCCTTCATTTGGTGCTGTGGACATGAAGCAACAAGTGATTTAAAACGTTCATAATAAGTAGGAAAAGATTCACCTTCATCTTGCTGAATTCCACTAATCCTTTTACGTAAAAGAATGACTCGAGAAGTTGGGAAGAACTTCTCCAAAAATGCCCGTTTCATGCTCTCCCAAGATGTAACAGTTCCGGGAGCTAATTCAAACAACCAATCTTTGGCTTTGTCCATAAGAGAAAATGGAAAGGCCTTCATCTTCAATATGCTGCCATCCACATTCATAGGGGTCATGCTTGAGCAAACTACTTCAAATTCCTTCAAATGCTTGTTCGGGTCCTCCATGGACAGCCCATGGTACTTTGGAATGTGATGCAACAAGCTTGATTTTAACTCGAATTCCTCGGTCTTCCCTTCTGCAGCCGTGGGGTATTGAATGCATAAAGGCATGGCATTGCCCACTCCCGAGGCAGAAAGCTCTTTGATGGTTCGATTGTCCGCTGCCATGGCTGGAACTTCCTCCAAAATCTGTGCCGTGGGGACTAACTCCTCCTCTTCTCCTTGCTCTTCAAGCTCAGGTTCAGGGCTAGGAGGATTTGATGCTTGCTGATTCCTCCTCCTTCTCAAAGTCCTCTCAAAATCGTCGTCAAAGTCAAGGATATGCTCACGAATCTGTTGAGAACTCCGAGTCATACACTAGTACCTGAAAAACAAAGAAAACAAACTAGAATCAGTAACTAACTAAAACACACGAAAATAAACAAAAAGAAACAACGGGGGATTAGCAAAGTTGCTAATCCCCGGCAACGGCGCCAAAATTTGATGCGAAAATAGTTAAGCACTCAAATTAACCCTCTTGTTGTAGATTGTAGTATAGATGCAAGTAGGGATCGTTCTGGACCGGGGATTAGGAGGGCTTGCTAAAACCTCTAAACTGACTCTAAAACATAAAAACAAAGTTAAAAACGTAAGGAAAGATTCACAAGACTCAAAACAAGCTGAAAACACTCAAAACTGCCTAAAAACACTAGTTAGGCAGTTTCTGACCTTAAATGAACTTTGGACGAAAATATGAGTTTGGTTTGACTCAAAAACACTCAAAACATGAACAAAACATATTTAAGACACTTTAGAACAAGAAAGTAAATGGGGGATTTTGATTTGGACGAATTTAAAGCTAAAACAAACAGAATGTAAACTAGGCAGATTCTAGAGCAAAACAACTTAAAAACGTTTGGAACTCAGATGGTGGATGGGTTAGCTAAAGGTTCATTCTCCACACATGACACACTTGTGTACGAATCGATTTCCAATTGCTTTTCGATAAATTATGAAGCCCAACACCCCAGATTAACCGTGATGCACAAATTAACCCTCAGATTTTCCTTATGTCATTGAATTGGATGAATGCATACAACAATCCAAATTATTCTCCAAAAGTCCTCCACATGGATGCATAATAGAGATACAATCAGAAATCATTAAGTTTCATGAAAATCATAAGTGTTGGCGAGACATTCGTAACTATGAATGCATGATACGTTTGCCAAGAACTCAATTAACGCGATTGTGACAAGCAACCTTCACTACTTATGAATATAAACTTGTAACGATTAGGTGAAACTCATTTATATTCTAGCATCAAGTTCATGCATGAAAACTAAGTATGCATCCTTAATCAACAAACAAGAACAAGTTATGAATAAAACAGTTAATCGAATTGCATTCACAACTTATTAAATCACAACTGGAAGAAATCAATTCATATCTCAAGCATGTTCATGGCTTCAAACTTCCCCCTAGCTAATTAGGGGTTTAGCCACTCATGACTACAACAAAATCAGAGAATAAAGAAGTAGACATTGAAAAGAAGAATGAATTACACCTAGAAGTCTCCAATCTGCACTCTTTGGAACTCCAAAGCTCTCTTCTTCTCCACCTTGTTGCGGCACCAATGGCTAAGGGTCAGGATGGATGTATTTTGGGTGAAGGGAAGGATGGTTAAGGTGGTGGAAGGCTGCGGCAAGGATTGGTTGTGAGTGAATGGGATGAATGGTGAATGAATGATGCGGCTGAGAGAGAGGATGAGTTTCTGACGAAATTGGGTGAATGAATTGTGAATTATGGAATGGAATGGTGGGAAAACTTGTTGTTCATGAGGTGAGGCACTTGGGTATTTATAGGACTTCCAACTACCAGCCATGGCAAGATATTAGGGCGTTTTTCAGCAGAAACTAGGCATTTAGAAGGGTAGTTGGGGAAGGAATCTAGGACAAGAGTTTGTGGCAGATTTTTAGGAGAGTTTTGAGGCTTTTCTCCATGTTTTGAGGCTTTTTAGAACCCCCAAATTTAGGTGATAAAGTATGATAAGAAACCCCCCTTTTGTGGCTAAAATCATGGAAAGATAAAGGTGACAATGTTGGAGACAATGTTCCTTGTTTCTTGGCTTTTCTTTATCTTTGTCTTTAACTTGTTTCTTCCACCTTCTTAGCTGATTTCTAGCCTTTAAACCTTCAATTTCGTCCATCCCTTTAGCTTGAATCATAAACAATCCTTCCTTGGCCCAAAAACACTCCAAAATGCTCCAAATTGCCTCTTTTTGCATCCTTAGCCAATGGAACCTGAAATTGCACGAATTTGACTTTAAACACTATAGTAAGTAACAACTAACTACTAAAATGCAAGAAAACAAGCTAACTAAGTTGCATAAATATGCTCCTATCAAAGGTGGACATTTCCCTTGCCTTTAAGGTTGCTGCCGCATCTCCTTCCTCACATTACCTTTCTTGCTGCACAAGTATCATCACTCCCTTTCAATTTGGGACTTAGCCGCACCTTTCCTTGTACTTTCTCCTTCCTTGCTGCATGTTTATGTCACTTTCCTTTTAGTTTCAGCCCTTGCCGCACCAGTTTATACATTCCCCTTTTAAATTTCACCCAAACTAGCAAGGAAAACACCTTTCCTTGTCCTTGCCGCAAAAGCCTTCCACCTTTCCCTAAAATCTGTCCCAGCCGCACCTTGTGAGCCATTCCCCTTAGGTTTTTGCATTTAAATTCCTATTTCCTTTAAGTTTTAGAACAAATTCCTGATTACCTAATTTATTTTGGAGCCTTGGCCTTATAATACAAGACTTTGCTGCACCCATTCAATCATTCACTCACTCATTCACACAACCTTACACACATTCAGCCATCTCTACATTCTGCCGCACCTACCTTACCATTCCTCACCCCAAAACACATCCCAAACCTCCCTCAACCACTTGTGCCGCAGTAAAGGAGAAGAAGGAAGGCCTTGGACGTGTTTTTTCTTCAAGCTTTGGACCGTTGGAGCATTCTAGGTGTAATTCTTTCTTTGTTCTAAATGTTTAAATTAAATTCTTGTTGCTTTGCTGTGAACATGAGTGGCTAGACCCCTTTTTGGCTAGGGGTGATTTCAAAGCCATGATTATGGGTGCAATATGAATTGATAAGTTTCAGTTACGAATTCTTGAGTTGTGAATGCAATTGGCTTAACTGTTTGATTGATAACTTATTTGTGTTTGTTGATTGAGGGTCGACACTTAATTGGCATGCATGAATTTGATGCTAGAGTATAAGGGAGTTTCACATAATCGTTACAACCTTATACTCATAAGTGGTGAAGGTCGCTTATAAACGATCGCGTTAAGTTCAATTCCTAGCATGAGTGACATGATGTCATAGTTACAAGTGCTTTGTCAATGCTTATGATTTTCATTGAACGTAATGATCTTTGATTGTATCTTTATTATGATGTCATGTAGGGGACTTTTGAAGAATGCTTTGGGTTGTCGAATGATGTCATCCAATCCAATAACTCAAGGAAAATCTGATGGTTAATTAGTGATGTCACGGTTAACTTGGGGCATTGTCATTTGTGATTCAATGAAGGAGTAACTGGGAATCGATTCGTTTGCATACATAACATGTGTGGAGAAAGAGCCTCTAGCTAGCCCATCATCCATCCAACTTCCCAAAAACGTTTTCAAACTTTGTTTTACTTTAAAATCTGTTTTCAACTTGTTTTCCTTTTAAATTCGTTCAAACAAAACCCCCCCTTTACTTTCTTATTTCAAATTGTTTTAAACTTATTTTGTTTGTGTTTTTAAGTGTTTTGAGTCAAGCCAAAACCTTATTTTCGTCCAAAATTGTGTTTAGAGTCAGAAACTGCCCAGTTTGTGTTTTTAGGCAGTTTTGAGTGTTTTCAACCTATTTTGAGTCTTGTGAACTTGTTTTAAGTCTTTTGAACCTATTCAAACGTTTTTAACTTTATTTTTGAGTCTTTGAGTTAGTTTTAAATCGATTGGCAATCCCTCCTAATCCCCGGCCTAGAACGATCCCACTTGCATCTATACTACAATTCACACCAAGAGGGTTTAATTTGTGTGCTTAATATATTTCGCATAAGTTTTGCTCGAGGACTAGCAAAAGCTAAGTGTGGGGGAATTTGATATGAGACCCTAAGTTCAATTTCCGTTTCTACTAACAAGTTGTTGCCTTCCGTTGTGCAGCCACCATCTCTTGAACTTAAGCCATTGCCGGACCACTTGAAATATGTGTTCTTGGGAGATGACGAGACGTTGCCTGTCATTGTGTCATCCACACTCACGGCACAATAGGAGGGTAAGCTTTTGAGGGTGCTACGAGAGTACAAGACTGCTATAGGGTGGACCTTGGCCGACATTAAGGGAATTAGCCCCACCACTTGCATGCACCGAATACTTCTTGAGGAGGGGGCCAAACCATCTCGAGAGGCTCAACGCCGTCTCAACCCTCCGATGATGGAAGTAGTGAAGAAAGAGATAATTAAGTTGCCAGATTGAAATTTTTGGCGCCGTTGCCGGGGATTAGCAACTTTGCTAATCCCTCGGTTTTTCCCCTTTGTTTCTGTTCGTGTCTTTTGTTTTAGTTTCTGTTTTGTTTTGTTTATTTTACTTTTGATATTTGATTTAGTTTTCTTTCTTTGATTTCAGGTACTAGAGAAGTAAGACATGGCAATTGCTAATATTCAAGCTCAAATAGCGAACTTTATTTCTCAATTGTCACAGCACACCGAAAGGACATCAATGCAAAATGTCCCTACATTTGGATATCCAGCTTATCAACAAGGTTGGGAGAGTGACAATACCTGGAGTGATCATTCAAACACTATGTGGTGGGAACCTCAACAAGTTCCACAAGAAAGATATTGGCAGCCATATGAGGAGTTTTATGCAACGCCTATGCAACCACAACAACTTTCCCCTCAAGAAGCCCAAACAAATTCAGGTTCGTCGATGGATTATGATCAAATTCTTGATGTACTAACCTCTTTGGTGCAGGGACAGGAAAATCAAGCCAAGGAGTTGAGCGAATTGAAGAATCAACTTGGAGAGATGGTAGAATTCATGGAACAAATTCAAGAACAAAGTTGCATGGAGGTTGGAGATGAGCCCACGATGGCCAAACCAAGTCAAAACATGGATGAACAGTGGCTACTTGAGGAAGAGGAAGATGACAAGACCATGGCAAGTTGGGAACCACCTTTGCCGCAACCCCCTAAGGACCCTACACCACCCACTTTAGGTAAGGTAGTTCCATATTCAATACTTTCTGACCCCGTTACACCAAATGTGCCTATTCCTTGCCGATTCATGCAATCCAATGAAGAAGAGGGTGAGAAAGGCATCTTCGAAACCTTACCAAAGATTCACAAAGAAGAAGTGGCTGGGGAATGTTTCGAATTAATCAAAGAGGATGTGCTTGCACCAACAATTCCTAATGAAGTTGAATTTGATGACACGGGACAAGTTACAACCATCATTGTAAATCTGGCCAAATGCAAAGTTCCTGAAACGTTCAAGGACGTGGTGTTTGTCATTGAGTTCTTGACGAACAAAGCAAGTAAGCCATCTTCTCCAATTTCAAATTCGTTTTCTATTAACATGTTGTTGATTTTGATGATTCAGGCACCCACTTTAGAATTTAAACCCTTGCCGGATCATTTCAACTACCATCTCCCATTCAAAGATAAAGGAGAGGTATCGTCCGGCTGCACGACGTTAAAGCAAGCGATTTGTGGGAGGCAACCCATGGAATCAACAAGGGGAGCACGAGAAAGCACTCCATAACCAGGTGTTTATGTTCCTAACTCTACTCTTTGTTGATTTTACTTTGCAATTCATGTGTTATTTGCTGTTTGTTTGTTTGTTTTGTGTGAGTTTATGTTTGAAACATTGAGGACAATGTTTGATTTAAGTGTGGGGGTAAACAAGTTGTTTGTGCATGATTTTCGTGGGTTTTATTCACCTATCACTTGCAATGTTGTTTTCACTGTTTTTATGTGTTTTAAGTGTGTTTTGAAGCTTTTTAGTGTTTTTTGACTTAAAAATCCGAAAATTTCATAAAAATTTGAAAAATTGTTTTGAAAAAGCCAAAAAGATTTGTTTTTGTGTGTTTGTTTGTGTCTTAGGGTACCTTCCAACACAATGATGAGGATTTGGTTTTTAATTGCATGACGGTTATGGAAAGTTGTAAACACGGATGGAAGTTTGATATACCTTTGGTTTATGTTTGGTTGTCGTTGTTGTTTATGAATTCGCATTTGATTACAAAAAGGAAAAAAAATCAGTTTTTGTAACATGGTTGAAGGAAGGAACCCAAATTAACGCTACAACCCTGTGAGACTTGAGCCTAAACGTTCTTTGGAGAGTTAAAAATCTGTGCATTCATTGTTTTCTAAAGTCGTTGCATGATCTCATTATTCTTTGCTTGGTTACTACTTAGAAGGCGTTTCATCATTTTGTTCCAAATACTAGAACTCATATCCGTTTCATTCAAAGCATGGTATTGAGTGCATAACACATAAACAAGATGAAGTTGTGTAGTGAACCAAGAGCCAAAAAGCCATCCCCGTGCAATTATGTTTAGGTTTAACCCCGTTGAGCCTTGTTTAGCCTATTTCTTTGTTAACCCACATCACCCTCACCTAGCCTAGAATAGGACCATCCATACCCTTGTTCTTGAAGCATAGTAAAGCATGACTTTAGAGGGAATTCCTTTTGAGTAATTGTATGCAGAAAACAAGTGTGGGGGAAGGAATTTTTGGTGTTTTTGAGTACAAGAAGAAGAAAAAATTCGTATGAAAAGAAAAAGAGAAAAAGAAAAGTTGTGAAAAGAATGAAAAAGAGTTGAAAAATATGTGAAAAAGAGTCCTAAAGTGTTGATTATTGAAGAAAGGGTCCAAAAAGTTGAATTAGGCCCTAAGTGTTGCATGAATCTTCCCTTGTGTTTAAAAGATGATTTCTGCATTCTAAATTGAATTCCAAGTGTCAATTTCATCACTCTGCTTGCTATTTCCTAAAGAACGTTTGTTTATCCTTACCTTTCTTTGTTAACCAATAACCTAGCCCCGTCACAACCCTTGACTTCAATCTTGTGTGTTGTGTGTTTCAATTTGTGGAGTTTGGAATTGGTATGAGCATATGGTGTCACTGGTTCTCGCGTCTAAGTAGTAGCATTCCATTCATGAGATCATATTTAAACATGCTTAATAACTCCAGAAAATGCTTTCTTTGTCATAAACATATGTGAGTATTCGTTTTCATTTTTACATCAATCTTCTCACATATAACTAGTGTAGGGTGTGTAGTCAGAAAATCTGTGTGAAAAAGAGTGTATCTTGTAAGGAATTTGATGAATTCTCTAAGGCATGTTACTACATTCAAATCATTGTTTTAATTGATTAAATGCGAGCTAGTAAATGGCGACTGTGATTAAGTATGTGCTCGAGCGTAAGGATGACTAAAATCTATGTGAATGATGATCTTTGATATGTCATGTGCGTTGGAAATCCCTGAGGCAAACGTTGGAAGGTTTAGATTGTGTTTTGTTTACTTTGTTTTATTTTGTTTGTTTCGTTTTGCTCGAGGACTAGCAAAAGCTAAGTGTGGGGGAATTTGATAGAAGCATATTTATGCGACTTAGTTAGCTTGTTTTCGTGCATTTATGTTAATTGTTCTTAGTTAATTTAGTAGTTTAAGCTATTTTCGTGTGTTTGTAGGTCCAAAGGGGTAAAGTAGCAAGAAAGTGCATTTTGGAGCCTTTTGGAGCAGTTTTGGGCATGTTTTGGATAGCTTATGCTTGGAGCAATGTAGATGGACGAAATTGAAGACCAATGCATGCTAGGAATCAGCCAAAGAGAAGAGGAAAAATAAATTCAAGTCAAGGAAGGAAAAGGAATCCAAGAAGAAGAAGGATTGACCAACTCAAAGTTTCCTAATCCTAATGTGCAAGGAAATCAGCCACAAAGGGGAGTCCTAAGTATTTTGGGACACCTAATTCCCACTCCAAGATGGGTGCTGCACACTCTCCTTCCCTCATACACCCTTGCCGCACAAGAGTACTTTCCCAATTTAATTTCAGACACAATTGCACACAAAATCAGCAAGGAAGTAATCTACTTACCCTTTTTCCTAATCCTTGCCGCAAGTTACCTTCCTTTTCTTTTCCAAATCAGCAACCAAACCTCCTTACCCTTTCTTCTAAGTCAAAGCTGTTTCTCTACTTACCTATTTGTTCCAAAATCTGCAAGATAACTTATTTTCCTTGTTCATTTCTCTTTGCCGCAAAAGACCTTACCCTTTCTTTGGGATTTCTGATTTTAATTCTTCTTTTCCCTTGAGGTTTTGGAGTAAATATGTTTCCTAAATAAATCCCAAACCGTGCCCTATACTTTTCTATAAATATAAGGCCCTTGCAGCACCCTAGACACACCATTCCACCACCTATCCTTCACCACAATTCACCTACATCCATCCATTCAAAAATCCATACAACACACATACATTCAGCCATTCTACAACCTTTGCCTCACCTCCTTCCCATCCTTCACCCCAAAACACATCCAAAACCTCCCTTAACCACTTGTGCCGCAACAAAGGAGAAGAAGGAAGGCCTTGGACGTTTTTGTTCTTCAAGCTTTGGATCGTTGGAGCGTTCTAGGTGTAATTCTTTCTTTGTTCTAAATGTTTAAATTAAATTCTTGTTGCTTTGCTGTGAACATGAGTGGCTAGACCCCTTTGTAGCTAGGGGTGATTTCAAAGCCATGATTATGGGTGCAATTGCTTTGCTGTGAACATGAGTGGCTAGACCCCTTTGTAGCTAGGGGTGATTTCAAAGCCATGATTATGGGTGCAATATGAATTGATAAGTTTCAGTTACGAATTCTTGAGTTGTGAATGCAATTGGCTTAACTGTTTGATTGATAACTTATTTGTGTTTGTTGATTGAGGGTCGACACTTAATTGGCATGCATGAATTTGATGCTAGAGTATAAGGGAGTTTCACATAATCGTTACAACCTTATACTCATAAGTGGTGAAGGTCGCTTATAAACGATCGCGTTAAGTTCAATTCCTAGCATGAGTGACATGATGTCATAGTTACAAGTGCTTTGTCAATGCTTATGATTTTCATTGAACGTAATGATCTTTGATTGTATCTTTATTATGATGTCATGTAGGGGACTTTCGAAGAATGCTTTGGGTTGTCGAATGATGTCATCCAATCCAATAACTCAAGGAAAATCTGATGGTTAATTAGTGATGTCACGGTTAACTTGGGGCATTGTCATTCGTGATTCAATGAAGGAGTAACTGGGAATCGATTCGTTTGCATACATAACATGTGTGGAGAAAGAGCCTCTAGCTAGCCCATCATCCATCCAAACTTCTCAAAAACGTTTTCAAACTTTGTTTTACTTTAAAATCTTTTTTCAAATTGTTTTCTTTTCGAATTCGTTCAAACAAAATCTCCCCTTTAATTTCTTGTTTTAAATTGTTTTAAACTTGTTTTACTTGTGTTTTTAAGTGTTTTGAGTCAACCTAAAACCAATTTTCGTCCAAAACCTCTCCTAGTGTTCTAAATCTGTCTTTAAAGTGTTTTTAAACCGTTTTAAGTGTTTTTAACTTGTTTTGAGTCTTGTAAACCTTTCCAAACGTTTTTAACTTTGTTTTTGTGTTTTTAGAGTCGATTAGCAATCCCTACTTGCATACTTACTACAATTGACAACAAGAGGGTTTAATTTGAGTGCTTAATATATTTCGCATCATGGAGTGATCTACCCTATCTCCGATAGCCGTTGGGTCTCACCCGTTCAAGTCATTCCTAAGAAGTCCGGCGTCACCGTTGTGAAGAACGATGAGAACGAGCTTGTCCCTACAAGAATCCAAACCGGTTGGCGAGTGTGCATTGACTATAGGAAGCTAAACGCCACAACTCGGAAGGACCACTTTCCTTTGCCATTCATCGACCAAATGCTTGAAAGGTTAGCCGGTCATTCTTTTTATTGTTTTCTTGATGGATATTCCGGTTATAACCAAATTGTGATAGCTCCTGATGATCAAGAGAAAACAACTTTTACATGTCCTTTTGGAACTTTTGCTTATCGTCGCATGCCCTTTGGGTTATGCAACGCACCTGCCACATTCCAAAGGTGCATGGTAAGTATTTTCTCTGACTTTGTTGAGAAAATTATTGAAGTGTTTATGGATGATTTTAGTGTGTTTGGCAATTCCTTTGATCATTGTTTGGATAATTTGACTTTAATTCTGAAACGATGTGTTTATTGAAGTGTTTATGGATAATTTAGCTTTGAAGTACTTGCTTACGAAGAAGGAAGCAAAGCCAAGGCTTATCCGTTGGATGCTTCTTCTTCAAGAGTTTGACATTGAAATCCAAGACAGGAAAGGAAGCGAGAATGTGGTGGCTGACCACTTAAGCCGTATGACCCATGGTGAGGATGTTGATGCCGTGCCTATTGCTAGTCCTCGAGCAAAACGAAACAAACAAAACAAAACAAAGTAAACAAACAAAACACAATCTAAACCTTCCAACATTTTCCTCAGAGATTTCCAACACACATGACATGCCAAAGATCATCATTCACATAGATTTTAGTCATCTTTACGCTCGAGCACATACTTAATCACAGTCGTCACTTACTAGCTCGCATTTAATCAATTAAAACAATGATTTGAATGTAGTAACATGCCTTAGAGAATTCACCCAATTCCTTACAAGATACTCTCTTTTTCACACAGATTTTCTGACTACACACCCTACACTAGTTATATGTGAGAAGATTGATGTAAAAATGAAAACGAATACTCACATATGTTTGTAAGAAAGAAAGCATTTTCTGGAGTTATTAATCATGTTTAGATATGATCTCATGAATGTAATGCTACTACTTAGACGCGAGAACCAGGGACACCATATGCTCATACCAATTCCAAACTCCACAAATTAAAACACACAACACCCAAGATTGAAGTTAAGGGTTGTAACGGGGCTAGGGTATTGGTTAACAAAGAAAGGTAAGGATAAACAAACGTTCTTTAAGCAATAGCAAGCAAAGTAATGAAATTGATACTTGGAAATCATGTTAGAATGCAGAAATCATCTTTTAAACACAAGGGAAGATTTATGCAACACTTAGGGCCTAATTCAACTTTTTGGACCCTTTCCTCAACAATCAACATTTAGAACTCTTTTTCACATATTTTCCAACTCTTTTTCATTTTTTTCATAACTTTTCTTTTTCTCTTTTCTTCTTCATACGAATTTTTCTTTTCTTTTTGTATCTATACACAAAAATCCCTTCCCCCGCACTTGTTTTCTGCAACAAGTTACTCAAAAAGAATTCCCTTTAAGTCATGCTTCACTATGCTTCAAGAACAAGGGTATGGATGGTCCTATTCTAGGCTAGGTGATGTGAAAATTACTTAACACGCAAATTCAACCCTATTTTTGATAGTTGTAGTATATGATGTAAGTAGGGATCGTTCTAGGCCGGGGATTAACTAGGGATTGCTAATCGACTCTAAATTGATTTAAAAACACAAAAACAAAGTTAAAAACGTTTGTATAGACTCAAGGGAATCAAAACAAGTTAAAAACACTTAAAACGGCTTAAAAACACTTTGTGGACAGATTCTAGACACTAGGGATGGTTTTGGACGAAAATTGGTTTTGGTTTGACTCAAAACACTTGAAAACACAAAGAAAACAGATTTTAGACACTTTAAAACAAGAAAGTAAAAGGGGGGTTTTGATAGGAGCATATTTATGCGACTTAGTTAGCTTGTTTTCTTGCATTTAATTAGCTAAACTATGTTAATTATAGTGTTTAAAGTCAGTTTCGTCCAATTTCAGGTTCTAAGTGTCAAAGTGGCAAAAAGAAGCAATTTGGAGCATTTTTGGGCCAAGATTGGATAGTGCAAACATGGAGGCTTAAGGATGGACGAATTTGAAGATTGGAAGGCTTGGAATCAGCCAAGAAAGATGGAGAATTAAATTCAAGTTCAGAAAGATAAGATAAAAGCAAGAAAAAAGGAACATTATCTCTAACCTTATCACCTTATCTTATCTTATCCTTACCTTATCTTATCTTTCCATATTTTTAGCCAAATAAGGGGGTTCATATCTGATCTTATCACCTAAAATAGGGGGTTCTAGAAGCCTAAAAACGTGCTAATCTGAATTAGAGCATGTGCTGCACATTCCCTATATTTCTGGCGCCTAGACCTCATTCTAGAAGGCCAATCTGATTGTGCCACACCCTTATCCCCTTATTTCTTTGGGTTTCCTACTCCTAAACTAACCTAAAAACCTCCTCCCAGCCGTGCCCTACTCCCCCCTATAAATACATATGTGTGCCGCACAAATAAGACACCATTCACAGCCCCAAATTCACTCCCACACATTCCTGCCACAACCCTTCATAATTCAGCCATTCCATACACTTCCATACCCCCTTGCCGCATCCACCACCTATCCACACCACCTTCACACATCCATAACCACCCTTAGCCACTTGTGCCGCAGCCTAGCAAGGAGGAAGGAGAGGAGAAACAGCCTTGGAGCGTGCCTGCACCCAATCTGATTTCTGGGCGTTCTAGGTGTTTTCTACCTTATGTTTATGATGTTTAATTTAATTTCTCTTGTTCTTGCTGTAATTATGAGAGGCTAAACTTGTTTTTAGCTAGAGGCTACTTTGAAACCATGATTTTATGTGCGTTATGAGTTAATAAGTTTGATAGGAGCATATTCATGCGACTTAGTATGCTTGTTTTCATGCATTTACGTTGTTTATTCTTAGCTATTTTAGTATTTTGAGTTAGTTTCGTGTGTTTGTAGGTTTAAAGGGCCTACGAAGCAATAAGGTGCATTTTGGAGCATTTTGGAGCCTTTTGGAGCAAAGTTGGGCTTGGAATGAATCTCACATGCTTGGAGCAAAAGGAATGGACGAAATTGAAGACTTGAAGAGGTTAGGATTCCTAATCAACGAAGGATTCCTGATAGAAGCATATTTGTGCGACTTAGTTAGCTTGTTTTCGTGCATTTATGTTAATTGTTATTAGTTAATTTAGTATTTTAAGCTATTTTCGTGTGTTTGTAGGTCCAAAGGGTTAAAGTAGCAAGAAAGTGCATTTTGGAGCCTTTTGGAGCAGTTTTGGGCATGTTTTGGATAGCTTATGCTTGGAGCAAAGTGGATGGACGAAATTGAAGAGCAAAGGAGGCTAGGATTGAATGAAGAGATGAAGAAATGAATTCAAGACAAATGAAGTTCAGAATTGGAAACCAAGTTTCTATTTGTGGAGGTTTCCATTTTTGAAGGTTTCCATTTTTGGCTCTAAACTTTCCTAATCCTAATTCACCTATGTTCCAGCTACAAAGGGGTGTCCAAAACATGTTGGGGCAATTAATTACTTGTTCTAGAAGTCCTAATACCTGCCTAGGAAGTTGCCGCACCCAATCATCCAACTTACCTTTCTCATTGCACCAAATCTGCCAAGGAAATCACATTCCCTTTCCCTTTTCCACCTAGCCGCACCTCTCCTTACACTTTCCCCTTTCTTTGCTGCAAGATACATTCCCTTTTTCTTTCCCCAAATCAGGAATTAAGTTACTTACCCTTTCTCCCCAAAATCAGCAACTAAAGCACCTTTCCCTTTTCTTTTTGTTCCTGCCGCACATCACCTTTCCTTTTCTCCTTTTAATTCTGATTTCTTACCTTTTCTTGGAGGATTTGGAGTCCTAAACATTGCCTAAAATCATTCCAAACCGTGCCCTATACTTCTCTATAAATACAAGGCCGTTGCTGCACCCTAAACACACCATTCCACCACCCATCCTTCACCACAATTCACCTACATCCATCCATTCATTCATCCAGCCACAAAACACTCCTTTGCCGCACCAATCCTCCCATCCTTTCATCCAAACACACCCATACGCATCCTTAGACATTTGTGCCACAGCAAAGTGGAGAAGAAGGAAGCCTTGGACGTTTCAAGTTTGAAGATTGGATCATTCTAGGTGTACTTCGTTCTTACTTTCAATGTTTACTTTATTATTCTCTAATTTTGTTGTGACTATGAGTGGCTAAACCCCTACTTAGCTAGGGGGGAATTCGAAGCCATGAACATGCTTGAGATATGAATTGATTACTTCCAATTACGACTTGATGAATCGTGAATGCAATTCAATTAACTGTTTTATTCATAACTTGTTCTTGTATGTTGATTGAGGATGCATACTTAGTTTTCATGCAGGAATTTGATGCTAGAATGTAAGGGAGTTTCACCTAATCGTTATGAACTTACATTCACAAGTAGTGAAGGTTGCTTGTCACAATCGCGTTAATTGGATTCTTGGCAAACGTATCATGCTCTCATAGTTACGAATGCCTCGTCAACACTTATGATTTTCATGGAACTTAATGATCTCTAACTGTATCTCTTCTATGCACTCATGTAGGGGACCGTTGGAGAATAATTTGGGTTGTTGTATGCTCTTCTTCCGATTCAATGACATAAGGAAAATCTGAGGGTTAATTTGTGCACGTACGGTTAATCTGGGGTGTTGAGATTCATGGTTCATTGAAAAGCAATTGGAGATCGATTTATGTACAAGTGTGTCATGTGTGGAGAAAGACCCTCTAGCTAGCCCATCACCCATCAAAGTTTTCAAATTCGTTTTCAAATCTGTTTTACTTTACAAAGTCTTTGATTTACTTTCAAATTCGTTCAAACTAAAACCCCCCTTTTACTTTCTTGTTTTAAAGTGTCCAAAATCTGTTTTCTTTGTGTTTTCAAGTGTTTTGAGTCAACCTAAAACCAATTTTCGTCCAAAACCTTCCCTAGTGTTTTAAATCTGTCTTTAAAGTGTTTTTAAACCGTTTTAAGTATTTTTAACTTGTTTTGAGTCTTGTAAACCTTTCCAAACGTTTTTAACTTTGTTTTTGTGTTTTTAAAGTCGATTAGCAATCCCTCCTAATCCCCGGTCCAGAACGATCCCTACTTGCATACTTACTACAATTGACAACCAGAGGGTTTAATTTGAGTGCTTAACTTTTATCGCATCAATTCCTAATCAACGAAGGATTCCTAATTGAAGATGGATTCCTAGAAGAAAGAGGATTCCTACTCAAATGAGGATTCCTAGAAGGACAAGGATTTCTAATTGCACAAGGATTCCTACTTGAAGTAGGAAAGTTAAGCCAAGGTTTCCTATTTTGGTTTGATTTTTCCTAAACTTAAATGTCCTTATGTTCCAGCAACTTTGAAGGCCTCATATGCATTTTAGGACACAAACCGCAGGTTCTAGACCACCTAAACACATGTGCCGCATCCCCTAGAGGTTTCCCCTTCCTTGCCGTGCAAGGGATCTCTTTCTTTCCTATTCTCTGAATTAAAGCACATTCCTAATTTGTTTTAAATCCTTGCCGCAATTCTTAGCCAATTTCCTTTAAGTTTTCTGATTTGATTTCCTATTTCTTTCTGCTTTTGACTTAATTTCTGATTACCTAAATCAACCTAGGGTTTTAATTCCTGATTTCCTTTAAATAAACCCCCTTGTTGCAGCCACAAATCATCCATTCACTACCATTCACGCCAGAAAACTTCACCCATTCTCTGCAGCCACCATCCTTCACAAAACACCATAGTTTCTGACCAAAAACCATCCTTGCCGCACCCTACATCCATCCTAAACACAATTCCAGCATCCTACACCATCCATAACCCCCAAATTCCATCATCAAACTTTGTGCCGCAATCAAGGAAGGGAACGAGAGTTCTTGGACGTGCTTGCTGTTCACTTTGAATCGCTGGAGCGTTTAGGTGTTTTCTTTCTTTTGTTTTCAATGTCTAAACTTTATATTCTTTGTGTTGTGAGTATGAGGAACTAAACCCCCCTTAGTTAGGGGGTGATTCGAAACCATGTACATACTTGCAATATGAATTAATTACCTTTGGTTGTGATTTCATAAGTTATGAGTTCAATTCGTTTAACTGCTTGATGGAAAACTTATTTGTGTATGTTGATTGAGAGTGCACGCTTAGTTTTCATGCATGAATATGATGCTAGAGTATAAGGGAGTTTCACCTAATAGTTACAACCTTATATTTCACAAGTAGTGAAGGTCGCTTATAAACGATCGCGTTAAATGAATTCTTGGCATTAGTTTCATGCTCATCATAGTAACGAAGGCCTCGTCAACACTTATAGTTCTCATGTTGCTTAATGATCTTTGATTGTATCTTTGTTGTGCTTTTCACGTAAGGAACTTTTGAAGAATGCTTTGAATTGTTGTATGCGCATTCCCATCCAATTCATTAACTTAAGGAGAACTTGAAGGTTAATTTAAGCGAACCTAATTAACTTGGGGTGTTGAGCTTCATAACTTATCGAAAGAACAACTGAAAATTGGTTTGTATGCAAGTGTGTCATGTGTGGAGAAGAACCCTCTAGCTAGCCTTCCATCCATAAGTTTCATCCAAAATCGTTTTTACAATCTGTTTTAATTACAAAGTTTGTGTCTTGTTTTCAATTTCGTCAAAACCAAATCCCCCTTTATTTTGAAGTGTTAAATTAGTTAGAATCTGTTTTGATTTGTGTTTTTAAGTGTTTTGATTCAAGTTAAAACCCAAATTCGTCCAATTTGGTGCTTGTGTCCAAAACTGCCCAGAAAGTGTTTTTAAGGCAGTTTTGAGTCTTTTGGTTGCTGTTTTGAGTCTTTTGCTTTGTTTTAGTGTTTTAAAGTTTAGTCTTGCATTCTTTGAGTCTAATTAGTGTTTTAAACTTTGTTTTTACGTTTTTAAGTCAGTTTTCAAGTGTTTAGCAATCCCTCCTAATCCCCGGTCTAGAACGATCCCTACTTACATACTTTACTACAATTGTCAAAAGAGGGTTTAATTTGAGTGCTTAACTATTTTCGCATCAAATTTTGGCGCCGTTGCCGGGGATTAGCAACTTTGCTAATCCCTTGGATCTTTTATTTCAGTTTGTTTTAGTTTATTCCAGATTCTGACCTTGTTTTGTTTTCTTGTTTTTTTTTAGGTACTAGTTTATGACACGAAGATCCCAACCTATTCGTGAGAATATCTTGGACTTCGACGACGATTTTGAGCGCAATTTGAGAAGGAATAAGAATCAACAAGTGCCCAATCCACCTAGCCTTGAACCTGACCTTGAAGAACCAGTACTAGAAGAGGAAGAGGAGGCCACGGCACAGAGAGAGGAAGAAGTACCAATCATGGCAGCGGACAATCGAACCATCAAAGAGCTTTCTGCCTCGGGTGTTGGCAATGCAACACCCCTATGCATCCAATACCCCACGGCTGCTCAAGGCAAGACCGAGGAGTTCGAGTTGAAGTCAAGTTTGCTACACCACATTCCAAAATACCATGGGTTGTCCATGGAGGACCCAAACAAGCACTTGAAAGAGTTCGAAGTGGTGTGTTCAAGCATGACTCCTGTCAACGTCGACGGAAGCATATTGAAGATGAAGGCTTTTCCATTCTCTTTAATGGACAAAGCCAAAGATTGGTTGTTTGAATTAGCTCCCGGAACTGTTACATCTTGGGAGAGCATGAAACGGGCGTTTTTGGAGAAGTTCTTCCCAACTTCTCGAGTCATTCTTTTACGCAAAAGGATTAGTGGAATTCAGCAAGATGAAGGTGAATCTTTTCCTACTTATTATGAACGTTTTAAATCGCTTGTTGCTTCATGTCCACAGCACCAAATGAAGGAGGAGCTTCTTCTTCAATATTTCTACGAGGGGCTTCTACCAATTGAACGCCAAATGCTAGATGGCTCAGCGGGTGGAGCTTTGGTGGACAAGACACCCACGGCTGCCAAGATCTTGATTGCTAACCGAGCGTTGAACGCTCAACAATATGAAGGTGTTGGGCAAAGAGGCACCCCACGGCAGCAAGTGCATGAGGTAAGTTCCACATCTGACATTCACTCACAATTAGCTAATCTTACTTCCATTGTGTCTCAGATGGCCGAAGGAATGAGGGTGCAAGGACCAAGTGTGTGTGGTGTGTGTTTTATCCAAGGACATGCTTCTGAAAAGTGCCCACAATTGATTGAGAATGGTGGATGGGAGAGCGCCAATGCAATTGGATTTCAAGGCCAAAACCAACCAAGGAACGATCCATACTCTAATACGTATAATCCAGGTTGGAGAGACCATCCAAACTTCAAGTGGAGGGAGCCCCAACAATCCCAACAACAAGGGGGATTTCGGCAAAACCCCCCTGGGTTCACACGGCCCTATCCTCAAGTCCAACCCCAATCTGCCCCAAATGCTTCAGGTACGTCCCTAGACAATGATGCACTTCTTAAAATACTAACCAAGTTATCTCAGGGGCAAGAAGATCACACCCAAGCCATGCAAAACCAAAACAAAAGGGTGGATCACTTGGAGAAACAAATTGGGCAGATTGCAGATTTCGTAGGTAAGTTTCGAGACCAAGGACAACTTCCTAGTTCTACCATTCCAAATCCGAAGGGGGGCTTCGAAAGTGCAAAGGCCATACTCTTGAGAAGTGGAAAAGAAGTAGGGGCAGGTCCTAAACCATCCACATCAGGTCCTAAAGAAGATGAAAAACTGAGAACTGAAGAGGAGGAGACATGCCAACCCACGGCAAAGGTGTCCAATTCGGCCAATAAGGGTAAGAATGTGTCAAATTCAGTTGATACTAATGTTTTTCCTTCAAATGTGCCTTTTCCTAGTAGGTTCATGCAAACGAAGAAAGAAGAGGCTGAAAAGGACATCCTTGATACCTTTAGAAAAGTTCAAGTTAACATACCTTTGTTGGATGCAATCAAGCAAGTCCCGAGATATGCCAAGTTTTTGAAGGAATTGTGCACCACTAGGAAAAGGATTTCGACCAAGGAGGTGGTAAAGGTAAGTGAGAATGTATCCGCCATCTTGCAACGCAAACTACCTCCCAAATGCAAAGATCCGGGTAGTTTTACCATTCCTTGTGTCATTGGTAACACTAGATTTGAATCTGCCATGCTTGATTTAGGTGCTTCTATAAATGTTATGCCATATTCCATTTATGTATCTATGAACCTAGGAGCATTGAAAAATGATGGTGTTATCATACAATTGGCCGATAGATCTAATGCCTATCCAAAGGGAGTTTTGGAAGACGTTTTGGTGCAGGTTGATCATTTGATCTTTCCGGCGGATTTCTATGTTCTTGAGATGGATGAATCGGACCATGCACCTTCGCTGCCCATTCTACTTGGAAGGCCATTCATGAAGACGGCCCGGACTAAAATTGATGTGTTTAATGGAACCTTGTCCATGGAATTTGATGGGGAAGTTGTTAACTTCAATCTTTCTGATTCTATTAAGTATCCTAGTGAAGATCATTCATGTTTCTCTATTGATATTGTTGACTCTTTGGCGCAGGGATATCTTGAAGATCTGAGTGACGATGTGCTTGAAAAGGTCATTACAAGAGGCGTAGAAGTCAAAACCAAGGGGGCAGAAAGTAGGCTAACCCACGGCATGCATAACCTACCCTATGCCGTGCCTCCTAGTGAGGAATTCATTGAGATAGTTGCTGCCCTTGAGTCGTTACCTAAGCATGATGGTAAGTCTCCTAACATTGAGTCAATTCCTATTTCGACTAACAAGTTGCTCCCATCAATCATTCAGGCACCTATCCTTGAACTCAAACCTTTACCAAGCCATTTGAAGTACATTTTCTTGGGGGAAAACGAGACACTACCTGCCATCATCTCCTCATCCCTCACGGCACAAGAAGAGGAGAAACTCATGCGTGTTTTGAAGGAGTTCAAATCTGCCCTAGGTTGGACTTTGGCCGATATTAAAGGTATAAGCCCTACGACTTGTATGCATCACATATTTCTTGAGGAGGGGGCCAAACCAACTAGAGAGGCTCAACGCCGTCTCAACCCTCCAATGATGGAAGTAGTGAAGAAAGAGATAATTAAGTTACTCGATTGTGGAGTAATCTATCCAATTTCGGATAGTAGGTGGGTTTCACCCATTCAATGTGTTCCAAAGAAATCGGGGGTGACTGTGGTGACAAATGCCGAAAATGAGCTTGTGCCTACACGAGTTCAAACAGGTTGGAGGGTGTGTATCGACTATAGGAAGCTAAATGCCACCACAAGGAAGGATCACTTCCCATTACCGTTCATTGACCAAATGCTTGAGAGGTTAGCGGGTTATGCTTTCTATTGTTTTCTTGATGGTTATTCTGGTTATAATCAAATTGTCATAGCACCCGAGGATCAAGAAAAAACCACTTTCACATGTCCCTTTGGTACATTTGCATATCGTCGCATGCCTTTTGGTTTATGTAATGCACCTGCCACATTTCAAAGATGCATGATGAGCATATTTTCTGATTATGTTGAGAAAAGTATTGAGGTTTTTATGGATGATTTCAGCGTTTTTGGTGCATCATTCGATGATTGTTTGCATAATCTTAGTTTGATCTTAAAACGTTGTGTTGAAACTAACCTTGTTCTTAATTGGGAAAAATGCCATTTCATGGTTAAACAAGGCATAGTCTTAGGTCATATTATCTCTGAAAAGGGCATTGAAGTTGATAAGTCAAAGATAGATCTTGTTCGTCACTTACCCTCTCCTACTTCGGTTAGAGAGGTTCATTCTTTTCTTGGTCATGCAGGATTCTATAGACGATTTATCAAGGACTTTTCCAAGGTTGCACAACCCCTATGCCGTCTCTTACAAAAGGAAGTGTCTTTTGAGTTCAACGAGGCATGTGAGAAGGCATTCAACCATCTCAAGGACCTCCTCACCACGGCACCAATCATCACACCACCAGATTGGTCCATTCCCTTTGAATTGATGTGTGATGCCTCGGATTATGCACTTGGTGCTGTTTTGGGTCAAAGGAAAAACAAACAGCCACATGTTATTTATTATGCTTCACGCACCTTAAATGATGCTCAATTGAATTATTCTACAACTGAAAAAGAACTTTTGGCGGTTGTATTTGCTTTAGATAAATTCAGATCATATCTTATTGGAACTAAAGTAATTGTTTTCACTGACCATGCAGCCTTGAAGTATCTTTTCACCAAAAAGGAGGCCAAACCAAGGCTCATTCGTTGGATGCTACTACTGCAAGAATTCGATATTGAAATTAGGGACAAGAAAGGATGTGAAAACGTGGTGGCTGACCACCTAAGTCGAATGGTGCGTGAAGAGGACCCTATTCCCATTTTGGAAACGTTTCCAGATGAACAACTTCTGTCCATTAAGGTAAGTACCCCTTGGTATGCCGATTTGGTCAATTTCTTGGTGTCTAAGCAAGTTCCTAACACCCTAAGCAAGGCCCAACGTGATAAACTTAGAAAGGATGCACGTTTTTATGTATGGGATGACCCATATCTGTGGAAACTCTGCCCTGATCAGATTGTGCGTCGTTGTGTTCTTGAATCTGAGTTTAATTCAATTTTGAGTTTTTGCCATTCATATGCATGTGGTGGACACTTTGGCACACAACGCACAGCGCATAAGGTTCTTGAATGTGGTTTTTATTGGCCTACGTTGTTTAGAGATGCTAGGACTTTTTGTTTGACATGTGATAGATGCCAAAGGACAGGAAATTTAGGCCAAAGAGACCAAATGCCGCAAACCCCCATTCTTGTTGTTGAAATCTTTGATGTTTGGGGTATTGATTTTATGGGTCCTTTCCCTACATCTTTTGGTTTTACTTACATTTTACTTGCGGTTGATTATGTGTCGAAGTGGGTGGAAGCTAAAGCCACCCGAACTAACGATTCTAGAGTTGTTGCAGACTTCGTTAAATCTAACATTTTCTCTAGATTTGGGATGCCTAGAGTGCTCATAAGTGATGGTGGATCTCACTTTTGCAACCGCACCATTGAGGCATTGTTGAGGAAGTATAATGTGATGCATAAGGTTTCCACACCTTATCACCCCCAAACAAGTGGCCAAGCCGAGGTTTCTAATCGAGAGATCAAACAAATCTTGGAGAAGACCGTTGGGCCAAATAGAAGAGAGTGGAGCTTGCGTTTAGAGGATGCATTGTGGGCGTATCGAACGGCTTACAAAACGCCCATTGGCATGTCCCCATTTCGGCTAGTCTATGGCAAAGCATGCCATCTGCCCGTGGAGCTTGAACACAAGGCACATTGGGCGGTCAAAACCTTCAATATGGATGTGGACACGGCTGGAAATCATAGAAAGCTCCAATTGAACGAGCTTGAGGAGATTCGGCATGATGCTTATGAGAATGCCCGGATTTACAAAGAGAAGACCAAGGCGGTTCATGACAAGATGATTAGAGGCAAAACATTCACCATTGGGCAGAAAGTGTTGCTATTTAACTCTCGTCTTCGGTTATTCCCCGGTAAGTTACGTTCTAAGTGGGTTGGTCCATTTGTTATCACTAATGTTTTTGTGCATGGTGCAGTCCAAATACAAAGTTTGAAAACCGGACAAGAATTCAAGGTGAATGGACATAGATTGAAGCCCTACTATGAGCACTTTGTTGAGCATGTCGTGGAAGAGATCCCACTCACTGCCGTGGGCACCAATGGGGACTGAACGTGTTCTTCGTCCGGCTGCAAGACGTTAAAGAAAGCGCTACTTGGGAGGCGGTTGCATTTCAACAAAGGAAGCCTTAGGAATCACTCCAATTCCAGATTTGCGTTCCTAAAACCCTTCTCTTTGTTGCTTGTTTCTAATCTGCCATGTTTAGTTGTTTCAGTTGCTGTTTGGTTGTTTACTTTTGTTTTGTGTGATTCTATGCTTGAAACATTGAGGACAATGTTTGATTTAAGTGTGGGGGGGGGTAAACAATCTGTTTTGCATGATTTTCGTGGGTTTTATTCACCTATCACTTCTAATGATGTTTCTTGCTGTTTTTAAGTGTTTTTAAGCTGTTTTGGTGTGTTTTAGTGTGTTTTGTTTTAAAAATCCGAAAATCTCAGAAAAATTTGAAAAAATGTTTTGAAAAACCCAAAAAGAGTTGTTTTTGTTTGTTTGTGTCTTAGGGTACCTTCCAACACAATGATGAGGATTTGGTTTTTAATTGCATGACTGTTAATGAGAGTTGTAAACATGGATGGAAGTTTGATATACCTCTGGTTTATGCTTGGTTGTCGTTGTAGCTTATGAATTCACATGTAATCATAAAGAAAAAAATCAGTTTTTGTAACATGCTTGAAGGAAAGAACTCAACTTAACGCTACAACTGATGTGAAAATTAATTTGACACTCAAATTAAACCCTCTTTTGACAATTGTAGTAAAGTATGTAAGTAGGGATCGTTCTAGACCGGGGATTAGGAGGGATTGCTAAACACTTGAAAACTGACTTAAAAACGTAAAAACAAAGTTTAAAACACTAAATTAGACTCAAAGAATGCAAGACTAAACTTTAAAACACTTAAACAAAGCAAAAGACTCAAAACAGCAACCAAAAGACTCAAAACTGCCTTAAAAACACTTTCTGGGCAGTTTTGGACACAAGCACCAAATTGGACGAATTTGGGTTTTAACTTGAATCAAAACACTTAAAAACACAAATCAAAACAGATTCTAACTAATTTAACACTTCAAAATAAAGGGGGATTTGGTTTTGACGAAATTGAAAACAAGACACAAACTTTGTAATTAAAACAGATTGTAAAAACGATTTTGGATGAAACTTATGGATGGAAGGCTAGCTAGAGGGTTCTTCTCCACACATGACACACTTGCATACAAACCAATTTTCAGTTGTTCTTTCGATAAGTTATGAAGCTCAACACCCCAAGTTAATTAGGTTCGCTTAAATTAACCTTCAAGTTCTCCTTAAGTTAATGAATTGGATGGGAATGCGCATACAACAATTCAAAGCATTCTTCAAAAGTTCCTTACGTGAAAAGCACAACAAAGATACAATCAAAGATCATTAAGCAACATGAGAACTATAAGTGTTGACGAGGCCTTCGTTACTATGATGAGCATGAAACTAATGCCAAGAATTCATTTAACGCGATCGTTTATAAGCGACCTTCACTACTTGTGAAATATAAGGTTGTAACTATTAGGTGAAACTCCCTTATACTCTAGCATCATATTCATGCATGAAAACTAAGCGTGCACTCTCAATCAACATACACAAATAAGTTATCCATCAAGCAGTTAAACGAATTGAACTCATAACTTATGAAATCACAACCAAAGGCAATCAATTCATATTGCAAGTATGTACATGGTTTCGAATCACCCCCTAACTAAGGGGGGTTTAGTTCCTCATACTCACAACACAAAGAATATAAAGTTTAGACATTGAAAACAAAAGAAAGAAAACACCTAAACGCTCCAGCGATTCAAAGTGAACAGCAAGCACGTCCAAGAACTCTCCTTCCCTTCCTTGATTGCGGCACAAAGGTTGATGATGGAATTTGGGGGTTATGGATGGTGTAGGATGCTGGAATTGTGTTTAGGATGGATGTAGGGTGCGGCAAGGATGGTTTTTGGTCAGAAACTATGGTGTTTTGTGAAGGATGGTGGCTGCAGAGAATGGGTGAAGTTTTCTGGCGTGAATGGTAGTGAATGGATAGTGAATGGGTCCTTTGTGGCTGCAACAAGGGGGTTTATTTAAAGGAAATCAGGAATTAAAACCCTAGGTTGATTTAGGTAATCAGAAATTAAGTCAAAAGCTTCTAGAAATAGGAAACAAAATCAGAAAACTAAAGGAAATTGGCTAAGAATTTCGGCAAGGCATTAAAACAAATTAGGAATGTGTTTTAATGCAAGGAAACAGGAAAGAATCACTCTCCCTTGCACGACAAGGAAGAGGAAAGGGGAAGGAGGGTGCGGCACATGTGTTTAGGTGGTCTAGGGCCTTTGTTTTGTGTCCTAAAATGCATATAAGGCTTTCAAAGTTGCTGAAATTTAGAGACATTTAGGTTTAGGAAAGGTCAACCAAAATAGGAAACTTAGGCTTAACTTTCCTATTCCAAGTAGGAATCCTTGTGCAATTAGGAATCCTTGTCCTTCTAGGAATCCTCATTTGAGTAGGAATCCTCTTTCTTCTAGGAGTCCATCTTCAATTAGGAATCCTTCGTCGATTAGGAATCCTTCGTTGATTAGGAATCCTAACCTCTTCAAGTCTTCAATTTCGTCCATTCCTTTTGCTCCAAGCATGTGAGATTCATTCCAAGCCCAACTTTGCTCCAAAAGGCTCCAAAATGCACCTTTTTGCTTACTTTGTCCTTAGAACCTGAAAACAGCACGAAAATGGCTTAAAAGACTAGAATAACTAAGAAAACACAACGTAAGTGCACAAGAACAAGCAAACCAAGTCGCATAAATATGCTCCTATCAAATTCCCCCACACTTAGCTTTTGCTAGTCCTCGAGCAAAACAGAAGAACAAAACGAAACAAAGTAAACCAAACACCTTCTAAACCTTCCAACATTTGCCTCAGGGATTTCCAACGCACATGACATGTCAACGATCATCATTCCCACAGATTTTAGTCATCTTTACACTTAAGCGCATACTTAATCATAGTCACCACTTACTAGTTCACCTTTAACCAATTAAAACAATGTTTTGAATGTAGTAACATGCCCTAGAGAATTCACTCAATTCCTTACAAGATACTCTCTATTTTCACTCAGAATTTCTGACTACACACCCTACACTAAGTATATGTGAGAAGATTGATGTAAACATGAAAACGAATACTCACATATGTTTATAGCAAAGAAAGCATTTTCTGGAGTTATTAGGCATGTATAGATATGATCTCATGAATGGAATGCTACTACTTAGATGCGAGAACCAGTGACACCATATGCTCATACCAAGTCCAAACTCCACAAATTGAAATGCACAACACTCAAGATTGAAGTCAAGGGTTGTAACGGGGCTAGGGTATTGGTTAACAAAGAAAGGTAAGGATAAACAAACGTTCTTTAAGCAATAGTAAGCAAAGTAATGAAATTTGACACTTGGAATTCAATTTAGAGTGCATAAATCAACTTTTAAACACAAGGGAAGATTCATTCAACATTTAGGGCCTAATTCAACTTTTTGGACCCTTTCTTCAACAATCAACACTTTGGAACTCTTTCTCTCATATTTTTCAACTCTTTTTCATTCTTTTCACAACTTTTCTCTTCTCTTTTCTTTTTCATACGAAATTTCTTCTTTTCTTTTCTCTCTACCCGTGCACTTTGGCACACACACACAAATTCTTTCCCCCACACTTGTTTTCTGCACACAACTACTCAAAAGGAATTCCTCTAAGTCATGCTTTACTATGCTTCAAGAACAAGGGATTGGATGGTCCTATTCTAGGCTAGGTGAGGATGATGCGGGTTAAGAAAGAAAATAGGCTAAACAAGGCTCAACGGGGTTAAACCTAAACAAAACATATGATTGAAGGGATTCGGCTATTTGGCTTTGGTGGCACTAAACAACTTCATCTTGAATATGTGTTATGCAAATCAATAGCATGCTTTGAATGGAACGGGCATGAGTTCTAGCATTTGGAACTAAATGATGAAACGCCTTCTAAGTAGTAACCAAGCAAAGAATAATGAGATCATGCAACGACTTTAGAACACAACAATGCACAGATTATAAACTCTCCAAAGAACGTTTTAGGCTCAAGTCTCTCAGGGTTGTAGCGTTAAGTTGAGTTCTTTCCTTCAAGCATGTTACAAAAACTGATTTTTTTCTTTATGATTACATGTGAATTCATAAGCTACAACGACAACCAAGCATAAACCAGAGGTAAATCAAACTTCCATCCATGTTTACAACTCTCATTAACAGTCATGCAATTAAAAACCAAATCCTCATCATTGTGTTGGAAGGTACCCTAAGACACAAACAAACACACACAAACAACTCTTTTTGGCTTTTTCAAGACAATTTTTCAAATTTTTATGAAATTTTCGGATTTTTACTTCAACATGCATAAAAACAGCTCAAAACACACTAAAAACACTAAAAACAATGAGAAACAACATTGCAAGTGATAGGTGAATAAAACCCACGAAAATCATGCAAAAACAGATTGTTTACCCCCCCACACTTAAATCAAACATTGTCCTCAATGTTTCAAACATAAACTCACATAAAAAAAACAATCAAATAACCAACAAAGAAACATAGATAAATAAGGCAGCAAGGAAAAGGGTGAAAGAAAGCAAATCTGGATGTAGAGCCGATTCTAGGTGTCTTTATTGGCATGGGTTGCCTCCCACGAAGCGCTTGCTTTAACGTCTTGCAGCCGGACGATGCTTCCATTCAAACTCCATTGGTGCCCATGGCAAGGAGTGGTGCTGCCTCCAACACATTTTCTTCAACTTCCTCATATAACGGATCAACGAAAGGAAGGGGGTATTGAGCTTTGGTGATTGGGGCGTTGTGCATCCTAAAGTTCATGAGAATGCTTGCACCATCGGGAATCTGATAAGGGAACTGCACCAAAGAAGGGAACCACCTCTTAATTTTAAAGGGAATTTGATTTGGATTAGATGGCTTACCTTTACGATGTGACGAAGTGGCAGCACTGTCAACTTTATTCCCCATGGCTCCCACGGCCAGTTTGGGCATTTTGAGGGCAGTGGCCGCATGGTCATTGTGCTTCACTCCCACCCCCTCGTCATTAAGGGTTCTTGATGCATCCTTGGTGCTTGGTGCTAAACCTTCCTGCCCTTTAGTTTTTATCTTATCAATAACAAAGCAAGAGTGAATAGCATTAGAAGTCTCAACAGGTTTAGAAACATTAAACTTAATCTTATCGTTACCAAACTTCATAGATAACGTCCCCTTGGCCACATCAATCTTTGTTTGGGCGGTTTTCATGAAAGGTCTCCAAAGTAGAAGCGGCATTGGGGAAGAATAGGCCGCATCTTCCATCTCTAGCACATAGAAATCGGCCGGAAAGATTAAGTGGTCAACCTGCACAAGAACATCTTCCACCACTCCCTTTGGATAGGCGTTAGAACGATCGGCCAATTGTATAATCACACCATCATTTTTCAATTCGCCCAAATTCATAGATGCATAAATAGAATATGGCATGACATTTATAGATGCACCTAAGTCAAGCATGGCATGTTCAAAGCGAGTATTTCCAATCACACAAGGAATCGTAAAGCTTCCGGGGTCTTTGCATTTAGTGGGTAACTTACGTTGCAAAACAGCAGACACATTTTCACTTACCTTCACTACCTCTTTGTTTGACATTCTCCTTTTGGTAGTGGTATGATATTTACTAACACACTCAAATTAAACCCTCTTGTTGTAGAATGTAGTATAGATGCAAGTAGGGATCGTTCTGGACCGGGGATTAGGAGGGCTTGCTAAAACCTCTAAACTGACTCTAAAACATAAAAACAAAGTTAAAGACACTAAACTAGACTCAAAGAATGCAAAACTAAAGTTTAAAACACTAAAACAAACCAAAAGACTCAGAACAGCACAGAAACACTCAAAACTGCCTTAAAAACACAATCTGGGCAGTTTTGACACTAAGGGATAATTTGGACGAAATTTGGTTTTAACTTGACTCAAGACACTTAAAAACACAAACTAAATGGATTTCTAACTAAAATGACACTTTAACATAAAGGGGGTTTGGTTTTGACGAATTTGAAAACAAAACAAGAACTTTGTAAACTAAACAGATTCTTAAAACGAATTTGATTAAAGTGAATGGATGGAAAGCTAGCTAAGGGGTTCTTCTCCACACATGTCACACTTGCATACAAAATGATTTCCAATTACGTTTCAATTGCCATGCATTCTCAATGCCCCAAATTAACTGTGAATTGCACTAATTAACCCTCAGATTTCCCATAAGTTATTGAATTGGATGATTGCATACAACAACCCAAAGCATTCCCCACAAGTTCCCTACATGAATTGCATAATAGAGATACAAGCAGAAATCATTAAGTTTTATGAAAACCATAAGCATTGACGAGGCACTTGTTACTATGAATTGCATGAAACTTATACCAAGAATTTACTTAACGCGATTGTGATCAACAACCTTTACTACCTGTGAATATAAGTTCGTAACGATTAGGTGAAACTCCCTTATATCCTAGCATTCAATTTATGCATGAAAATTAAGCGTGCACTCTCAACCAACATACACAAATCTGTCTAAATTCATGAAGATAAGTAAATTGAATTCACAACTTATGAAACACAATTGAATGTATTCAGATCATATAGCAAGCATAAACATGGTTTCGAATCCCCCCCTAGCCAAGGGGGGTTTAAGTTCTCATACTTGCAGAGCAAAGATAAACAAATTTAGACATGGAAAATAAAAGAAAGGAAACACCTAGACGTTCCAACGATCCAATCTTGAACAGCAAGCGCGCCTATGGACTGTCCTCCTTCCTCTTTGCTGCGGCACAACACTTGCTGGTATGTTTAGGGGGTTTTGAATGGTGTAGAATGGTAGAAGATGGTGTGGTGGTGTTTAGGGATGATGGGTGGTGCGGCTGGATGTGTTTTGGAGGGGAAAATATGGAGAATGGTGAAGGATGGTGCGGCTGAGAGAGGGGGAATGATTTCTGGCGTGAATTGAAAATATGGAGAGGAATGATGTGTGGCAAGGGTTTAAAACTCATATATATAGGCTCCCAAAACCCTAGCAAGTCAGATTAGGCCTTTTAGAACCCAAACCCATCAGGAAAAGGCCAAAACTAATCAGAATTTGATGGGGAAAAGCCCAAGGGGTGCTGCAGATTAGGTTTAGGGAGATTGGGCTTCTAGAATGCCTTGCAAGGCAAGGAAAAAGGCCTCCTTGCTGAATTAGGTGCGGCTAGGGTGTATGAGAAGGTCCAAGGTGTGGCTAGGACATGTAATTAGGCAACCAACATAATTTGGAAACCCCAAAAATGGAAACCTTCACAAATGGAAACTTGCACAATTGGTAACTTTCAAGAATAGAAACTTGGTTTCCAATTCTCGACTCTTCCTTCTTCCTTCAATCCTAGGCTCATTTGATCTTCAATTTCGTCCATTCCCTTTGCTCCAAGCACATGCTATCCAAACTTGGCCCAAAAGTGCTCCAAAAGGCCCCAAAATGCATCTTCTTGCATACTTTGTCCTTAGAACCTGAAAACACACGAAAATGGCTTAAAAGTCTACAATAACTAAGAAATAACAACGTAAATGCACAAGAACAAGCCAACTAAGTCGCCTAAATATGCTCCTATCAAATTCCCCCACACTTAGCTTTTGCTAGTCCTCGAGCAAAACAAAACGAAACAAAACAAACAAAACACAACCTAGACCTTCCAACATTTGCCTCAGGGATTTCCAATGCACATGACATGTTAAAAATCATCATTCCCACAGATTTTAGACATCTTTACACTTGAGCACATACTTAATCATAGTCACCACTCTCTAGTTCACATTGAACCAATTAAAACAATGATTTGAATGTAGTAACATGCCTTAGAGAATTCACTCAATTCCTCACAAGATACTCTCTATTTTCACACACATTTTCTGACTACACACCCTACACTAGTATATGTGAGAAGATTAATGTAAACATGAAACGAACACTCACATATGATGATAGCAAAGAAAGCAATTTCTGGAGTATGTATAGATATGATCTCATGAATGGAATGCTACTACTTAGATGCGAGAACCAGTGACACCATATGCTCATACCAATTCCAAACTCCACAAATTGAAATGCACAACACTCAAGATAGAAGTCAAGGTTTGTAACGGGGTTGATGTGATAAAAGTTAAGCACTCAAATTAAACCCTCTTGTTGTCAATTGTAGTAAGTATGCAAGTAGGGATCGTTCTGGACCGGGGATTAGGAGGGATTGCTAATCGACACAAAAACAAAGTTAAAAACGTTTGGAAAGGTTTACAAGACTCAAAATAAGTTAAAAACACTTTAAACGGCTTAAAAACACTTTATGGACAGGTTTAAAATACTAAGAAAGATTTTGGACGAAAATTAAGTTTAGGTTGACTCAAAACTCTTGAAAACACAAAGAAAACAGGTTTTAGACACTTAAAAACAAGTAAGTAAATGGGGGGTTTTGAGTTGGACGAATTTGAAAATAAAACAAAGACTTTGTAAAGTAAACAAGTTTGAAAACGAATTTGAAAACTTTGATGGTTGATGGGCTAGCTAGAGGGTCCTTCTCCACACATGACACACTTGTACATAAATCGATCTCCAATTGCTTTTCAATGAACCATGAATCTCAACACCCCAGATTAACCGTACGTGCACAAATTAACCCTCAGATTTTCCTTATGTCATTGAATCGGAAGAAGAGCATACAACAACCCAAATTATTCTCCAACGGTCCCCTACATGAGTGCATAGAAGAGATACAGTTAGAGATCATTAAGTTCCATGAAAATCATAAGTGTTGACGAGGCATTCGTAACTATGAGAGCATGATACGTTTGCCAAGAATCCAATTAACGCGATTGTGACAAGCAACCTTCACTACTTGTGAATGTAAGTTCATAACGATTAGGTGAAACTCCCTTACATTCTAGCATCAAATTCCTGCATGAAAACTAAGTATGCATCCTCAATCAACATACAAGAACAAGTTATGAATAAAACAGTTAATTGAATTGCATTCACGATTCATCAAGTTGCAATTGGAAGTAATCAATTCATATCTCAAGCATGTTCATGGCTTTGAATTCCCCACTAGCTAAGTAGGGGGCTTAGCCACTCATAGTCACAACAAGATTAGAGAATAATAAAGTAAACATTGAAATTAAGAACGAAGTACACCTAGAATGCTCCAATCTTCAAGCTTGAAACGTCCAAGGTTCCTTCCTCTCCACCTTGCTGCGGCACAAAGAGTCTAAGATGGGTATGGATGTGTTTGGATGAAGGGATGGACGTTTTTGGGAGTGAAAGGCTGCGGCAAAGAGAGATTTTGGGCTGAAAGTGTGTGAATGCTTGAATTGTTGAGTGAATGATTGATAGGTAAGTGAATGGATGGTGGAATGGTGTGTTTAGGGTGCAGCAAGGGCCTTGTATTTATAGGGGAAGGTAGAGCACGGTTTGGAATGATTTTAGGCAAGGTTTTTATTCCAAAACCTAAGGGGAAAGGTAAATAAAAGTCAGAATCCAAAGAAAAAGGGTAAGTAATATGCGGCTGACCTAGGGAGTAAAGGAAATCAACCTCCTTGCAGATTTGGGTGCTAAATGTCCTAAATGAAGTGGGAAGGAGGATCCCATGTGAGGCAAGGAAGGGAAATTAAAGGAGAGAGTGCAGCAACCTTCTAGAACTGGGATTTAGGTGTCCTAAAGTGTTTAGGAACCCTTCTTGTGGCTGAAACCCTTGTAGATTAGGATTAGGAAACTTTGACTTGGTCAATCCTTCTTCTTCTTAGATTCCTTTTCCTTCCTTGACTTGAATTAATTTTTCCTTCTCTCTTTGGCTGATTCCTAGCATCCTTTGGTCTTCAATTTCGTCCATCTACATTGCTCCAAGCATAAGCTATCCAAAACATGCCCAAAACTGCTCCAAAAGGCTCCAAAATACACTTTCTTGATACTTTACCCCTTGGGACCTACAAACATACGAAAATAGCTTAAAATACTAAATTAAATATAAATAACTAACATAAATGCACGAGAACAAGCCAACTAATTCGCATAAATATGCTCATATCAAATTCCCCCACACTTAGCTTTTGCTAGTCCTCGAGCAAAACGGAACAAACAAAACAAAATAAAGTAAACAAAACATACTCTAAACCTTCCAACGCTTTCCTCAGGGATTTCCAACGCACATGACATATCAAGGATCATCATTCACATAGATTTTAGTCATCCTTACGCTCGAGCGCATACTTAATCACAGTCATCACTTATTAGCTCGCATTTAATCAATTAAAACAATGATTTGAATGTAGTAACATGCCTTAGAGAATTCACCCAATTCCTTACAAGATACACTCTTTTTCACACAGATTTTCTGACTCCACACCCTACACTAGTTATATGTGAGAAGATTGATGTAAAAATGAAAACAAATACTCACATATGTTTATGACAAAGAAAGCATTTTCTGGAGTTATTAAGCATGTTTAAATATGATCTCATGAATGGAATGCTACTACTTAGACGCGAGAACCAGTGACACCATATGCTCATACCAATTCCAAACTCCACAAATTGAAATACACAACACTCAAGACCGAAGTTAAGGGTTGTAACGGGGCTAGGGTATTGGTTAACAAAGAAAGGTAAGGATAAACAAACGTTCTTTAAGCAATAGCAAGCAAAATAATGAAATTGACACTTCGAATTCATTTTAGAATGCAGAAATCAACTTTTGAACTCAAGGGAAGATTCATGCAACACTTAGGGCCTAATTCAACTTTTTGGACCCTTTCTTCAACAATCAACACTTTAGAACTCTTTTTTCACATATTTTTCACTCTTTTTCATTCTTTTCACAACTTTTCTTTTTTTCTTTTCTTTTTCCACGAATTTTTCTTTTCTTTTCTTTCTTTTCTAGCCATGAACTTCGGCATACACACACAAATCCTTTCCCCCACACTTGTTTTCTGCAACATGTTACTCAAAAAGAATTCTCTCTAAGTCATGCTTTACTATGCTTCAAGAACAAGGGTATGGATGGTCCTATTCTAGGCTAGGTGAGGATGATGTGGGTTAACAAAGAAATAGGATAAACAAGGCTCAACGGGGTTAAACCTAAACACAATGCACGGGGGATGGGTTTTTGGCTCTTGGTTCACTACGCAACTTCATCTTGATCATGTGTTATGCACTCAATACCATGCTTTGAATGAAACGGATATGAGTTCTAGTATTTGGAACTAAATGATGAAACGCCTTCTAAGTAGTAACCAAGCAAAGAATAATGAGATCATGCAACGACTTTTAGAAAACAATGAATGCATAGATTTTTAACTCTCCAAAGAACGTTTAGGCTCAAGTCTCACAGGGTTGTAGCGTTAATTTGGGTTCCTTCCTTCAAGCATGTTGCAAAAACTGATTTTTTTCTTTGTAATTATATGTGAATTCATAAACAACAACGACAACCAAGCATAAACCAAAGGTATATCAAACTTCCATCCATGTTTACAACTTTCCTTAACAGTCATGCAATTAAAAACCAAATCCTCATCATTGGGTTGGAAGGTACCCTAAGACACAAACAAACACACAAAAACAACTCTTTTTGGCTTTTTCAAAACAATTTTTTAAATTTTTATGAAATTTTCGGATTTTTATGTCAAAACACACTAAAATGCATCAAAACATATTAAAAACACATAAAAACAGTGAAAAACAACATTGCAAGTGATAGGTGAATAAAACCCACGAAATTCATGCAAAAACAGCTTGTTTACCCCCCCACACTTAAATCAAACATTGTCCTCAATGTTTCAAACATAAACTCACACAAAAGCAAACAAACAAACAACAAATAAAACATGAAATGCAAGGTAAAATCAACAAAGATTAGAGTTTAGGAACATAAACACCTGGTTATAATGCCGGATCATCCAAAAGCTCTTTGTTGAATGCATGGGTTGCCTCCCAAGAAGCGCTTGCTTTAACGTCGTGCAGCCGGACGATACTTCTCTTTTATCCTTGAATGGAAGATGGTAGTTGAAATGATCCGGTAACGGTTTAAATTCAAGAGTAGGTGCCTGAATCACCAACAACATGTTAGTATAAAACAAAATTGGAATTTGGGGAGGTGGCTTACCTGTGTGATCCAACAAGAACTCAAGAACAAACACAACTTCGAAAGTTTTAGGAAGCACATCCTTGCTGCACCATGGAGAAATTGAGGGACTGTTGCATTTGGCCAGATTTATTGTGAGGGTTGTGACTTGTCCCGTGTCATAGAATCTAACTTCTTCGGGAATTGTTGTCTCAAGTACATCCTCTTTGACTAATTCTAGACATTCCTCATCCACTTCTTTCTCTTGAATGTTTGGAAAGGTTTCGAAGATGCCTTCCTCACCCTCTTCTTCTTTGGATTGCATGAACCTGCAAGGAATAGGGACATTTGGTGGAATAGGGTCAGAAAGTATTGAATATGGAACTACCTTACCTAAATTGGATGGTGTAGGATCCTTGGGGGGCTGCGGCAAGGGTGGTGGAGCAAGGGTAGGCTGCGGCAAAGGTGGTTCCCAACTTGCCGTGGTCTTGTCATCTTCCTCTTCCTCAAGCAGCCACTGTTCATCCATGTTTTGACTTGGTTTGGACGTTATGGGCTCATCTCCAACCTCCATGCCACTTTGTTCTTGAATTTGCCCTATGAATTCTACCATTTCTCCAAGTTGAATTTTCAATTCGCCCATTTCATTTTGCAAATTGCCCATCTCTTTGGTTTGATTTTGCAATTCTTTGGTTTGATTTTGCATTTCTTTGGCTTGATTTTCCTGTCCCTGCACCAAAGTGGTTAGTAATTGAATAATTTGATCATTATCCGTGGACGAACCTGAATTTGGTTGGAATTGTTGCGGGGGAGGCTGTGGTGGCTGCATAGGCATTGAATAAAACTCCCGCCAATATCCTTCTTGTTGAGCCTCCTCCTTGGCTTGATTTTGCACCTCTTTGGTGTAATTGTGTATTTCTGTGATTTGATTTTGCTGCCCCTGCACCAAAGTGGTTAGTAATTGAATAATTTGATCATTATCCATGGACGAACCTGAATTTGGTTGGATTTGTTGTGGGGGAGGCATAGGCTCTGAATAGAACTCCTCATAGGGCTGCCAATATGCTTCGTGTTGAACTTGTTGAGGTTCCCACCACATAGAATTTGAATGATTGCTCCACTCTGAGTTGTACGTGTTGGAAAACAAGTCGTTTCTCGATTGATTAGGGCTTTGATAACCCCAGGTATCGACATTCTCCCAACCTCTTTGTGGACGTTCATGGGCTCGATATCCTTGCACACCATATGCAGGGGCACTTTGCATTGTGGTCCTTTCGATGTGCTGTGACAATAGAGAAGTAAGATTCGCTATTTGAGCTTGAATATTAGCAATTGCCATGTCTTACTTCTCTGGTACCTGAAATCAAAGAAAGAAAACTAAATCAAATATCAAAAGTAAAATAAACAAAAGAAAACAGAAACTAAAACCAAAAGACACGAAAAGAAACAAAGGGGAAAAACCGGGGGATTAGCAAAGTTGCTAATCCCCGGCAACGGCGCCAAAATTTGATGTGATAAAAGTTAAGCACTCAAATTAAACCCTCTTGTTGTCAATTGTAGTAAGTATGCAAGTAGGGATCGTTCTGGACCGGGGATTAGGAGGGATTGCTAATCGACACAAAAACAAAGTTAAAAACGTTTGGAAAGGTTTACAAGACTCAAAATAAGTTAAAAACACTTTAAACGGCTTAAAAACACTTTATGGACAGGTTTAAAATACTAAGAAAGATTTTGGACGAAAATTAAGTTTAGGTTGACTCAAAACTCTTGAAAACACAAAGAAAACAGGTTTTAGACACTTAAAAACAAGTAAGTAAATGGGGGGTTTTGAGTTGGACGAATTTGAAAATAAAACAAAGACTTTGTAAAGTAAACAAGTTTGAAAACGAATTTGAAAACTTTGATGGTTGATGGGCTAGCTAGAGGGTCCTTCTCCACACATGACACACTTGTACATAAATCGATCTCCAATTGCTTTTCAATGAACCATGAATCTCAACACCCCAGATTAACCGTTCGTGCACAAATTAACCCTCAGATTTTCCTTATGTCATTGAATCGGAAGAAGAGCATACAACAACCCAAATTATTCTCCAACGGTCCCCTACATGAGTGCATAGAAGAGATACAGTTAGAGATCATTAAGTTCCATGAAAATCATAAGTGTTGACGAGGCATTCGTAACTATGAGAGCATGATACGTTTGCCAAGAATCCAATTAACGCGATTGTGACAAGCAACCTTCACTACTTGTGAATGTAAGTTCATAACGATTAGGTGAAACTCCCTTACATTCTAGCATCAAATTCCTGCATGAAAACTAAGTATGCATCCTCAATCAACATACAAGAACAAGTTATGAATAAAACAGTTAATTGAATTGCATTCACGATTCATCAAGTTGCAATTGGAAGTAATCAATTCATATCTCAAGCATGTTCATGGCTTTGAATTCCCCACTAGCTAAGTAGGGGGCTTAGCCACTCATAGTCACAACAAGATTAGAGAATAATAAAGTAAACATTGAAATTAAGAACGAAGTACACCTAGAATGCTCCAATCTTCAAGCTTGAAACGTCCAAGGTTCCTTCCTCTCCACCTTGCTGCGGCACAAAGAGTCTAAGATGGGTATGGATGTGTTTGGATGAAGGGATGGACGTTTTTGGGAGTGAAAGGCTGCGGCAAAGAGAGATTTTGGGCTGAAAGTGTGTGAATGCTTGAATTGTTGAGTGAATGATTGATAGGTAAGTGAATGGATGGTGGAATGGTGTGTTTAGGGTGCAGCAAGGGCCTTGTATTTATAGGGGAAGGTAGAGCACGGTTTGGAATGATTTTAGGCAAGGTTTTTATTCCAAAACCTAAGGGGAAAGGTAAATAAAAGTCAGAATCCAAAGAAAAAGGGTAAGTAATATGCGGCTGACCTAGGGAGTAAAGGAAATCAACCTCCTTGCAGATTTGGGTGCTAAATGTCCTAAATGAAGTGGGAAGGAGGATCCCATGTGAGGCAAGGAAGGGAAATTAAAGGAGAGAGTGCAGCAACCTTCTAGAACTGGGATTTAGGTGTCCTAAAGTGTTTAGGAACCCTTCTTGTGGCTGAAACCCTTGTAGATTAGGATTAGGAAACTTTGACTTGGTCAATCCTTCTTCTTCTTAGATTCCTTTTCCTTCCTTGACTTGAATTAATTTTTCCTTCTCTCTTTGGCTGATTCCTAGCATCCTTTGGTCTTCAATTTCGTCCATCTACATTGCTCCAAGCATAAGCTATCCAAAACATGCCCAAAACTGCTCCAAAAGGCTCCAAAATACACTTTCTTGATACTTTACCCCTTGGGACCTACAAACATACGAAAATAGCTTAAAATACTAAATTAAATATAAATAACTAACATAAATGCACGAGAACAAGCCAACTAATTCGCATAAATATGCTCATATCAGGGGTTAGGGTGATTGGCTAACAAAGAACGGATATGGAAAACAAACATTCTTGAAACAATAGTAATCATAATAGTTGAATTGAAGTTTAGAATTCACTTTAGTGGCAGAAACTAATTGAAACACGAAGGGGTTGTGAATAACACATATTAGGGCCAAATTGAGCGTTTTGGACCCTTCCTTCAACAAACAACACTTGTGAGTTCATTCTCACTTATTTTGAACCTCTTTTTCATTCTTTTCACAACTTTTATTTTTCTCTTTTCTTTTCATACGAATTTTCTTTCCTTTTTGCTCTCAAAAACACCAGAGTCCTTTCCCCCACACTTGTTTTCTGCAATAATTACTCAAAACGAATTCCCTTTACATCATGCTTTACTATGCTTCAAGAACAAGGGTATGGATGGTCCTAATCTAGGCTAGGTGAGGATGATGTGGGTTAACAAAGAAAATAGGCTAAACGAGGCTCAACGGGGTTAAACCTAAACACAATGCACGGGGACGGCTGTTTGGCTCTTGGTTCACTACACAACTTCATCTTGTTCGTGTGTTATGCAAATCAATATCATGCTTTGAATGAAATGGATATGAGTTCTAGCATTTGGAACTAAATGATGAAACGCCTTCTAAGTAGTAACCAAGGAAAGAATAATGAGATCACGCAACGACTTTAGAAAACAACAATGCACAGATTATAAACACTCCAAAGAACGTTTTAGGCTCAAGTCTCTCAGGGTTATAGCGTTAGTTTGAGTTTCTTCCTTCAAGCATGTTACAAAAACTGATTTTTCCTTTGTGATTACATGTGAATTCATAAGTTATAACCACAACCAAGCATGCACCACAGAGTAAATCAAACTTTCATCCATGTTTATAACTCTCTTTAACAGTCATGCAATTACAAACCAAATCCTCATCATTGTGTTGGAAGGTACCCTAAGACACAAACAAACACACAAAAACAACTCTTTTTGGCTTTTTCAAAACAATTTTTTAAATTTTTATGAGATTTTCGGATTTTTATGTCAACACACAATAAAATGCACCAAAACAGCTTAAAAACACATAAAAACAGCAAGGAACAACATTGAAAGTTATGGGTGATAAAATCCCACGAATTTGCACCAAAAGCCCTTATTTACCCCCCCACACTTAAATCAAACATTGTCCTCAATGTTTCAAGCATACACTCACACAAAACAATAAACAAACAGACAGCAACTAAACAAACTAAACAGAGCAGATTAGAAACAACAACAAAGAGAAGGGTTTTAGGAACGCAAATCTGGAATTGGAGTGATTCCTAGGTCTTCCTTTGTTGAATGCATGGGTTGCCTCCCAAGAAGCGCTTCCTTTTACGTCTTGCAGCCGGACGATGAACTTCTTCACTCCACATTGGAGTCCACGGCATCCAGGGGGATGTCATCCACGACATGCTCCTGAAAGTGCTCATAATAGGGCTTCAAACGATGCCCGTTCACCTTGAATTCATGCCCCGTTTTCAAGCTTTGGATTTGGACTGCACCATGAACAAAAACATTAGTGATCACAAACGGTCCAATCCATTTAGAACGTAGCTTACCGGGAAACAAACGTAAACGGGAATTGAACAATAGCACTTTCTGCCCTATAGAGAATGTTTTGCCACGAATCATCTTATCATGGAAAGCTTTGGTCTTCTCCTTGTAAATGCTAGCATTCTCGTACGCTTCATGCCTTATCTCATCAAGTTCATTTAATTGGAGCCTCCTATGACTTCCCGCTGCATCCAAGTCCATGTTAAACTTCTTAACGGCCCAATGAGCTTTGTGCTCCAATTCAACGGGGAGATGGCACGACTTGCCATAGATGAGCCTAAATGGGGACATTCCAATGGGTGTTTTGTATGCCGTACGGTACGCCCAAAGTGCATCATCTAACCGTAAGCTCCAATCCTTCCTTGTTGGCCCAACGGTCTTCTCTAGGATTTGCTTGATCTCACGGTTAGAAACCTCGGCTTGGCCATTTGTCTGAGGATGGTAAGGTGTAGAAACCTTATGGTTGACATTGTACTTCCTCAACAACGCCTCAATGGTCCGGTTACAAAAGTGTGACCCTCCATCACTAATGATCACTCGTGGCATGCCAAACCTTGCAAATATGTTAGTTCTAATAAAATCTGCAACCACCTTAGAATCATTAGTCCGGGTGGCCTTTGCTTCCACCCACTTCGACACATAATCGACCGCAAGCAAAATATATATGAAACCATACGAGGAAGGAAAGGGACCCATAAAATCAATACCCCAAACATCGAAAATTTCAACATTAAGGATAGAAACCTGCGGCATTTGGTCCCTTGCACTTATACTACCCATTCTTTGGCATTTATCACATGTTAAGCAAAAAGTTCTAGCATCCTTAAAGATACTAGGCCAATAAAATCCACTTTGTAACACCTTAAGGGCAGTTCTTTGTGTGCCAAAATGCCCACCACATGCATATGTGCTTAAAATTGAATGAAATTCAGAATCATGCACACATCGACGTACAATCTGATCAGGGCAAAATTTCCATAGATATGGATCATCCCACACATAAAACCGTGCATCATGTCTTAACTTATCACGTTGGTGCCTAGTGAAAGTGCTTGGAATTCGTTTTGACACCAAAAAATTTACCAAATCGGCATACCAAGGCTCACTAACCGTTATGGACAGCAATTGCTCATCGGGGAATGTTTCTGCAATAGGTAGAGACTCCTCATTATGCACCATTCGGCTTAGGTGGTCAGCCACCACGTTTTCACTTCCCTTTTTGTCTCGAATCTCGATGTCGAACTCTTGAAGTAGTAACATCCAACGAATTAGCCGTGGCTTGGCTTCTTTTTTGGTGAGCAAATACTTCAACGCTGCATGGTCAGTGAAAACAATTACTTTAGTACCAATTAGATATGATCTAAACTTATCTAAAGCAAAAACAACGGCAAGAAGTTCTTTTTCTGTAGTGGAATAGTTCAATTGGGCATCATTCAACGTCCGTGAGGCATAGTAGATGACATGTGGCCTCTTGTCCTTCCTTTGTCCTAAAACAGCCCCTAAAGCGTAGTCGGACGCGTCACACATAAGCTCGAAAGGTAGGCTCCAATCAGGTGGGACAATGATTGGTGCCGTGGTCAACAACTCCTTGAGTTGGTTGAATGATGCCGTGCACTCCCTATTGAAATCAAACGCCACATCTTTTTGTAGGAGTCGGCAAAGAGGTTGGGCAACCTTTGAGAAGTCTTTGATGAACCTACGATAAAACCCTGCATGGCCAAGAAAAGAACGAACCTCTCTAACCGAAGTAGGAGAGGGTAAGTGACGTACAAGATCTATCTTTGACTTATCAACTTCAATACCGTTTTCAGAGATAATATGACCTAAAACTATGCCTTGTTTAACCATAAAGTGACATTTTTCCCAATTAAGAACAAGGTTAGATTCAACGCAATGTTTTAAGATCAAACTGAGATTATGCAAGCAACCATCAAAAGAATCACCAAAAACGCTAAAATCATCCATAAACACTTCAATTATTTTCTCAACATAATCAGAAAATATGCTCATCATGCATCTTTGAAATGTGGCAGGTGCATTACATAAACCAAAAGGCATGCGACGATAAGCAAATGTACCAAAAGGGCATGTAAAAGTAGTTTTTTCTTGGTCCTCGGGTGCTATGACAATTTGATTATACCCAGAATAACCATCAAGAAAACAATAGAAAGCATAACCCGCTAACCTCTCAAGCATTTGGTCAATGAATGGCAATGGGAAGTGATCCTTCCTTGTGGTAGCGTTTAGCTTCCTATAGTCGATGCACACCCTCCAACCGGTTTGAATGCGAGTAGGAACAAGCTCATTCTCGGCATTTGCTACCACTGTCACTCCAGATTTCTTTGGAACGCATTGAACGGGCGAAACCCACCTACTATCCGAGATTGGATAGATTACTCCACAATCCAAAAGCTTTATGATCTCCTTTTTCACAACTTCCATCATAGGAGGGTTGAGTCGGCGTTGCGCCTCTCGAGATGTTTTAGACCCCTCCTCCAAAAGTATGCGATGCATGCAAGTGGTGGGACTAATTCCTTTGATGTCGGCCAATGTCCACCCAACTGCAGATTTGTACTCTTTTAACACCCTCACCAACTTGTCCTCCTCTTGTGCCGTGAGTGAGCTTGAGACGATGATGGGCAACGTCTCATCATCTCCCAAGAAAACGTACTTCAAGTGACTTGGCAATGGCTTAAGTTCAAGTGTAGGTGGCTGCACAACTGAGGGAAGCATCTTATTAGCCGAAACTGAACTTAAAATTGGGTCCAAAAACTTACCAGATTGTGGTGGCAATGATTCAAGGGCAGCCACCATCTCAATGACATCCTCACTAGGGGGCACGGCAATGGAGTGTTCATGCATGCCGTGGGTGTCTTTCTTTGCTGCTTCAATGTCTTGCATGTCCTTTCCTCGTGCAATGACCAATTCAAGTGCATCGTCATTCAAATTGTCAAAATGGTCCTGCGCCAAAGAGTCAATTAAATCAATAGCAAAACATGAATGATTCTCCCTAGGATACTTCATAGAATCAGAAAGATTGAAATTAATCACTTCCCCATCAAATTCCATCGTCAATGTTCCATTAAACACGTCAATCTTTGTCCGGGCCGTTTTCATAAATGGCCTTCCAAGGAGGATGGGCAATGAAGGGGCATGGTCCGATTCATCCATCTCAAGCACATAGAAATCCGCCGGGAAGATCAAGTGATTAACCTGCACTAACACATCTTCCAAAACTCCCTTTGGATAGGCATTAGATCTATCGGCCAATTGTATGATTACACCATCATTTTTCAATTCTCCTAGGTTCATAGATGCATAAATTGAATATGGCATGACATTTATAGATGCACCTAAGTCTAACATGGCAGATTCAAACCTAGTATTACCAATGACACAAGGAATTGTAAAACTACCCGGATCTTTGCATTTAGGGGGCAGTTTGCGTTGCAAGATGGCTGAGACGTTTTCACCTACTTTTACAACTTCCTTGGTCGAAATCCTCTTCCTAGTGGTGCAAAGTTCCTTCAAAAACTTGGCATACCTTGGGACTTGCTTGATTGCATCCAAAAGAGGTATGTTGACTTGAACTTTCCTAAATGTCTCTAGAATGTCCTTTTCAGCTTCTTCTTTCTTTGTTTGCTTGAATCTACTAGGAAAAGGAACATTCAAAGGAAAAACATTAGTAGGAACTGAATTAGACACGTTCTTACCTCTATTGGACAGATTTGCTGGGTTAGGTGCCGTGGGCTGCTTTTGCTCCTCCTCCTCAATTATCAATTCTTCCACCTCGTTAGAACGTGATTTGGAAGGTTGGGGGTCAGATCCGACTTGCTTCCCACTTCGCAAACTTATGGCTTTTGCAGATTCGAATCCACCTTTTGGATTGACCACGGTTGAGCTAGGCAACTTGCCTTGCTCTCGGAATTGCCCCATGAACTCGGCAATCTGCCCTACTTGCTTCTCCAACTCGTCCACCTTCTTGTCCCTAGTTTGCATACCCTGCGACATAGAAGTTAGTAATTGAAAAATTTGATCATTACCAATAGAAGAACCTGATTTGTTTTGGGCAGGTTGTGCTTGTGGTTGAGTTGGTACAAACGGCTTTTGATAGAAACCCGGTGGTGGTTGCCTAAATGCACTTTGTTGTTGGCCTTGTTGGGGTTCTCGCCATTTGAAATTGGGATGATCTTTCCAACCGGGATTGTAAGTATTGGAGAAAGGGTCATTCCTTGGTTGGTATTGATTCCCAAACCCCACGGCATTGAGGGATTCCCACCCTCCATTCTCAATCAATTGAGGGCACTTGTCCGTAACATGTCCTTGCATGGAACACACGCCACAAGCAGCCACACTTTGTACTTTTGGACCTTCCACAACCTGAGAAAGAAGAGTAGTAAGGTTAGCCATTTGAGTTTGAAGTTCGGAAATAGCACTTACCTCATTCACTTGTTGTTGCCGTGGGGGCCCTCTTTGTCCAACGCCTTCATATTGTTGGGCATTCAAAGCTCGATTAGCAATCAAAGTCTTTGCAGCCATGGGTGTCTTGTCCACCAAAGCTCCTCCCGCTGAGGCATCTAGCATTTGACGTTCAATTGGTAGAAGTCCCTCGTAGAAATATTGAAGAAGAAGCTCCTCCTTCATTTGGTGCTGTGGACATGAAGCAACAAGTGATTTAAAACGTTCATAATAAGTAGGAAAAGATTCACCTTCATTTTGCTCAATTCCACTAATCCTTTTGCGTAAAAGAATGACTCGAGAAGTTGGGAAGAACTTCTCCAAGAACGCCCGTTTCATGCTCTCCCAAGATGTGACAGTTCCGGGGGCTAGCTCATACAACCAATCCTTAGCTTTTTCCAAGAGAGAAAAAGGAAAAGCCTTCATCTTCAATATGCTTCCATCGACGTTGACAGGAGTCATGCTTGAACACACCACTTCGAACTCTTTCAAATGCTTGTTTGGATCCTCCATGGACAACCCATGGTACTTGGGAATGTGGTGCAGCAAGCTTGACTTCAACTCGAACTCCTCGGTCTTGCCTTGAGCAGCTACGGGGTATTGGATGCATAGGGGTGCGGCATTGTCCAATCCCGAAGCAGAAAGCTCCTTGATTGTTCGATTATCTGCAGCCATCACTTCCTCAGACTCGGCCTCCTCTATCTCCTCAGATTCGGCCTCTTCTTGTTCCTCAACTTCAACCTCAGAACTTGAACTAGGTAGATCAGGTTCTGGGGTCTTTCTTTTCCTTCTCAAAGTTCGCTCAAAATCGTCGTCGAAGTCCAAGATGTTCTTACTATTGTTTGGGAACTTCGAGTCATAAACTAGTACCTGAAAAACAAAGAAAATAACAAGAATCAGCAAATAGACTAAAAACAAACGAGAAATAACAAAAGGGATTAGCAATGTTGCTAATCCCCGGCAACGGCGCCAAAATTTGGTATGATATTTACTAACACACTCAAATTAAACCCTCTTGTTGTAGAATGTAGTATAGATGCAAGTAGGGATCGTTCTGGACCGGGGATTAGGAGGGCTTGCTAAAACCTCTAAACTGACTCTAAAACATAAAAACAAAGTTAAAGACACTAAACTAGACTCAAAGAATGCAAAACTAAAGTTTAAAACACTAAAACAAACCAAAAGACTCAAAACAGCACAGAAACACTCAAAACTGCCTTAAAAACACAATCTGGGCAGTTTTGACACTAAGGGATAATTTGGACGAAATTTGGTTTTAACTTGACTCAAGACACTTAAAAACACAAACTAAATGGATTTCTAACTAAAATGACACTTTAACATAAAGGGGGTTTGGTTTTGACGAATTTGAAAACAAAACAAGAACTTTGTAAACTAAACAGATTCTTAAAACGAATTTGATTAAAGTGAATGGATGGAAAGCTAGCTAAGGGGTTCTTCTCCACACATGTCACACTTGCATACAAAATGATTTCCAATTACGTTTCAATTGCCATGCATTCTCAATGCCCCAAATTAACTGTGAATTGCATGATGTGAAAATTACTTGACACACAAATTAAACCCTATTTTTGACAATTGTAGTATATGATGCAAGTAGGGATCGTTCTAGACCGGGGATTAACTAGGGATGCTAATCAACACAATTTAGACTTAAAAACACAAAAACAAACTTAAAAACGTTTAAATAGACTCAAGGGACTAAAGAAAACAGGTTTTTGACTCAAATAACAAGATTAGATGAAAAGGGGATTGTTTTGGACGAATTTAAACTTTAAAACAGAAACTTTGTTTAAAACACTTAAGAAAAACGATTTTGATGAATTGAATGGATGATGAGTTTAGTTAGAGGATCCTTCTCCACACATGACATATGCATATGAACCAATTTCCAATTATTATTCCTTTAGACTATGAATGACAACACTCCAAGTTAACCATGTAAGCATAAATTAACCATCAGATTTTCCTTTTCTCATTGAATTGAATGAAACATGCATTACAACCAAATTATCCTTATCAAGTCCCTAACTATGATTGCATGATAGAAAACATATCAAAGGTCATTACGTTCTTTGAAAATCATAAGTGTTGACAAGGCAATTATAACTATGAATGCATGAAACTCTTGCCTAGGACTTACTTAACATGATTGTGACTAGCAACCTTTACTACTTGTGAATATAAGTTCATAACGATTAGGTGAAACTCCCTTATACTCTAGCTTCAAGTTAATGCATGCAAATTAAGTGTCGACTCCCAATTAACACACATAAACAAGTTTTAATAACTTAGATAAGCAAATCACATTCAAGTCTTAAGAAACAATAATTGGATGTAATCAATTCATATATAGCATATAATCATGGCTTCAAATTCACCCCCAACTAAAATAAACTTAGTTCCACATAATTGAAAACCAAATTAAAACAAACATTAAACTAAGGATAGAATACACCTAGAAACGCTCCAAGTATCTTCTTTTCCTTCCTTCCTTGCTGCGGCAGATGGTGTTTGAGGGTGGTGGATGGATGTAGCTGAATTATGGTGAAGGGTGGATGATTTTAAGTGCACAGCAGGTATGTGTATTTATAGGGAGAGAAAGGCACGGTTTCAAGGTGTTTTGGAGAAGGATTTGGCATCCCAAACCACCAAGGAAAGGGTGAAATTCGAGCAGATTTCAGGTAGGAAAAGGAGTGAAAGTAAGTGTGGAATTTGGACTCCAAATCCCTCAGAAATTAGGCCAACTTCAATCACAATCCAAAGGGGAAAAGGATATGTTCTCCCAGCAGGTTTTAGTGCTTCTAGAAGTGAGACACAAGGCTGGGATTTAGGGATAAGGTTTGTGACCATCTAGAAGGACCATAGGCACCAGAAATCATGTTTCTAGAAAGGTTGTTGTGGCATAAACTTAGGGAATCCACTTGGGGTTTGGTTGCACGTTTTTAGACTTCTACAACCACAGATTTAGGTGATACAATCTGATAAGAACCCCCTTTTGTGGCTGAAAATATGGAAAGATAAGGTGAGGATGAGATAAGGTAGTTTGGATAAGATAAGGTTTTGGATAATGTTTGAGATAATGCTCCATATTTCTTGCTAACTTCTTATCTTCTTATCTTGACTTTATTTTCTCCATCTCTTTAGCTGATTCCTAGCCTTTAATTCTTCAAATTCGTCCATCCTTCTAGCTTGAATCATAAGCTATCCATCCTTGGCCCAAAATAGCTCCAAAACACTCCAAATTGGCTCTTTTTGTACACTTTGTCATTAGGCCCTGAAATTGCACGAAAATGGCTTAAAACTCTATAATTAACATAATTAAGCTAAGTAAATGCAAGAAAACAAGCTAACTAAATCGCATAAATATGCTCCTATCATTGCACTAATTAACCCTCAGATTTCCCATAAGTTATTGAATTGGATGATTGCATACAACAACCCAAAGCATTCCCCACAAGTTCCCTACATGAATTGCATAATAGAGATACAAGCAGAAATCATTAAGTTTTATGAAAACCATAAGCATTGACGAGGCACTTGTTACTATGAATTGCATGAAACTTATACCAAGAATTTACTTAACGCGATTGTGATCAACAACCTTTACTACCTGTGAATATAAGTTCGTAACGATTAGGTGAAACTCCCTTATATCCTAGCATTCAATTTATGCATGAAAATTAAGCGTGCACTCTCAACCAACATACACAAATCTGTCTAAATTCATGAAGATAAGTAAATTGAATTCACAACTTATGAAACACAATTGAATGTATTCAGATCATATAGCAAGCATAAACATGGTTTCGAATCCCCCCCTAGCCAAGGGGGGTTTAAGTTCTCATACTTGCAGAGCAAAGATAAACAAATTTAGACATGGAAAATAAAAGAAAGGAAACACCTAGACGTTCCAACGATCCAATCTTGAACAGCAAGCGCGCCTATGGACTGTCCTCCTTCCTCTTTGCTGCGGCACAACACTTGCTGGTATGTTTAGGGGGTTTTGAATGGTGTAGAATGGTAGAAGATGGTGTGGTGGTGTTTAGGGATGATGGGTGGTGCGGCTGGATGTGTTTTGGAGGGGAAAATATGGAGAATGGTGAAGGATGGTGCGGCTGAGAGAGGGGGAATGATTTCTGGCGTGAATTGAAAATATGGAGAGGAATGATGTGTGGCAAGGGTTTAAAACTCATATATATAGGCTCCCAAAACCCTAGCAAGTCAGATTAGGCCTTTTAGAACCCAAACCCATCAGGAAAAGGCCAAAACTAATCAGAATTTGATGGGGAAAAGCCCAAGGGGTGCGGCAGATTAGGTTTAGGGAGATTGGGCTTCTAGAATGCCTTGCAAGGCAAGGAAAAAGGCCTCCTTGCTGAATTAGGTGCGGCTAGGGTGTATGAGAAGGTCCAAGGTGCGGCTAGGACATGTAATTAGGCAACCAACATAATTTGGAAACCCCAAAAATGGAAACCTTCACAAATGGAAACTTGCACAATTGGTAACTTTCAAGAATAGAAACTTGGTTTCCAATTCTCGACTCTTCCTTCTTCCTTCAATCCTAGGCTCATTTGATCTTCAATTTCGTCCATTCCCTTTGCTCCAAGCACATGCTATCCAAACTTGGCCCAAAAGTGCTCCAAAAGGCCCCAAAATGCATCTTCTTGCATACTTTGTCCTTAGAACCTGAAAACACACGAAAATGGCTTAAAAGTCTACAATAACTAAGAAATAACAACGTAAATGCACAAGAACAAGCCAACTAAGTCGCCTAAATATGCTCCTATCAGGTAGTGCACAGCTCCTTGAGGAATTTGGCATACTTTGGCACTTGTTTGATTGCCTCAAGAAGCGGGATGTTCACTTGCACCTTCCGGAACGTTTCAAGAATGTCCTTCTCGCTCTCATCTTTTTTCAATTGCATGAACCTGCTAGGAAAAGGTACATTGGGCAGATTAGGCCTTGAATTAAGTGAATTAGACACTAAATTACCTTGTTTGGCTGAATTGGGCTGAATGGGTGCTTGCGGCAAGGGTTGCTTCACCCTTGCCGTGGGTGTGCCTTGTGCATCCTCAGATTGCAGCTCCTCTTCATCCACTTTCTGGGCAGATTTGGGAGTTTGGGACTCATTCCCAACTTCTTTTCCACTACGCAAGGTGATGACTTTAGCAGTTTCGAATCCTCCCTTCGGATTTGGAATGGTTGAACTAGGGAGTTGGCCTTGGTCTCGAAACTTCCCTACAAAATCTGCAATCTGCCCAATTTGTTTCTCCAAGTGATCCACCCTTTTGTTTTGGGTTTGCATGGCTTGGGTGTGATCTTCTTGCCCCTGAGATAACTTGGTTAGTATTTTAAGAAGTGCATCATTGTCTAGGGACGTACCTGAAGCATTTGGGGCAGATTGGGGTTGGACTTGAGGATAGGGCCGTGTGAACCCAGGGGGGTTTTGCCGAAATCCCCCTTGTTGTTGGGATTGTTGGGGCTCCCTCCACTTGAAGTTTGGATGGTCTCTCCAACCTGGATTATACGTATTAGAGTATGGATCGTTCCTTGGTTGGTTTTGGCCTTGAAATCCAATTGCATTGGCGCTCTCCCATCCACCATTCTCAATCAATTGTGGGCACTTTTCAGAAGCATGTCCTTGGATAGAACACACACCACACACACTTGGTCCTTGCACCCTCATTCCTTCGGCCATCTGAGACACAATGGAAGTAAGATTAGCTAATTGTGAGTGAATGTCGGATGTGGAACTTACCTCATGCACTTGCTGCCGTGGGGTGCCTCTTTGCCCAACACCTTCATATTGTTGAGCGTTCAACGCTCGGTTAGCAATCAAGATCTTGGCAGCCGTGGGTGTCTTGTCCACCAAAGCTCCACCCGCTGAGGCATCTAGCATTTGGCGTTCAATTGGTAGAAGCCCCTCGTAGAAATATTGAAGAAGAAGCTCCTCCTTCATTTGGTGCTGTGGACATGAAGCAACAAGTGATTTAAAACGTTCATAATAAGTAGGAAAAGAGTCACCTTCATCTTGCTGAATTCCACTAATCCTTTTGCGTAAAAGAATGACTCGAGAAGTTGGGAAGAACTTCTCCAAAAACGCCCTTTTCATGCTCTCCCAAGATGTAACAGTTCCGGGAGCTAATTCAAACAACCAATCTTTGGCTTTGTCCATTAAAGAGAATGGAAAAGCCTTCATCTTCAATATGCTGCCATCCACATTCACAGGGGTCATGCTCGAGCAAACTACTTCAAATTCCTTCAAATGCTTGTTCGGGTCTTCCATGGACAGCCCATGGTACTTTGGAATGTGATGCAACAAGCTTGATTTTAACTCGAATTCCTCGGTCTTCCCTTCTGCAGCCGTGGGGTATTGAATGCATAAAGGCATGGCATTGCCTACTCCCGAGGCAGAAAGCTCTTTGATGGTTCGATTGTCCGCTGCCATGGCTGGAACTTCCTCCAAAATTTGTGCCGTGGGTACTAACTCCTCCTCTTCTCCTTGCTCTTCAAGCTCAGGTTCAGGGCTAGGAGGATTTGATGCTTGCTGACTCCTCCTCCTTCTCAAAGTCCTCTCAAAATCGTCGTCAAAGTCAAGGATATGCTCACGAATCTGTTGAGAACTCCGAGTCATACACTAGTACCTGAAAAACAAAGAAAAAAAATAAACTAGAATCAGTAACTAACTAAAACAAACTGAAATAAAAGATCCAAGGGATTAGCAAAGTTGCTAATCCCCGGCAACGGCGCCAAAAATTTGATGTGAAAATTAACTTGACACTCAAATTAAACCCTCTTTTGACAATTGTAGTAAAGTATGTAAGTAGGGATCGTTCTAGACCGGGGATTAGGAGGGATTGCTAAACACTTGAAAACTGACTTAAAAACGTAAAAACAAAGTTTAAAACACTAAATTAGACTCAAAGAATGCAAGACTAAACTTTAAAACACTTAAACAAAGCAAAAGACTCAAAACAGCAACCAAAAGACTCAAAACTGCCTTAAAAACACTTTCTGGGCAGTTTTGGACACAAGCACCAAATTGCACGAATTTGGGTTTTAACTTGAATCAAAACACTTAAAAACACAAATCAAAACAGATTCTAACTAATTTAACACTTCAAAATAAAGGGGGATTTGGTTTTGACGAAATTGAAAACAAGACACAAACTTTGTAATTAAAACAGATTGTAAAAACGATTTTGGATTAAACTTATGGATGGAAGGCTAGCTAGGGAGTTCTTCTCCACACATGACACACTTGCATACAAACCAATTTTCAGTTGTTCTTTCGATAAGTTATGAAACTCAACACCCCAAGTTAATTAGGTTCGCTTAAATTAACCTTCAAGTTCTCCTTAAGTTAATGAATTGGATGGGAATGCGCATACAACAATTCAAAGCATTCTTCAAAAGTTCCTTACGTGAAAAGCACAACAAAGATACAATCAAAGATCATTAAGCAACATGAGAACTATAAGTGTTGACGAGGCCTTCGTTACTATGATGAGCATGAAACTAATGCCAAGAATTCATTTAACGCGATCGTTTATAAGCGACCTTCACTACTTGTGAAATATAAGGTTGTAACTATTAGGTGAAACTCCCTTATACTCTAGCATCATATTCATGCATGAAAACTAAGCGTGCACTCTCAATCAACATACACAAATAAGTTATCCATCAAGCAGTTAAACGAATTGAACTCATAACTTATGAAATCACAACCAAAGGCAATCAATTCATATTGCAAGTATGTACATGGTTTCGAATCACCCCCTAACTAAGGGGGGTTTAGTTCCTCATACTCACAACACAAAGAATATAAAGTTTAGACATTGAAAACAAAAGAAAGAAAACACCTAAACGCTCCAGCGATTCAAAGTGAACAGCAAGCACGTCCAAGAACTCTCCTTCCCTTCCTTGAATGCGGCACAAAGGTTGATGATGGAATTTGGGGGTTATGGATGGTGTAGGATGCTGGAATTGTGTTTAGGATGGATGTAGGGTGCGGCAAGGATGGTTTTTGGTCAGAAACTATGGTGTTTTGTGAAGGATGGTGGCTGCAGAGAATGGGTGAAGTTTTCTGGCGTGAATGGTAGTGAATGGATAGTGAATGGGTCCTTTGTGGCTGCAACAAGGGGGTTTATTTAAAGGAAATCAGGAATTAAAACCCTAGGTTGATTTAGGTAATCAGAAATTAAGTCAAAAGCTTCTAGAAATAGGAAACAAAATCAGAAAACTAAAGGAAATTGGCTAAGAATTTCGGCAAGGCATTAAAACAAATTAGGAATGTGTTTTAATGCAAGGAAACAGGAAAGAATCACTCTCCCTTGCACGGCAAGGAAGAGGAAAGGGGAAGGAGGGTGCGGCACATGTGTTTAGGTGGTCTAGGGCCTTTGTTTTGTGTCCTAAAATGCATATAAGGCTTTCAAAGTTGCTGAAATTTAGAGACATTTAGGTTTAGGAAAGGTCAACCAAAATAGGAAACTTAGGCTTAACTTTCCTATTCCAAGTAGGAATCCTTGTGCAATTAGGAATCCTTGTCCTTCTAGGAATCCTCATTTGAGTAGGAATCCTCTTTCTTCTAGGAGTCCATCTTCAATTAGGAATCCTTCGTCGATTAGGAATCCTTCGTTGATTAGGAATCCTAACCTCTTCAAGTCTTCAATTTCGTCCATTCCTTTTGCTCCAAGCATGTGAGATTCATTCCAAGCCCAACTTTGCTCCAAAAGGCTCCAAAATGCACCTTTTTGCTTACTTTGTCCTTAGAACCTGAAAACAGCACGAAAATGGCTTAAAAGACTAGAATAACTAAGAAAACACAACGTAAGTGCACAAGAACAAGCAAACTAAGTCGCATAAATATGCTCCTATCAACAACCTTGAGAGACTTGAGCCTAACACGTTCTTTGGAGTGTAATAATCTGTGCATTGTTGTTTTCTAAAGTCGTTGCATGATCTCATTATTCTTTGCTTGGTTACTACTTAGAAGGCGTTTCATCATTTAGTTCCAAATGCTAGAACTCATATCCGTTTCATTCAAAGCATGATATTGATAACACACGAACAAGATGAAGTTGTGTAGTGAACCAAAAGCCAAACAGCCATCCCCATGCATTGTGTTTAGGTTTAACCCCGTTGAGCCTCGTTTAGCCTATTTTCTTTCTTAACCCACATCATCCTCACCTAGCCTAGAATAGGACCATCCAATCCCTTGTTCTTGAAGCATAGTAAAGCATGACTTAGAGGAATTCCTTTTGAGTAGTTGTGTGCAGAAAACAAGTGTGGGGGAAAGAATTTGTGTGTGTGTGCCAAAGTGCACGGGTAGAGAGAAAAGAAAAGAAGAAATTTCGTATGAAAAAGAAAAGAGAAAAGAAAAGTTGTGAAAAGAATGAAAAAGAGTTGAAAAATATGGGAAAAAGAGTTCCAAAGTGTTGATTGTTGAAGAAAGGGTCCAAAAAGTTGAATTAGGCCCTAAATATTGAATGAATCTTCCCTTGTGTTTAAAAGTTGATTTATGAACTCTAAATTGAATTCCAAGTGTCAAATTTCATTACTTTGCTTACTATTGCTTAAAGAACGTTTGTTTATCCTTACCCTTCTTTGTTAGCCAATACCCTAGCCCCGTTACAACCCTTGACTTCAATCTTGAGTGTTGTGTGTTTCAATTTGTGGAGTTTGGAATTTGGTATGAGCATATGGTGTCACTGGTTCTCGCATTTAAGTAGTAGCATTCCATTCATGAGATCATATCTATACATGCCTATTAACTCCAGAAAATGCTTTCTTTGCTATAAACATATGTGAGTATTCGTTTTCATGTTTACATCAATCTTCTCACATATACTTAGTGTAGGGTGTGTAGTTAGAAAATCTGAGTGAAAATAAGAGTGTATCTTGTAAGGAATTGAGTGAATTCTCTAAGGCATGTTACTACAATCAAATCATTGTTTTAATTGGTTAAATGTGAACTAGTAAGTGGTGACTATGATTAAGTATGCGCTCAAGTGTAAGGATGACTAAAATCTATGTGAATGATGATCTTTGACTTGTCATATGCGTTGGAAATCCCTGAGGCAAATGTTGGAAGGTTTAGAGTGTTTTTTCTGTTCTTTCGTTTTGCTCGAGGACTAGCAAAAGCTAAGTGTGGGGGAATTTGATAGGAGCATATTCATGCGACTTAGTATGCTTGTTTTTGATAGGAGCATATTTATGCGACTTAGTTAGCTTGTTTTCTTGCATTTAGTTAGCTAAACTATGTTAATTATAGTGTTTAAAGTTATTTTCGTCCAATTTCAGGTCCTAAGTGTCAAAGTGGCAAAAAGAGGCAATTTGGAGCATTCTAGAGCATTTTTGGGCCAAGATTGGATAGTGCAAACATGGAGGCTTGAGGATGGACGAAATTGAAGATTAGAAGACTTGAAATCAGCCAAGAAAGATGGAGAATTAAATTCAAGTTCAGAAAGATAAGATAGAAGCAAGAAAAAAGGAACATTATCTCTAACCTTATCCCCTTATCTTATCTTATCCTTACCTTATCTTATCTTTCCATACTTTTAGCCAACTAAGGGGGTTAATATCTGATTCTTATCTCCTAAAATTAGGGATTCTAGAAGCCTAAAAACGTGCTAAAACCTGAAATTAAACATGTGCTTCACATTCCCTATATTTCTGGCGCCTAGACCTTGTTCTAGAAGTCTTCAGCCTTGCTGCATCCTTATCCTCTGATTCCTTGAGATTTCCTACTCCTAAACTAACCTAAAAACCTCCTCCCAGCCGTGCCTACCTCTCCCCTATAAATACATATGTGTGCTGCACTCATTCACAGCCACAATTCACTCCCACATAATTCCTGCCTCAACCATTCATAATTCAGCCCTTCCATCCATCTTCCACACACCTAGCCGCACCACCCATCCACCCTAAACACCACCACACCATCTTCCACCATTCTACACCATTCATAACCCCCTAAACCTGTCCACAAGTCTTGTGCCGCAGCAAAGAGGAAGGAGGACAGTCCATAGGCGTGCTTGCTGTTCAAGATTGGATCGTTGGAACGTCTAGGTGTTTTCTTTCTTTTATTTTCCATGTCTAAATTTGTTTATCTTTGCTCTGTGAGTATGAGAACTTAAACCCCCCTTGGCTAGGGGGGGATTCGAAACCATGTTAATGCTTGCTATGTGATTCGATTACTTCTAACTGTGTTTCATAAGTTGTGAATTCAATTTACTTATCTTCATGAATTAAAACTGATTTGTGTGTGTTGGTTGAGAGTGCACGCTTAATTATCATGCATAAATTGAATGCTAGGATATAAGGGAGTTTCACCTAATCGTTATGAACTTATATTCACATGTAGTAAAGGTTGTTGATCACAATCGCGTTAAGTAAATTCTTGGCATAAGTTTCATGCAATTCATAGTAACGAGTGCCTCGTCAATGCTTATGGTTTTCATAGAACTTAATGATTTCTGCTTGTATCTCTATTATGCAATTCATGTAGGGAACTTGTGGGGAATGCTTTGGGTTGTCGTATGCAATCATCCAATTCAATAACTTAAGGGAAATCTGAGGGTTAATTAGTGCAATTCACGGTTAATTTGGGGCGTTGAGAATTCATGGTATATTGAAACGCAATTGGAAATCGTTTTGTATGCAAGTGTGACATGTGTGGAGAAAAACCCCTTAGCTAGCTTTCCATCCATTCACTTTAATCAAATTCGTTTTAAAATCTGTTTAGTTTACAAAGTTTTTGTTTTGTTTTCAAATTCGTCAAAACCAAAACCCCCCTTTTATTTTCTTGTTCCCAAGTGTTTAAATCTATTTTGTGTGTGTTTTTAAGTACTTTGAGTCAAGCCAAAACCCTATTTTCGTCCAAAGTAGTGTTTAGAGTCAGAAACTGCCCAATTTGTGTTTTTAGGCAGTTTTGAGTGTTTTCAACCCATTCTGAGTCTTTTGAGTTTATTTTGAGGTCTTTGAGTCTATTCAAACGTTTTTAACTTTGTTTTTATGTTTTTGAGTCAGTTTAGAGGTTATTAGCAAGCCCTCCTAATCCCCGGTCCAGAACGATCCCTACTTGCATCTATACTACATTCTACAACAAGAGGGTTTAATTTGAGTGCTTAACTATAATTCACATCAGTTTTCATGCATTTACGTTGTTTATTCTTAGCTATTTTAGTATTTTGAGTTAGTTTCGTGTGTTTGTAGGTTTAAAGGGCCTACGAAGCAATAAGGTGCATTTTGGAGCATTTTGGAGCCTTTTGGAGCAAAGTTGGGCTTGGAATGAATCTCACATGCTTGGAGCAAAAGGAATGGACGAAATTGAAGACTTGAAGAGGTTAGGATTCCTAATCAACGAAGGATTCCTAATCAACGAAACGAAGGATTCCTAATCAACGAAGGATTCCTAATTGAAGATGGATTCCTAGAAGAAAGAGGATTCCTACTCAAATGAGGATTCCTAGAAGGACAAGGATTTCTAATTGCACAAGGATTCCTACTTGAAGTAGGAAAGTTAAGCCAAGGTTTCCTATTTTGGTTTGATTTTTCCTAAACTTAAATGTCCTTATGTTCCAGCAACTTTGAAGGCCTCATATGCATTTTAGGACACAAACCGCAGGTTCTAGACCACCTAAACACATGTGCCGCATCCCCTAGAGGTTTCCCCTTCCTTGCCGTGCAAGGGATCTCTTTCTTTCCTATTCTCTGAATTAAAGCACATTCCTAATTTGTTTTAAATCCTTGCCGCAATTCTTAGCCAATTTCCTTTAAGTTTTCTGATTTGATTTCCTATTTCTTTCTGCTTTTGACTTAATTTCTGATTACCTAAATCAACCTAGGGTTTTAATTCCTGATTTCCTTTAAATAAACCCCCTTGTTGCAGCCACAAATCATCCATTCACTACCATTCACGCCAGAAAACTTCACCCATTCTCTGCAGCCACCATCCTTCACAAAACACCATAGTTTCTGACCAAAAACCATCCTTGCCGCACCCTACATCCATCCTAAACACAATTCCAGCATCCTACACCATCCATAACCCCCAAATTCCATCATCAAACTTTGTGCCGCAATCAAGGAAGGGAAGGAGAGTTCTTGGACGTGCTTGCTGTTCACTTTGAATCGTTGGAGCGTTTAGGTGTTTTCTTTCTTTTGTTTTCAATGTCTAAACTTTATACTCTTTGTGTTGTGAGTATGAGGAACTAAACCCCCCTTAGTTAGGGGGTGATTCGAAACCATGTACATACTTGCAATATGAATTAATTACCTTTGGTTGTGATTTCATAAGTTATGAGTTCAATTCGTTTAACTGCTTGATGGAAAACTTATTTGTGTATGTTGATTGAGAGTGCACGCTTAGTTTTCATGCATGAATATGATGCTAGAGTATAAGGGAGTTTCACCTAATAGTTACAACCTTATATTTCACAAGTAGTGAAGGTCGCTTATAAACGATCGCGTTAAATGAATTCTTGGCATTAGTTTCATGCTCATCATAGTAACGAAGGCCTCGTCAACACTTATAGTTCTCATGTTGCTTAATGATCTTTGATTGTATCTTTGTTGTGCTTTTCACGTAAGGAACTTTTGAAGAATGCTTTGAATTGTTGTATGCGCATTCCCATCCAATTCATTAACTTAAGGAGAACTTGAAGGTTAATTTAAGCGAACCTAATTAACTTGGGGTGTTGAGCTTCATAACTTATCGAAAGAACAACTGAAAATTGGTTTGTATGCAAGTGTGTCATGTGTGGAGAAGAACCCTCTAGCTAGCCTTCCATCCATAAGTTTCATCCAAAATCGTTTTTACAATCTGTTTTAATTACAAAGTTTGTGTCTTGTTTTCAATTTCGTCAAAACCAAATCCCCCTTTATTTTGAAGTGTTAAATTAGTTAGAATCTGTTTTGATTTGTGTTTTTAAGTGTTTTGATTCAAGTTAAAACCCAAATTCGTCCAATTTGGTGCTTGTGTCCAAAACTGCCCAGAAAGTGTTTTTAAGGCAGTTTTGAGTCTTTTGGTTGCTGTTTTGAGTCTTTTGCTTTGTTTTAGTGTTTTAAAGTTTAGTCTTGCATTCTTTGAGTCTAATTTAGTGTTTTAAACTTTGTTTTTACGTTTTTAAGTCAGTTTTCAAGTGTTTAGCAATCCCTCCTAATCCCCGGTCTAGAACGATCCCTACTTACATACTTTACTACAATTGTCAAAAGAGGGTTTAATTTGAGTGCTTAACTATTTTCGCATCAAATTTTGGCGCCGTTGCCGGGGATTAGCAACTTTGCTAGTCCCTTGGATCTTTTATTTCAGTTTGTTTTAGTTTATTCCAGATTCTGACCTTGTTTTGTTTTCTTGTTTTTTTTTAGGTACTAGTTTATGACACGAAGATCCCAACCTATTCGTGAGAATATCTTGGACTTCGACGACGATTTTGAGCGCAATTTGAGAAGGAATAAGAATCAACAAGTGCCCAATCCACCTAGTCTTGAACCTGACCTTGAAGAACCAGTACTAGAAGAGGAAGAGGAGGCCACGGCACAGAGAGAGGAAGAAGTACCAATCATGGCAGCGGACAATCGAACCATCAAAGAGCTTTCTGCCTCGGGTGTTGGCAATGCAACACCCCTATGCATCCAATACCCCACGGCTGCTCAAGGCAAGACCGAGGAGTTCGAGTTGAAGTCAAGTTTGCTACACCACATTCCAAAATACCATGGGTTGTCCATGGAGGACCCAAACAAGCACTTGAAAGAGTTCGAAGTGGTGTGTTCAAGCATGACTCCTGTCAACGTCGACGGAAGCATATTGAAGATGAAGGCTTTTCCATTCTCTTTAATGGACAAAGCCAAAGATTGGTTGTTTGAATTAGCTCCCGGAACTGTTACATCTTGGGAGAGCATGAAACGGGCGTTTTTGGAGAAGTTCTTCCCAACTTCTCGAGTCATTCTTTTACGCAAAAGGATTAGTGGAATTCAGCAAGATGAAGGTGAATCTTTTCCTACTTATTATGAACGTTTTAAATCGCTTGTTGCTTCATGTCCACAGCACCAAATGAAGGAGGAGCTTCTTCTTCAATATTTCTACGAGGGGCTTCTACCAATTGAACGCCAAATGCTAGATGCCTCAGCGGGTGGAGCTTTGGTGGACAAGACACCCACGGCTGCCAAGATCTTGATTGCTAACCGAGCGTTGAACGCTCAACAATATGAAGGTGTTGGGCAAAGAGGCACCCCACGGCAGCAAGTGCATGAGGTAAGTTCCACATCCGACATTCACTCACAATTAGCTAATCTTACTTCCATTGTGTCTCAGATGGCCGAAGGAATGAGGGTGCAAGGACCAAGTGTGTGTGGTGTGTGTTTTATCCAAGGACATGCTTCTGAAAAGTGCCCACAATTGATTGAGAATGGTGGATGGGAGAGTTCTTGGACGTGCTTGCTGTTCACTTTCAATCGCTGGAGCGTTTAGGTGTTTTCTTTCTTTTGTTTTCAATGTCTAAACTTTATACTCTTTGTGTTGTGAGTATGAGGAACTAAACCCCCCTTAGTTAGGGGGTGATTCGAAACCATGTACATACTTGCAATATGAATTAATTACCTTTGGTTGTGATTTCATAAATTATGAGTTCAATTCATTTAACTGCTTGATGGATAACTTATTTGTGTATGTTGATTGAGAGTGCACGCTTAGTTTTCATGCATGAATATGATGCTAGAGTATAAGGGAGTTTCACCTAATAGTTACAACCTTATATTTCACAAGTAGTGAAGGTCGCTTATAAACGATCGCGTTAAATGAATTCTTGGCATTAGTTTCATGCTCATCATAGTAACGAAGGCCTCGTCAACACTTATAGTTCTCATGTTGCTTAATGATCTTTGATTGTATCTTTGTTGTGCTTTTCACGTAAGGAACTTTTGAAGAATGCTTTGAATTGTTGTATGCGCATTCCCATCCAATTCATTAACTTAAGGAGAACTTGAAGGTTAATTTAAGCGAACCTAATTAACTTGGGGTGTTGAGCTTCATAACTTATCGAAAGAACAACTGAAAATTGGTTTGTATGCAAGTGTGTCATGTGTGGAGAAGAACCCTCTAGCTAGCCTTCCATCCATAAGTTTCATCCAAAATCGTTTTTACAATCTGTTTTAATTACAAAGTTTGTGTCTTGTTTTCAATTTCGTCAAAACCAAATCCCCCTTTATTTTGAAGTGTTAAATTAGTTAGAATCTGTTTTGATTTGTGTTTTTAAGTGTTTTGATTCAAGTTAAAACCCAAATTCGTCCAATATGGTGCTTGTGTCCAAAACTGCCCAGAAAGTGTTTTTAAGGCAGTTTTGAGTCTTTTGGTTGCTGTTTTGAGTCTTTTGCTTTGTTTTAGTGTTTTAAAGGTTAGTCTTGCATTCTTTGAGTCTAATTTAGTGTTTTAAACTTTGTTTTTACGTTTTTAAGTCAGTTTTCAAGTGTTTAGCAATCCCTCCTAATCCCCGGTCTAGAACGATCCCTACTTACATACTTTACTACAATTGTCAAAAGAGGGTTTAATTTGAGTGCTTAACTATTTTCGCATCAAAGTTTCAGTTACAGATTCTTGAGTTATGAATGCAATTGGCTTAACTATTTGAATTAGAACTTATTTGTGTTTGTTGGTTAAGGGTCGACACTTAATTTGCATGCATGAATTTGATGCTAGGATATAAGTGAGTTTCACATAATCGTTACAAACTTATGTTCACAAGTAGTAAAGGTTGCTGGATCAATCGTGTTAAGTTCAATTCTTGGTGTGAGTAACATGATGTCATAGTTATGAATGCCTCGTCAATGCTTATGATTCTCAATGAACTTAATGATCTCTGATTGTGTCTCTATTATGATGTCATGTAGGGAAATTGATGAGAATAATTTGGTTGTAGATGCGTTGTCCGTCCAATTCAATGAAATTAGGAGAATCTGAGGGTTAATTAGTGATTGACACGGTTAATCTGGGGCATTGTCATTCTTAATTCAATGAAAACGTAACTGGAAGTTGATTCATATGCATATAATTCATGTGTGGATAAGGAAACCTCTAGCTAGTTCACCATCCATCCCAAAAACCCTAATTCGTGCAAATCTGCCTAGTTTCTAGTTTCTGCTTGTTTTAGTCTTAATTCACCTTAAAATCAATCCCCCTTCACTTGTTTGAGTCTAATTAGTTAAAATCTGTCTTAGTTTATGTTTTTGTGTGTTTTGAGTCAAGTTTAATTCAATTTTCGTCCAAAGTTAAGTCTAGTGTCTAGAATCTGTCCAATTGGTGTTTTTAAGCAGTTTTGAGTATTTTTAGCTTGTTTTGAGTCTTGTGAACCTGTTTTGAGTCCCTAAAGTCTATTTGAACGTTTTTAAGTTGTTTTTGTCTATTTGAGTCAGTTTGTGTTAGATTAGCAAGCCCTCCTAATCCCCGGCCTAGAACGATCCCTACTTGCATTAAATACTACAATCGATAAAAAGAGGGTTTAATTTGTGTGCTTAACTATAATCCACATCAGGTTTTGGTTTGGACGAATTTGAAAATAAAACAAAGACTTTGTAAAGTACACAAGTTTGAAAACGAATTTGAAAACTTTGATGGTTGATGGGCTAGCTAGAGAACCCTTCTCCACACATGATACATGTGCAACACAAATCAACTTCCAGTTATTATCTTTCTAAATTATGAATGACAACGCCCCAGATTAACCGTGAATTGCACTAATTAACCTTCAGATTTTCCTAAGTTCATTGAATTAGATAGAATACGTATCCAACCAAATTATCCTTATTGATGATAGCATACTCAAAGGTCATTAAGTTCGTTGAAAACCATAAGCATTGACGAGGAAAATATGACAACATATATGTTTTCCCAGAATTTAACTTAACACGATTGTGACTAGCAACCTTTACTACTTATGAATACAAGTTCATTATATGCAATTCCCTTATATTCTAGCATCAAATTCATGCATGCAAACTAAGTTGGCCACCTTAACCCACATACAAGAATAAGTTTTGAATCAAACAGTTAAGCAAATACATTCATAACTTATGAAATAATAACTGGATGATCAATTCATGTCACATATATAATCATGGCTTTGAAATCGCCCCAAGCTAAAACGAGTTTAGCCTCTCATGTTCACAATTACACACAAGCAAATTGAATTAAACATTGAAGTATAAGGATAGAAAACACCTAGAATAGAGCTCCACTAGGTACGTCAAGGTCCTTCTTCTCCTTGGTATTTGCGGCACAAGAGGCTTTGTGAGTGAATGAGTGTGGATGAATGTCTGAATGTAAAGTGAAATATGAGAGAGGTGGTGAATGAATGAGCTGCGGCACCTATGTATTTATAGGGCTGAAAAGGCACGGTTTCAAGGTATTTTGGAGAAGGATTTGGCATCCCAAACCACCAAGGAAAGGGTGAAATTCGAGCAGATTTCAGGTAGGAAAAGGAGTGAAAATAAGTGTGGAATTTGGACTCCAAATCCCTCAGAAATTAGGCCAACTTCAATCACAATCCAAAGGGGAAAAGGATATGTTCTCCCAGCAGGTTTTAGGGCTTCTAGAAGTGAGACACAAGGCTGGGATTTAGGGATAAGGTTTGGGACCATCTAGAAGAGGTTAGGCGCCACCTTTGTAGGAGAAGGGTGTGGCAGATTTGTAGGAGAGTTTGAGAGTTTTAAGGGTTTGTTGCATGTTTTTAGGCTTCTAGAACCCCTAAATTTAGGTGATAAAATCTGATAAGAACCCCCCCCCTTTTTGGCTAAAAACATGGAAAGATAAGGTGAGGATGAGATAAGGTAGTTTTGGATAAGATAAGATAAGGTTTTGGATAATGTTTGAGATAATGCTCCATATTTCTTGCTCTTCTCTTATCTTCTAGAACTTGAACTTGTTTCTTCTTTCTTCTTAGCTGATTCCTAGCCTTTAAATCTCCAAATTCGTCCATCCTTCTTGCTTGAATCATAAGCTATCCATCCTTGGTCCAAAATAGCTCCAAAACACTCCAAATTGGCTCTTTTTGCACACTTTGTCATTAGGCCCTGAAATTGCACGAAAATGGCTTAAAACACTATAATTATCATAATTAAGCTAAATAAATGCAAGAAAACAAGCTAACTAAGTCGCATAAATATGCTCCTATCAAATTCCCCCACACTTAGCTTTTGCTAGTCCTCGAGCAAAACGAACTAAACAAGACAAACAAAAGTAAACAAAACACAATCTAAACCTTTCAACATTTACCTCAGGGATTTCCAATGGTACATAACATATTAAAGATCATCATTCCCATAGATTTTAGTTATCCCTACCCTTGAGAACATGCTTAATCACAGCCGCCACTTACTAGCTCACAATTAATCAATTAAAACAATGATTTGAATGAAGTAACATGCCTTAGAGAATTTTCTCAGTTCCTTGAGGTTTACACTCTTATTTCTCCCTATACTAGTGATAGGAGCATATTTATGCGACTTAATTAGCTTGTTTTCTTGCATTGACTTAGCTTAATTATGTTAATTATAGAGTTTTAAGCCATTTTCGTGCAATTTCAGGGCCTAATGACAAAGTGTGCAAAAAGAGCCAATTTGGAGTGTTTTGGAGCTATTTTGGACCAAGGATGGATAGCTTATGATTCAAGCAAGAAGGATGGACGAATTTGAAGAATTAAAGGCTAGGAATCAGCTAAAGAGATGGAGAAGAGGGTGAGAAAGGCATCTTTGAAACCTTTCCAAACATTCAAGAGAAAGAAGTGGCTGGGGAATGTTTAGAATTCGCAAAAGAGGATGTACTTGAGACAACAATTCCCGAAGAAGTTAGATTTTATGACACGGGACAAGTCACAACACTAAAACCACCCAATCTGGCCGAGCTCTCTAATCCTAAATCTTTTGAAGGAGTGTTTGTTCTTGAATTTGTGTTAGAGCACAAAGGTAAGCCACCTCCCCGAATTTCAAATTCATTTTATGCTAACATGTTGTTAATGATTCAGGCACCCACTCTTGAGTTTAGACGATTACCGGATCATTTCAAGTATCACCGTCCATTCAAAGATCAATTCCATGCCGTGGGACCTAGGGGAGTTTAAATGGAAGTATCGTCCGGCTGGAAGACGTTAAAGCAAGCGCTTCTTGGGAGGCAACCCATGCATTCAATAAAAAGACCTTGGAAGATCCGGCATCAAAACCAGGTGTTTATGTTCCTAAACTCTACTCTTTATTAATATTAATTTACATTTCGTGTCATGTTTGTTAATTGTTTAATTGTTTGCTTGTGTGTGCGTATATGTTTGAAACATTGAGAACAATGTTTGATTTAAGTGTGGGGGGGTAAACAAAGTGTTTTCATGCAAAATTCGTGGGTTTTTATCACCTATCACTTCTAATATTGTTTTCACTGTTTTTAAGTGTTTTTAGTGTGTTTTGAAGTGTTTTTATGTGTCATTTAAGAAAAATCCGAAAATTTGAAAAAAATCGAAAAATGTGTTAAAAATACCAAAAAGAGTTGTTTTAGAGTCGTTTTTGTGTGTTTTTGTATCTTAGGGTACCTTCCAACACAATGATGAGGATTTGGTTTTTAAATGCATAACTGTTAAAGAAAGTTACAAACATGTGTGGAAGTTTGATATGCCTTTGGTTTATGCTTCGTTGTAGTTGTAACTTACGAATTCATGTTTAATCACAAAGAAAAAAAATCAGTTTTTGTAACATGCTTGAAGGAAGGAACTCAAACTAAACGCTACAACCCTGAGAGACTTGAACCTAAAACGTTCTTTGGAGAGTTAATAATCTGTGCATTTGTTGTTTTCTAAAGTCGTTGCATGATCTCATTATTCTTTGCTTGGTTGCTACTTAGAAGGCGTTTCATCATATAGTTCCAAATACTAGAACTCATGCCCGTTTCATTCAAAGCATAAAATTGATTAGCATAGCACATAAACAAGATGAAGTTGTTTAGTTAAGCTAGAGCCAAAAAGCCTTACCCTTCGCATTCTGTTTTGTAGGTTTAACCCCGTTGAGCCTTGTTTTAGCCCATGTTCTTTGTTAGCCACGTTTTACCCTACCAAGCTGATATGAGCATATTTATGCGAATTAGTTAGCTTGTTCTCGTGCATTTATGTTAGTTATTTGTATTTAATTTAGTATTTTAAGCTATTTTCGTGTGTTTGTAGGTCCCAAGGGGTAAAGTATCAAGAAAGTGCATTTTGGAGACTTTTGGAGCATTTTTGGGCATGTTTTGGATAGCTTATGATAGGAGCAATGTGGATGGACGAAATTGAAGACCAAAGCATGCTAGGAATCAGCCAAAGAGAAGAGGAAAAATAAATTCAAGTCAAAGAAGGAAAAGGAATCCAAGAAGAAGAAGGGTTGACTAAGTCAAAGTTTCCTTACTTTGACTTTTGACTTTCCTAAGCCTATTTCATCAAGGTTTCATTCACAAGGAGGGAATCCTAGAGATATTGGGACACTTAAATCCCAGCCACAAGAAGAGCCGCACCATTCCCTTCCATACACATTCCTTGCCGTGCAAGGAAGTGTTCTTCCTTGCTCCTTTAGGCTTGCCGCAAGTTTTCCCTACATTCCTTTTTCTTTGCTGATTACTTTAGCTCTTTCCCTTTTAATTTAGGTTAGTCTTGAACCCTAAAACAGCAAGGAAACACTTTTCCTTGCATTAAAAGACCTTTCCCTTTCACTTAAAATCCTTGCCGCATGAAACCTTACCTTTCCCTTAGATTTATGCATGTGCCGCACCTATTACCCATTCCTCTTAGGTTTTTGCATTTAATTTCCTATTTCCTTTAAAGTTTTAGAACAATTCCTGATTACCTAATTTATTTTGGAGCCTTGCCCTATAAATACCAACCTTAGCCGCACCAATTCACCATTCACTCACTCATTCATACAACACACATACATTCAGCCATTCTACAACCTTTGCCGCACCTCCTTACCATTCCTCACCCCAAAACACATCCCAAACCTCCCTCAACCACTTGTGCCGCAGCAAAGGAGAAGAAGGAAGACCTTGGACGTGTTTGTTCTTCAAGCGTTGGATCATTGGAGCGTTCTAGGTGTAATTCTTTCTTTGTTCTAAATGTTTAAATTAAATTCTTGTTGCTTTGTTGTGAACATGAGTGGCTAGACCCCTTTTGGCTAGGGGTGATTTCAAAGCCATGATTATGGGTGCAATATGAATTGATAAGTTTCAGTTACGAATTCTTGAGTTGTGAATGCAATTGGCTTAACTGTTTGATTGATAACTTATTTGTGTTTGTTGATTGAGGGTCGACACTTAATTGGCATGCATGAATTTGATGCTAGAGTATAAGGGAGTTTCACATAATCGTTACAACCTTATACTCATAAGTGGTGAAGGTCGCTTATAAACGATCGCGTTAAGTTCAATTCCTAGCATGAGTGACATGATGTCATAGTTACAAGTGCTTTGTCAATGCTTATGATTTTCATTGAACGTAATGATCTTTGATTGTATCTTTATTATGATGTCATGTAGGGGACTTTTGAAGAATGCTTTGGGTTGTCGAATGATGTCATCCAATCCAATAACTCAAGGAAAATCTGATGGTTAATTAGTGATGTCACGGTTAACTCGGGGCATTGTCATTCGTGATTCATTGAAGGAGTAACTGGGAATCGATTCGTTTGCATACATAACATGTGTGGAGAAAGAGCCTCTAGCTAGCCCATCATCCATCCAAACTTCTCAAAAACGTTTTCAAACTTTGTTTTACTTTAAAATCTGTTTTCAAATTGTTTTCCTTTTAAATTCGTTCAAACAAAATCCCCCCTTTACTTTCTTGTTTTAAATTGTTTTAAACTTGTTTTACTTGTGTTTTTAAGTGTTTTGAGTCAAGCCAAAACCTTATTTTCGTCCAAAGTTGTGTTTAGAGTCAGAAACTGCCTAGTTTGTGTTTTTAGGCAGTTTTGAGTGTTTTCAACCTATTTTGAGTCTTGTGAACTTGTTTTAAGTCTTTTGAACCTATTCAAACGTTTTTTAACTTTATTTTTGAGTCTTTGAGTCAGTTTTAAACCGATTGGCAATCCCTCCTAATCCCCGGCCTAGAACGATCCCTACTTGCATCTATACTACAATTCACACCAAGAGGGTTTAATTTGTGTGCTTAATATATTTCGCATCAAATTTTTGGCGCCGTTGCCGGGGATTAGCAACTTTGCTAATCCCCCGTTGTTTCTTTTTGTTTATTTTTCGTGTGTTTTTTTTTTGTTTCTGAATTGGTTTTGTTTCTTGTTTTTAGGTACTAGTTTATGACTCGAAGTTCTCAACCAGTACGTGAGCACATCTTAGACTTTGACGACGATTTTGAGAGAACTTTGAGAAGACAAAGAAATCAGCAAGCATCTAACCCACCTAGCCCTGAACCTGAGCTTGAAGAACATGAAGTAGAGGAGGAAGAAGTCCCCACGGCACGAGTTGTCCTAGACATGGCAGCGGATAATCGAACCATCAAAGAGCTTTCCGCCTCGGGTGTGGACAATGCCATGCCCTTATGCATCCAATACCCCACGGCAACTCAAGGGAAGACCGAAGAGTTTGAGTTGAAATCAAGCTTGTTGCATCACATCCCAAAGTACCATGGGCTGTCCATGGAGGATCCAAACAAACATCTCAAGGAGTTTGAAGTTGTTTGCTCAAGCATGACCCCGGTGAACGTTGATGGCAGCATTTTGAAGATGAAGGCTTTTCCCTTTTCTCTTTTAGAGAAGGCTAAAGATTGGTTGTATGAACTAGCACCCGGAACGGTTACATCTTGGGAAAGTATGAAACGAGCATTCTTAGAGAAGTTTTTCCCAACTTTCAGAGTCATTCTCTTGAGGAAACGGATTAGTGGCATCGAACAAAATGAAGGTGAATCGTTTCCAGCTTATTATGATCGTTTTAAAACTCTTGTTGCTTCATGTCCACAGCACCAAATGAAGGAGGAGCTGCTCATTCAATACTTCTATGAAGGACTCCTCCCCATTGAACGTCAAATGCTAGATGCCTCAGCAGGTGGTGCGTTGGTGGATAAGACCCCGGTGGCTGCCAAGACTCTTATTGCCAACCGAGCACTCAATGCACAACAATATGAAGGTGTTGGACAAAGGAGCAACCCACGGCAACAAAGTGTGAATGAGGTAAGTGCCATTTCTGAAATTCAATCACAATTAGCTAATCTTACTTCTCTTGTTTCTCAGGTTATGATTGCACCAAAAACACAAGAACCCCAAGTGTGTGTCGTGTGCTCCATTCAAGGGCATCCATCCGACAAGTGCCCTCAATTGATCGAGAATGGTGGTTAGGAATCTGCCAATGCAATTGGATTCCAAGGTCAAAACCAAACCAAGTACGATCCGTACTCGAATACTTATAACCCCGGATGGAGAGACCACCCAAACTTCAAATGGAGAGAACCACAACAACCTGCCCAACAAGGAGGCTTTCGGCAAAACCCTCCTGGATTCTACACTAAGCCGTATGCACCACAACAAGCCCCACAACCTTCGGCCTCATCTCAATCAGGTACGTCTTTGAGAAATGATCAAGCTATGCAATTATTAACTTCTATTTCGCAGGGGTTACAAAAGCAAGACGATAGGATAGCAAACAATGAAAAGGAGATGATGGACTTAAAGAAACAAATGGGACAAATGGCTGAATTCATGGGGCAATTTAGTAGAGAACAAGGTAAGCTACCTAGTACGACGAATGTGAATCCGAAGGGAGGCTTCGAATCTGTCCAAGCCATCACCTTGCGAAGTGGAAAAGAAGTTGGATCTGACCCCAACCCGTCTAAATCTGCCCAAAAGGAGGACAAAAAGTTGTTACAAGAAAAGGCAGAACAAGAGGAATCCACGGCAAAGGGTGATGCACCTTTGCCGCAGCCTTCTAGTGCACCTAAACCTTCCAAAACGTCCAACACAAGTAAGTTGGGTCCAAATTTGATTAATTCTAACCCTATTCCACCCAATGCACCCTTTCCTAGCAGATTTATGCAATCAAAGAACGAAGAGGAGGAAAAAGATGTTCTAGAGACGTTTAGGAAAGTGCATGTCAACATTCCGCTTCTTGATGCAATTAAGCAAATTCCCAAGTATGCCAAGTTCTTGAAAAAGCTTTGTACAACAAGGAAACGGATTCGGGAGAAAGAAGTGGTCCAGGTAAGTGAGAATGTTTCTGCGATCTTACAAAGAAAACTACCACCTAAATGCAAAGATCCGGGTAGTTTTACGATTCCTTGTGCTATTGGAAATACTAAGTTTGAACATGCTATGCTAGATTTAGGTGCATCAATTAATGTCATGCCATATTCTGTTTATGCATCTATGAATCTAGGAGAGCTTAAAAAGGATGGTGTTGTTATTCAATTGGCCGATAGATCTAACGCATATCCAAAAGGAGTTTTGGAGGATGTTTTTGTGCAGGTAGACCATTTGATTTTTCCTGCAGATTTTTATGTGCTTGACATGGAGGAAACCACCCACTCTCCATCTCCGCCACTCTTACTTGGACGACCTTTCATGAAAACAGCCAACACCAAGATTGATGTGGCTAAAGGAGCAGTAACGATGCAGTTTGGTGGTGATATGATTAATTTTAAAGTTTCTGAATCAGTTGAGCATACTAATGATGTTCGTTCTTGTTGTGCTATTAATGTCATTAAAGATATAAGGCAGGAATGCTCATCACAAATCAAGAAAGATGGATTTCGAACCACCAAAGAAGAAGGAATTGGAGTAGGACATTCGGCCACACCCCTCAAAAAGCCCAATTTGGCCGAGAACAACCATTGTGCAATTCTTGACAAATCTGCCACTTCAATGCAGTACATGGGTAAGTCTCCAATCCCAATTTCAATTCCCATTTCAACTAATAGGTTGTTACCTTCTTTGGTACAGGGACTTAATCGAACCAAAGGTGGTGGGAGAGTTCACATTGACTTAAGGAAGCAAAACACCAAAAACAGGAAGGATCACTATCCCCTTCCATTCAAGGATTCACGTTTCAAGAAGCATGACGTGGAGGCCATTCCTCTCCATGCCGTGAGCACCAATGGAGCTTAAACCAAGGAATCGTCCGGCTGCACGACGTTAAAGCAAGCGCTTCTTGGGAGGCAACCCATGCAATCAACAAAGAGAGCACGCGAAAGCACTCCATAACCAGGTGTTTATGTTCCTCACTCTACTCTTTGTTAATTTTACTTTGCATTGCATGTTTATTTGCTGTTTGTTTGCTTGTTTGTGTGTGAGTTTTTTGTATGAAACATTGAGGACAATGTTTGATTTAAGTGTGGGGGGGTAAACAAGATGTTTTTGCATGATTTTCGTGGGTTTTATTCACCTATCACTTACAATGTTGTTTTTCACTGTTTTTATGTGTTTTTAAAGTGTTTTGAAGCATTTTAGTGTGTTTTGATTTAAAAATCCGAAAATTTCATAAAAATTTGAAAAATTGTTTTGAAAAAGCCAAAAAGATTTGTTTTTGTGTGTTTGTTTGTGTCTTAAGGTACCTTCCAACCCAATGATGAGGATTTGGTTTTTAATTGCATGACGGTTAAGGAAAATTGTAAACATGGATGGAAGTTTGATATACCTTTGGTTTGTGCTTGGTTGTCGTTGATGTTTATGAATTCGCATTTGATTAAAAAAAAAAAAAAAAAAAAAAAATCAGTTTTTGTAACGTGCTTGAAGGAAGGAACCCAAATTAACGCTACAACCCTGTGAGATTTGAGCCTAAACGTTCTTTGGAGAGTTAAAAATCTGTGCATTCATTGTTTTCTAAAGTCATTGCATGATCTCATTATTCTTTGCTTGGTTACTACTTAGAAGGCGTTTCATCATTTAGTTCCAAATACTAGAACTCATATCCGTTTCATTCAAAGCATGGTATTGAGTGCATGACACATAAACAAGATGAAGTTGTATAGTAAACCAAGAGCCAAATAGCCATCCCCCGTGCAAATATGTTTAGGATTACCCCCGTTGAGCCATGTTTAGCCTATTTCTTTGTTAACCCACATCATCCTCACCAAGCCTAGAATAGGACCATCCATATCCTTGTTCTTGAAGCATAGTAAAGCATGACTTTAGAGGGAATTCCCTTTGAGTAATTGTTGCAGAAAACAAGTGTGGGGGAAGAGATTATTGGTGTTTTTGAGTACAAAAAGGAAAGAAAAATTCGTATGAAAAGAAAAAAAGAAAAAAGAATGAAAAAGAGTTGAAAAATATGTGAAAAAGAGCTCTAAAGTGTTGATTGTTGAAGAAAGGGTCCAAAAAGTTGAATTAGGCCCTAAGTGTTGCATGAATCTTCCCTTGTGTTTAAAAGATGATTTCTGCATTTTACCATGAATTCCAAGTGTCAATTTCATCACTTTGCTTGCTATGGCTTAAAGAACGTTTGTTTATCCTTGCCCCTTCTTTGTTAACCAATAACCTAGCCCCGTTACAACCCTTGACTTCAATCTTGTGTGTTATGTGTTTCAATTTGTGGAGTTTGGAATTGGTATGAGCATATGGTGTCTCTGGTTCTCGCGTCTAAGTAGTAGCATTCCATTCATGAGATCATATTTAAACATGCTTAATAACTCCAGAAAATGCTTTCTTTGCTATAAACATATGTGAGTTTTCGTTTTCATTTTTACATCAATCTTCTCACATATAACTAGTGTAGGGTGTGTGGTCAGAAAATCTGTGTGAAAAAGAGTGTATCTTGTAAGGAATTGGGTGAATTCTCTAATGCATGTTACTACATTCAAATCATTGTTTTAATTGATTAAATGCGAGCTAATAAGTGACGACTGTGACTAAGTATGTGCTCAAGCGTAAGGATGACTAAAATCTATGTGAATGATGATCTTTGGCATGTCATGTGCGTTGGAAATCCCTGAGGCAACGTTGGAAGGTTTAGTTTGTGTTTTTGTTTACTTTGTTTTGTTTTGTTTGTTTCGTTTTGCTCGAGGACTAGCAAAAGCTAAGTGTGGGGGAATTTGATATGAGCATATTTATGCGAATTAGTTAGCTTGTTCTCGTGCATTTATGTTAGTTATTTGTATTTAATTTAGTATTTTAAGCTATTTTCGTGTGTTTGTAGGTCCCAAGGGGTAAAGTATCAAGAAAGTGCATTTTGGAGACTTTTGGAGCATTTTTGGGCATGTTTTGGATAGCTTATGATTGGAGCAATGTGGATGGACGAAATTGAAGACCAAAGCATGCTAGGAATCAGCCAAAGAGAAGAGGAAAAATAAATTCAAGTCAAAGAAGGAAAAGGAATCCAAGAAGAAGAAGGGTTGACTAAGTCAAAGTTTCCTTACTTTGACTTTTGACTTTCCTAAGCCTATTTCATCAAGGTTTCATTCACAATGAGGGAATCCTAGAGATATTGGGACACTTAAATCCCAGCCACAAGAAGAGCCGCACCATTCCCTTCCATACACATTCCTTGCCGTGCAAGGAAGTGTTCTTCCTTGCTCCTTTAGGCTTGCCGCAAGTTTTCCCTACATTCCTTTTTCTTTGCTGATTACTTTAGCTCTTTCCCTTTTAATTTAGGTTAGTCTTGAACCCTAAAACAGCAAGGAAACACTTTTCCTTGCATTAAAAGACCTTTCCCTTTCACTTAAAATCCTTGCCGCATGAAACCTTACCTTTCCCTTAGATTTATGCATGTGCCGCACCTATTACCCATTCCTCTTAGGTTTTTGCATTTAATTTCCTATTTCCTTTAAAGTTTTAGAACAATTCCTGATTACCTAATTTATTTTGGAGCCTTGCCCTATAAATACCAACCTTAGCCGCACCAATTCACCATTCACTCACTCATTCATACAACACACATACATTCAGCCATTCTACAACCTTTGCCGCACCTCCTTACCATTCCTCACCCCAAAACACATCCCAAACCTCCCTCAACCACTTGTGCCGCAGCAAAGGAGAAGAAGGAAGACCTTGGACGTGTTTGTTCTTCAAGCGTTGGATCATTGGAGCGTTCTAGGTGTAATTCTTTCTTTGTTCTAAATGTTTAAATTAAATTCTTGTTGCTTTGTTGTGAACATGAGTGGCTAGACCCCTTTTGGCTAGGGGTGATTTCAAAGCCATGATTATGGGTGCAATATGAATTGATAAGTTTCAGTTACGAATTCTTGAGTTGTGAATGCAATTGGCTTAACTGTTTGATTGATAACTTATTTGTGTTTGTTGATTGAGGGTCGACACTTAATTGGCATGCATGAATTTGATGCTAGAGTATAAGGGAGTTTCACATAATCGTTACAACCTTATACTCATAAGTGGTGAAGGTCGCTTATAAACGATCGCGTTAAGTTCAATTCCTAGCATGAGTGACATGATGTCATAGTTACAAGTGCTTTGTCAATGCTTATGATTTTCATTGAACGTAATGATCTTTGATTGTATCTTTATTATGATGTCATGTAGGGGACTTTTGAAGAATGCTTTGGGTTGTCGAATGATGTCATCCAATCCAATAACTCAAGGAAAATCTGATGGTTAATTAGTGATGTCACGGTTAACTCGGGGCATTGTCATTCGTGATTCATTGAAGGAGTAACTGGGAATCGATTCGTTTGCATACATAACATGTGTGGAGAAAGAGCCTCTAGCTAGCCCATCATCCATCCAAACTTCTCAAAAACGTTTTCAAACTTTGTTTTACTTTAAAATCTGTTTTCAAATTGTTTTCCTTTTAAATTCGTTCAAACAAAATCCCCCCTTTACTTTCTTGTTTTAAATTGTTTTAAACTTGTTTTACTTGTGTTTTTAAGTGTTTTGAGTCAAGCCAAAACCTTATTTTCGTCCAAAGTTGTGTTTAGAGTCAGAAACTGCCTAGTTTGTGTTTTTAGGCAGTTTTGAGTGTTTTCAACCTATTTTGAGTCTTGTGAACTTGTTTTAAGTCTTTTGAACCTATTCAAACGTTTTTTAACTTTATTTTTGAGTCTTTGAGTCAGTTTTAAACCGATTGGCAATCCCTCCTAATCCCCGGCCTAGAACGATCCCTACTTGCATCTATACTACAATTCACACCAAGAGGGTTTAATTTGTGTGCTTAATATATTTCGCATCAAATTTTTGGCGCCGTTGCCGGGGATTAGCAACTTTGCTAATCCCCCGTTGTTTCTTTTTGTTTATTTTTCGTGTGTTTTTTTTTTGTTTCTGAATTGGTTTTGTTTCTTGTTTTTAGGTACTAGTTTATGACTCGAAGTTCTCAACCAGTACGTGAGCACATCTTAGACTTTGACGACGATTTTGAGAGAACTTTGAGAAGACAAAGAAATCAGCAAGCATCTAACCCACCTAGCCCTGAACCTGAGCTTGAAGAACACGAAGTAGAGGAGGAAGAAGTCCCCACGGCACGAGTTGTCCTAGACATGGCAGCGGATAATCGAACCATCAAAGAGCTTTCCGCCTCGGGTGTGGACAATGCCATGCCCTTATGCATCCAATACCCCACGGCAACTCAAGGGAAGACCGAAGAGTTTGAGTTGAAATCAAGCTTGTTGCATCACATCCCAAAGTACCATGGGCTGTCCATGGAGGATCCAAACAAACATCTCAAGGAGTTTGAAGTTGTTTGCTCAAGCATGACCCCGGTGAACGTTGATGGCAGCATTTTGAAGATGAAGGCTTTTCCCTTTTCTCTTTTAGAGAAGGCTAAAGATTGGTTGTATGAACTAGCACCCGGAACGGTTACATCTTGGGAAAGTATGAAACGAGCATTCTTAGAGAAGTTTTTCCCAACTTTCAGAGTCATTCTCTTGAGGAAACGGATTAGTGGCATCGAACAAAATGAAGGTGAATCGTTTCCAGCTTATTATGATCGTTTTAAAACTCTTGTTGCTTCATGTCCACAGCACCAAATGAAGGAGGAGCTGCTCATTCAATACTTCTATGAAGGACTCCTCCCCATTGAACGTCAAATGCTAGATGCCTCAGCAGGTGGTGCGTTGGTGGATAAGACCCCGGTGGCTGCCAAGACTCTTATTGCCAACCGAGCACTCAATGCACAACAATATGAAGGTGTTGGACAAAGGAGCAACCCACGGCAACAAAGTGTGAATGAGGTAAGTGCCATTTCTGAAATTCAATCACAATTAGCTAATCTTACTTCTCTTGTTTCTCAGGTTATGATTGCACCAAAAACACAAGAACCCCAAGTGTGCGTCGTGTGCTCCATTCAAGGGCATCCATCCGACAAGTGCCCTCAATTGATCGAGAATGGTGGTTAGGAATCTGCCAATGCAATTGGATTCTAAGGTCAAAACCAAACCAAGTACGATCCGTACTCGAATACTTATAACCCCGGATGGAGAGACCACCCAAACTTCAAATGGAGAGAACCACAACAACCTGCCCAACAAGGAGGCTTTCGGCAAAACCCTCCTGGATTCTACACTAAGCCGTATGCACCACAACAAGCCCCACAACCTTCGGCCTCATCTCAATCAGGTACGTCTTTGGGAAATGATCAAGCTATGCAATTATTAACTTCTATTTCGCAGGGGTTACAAAAGCAAGACGATAGGATAGCAAACAATGAAAAGGAGATGATGGACTTAAAGAAACAAATGGGACAAATGGCTGAATTCATGGGGCAATTTAGTAGAGAACAAGGTAAGCTACCTAGTACGACGAATGTGAATCCGAAGGGAGGCTTCGAATCTGTCCAAGCCATCACCTTGCGAAGTGGAAAAGAAGTTGGATCTGACCCCAACCCGTCTAAATCTGCCCAAAAGGAGGACAAAAAGTTGTTACAAGAAAAGGCAGAACAAGAGGAATCCACGGCAAAGGGTGATGCACCTTTGCCGCAGCCTTCTAGTGCACCTAAACCTTCCAAAACGTCCAACACAAGTAAGTTGGGTCCAAATTTGATTAATTCTAACCCTATTCCACCCAATGCACCCTTTCCTAGCAGATTTATGCAATCAAAGAACGAAGAGGAGGAAAAAGATGTTCTAGAGACGTTTAGGAAAGTGCATGTCAACATTCCGCTTCTTGATGCAATTAAGCAAATTCCCAAGTATGCCAAGTTCTTGAAAAAGCTTTGTACAACAAGGAAACGGATTCGGGAGAAAGAAGTGGTCCAGGTAAGTGAGAATGTTTCTGCGATCTTACAAAGAAAACTACCACCTAAATGCAAAGATCCGGGTAGTTTTACGATTCCTTGTGCTATTGGAAATACTAAGTTTGAACATGCTATGCTAGATTTAGGTGCATCAATTAATGTCATGCCATATTCTGTTTATGCATCTATGAATCTAGGAGAGCTTAAAAAGGATGGTGTTGTTATTCAATTGGCCGATAGATCTAACGCATATCCAAAAGGAGTTTTGGAGGATGTTTTTGTGCAGGTAGACCATTTGATTTTTCCTGCAGATTTTTATGTGCTTGACATGGAGGAAACCACCCACTCTCCATCTCCGCCACTCTTACTTGGACGACCTTTCATGAAAACAGCCAACACCAAGATTGATGTGGCTAAAGGAGCAGTAACGATGCAGTTTGGTGGTGATATGATTAATTTTAAAGTTTCTGAATCAGTTGAGCATACTAATGATGTTCGTTCTTGTTGTGCTATTAATGTCATTAAAGATATAAGGCAGGAATGCTCATCACAAATCAAGAAAGATGGATTTCGAACCACCAAAGAAGAAGGAATTGGAGTAGGACATTCGGCCACACCCCTCAAAAAGCCCAATTTGGCCGAGAACAACCATTGTGCAATTCTTGACAAATCTGCCACTTCAATGCAGTACATGGGTAAGTCTCCAATCCCAATTTCAATTCCCATTTCAACTAATAGGTTGTTACCTTCTTTGGTACAGGGACTTAATCGAACCAAAGGTGGTGGGAGAGTTCACATTGACTTAAGGAAGCAAAACACCAAAAACAGGAAGGATCACTATCCCCTTCCATTCAAGGATTCACGTTTCAAGAAGCATGACGTGGAGGCCATTCCTCTCCATGCCGTGAGCACCAATGGAGCTTAAACCAAGGAATCGTCCGGCTGCACGACGTTAAAGCAAGCGCTTCTTGGGAGGCAACCCATGCAATCAACAAAGAGAGCACGCGAAAGCACTCCATAACCAGGTGTTTATGTTCCTCACTCTACTCTTTGTTAATTTTACTTTGCATTGCATGTTTATTTGCTGTTTGTTTGCTTGTTTGTGTGTGAGTTTTTTGTATGAAACATTGAGGACAATGTTTGATTTAAGTGTGGGGGGGTAAACAAGATGTTTTTGCATGATTTTCGTGGGTTTTATTCACCTATCACTTACAATGTTGTTTTTCACTGTTTTTATGTGTTTTTAAAGTGTTTTGAAGCATTTTAGTGTGTTTTGATTTAAAAATCCGAAAATTTCATAAAAATTTGAAAAATTGTTTTGAAAAAGCCAAAAAGATTTGTTTTTGTGTGTTTGTTTGTGTCTTAAGGTACCTTCCAACCCAATGATGAGGATTTGGTTTTTAATTGCATGACGGTTAAGGAAAATTGTAAACATGGATGGAAGTTTGATATACCTTTGGTTTGTGCTTGGTTGTCGTTGATGTTTATGAATTCGCATTTGATTAAAAAAAAAAAAAAAAAAAAAAAATCAGTTTTTGTAACGTGCTTGAAGGAAGGAACCCAAATTAACGCTACAACCCTGTGAGATTTGAGCCTAAACGTTCTTTGGAGAGTTAAAAATCTGTGCATTCATTGTTTTCTAAAGTCATTGCATGATCTCATTATTCTTTGCTTGGTTACTACTTAGAAGGCGTTTCATCATTTAGTTCCAAATACTAGAACTCATATCCGTTTCATTCAAAGCATGGTATTGAGTGCATGACACATAAACAAGATGAAGTTGTATAGTAAACCAAGAGCCAAATAGCCATCCCCCGTGCAAATATGTTTAGGATTACCCCCGTTGAGCCATGTTTAGCCTATTTCTTTGTTAACCCACATCATCCTCACCAAGCCTAGAATAGGACCATCCATATCCTTGTTCTTGAAGCATAGTAAAGCATGACTTTAGAGGGAATTCCCTTTGAGTAATTGTTGCAGAAAACAAGTGTGGGGGAAGAGATTATTGGTGTTTTTGAGTACAAAAAGGAAAGAAAAATTCGTATGAAAAGAAAAAAAGAAAAAAGAATGAAAAAGAGTTGAAAAATATGTGAAAAAGAGCTCTAAAGTGTTGATTGTTGAAGAAAGGGTCCAAAAAGTTGAATTAGGCCCTAAGTGTTGCATGAATCTTCCCTTGTGTTTAAAAGATGATTTCTGCATTTTACCATGAATTCCAAGTGTCAATTTCATCACTTTGCTTGCTATGGCTTAAAGAACGTTTGTTTATCCTTGCCCCTTCTTTGTTAACCAATAACCTAGCCCCGTTACAACCCTTGACTTCAATCTTGTGTGTTATGTGTTTCAATTTGTGGAGTTTGGAATTGGTATGAGCATATGGTGTCTCTGGTTCTCGCGTCTAAGTAGTAGCATTCCATTCATGAGATCATATTTAAACATGCTTAATAACTCCAGAAAATGCTTTCTTTGCTATAAACATATGTGAGTTTTCGTTTTCATTTTTACATCAATCTTCTCACATATAACTAGTGTAGGGTGTGTGGTCAGAAAATCTGTGTGAAAAAGAGTGTATCTTGTAAGGAATTGGGTGAATTCTCTAATGCATGTTACTACATTCAAATCATTGTTTTAATTGATTAAATGCGAGCTAATAAGTGACGACTGTGACTAAGTATGTGCTCAAGCGTAAGGATGACTAAAATCTATGTGAATGATGATCTTTGGCATGTCATGTGCGTTGGAAATCCCTGAGGCAACGTTGGAAGGTTTAGTTTGTGTTTTTGTTTACTTTGTTTTGTTTTGTTTGTTTCGTTTTGCTCGAGGACTAGCAAAAGCTAAGTGTGGGGGAATTTGATATGAGCATATATATGCGAATTAGTTAGCTTGTTCTCGTGCATTTATGTTAGTTATTTGTATTTAATTTAGTATTTTAAGCTATTTTCGTGTGTTTGTAGGTCCCAAGGGGTAAAGTATCAAGAAAGTGCATTTTGGAGACTTTTGGAGCATTTTTGGGCATGTTTTGGATAGCTTATGATTGGAGCAATGTGGATGGACGAAATTGAAGACCAAAGCATGCTAGGAATCAGCCAAAGAGAAGAGGAAAAATAAATTCAAGTCAAAGAAGGAAAAGGAATCCAAGAAGAAGAAGGGTTGACTAAGTCAAAGTTTCCTTACTTTGACTTTTGACTTTCCTAAGCCTATTTCATCAAGGTTTCATTCACAAGGAGGGAATCCTAGAGATATTGGGACACTTAAATCCCAGCCACAAGAAGAGCCGCACCATTCCCTTCCATACACATTCCTTGCCGTGCAAGGAAGTGTTCTTCCTTGCTCCTTTAGGCTTGCCGCAAGTTTTCCCTACATTCCTTTTTCTTTGCTGATTACTTTAGCTCTTTCCCTTTTAATTTAGGTTAGTCTTGAACCCTAAAACAGCAAGGAAACACTTTTCCTTGCATTAAAAGACCTTTCCCTTTCACTTAAAATCCTTGCCGCATGAAACCTTACCTTTCCCTTAGATTTATGCATGTGCCGCACCTATTACCCATTCCTCTTAGGTTTTTGCATTTAATTTCCTATTTCCTTTAAAGTTTTAGAACAATTCCTGATTACCTAATTTATTTTGGAGCCTTGCCCTATAAATACCAACCTTAGCCGCACCAATTCACCATTCACTCACTCATTCATACAACACACATACATACAGCCATTCTACAACCTTTGCCGCACCTCCTTACCATTCCTCACCCCAAAACACATCCCAAACCTCCCTCAACCACTTGTGCCGCAGCAAAGGAGAAGAAGGAAGACCTTGGACGTGTTTGTTCTTCAAGCGTTGGATCATTGGAGCGTTCTAGGTGTAATTCTTTCTTTGTTCTAAATGTTTAAATTAAATTCTTGTTGCTTTGTTGTGAACATGAGTGGCTAGACCCCTTTTGGCTAGGGGCAAGGTATTAAATATCGGTAATATCGGAAATATCGGTAGTCCGAAAACACGGAAATATCGATGGAAATATCGGGATAATATCGATATCGATAAAATTTCCATGGAAACCACGGAAATTGTAAGAAAAACTTGGAAATTTTTATTGAAACTTTGTAGGATGTTTATTTAGTCAATTATCTATTAGTTTATCAAAAAAAATTGGAAGGAAATGCATTGCATGATGGATTTAACATTATCAAGTTGATTATATAGCGAGCTGGCAAACATTGTGAGTGTAGAAAATATATAGTAATTAATGAAAGAAGTTTAAACACACCAAAATCATTTATATATAATGAAAGAAGTTTAAACACACCAAAATCATTTATATATAGTGAATCTATTATTTTGATGAGATACGCATTCTACAAAACTAGTTTCAACGATCAAACCGTCAAACTTGTTTGTATATGCTTCGAGATCACATACGCCAAAAATTGAAAAAAACAAACATTCAGAGATCAAGTAACATGACAAAACTTTTCGACGGTTATAAACGAAAAATCACGATTTAACGGTTATTTTAACTCCGATTTTGATGATTTTTTACAGCTACACTCCTTGACCCTATATGAATACAATGAATGAATTCGATCTTCAATTTAATATATTTACACTAGTGGATACCACAAAATCTTATGTTATACTTAATGAAAGTATGAATAAACTCTTAAGTGTTAGTGAATCTATTGTTTTGATGAGATACGCATTCTACAAAACTAGTTTCAACGATCAAACCGTCAAACTTGTTTGTATATGCTTCGAGATCACATACGCCAAAAATTGAAAAAAACAAACATTCAGAGATCAAGTAACATGACAAAACTTTTCGACGGTTATAAACGAAAAATCACGATTTAACGGTTATTTTAACTCCGATTTTGATGATTTTTTACAGCTACACTCCTTGACCCTATATGAATACAATGAATGAATTCGATCTTCAATTTAAAATATTTACACTAGTGGATACCATAAAATCTTATGTTATACTTAATGAAAGTATGAATAAACTCTCAAGTGTTAGTGAATCTATTATTTTGATGAGATACGCATTCTACAAAACTAGTTTCAACGATCAAACCGTCAAACTTGTTTGTATATGCTTCGAGATCACATACGCCAAAAATTGAAAAAAACAAACATTCAGAGATCAAGTAACATAACAAAACTTTTCGACGGTTATAAACGAAAAATCACGATTTAACGGTTATTTTAACTCCGATTTTGATGATTTTTTACAGCTACACTTCTTGACCCTATATGAATACAATGAATGAATTCGATCTTCAATTTAATATATTTACACATAGTGGATGGATACTACAAAATCTTATGTTATACTTAATACAAATATAAATAAACTATAATTTAACAATTTTATACCCCTAAAAATTACTTAAAAAAATTAACATGTAATTGTTAACATTACTTAATTACTTACAAAAATTAACATGCAAGTATTAATTACTTAAAAAAATTAACATACGAGTCCACACAAATTTATTTGTTGTTGTATAAATTACAATAATATACATATAAGTTTGTAAACTTACCTTAAATATGAAACCCTTTGTGTTCAAGCTTTGGAATGGATCTGGATAGTTAAAAAAATATCCGTCTCCCGAAAAAACGATAATATCGCCGATATATCGACGATATTATCGATATTTTGGTCCATGACCACACACACACACAGACATCCCATGCCACCAGGCCCACCACCACCACACACGCACACAGACAGCAGTCTCTGTCTCTCTCTCGAACCTTCTCTCTTCTTCCTCCATCTCCCACACACGCACAGCACAGAAACGGTCTCTCCTTTCTCTCTGCACCTAGGGTCCGAGACCTCCTCACCTTACCTCAGTCACACGCATACACACACACGCACAGAGACCCTCACCTCTCTCTCGAACCTTCTCTCTTCTTCCTCCATCTCCCACACACACGCACAGCACAGAACCTCTCTCGGCGCCGTCTCTCCTTTCTCTGAGAGAATTTCCATTCCAGAGGCGGTGGAGGACCCCCCGGATCTGCTGCGACGACCTCATCGCCCCCGTTCATTTCTCGGACACAAGCAGAATCGAATTAACAACGGCCCAGATTACGAAAACCCCAAATTTTCCACCAATCCAATCAGCTTATCGAAGATCGCTTTCTGGGTTTACAAGATCAGAGACAGTAGCGGAAAACCCATATCCGAAAAACGAAATAAACAATCACAATGGTTTCTGGGTATTTTCACACCCATCATCAGCAACCTCGTCTTTCTCCCTCTCCTTCTCGTCTCTTCCATCGGCGAAATCGTGTTTTTGGGACGAAATCGGCTCGGCACACCCATCTCCGGCGAGGCCGTGGGTGTCGACGAACTTTCCGAACACCTCCGACCGTTTCACGGCAAACGGAATATATAAAAACGTTCATCTCGTCTTCTATTTCATTTTCATACCTAGATCGGAGTCTATGGTGTTGTTTTACAGTCGGCCGGAGCTGTAGAAGCTCCGGCGTTCTTCTCCGTTTAACTCCCTCTCAAAAAATATCGCGATATTTCGATAATATCGATATTATCGATAATATCGCGATATTATCACGAAAACCTTTGGATAGTTAAAAAAATATCCGTCTCCCGAAAAAACGATAATATCGCCGATATATCGGCGATATTATCGATATTTTGGTCCATGGCTAGGGGTGATTTCAAAGCCATGATTATGGGTGCAATATGAATTGATAAGTTTCAGTTACGAATTCTTGAGTTGTGAATGCAATTGGCTTAACTGTTTGATTGATAACTTATTTGTGTTTGTTGATTGAGGGTCGACACTTAATTGGCATGCATGAATTTGATGCTAGAGTATAAGGGAGTTTCACATAATCGTTACAACCTTATACTCATAAGTGGTGAAGGTCGCTTATAAACGATCGCGTTAAGTTCAATTCCTAGCATGAGTGACATGATGTCATAGTTACAAGTGCTTTGTCAATGCTTATGATTTTCATTGAACGTAATGATCTTTGATTGTATCTTTATTATGATGTCATGTAGGGGACTTTTGAAGAATGCTTTGGGTTGTCGAATGATGTCATCCAATCCAATAACTCAAGGAAAATCTGATGGTTAATTAGTGATGTCACGGTTAACTCGGGGCATTGTCATTCGTGATTCATTGAAGGAGTAACTGGGAATCGATTCGTTTGCATACATAACATGTGTGGAGAAAGAGCCTCTAGCTAGCCCATCATCCATCCAAACTTCTCAAAAACGTTTTCAAACTTTGTTTTACTTTAAAATCTGTTTTCAAATTGTTTTCCTTTTAAATTCGTTCAAACAAAATCCCCCCTTTACTTTCTTGTTTTAAATTGTTTTAAACTTGTTTTACTTGTGTTTTTAAGTGTTTTGAGTCAAGCCAAAACCTTATTTTCGTCCAAAGTTGTGTTTAGAGTCAGAAACTGCCTAGTTTGTGTTTTTAGGCAGTTTTGAGTGTTTTCAACCTATTTTGAGTCTTGTGAACTTGTTTTAAGTCTTTTGAACCTATTCAAACGTTTTTTAACTTTATTTTTGAGTCTTTGAGTCAGTTTTAAACCGATTGGCAATCCCTCCTAATCCCCGGCCTAGAACGATCCCTACTTGCATCTATACTACAATTCACACCAAGAGGGTTTAATTTGTGTGCTTAATATATTTCGCATCACAAGCCTAGTATAGGACCATCCATACCCTTGTTCTTGAAGCATAGTGGAGCATAACTTAGAAGGAAATTCCTTTTGATCACCATATTGCAAAAAATGAGGTTGGGGAAGGGTTTTGTGTGCCAAAAGAAAGAAAAAGAAAAAAAAATTCGTGAAAAACAGAAAAAGAAAAGAAAAGTGTGAAGAAAAGTAAGAAAAAGAGTTGAAAAGAAGAGAAAATGAGCTCTAAGTGTTGGTTGTTGAAGAAAGGGTCCAAAAGTTTGAATTCGGCCCTAAAAAGTTGTGTGCATTTTCCCCTTGTGTTTAAAGTTGATTTTTGCATTCAAAAGTGAATTCTAAGTGCCAATTACATTGCTTTGCTTACTATTACTTTAAGAACGTTTGTTTTTCCATATCCTTTCTTGTTAGCCAATACCCTTTAGCCCCGTTACAACCCTATACTTCTATCTTGGGTGTTGTGTGTTTCAATTTGTGGAGTTTGGAATTAGTATGAGCATATGGTGTCCCTCGTTTTCGCATCTAAGTAGTGGCATTCCATTCATGAGATCATATCTATACACATGCATTAATAATTCCAGAAATTGCTTTCTTTGTTATAAACATATGTGAGTGTTCGTTTTCATGTTTACATCAATCTTCTCACATATAACTAGTGTAGGGTGTGTAGTCAGAAAATCTGAGTGAAAATAAGAGTGTAAACCGTAAGGAATTGAGCAAATTCTCTAAGGCATGTTACTTCATTCAAATCATTGTTTTAATTGATTAATTGTGAGCTAGTAAGTGGCGGCTGTGATTAAGCATGTTCTCAAGGGTAAGGATAACTAAAATCTATGGGAATGATGATCTTTGATATGTTATGTACCATTGGAAATCCCTGAGGCGAACGTTGGAAGGTTTATATTATGTTTTGTTTACTTTTGTTTGTTTTATTTATTTCGTTTTGCTCGAGGACTAGCAAAAGCTAAGTGTGGGGGAATTTGATAGGAGCATATTTATGCGACTTAATTAGCTTGTTTTCTTGCATTTACTTAGCTTAATTATGTTAATTATAGAGTTTTAAGCCATTTTCGTGCAATTTCAGGGCCTAATGACAAAGTGTGCAAAAAGAGCCAATTTGGAGTGTTTTGGAGCTATTTTGGACCAAGGATGGATAGCTTATGATTCAAGCAAGAAGGATGGACGAATTTGAAGAATTAAAGGCTAGGAATCAACTAAAGAGATGGAGAAAATAAAGTCAAGATAAGAAGATAAGAAGTTAGCAAGAAATATGGAGCATTATCTCAAACATTATCCAAAACCTTATCTTATCCAAACTACCTTATCTCATCCTCACCTTATCTTTCCATATTTTCAGCCACAAAAGGGGGTTCTTATCAGATTGTATCACCTAAATCTATGGTTGTAGAAGTCTAAAAACGTGCAACCAAACCCCAAGTGGATTCCCTAAGTTTATGCCACAACAACCTTTCTAGAAATATGATTTCTGGTGCCTATGGTCCTTCTAGATGGTCCCAAACCTTATCCCTAAATCCCAGCCTTGTGTCTCACTTCTAGAAGCACTAAAACCTGCTGGGAGAACATATCCTTTTCCCCTTTGGATTGTGATTGAAGTTGGCCTAATTTCTGAGGGATTTGGAGTCCAAATTCCACACTTACTTTCACTCCTTTTCCTACCTGAAATCTGCTCGAATTTCACCCTTTCCTTGGTGGTTTGGGATGCCAAATCCTTCTCCAAAACACCTTGAAACCGTGCCTTTCTCTCCCTATAAATACACATACCTGCTGTGCACTTAAAATTATCCACCCTTCACCATAATTCACCTACATCCATCCACCACCCTCAAACACCATCTGCCGCAGCAAGGAAGGAAGGAAAAGAAGATACTTGGAGCGTTTCTAGGTGTATTCTATCCTTAGTTTAATGTTTGTTTTAATTTGGTTTTCAATTATGTGGAACTAAGTTTATTTTAGTTGGGGGTGAATTTGAAGCCATGATTATATGCTATATATGAATTGATTACATCCAATTATTGTTTCTTAAGACTTGAATGTGATTTGCTTATCTAAGTTATTAAAACTTGTTTATGTGTGTTAATTGGGAGTCGACACTTAATTTGCATGCATTAACTTGAAGCTAGAGTATAAGGGAGTTTCACCTAATCGTTATGAACTTATATTCACAAGTAGTAAAGGTTGCTAGTCACAATCATGTTAAGTAAGTCCTAGGCAAGAGTATCATGCATTCATAGTTATAATTGCCTTGTCAACACTTATGATTTTCAAAGAACGTAATGACCTTTGATATGTTTTCTATCATGCAATCATAGTTAGGGCCTTGATAAGGATAATTTGGTTGTAATGCATGTTTCATTCAATTCAATGAGAAAAGGAAAATCTGATGGTTAATTTATGCTTACATGGTTAACTTGGAGTGTTGTCATTCATAGTCTAAAGGAATAATAATTGGAAATTGGTTCATATGCATATGTCATGTGTGGAGAAGGATCCTCTAACTAAACTCATCATCCATTCAATTCATCAAAATCGTTTTTCTTAAGTGTTTTAAACAAAGTTTCTGTTTTAAAGTTTAAATTCGTCCAAAACAATCCCCTTTTCATCTAATCTTGTTATTTGAGTCTTTTAAACCTGTTTTGAGTCCCTTGAGTCTATTTAAACGTTTTTAAGTTTGTTTTTGCGTTTTTAAGTCTAAATTGTGTTGATTAGCATCCCTAGTTAATCCCCGGTCTAGAACGATCCCTACTTGCATCATATACTACAATTGTCAAAAATAGGGTTTAATTTGTGTGTCAAGTAATTTTCACATCAACTAGTTATATGTGAGAAGATTGATGTAAACATGTAGACTAACACTCACATATGTTTATAACAAAGAAAGCAATTTCTGGATTTATTAATGCATGTATAGATATGATCTCATGAATGAAATGTCACTATTTAGATGCGAGAACCAGGGACACCATATGCTCATACCAATTCCAAACTCCACAAATTGAAACACACAACACCCAAGATAGAAGTATAGCGTTGTAACGAGGCTAAAGGGTATTGGCTAACAAGAAAGGATATGGAAAACAAACGTTCTTAAAGTAATAGTAAGCAAAGTAATGAAATTGACACTTAGGTTTCACTTTTGAATGCAAAAATCAACTTTAAACACAAGGGGAATGATTCACACAACTTTTAGGGCCGAATTCAAACTTTTGGACCCTTTCTTCAACAACCAACACTTTAGAGCTCATTTTCTCTTCTTTTCAACTCTTTTTCTTACTTTTCTTCACACTTTTCTTTTCTTTTTCTGTTTTTCACGAATTTTTTTCTTTTTTCTTTCTTTTGGCACACAAAACCCTTCCCCCACACTCATTTTCTGCAATATGGTGATAAAAAGGACTTCCCTTCTAAGTTATGCTCCACTATGCTTCAAGAACAAGGGTATGGATGGTCCTATACTAGGCTTGGTAGGGTAAAACGTGGCTAACAAAGAACATGGGCTAAAACAAGGCTCAACGGGGTTAAACCTACAAAACATAATGCGAAGGGTAAGGCGTTTTGGCTCTAGTTTTAACTAACAACTTCATCTTGATTATGTGCTATGCTAATCAATTTTATGCTTTGAATGAAACGGGCATGAGTTCTAGTATTTGGAACTATAGTGATTGATGCGAAATATATTAAGCACACAAATTAAACCCTCTTGGTGTGAATTGTAGTATAGATGCAAGTAGGGATCGTTCTAGGCCGGGGATTAGGAGGGTGATAGGAGCATATTTAGGCGACTTAGTTAGCTTGTTCTTATGCATTTACATTGTTATTTCTTAGTTATTGTAGACTTTTAAGCCATTTTCGTGTGTTTTCAGGTTCTAAGGACAAAGTATGCAAGAAGATGCATTTTGGGACCTTTTGGAGCACTTTTGGGCCAAGTTTGGATAGCATGTGCTTGCAGCAAAGGGAGTGGACGAAATTGAAGATCAAATGAGCCTAGGATTGAAGGAAGAAGGAAGAGTCGAGAATTGGAAACCAAGTTTCTATTCTTGAAAGTTACCAATTGTGCAAGTTTCCATTTGTGACGGTTTCCATTTTTGGGGTTTCCAAATTATGTTGGTTGCCTAATTGCATGTTCTAGAAGCCTTGGACAAGCCCTCTCATCCTAGCCGCTCCTAATTCAGCAAGGATGCCTTGTTCCTTGCCTTGCAAAGCATTCTAGAAGCCCAATCTCTCTAAACCCTAATCTGCCGCACCCTTGGGCTTTTTCCCATTCAAATTCTGATTAGTTTGGCCTTTTCCTGATGGGTTTGGGTTCTAAAAGGCCTAATCTGATTTGCTAGGGTTTTGGGAGCCTATATATATGAGTTTTAAACCCTTGCCGCAGATCATTCCTCTATATTTTTATCAAATTCGTCAGAAATCATCTCCCCTCTTCCAGCCGCACCATTCTACACCATTCTCCATATTTTCTGCTCCAAACCACATCCAGCCGCACCACCCATCCTCCCTAAACACCACCACACCATCTTCCCCCATTCTACATCATTCAAAACCCCCTAAACCTACCTGCAAGTTTTGTGCCGCAGCAAGGAGAAGGAAGGAGGATGTCCATAGGCGTGCTTGCTGTTCAAGATTGGATCGTTTGAGCGTCTAGGTGTCTTCTTTCTTTTGTTCTCAATGTCTAAATTTATTTATCTTTGTTCTGTGAGTATGAGAACTTAAACCCCCCTTGGCTAGGGGGGGATTCGAAACTATGTCTAAGCTTGCTATATGATCTGATTACATTTAATTGTGTTTCATAAGTTGTGAATTCAATTTACTTATCTTCATGAATTTAGACAGATTTGTGTATGTTGGTTGAGAGTGCACGCTTAATTATCATGCATAAATTGAATGCTAGGATATAAGGGAGTTTCACCTAATCGTTACAAACTTATATTCACAGGTAGTAAAGGTTGTTGATCACAATCGCGTTAAGTAAATTCTTGGCATAAGTTTCATGCAATTCATAGTAACAAGTGCCTCGTCAATGCTTATGGTTTCCATAGAATTTAATGATTTCTGCATGTATCTCTATTATGCAATTCATGTAGGGAACTTGTGGGGAATGCTTTGGGTTGTTGTATGCAATCATCCAATTCAATAACTTAAGGGAAATCTGAGGGTTAATTAGTGCAATTCACGGTTAATTTGGGGCGTTGAGAATTCATGGTATATTGAAACGCAATTGGAAATCATTTTGTATGCAAGTGTGACATGTGTGGAGAAGAACCCCTTAGCTAGCTTTCCATCCATTCACTTTAATCAAATTCGTTTTAAAATCTGTTTAGTTTACAAAGTTCTTGTTTTGTTTTCAAATTCGTCAAAACCAAACCCCCCTTTATGTTAAAGTGTCATTTTAGTTAGAAATCCATTTAGTTCGTGTTTTTAAGTGTCTTGAGTTAAGTTAAAACCAATTTTCGTCCAAATTATCCCTTAGTGTCAAAACTGCCCAGATTTGTGTTTTTAAGGCAGTTTTGAGTGTTTCTGTGCTGTTTTGAGTCTTTTGGTTTGTTTTAGTGTTTTAAACTTTAGTTTTGCATTCTTTGAGTCTAGTTTAGTGTCTTTAACTTTGTTTTTATGTTTTAGAGTCAGTTTAGAGGTTTTAGCAAGCCCTCCTAATCCCCGGTCCAGAACGATCCCTACTTGCATCTATACTACAATCTACAACAAGAGGGTTTAATTTGAGTGCTTAACTATAATTCACATCAAATTTTGGCGCCGTTGCCGGGGATTAGCAACATTGCTAATCCCTTTTGTTTATTCTCGTTTGTTTTTAGTCTATTTGCTGATTCTTGTTATTTTCTTTGTTTTTCAGGTACTAGTTTATGACTCGAAGTTCCCAAACTATTAGTAAGAACATCTTGGACTTCGACGACGATTTTGAGCGAACTTTGAGAAGGAAAAGAAAGACCCCAGAACCTGATCTACCTAGTTCAAGTTCTGAGGTTGAAGTTGAGGAACAAGAAGAGGCCGAATCTGAGGAGATAGAGGAGGCCGAGTCCGAGGAAGTGATGGCTGCAGATAATCGAACAATCAAGGAGCTTTCTGCTTCGGGATTGGACAATGCCGCACCCCTATGCATCCAATACCCCGTAGCTGCTCAAGGCAAGACCGAGGAGTTCGAGTTGAAGTCAAGCTTGCTGCACCACATTCCCAAGTACCATGGGTTGTCCATGGAGGATCCAAACAAGCATTTGAAAGAGTTCGAAGTGGTGTGTTCAAGCATGACTCCTGTCAACGTCGATGGAAGCATATTGAAGATGAAGGCTTTTCCTTTTTCTCTCTTGGAAAAAGTTAAGGATTGGTTGTATGAGCTAGCCCCCGGAACTGTCACATCTTGGGAGAGCATGAAACGGGCGTTCTTGGAGAAGTTCTTCCCAACTTCTCGAGTCATTCTTTTACGCAAAAGGATTAGTGGAATTGAGCAAAATGAAGGTGAATCTTTTCCTACTTATTATGAACGTTTTAAATCACTTGTTGCTTCATGTCCACAGCACCAAATGAAGGAGGAGCTTCTTCTTCAATATTTCTATGAGGGACTTCTACCAATTGAACGTCAAATGCTAGATGCCTCAGCGGGAGGAGCTTTGGTGGACAAGACACCCGTGGCTGCAAAGATTTTGATTGCTAATCGAGCTTTGAATGCCCAACAATACGAAGGCGTTGGACAAAGAGGGCCCCCACGGCACAAAGAAGTGAATGAGGTAAGTGCTATTTCCGAACTTCAAAATCAAATGGCTAACCTTACTACTCTTCTTTCTCAGGTTGTGGAAGGTCCAAAAGTACAAAGTGTGGCTGCGTGTGGCGTGTGCTCCATGCAAGGACATGTTACGGACAAGTGCCCTCAATTGATTGAGAATGGAGGGTGGGAATCCCTCAATGCCGTGGGGTTTGGGAATCAATACCAACCAAGGAGTGATAGGAGCATATTTATGCAACTTAGTTAGCTTGTTTTCTTGCATTTTAGTAGTTAGTTGTTACTTACTATAGTGTTTAAACTCAAATTCGTGCATTTTCAGGTTCCATTGGCTAAGGATGCAAAAAGAGCCAATTTGGAGCATTTTGGAGTGTTTTTGGACCTAGGAAGGATTGTGTATGATTCAAGCTAAAGGGATGGACGAATTTGAAAGTTCAAAGGCTAGGAATCAGCTAAGAAGGTGGAGAACATGGCTGCCCATTCCATTGGGTAATAAAATAAGGAGGATGGACAACAAATGATGGGTCTTCCACTTATAGTTTTGAGTGTTGGTGTCATAAAAGGAGTGAGCATGCTGATATGTAGGGGATGGGGGAAGAATTTAAAAGAAATATGCCCATAACACCTTGTGGCTGCAAGTCCTTTAAGTAGCAGCCATCCCATACATTCAAGGTAGCTCCCATATTCACCATTCACGCCAGAAATCATTCCTCCTCTCTCAGCCTCACCATCCTTCACCATTCTCCATATTTTCTGCTCCAAAACACATCCAGCCGCACCATATATCCACCCTAAACACCACCACACCATCTTCCACCATTCTACATCATCCATAACCCCCTAAACCTGTCCACAAGTCTTGTGCCGCAGCAAAGAGGAAGGAGGACAGTCCATAGGCGTGCTTGCTGTTCACTTTGAATCGCTGGAGCGTTTAGGTGCTTTCTTTCTTTTGTTTTCAATGTCTAAACTTTATATTCTTTGTGTTGTGAGTATGAGGAACCAAACCCCCCCCCCCCCCCCCCCCTTAGTTAGGGGGGATTCGAAACCATGTACATACTTGCAATATGAATTGATTACCTTTGGTTGTGATTTCATAAGTTATGAGTTCAATTCGTTTAACTACTTGATGGATAACTTATTTGTGTATGTTGATTGAGAGTGCACGCTTAGTTTTCATGCATGAATATGATGCTAGAGTATAAGGGAGTTTCACCTAATAGTTACAAACTTATATTCACAAGTAGTGAAGGTCGCTTATAAACGATCGCGTTAAATGAATTCTTGGCATTAGTTTCATGCTCATCATAGTAACGAAGGCCTCGTCAACACTTATAGTTCTCATGTTGCTTAATGATCTTTGATTGTATCTTTATTGTGCTTTTCACGTAAGGAACTTTTGAAGAATGCTTTGAATTGTTGTATGCGCATTCCCATCCAATTCATTAACTTAAGGAGAACTTGAAGGTTAATTTAAGCGAACCTAATTAACTTGGGGTGTTGAGTTTCATAACTTATCGAAAGAACAACTGAAAATTGGTTTGTATGCAAGTGTGTCATGTGTGGAGAAGAACCCTCTAGCTAGCCTCCCATCCATAAGTTTCATCCAAAATCGTTTTTAGAATCTGTTAGTTTACAAAGTTCTTGTTTTGTTTTCAAAATCGTCAAAACCAAACCCCCCCTTTATGTTAAAGTGTCATATTAGTTAGAAATCCATTTAGTTTGTGTTTTTAAGTGTCTTGAGTCAAGTTAAAACCAAATTCGTCCAATTTGGTGCTTGTGTCCAAAACTGCCCAGAAAGTGTTTTTAAGGCAGTTTTGAGTCTTTTGGTTGCTGTTTTGAGTCTTTTGGTTTGTTTTAGTGTTTTGAACTTTAGTTTTGCATTCTTTGAGTCTAGTTTAGTGTTTCAAACTTTGTTTTTACGTTTTTAAGTCAGTTTTCAAGTGTTTAGCAATCCCTCCTAATCCCCGGTCTAGAACGATCCCTACTTACATACTTTACTACAATTGTCAAAAGAGGGTTTAATTTGTGTGTTAGTAATTTTCATATCAAATTTTGGCGCCGTTGCCGGGGATTAGCAACTTTGCTAATCCCTTGGATCTTTTATTTCAGTTTGTTTTAGTTTATTTCAGATTCTGGCCTTGTTTTGTTTTCTTGTTTATTTTTTTTTTTTAGGTACTAGTTTATGACACGAAGATCCCAACCTATTCGTGAGAATATCTTGGACTTCGACGACGATTTTGAGCGCAATTTGAGAAGGAATAAGAAACAACAAGTGCCCAATCCACGTAGCCTTGAACCTGACCTTGAAGAACCAGTACTAGAAGAGGAAGAGGAGGTCACGGCACAAAGAGAGGAAGAAGTACCAATCATGGAAGCGGACAATCGAACCATCAAAGAGCTTTCTGCCTCGGGTGTTGGCAATGCAACACCCCTATGCATCCAATACCCCACGGCTGCTCAAGGCAAGACCGAGGAGTTCGAGTTGAAGTCAAGTTTGCTACACCACATTCCAAAATACCATGGGTTGTCCATGGAGGACCCAAACAAGCACTTGAAAGAGTTCGAAGTGGTGTGTTCAAGCATGACTCCTGTCAACGTCGACGGAAGCATATTGAAGATGAAGGCCTTTCCATTCTCTTTAATGGACAAAGCCAAAGATTGGTTGTTTGAATTAGCTCCCGGAACTGTTACATCTTGGGAGAGCATGAAACGGCCGTTTTTGGAGAAGTTCTTCCCAACTTCTCGAATCATTCTTTTACGCAAAAGGATTAGTGGAATTCAGCAAGACGAAGGTGAATCTTTTCCTACTTATTATGAACGTTTTAAATCACTTGTTGCTTCATGTCCACAGCACCAAATGAAGGAGGAGCTTCTTCTTCAATATTTCTACGAGGGGCTTCTACCAATTGAACGCCAAATGCTAGATGCCTCAGCAGGTGGAGCTTTGGTGGACAAGACACCCACGGCTGCCAAGATCTTGATTGCTAACCGAGCGTTGAACGCTCAACAATATGAAGGTGTTGGGCAAAGAGGCACCCCACGGCAGCAAGTGCATGAGGTAAGTTCCACATCCGACATTCACTCACAATTAGCTAACCTTACTTCCATTGTGTCTCAGATGGCCGAAGGAATGAGGGTGCAAGGACCAAGTGTGTGTGGTGTGTGTTCTATCCAAGGACATGCTTCTGAAAAGTGCCCACAATTGATTGAGAATGGTGGATGGGAGAGCGCCAATGCAATTGGATTTCAAGGCCAAAACCAACCAAGGAACGATCCATACTCTAATACGTATAATCCAGGTTGGAGAGACCATCCAAACTTCAAGTGGAGGGAGCCCCAACAATCCCAACAACAAGGAGGCTTTAGGCAACAACCCCCGGACTTCTACACCAAGCCCTACGCACCCACACAAGTCCAACCACAATCTGCCCCAAATGCTTCAGGTACGTCCCTAGACAATGATGCACTTCTTAAAATACTAACCAAGTTATCTCAGGGGCAAGAAGATCACACCCAAGCCATGCAAAACCAAAACAAAAGGGTGGATCATTTGGAGAGACAAATTGGGCAGATTGCAGATTTTGTAGGGAAGTTTCGAGACCAAGGCCAACTCCCTAGTTCAACCATTCCAAATCCGAAGGGAGGTTTCGAAACTGCAAAAGCCATATTGTTGAGAAGTGGAAAAGAAGTTGGGGCAGGTTCACAACCATCAACATCAGGTCACAAAGAAGATGAAAGACTTCAATTTGAAGAGGAGAAACAAAGCCAACCCATGGCAAGGGTGGAAACACCATTACCGCAAGTCCCATGTGCTCCTAAACCTTCGAATGTTCCCTTTCCTAGCAGATTTATGCAATCAAAGAACGAAGAGGAGGAAAAAGATGTTCTAGAGACGTTTAGGAAAGTGCATGTCAATATTCCGCTTCTTGATGCAATTAAGCAAATTCCCAAGTATGCCAAGTTTTTGAAAAAGCTTTGTACAACAAGGAAACGGATTCGGGAGAAAGAAGTGGTCCAGGTAAGTGAGAATGTTTCTGCGATCTTACAAAGAAAACTACCACCTAAATGCAAAGATCCGGGTAGTTTCACGATTCCTTGTGTTATTGGAAATACTAAGTTTGAACATGCTATGCTAGATTTAGGTGCATCAATTAATGTCATGCCATATTCTGTTTATGCATCTATGAATCTAGGAGAGCTCAAAAAGGATGGTGTTGTTATTCAATTGGCCGATAGATCTAACGCATATCCAAAAGGAGTTTTGGAGGATGTTTTTGTGCAGGTAGACCATTTGATTTTTCCTGCAGATTTTTATGTGCTTGACATGGAGGAAACCGCCCACTCTCCATCACCGCCACTCTTACTTGGACGACCTTTCATGAAAACAGCCAACACCAAGATTGATGTGGCTAAAGGAGCAGTAACGATGCAATTTGGTGGTGATATGATTAATTTTAAAATTTCTGAATCAGTTGAGCATACTAATGATGTTCATTCTTGTTGTGCTATTAATGTAATTAAAGATATAAGGCAGGAATGTTCATCACTAATCAAGCAGAATGGATTTCAACCCACCAAAGAAGAAGGAATTGGAGTAGGAAATTCGGTCACAACCCTCAAAAAGCCCAATCTAGCCGAGAGCAACCATTGTGCAATTCTTGACAAATCTGCCACTTCAATGCAATACATGGGTAAGTCTCCAATTCCAAAATCAATTCCCATTTCGACTAATAGGTTGTTACCTTCTTTGGTGCAGGGACTTAATCGAACAAAAGGTGGTGAGAAAGTTCACCTTGACGTAAGGAAGCAAAACACCAGAAAGGATCACTATCCGCTTCCATTCAAGGATTCAATGCCTAGACGTTTTAAGAAGTATGTCGTGAAAGCCATTCCCTTCCATACCGTGGGCACCAATGGGGACTGAACGTGTTCCTCGTCCGGCTGCAAGACGTTAAAGAAAGCGCTACTTGGGAGGCAACCCATGCATTTCAACAAAGGAAGCCTTAGGAATCACTCCAATTCCAGATTTGCGTTCCTAAAACCCTTCTCTTTGTTGCTTGTTTCTAATCTGCCATGTTTAGTTGTTTCAGTTGCTGTTTTGTTGTTTACTTTTGTTTTTCTGTGAGTGTATGCTTGAAACATTGAGGACAATGTTTGATTTAAGTGTGGGGGGGTAAATAAGTGCTTTTGATGCAAATTCGTGGGATTTTATCACCCATAACTTCCAATGTTGTTCCTTGCTGTTTTTATGTGTTTTTAAGCTGTTTTGGTGCATTTTATTGTGTGTTGACATAAAAATCCGAAAATCTCATAAAAATTTGAAAAATTTGTGTTGAAAAACCCAAAAAGAGTTGTTTTTGTGTGTTTGTTTGTGTCTTAGGGTACCTTCCAACACAATGATGAGGATTTGGTTTTTAATTGCATGACTGTTAAGGAAAGTTGTAAACATGGATGGAAGTTTGATATACTCTTTGGTTTATGCTTGGTTGTCGTTATAGCTTATGAATTCACATGTAATCATAAAGAAAAAATCAGTTTTTGTAACATGCTTGAAGAAAAGAACTCAACTTAACGCTACAACCTTGAGAGACTTGAGCCTAACACGTTCTTTGGAGTGTAATAATCTGTGCATTGTTGTTTTCTAAAAATCGTTGCACGATCTCATTATCCTTTGCTTGGTTACTACTTAGAAGGCGTTTCATCATTTAGTTCCAAATGCTAGAACTCATATCCGTTTCATTCAAAGCATGATATTGATTTGCATAACACACAAACAAGATGAAGTTGTGTAGTAAACCAAGAGCCAAACAGCCATCCCCCGTGCAATTGTGTTTAGGTTTTAACCCCGTTGAGCCTCGTTTAGCCTATGTTCTCTCTTAACCCACATCATTCTCACCTAGCCTAGATTAGGACCATCCTATCCCTTGTTCTTGAAGCATAGTAAAGCATGACTTAGAGGAATTCCTTTTGAGTAGTTGTGTGCAGAAAACAAGTGTGGGGGAAAGAATCTGTGTGTGTGTGCCAAAGTGCACGGGTAGAGAGAAAAGAAAAGAAATTTCGTATGAAAAAAAAAGAAAAGAGAAAAGAAAAAGTGTGAAAAGAATGAAAAAGAGTTGAAAAATATGAGAAAAAGAGTTCCAAAGTGTTGATTGTTGAAGAAAGGGTCCAAAAAGTTGAATTAGGCCCTAAATGGTGAATGAATCTTCCCTTGTGTTTAAAAGTTGATTTCTACACTCTAAATTGAATTCTAAGTGTCAATTTCATTACTTTGCTTACTATTGCTTAAAGAACGTTTGTTTATCCTTACCCTTCTTTGTTAGCCAATACCCTAGCCCTGTTTCAACCCTTTAACTTCGATCTTGAGTGTTATGTGTTTCAAATTGTGGAGTTTGGGAGTGGTATGAGCATATGGTGTCACTGGTTCTCGCATCTAAGTAGTAGCATTCCTTTCATGAGATCATATATACACATGTCCAGAAAATGCTTTCTTTGTTATAAACATATGTGAGTGTTCGTTTTCATGTTTACATCAATCTCCTCACGTATACTTAGTGTAGGGTGTGTAGTCAGAAAATCTGAGTGAAAATTGAGTGCATATCTAGTAAGGAATTGAGGGAATTCTCTAAGGCATGTTACTACATTCAAAACCATGTTTAAATCGATTAAATGCGAGCTAGTGGATGGTGACTATGATTAAGTATGTGCTCGAGGGTAAGGATGATTAAAATCTGTGGTTGTGATGATTTTTAGCATGTCATGTTCATTGGAAATCCCTGAAGCAATCGTTGGAAGGTGTAGATTGTGTTTTGTTTGTTTTGTTTCGTTTTGATTGTTTTGTTTATTTTGTTTTGCTCGAGGACTAGCAAAAGCTAAGTGTGGGGGAATTTGATAGGAGCATATTTATGCAACTTAGTTAGCTTGTTTTCTTGCATTTTAGTAGTTAGTTGTTACTTACTATAGTGTTTAAACTCAAATTCGTGCATTTTCAGGTTCCATTGGCTAAGGATGCAAAAAGAGCCAATTTGGAGCATTTTGGAGTGTTTTTGGACCTAGGAAGGATTGTGTATGATTCAAGCTAAAGGGATGGACGAATTTGAAAGTTCAAAGGCTAGGAATCAGCTAAGAAGGTGGAGAACATGGCTGCCCATTCCATTGGGTAATAAAATAAGGAGGATGGACAACAAATGATGGGTCTTCCACTTATAGTTTTGAGTGTTGGTGTCATAAAAGGAGTGAGCATGCTGATATGTAGGGGATGGGGGAAGAATTTAAAAGAAATATGCCCATAACACCTTGTGGCTGCAAGTCCTTTAAGTAGCAGCCATCCCATACATTCAAGGTAGCTCCCATATTCACCATTCACGCCAGAAATCATTCCTCCTCTCTCAGCCTCACCATCCTTCACCATTCTCCATATTTTCTGCTCCAAAACACATCCAGCCGCACCATATATCCACCCTAAACACCACCACACCATCTTCCACCATTCTACATCATCCATAACCCCCTAAACCTGTCCACAAGTCTTGTGCCGCAGCAAAGAGGAAGGAGGACAGTCCATAGGCGTGCTTGCTGTTCACTTTGAATCGCTGGAGCGTTTAGGTGCTTTCTTTCTTTTGTTTTCAATGTCTAAACTTTATATTCTTTGTGTTGTGAGTATGAGGAACTAAACCCCCCCCCCCCCTTAGTTAGGGGGGGATTCGAAACCATGTACATACTTGCAATATGAATTGATTACCTTTGGTTGTGATTTCATAAGTTATGAGTTCAATTCGTTTAACTACTTGATGGATAACTTATTTGTGTATGTTGATTGAGAGTGCACGCTTAGTTTTCATGCATGAATATGATGCTAGAGTATAAGGGAGTTTCACCTAATAGTTACAAACTTATATTCACAAGTAGTGAAGGTCGCTTATAAACGATCGCGTTAAATGAATTCTTGGCATTAGTTTCATGCTCATCATAGTAACGAAGGCCTCGTCAACACTTATAGTTCTCATGTTGCTTAATGATCTTTGATTGTATCTTTATTGTGCTTTTCACGTAAGGAACTTTTGAAGAATGCTTTGAATTGTTGTATGCGCATTCCCATCCAATTCATTAACTTAAGGAGAACTTGAAGGTTAATTTAAGCGAACCTAATTAACTTGGGGTGTTGAGTTTCATAACTTATCGAAAGAACAACTGAAAATTGGTTTGTATGCAAGTGTGTCATGTGTGGAGAAGAACCCTCTAGCTAGCCTCCCATCCATAAGTTTCATCCAAAATCGTTTTTAGAATCTGTTAGTTTACAAAGTTCTTGTTTTGTTTTCAAAATCGTCAAAACCAAACCCCCCCCTTTATGTTAAAGTGTCATATTAGTTAGAAATCCATTTAGTTTGTGTTTTTAAGTGTCTTGAGTCAAGTTAAAACCAAATTCGTCCAATTTGGTGCTTGTGTCCAAAACTGCCCAGAAAGTGTTTTTAAGGCAGTTTTGAGTCTTTTGGTTGCTGTTTTGAGTCTTTTGGTTTGTTTTAGTGTTTTGAACTTTAGTTTTGCATTCTTTGAGTCTAGTTTAGTGTTTCAAACTTTGTTTTTACGTTTTTAAGTCAGTCTTCAAGTGTTTAGCAATCCCTCCTAATCCCCGGTCTAGAACGATCCCTACTTACATACTTTACTACAATTGTCAAAAGAGGGTTTAATTTGTGTGTTAGTAATTTTCATATCAAGGAGTGACCCCTTTTCCAATACTTACAATCCCGGTTGGAGAGATCATCCCAATTTCAAATGGCGAGAACCCCAACAAGGCCAACAACAAAGTGCATTTAGGCAACCACCCCCGGGTTTCTATCAAAAGCCGTTTGTACCAACTCAACCCCAAGCACAACCTGCCCAAAACAAATCAGGTTCTTCTATTGATAATGATCAAATTTTTCAATTACTAACTTCTATGTCGCAGGGTATGCAAACTAGGGACAAGAAGGTGGACGAGTTGGAGAAGCAAGTAGGGCAGATTGCCGAGTTCATGGGGCAATTCCGAGAGCAAGGCAAGTTGCCTAGCTCAACCGTGGTCAATCCAAAAGGTGGATTCGAATCTGCAAAAGCCATAAGTTTGCGAAGTGGGAAGCAAGTCGGATCTGACCCCCAACCTTCCAAATCACGTTCTAATGAGGTGGAAGAATTGATAATTGAGGAGGAGGAGCAAAAGCAACCCACGGCAAAGGTGGATACACCATTGCCGCAGGCCCTAAGAGATCCTAACCCATCAAATCTGTCCAATAGAGGTAAGAACGTGTCCAATTCAGTTCCTACTAATGTTTTTCCTTCGAATGTTCCTTTTCCTAGTAGATTCAAGCAAACAAAGAAAGAAGAAGCTGAAAAGGACATTCTAGAGACATTTAGGAAAGTTCAAGTCAACATACCTCTTTTGGATGCGATCAAGCAAGTCCTGAGGTATGCCAAGTTTTTGAAGGAACTTTGCACCACTAGGAAGAGGATTTCGACCAAGGAAGTTGTAAAAGTAGGTGAAAACGTCTCAGCCATCTTGCAACGCAAACTGCCCCCTAAATGCAAAGATCCGGGTAGTTTTACAATTCCTTGTGTCATTGGTAATACTAGGTTTGAATCTGCCATGTTAGACTTAGGTGCATCTATAAATGTCATGCCATATTCAATTTATGCATCTATGAACCTAGGAGAGTTGAAAAATGATGGTGTAATCATACAATTGGCCGATAGATCTAATGCCTATCCAAAGGGAGTTTTGGAAGATGTGTTAGTGCAGGTTAATCACTTGATCTTCCCGGCGGATTTCTATGTGCTTGAGATGGATGAATCGGACCATGCCCCTTCATTGCCCATCCTCCTTGGAAGGCCATTCATGAAAACTGCCCAAACCAAGATTGATGTGGCCAAGGGGACGTTATCTATGAAGTTTGGTAACGATAAGATTAAGTTTAATGTTTCTAAACCCGTTGAGACTTCTAATGCTATTCACTCGTGCTTTGTTATTGATAAGATAAAAACTAAAGGGCAGGAACATTCAACATTACCTCGAACCACCATTGAAGAGGGCATTAGCGTGGAGCACGTGGACCAAGCCCCTACTCCCAAAGCACCCAATCTGGCCGAGAGTGATAAGCTCATATTTATATATATTTTACATCAAATTCACTTGTCTTTTCTTAGTTAGTTCCTCATATTTTTGAGCTATTTACTTTGTTTTTGTGTTTTGTAGGATTTTTCAAGCAAATAAAATAAAAATAGCATATGTGGAATTTTAAGTAACAAATTCGTCAAAACTGTCTGTGCAGATCAGCTGACTTTGGAAGCAATTTGCGGACAGCTCAGAATGAATTATGGAATGAGCCTCATATGCTTGGAAAGCTACGAATGTCTATTTTCTGGAGCATTTCGCGGATTGTTAATATCATTTTTCTAGAAGAAGTTATGGCCGTTTTAACACTGAAAGGTTGAAAAGAAGAAAAGCAGCAGAACGTGGAGTGCAGCAGAAAAGAGTGCAGAACGTGCAGAAAAGAGTGCAGAACGTGGAGAAAAGCTGTGCAGAATGTGGAGAGTCAGCTGTGCAGAAGGTGGGAAGAAAAATAATAGAAAGTGGAGTGGAAAGGTGTGTGTGTTGGAGGTGGAAAGAAGACTGCACATGGAGTGCAGCAAATGACAGCAGATTGGGAAAAAAGGCACAGACGGGCAGGTTACAAAGAAAGAAAGAGGGAGCCATTCCATACTCTCCATCCATCTTTTCATTCAACCATTCAGCCATTCCATACACTCCATCCATCTTTGACACCATTCACAATCCCAAAATCACTCCCACACATTCTTGCCGCAAGTCCCTTAAGTTTCAGGATTCCAGCCCATTCATTCACCCAATATCACATACAGCCGCACCACCCATCATTCCTAAACACCACAACACCATCTTCCACCATTCTACACCTCCATAACTACCCAAAACACCTTGTGCCGCAGCAAGGAGAAGAAGGAAGAGAAGACTACTCTTGGATGCAAAGGCTTGAGCGTTGGAGCATTCTAGGTGTAGTTTGTTTTATGTTTATGTTCAATTTCTTATTCTCTGATTTTGTTGCAGCCATGAGTGGCTAAATCCCTAGTTAGCTAGGGGGAAGTTTGTAGCCATGAACATGCTTGTGAAATAAATCGATTGCTTTCAATTGTGATTTGATGAGTTTTGAATGCAATTCAATTAACTATTTGATTGATAACTTATTTGTGTTTGTTGATTAAGGATGCATACTTAGTTTTCATGCACAGATTTGATGCTAGAATATGAATGAGTTTCACCTAATCGTTACAAGTTTATATTCACATGTAGTGGAGGTTGCTTATAAACAATCGCGTTAATTGAATTCTTGACAAACGTATCATGCATTCATAGTTACGAATGTCTCGCCAACACTTATGATTTTCATGGAACTTAATGATTTCTAATTGTATCTCTATTATGCATTCATGTAGAGGACTTTTGGAGAATAATTTGGATTGTCGCATGCATTCATCCAATTCAATGATTCAAGGAAAATCTGAGGGTTAATTTGTGCATCACGGTTAACTTGGGGTGTTGGGCTTCATAATTCATTGGAAAGCAATTGGAAATCGATTTATGTGCAAGTGTGTCATGTGTGAAAAATGGACCTCTAGCCAATCCATAACCCATTTGAGTCCCAAAACGTTTAGGACATTGTTTTGCTCTAGAATTTGCCTAGTTTACATTCTGTTTGTTTTAGCTTTAAATTCGTCCAAATCAAAACCCCCCATTTACTTTCTTGTTCTAAAGTATCCTAAACTTGTTTTGTTGATGTTTTGAGTGGTTTTGGGTCAAACCAAAACCATATTTTCGTCCAAAGTTCATTTTAGGTCAGAAACTGCCTAAGTAGTGTTTTTAGGCAGTTTTGAGTCTTTTGCACTTCTTTTGAGTCTTGTGAGTCTTTCCTTACGTTTTTAATTTTGTTTTTATGTTTTAGAGTCAGTTTAGAGGTTTTAGCAAGCCCTCCTAATCCCCGGTCCAGAACGATCCCTACTTGCATCTATACTACAATCTACAACAAGAGGGTTTAATTTGAGTGTCAAGCTAATTGTCGCATCAAATTTTGGCGCCGTTGCCGGGGATTAGCAACTTTGCTAATCCCTTGGTTTTCTTTTTTGTGTCTTTTGTTTTTGATTTCTAATTTTTGTTTTGCTTTGTTTGCTTTCTTTGTTTACTTTTGATATTTGATTTAGTTTTCTTTGATTTCAGGTACTAGAGAAGTAAGATATGGAAATTGCTAATATTCGAGCTCAAATAGCGAATTTTACTTCTCAATTGTCTCAGCACATCGAATGGACCACAATGCAAAGTGTCCCTACATTTGATTGGCGTGATCATTCAAACTCTATGTGGTGGGAACCTCAACAAGTTCAACACGAAACATATTGGCAGCCATATGAGGAGTTTTATGCAACGCCTATGCAGCCACCACAGCCTCCCCCGCAAGAAGTCCAACCAAATTCAGGTTCGTCCTTGGATAATGATCAAACTATTCAATTACTAACTTCTTTGGCACAGAAAGTACAAAATCAAAACCAAAGATTAGAAAATAGAGCCAAGGAGTTGGGAGAATTGAAGAATCAAATGGGAGAGATTGTAGAATTCATAGGGCAAATTCAAGCGCAAAGTGAACTCTCCAGCTCAACGTCCAAACCAAGCCAAGAGGAGGATGAGCAGTTACGACTTGGAGAAGAGGAGGAAGACAAGGCCACGGCAAGCTTGGAAGAAGCTTTGCCGCAGCCTTCCAAGGACCCTCCACCACCCAACTCAAGTAAGATTTCAATTCTTTCTAACCTTATTCCATCAAATGTGCCTATTCCTTGCAGATTCAACGAAGAAGAGGGTGAGAAAGGCATCATCGAAACCTTTTCAACGATTCAAGAGAAAGAGGTGGTTGGGGATTATCTTGAATTAATCAAAGAAGATGTGCTTGCAACAACAATTCCCAATGAGGTTGAATTTTATGACACGGGACAAGTCACAACACTACAAACAACCAACCTGGCCGAAATCTCTAATCTTCAATCTTTTAAAGATTTGTTTGTTCTTGAATTCGTGTTAGAGCACAGAGGTAAGCCACCTCCCCGAATTTCAAATTCGTTTTATACTAATATTTTGTTAATGATTCAGGCACCCACTCTTGAATTCAAACCATTGCCGGTTCATTTCAAGTATCATTGCCCATTCAAAGATAAAGGAGGAATCGTCCGGCTGGAAGACGTTAAAGCAAGCGCTTCATGGAGGCAACCCATGCATTCAACAAAGGAAGACTTAGGGAGCACTCCATTTCCAGATTTGCGTTCCTAAACCTTCCTCCTTGCTGCCTTTATCTTGCCATGTTTAATTGTTGATTGTTTGCTTGTTTTTGTGTGAATTTATGTTTGAAACATTGAGGACAATGTTTGATTTAATATATATATATATTTTTTTTATATATAAAATAAAAAAATAAAAAATAAAAAAAATAAAAAATAAGAAGTGTGTGTACTAATGCTTGTGCGTTTGTGCGGTGGATGTATGTGTAAACACCACCAACAAAAAAATATATATATATATAAAAAAAAATAAAAAATAAATAAATAAATAAATAAATAAAAGAAAGATATTCATACAGTGAAATAAAGTCATTTTATTTATTTCTTGGAAATTTACATAAATGTACATTTTTACATAAAAAAAAAAAAAAAAAAAATTGCAAGAACAGGTTGGCGAACTGCAGGAAGCCTTCATTGGCCAGGTGACGCCTCATCACTCGGCGGAACCCCAGGAAGAAGAGGCGCTGGAAGTTGATTGTTTGGAGCCTCAACACTCGGCAAAGCTCCAGAAGACGAAGGCCCTAAATGTCTTTGAAACAAACCCACAAACCTCTGATGATCGCTTAAAGACTGGCCATCGGAGTCTTGCAGCTTGTCAAGTTTTCTCTTCATGCTTGTAGCATAATTATGTGCAAGCCGGTGCAGCTGTTTATTCTCATGCCTGAGCCCTCTGATCTCTTCTTTGAGAATTGTCACTTCAGCCGCCAACGATTCGACTTGGCGGGTTCGAGCAAATAGGCGCTGGGCCATATTGGAAACAGAAGCCGCACATTGGACACTGAAAGCCAGAGAATCCTTAACAGCCAACTCATCGGACCGTCTGGCAAGCAATCTATTGTCTCTGGGAGTGAGCATATTCCTGGCCACCACCGCAGCAGTCATATCACTCTTCATTACAGAGTCCCCAATGGTAAGAGGACCAGAAGGGGATAAGAGAGATGGACGCCATATGTTGTCTTGAGCAGACGCAGATGCCTCTGCCCCAACATTCAAGTCAAGACGACAATCAGATGGGCAATCCATTTGCAAGAAACAACTCTCTAAGCATGCTTTTGGCGCACCGTCTACGCCTCGATAAAAAGAAGAAGCAACAGGGCTCCCTGCTCAGAAATCGAAGAGGCAACAAGGCCGTCGGTTCGGAAATCGAAGAGGTATCGCTCCACGCATCTCAAAATATCAGCTTTTCCAAAAGTTGTCGGCACCTTTCACACGCAACCTCAGCTTTGCGTAAATCACGGGCAACTTTGTCAAAAGATTTCTGACAAAAGAAAACACGTGGATCTTACTATTCCAATTACCCAACGGTTACCGACAAAGGTGAAAGGAGCAGCACCACTGCTTGATAACTGGGAAAGCTTTATGCGTGTCAACTTCCATGACGCGTGGCGAAGTAAAAGGCCCGGCCTTTCCTCACATCCGAGAAAGTACCGTCAGCACGACTGCTTTCTCAAAGATCGAAAAAGCACAGCTCCCCTAATCTCGAGAGCCAGACCGCCAGCACGACGACTTTCTCAGAAATCGAAGAGGCACACTGCTTTTCAAACCTCGAGAGTCGGATTCAGCATCAGCTTTCCGGAAATAACGGACCACTTTGTCAAAAGCCTCTGACAAAGTTAAAACACGTGAACCCCGTCACTCTCACTGCATCACTGTGACCGAGAAGGGTGAAGAAACAGCATTACCACTTGTCTATAAAAATTCTACATATCTCGACCTTCATCCTTCACAGACGGGTAAACCTGAAAAAAAAAAAATGCTCAACTTTTCCTCACCTCCGAGGGTAACACTCCCAGCAAAACCCCTCAAAATACTCAGGCTTCATCCTCCCGAGAATACCTCTGCAAACAAATCACACCAGAGCAAAAGTATCTCATATCAGCAGGGTCGAAAGCAAAAGTATCTCATATCATGCTTTCCCCTATCCTTTTCCTTGTCCTCCCTCTTCACTACAGGATAAGGAGAAGCAAAGTGATCAGCCAGCGTTTACCTTCCCAGTTGGAACGGATCGTTGAGAAATCCTTCCCTGATTGCTTACCTGGCATTGCTCTCGAGTACTCATCTGCCTGAAGAACAGATAAAGACGAGCGACAATGAAGCATCAACCTAGGAGATTCATCCCCTAACCCTCTTCAATATGAATTGGAAAGGTTGAACAAAGAAACGGGCCATCATCTCCACCTGATGTCTGCTTGCCAGGTGTTCAAATTCGGAAGCCGCTCGTGGTCCCGTTTCCATTCATCAAGATCAAGCCTCAACTCCAGGTACGAAGAGTAAATTCAGGCATTTGGAGCCACTCTAGCAGAAGGTTTAACAACGAGCTGGAACAGATCACTATAGCACGATGCCCTTCCTGCAGAACCGCACAATCCAGACGGAGGAATCTGGGTTAAACCCAAACTCGGCATCCACTACTGTGTCAACAGCAAGAGTATCCCATATCATCGGGGGCGAGCGCATTTTTTTTAGTCAACTCGTTCCTTTGGAGGAACCAGAAAACCCTCCAACCCAGTTCAAGGATAAACCTGTGGAAAGGCAACAAGTACAACAAAACACGTGAGGAAATCAACCACTCCGTGGAAAGCAGGAGTATCTCATATCATCTATCATCCCTTTCCTTTTCTTTGTCCTCGTTGCTAAATGAGAGACAAGTAGAAGGAGAACAATCAACCGGAGCCCGAGATCTCCTAGCTCGGCGACTTGAGGGACACCTACTATATGGTTTGCATAGTACCTGACCAAGCTCGAAACCACAAGTCAAGCCCCGACGGCCCTCGAAGAAACTTGCAGCACAAAAATCAAGATTCAAGCCTCTACGGCCCTCGAAGAAATTTCCAGTGGAAATCCAAAGTGCAAAGACCGGAAACGTGTTCAAAGTGAATGGACATAGACTCAAGCCATATTACGAGTCTTTTGTGGAGCATGATGTGGAGGTTGTACCCCTCCAAGAACCAGCTTCCCTTGGATGATTACTCTTGGTACCGTCCGGCTGCGGACGTAAAAACAAGCGCTTATTGGGAGGCAACCCAATATTTCTATTCATTGTCTTTTTTCTGTCATTTTCAATTTTCCGTTTGTTTATTTTTTTGAATTTTCGTAAAGTGCTAAACTGAATTATTTCTTTTCTTTGTAGGAAAGTTTGATCATGTTCACCGTTCGAGTTGATTGCAAAATTGAAGTTTGGGGGTCATCTCTTGCTTTTACTGCAAATTGGGGAAGTTTTCAGTCCCAATGCTTTATTTTGTTTCTTACTATTTAATTTTATGCATTATTGTGTTTTGTGACATTGGGGACAATGTCCAGTTTAAGTGTGGGGGTATTTAAGGATTGAAAAATGACCAAATTGAAAATTTGTATACCTTCGACTAAAAACTGGTTTTATTTGTTTCCGTGTTATTTCTTTTTGCTTTCTTATTTAGTTTTGTTTACTCTTAAAAAAAAATAAAAATAAAAAATTATTATTATAAAAAAAAAAAAAAAAAAAAAAAAAAAAAAAAAACTAAATTTTTCTGAATATTTGAAAATCCAAAAATATTGTCTTATTTTCTTTATTGTTTTGATGTAGATTTTTGTTAGTTTCCCGACCCAATGATATAATTGGATTGAATTTGTACCACGGTGATCAAGAACTTAGTAAGCATGTGATGTGTGAAATTCCTGATTTTCTTGTTAGTTTTGTACATTTTTAATCATCTTTGAAAAACCAAATGCACATAGCCTTGTTGATGTGAGACTAAAGCATGACTTAAAGCTTCGCATGTGAATATAGTGACCATATACATCCTATGTGAGTTGTTTTAGAGCCTATCGAAAGTGTGTGCATTTTTCATACACTTATATTCTTTCTTGTGTGATGAACTTATGTGACTTACATCTCTAGAACTTGCGGAACGATCTTTCAAAATGTTTGTCATTGATTGCATGAACTTGAAAAGGATAGAGGCATTAGGTTTATCGCCATGGCCCAAATAAGCATGTTTCCTAAAGAACAATGATATCATTAGATTGCCAATTTGAGCCGTATATGTTGAGCCTTTTTATTTCTTATCACCAGATATGTCTACCCTTATACCTTAAACATTTTTCCTTACCCTTTCCAAGCAAGCTAGTGAGCAATGTGAGATTGTCTTATGAGAAATGTTTGTGAAGTACTTTGAAAGAGTTTGGCAAAAGAATAAGTGTGGGGGTATTTCATTCATGTTTGCATTTCGTTCAAAAAAAAAAAAAAAAAAAAAAAAAAAAAAAAAAAAAAAAAGAGAAGAAGAAAAAAAAAAAAAAGAAAAAAAAAGAAAGAAAGAACAGAGAAAAAGAAAAATTGTATACAAAGCAAATTTTTTAAGTTTCAATTTAGGGGTGTGGTTGGAAGTGTTAGTAGAGTGACTGGAGAGCTTGAGTTCTTATAAATCTCAACAAAAGAATTGCTTGCAATGTAGCTTGGAACTTGTGTTTACCTATCCTTTCATTTCAATAACCCTCTCCCTAAGCCTCATTACATCCAATAAAAGTCCTCTTGATTTAAGTTTTGCAATTATGATTTTGGAGATGTGATCTTTATGCAAGCTTATGGTAGATCTTTCACATTTGATTCTTTGAGCGAAACACGTTAAACTAAACATATGTGTGATTGAGTGTATATCCCGTGAGAAGGTCATAGTTTGCATGCGGAATTTTAAAAAAAATTAAACTTGAAATTGCATTAGCATGGCTATCTCACACACTACACTTCAAGGATGATTAAAAGGCTACTGCTAACATTTGAATAGGAAGATGAGCTTGGATTAGCTTGTTTGGTGCTAACTAAGGTTCTTGATTTGTTTTCTTGAATGAAATTCTATGAGGGTGACATAGGGGAAGCTAATGTTTTTCATGTTGCTACTTTTTCATGTTTTCTTTGTTTTGCTCGAGGACTAGCAAAAGACTAAGTGTGGGGGTATTTGATAAGCTCATATTTATATATATTTTACATCAAATTCACTTGTCTTTTCTTAGTTAGTTCCTTATATTTTTGAGCTATTTACTTTGTTTTTGTGTTTTGTAGGATTTTTCAAGCAAATAAAATAAAAATAGCATATGTGGAATTTTAAGTAACAAATTCGTCAAAACTGTCTGTGCAGATCAGCTGACTTTGGAAGCAATTTGCGGACAGCTCAGAATGAATTATGGAATGAGCCTCATATGCTTGGAAAGCTACGAATGTCTATTTTCTGGAGCATTTCGCGGATTGTTAATATCATTTTTCTAGAAGAAGTTATGGCCGTTTTAACACTGAAAGGTTGAAAAGAAGAAAAGCAGCAGAACGTGGAGTGCAGCAGAAAAGAGTGCAGAACGTGCAGAAAAGAGTGCAGAACGTGGAGAAAAGCTGTGCAGAATGTGGAGAGTCAGCTGTGCAGAAGGTGGGAAGAAAAATAATAGAAAGTGGAGTGGAAAGGTGTGTGTGTTGGAGGTGGAAAGAAGACTGCACATGGAGTGCAGCAAATGACAGCAGATTGGGAAAAAAGGCACAGACGGGCAGGTTACAAAGAAAGAAAGAGGGAGCCATTCCATACTCTCCATCCATCTTTTCATTCAACCATTCAGCCATTCCATACACTCCATCCATCTTTGACACCATTCACAATCCCAAAATCACTCCCACACATTCTTGCCGCAAGTCCCTTAAGTTTCAGGATTCCAGCCCATTCATTCACCCAATATCACATACAGCCGCACCACCCATCATTCCTAAACACCACAACACCATCTTCCACCATTCTACACCTCCATAACTACCCAAAACACCTTGTGCCGCAGCAAGGAGAAGAAGGAAGAGAAGACTACTCTTGGATGCAAAGGCTTGAGCGTTGGAGCATTCTAGGTGTAGTTTGTTTTATGTTTATGTTCAATTTCTTATTCTCTGATTTTGTTGCAGCCATGAGTGGCTAAATCCCTAGTTAGCTAGGGGGAAGTTTGTAGCCATGAACATGCTTGTGAAATAAATCGATTGCTTTCAATTGTGATTTGATGAGTTTTGAATGCAATTCAATTAACTATTTGATTGATAACTTATTTGTGTTTGTTGATTAAGGATGCATACTTAGTTTTCATGCACAGATTTGATGCTAGAATATGAATGAGTTTCACCTAATCGTTACAAGTTTATATTCACATGTAGTGGAGGTTGCTTATAAACAATCGCGTTAATTGAATTCTTGACAAACGTATCATGCATTCATAGTTACGAATGTCTCGCCAACACTTATGATTTTCATGGAACTTAATGATTTCTAATTGTATCTCTATTATGCATTCATGTAGAGGACTTTTGGAGAATAATTTGGATTGTCGCATGCATTCATCCAATTCAATGATTCAAGGAAAATCTGAGGGTTAATTTGTGCATCACGGTTAACTTGGGGTGTTGGGCTTCATAATTCATTGGAAAGCAATTGGAAATCGATTTATGTGCAAGTGTGTCATGTGTGAAAAATGGACCTCTAGCCAATCCATAACCCATTTGAGTCCCAAAACGTTTAGGACATTGTTTTGCTCTAGAATTTGCCTAGTTTACATTCTGTTTGTTTTAGCTTTAAATTCGTCCAAATCAAAACCCCCCATTTACTTTCTTGTTCTAAAGTATCCTAAACTTGTTTTGTTGATGTTTTGAGTGGTTTTGGGTCAAACCAAAACCATATTTTCGTCCAAAGTTCATTTTAGGTCAGAAACTGCCTAAGTAGTGTTTTTAGGCAGTTTTGAGTCTTTTGCACTTCTTTTGAGTCTTGTGAGTCTTTCCTTACGTTTTTAATTTTGTTTTTATGTTTTAGAGTCAGTTTAGAGGTTTTAGCAAGCCCTCCTAATCCCCGGTCCAGAACGATCCCTACTTGCATCTATACTACAATCTACAACAAGAGGGTTTAATTTGAGTGTCAAGCTAATTGTCGCATCAGAGAGCAACACCCTTGCTGTTACTTTGGCATCTTCATCGCAGAACAATGGTAAGCCCTTTCCTCTAAATCCAATTCCCATTTCAACTAATAGGTTGTTACCTTCTTTGGTGCAGGTACCTAATCTAGTTCAAGATGGTGGAAATCATTACATTGATTTTAGGGAGCTCAATGCCACAATCAGGAAGGACCACTATCCCCTTCCATTCTTAGAGCAAAGACGTGATGTGTTTCGGAAGGCAGGTCGTGGAGGAAGACCCATCCATGCCGTGGGTTCCAATGGGAAGTGAGTGGAGTTCTTCGTCCGACTGCAAGACGTTAAAGAAAGCGCTACTTGGGAGGCAACCCATGCATTCAACAAAGGAAGACCTAGGAATCACTCCAATTCCAGATTTGCGTTCCTAAAACCCTTCTCTTTGTTGTTCTTTCGTTTCTGCCATGTTGAGTTGTTTAGTTGCTGTCTGTTTGTTTATGTGTTTTGTGTGAGTGTATGCTTGAAACATTGAGGACAATGTTTGATTTAAGTGTGGGGGGTAAATAAGTGCTTTTGATGCAAATTCGTGGGATTTTATCACCCATAACTTCCAATGTTGTTCCTTGCTGTTTTATGTGTTTTTAAGCTGTTTTGGTGCATTTTATTGTGTGTTGACATAAAAATCCGAAAACCTCATAAAAATTTAAAAAATTGTTTTGAAAAACCCAAAAAGAGTTGTTTTTGTGTGTTTGTTTGTGTCTTAGGGTACCTTCCAACACAATGATGAGGATTCGGTTTGTAATTGCATGGCTGTTAAAGAGAGTTATAAACATGGATGAAAGTTTGATCTACTCTGTGGTGCATGCTTGGTTGTGGTTATAACTTATGAATTCACATGTAATCACAAAGGAAAAATCAGTTTTTGTAACATGCTTGAAGGAAGAAACTCAAATTAACGCTATAACCCTGAGAGACTTGAGCCTAAAACGTTCTTTGGAGTGTTTATAATCTGTGCATTGTTGTTTTCTAAAGTCGTTGCATGATCTCTTTATTCTTTGATTGGTTACTACTTAGAAGGCGTTTCATCATTTAGTTCCAAATGCTAGAACTCATATCCATTTCATTCAAAGCATGATATTGATTTGCATAACACACGAACAAGATGAAGTTGTGTAGTGAACCAAGAACCAAACAGCCATCCCTCTTGCAATTGTGTTTAGGTTTAACCCCGTTGAGCCTCGTTTAGCCTATTCCGTTGTTAACCCACATCATCCTCACCTAGCCTAGATTAGGACCATCCATACCCTTGTTCTTGAAGCATAGTAAAGCATGATGTAAAGGGAATTCGTTTTGAGTAATTATTGGAGAAAACAAGTGTGGGGGAAGGGATTCTTGTGTTTTTGAGAGCAAAAAGGAAAGAAAATTCGTATGAAAAGAAAAGAGAAAAAGAAAAGTTGTGAAAAGAATGAAAAAGAGGTTCAAAATAAGTGAGAATGAACTCACAAGTGTGATTGTTGAAGGAAGGGTCCAAAACGTTCAATTTGGCCCTAATATGTGTTATTCACAACCCCTTTGTGTTTCAATTAGTTTCTGCCATTAAAGTGAATTCTAGACCTCAATTCAACTATTATGATTACTATTGTTTCAAGGATGTTCGTTTTCCATATCCGTTCTTTGTTAGCCAATCACCCTAGCCCCGTTACAACCCTTGACTTCTATCTTGAGTGTTGTGTGTTTCAATTTGTGGAGTTTGGGATTGGTATGAGCATATGGTGTCACTGGTTTTCGCATCTAAGTAGTAGCATTCCATTCATGAGATCATATCTATACATACTCCAGAAATTGCTTTCCTTGCTATCATCATATGTGAGTGTTCGTTTCATGTTTACATTAATCTTCTCACATATACTAGTGTAGGGTGTGTAGTCAGAAAATGTGTGTGAAAATAGAGAGTATCTTGTGAGGAATTGAGTGAATTCTCTAAGGCATGTTACTACATTCAAATCATTGTTTTAATTGGTTAAATGTGAACTAGTAAGTGGTGACTATGATTAAGTATGTGCTCAAGTGTAAAGATGTCCAAAATCTGTGGGAATGATGATCTTTAACTTGTCATGTGCATTGGAAATCCCTGAGGCAAATGTTGGAAGGTCTAGGTTGTGTTTTGTTTGTTTTGTTTTGCTCGAGGACTAGCAAAAGCTAAGTGTGGGGGAATTTGATAGGAGCATATTTAGGCGACTTAGTTAGCTTGTTCTTATGCATTTACATTGTTATTTCTTAGTTATTGTAGACTTTTAAGCCATTTTCGTGTGTTTTCAGGTTCTAAGGACAAAGTATGCAAGAAGATGCATTTTGGGACCTTTTGGAGCACTTTTGGGCCAAGTTTGGATAGCATGTGCTTGCAGCAAAGGGAGTGGACGAAATTGAAGATCAAATGAGCCTAGGATTGAAGGAAGAAGGAAGAGTCGAGAATTGGAAACCAAGTTTCTATTCTTGAAAGTTACCAATTGTGCAAGTTTCCATTTGTGACGGTTTCCATTTTTGGGGTTTCCAAATTATGTTGGTTGCCTAATTACATGTTCTAGAAGCCTTGGACAAGCCCTCTCATCCTAGCCGCTCCTAATTCAGCAAGGAGACCTTGTTCCTTGCCTTGCAAAGCATTCTAGAAGCCCAATCTCTCTAAACCCTAATCTGCCGCACCCTTGGGCTTTTTCCCATTCAAATTCTGATTAGTTTGGCCTTTTCCTGATGGGTTTGGGTTCTAAAAGGCCTAATCTGATTTGCTAGGGTTTTGGGAGCCTATATATATGAGTTTTAAACCCTTGCCGCAGATCATTCCTCTATATTTTTATCAAATTCGTCAGAAATCATCTCCCCTCTTCCAGCCGCACCATTCTACACCATTCTCCATATTTTCTGCTCCAAACCACATCCAGCCGCACCACCCATCCTCCCTAAACACCACCACACCATCTTCCCCCATTCTACATCATTCAAAACCCCCTAAACCTACCTGCAAGTTTTGTGCCGCAGCAAGGAGAAGGAAGGAGGATGTCCATAGGCGTGCTTGCTGTTCAAGATTGGATCGTTTGAGCGTCTAGGTGTCTTCTTTCTTTTGTTCTCAATGTCTAAATTTATTTATCTTTGTTCTGTGAGTATGAGAACTTAAACCCCCCTTGGCTAGGGGGGGATTCGAAACTATGTCTAAGCTTGCTATATGATCTGATTACATTTAATTGTGTTTCATAAGTTGTGAATTCAATTTACTTATCTTCATGAATTTAGACAGATTTGTGTATGTTGGTTGAGAGTGCACGCTTAATTATCATGCATAAATTGAATGCTAGGATATAAGGGAGTTTCACCTAATCGTTACGAACTTATATTCACAGGTAGTAAAGGTTGTTGATCACAATCGTGTTAAGTAAATTCTTGGCATAAGTTTCATGCAATTCATAGTAACAAGTGCCTCGTCAATGCTTATGGTTTCCATAGAATTTAATGATTTCTGCATGTATCTCTATTATGCAATTCATGTAGGGAACTTGTGGGGAATGCTTTGGGTTGTTGTATGCAATCATCCAATTCAATAACTTAAGGGAAATCTGAGGGTTAATTAGTGCAATTCACGGTTAATTTGGGGCGTTGAGAATTCATGGTATATTGAAACGCAATTGGAAATCATTTTGTATGCAAGTGTGACATGTGTGGAGAAGAACCCCTTAGCTAGCTTTCCATCCATTCACTTTAATCAAATTCGTTTTAAAATCTGTTTAGTTTACAAAGTTCTTGTTTTGTTTTCAAATTCGTCAAAACCAAACCCCCCTTTATGTTAAAGTGTCATTTTAGTTAGAAATCCATTTAGTTCGTGTTTTTAAGTGTCTTGAGTTAAGTTAAAACCAATTTTCGTCCAAATTATCCCTTAGTGTCAAAACTGCCCAGATTTGTGTTTTTAAGGCAGTTTTGAGTGTTTCTGTGCTGTTTTGAGTCTTTTGGTTTGTTTTAGTGTTTTAAACTTTAGTTTTGCATTCTTTGAGTCTAGTTTAGTGTCTTTAACTTTGTTTTTATGTTTTAGAGTCAGTTTAGAGGTTTTAGCAAGCCCTCCTAATCCCCGGTCCAGAACGATCCCTACTTGCATCTATACTACAATCTACAACAAGAGGGTTTAATTTGAGTGCTTAACTATAATTCACATCAGAGGGATTGCCAATCGATTTAAAACTGACTCAAAGACTCAAAAATAAACTTAAAAACGTTTGGATAGGTTTAAAATACTTAAAACAAGTTCACAAGACTCAAAATAGGTTGAAAACACTCAAAACTGCCTAAAAACACAAACTGGGCAGTTTCTGACTCTAAACACAATTTTGGACGAAAATAAGGTTTTGGCTTGACTCAAAACACTTAAAACCACAAACAAAATAAGTTTAAAACAATTTGAAACAAGAAAGTAAAGGGGGGGTTTTGTTTGAACGAATTTAAAAGGAAAACAAGTTGAAAACAGATTTTAAAGTAAAACAAAGTTTGAAAACGTTTTTGAGAAGTTTGGATGGATGATGGGCTAGCTAGAGGCTCTTTCTCCACACATGTTATGTATGCAAACGAATCGATTCCCAGTTACTCCTTCATTGAATCACGAATGACAATGCCCCAAGTTAACCGTGACATCACTAATTAACCATCAGATTTTCCTTGAGTTATTGGATTGGATGACATCATTCGACAACCCAAAGCATTCTTCGAAAGTCCCCTACATGACATCATAATAAAGATACAATCAAAGATCATTACGTCCAATGAAAATCATAAGCATTGACAAAGCACTTGTAACTATGACATCATGTCACTCATGCGAGGAATTGAACTTAACGCGATCGTTTATAAGCGACCTTCACCACTTATGAGTATAAGGTTGTAACGATTATGTGAAACTCCCTTATACTCTAGCATCAAATTCATGCATGCCAATTAAGTGTCGACCCTCAATCAACAAACACAAATAAGTTATCAATCAAACAGTTAAGCCAATTGCATTCACAACTCAAGAATTCGTAACTGAAACTTATCAATTCATATTGCACCCATAATCATGGCTTTGAAATCACCCCTAGCCAAAAAGGGGTCTAGCCACTCATGTTCACAGCAAAGCAACAAGCATTACACCTAGAACGCTCCAACGATCCAAAGCTTGAAGAACAAAAACGTCCAAGGCCTTCCTTCTTCTCCTTTGTTGCAGCACAAGTGGTTAAGGGAGGTTTTGGATGTGTTTTGGGGTGAAGGTTGGGAAGGAGGTGCGTGTGAATGAATCCTTGTGGTGTGGCTAAGGCTTGTATTTATAGAGAAAAGGTTAAGGCATAGCTGGGATTTATTTAGGTAACATAAATCTAACCAAAACCTAAAGGGAATTGGGAAGTAGGGTGCTGCAAAGACAGAAATTAAGGTAAAGTGAAAGTTAAATTCGGCAAGGATAAGGAAAGATGTTTTCCTTGCTAGTTTAGGTCCAAAACTGAAAGGGATTGTGCAATTAAATGCGGCAAGGGTAAATGGGTGAAGGAAAGGTGCAGCACTATCCTAAATAGCAGGGGAATGTGGCTTACTTGTGCAGCAAGGAGAGAAAGATGAAGGAGAAGTGCAGCTAAGTCCCAAATTGAAAGGGAAGTCTCTTCCTTGCACGGCAAGGAAGGGTAAGTGGTGTGGGATGTGTGGCTGGATCCTAAAGGAATAAGGGAAGTGTTTTACTTGGTTTAAGGATAGGGAAACATGGCAAGGGGAATTGTTGCACCAAAGGAGACAAGGAGGGAACACAAAGGGGACAAAACGCCACTTTTGTAGGAGATGCTGTTTTTGTGTCTTTTATGCTTCCAAACTGACTTCTCACATCCTTCTAGGCTCTTTTGATCTTCAATTTCGTCCATCCACCTTGCTCCATTCATAAGCTATCCATTCCATGCCCAAAAATGCTCCAAAAGGCTCCAAAATGCACTTTCTTGATACTTTGCCCTTAGAACCTGAAATTGCACGAAAATGACTTTAAACACTAAAATAACTAAGGAAACACAACGTAAATGCACAAGAACAAGCTAACTAAGTCGCATAAATATGCTCATATCAAATTCCCCCACACTTAGCTTTTGCTAGTCCTCGAGCAAAACGAAACAACCAAAACAAAATAAAGTAAACAAAACAAAACACAATCTAAACCTTCCAACGTTTTCCTCAGGGATTTCCAACACACATGACATATCAAAGATCATCATTCACATAGATTTTAGTCATCCTTACGCTCGAGCACATACTTAATCACAGTTGCCATTTACTAGCTCGCATTTAATCAATTAAAACAATGATTTGAATGTAGTAACATGCCTTAGAGAATTCACCCAATTCCTTACAAGATACACTCTTTTTTACACAGATTTTCTGACTACACACCCTACACTAGTTATATGTGAGAGGATTGATGTAAAAATGAAAACGAATACTCACATATGTTTATGACAAAGAAAGCATTTTCTGGAGTTATTAAGCATGTTTAGATATGATCTCATGAATGGAATGCTACTACTTAGACGCGAGAACCAGAGACACCATATGCTCATACCAATTCCAAACTCCACAAATTGAAACACACAACACCCAAGATCGAAGTTTAAGGGTTGTAACGGGGCTAGGGGTATTGGTTAACAAAGAAGGGTAAGGATAAACAAACGTTCTTTAAGCAATAGTAAGCAAAGTAATGAAATTGACACTTAGAATTCATTTTAGAATGCAAAAATTAATTTTTAAACCCAAGGGAAGATTCATGCAACACTTAGGGCCTAATTCAACTTTTTGGACCCTTTCTTCAACAAGCAACACTTTTAGAACTCTTTTTCACATATTTTTCAACTCTTTTTCATTTTTTTCATAACTTTTCTTTTTCTCTTTTCTCTTCATACGAATTTTTCTTTTCTTTTTGCACATAAACACACAAAAATCCCTTCCCCCACACTTGTTTTCTGCAACATGTTACTCAAAAGGAATTCCTTCTAAGTTATGCTCTACTATGCTTCAAGAACAAGGGTATGGATGGTCCTATTCTAGGCTAGGTGAGGATGATGTGGGTTAACAAAGAAATAGGCTAAACAAGGCTCAACGGGTTTAAACCTAAACATAATTGCACGGGGATGGCTTTTTGGCTCTTGGTTTACTATACAACTTCATCTTGTTTATGTGTCATGCACTCAATACCATGCTTTGAATGAAACGGATATGAGTTCTAGTATTTGGAACTAAGTGATGAAACGCCTTCTAAGTAGTAACCAAGCAAAGAATAATGAGATCATGCAACGACTTTAGAAAACAATGAATGCACGGATTTTTAACTCTCCAAAGAACGTTTAGGCTCAAGTCTCACAGGGTTGTGGCGTTAATTTGGGTTCCTTCCTTCAAGCATGTTACAAAAACTGATTTTTTTTCTTTGTAATTAAAGGTGAATTCATAAACAACAACGACAACCAAGCATAAACCAAAGGTATATCAAACTTCCATCCATGTTTACAATTTTCCTTAACAGTCATGCAATTAAAAACCAAATCCTCATCATTGGGTTGGAAGGTATCCTAAGACACAAACAAACACACAAAAACAAATCTTTTTGGCTTTTTCAAAACAATTTTTCAAATTTTTATGAAATTTTCGGATTTTTAAGTCAAAACACACTAAAAAGCTTCAAAACACACTTAAAACACATAAAAACAGTGAAAACAACATTGCAAGTGATAGGTGAATAAAACCCACGAAATTCATGCAAAAACAGCTTGTTTACCCCCCCCACACTTAAATCAAACATTGTCCTCAATGTTTCAAACATAAATACATGATATGAGCATATTTATGCAAATTAGTTAGCTTGTTCTCGTGCATTTATGTTAGTTATTTGTATTTAATTTAGTATTTTAAACTATTTTCGTGTGTTTGTAGGTCCAAAGGGGTAATATAGCAAGAAAGTGCATTTTGGAGCCTTTTGGAGCATTTTTGGGCAAGTTTTGGATAGCATATGCTTGGAACAAAGTAGATGGACGAAATTGAAGACCAAGACATGCTAGGAATCAGCTATGAGAAGAGGAAGAATTAATTCAAGTCAAAGAAGGAAAAGGAATCCAAGAAGAAGAAGGGTTGACTAAGTCAAAGTTTCCTTACTTTGACCTTTGACTTTGTCAAATCCTATTTGATCAAGACTTCAACTACAAAGAGGGAATCCTAGATACTTTGGGACTCCTAAATCCTTGCTCAACAAGGTTGCTGCACAACCAACAGCCACATTCCCTTTCCTTTTGAGTCTTGCCGTCCAAGAAACCCATCCCCTTGCCTTTTAAATTGTTGCTGCAACTTCCCTTCATATTTCCTCTTTCTTGCCCTTCAAGATTCAGGTTTCCCTTCATATTTTAGACCCAAACTTGCAAGGAAACACTTTTCCTTGTCCCAAAAGACCTTTCCCTTTTATTTTCTTCCCTTGCCGCATAGGATATTGTCTTTTACCCTTTGTTTTCCCTTTGCCGCAGGTTTCTTACCCTTTTCCCTTTAGGTTCTGATTTTAAATCCTATTTCCCTTCAGGTTTTGGTTTAGTTTTGTTGCCTAAAATCATTCCAAACCGTGCCTTACCTATTCCCTATATATATGAACCTTTGCAGCACCCTAAACATACCATTCCACCATCCATTCACTTACCTATCCATCATTCACACAACCATTCACTCATTCACACACTTTCAGCCCAAAATCTCTCTTTGCCGCAGCCTTTCACTCCCAAAAACGTCCATCCCTTCATCCAAACACATCCATACCCATCTTAGACCTTTGTGCCGCAGCAAGGTGGAGAGGAAGGAGCCTTGGACGTTTCAAGCTTGCAGATTGGAGCATTCTAGGTGTACTTCGTTCTTAATTTCAATGTTTACTTCATTATTCTTTAATCTTGTTGTGACTATGAGTGGCTAAGCCCCCTACTTAGCTAGGGGGGAATTCGAAGCCATGAACATGCTTGAGATATGAATTGATTACTTCCAATTGCAACTTGATGAATCGTGAATGCAATTCAATTAACTGTTTTATTCATAACTTGTTCTTGTATGTTGATTGAGGATGCATACTTAGTTTTCATGCAGGAATTTGATGCTAGAATATAAGGGAGTTTCACCTAATCGTTACGAACTTATATTCACAAGTAGTGAAGGTTGCTTGTCACAATCGTGTTAATTGGATTCTTGGCAAACGTATCATGCTCTCATAGTTACGAATGCCTCGTCAACACTTATGATTTTCATGGAACTTAATGATCTCTAACTGTATCTCTTCTATGCACTCATGTAGGGGACCGTTGGAGAATAATTTGGGTTGTTGTATGCTCTTCTTCCAATTCAATGACATAAGGAAAATCTGAGGGTTAATTTGTGCACGTACAGTTAATCTGGGGTGTTGAGGTTCATGGTTCATTGAAAAGCAATTGGAGATCGATTTATGTACAAGTGTGTCATGTGTGGAGAAGGACCCTCTAGCTAGCCCATCAACCATCAAAGTTTTCAAAATCGTTTTCAAACTTGTTTACTTTACAAAGTCTTTGTTTTATTTTCAAATTCGTCCAACTCAAAACCCCCCATTTACTTACTTGTTTTTAAGTGTCTAAAACCTGTTTTCTTTGTGTTTTCAAGAGTTTTGAGTCAACCTAAACTTAATTTTCGTCCAAAATCTTTCTTAGTATTTTAAACCTGTCCATAAAGTGTTTTTAAGCCGTTTAAAGTGTTTTTAACTTATTTTGAGTCTTGTAAACCTTTCCAAACGTTTTTAACTTTGTTTTTGTGTCGATTAGCAATCCCTCCTAATCCCCGGTCCAGAACGATCCCTACTTGCATACTTACTACAATTGACAACAAGAGGGTTTAATTTGAGTGCTTAACTTTTATCACATCAAATTTTGGCGCCGTTGCCGGGGATTAGCAACTTTGCTAATCCCCCGGTTTTCCCCTTTGTTTCTTTTCGTGTCTTTTGGTTTTAGTTTCTGTTTTCTTTTATTTATTTTACTTTTGATATTTGATTTAGTTTTCTTTTTTTTGATTTCAGGTACTAGAGAAGTAAGACATGGCAATTGCTAATATTCAAGCTCAAATAGCGAATCTTACTTCTCTATTGTCACAGCACATCGAAAGGACCACAATGCAAAGTGCCCCTGCATATGGTGTGCAAGGATATCGAGCCCATGAACGTCCACAAAGAGGTTGGGAGAATGTCGATACCTGGGGTTATCAAAGCCCTAATCAATCAAGAAACGACTTGTTTTCCAACATGTACAATTCAGAGTGGAGCAATCATTCAAATTCTATGTGGTGGGAACCTCAACAAGTTCAACACGAAGCATATTGGCAGCCCTATGAGGAGTTCTATTCAGAGCCTATGCCTCCCCCACAACAAATCCAACCAAATTCAGGTTCGTCCATGGATAATGATCAAATTATTCAATTACTAACCACTTTGGTGCAGGGGCAGCAAAATCAAATCACAAAAATACACAATTACACCAAAGAGGTGAAAAATCAAGCCAAAGAGGCTCAACAAGAAGGATATTGGCAGCCATATGAGGAGTTTTATTCAATGCCTATGCAGCCACCCCAGCCTCCCCCGCAAGAAGCCCAAACAAATTCAGGTTCGTCGATGGATAATGATCAAATTATTCAATTACTAACCACTATGGTGCAGGGGCAGCAAAATCAAGCCAAGAAATTGGGCGAACTGAGGAATCAAATGGGCGAGATCGCCGAATTCATGGGGCAAATTCAAGAACAAAGTGGCATGGAGGTTGGAGATGAACCCAAGATGTCCGAATCAAGCCAAAACATGAACAGTGGCTGCTTGAGGAAGAGGAAGATGACAAGAACACGGCAAGTTGGGAACCACCCTTGCCGCAACCTTTCAAGGATCCTACACCATCCAATTTAGGTAAGGTAGTTCCATATTCAATACTTTCTGACCCTATTCCACCAAATGTCCCTATTCCTTGCAGGTTCATGCAATCCAAAGAAGAAGAGGGTGAGGAAGGCATCTTCGAAACCTTTCCAAACATTCAAGAGAAAGAAGTGGATGAGGAATGTCTAGAATTAGTCAAAGAGGATGTACTTGAGACAACAATTCCCGAAGAAGTTAGATTCTATGACACGGGACAAGTCACAACCCTCACAATAAATCTGGCCAAATGCAACAGTCCCTCAATTTCTCCATGGTGCAGCAAGGATGTGCTTCCTAAAACTTTCGAAGTTGTGTTTGTTCTGGAGTTCTTGTTGGATCACACAGGTAAGCCACCTCCCCGAATTCCAATTTTGTTTTATACTAACATGTTGTTGGTGATTCAGGCACCTACTCTTGAATTTAAACCGTTACCGGATCATTTCAACTACCATCTTCCATTCAAGGATAAAAGAGAAGTATCGTCCGGCTGCACGACGTTAAAGCAAGCGCTTCTTGGGAGGCAACCCATGCATTCAACAAAGAGCTTTTGGATGATCCGGCATTATAACCAGGTGTTTATGTTCCTAAACTCTAATCTTTGTTGATTTTACCTTGCATTTCATGTTTTATTTGTTGTTTGTTTGTTTGCTTTTGTGTGAGTTTATGTTTGAAACATTGAGGACAATGTTTGATTTAAGTGTGGGGGGGTAAACAAGCTGTTTTTGCATGAATTTCGTGGGTTTTATTCACCTATCACTTGCAATGTTGTTTTTCACTGTTTTTATGTGTTTTTAGTGTGTTTTGAAGCATTTTAGTGTGTTTTGACATAAAAATCCGAAAATTTCATAAAAATTTGAAAAATTGTTTTGAAAAAGCCAAAAAGATTTGTTTTTGTGTGTTTGTTTGCGTCTTAGGGTACCTTCCAACCCAATGATGAGGATTTGGTTTTTAATTGCATGACTGTTAAGGAAAGTTGTAAACATGGATGGAAGTTTGATATACCTTTGGTTTATGCTTGGTTGTCGTTGTTGTTTATGAATTCACATATAATTACAAAAAAAAAATCAGTTTTTGTAACATGCTTGAAGGAAGGAACCCAAATTAACGCTACAACCCTGTGAGACTTGAGCCTAAACGTTCTTTGGAGAGTTAAAAATCTGTGCATTCATTGTTTTCTAAAGTCGTTGCATGATCTCATTATTCTTTGCTTGGTTACTACTTAGAAGGCGTTTCATCATTTAGTTCCAAATACTAGAACTCATATCCGTTTCATTCAAAGCATGGTATTGAGTGCATAACACATAATCAAGATGAAGTGTATAGTAGACCAAGAGCCAAATAGCCATCCCCCGTGAATTGTGTTTAGGTTTAACCCCGTTGAGCCTTGTTTAGCCTATTTCATTGTTAACCCACATCATCCTTACCAAGCCTAGAATAGGACCATCCATACCCTTGTTCTTGAAGCATAGTAAAGCATGACTTAGAGGGAATTCTTTTTGAGTAACATGTTGCAGAAAACAAGTGTGGGGGAAAGGATTTGTGTGTGTATGCCGAAGTTGTGAAAAGAATGAAAAAGAGTGAAAAATATGTGAAAAAAGAGTTCTAAAGTGTTGATTGTTGAAGAAAGGGTCCAAAAAGTGAAATTAGGCCCTAAGTGTTGCATGAATCTTCCCTTGAGTTCAAAAGTTGATTTCTGCATTCTAAAATGAATTCGAAGTGTCAATTTCATTATTTTGCTTGCTATTGCTTAAAGAACGTTTGTTTATCCTTACCTTTCTTTGTTAACCAATACCCTAGCCCCGTTACAACCCTTAACTTCGGTCTTGAGTGTTGTGTATTTCAATTTGTGGAGTTTGGAATTGGTATGAGCATATGGTGTCACTGGTTCTCGCATCTAAGTAGTAGCATTCCATTCATGAGATCATATTTAAAACATGCTTAATAACTCCAGAAAATGCTTTCTTTGTCATAAACATATGTGAGTCTTCGTTTTCATTTTTACATCAATCTTCTCACATATAACTAGTGTAGGGTGTGTAGTCAGAAAATCTGTGTGAAAAAGAGTGTATCTTGTAAGGAATTGGGTGATTTCTCTAAGGCATGTTACTACATTCAAATCATTGTTTTAATTAATTAAATGCGAGCTAATAAGTGACAACTGTGATTAAGTATGTGCTCAAGCGTAACGATAACTAAAATCTATGTGAATGATGATCTTTGATATGTCATGTGCGTTGGAAATCCCTGAGGAAAGCGTTGGAAGGTTTAGAGTATGTTTTGTTTACTTTACTTTGTTTTGTTTGTTCCATTTTGCTCGAGGACTAGCAAAAGCTAAGTGTGGGGGAATTTGATATGAGCATATTTATGCAAATTAGTTAGCTTGTTCTCGTGCATTTATGTTAGTTATTTGTATTTAATTTAGTATTTTAAGCTATTTTCGTGTGTTTGTAGGTCCAAAGGGGTAATATAGCAAGAAAGTGCATTTTGGAGCCTTTTGGAGCATTTTTGGGCAAGTTTTGGATAGCATATGCTTGGAACAAAGTAGATGGACGAAATTGAAGACCAAGACATGCTAGGAATCAGCTATGAGAAGAGGAAGAATTAATTCAAGTCAAAGAAGGAAAAGGAATCCAAGAAGAAGAAGGGTTGACTAAGTCAAAGTTTCCTTACTTTGACCTTTGACTTTGTCAAATCCTATTTGATCAAGACTTCAACTACAAAGAGGGAATCCTAGATACTTTGGGACTCCTAAATCCTTGCTCAACAAGGTTGCTGCACAACCAACAGCCACATTCCCTTTCCTTTTGAGTCTTGCCGTCCAAGAAACCCATCCCCTTGCCTTTTAAATTGTTGCTGCAACTTCCCTTCATATTTCCTCTTTCTTGCCCTTCAAGATTCAGGTTTCCCTTCATATTTTAGACCCAAACTTGCAAGGAAACACTTTTCCTTGTCCCAAAAGACCTTTCCCTTTTATTTTCTTCCCTTGCCGCATAGGATATTGTCTTTTACCCTTTGTTTTCCCTTTGCCGCAGGTTTCTTACCCTTTTCCCTTTAGGTTCTGATTTTAAATCCTATTTCCCTTCAGGTTTTGGTTTAGTTTTGTTGCCTAAAATCATTCCAAACCGTGCCTTACCTATTCCCTATATATATGAACCTTTGCAGCACCCTAAACATACCATTCCACCATCCATTCACTTACCTATCCATCATTCACACAACCATTCACTCATTCACACACTTTCAGCCCAAAATCTCTCTTTGCCGCAGCCTTTCACTCCCAAAAACGTCCATCCCTTCATCCAAACACATCCATACCCATCTTAGACCTTTGTGCCGCAGCAAGGTGGAGAGGAAGGAGCCTTGGACGTTTCAAGCTTGCAGATTGGAGCATTCTAGGTGTACTTCGTTCTTAATTTCAATGTTTACTTCATTATTCTTTAATCTTGTTGTGACTATGAGTGGCTAAGCCCCCTACTTAGCTAGGGGGGAATTCGAAGCCATGAACATGCTTGAGATATGAATTGATTACTTCCAATTGCAACTTGATGAATCGTGAATGCAATTCAATTAACTGTTTTATTCATAACTTGTTCTTGTATGTTGATTGAGGATGCATACTTAGTTTTCATGCAAGAATTTGATGCTAGAATATAAGGGAGTTTCACCTAATCGTTACGAACTTATATTCACAAGTAGTGAAGGTTGCTTGTCACAATCGTGTTAATTGGATTCTTGGCAAACGTATCATGCTCTCATAGTTACGAATGCCTCGTCAACACTTATGATTTTCATGGAACTTAATGATCTCTAACTGTATCTCTTCTATGCACTCATGTAGGGGACCGTTGGAGAATAATTTGGGTTGTTGTATGCTCTTCTTCCAATTCAATGACATAAGGAAAATCTGAGGGTTAATTTGTGCACGTACAGTTAATCTGGGGTGTTGAGGTTCATGGTTCATTGAAAAGCAATTGGAGATCGATTTATGTACAAGTGTGTCATGTGTGGAGAAGGACCCTCTAGCTAGCCCATCAACCATCAAAGTTTTCAAAATCGTTTTCAAACTTGTTTACTTTACAAAGTCTTTGTTTTATTTTCAAATTCGTCCAACTCAAAACCCCCCATTTACTTACTTGTTTTTAAGTGTCTAAAACCTGTTTTCTTTGTGTTTTCAAGAGTTTTGAGTCAACCTAAACTTAATTTTCGTCCAAAATCTTTCTTAGTATTTTAAACCTGTCCATAAAGTGTTTTTAAGCCGTTTAAAGTGTTTTTAACTTATTTTGAGTCTTGTAAACCTTTCCAAACGTTTTTAACTTTGTTTTTGTGTCGATTAGCAATCCCTCCTAATCCCCGGTCCAGAACGATCCCTACTTGCATACTTACTACAATTGACAACAAGAGGGTTTAATTTGAGTGCTTAACTTTTATCACATCAATACACACAAAAGAAAACAAACAAGCAGCAACAAAAACATGAATTGTAAAGTAAAATCAACAAAGAGTAGAGTTTAGGAACATAAACACCTGGTTATAATGCGGGATCGTCCAAAAGCTCTTTATTGATTGCATGGGTTGCCTCCCAAGAAGCGCTTGCTTTAACGTCGTGCAGCCGGACAATTCCTTGGTTTAAGCTCCATTGGTGCTCACGGCATGGAGAGGAATGGCCTCCACGTCATGCTTCTTGAAACGTGAATCCTTGAATGGAAGGGGATAGTGATCCTTCCTGTTTTTGGTGTTTTGCTTCCTTAAGTCAATGTGAACTCTCCCACCACCTTTGGTTCGATTAAGTCCCTGTACCAAAGAAGGTAACAACCTATTAGTTGAAATGGGAATTGAAATTGGGATTGGAGACTTACCCATGTACTGCATTGAAGTGGCAGATTTGTCAAGAATTGCACAATGGTTGTTCTCGGCCAGATTGGGCTTTTTGAGGGGTGTGGCCGAATTTCCTACTCCAATTCCTTCTTCTTTGGTGGTTCGAAATCCATTCTTCTTGATTTCTGATGAACATTCCTGCCTTATATCTTTAATGACATTAATAGCACAACAAGAACGAACATCATTAGTATGCTCTACTGATTCAGAAACTTTAAAATTAATCATATCACCACCAAACTGCATCGTTACTGCTCCCTTCGCCACATCAATCTTGGTGTTGGCTGTTTTCATGAAAGGTCGTCCAAGTAAGAGTGGCGGAGATGGAGAGTGGGCGGTTTCCTCCATGTCAAGCACATAAAAATCTGCAGGAAAAATCAAATGGTCTACCTGCACAAAAACATCCTCCAAAACTCCTTTTGGATATGCGTTTGATCTATCGGCCAATTGAATAACAACACCATCCTTTTTGAGCTCTCCTAGATTCATAGATGCATAAACAGAATATGGCATGACATTAATTGATGCACCTAAATCTAGCATAGCATGTTCAAACTTAGTATTTCCAATAACACAAGGAATCGTGAAACTACCCGGATCTTTGCATTTAGGTGGTAGTTTTCTTTGTAAGACCGCATAAACATTCTCACTTACCTGGACCACTTCTTTTTCCCGAATCTGTTTCCTTGTTGTACAAAGCTTTTTCAAGAACTTGGCATACTTTGGAATTTGCTTAATTGCATCAAGGAGTGGGATATTGACATGCACTTTCCGAAATGTCTCTAGAACGTCTTGTTCTTCCTCTTCGTTCTTTGATTGCATGAATCTGCGAGGAAAGGGTGCATTGGGTGGAATGGGGTTAGAAGTAACGGAATTTGAAACCAACTTACCTTTGGTGGCCGAATTAGAGTGTGTAGGTGGCTGCGGCAAGGATGGCTCAATCCTTGCCGTGGCTTTTCCTTCCTCTTCCAACAGCTTTTTGTCTTCCTTTCGGGCAGATGTGGATGGTTGTGGGTCCGTTCCAACTTCTTTACCACTTCTCAATGTGATGGCCTTGGCGGTTTCAAAGCGTTCATTTGGATTCACAATGGTTGTACTGGGCAGTTTCCCTTGTTCTCTAAACTGTCCCATGAATTCCGCTATTTGATTTTTCATTTCGCGCACCTCTCCATAAACTTGATTCTTCAATTCGCCAAACTCTTTGGCTTGATTTTGCACTCCCTGTGCCACAATGGTTAGTAGTTTAACAATGTGATCATTGTCCAAAAACGTACCTGAATTGGTTTGAGCCGGAGGTGGTTGAGGTTGTGTTGGGGCGTAGGGCTGTTGAATTATCCCAGGGGGTGGCCGAAATCCTCCTTGTTGTTGAGGCTCTCTCCAATTGAAGTTTGGGTGATCACGCCATCCCAGATTGTACGTATTGGCCTATGGATCATATTTGGGCTGATTTTGGCCTTGATACCCAATGGCGTTCGCACTTTCCCATCCACCATTCTCAATCAATTGCGGACACTTCTCAGATTGGTGGCCTTGAATGGAGCACACGCCACACACACTTGGGGAAATTCCTTGCGTTTTGCATCCTTCCATAAACTGTGAAAACATAAAAGTAAGGTTAGTTATTTGAGATTGCAAATCAGAAACAGAACTTACCTCATTCACTTGCTGCCGTGGGAGATCTCTCTGCCCAATGATATGAGCATATTTATGCGAATTAGTTAGCTTGTTCTCGTGCATTTATGTTAGTTATTTATATTTAATTTAGTATTTTAAGCTATTTTCGTATGTTTGTAGGTCCCAAGGGGTAAAGTATCAAGAAAGTGCATTTTGGAGCCTTTTGGAGCATTTTTGGGCATGTTTTGGATACCATATGCTTGGAGCAATGTTGATGGACGAAATTGAAGGCCAAGGCATGCTAGGAATCAGCTATGAGAAGAGGAAAAATAAATTCAAGTCAAAGAAGGAGAAGGAATCCAAGAGGAAGAAGGGTTGACTAAGTCAAAGTTTCCTTACTTTGACCTTTGACTTTGTCAATCCTATTTGATCAAGGCTTTAACTACAAAGAGGGAATCCTAGACAATTTGGGACTCCTAATTCCTTGCTCAACAAGGCTGCCACATTTCCCTTTTCATTTATACATCCTTGCCGTGCAAGAAAAGACCTTTCCTTGCCCTTTAAAGTTGCTGCCGCAAATCCCATGTCCTCCCTCCTTTCTTGCCGCTCAAGCTTCACTTTCCCTTTCAGTTTTGGACTTTAAAACAGCAAGTAAAACCCTTTCCCTTGCCTTGAAGGACTTTTCCATTTATTCCCAACCCTTGCCGCATAGGAGAAGTTCTTTCCTTTAAATTTATGTTGCTGCCGCACAAAACTTCCTCTTTCCCTTAAGTTTCTGATTTTAAGTCTTCTTTTCCCTTAAGGTTTTGGAGTAAATATGTTACCTAAATCATCCCAAACCGTGTTCCTTCCTGGCCCTATATATAACACCCTTTTCCGCACCCTTTAGACATCCATTCACTCACCTATCCATCATTCACTCATCCATACATTCCCACAAACACATTCAGCCACTCTAACCCCTTTGCCGCACCTCCTTCCCATCCTTCACCCCAAAACACATCCAAAACCTCCCTTAACCACTTGTGCTGCAACAAAGGAGAAGAAGGAAGGCCTTGGACGTTTTTGTTCTTCAAGCTTTGGATCGTTGGAGCGTTCTAGGTGTAATTCTTTCTTTGTTCTAAATGTTTAAATTAAATTCTTGTTGCTTTGCTGTGAACATGAGTGGCTAGACCCTTTTGTGGCTAGGGGTGATTTCAAAGCCATGATTATGGGTGCAATATGAATTGATAAGTTTCAGTTACGAATTCTTGAGTTGTGAATGCAATTGGCTTAACTGTTTGATTGATAACTTATTTATGTTTGTGGGTTAAGGGTGCACACTTAATTTGCATGCATGAATTTGATGCTAGAGTATAAGGGAGTTTCACATAATCGTTACAACCTTATACTCATAAGTGGTGAAGGTCGCTTATAAACGATCGCGTTAAGTTCAATTCCTAGCATGAGTGACATGATGTCATAGTTACAAGTGCTTTGTCAATGCTTATGATTTTCATTGGACGTAATGATCTTTGATTGTATCTTTATTATGATGTCATGTAGGGGACTTTCGAAGAATGCTTTGGGTTGTCGAATGATGTCATCCAATCCAATAACTCAAGGAAAATCTGATGGTTAATTAGTGATGTCACGGTTAACTTGGGGCATTGTCATTCGTGATTCAATGAAGGAGTAACTGGGAATCGATTCGTTTGCATACATAACATGTGTGGAGAAAGAGCCTCTAGCTAGCCCATCATCCATCCAAACTTCTCAAAAACGTTTTCAAACTTTGTTTTACTTTAAAATCTGTTTTCAACTTGTTTTCCTTTTAAATTCGTTCAAACAAAACCCCCCCTTTACTTTCTTGTTTCAAATTGTTTTAAACTTATTTTGTTTGTGTTTTTAAGTGTTTTGAGTCAAGCCAAAACCTTATTTTCGTCCAAAATTGTGTTTAGAGTCAGAAACTGCTCATTTTGTGTTTTTAGGCAGTTTTGAGTGTTTTCAACCTATTTTGAGTCTTGTGAACTTGTTTTAAGTCTTTTGAACCTATTCAAACGTTTTTAACTTTATTTTTGAGTCTTTGAGTCAGTTTTAAATCGATTGGCAATCCCTCCTAATCCCCGGCCTAGAACGATCCCTACTTGCATCTATACTACAATTCACACCAAGAGGGTTTAATTTGAGTGCTTAATATATTTCGCATCACCCAACTCCCTCATATTGTTGAGCGTTCAAAGCTCGGTTGGCAATCAAGGTCTTGGCAGCCACGGGTGTTTTGTCAACCAACGCACCACCCGCTGAAGCATCTAACATTTGTCGTTCGAGGGGAAGAAGTCCTTCATAGAAGTATTGAATGAGCAACTCTTCTTTCATTTGGTGTTGAGGACATGAGGCAACAAGCGTCTTGAATCGCTCGTAGTACGCTGGGAATGATTCACCTTGGTTTTGCTCAATGCCACTAATCCTTTTGCGTAGAAGAATGACTCGAGAAGTTGGGAAAAACTTCTCCAAGAACGCCCGTTTCATGCTCTCCCAAGATGTGACAGTTCCGGGAGCTAAGTCATACAACCAATCCTTGGCCTTTTCCACGAGAGAAAAGGGAAAAGCCTTCATTTTTAGAATGTTTCCATAGACATTTACAGGGGTCATGCTTGAACAAACAACCTCAAACTCCTTCAAATGTTTGTTAGGATCCTCCATTGATAACCCATGGAACTTAGGAATATGGTGCAATAGGCTAGACTTTAATTCAAACTCGTTGGTCTTGTCTTGGGCAGCCGTAGGGTATTGGATGCATAGGGGCACGGCATTAATCAATCCCAAAGCTGAGAGTTCTTTGATTGTTCGGTTATCTGCCGCCATGATTAGTACCTGAAAACAAGAAACAAAACGAAATCAGAAACAAAAAGAAACGAAAATAAACAAAAAGAAACAACGGGGGATTAGCAAAGTTGCTAATCCCCGGCAATGGCGCCAAAAATTTGATTCAAAATATATTAAGCACACAAATTAAACCCTCTTGGTGTGAATTGTAGTATAGATGCAAGTAGGGATCGTTCTAGGCCGGGGATTAGGAGGGATTGCCAATCGATTTAAAACTGACTCAAAGACTCAAAAATAAACTTAAAAACGTTTGGATAGGTTTAAAATACTTAAAACAAGTTCACAAGACTCAAAATAGGTTGAAAACACTCAAAACTGCCTAAAAACACAAACTGGGCAGTTTCTGACTCTAAACACAATTTTGGACGAAAATAAGGTTTTGGCTTGACTCAAAACACTTAAAAACACAAACAAAATAAGTTTAAAACAATTTGAAACAAGAAAGTAAAGGGGGGGGTTTTGTTTGAACGAATTTAAAAGGAAAACAAGTTGAAAACAGATTTTAAAGTAAAACAAAGTTTGAAAACGTTTTTGAGAAGTTTGGATGGATGATGGGCTAGCTAGAGGCTCTTTCTCCACACATGTTATGTATGCAAACGAATCGATTCCCAGTTACTCCTTCATTGAATCACGAATGACAATGCCTGATATGAGCATATTTATGCGAATTAGTTGGCTTGTTCTCGTGCATTTATGTTAGTTATTTGTATTTAATTTAGTATTTTAAGCTATTTTCGTATGTTTGTAGGTCCCAAGGGGTAAAGTATCAAGAAAGTGCATTTTGGAGCCTTTTTGAGCTGTTTTGGGCATGGAATGGATAGCTTATGAATGGAGCAAGGTGGATGGACGAAATTGAAGATCAAAAGAGCCTAGAAGGATGTTAGAAGTCAGTTTGGAAGCATAAAAGACACAAAATCAGCATCTCCTACAAAAGTGGCGTTTTGTCCCCTTTGTGTTCCCTCCTTGTCTCCTTTGGTGCAACAATTCCCCTTGCCATGTTTCCCTATCCTTAAACCAAGTAAAACACTTCCCTTATCCCTTTAGGATCCAGCCACACATCCCACATCACCTTTCCTTCCTTGCTTCACAAGAAAGACACAATCCCTTGCCTTCTAGGACAAAGCCGCACCTTTCCCTTTTTCTTTCCTCTTTGCCGCAAGTCCCTTACCTTTTCCCCTTAGGTTCTGATTTTAATTCTTCTTTTCCCCTAAGGTTTTGGAGTAAATAAGTTTCCTAAATAAATCCCAAACCGTGCCTTACCTATTCCCTATATATATGGACCTTTGCAGCACCCTAAACACAACCATTCCACCACCCATCCTTCACCACAATTCACCTACATCCATCCATTCATTCATCCAGCCACAAAACACTCCTTTGCCGCACCAATCCTCCCATCCTTTCATCCAAACACATCCATACCCATCCTTAGACATTTGTGCCACAGCAAAGTGGAGAAGAAGGAAGCCTTGGACGTTTCAAGTTTGAAGATTGGATCATTCTAGGTGTACTTCGTTCTTACTTTCAATGTTTACTTTATTATTCTCTAATTTTGTTGTGACTATGAGTGGCTAAACCCCTACTTAGCTAGAGGGGAATTCGAAGCCATGAACATGCTTGAGATATGAATTGATTACTTCCAATTGCAACTTGATGAATCGTGAATGCAATTCAATTAACTGTTTTATTCATAACTTGTTCTTGTATGTTGATTGAGGATGCATACTTAGTTTTCATGCAGGAATTTGATGCTAGAATATAAGGGAGTTTCACCTAATCGTTACGAACTTATATTCACAAGTAGTGAAGGTTGCTTGTCACAATCGTGTTAATTGGATTCTTGGCAAACGTATCATGCTCTCACAGTTACGAATGCCTCGTCAACACTTATGATTTTCATGGAACTTAATGATCTCTAACTGTATCTCTTCTATGCACTCATGTAGGGGACCGTTGGAGAATAATTTGGGTTGTTGTATGCTCTTCTTCCGATTCAATGACATAAGGAAAATCTGAGGGTTAATTTGTGCACGTATGGTTAATCTGGGGTGTTGAGGTTCATGGTTCATTGAAAAGCAATTGGAGATCGATTTATGTACAAGTGTGTCATGTGTGGAGAAGGACCCTCTAGCTAGCCCATCAACCATCAAAGTTTTCAAAATCGTTTTCAAACTTGTTTACTTTACAAAATCTTTGTTTTATTTTCAAATTCGTCCAACTCAAAACCCCCCATTTACTTACTTGTTTTTAAGTGTCTAAAACCTGTTTTCTTTGTGTTTTCAAGAGTTTTGAGTCAACCTAAACTTAATTTTCGTCCAAAATCTTTCTTAGTATTTTAAACCTGTCCATAAAGTGTTTTTAAGCCGTTTAAAGTGTTTTTAACTTGTTTTGAGTCTTGTAAACCTTTCCAAACGTTTTTAACTTTGTTTTTGTGTCGATTAGCAATCCCTCCTAATCCCCGGTCCAGAACGATCCCTACTTGCATACTTACTACAATTGACAACAAGAGGGTTTAATTTGAGTGCTTAACTTTTATCACATCAAATTTTGGCGCCGTTGCCGGGGATTAGCAACTTTGCTAATCCCCCGGTTTTTCCCCTTTGTTTCTTTTCGTGTCTTTTGTTTTTATTTTCTGTTTTGTTTATTTTACTTTTGATATTTGATTTAGTTTTCTTTCTTTGATTTCAGGTACTAGAGAAGTGAGACATGGCAATTGCTAATATTCAAGCTCAAATAGCGAATCTTACTTCTCTATTGTCACAGCACATCGAAAGGACTACAATGCAAAGTGCCCCTGCATATGGTGTGCAAGGATATCGAGCCCATGGACGTCCACAAAGAGGTTGGGAGAATGTCGATACCTGGGGTTATCAAAGCCCTAATCAATCGAGAAACGACTTGTTTTCCAACACGTACAATTCAGAGTGGAGCAATCATTCAAATTCTTTGTGGTGGGAACCTCAACAAGTTCAACACGAAGCATATTGGCAGCCATATGAGGAGTTCTATTCAGAGCCTATGCCTCCCCCGCAACAATTTCAACCAAAGTCAGGTTTGTTAATGGCTTGTGATCAAATTCTTGAACTAATTTCTTTGACGCAGGGCTCACAAAATCAAGCCAAGGAGGAGGCTCAACAAGAAGGATATTGGCAGCCATATGAGGAGTTTTATTCAATGCCTATGCAGCCACCACAGCCTCCCCCGCAACAATTCCAACCAAATTCAGGTTCGTCTACGGATAATGATCAAATTATTCAATTACTAACCACTTTGGTGCAGGGACAGGAAAATCAAGCCAAAGAAATGCAAAATCAAACCAAAGAATTGCAAAATCAAACCAAAGAGATGGGCAATTTGCAAAATGAAATGGGCGAATTGAAAATTCAACTTGGAGAAATGGTAGAATTCATGGGGCAAATTCAAGAACAAAGTGGCATGGAGGTTGGAGATGAGCCCATAACGTCCAAACCAAGTCAAAACATGGATGAACAGTGGCTGCTTGAGGAAGAGGAAGATGACAAGACCACGGCAAGTTGGGAACCACCTTTGCCGCAGCCTACCCTTGCTCCACCACCCTTGCCGCAGCCCCCCAAGGATCCTACACCATCCAATTCAGGTAAGGTAGTTCCATATTCAATACTTTCTGACCCTATTCCACCAAATGTCCCTATTCCTTGCAGGTTCATGCAATCCAAAGAAGAAGAGGGTGAGGAAGGCATCTTCGAAACCTTTCCAAACATTCAAGAGAAAGAAGTGGATGAGGAATGTCTAGAATTCGTCAAAGAGGATGTACTTGAGACAACAATTCTCGAAGAAGTTAGATTCTATGACACGGGACAAGTCACAACCCTCACAATAAATCTGGCCAAATGCAACAGTCCCTCAATTTCTCCATGGTGCAGCAAGGATGTGCTTCCTAAAACTTTCGAAGTTGTGTTTGTTCTTGAGTTCTTGTTGGATCACACAGGTAAGCCACCTCCCCGAATTCCAATTTTGTTTTATACTAACATGTTGTTGGTGATTCAGGCACCTACTCTTGAATTTAAACCGTTACCGGATCATTTCAACTACCATCTTCCATTCAAGGATAAAAGAGAAGTATCGTCCGGCTGCACGACGTTAAAGCAAGCGCTTCTTGGGAGGCAACCCATGCATTCAACAAAGAGTTTTTGGATGATCTAGCATTATAACAAGGTGTTTATGTTCCTAAACTCTAATCTTTGTTGATTTTACTTTGCATTTCATGTTTTATTTGTGTGTTGTTTGTTTGCTTTTGTGTGAGTTTATGTTTGAAACATTGAGGACAATGTTTGATTTAAGTGTGGGGGGGGTAAACAAGCTGTTTTTGCATGATTTTCGTGGGTTTTATTTACCTATCACTTGCAATGTTGTTTTTCACTGTTTTTATGTGTTTTTAGTGTGTTTTGAAGCATTTTAGTGTGTTTTGACATAAAAATCCGAAAATTTCATAAAAATTTAAAAAATTGTTTTGAAAAAGCAAAAAAAAAAAAGAGTTGTTTTTGTGTGTTTGTTTGTGTTTTAGGGTACCTTCCAACCCAATGATGAGGATTTGGTTTTTAACTGCATGACGGTTAAGGAAAATTGTAAGCATGGATGGAAGTTTGATATACCTTTGGGTTATGCTTGGTTGTCGTTGTTGTTTATGAATTCGCATTTGATTAAAAAAGAAAAAAATCAGTTTTTGTAACATGCTTGAAGGAAGGAACTCAAATTAACGCGACAACCCTATGAGACTTGAGCCTAAACGTTCTTTGGAGAGTTAAAAATCTGTGCATTCAATGTTTTCTAAAGTCGTTGCATGATCTCATTATTCTTTGCTTGGTTACTACTTAGAAGGCGTTTCATCATTTAGTTCCAAATACTAGAACTCATATCCGTTTCATTCAAAACATGGTATTGATTGCATAACACATAAACAAGATGAAGTTGTATAGTAAACCAAGAGCCAAATAGCCATCCCCTGTGCAAATATGTTTAGGATTACCCTTGTTGAGCCGTGTTTAGCCTATTTCTTTGTTAACCCACATCATCCTCACCTAGCCTAGATTAGGACCATCCATACCCTTGTTCTTGAAGCGTAGTAAAGCATGATTTAAAAGGGAATTCTTTGTGAATAATATGTTGCAGAAAACAAGTGTGGGGGAAGGATTTTTTAGTGATTTGAGTACAAAAAGAAAAGAAAAATTCGTGGAAAAAGAAAAGAAAAAAGAAAAGTTGTGAAAAGTATGAAAAAGAGTGAAAAATATGTGGAAACAAAAGAGTTCTAAAGTGTTGATTGTTGAAGAAAGGGTCCAAAAAAGTTGAATTAGGCCCTAAGTGTTGCATGAATCTTCCCTTGAGTTCAAAAGTTGATTTCTGCATTCTAAAATGAATTCGAAGTGTCAATTTCATTATTTTGCTTACTATTGCTTAAAGAACGTTTGTTTATCCTTACCTTTCTTTGTTAGCCAATACCCCTTAAGCCCCGTTACAACCCTTAAACTTCAATCTTGTGTGTTATGTGTTTCAATTTGTGGAGTTTGGAATTGGTATGAGCGTATGGTGTCACTGGTTCTCGCATCTAAGTAGTAGCATTCCATTCATGAGATCATATTTAAACATGCTTAATAACTCCAGAAAATGCTTTATTTGTCATAAACATATGTGAGTATTTGTTTTCATTTTTTTCATCAATCTTCTCACATATAACTAGTGTAGGGTGTGGAGTCAGAAAATCTGTGTGAAAAAGAGTGTATCTTGTAAGGAATTGGGTGAATTCTCTAAGGCATGTTACTACATTCAAATCATTGTTTTAATTGATTAAATGCGAGCTAATAAGTGACGACTGTGATTAAGTATGTGCTCGAGCGTAAGGATGACTAAAATCTATGTGAATGATGATCTTTGATATGTCATGTGTGTTGGAAATCCCTGAGGAAAACGTTGGAAGGTTTAGATTGTGTTTTGTTTTGTTTACTTTATTTTGTTTTGTTTTGTTTCGTTTTGCTCGAGGACTAGCAAAAGCTAAGTGTGGGGGAATTTGATATGAGCATATTTATGCGAATTAGTTGGCTTGTTCTCGTGCATTTATGTTAGTTATTTGTATTTAATTTAGTATTTTAAGCTATTTTCGTATGTTTGTAGGTCCCAAGGGGTAAAGTATCAAGAAAGTGCATTTTGGAGCCTTTTTGAGCTGTTTTGGGCATGGAATGGATAGCTTATGAATGGAGCAAGGTGGATGGACGAAATTGAAGATCAAAAGAGCCTAGAAGGATGTTAGAAGTCAGTTTGGAAGCATAAAAGACACAAAATCAGCATCTCCTACAAAAGTGGCGTTTTGTCCCCTTTGTGTTCCCTCCTTGTCTCCTTTGGTGCAACAATTCCCCTTGCCATGTTTCCCTATCCTTAAACCAAGTAAAACACTTCCCTTATCCCTTTAGGATCCAGCCACACATCCCACATCACCTTTCCTTCCTTGCTTCACAAGAAAGACACAATCCCTTGCCTTCTAGGACAAAGCCGCACCTTTCCCTTTTTCTTTCCTCTTTGCCGCAAGTCCCTTACCTTTTCCCCTTAGGTTCTGATTTTAATTCTTCTTTTCCCCTAAGGTTTTGGAGTAAATAAGTTTCCTAAATAAATCCCAAACCGTGCCTTACCTATTCCCTATATATATGGACCTTTGCAGCACCCTAAACACAACCATTCCACCACCCATCCTTCACCACAATTCACCTACATCCATCCATTCATTCATCCAGCCACAAAACACTCCTTTGCCGCACCAATCCTCCCATCCTTTCATCCAAACACATCCATACCCATCCTTAGACATTTGTGCCACAGCAAAGTGGAGAAGAAGGAAGCCTTGGACGTTTCAAGTTTGAAGATTGGATCATTCTAGGTGTACTTCGTTCTTACTTTCAATGTTTACTTTATTATTCTCTAATTTTGTTGTGACTATGAGTGGCTAAACCCCTACTTAGCTAGAGGGGAATTCGAAGCCATGAACATGCTTGAGATATGAATTGATTACTTCCAATTGCAACTTGATGAATCGTGAATGCAATTCAATTAACTGTTTTATTCATAACTTGTTCTTGTATGTTGATTGAGGATGCATACTTAGTTTTCATGCAGGAATTTGATGCTAGAATATAAGGGAGTTTCACCTAATCGTTACGAACTTATATTCACAAGTAGTGAAGGTTGCTTGTCACAATCGTGTTAATTGGATTCTTGGCAAACGTATCATGCTCTCACAGTTACGAATGCCTCGTCAACACTTATGATTTTCATGGAACTTAATGATCTCTAACTGTATCTCTTCTATGCACTCATGTAGGGGACCGTTGGAGAATAATTTGGGTTGTTGTATGCTCTTCTTCCGATTCAATGACATAAGGAAAATCTGAGGGTTAATTTGTGCACGTATGGTTAATCTGGGGTGTTGAGGTTCATGGTTCATTGAAAAGCAATTGGAGATCGATTTATGTACAAGTGTGTCATGTGTGGAGAAGGACCCTCTAGCTAGCCCATCAACCATCAAAGTTTTCAAAATCGTTTTCAAACTTGTTTACTTTACAAAATCTTTGTTTTATTTTCAAATTCGTCCAACTCAAAACCCCCCATTTACTTACTTGTTTTTAAGTGTCTAAAACCTGTTTTCTTTGTGTTTTCAAGAGTTTTGAGTCAACCTAAACTTAATTTTCGTCCAAAATCTTTCTTAGTATTTTAAACCTGTCCATAAAGTGTTTTTAAGCCGTTTAAAGTGTTTTTAACTTGTTTTGAGTCTTGTAAACCTTTCCAAACGTTTTTAACTTTGTTTTTGTGTCGATTAGCAATCCCTCCTAATCCCCGGTCCAGAACGATCCCTACTTGCATACTTACTACAATTGACAACAAGAGGGTTTAATTTGAGTGCTTAACTTTTATCACATCAATGCCCCAAGTTAACCGTGACATCACTAATTAACCATCAGATTTTCCTTGAGTTATTGGATTGGATGACATCATTCGACAACCCAAAGCATTCTTCGAATGTCCCCTACATGACATCATAATAAAGATACAATCAAAGATCATTACGTCCAATGAAAATCATAAGCATTGACAAAGCACTTGTAACTATGACATCATGTCACTCATGCTAGGAATTGAACTTAACGCGATCGTTTATAAGCGACCTTCACCACTTATGAGTATAAGGTTGTAATGATTATGTGAAACTCCCTTATACTCTAGCATCAAATTCATGCATGCCAATTAAGTGTCGACCCTCAATCAACAAACACAAATAAGTTATCAATCAAACAGTTAAGCCAATTGCATTCACAACTCAAGAATTCGTAACTGAAACTTATCAATTCATATTGCACCCATAATCATGGCTTTGAAATCACCCCTAGCCAAAAAGGGGTCTAGCCACTCATGTTCACAGCAAAGCAACAAGAATTTAATTTAAACATTTAGAACAAAGAAAGAATTACACCTAGAACGCTCCAACGATCCAAAGCTTGAAGAACAAAAACGTCCAAGGCCTTCCTTCTTCTCCTTTGTTGCAGCACAAGTGGTTAAGGGAGGTTTTGGATGTGTTTTGGGGTGAAGGATGGGAAGGAGGTGCGGCTAAGGTTGTAGAATGGCTGAATGTATGTGTGTTGTATGGATTTTTGAATGGATGTGTGAATGAATCCTTGTGGTGTGGCTAAGGCTTGTATTTATAGAGAAAAGGTTAAGGCATAGCTGGGATTTATTTAGGTAACATAAATCTAACCAAAACCTAAAGGGAATTGGGAAGTAGGGTGCTGCAAAGACAGAAATTAAGGTAAAGTGAAAGTTAAATTCGGCAAGGATAAGGAAAGATGTTTTCCTTGCTAGTTTAGGTCCAAAACTGAAAGGGATTGTGCAATTAAATGCGGCAAGGGTAAATGGGTGAAGGAAAGGTGCAGCACTATCCTAAATAGCAGGGGAATGTGGCTTACTTGTGCAGCAAGGAGAGAAAGATGAAGGAGAAGTGCAGCTAAGTCCCAAATTGAAAGGGAAGTCTCTTCCTTGCACGGCAAGGAAGGGTAAGTGGTGTGGGATGTGTGGCTGGATCCTAAAGGAATAAGGGAAGTGTTTTACTTGGTTTAAGGATAGGGAAACATGGCAAGGGGAATTGTTGCACCAAAGGAGACAAGGAGGGAACACAAAGGGGACAAAACGCCACTTTTGTAGGAGATGCTATTTTTGTGTCTTTTATGCTTCCAAACTGACTTCTCACATCCTTCTAGGCTCTTTTGATCTTCAATTTCGTCCATCCACCTTGCTCCATTCATAAGCTATCCATTCCATGCCCAAAAATGCTCCAAAAGGCTCCAAAATGCACTTTCTTGATACTTTGCCCTTAGAACTTGAAATTGCACGAAAATGACTTTAAACACTAAAATAACTAAGGAAACACAACGTAAATGCGCAAGAACAAGCTAACTAAGTCGCATAAATATGCTCATATCAGTGATGAAACGCCTTCTCAGTAGCAACCAAGCAATGAATAATGAGATCATGCAACGACTTAGAAAACAACAAATGCACGGATTTTTAACTCTCCAAAGAACGTTTTAGGCTCAAGTCTCTCAGGGTTGTAGCGTTAATTTGAGTTCCTTCCTTCAAGCATGTTACAAAAACTAATTTTTTTTTTCTTTGTGATTAAACATGATTTCGTAAGTTACAACTACAGCTAAGCATAAACCAAAGGCATATCAAACTTCCATCCATGTTTGTAACTTTCTTTAATAGTTATGCATTTAAAAACCAAATCCTCATCATTGTGTTGGAAGGTACCCTAAGACACAAACAAACACACAAAAAAACGACTCTTTTTGGGTTTTTCAAAACATTTTTCGATTTTTTTTTTTTTTCAAATTTTCGGATTTTACTTAAAGGACACATAAAAACACTCTAAAACACACTAAAAACACTTAAAAACAGTGAAAACAACATTAGAAGTGATAGGTGATAAAAACCCACGAATTTTACATGAAAACACTTTGTTTACCCCCCCACACTTAAATCAAACATTGTCCTCAATGTTTCAAACATATACGCACACATAAACAAACAAACAAACAAAAAACTAACAAATAAGACACGAATTGCAAAGTAAAATCAATAAAGAGTAGAGTTTAGGAACATAAACACCTGGTTATAATGCCGGATCGTCCAAAGGCTCTTTATTGAATGCATGGGTTGCCTCCCAAGAAGCGCTTGCTTTAACGTCTTCCAGCCGGACGCATCTTCCTTCTAAGCTTGATTTGAGCATATAGCATGGAATATGTTATCCTTAAATGGAAGGGGATAGTGATCCTTCCTGATCTTGGCATTTCGTTTCCTTGGATCAACTTGAACTTTCCCACCACCTTTGATTCGACGAGGTGCCTGATGTGATATTTACTAGCACACAAATTAAACCCTCTTGTTGTTGATTGTAGTATAGATGCAAGTAGGGATCGTTCTGGACCGGGGATTAGGAGGGCTTGCTAAAACCTCTAAACTGACTCTAAAACATAAAAACAAAGTCAAAGACACTAAACTAGACTCAAAGAATGCAAAGCTAAAGTTTAAAACACTAAAACAAACCAAAAGACTCAAAACAGCACACAAACACTCAAAACTGCCTCAGAAACACAATCTGGGCAGTTTTGAACACTAAGGAAGGAATTGGACGAAAATTGGTTTTAACTTGACTCAAGACACTTAAAAACACAAACTAAAAGGATTTCTAACTAAAATGACACCTTAACATAAAGGGGGGGTTTGGTTTGACGATTTTGAAAACAAAACAAGAACTTTGTAAACTAAACAGATTCTAAAACGAATTTGATTAAAATGAATGGATGGGAAGCTATCTAAGGGGTTCTCCTCCACACATGTCACACTTGCATACAAAACGATTTCCAGTTGTGTTTCGATAAACCATGAATTCTCAACGCCCCAAATTAACCGTGAATTGCACTAATTAACCCTCAGATTTCCCTTGAGTTATTGAATTGGATGATTGCATACGACAACCCAAAGCATTCCCCACAAGTTCCCTACATGAATTGCATAATAGAGATACAAGCAGAAATCATTAAGTTCTATGGAAACCATAAGCATTGACGAGGCACTCGTTACTATGAATTGCATGAAACTTATGCCAAGAATTTACTTAACGCGATTGTGATCAACAACCTTTACTACTTGTGAATATAAGTTCATAACGATTAGGTGAAACTCCCTTATATCCTAGCATTCAATTTATGCATGAAAATTAAGCGTGCACTCTCAACCAACATACACAAATCTGTCTAAATTCATGAAGATAAGTAAATTGAATTCACAACTTATGAAACACAATTGAATGTAATCAGATCATATAGCAAGCTTTAGACATGGTTTCGAATCCCCCCCTAGCAAAGGGGGGTTTAAGTTCTCATACTTGCAGAGCAAAGATAAACAATTTTAGACATGGAAAATAAAAGAAAGGAAACACCTAGACGCTCAAACGATCCAGTCTTGAACAGCAAGCACGCCTATGGACATCCTCCTTCCTTCTCCTTGCTGCGGCACAAGACTTGCAGGTATGTTTAGGGGGTTTTGAATGGTGTAAACTGGTGGAAGATGGTGTGGTGGTGTTTAGGGATGATGGGTGGTGCGGCTAGATGTGTTTTGGAGCAGAAAATATGGAGAATGGTGAAGGATGGTGCTGTTTAGAGAGGGGGAGTGATTTCTGGCGTGAATGGTGAATATGGGAGGTGTATGGAGATGATTTGAATGTATGGGATGGCTGCTACTTAAAGGACTTGCAGCCACAAGGTGTTATGGGCATATTTCTTTTAAATTCTTCCCCCATCCCCTACATATCAGCATGCCCATTCCTTTTATGACACCAACACTCAAAACTATAAGTGGAAGACCCATCATTTGTTGTCCATCCTCCTTATTTTATTAGCCAATGGAATGGGCAGCCATGTTCTCCACCTTCTTAGCTGATTCCTACTCTTTAAACCTTCAAATTCGTCCATCGCTTTAGCTTGAATCATAAACAATCCTTCCTAGGTCCAAAAACACTCCAAAATGCTCCAAATTGCCTCTTTTTGCATCCTTAGCCAATGAGACCTGAAAATGCACGAATTTGAGTTTAAACACTATAGTAAGTAACAACTAACTACTAAAATGCAAGAAAACAAGCTAACTAAGTTGCATAAATATGCTCCTATCAGTGCCTGCATCAACGAAGGTAACAACCCATTAGTTGAAATGGGAATCGAAATTGGGATTGGACTTACCCATATACTGCATTGAAGTGGTAGATTTGTCAAGAATTGCACAATGGTTGCTCTCGGCCAGATTGGGCTTTTTGAGGGGTGTGGCCGAATTTCCTACTCCAATTCCGTCTTCTTTGCTGGTTTGAAATCCATTCTTCTTGATTCGTGATGAACATTCCTGCCTTATATCTTTAATTACATTAATAGCACAACAAGAACGAACATCATTAGTATGCTCAACTGATTCAGAAACTTTAAAATTAATCATATCACCACCAAACTGCATCGTTACTACTCCCTTAGCCACATCAATCTTTGTGTTGGCTGTTTTCATGAAAGGCCATCCAAGTAAGAGTGGCGGTGATGGAGAGTGGGCGGTTTCCTCCATGTCAAGCACATAAAAATCTGCAGGAAAAATCAAATGGTCTACCTGCCCCAAAACATCCTCCAAAACTCCTTTTGGATATGCATTAGACCTATCGGCTAATTGAATAACAACACCATCCTTTTTGAGCTCTCCTAGATTCATAGATGCATAAACAGAATATGGCATGACATTAATTGATGCACCTAAATCTAGCATAGCATGTTCAAATTTAGCATTTCCAATAACACAAGAAATCGTAAAACTACCCGGATCTTTGCATTTAGGTGGTAGTTTTCTTTGTAAGATCGCAGAAACATTCTCACTTACCTGGACCACTTCTTTTTCCCGAATCCGTTTCCTTGTTGTACAAAGCTTCTTCAAAAACTTGGCATACTTTGGAATTTGCTTAATTGCATCAAGGAGCGGGATATTGACATGCACCTTTCTAAATGTCTCTAGAACGTCTTGTTCCTCCTCTTCGTTCTTTGATTGCATAAATCTGCTAGGAAAGGGCGCATTTAGTGGAATAGAACTAGAAAAATTCGAATTTAGGCTTACCTTGGTGGTTTGGGACGGCCTAGGTGGTGTAGGTGGCTGCGGCAAGGGTTGTGCATCCCTTGCCGTAGCTTTGTTTCCTTCCTCTTCCTCGAGCAACAGCTTTTCGTCTTCCTTTCGGGCAGATTTGGATGGTTGTGGATTGGTTCCAACTTCTTTGCCACTTCTTAACGTAATGGCCTTGACGGTTTCAAAGCCTCCTTTGGGATTCACAACGGTTGAACTAGGAAGTTTGCCTTGTTCTCTAAACTGCCCTAGGAACTCTGAAATCTGCCCCATTTGTTTCTCCAATTCATTGACCTTTCGGGCTTGATTCTGCACTTCTTTGGCGTAATTATGCATGTCTTTGGCTTGATTTTCCTGTCCTTGCGCCAAAGTAGTTAGTAATTGAATGACTTGAGCATTATCAAAAGCCGAACCTGAGTTATTTTGGGCAGATTGTTGTTGGGATTGCATTGGTGCATATGGCGTTTGAAACATTCCAGGGGGTGGCGGCCGAAATCCCCCTTGTTGTGCAGGTTGTTGGGGCTCTCTCCACTTCATGTTAGGGTGCTCTCTCCATCCGGGGTTGTATGTGTTCGAGTATGGATCGTTCCTTTGCTGATTTTGGCCTTGAAAACCTATGGCATTGGCACTTTCCCATCCTCCATTCTCAATCAATTGTGGACATTGATCATTGGGATGCCCTTGCATAGAGCACACGCCACACACACTTGGGTTGTTTCCTTGTATTTTGCATCCTTCCATAAACTGCAACAACATAGTAGTAAGGTTAGTTATTTGAGATTGCAAATCGGAATTGGAACTTACCTCATTTACTTGCTGCCGTGGGGTGTCTCGTTGGCCAACTCCCTCATATTGTTGTGCGTTCAAGGCTCGGTTCGAAATTAGAATCCTGGCAGCCAACGGTGTTTTGTCAACCAAAGCACCTCCTGCCGAGGCATCTAGCATTTGTCTTTCAATAGGAAGGAGTCCCTCGTAAAAGTATTGTATTAGAAGCTCTTCCTTCATTTGGTGTTGTGGACAAGATGCAACTAGGGCCTTGAAATGCTCATAATATGCCGGAAAGGATTCTCCTTGGTTTTGTTGTATGCCACTGATTTTCTTCCTTAAAAGAATGACACGTGATGTAGGGAAGAATTTCTCTAAAAACGCGCGCTTCATACTTTCCCAAGAAGTGACGGTTCCGGGTGCCAATTCATATAGCCAATCTTTAGCCTTGTCCAAAAGAGAGACTGGAAAGGCTTTCATCTTTAGAATACTCCCATCGACATTAATGGGTGTCATACTCGAACATACCACTTCAAACTCCTTAAGATGCTTGTTTGGAACTTCCATGGACAGCCCATGGTATTTGGGAATGTGATGCAACAAGCTAGACTTCAATTCAAACTCATCGGTCTTACCTTGGGCAGCCACGGGGTATTGAATGAAAAGAGGTGCGGCATTGGCCAACCCCGAGGCTGAAAGTTCTTTGATTGTACGATTGTCCGCTTCCATGGCTTGTTCTTCTTCTTCCTCTTCTTCAAATTCAGATTCGGCCTCTGAACTTGAACTAGGTGGGTTTGGTTCTGGTTGCTTCCTCTTCCTTCTCAACGTTCGTTCGAAATCGTCGTCAAAATCCAAGGTGTTTGTACGAATAGGTTGAGAACTACGAGTCATAAACTTAGTACCTGAAACAAGAAAACAAAACAAAATAAGAATACTAACTAAAACTTACGAAACAAACAAGGGATTAGCAAATTTGCTAATCCCCGGCAACGGCGCCAAAATTTGATGTGAAAATTACTTAACACGCAAATTAAACCCTATTTTTGACAGTTGTAGTATATGATGTAAGTAGGGATCGTTCTAGGCCGGGGATTAATTAGGGATTGCTAATCGACTCTAAATTGATTTAAAAACACAAAAACAAAGTTAAAAACGTTTGTATAGACTCAAGGGACTCAAAACAAGTTAAAAACACTTAAAACGGCTTAAAAACACTTTGTGGACAGATTCTAGACACTAGGGATGGTTTTGGACGAAAATTGGTTTTAGTTTGACTCAAAACACTTGAAAACACAAAGAAAACAGATATTAGACACTTTAAAACAAGAAAGTAAAAGGGGGGTTTTGGTTTGGACGAATTTGAAAATAAAACAAAGACTTTGTAAAGTAAACAAGTTTGAAAACGAATTTGAAAACTTTGATGGTTGATGGGCTAGCTAGAGAACCCTTCTCCACACATGATACATATGCAACACAAATCAACTTCCAGTTATTATCTTTCTAAATTATGAATGACAACGCCCCAGATTAACCGTGAATTGCACTAATTAACCTTCAGATTTTCCTAAGTTCATTGAATTAGATAGAATACGTATCCAACCAAATTATCCTTATTGATGATAGCATACTCAAAGGTCATTAAGTTCGTTGAAAACCATAAGCATTGACGAGGAAAATATGACAACATATATGTTTTCCCAGAATTTAACTTAACACGATTGTGACTAGCAACCATTACTACTTATGAATACAAGTTCATTATATGCAATTCCCTTATATTCTAGCATCAAATTCATGCATGCAAACTAAGTTGGCCACCTTAACCCACATACAAGAATAAGTTTTGAATCAAACAGTTAAGCAAATTACATTCATAACTTATGAAATAATAACTGGATAATCAATTCATGTCACATATATAATCATGGCTTTGAAATCGCCCCTAGCTAAAACGAGTTTAGCCTCTCATGTTCACAATTACACACAAGCAAATTGAATTAAACATTGAAGTATAAGGATAGAAAACACCTAGAAGTATGGATGCAACCACGGCACTAAGTCCTTCCTCCTTGCAATTGCGGCACAAGAGGCTTATGAGTGTATGAATCTGTATGAGAGGGGTGTATGTCGAATGGGGGGTTGTTTTGTGATGTGAGGGTGGTGGAATGGTCTTGTATTTATAGGACAAGGCTCCAAAATAATTTAGGTAATCAGGAATTGTTCTAAAACTTAAAGGAAATAGGAGATTAAGTGCAAAAACCTAAGGGAAATAGGTCACAAGGTGCGGCTAAGACAGAATTTACGGAAAGGTGGAAGGCTTTTGCGGCATGGACAAGGAAAGGTGTTTTCCTTGCTAGTTTGGGTCCAAAACTGAAAGGGAATGTTTAATTTAATGCGGCAAGGGTGTATGAGGAAAGGGGAAGTGCGGCACTAACCTAAAGGGCAAGGGATTGTGTCCCAATATGTCTAGGATTCCCTCCTTGTGGCTGATTCCTTAGTCCCCTTCTTCTTCTTGGATTCCTTTTCCTTCTTTGTCTTGAATTTATTTTTCCTCTTCTCTTTAGCTGATTCCTAGCATGCTTTGGCCTTCAATTTCGTCCATCTACATTGCTCCAAGCATATGCTATCCAAAACATGCCCAAAACTGCTCCAAAAGGCTCCAAAATGCACTTTCTTGCTACTTTACCCCTTGGGACCTACAAACACACGAAAATAGCTTAAAATACTAAATTAAATACGAATAATCAACATAAATGCACGAGAATAAGCTAACTAAATCGCATAAATGCACGAAAATACCTTTAACATGGACATAGATGCGGCCGGAGTTCATAGAAAGCTCCAATTGAATGAACTCGAGGAGATTAGGCATGAGGCTTACGAGAATGCCCGCATCTACAAGGACAAGACCAAAGCATATCATGATAAGATGCTTCGTACCAAGACATTCTCAAAGGGGCAGAAAGTGCTTCTCTTTGATTCTCGACTTCGGTTATTCCCCGGTAAGTTATGATAGAAGCATATTTATGCGACTTAGTTAGCTTGTTCTCGTGCATTTTTGTTGTTTATTCGTATTTAATTTAGTATTTTAAGCTATTTTCGTATGTTTGTAGGTCCCAAGGGGTAAAGTATCAAGAAAGTGCATTTTGGAGCCTTTTGGAGCATTTTTGGGCACGTTTTGGATAGCATATGCTTGGAGCAATGTTGATGGACGAAATTGAAGACCAAAGGATGCTAGGAATCAGCCAAAGAAAGGAAGAAAAATTAATTCAAGTCAAGAAAGGAAAAGGAGTCCAAGAAGAAGAAGGATTGACCAAGTCAAAGTTTCCTAATCCTATTGTGCAAGGAAAATCAGCCACAAAGGGGGTTCCTAAACACTTTAGGACACTTAAATGCATAACTTTAGAAGGCCTAATATATTCCCAAATCCTGCAGCACCAAATCTTTAAAGAAAGCATCCTTCCTTGCCTTGCAAGGCATTGCCTTGTTTCCTAATCTCTGCCGCATATTCCCTTTCCTTTTCCTTTTAGAATCTGATTTGTTAACTTTTCTTGGAGGATTTGGAGATTAAACTTGCCCTTAATTAGTCTCTGGTCGTGCCCTTCCCTCACATATATTTAAACTTCCTTGCCGTGCAAGGAGTCCATTCACATACCCTTTCTCCCCAAAATCAGCACCAAATCTCCTTTCCCTTTCTCTCTAGTCAATGCCGCACCCTACATTCTTTTTTCCCTTTGGATTTTATCATTTAATTCTCCTTTTCCTTTAGGATTTAGAATAAAATCTGATTCCCAAATTAATTGGGGCGTGCCTTTACCCAAGCCTATAAATAAAGACCCTTTGCCGCACCATTTGATGTGATAAAAGTTAAGCACTCAAATTAAACCCTCTTGTTGTCAATTGTAGTAAGTATGCAAGTAGGGATCGTTCTGGACCGGGGATTAGGAGGGATTGCTAATCGACACAAAAACAAAGTTAAAAACGTTTGGAAAGGTTTACAAGACTCAAAATAAGTTAAAAACACTTTAAACGGCTTAAAAACACTTTATGGACAGGTTTAAAATACTAAGAAAGATTTTGGACGAAAATTAAGTTTAGGTTGACTCAAAACTCTTGAAAACACAAAGAAAACAGGTTTTAGACACTTAAAAACAAGTAAGTAAATGGGGGGTTTTGAGTTGGACGAATTTGAAAATAAAACAAAGACTTTGTAAAGTAAACAAGTTTGAAAACGATTTTGAAAACTTTGATGATTGATGGACTAGCTAGAGGGTCCTTCTCCACACATGACACACTTGTACATAAATCGATCTCCAATTGCTTTTCAATGAACCAAGAACCTCAACACCCCAGATTAACCGTGATGCACTAATTAACCCTCAGATTTTCCTTATGTCATTGAATTGGATGATGCATACGACAACCCAAATTATTCTCCAACGGTTCCCTACATGATGCATAGAAGAGATACAATTAGAGATCATTAAGTTCCATGAAAATCATAAGTGTTGACAAGGCATTCGTAACTATGATGCATGATACGTTTGCCAGGAATCCAATTAACGCGATTGTGACAAGCAACCTTCACTACTTATGAATGTAAGTTCATAACGATTAGGTGAAACTCCCTTACATTCTAGCATCAAATTCCTGCATGAAAACTAAGTATGCATCCTCAATCAACATACAAGAACAAGTTATGAATAAAACAGTTAATTGAATTGCATTCACGATTCATCAAGCCACAATTGGAAGAAATCAATTCATATCTCAAGCATGTTCATGGCTTCGAATTCCCCCCTAGCTAAGTAGGGGGCTTAGCCACTCATAGTCACAACAAGATTAAAGAATAATGAAGTAAACATTGAAATTAAGAACGAAGTACACCTAGAATGCTCCAATCTGAAAGCTTGAAACGTCCAAGGCTCCTTCCTCTCCACCTTGCTGCGGCACAAAGAGTCTAAGATGGGTATGGATGTGTTTGGATGAAGGGATGTGAGTCTAGAGAGAGTGAGGGCTGCGGCAAAGGGAGATTTTGGGCTGAAAGTGTGTGAATGATTGAATTGTTGAGTGAATGATGATTTGTGGTGCGGCATGGGGTAGTATTTATAGGGGAGAGGTTAAGGCACGTTTTGCAATGATTTTAGGCAACAAAACTAAACCAAAACTTGAAGGGAAATAGGATTTAAAATCAAAACCTAAGGCGAAAGGGCTAGGACTTGCGGCAGCATAGAAAATTAAAGGAAAGTGGTATGTTTTTGCGGCAAGGACAGGGAAATATGTTTTCCTTGCTAATTTGGGTCCAAAACTGAAAGGGAATGTGGCTTACTTGGTTTAAGGATAGGGAAACATGGCAAGGGGAATTGTTGCACCAAAGGAGACAAGGAGGGAACACAAAGGGGACAAAACGCCACTTTTGTAGGAGATGCTGATTTTGTGTCTTTTATGCTTCCAAACTGACTTCTAACATCCTTCTAGGCTCTTTTGATCTTCAATTTCGTCCATCCACCTTGCTCCATTCATAAGCTATCCATTCCATGCCCAAAACAGCTCAAAAAGGCTCCAAAATGCACTTTCTTGATACTTTACCCCTTGGGACCTACAAACATACGAAAATAGCTTAAAACACTAAATTAAATACAAATAACTAACATAAATGCACGAGAACAAGCCTACTAATTCGCATAAATATGCTCATATCACCATTCTACACCATTCCACCATCCATCCTTCACCATAACCTACCTACATCCATCCACCACCACAATTCACCACAAATCACCACCAAACACCCTTGTGCCGCAGCAAAGAAGAAGGAAGGAGACTCTTGGACGTGCTTGCCATTCAAGACGTTGGATTGTTAGAGCGTTTCTAGGTGTACTCTATTCTTTGTTTATGTTTAAGTTCAATTATCTTTGCTTTGCTGTGAACATGAGTGGCTAAAACCTTATTTAGTTAGGGGGAAGTTCGAAGCCATGAACATGCTTGAGATATGAATTGATTTCTTCCAATTGTGATTTGATAAATCGTGAATGCAATTCAATTAACTGTTTTATTCATAACTTATTCTTGTATGTCGATTAAGAGGGCCCACTTAGTTTGCATGTTTGAATTTGATGCTAGAATATAAGGGAGTTTCACCTAATCGTTACGAACTTATATTCACAAGTAGTGAAGGTTGCTTGTCACAATCGCGTTAATTGGATTCCTGGCAAACGTATCATGCACTCATAGTTACGAATGCCTTGTCAACACTTATGATTTTCATGGAACTTAATGATCTCTAACTGTATCTCTTCTATGCACTCATGTAGGGGACCGTTGGAGAATAATTTGGGTTGTTGTATGCACTTCTTCCAATTCAATAACATAAGGAAAATCTGAGGGTTAATTTGTGCACGTACGGTTAATCTGGGGTGTTGAGGTTCATGGTTCATTGAAAAGCAATTGGAGATCGATTTATGTACAAGTGTGTCATGTGTGGAGAAGGACCCTCTAGCTAATCCATCAACCATCCCATTCCTCAAATTCGTTTTAAAAGTTGTTTAGTTTTAGAATCTGTTTACTTTTGCAATCTGTTTTGTTTGTTTCAAATTCGTCCAAACCAAAACCCCCATTTTACTTTCTTGTTTCAAAGTGTTTAAAATATGTTTTGTTAGTGTTTTTAAGTGTTTTGAGTCAAGTCAAAACCCTAATTTCGTCCAAAATTGTGTTTAGAGTCAGAAACTGTCCAATTGGTGTTTTTAGGCAGTTTTGAGTGTTTTCAATCTGTTTTGAGTCTTTTGAATATGTTTTGAGTCTCTTGAGTATTTTCAAACGTTTTTAACTTTATTTTTATGTTTTTGAGTCAGTTTAGAGGTTATTAGCAAGCCCTCCTAATCCCCGGTCCAGAACGATCCCTACTTGCATCTATACTACATTCTACAACAAGAGGGTTTAATTTGAGTGTCAAGTTAATTTTCACACCAAGTTACGTTCTAAGTGGATTGGACCTTTTGTTGTTACTAATGTTTTTCCTTATGGTGCAGTCCAAGTCCAAAGCTTGAAAACCAGCCAAGAATTCAAGGTGAATGGGCATCGTTTGAAGCCTTATTATGACCTGTTTGAGGAGCATGTGGTGGAGGAGACAACCCTCCATGCCGTGGGCTCCAATGAGGTTTGAAAGATGGAGTTTTTCGTCCGGCTGCACGACGTTAAAGCAAGCGCTTCGTGGGAGGCAACCCATGCCAATAAAGACCACCTAGAATCGGCTCTACATCCAGATTTGCTTTCTCTCCACCTTTCTCCTTGCTGCCCTTATCTATCTATGTCTCTTTGTTGGTTGTTTAATTGTTTTTATGTGAGTTTATGTTTGAAACATTGAGGACAATGTTTGATTTAAGTGTGGGGGGGTAAACAATCTGTTTATGCATGATTTTCGTGGGTTTTATTCACCTATCACTTGCAATGTTGTTTCTCACTGTTTTTGTGTGTTTTAGTGTGTTTTGAGCTGTTTTTATGCATGTTGAGGTAAAAATCCGAAAATTTCATAAAAATTTGAAAAATTGTTTTGAAAAAGACAAAAAGAGTTGTTTTTGTGTGTTTGTTTGTGTCTTAGGGTACCTTCCAACACAATGATGAGGATTTGGTTTTTAATTGCATGACTGTTAAGGAAAGTTGTAAACATGGATGGAAGTTTGATATACCTTTGGTTTATGCTTGGTTGTGGTTATAGCTTATGAATTCACATGTAATCACAAAGAAAAAATCAGTTTTTGTAACATGCTTGAAGGAAAGAACTCAAATTAACGCTACAACCCTGAGAGACTTGAGCCTAAACGTTCTTTGGAGAGTTATAATCTGTGCATTGTTGTTTTCTAAAGTCGTTGCATGATCTCATTATTCTTTGCTTGGTTACTACTTAGAAGGCGTTTCATCATTTAGTTCCAAATGCTAGAACTCATATCCGTTTCATTCAAAGCATGATATTGATTTGCATAACACACGAGCAAGATGAAGTTGTATAGTGAACCAAGAGCCAAACAGCCATCCCCTGTGCATTGTGTTTAGGTTTAACCCCGTTGAGCCTCGTTTAGCCTATTTTCTTTGTTAACCCACATCATCCTCACCTAGCCTAGAATAGGACCATCCATACCCTTGTTCTTGAAGCATAGTAAAGCATGACTTAGAGGGAATTCCTTTTGAGTAATTGTGTGCAGAAAACAAGTGTGGGGGAAAGAATGTGTGTGTGTGTGCCAAGAAACAAAGGGCACGGGTTGGGAATAGAAAGAAAGAAAATTCGTGAGAAAAAGAAAAGAAAAGAAAAGTTGTGCAAAAGAAAGAAAAAGAGGTTCAAAATAAGTGAGAATGAACTCACAAGTGTTGTTTGTTGAAGGAAGGGTCCAAAACGTTCAATTTGGCCCTAATATGTGTTATTCATAACCCCTTTGTGTTTCAATTAGTTTCTGCCATTAAAGTGAATTCTAGACTTCAATTCAACTACTATGATTACTATTGCTTCAAGAATGTTTGTTTTCCATATCCGTTCTTTGTTAGCCAATCACCCTAGCCCCGTTACAACCCTTAACTTCAATCTTGAGTGTTGTGTGTTGTGTGTGTCAATTTGTGGAGTTTGGGATTGGTATGAGCATATGGTGTCACTGGTTCTCGCATCTAATTAGTAGCATTCCATTCATGAGATCATATCTATACATGCTTAATAACTCCAGAAAAAGCTTTCTTTGCTATAAACATATGTGAGTATTCGTTTTCATGTTTACATCAATCTTCTCACATATACTTAGTGTAGGGTGTGTAGTTAGAAAATCTGAGTGAAAATAAGAGTGTATCTTGTAAGGAATTGAGTGAATTCTCTAAGGCATGTCACTACATTCAAACATTGTTTTAATTGGTTAAATGTGAACTAGTAAGTGGTGACTATGATTAAGTATGCGCTCAAGTGTAAGGATGACTAAAATCTATGTGAATGATGATCTTTGACATGTCATGTGTGTTGGAAATCCCTGAGGCAAATGTTGGAAGGTTTAGAGTGTGTTTTGTTTACTTTGTTTTGTTTTGTTCTTTTGTTTTGCTCGAGGACTAGCAAAAGCTAAGTGTGGGGGAATTTGATAGGAGCATATTTATGCGACTTAGTATGCTTGTTTTCGTGCATTTACGTTGTTAATTCTTAGTTATTCTAGTATTTTGAGTTAGTTTCGTGTGTTTGTAGGTTTAAAGGGCCTATGAAGCAATAAGGTGCATTTTGGAGTCTTTTGGAGCATTATGGAGCTTGGAATGAAGGACATATGTATGGAGCAAAAGGAATGGACGAAATTGAAGACTTGAAGACGAGAGGATTCCTAAATGAAGAAGGATTCCTAATTGAAATAGGATTCCTAGTTGAAAGATGATTCCTACTCAAATGAGGATTCCTAGTTGCACAAGGATTCCTACTTGGAATAGGAAAGTTAAGCCTAGGTTTCCTACTTTGGTTTGACCTTTCCTACACCAAAACCTTCCTAAGTTCCAGCCACAAAAGGAGAGTCTTAAACACTTTTTGACATCCTTCCCCTTGCCTAAAGGTCTATGCCGCACCATCCCCTTCCCTTTCCCTTCCTTGCCGTGCAAGGAAGGTGGTTTCCTTTTATTTTTGAAACCTTTCCCTTTCCCAAAACACCTAGCCGCACCTTATGTTCCTTTTCTGATTTGTTTGGCCTTTTAATTTACGAATGGGGTCAGGAAACAAAAGCCTTGCATAACTTAGGGTTTTTAAGTGCTTATATATATATTTTTCTCTTTGTGCCTGATAGAAGCATATTTATGCGACTTAGTTAGCTTGTTTTCGTGCATTTATGTTAATTGTTCTTAGTTAATTTAGTAGTTTAAGCTATTTTCGTGTGTTTGTAGGTCCAAAGGGGTAAAGTAGCAAGAAAGTGCATTTTGGAGCCTTTTGGAGCAGTTTTGGGCATGTTTTGGATAGCTTATGCTTGGAGCAATGTAGATGGACGAAATTGAAGACCAAAGCATGCTAGGAATCAGCCAAAGAGAGAAGGAAAAATTAATTCAACTCAAGGAAGGAAAAGGAATCTAAGAAGAAGAAGGATTGACCAAGTCAAAGTTTCCTAATCCTAATCTGATAGGAGCATATTTATGCGCCTTAGTTAGCTTGTTCTTGTACATTTACATTGTTTTTCCTTAGTTAAAGTAATCTTTTAAGCTAGTTTTATGTGTTTTCAGGTTTTAAGGGCAAAGAATACAAAAAGATGCATTTTGGGAGCCTTTTGGAGCAAAATGGAGCTTGGAATGGATGTCATATGCTTGGAGCCAAAGGAATGGACGAAATTGAAGACCTAAAGATGCAAGGATTCCTAATCAAATGAGGATTCCTAGTCAAAGAAGGATTCCTAATCAAATGAGGATTCCTAGAAGAATGAGGATTCCTACTCCAACAAGGATTCCTACTTGAAGTAGGAAAGTTAAGCCAAGGTTTCCTATTTTGGTTTGACCTTTCCTAATCCTAAAAGTCCCTTTGTTCCAGCAACTTTGAAGGCCTTTTAAGCATTCTAGGACACAAATTACACATTCCTTGCATGGTCCAACTCCTTGCCGCACTTGTCTCACTTTCCCTTTCCCTTGCCGTGCAAGGGGACCCCTTTCCCTTTAGTTTTAGGACACTTCCCCTCTCCTAAACATCCAGCCGCACCCTCCTTGCCCTTTCCTCTTCCTTGCCGTGCAAGGGAGAGTGATTCTTTCCTATTTTCTGAATTAAAACACATTCCTAATGTGTTTTAAGTCCTTGCCGCAAATCTTAGCCAATTTCCTTTAGTTTTCTGATTTTGTTTCCTATTTCTAGAAGCTTTTGACTTAATTTCTGATTACCTAAGTCAACCTAGGGTTTTAATTCCTGATTTCCTTTAAATAAACCCCCTTGTTGCAGCCACAAAGGACCCATTCACTATCCATTCACTATCCATTCACTACCATTCACGCCAGAAAACTTCACCCATTCTCTGCAGCCACCATCCTTCACAAAACACCATAGTTTCTGACCAAAAACCATCCTTGCCGCACCCTACATCCATCCTAAACACAATTCCAGCATCCTACACCATCCATAACCCCCAAATTCCATCATTAAACTTTGTGCCGCAACCAAGGAAGGGAAGGAGAGTTCTTGGACGTGCTTGCTGTTCACTTTGAATCGCTGGAGCGTTTAGGTGTTTTCTTTCTTTTGTTTTCAATGTCTAAACTTTATATTCTTTGTGTTGTGAGTATGAGGAACTAAACCCCCCTTAGTTAGGGGGTGATTCGAAACCATGTACATACTTGCAATATGAATTGATTACCTTTGGTTGTGATTTCATAAGTTATGAGTTCAATTCGTTTAACTGCTTGATGGATAACTTATTTGTGTATGTTGATTGAGAGTGCACGCTTAGTTTTCATGCATGAATATGATGCTAGAGTATAAGGGAGTTTCACCTAATAGTTACAACCTTATATTTCACAAGTAGTGAAGGTCGCTTATAAACGATCGCGTTAAATGAATTCTTGGCATTAGTTTCATGCTCATCATAGTAACGAAGGCCTCGTCAATACTTATAGTTCTCATGATGCTTAATGATCTTTGATTGTATCTTTATTATGCTGTTCATGTAAAGGACTTTTGAAGAATGCTTTGAATTGTTGTATGCGCTTTCCCATCCAATTCGATAACTTAAGGAGAACTTGAAGGTTAATTTAAGCGAACCTAATTAACTTGGGGTGTTGAGTTTCATAACTTATCGAAAGAACAACTGAAAATTGGTTTGTATGCAAGTGTGTCATGTGTGGAGAAGAACCCCCTAGCTAGCCTTCCATCCATAAGTTTCATCCAAAATCGTTTTTGCAATCTGTTTTAATTACAAAGTTTGTCTTGTTTTTAATTTCGTCAAAACCAAATCCCCCTTTATTTTGAAGTGTTAAATTAGTTAGAATCTGTTTTGATTTGTGTTTTTAAGTGTTTTGATTCAAGTTAAAACCCAAATTCGTCCAATTTGGTGCTTGTGTCCAAAACTGCCCAGAAAGTGTTTTTAAGGCAGTTTTGAGTCTTTTGGTTGCTGTTTTGAGTCTTTTGCTTTGTTTTAGTGTTTTAAAGTTTAGTCTTGCATTCTTTGAGTCTAATTTAGTGTTTTAAACTTTGTTTTTACATTTTTAAGTCAGTTTTCAAGTGTTTAGCAATCCCTCCTAATCCCCGGTCTAGAACGATCCCTACTTACATACTTTACTACAATTGTCAAAAGAGGGTTTAATTTGAGTGTCAAGTTAATTTTCACATCAAATTTTTGGCGCCGTTGCCGGGGATTAGCAACTTTGCTAATCCCTTGGATCTTTTATTTCAGTTTGTTTTAGTTTATTCCAGATTCTGACCTTGTTTTGTTTTCTTGTTTTTTAGGTACTAGTGTATGACTCGGAGTTCTCAACAGATTCGTGAGCATATCCTTGACTTTGACGACGATTTTGAGAGGACTTTGAGAAGGAGGAGGAATCAGCAAGCATCAAATCCTCCCAGCCCTGAACCTGAGCTCGAAGAGCAAGGAGAAGAGGAGGAGTTAGTACCCACGGCACAGATTTTGGAGGAAGTCCCAGCCATGGCAGCGGACAATCGAACCATCAAAGAGCTTTCTGCCTCGGGAGTGGGCAATGCCATGCCTTTATGCATTCAATACCCCACGGCTGCAGAAGGGAAGACCGAGGAATTCGAGTTAAAATCAAGCTTGTTGCATCACATTCCAAAGTACCATGGGCTGTCCATGGAAGACCCGAACAAGCATTTGAAGGAATTTGAAGTAGTTTGCTCGAGCATGACCCCTGTGAATGTGGATGGCAGCATATTGAAGATGAAGGCTTTTCCATTCTCTTTAATGGACAAAGCCAAAGATTGGTTGTTTGAATTAGCTCCCGGAACTGTTACATCTTGGGAGAGCATGAAAAGGGCGTTTTTGGAGAAGTTCTTCCCAACTTCTCGAGTCATTCTTTTACGAAAAAGGATTAGTGGAATTCAGCAAGATGAAGGTGAATCTTTTCCTACTTATTATGAACGTTTTAAATCACTTGTTGCTTCATGTCCACAGCACCATATGAAGGAGGAGCTTCTTCTTCAATATTTCTACGAGGGGCTTCTACCAATGGAACGCCAAATGCTAGATGCCTCAGCGGGTGGAGCTTTGGTGGACAAGACACCCACGGCTGCCAAGATCTTGATTGCTAACCGAGCGTTGAACGCTCAACAATATGAAGGTGTTGGGCAAAGAGGCACCCCACGGCAGCAAGTGCATGAGGTAAGTTCCACATCCGACATTCACTCACAATTAGCTAATCTTACTTCCATTGTGTCTCAGATGGCCGAAGGAATGAGGGTGCAAGGACCAAGTGTGTGTGGTGTGTGTTCTATCCAAGGACATGCTTCTGAAAAGTGCCCACAATTGATTGAGAATGGTGGATGGGAGAGCGCTAATGCAATTGGATTTCAAGGCCAAAACCAACCAAGGAACGATCCATACTCTAATACGTATAATCCAGGTTGGAGAGACCATCCAAACTTCAAGTGGAGGGAGCCCCAACAATCCCAACAACAAGGGGGATTTCGGCAAAACCCCCCTGGGTTCACACGGCCCTATCCTCAAGTCCAACCCCAATCCGCCCCAAATGCTTCAGGTACGTCCCTAGACAATGATGCACTTCTTAAAATACTAACCAAGTTATCTCAGGGGCAAGAAGATCACACCCAAGCCATGCAAACCCAAAACAAAAGGGTGGATCACTTGGAGAAACAAATTGGGCAGATTGCAGATTTCGTAGGTAAGTTTCGAGACCAAGGACAACTTCCTAGTTCTACCATTCCAAATCCGAAGGGGGGCTTCGAAAGTGCAAAGGCCATACTCTTGAGAAGTGGAAAAGAAGTTGGGAATGAGTCCCAAACTCCCAAATCTGCCCAGAAAATGGATGAAGAGGAGCTGCAATCTGAGGATGCACAAGGCACACCCACGGCAAGGGTGAAGCAACCCTTGCCGCAAGCACCCATTCAGCCCAATTCGGCCAATAAGGGTAAGAATGTGTCAAATCCAGTTGATACTAATGTTTTTCCTTCAAATGTGCCTTTTCCTAGTAGGTTCATGCAAACGAAGAAAGAAGAGGCTGAAAAGGACATCCTTGATACCTTTAGAAAAGTTCAAGTTAACATACCTTTGTTGGATGCAATCAAGCAAGTCCCGAGATATGCCAAGTTTTTGAAGGAATTGTGCACCACTAGGAAAAGGATTTCGACCAAGGAGGTGGTGAAGGTAAGTGAGAATGTATCCGCCATCTTGCAACGCAAACTACCTCCCAAATGCAAAGATCCGGGTAGTTTTACCATTCCTTGTGTCATTGGTAACACTAGATTTGAATCTGCCATGCTTGATTTAGGTGCTTCTATAAATGTTATGCCATATTCCATTTATGTATCTATGAACCTAGGAGCATTGAAAAATGATGGTGTTATCATACAATTGGCCGATAGATCTAATGCCTATCCAAAGGGAGTTTTGGAAGACGTTTTGGTGCAGGTTGATCATTTGATCTTTCCGGCGGATTTCTATGTTCTTGAGATGGATGAATCGGACCATGCACCTTCGCTGCCCATTCTACTTGGAAGGCCATTCATGAAGACGGCCCGGACTAAAATTGATGTGTTTAATGGAACCTTGTCCATGGAATTTGATGGGGAAGTTGTTAACTTCAATCTTTCTGATTCTATTAAGTATCCTAGTGAAGATCATTCATGTTTCTCTATTGATATTGTTGACTCTTTGGCGCAGGGATATCTTGAAGATTTGAGTGACGATGTGCTTGAAAAGGTCATTACAAGAGGCGTAGAAGTCAAAACCAAGGGGGCAGAAAGTAGGCTAACCCACGGCATGCATAACCTACCCTATGCCGTGCCTCCTAGTGAGGAATTCATTGAGATAGTTGCTGCCCTTGAGTCGTTACCTAAGCATGATGGTAAGTCTCCTAACATTGAGTCAATTCCTATTTCGACTAACAAGTTGCTTCCATCAATCATTCAGGCACCTATCCTTGAACTCAAACCTTTACCAAGCCATTTGAAGTACATTTTCTTGGGGGAAAACGAGACACTACCTGCCATCATCTCCTCATCCCTCACGGCACAAGAAGAGGAGAAACTCATGCGTGTTTTGAAGGAGTTCAAATCTGCCCTAGGTTGGACTTTGGCCGATATTAAAGGTATAAGCCCTACGACTTGTATGCATCACATATTTCTTGAGGAGGGGGCCAAACCAACTAGAGAGGCTCAACGCCGTCTCAACCCTCCAATGATGGAAGTAGTGAAGAAAGAGATAATTAAGTTACTCGATTGTGGAGTAATCTATCCAATTTCGGATAGTAGGTGGGTTTCACCCATTCAATGTGTTCCAAAGAAATCAGGGGTGACTGTGGTGACAAATGCCGAAAATGAGCTTGTGCCTACACGAGTTCAAACAGGTTGGAGGGTGTGTATCGACTATAGGAAGCTAAATGCCACCACAAGGAAGGATCACTTCCCATTACCTTTCATTGACCAAATGCTTGAGAGGTTAGCGGGTTATGCTTTCTATTGTTTTCTTGATGGTTATTCTGGTTATAATCAAATTGTCATAGCACCCGAGGATCAAGAAAAAACCACTTTCACATGTCCCTTTGGTACATTTGCATATCGTCGCATGCCTTTTGGTTTATGTAATGCACCTGCCACATTTCAAAGATGCATGATGAGCATATTTTCTGATTATGTTGAGAAAAGTATTGAGGTTTTTATGGATGATTTCAGCGTTTTTGGTGCATCATTCGATGATTGTTTGCATAATCTTAGTTTGATCTTAAAACGTTGTGTTGAAACTAACCTTGTTCTTAATTGGGAAAAATGTCATTTCATGGTTAAACAAGGCATAGTCTTAGGTCATATTATCTCTGAAAAGGGCATTGAAGTTGATAAGTCAAAGATAGATCTTGTTCGTCACTTACCCTCTCCTACTTCGGTTAGAGAGGTTCGTTCTTTTCTTGGTCATGCAGGATTCTATAGACGATTTATCAAGGACTTTTCCAAGGTTGCACAACCCCTATGCCGTCTCTTACAAAAGGAAGTGTCTTTTGAGTTCAACGAGGCATGTGAGAAGGCATTCAACCATCTCAAGGACCTCCTCACCACGGCACCAATCATCACACCACCAGATTGGTCCATTCCCTTTGAATTGATGTGTGATGCCTCGGATTATGCACTTGGTGCTGTTTTGGGTCAAAGGAAAAACAAACAGCCACATGTTATTTATTATGCTTCACGCACCTTAAATGATGCTCAATTGAATTATTCTACAACCGAAAAAGAACTTTTGGCGGTTGTATTTGCTTTAGATAAATTCAGATCATATCTTATTGGAACTAAAGTAATTGTTTTCACTGACCATGCAGCCTTGAAGTATCTTTTCACCAAAAAGGAGGCCAAACCAAGGCTCATTCGTTGGATGCTACTACTGCAAGAATTCGATATTGAAATTAGGGACAAGAAAGGATGTGAAAACGTGGTGGCTGACCACCTAAGTCGACTGGTGCGTGAAGAGGACCCTATTCCCATTTTGGAAACGTTTCCAGATGAACAACTTCTGTCCATTAAGGTAAGTACCCCTTGGTATGCTGATTTGGTCAATTTCTTGGTGTCTAAGCAAGTTCCTAACACCCTAAGCAAGGCCCAACGTGATAAACTTAGAAAGGATGCACGTTTTTATGTATGGGATGACCCATATCTGTGGAAAATCTGCCCTGATCAGATTGTGCGTCGTTGTGTTCTTGAATCTGAGTTTAATTCAATTTTGAGTTTTTGCCATTCATATGCATGTGGTGGACACTTTGGCACACAACGCACAGCGCATAAGGTTCTTGAATGTGGTTTTTATTGGCCTACGTTGTTTAGAGATGCTAGGACTTTTTGTTTGACATGTGATAGATGCCAAAGGACAGGAAATTTAGGCCAAAGAGACCAAATGCCGCAAACCCCCATTCTTGTTGTTGAAATCTTTGATGTTTGGGGTATTGATTTTATGGGTCCTTTCCCTACATCTTTTGGTTTTACTTACATTTTACTTGCGGTTGATTATGTGTCGAAGTGGGTGGAAGCTAAAGCCACCCGAACTAACGATTCTAGAGTTGTTGCAGATTTCGTTAAATCTAACATTTTCTCTAGATTTGGGATGCCTAGAGTGCTTATAAGTGATGGTGGATCTCACTTTTGCAACCGCACCATTGAGGCATTGTTGAGGAAGTATAATGTGATGCATAAGGTTTCCACACCTTATCACCCCCAAACAAGTGGCCAAGCCGAGGTTTCTAATCGAGAGATCAAACAAATCTTGGAGAAGACCGTTGGGCCAAATAGAAAAGATTGGAGCTTGCGTTTAGAGGATGCATTGTGGGCGTATCGAACGGCTTACAAAACGCCCATTGGCATGTCCCCATTTCGGCTAGTCTATGGCAAAGCATGCCATCTGCCCGTGGAGCTTGAACACAAGGCACATTGGGCGGTCAAAACCTTCAATATGGATGTGGACACGGCTGGAAATCATAGAAAGCTCCAATTGAACGAGCTTGAGGAGATTCGGCATGATGCTTATGAGAATGCCCGGATTTACAAAGAGAAGACCAAGGCGGTTCATGACAAGATGATTAGAGGCAAAACATTCACCATTGGGCAGAAAGTGTTGCTATTTAACTCTCGTCTTCGGTTATTCCCCGGTAAGTTACGTTCTAAGTGGGTTGGTCCATTTGTTATCACTAATGTTTTTGTGCATGGTGCAGTCCAAATACAAAGTTTGAAAACCGGACAAGAGTTCAAGGTGAATGGACATAGATTGAAGCCCTACTATGAGCACTTTGTTGAGCATGTTGTGGACGAGATCCCACTCACTGCCGTGGGCACCAATGGGGACTGAACGTGTTCTTCGTCCGGCTGCAAGACGTTAAAGAAAGCGCTACTTGGGAGGCAACCCATGCATTTCAACAAAGGAAGCCTTAGGAATCACTCCAATTCCAGATTTGCGTTCCTAAAACCCTTCTCTTTGTTGCTTGTTTCTAATCTGCCATGTTTAGTTGTTTCAGTTGCTGTTTGGTTGTTTACTTTTGTTTTGTGTGATTCTATGCTTGAAACATTGAGGACAATGTTTGATTTAAGTGTGGGGGGGTAAACAATCTGTTTTGCATGATTTTCGTGGGTTTTATTCACCTATCACTTCTAATGATGTTTCTTGCTGTTTTTAAGTGTTTTTAAGCTGTTTTGGTGTGTTTTAGTGTGTTTTGTTTTAAAAATCCGAAATTTTCATAAAAATTTGAAAAATTGTCTTGAAAAAGCCAAAAAGAGTAGTTTTTGTGTGTTTGTTTGTGTCTTAGGGTACCTTCCAACACAATGATGAGGATTTGGTTTTTAATTGCATGACTGTTAATGAGAGTTGTAAACATGGATGGAAGTTTGATTTACTCTTTGGTTTATGCTTGGTTGTGGTTATAGCTTATGAATTCACATGCAATCACAAAGGAAAAATCAGTTTTTGTAACATGCTTGAAGGAAAGAACTCAACTTAACGCTACAACCCTGAGAGACTTGAGCTTATAACGTTCTTTGGAGTGTTTATAATCTGTGCATCATTGCTTTCTAAAGTCGTTGCATGATCTCATTATTCTTTGCTTGGTTACTACTTAGAAGGCGTTTCATCATTTAGTTCCAAATGCTAGAACTCATATCCGTTTCATTCAAAGCATGATATTGATTTGCATAACACACGAACAAGTTGAAGTTTTGTACAAAACCAAGAGCCAAACAGCCATCCCCCGTGCAAAATGTGTTTAGGTTTAACCCCGTTGAGCCTTGTTTAGCCTATGTTCTTTGTTAACCCACATCATTCTCACCTAGCCTAGATTAGGACCATCCATACCCTTGTTCTTGAAGCATAGTAAAGCATGACTTAGAGGAATTCCTTTTGAGTAGTTGTGTGCAGAAAACAAGTGTGGGGGAAAGAATTTGTGTGTGTGTGCCAAAGTGCACGGGTAGAGAGAAAAGAAAAGAAGAAATTTCGTATGAAAAAGAAAAGAGAAAAGAAAAGTTGTGAAAAGAATGAAAAAGAGTTGAAAAATATGAGAAAAAGAGTTCCAAAGTGTTGATTGTTGAAGAAAGGGTCCAAAAAGTTGAATTAGGCCCTAAATATTGAATGAATCTTCCCTTGTGTTTAAAAGTTGATTTATGCACTCTAAATTGAATTCCAAGTGTCAAATTTCATTACTTTGCTTACTATTGCTTAAAGAACGTTTGTTTATCCTTACCCTTCTTTGTTAGCCAATACCCTAGCCCCGTTACAACCTTTGACTTCGATCTTGAGTGTTGTGCATTTCAATTTGTGGAGTTTGGACTTGGTATGAGCATATGGTGTCACTGGTTCTCGCATCTAAGTAGTAGCATTCCATTCATGAGATCATATTCATTCATAACTCCAGAAAATGCTTTCTTTGTTATAAACATATGTGAGTATTCGTTTTCATGTTTACATCAATCTTCTCACATATACTTAGTGTAGGGTGTGTAGTTAGAAAATCTGAGTGAAAATTAGAGAGTATCTTGTAAGGAATTGAGTGAATTCTCTAAGGCATGTTACTACATTCAAAACATTGTTTTAATTGGTTAAATGTGAACTAGTAAGTGGTGACTATGATTAAGTATGCGCTTAAATGTAAAGATGACTAAAATCTGTGGGAATGATGATCTTTGACATGTCATGTGCGTTGGAAATCCCTGAGGCAAATATTGGAAGGTTTAGAGTGTGTTTTGTTTCGTTTTGATTGTTTTGTTTATGTTGTTTTGCTCGAGGACTAGCAAAAGCTAAGTGTGGGGGAATTTGATAGGAGCATATTTATGCGCCTTAGTTAGCTTGTTCTTGTACATTTACATTGTTTTTCCTTAGTTAAAGTAATCTTTTAAGCTAGTTTTATGTGTTTTCAGGTTTTAAGGGCAAAGAATACAAAAAGATGCATTTTGGGAGCCTTTTGGAGCAAAATGGAGCTTGGAATGGATGTCATATGCTTGGAGCCAAAGGAATGGACGAAATTGAAGACCTAAAGATGCAAGGATTCCTATTCAAATGAGGATTCCTAGTCAAAGAAGGATTCCTAATCAAATGAGGATTCCTAGAAGAATGAGGATTCCTACTCCAACAAGGATTCCTACTTGAAGTAGGAAAGTTAAGCCAAGGTTTCCTATTTTGGTTTGACCTTTCCTAATCCTAAAAGTCCCTTTGTTCCAGCAACTTTGAAGGCCTTTTAAGCATTCTAGGACACAAATTACACATTCCTTGCATGGTCCAACTCCTTGCCGCACTTGTCTCACTTTCCCTTTCCCTTGCCGTGCAAGGGGACCCCTTTCCCTTTAGTTTTAGGACACTTCCCCTCTCCTAAACATCCAGCCGCACCCTCCTTGCCCTTTCCTCTTCCTTGCCGTGCAAGGGAGAGTGATTCTTTCCTATTTTCTGAATTAAAACACATTCCTAATGTGTTTTAAGTCCTTGCCGCAAATCTTAGCCAATTTCCTTTAGTTTTCTGATTTTGTTTCCTATTTCTAGAAGCTTTTGACTTAATTTCTGATTACCTAAGTCAACCTAGGGTTTTAATTCCTGATTTCCTTTAAATAAACCCCCTTGTTGCAGCCACAAAGGACCCATTCACTATCCATTCACTATCCATTCACTACCATTCACGCCAGAAAACTTCACCCATTCTCTGCAGCCACCATCCTTCACAAAACACCATAGTTTCTGACCAAAAACCATCCTTGCCGCACCCTACATCCATCCTAAACACAATTCCAGCATCCTACACCATCCATAACCCCCAAATTCCATCATTAAACTTTGTGCCGCAACCAAGGAAGGGAAGGGGAGTTCTTGGACGTGCTTGCTGTTCACTTTGAATCGCTGGAGCGTTTAGGTGTTTTCTTTCTTTTGTTTTCAATGTCTAAACTTTATATTCTTTGTGTTGTGAGTATGAGGAACTAAACCCCCCTTAGTTAGGGGGTGATTCGAAACCATGTACATACTTGCAATATGAATTGATTACCTTTGGTTGTGATTTCATAAGTTATGAGTTCAATTCGTTTAACTGCTTGATGGATAACTTATTTGTGTATGTTGATTGAGAGTGCACGCTTAGTTTTCATGCATGAATATGATGCTAGAGTATAAGGGAGTTTCACCTAATAGTTACAACCTTATATTTCACAAGTAGTGAAGGTCGCTTATAAACGATCGCGTTAAATGAATTCTTGGCATTAGTTTCATGCTCATCATAGTAACGAAGGCCTCGTCAATACTTATAGTTCTCATGATGCTTAATGATCTTTGATTGTATCTTTATTATGCTGTTCATGTAAAGGACTTTTGAAGAATGCTTTGAATTGTTGTATGCGCTTTCCCATCCAATTCGATAACTTAAGGAGAACTTGAAGGTTAATTTAAGCGAACCTAATTAACTTGGGGTGTTGAGTTTCATAACTTATCGAAAGAACAACTGAAAATTGGTTTGTATGCAAGTGTGTCATGTGTGGAGAAGAACCCCCTAGCTAGCCTTCCATCCATAAGTTTCATCCAAAATCGTTTTTGCAATCTGTTTTAATTACAAAGTTTGTCTTGTTTTTAATTTCGTCAAAACCAAATCCCCCTTTATTTTGAAGTGTTAAATTAGTTAGAATCTGTTTTGATTTGTGTTTTTAAGTGTTTTGATTCAAGTTAAAACCCAAATTCGTCCAATTTGGTGCTTGTGTCCAAAACTGCCCAGAAAGTGTTTTTAAGGCAGTTTTGAGTCTTTTGGTTGCTGTTTTGAGTCTTTTGCTTTGTTTTAGTGTTTTAAAGTTTAGTCTTGCATTCTTTGAGTCTAATTTAGTGTTTTAAACTTTGTTTTTACATTTTTAAGTCAGTTTTCAAGTGTTTAGCAATCCCTCCTAATCCCCGGTCTAGAACGATCCCTACTTACATACTTTACTACAATTGTCAAAAGAGGGTTTAATTTGAGTGTCAAGTTAATTTTCACATCATAATCTACAAGTGTTTCAGCCACAAGAAGGGTTCCTAAACACTTTAGGACACCTAAATCCCAGTTCTAGAAGGTTTTGGAATAAAAACCTTGCCTAAAATCATTCCAAACCGTGCTCTACCTTCCCCTATAAATACAAGGCCCTTGCTGCACCCTAAACACACCATTCCACCATCCATTCACTTACCTATCCATCATTCACACAACCATTCACTCATTCACACACTTTCAGATCAAAATCCCTTTTGCCGCAGCCCTCACTCTCTCTAAACTTCCATCCCTCATCCAAACACATCCATACCCATCTTAGACCCTTTGTGCCGCAGCAAGGTGGAGAGGAAGGAGCCTTGGACGTTTCAAGCTTGAAGATTGGAGCATTCTAGGTGTACTTCGTTCTTAATTTCAATGTTTACTTTATTATTCTCTAATCTTGTTGTGACTATGAGTGGCTAAACCCCTACTTAGCTAGGGGGGAATTCGAAGCCATGAACATGCTTGAGATATGAATTGATTTCTTCCAATTGTGGCTTGATGAATCGTGAATGCAATTCAATTAACTGTTTTATTCATAACTTGTTCTTGTATGTTGATTGAGGATGCATACTTAGTTTTCATGCAGGAATTTGATGCTAGAATGTAAGGGAGTTTCACCTAATCGTTATGAACTTACATTCACAAGTAGTGAAGGTTGCTTGTCACAATCGCGTTAATTGGATTCCTGGCAAACGTATCATGCATCATAGTTACGAATGCCTTGTCAACACTTATGATTTTCATGGAGCTTAATGATCTCTAATTGTATCTCTTCTATGCATCATGTAGGGAACCGTTGGAGAATAATTTGGGTTGTCGTATGCATCATCCAATTCAATGACATAAGGAAAATCTGAGGGTTAATTAGTGCATCACGGTTAATCTGGGGTGTTGAGGTTCATGGTTCATTGAAAAGCAATTGGAAATCGATTTATGTACAAGTGTGTCATGTGTGGAGAAGGACCCTCTAGCTAGCCCATCAACCATAAAAGTTTTCAAAACTTGTTTTCAAAATCTGTTTTACTTTACAAAGTCTTTGTTTTATTTTCAAATTCGTTCAAACCCAAACCCCCCTTTTACTTTCTCGTTTTAAAGTGTCTAAAACCTGTTTTCCTTGTGTTTTCAAGTGTTTTGAGTCAACCTAAAACCAATTTTCGTCCAAAACCTCTCCTAGTGTTCTAAATCTGTCTTTAAAGTGTTTTTAAACCGTTTTAAGTGTTTTTAACTTGTTTTGAGTCTTGTAAACCTTTCCAAACGTTTTTAACTTTGTTTTTGTGTTTTTAAAGTCGATTAGCAATCCCTCCTAATCCCCGGTCCAAAACGATCCCTACTTGCATACTTACTACAATTGACAACAAGAGGGTTTAATTTGAGTGCTTAACTTTTATCACATCAAATTTTGGCGCCGTTGCCGGGGATTAGCAACTTTGCTAATCCCCCGGTTTTTCCCCTTTGTTTCTTTTTGTGTCTTTTGTTTTTATTTTCTGTTTTGTTTATTTTACTTTTGATATTTGATTTAGTTTTCTTTCTTTGATTTCAGGTACTAGAGAAGTAAGACATGGCAATTGCTAATATTCAAGCTCAAATAGCGAATCTTACTTCTCTATTGTCACAGCACATCGAAAGGACTACAATGCAAAGTGCCCCTGCATATGGTGTGCAAGGATATCGAGCCCATGAACGTTCACAAAGAGGTTGGGAGAATGTCGATACCTGGGGTTATCAAAGCCCTAATCAATCGAGAAACGACTTGTTTTCCAACACGTTTAATTCAGAGTGGAGCAATCATTCAAATTCTATGTGGTGGGAACCTCAACAAGTTCAACACAAAGCATATTGGCAGCCCTATGAGGAGTTCTATTCAGAGCCTATGCCTCCCCCACAACAAATCCAACCAAATTCAGGTTCGTCCATGGATAATGATCAAATTATTCAATTACTAACCACTTTGGTGCAGGGGCAGGAAAATCAAATCACAAAAATACACAATTACACCAAAGAGGTGAAAAATCAAGCCAATGAGGTTCAACAAGAAGAATATTGGCAGCCATATGAGGAGTTTTATGCAACGCCTGTGCAGCCACCACAGCCTCCCCCGCAAGAAGCCCAAACAAATTCAGGTTCGTCGATGGATTATGATCAAATTCTTGATGTACTAACCTCTTTGGCGCAGGGACAGGAAAATCAAACCAAAGAATTGCAAAATCAAACCAAGGAGATGGGCAATTTGCAAAATGAAATGGGCGAATTGAAAGTTCAACTTGGAGAAATGGTAGAATTCATGGAACAAATTCAAGAACAAAGTTGCATAGAGGTTGGAGATGAGCCCACGACGTCCAAACCAAGTCAAAATATGGATGAACAGTGGCTGCTTGAGGAAGAGGAAGATGACAAGACCACGACAAGTTGGGAACTACCCTTGCCGCAGCCTACCCTTGCTCCACCACCCTTGCCGCAGCCTACCCTTGCTCCACCACCTTTGCCGCAGTCCTCTAAGGCTCATACGCAATCCAATTCAAGTAAGGTTGTTCCATATGCAATACTTTCTAACCCCGTTGCACCGAATGTGCCTATTCCTTGCAGATTCAATGAAGAAACGGGTGAGGAAGGCATCTTCGCAACCTTTCCAAACATTCAAGAGAACGAAGTGGCTGGGGAATGTCTAGAATTCGTCAAAGAGGATGTACTTGAGACAACAATTCCCGAAGAAGTTAGATTCTATGACACGGGACAAGTCACAACACTACAACCACCCAATCTGGCCGAAATCTCTAATCCTCAATCTTTTGAAGTAGTGTTTGTTCTTGAATTCGTGTTAGAGCACAAAGGTAAGCCACCTCCCCGAATTTCAATTTTGTTTTATACTAATATGTTGTTAATGATTCAGGCACCTACTCTTGAGTTTAAACCATTACCGGATCATTTCAACTACCATCTCCCATTCAAAGATAAATGAGAGGTATCGTCCGACTGGAAGACGTTAAAGCAAGCGCTTCTTGGGAGGCAACCCATGCATTCAACAAAGACCTATTGGATGATCCGGCATTATAACCAGGTGTTTATGTTCCTAAACTCTAATCTTTGTTGATTTTACTTTGCATTTCATGTTTTATTTGTTGTTTGTTTGTTTGCTTTTGTGTGAGTTTATGTTTGAAACATTGAGGACAATGTTTGATTTAAGTGTGGGGGGGTAAACAAGCTGTTTTTGCATGAATTTCGTGGGTTTTATTCACCTATCACTTGCAATGTTGTTTTTCACTGTTTTTATGTGTTTTTAGTGTGTTTTGAAGCATTTTAGTGTGTTTTGACATAAAAATCCGAAAAATTCATAAAAATTTGAAAAATTGTTTTGAAAAAGAAAAAAAAAAAAGAGTTGTTTTTGTGTGTTTGTTTGTGTTCTAGGGTACCTTCCAACCCAATGATGAGGATTTGATTTTTAATTGCATGACTGTTAAGGAAAGTTGTAAACATGGATGGAAGTTTGATATACCTTTGGTTTATGCTTGGTTGTCGTTGTTGTTTATGAATTCACATTTGATTACAAAAGAAAAAAATCAGTTTTTGTAACATGCTTGAAGGAAAGAACCCAAATTAACGCTACAACCCTATGAGACTTGAGCCTAAACGTTCTTTGGAGAGTTAAAAATCTGTGCATTCATTGTTTTCTAAAGTCGTTGCATGATCTCATTATTCTTTGCTTGGTTACTACTTAGAAGGCGTTTCATCATTTAGTTCCAAATACTAGAACTCATATCCGTTTCATTCAAAGCATGATATTGATTTGCATAACACACGAACAAGATGAAGTTGTGTAGTGAACCAAGAGCCAAAAAGCCATCCCCGTGCATTGTGTTTAGGTTTAACCCCGTTGAGCCTTGTTTAGCTGATGTGAAAATTACTTAAGCACACAAATTAAACCCTCTTGGTGTGAATTGTAGTATAGATGCAAGTAGGGATCGTTCTAGGCCGGGGATTAGGAGGGATTGCTAATCGACTCTAAATAGATTTAAAAACACAAAAACAAAGTTAAAAACGTTTGTATAGACTCAAGGGACTCAAAACAAGTTAAAAACACTTAAAACGGCTTAAAAACACTTTGTGGACAGATTCTAGACACTAGGGATGGTTTTGGACGAAAATTGGTTTTAGTTTGACTCAAAACACTTGAAAACACAAAGAAAACAGATTTTAGACACTTTAAAACAAGAAAGTAAAAGGGGGGTTTTGGTTTGGACGAATTTGAAAATAAAACAAAGACTTTGTAAAGAAAACAAGTTTGAAAACGAATTTGAAAACTTTGATGGTTGATGGGCTAGCTAGAGGGTCCTTCTCCACACATGACACATATGCAACACAAATCAACTTCCAGTTATTATCTTTCTAAATTATGAATGACAACGCCCCAGATTAACCGTGAATTGCACTAATTAACCTTCAGATTTTCCTAAGTTCATTGAATTAGATAGAATACGTATCCAACCAAATTATCCTTATTGATGATAGCATACTCAAAGGTCATTAAGTTCGTTGAAAACCATAAGCATTGACGAGGAAAATATGACAACATATATGTTTTCCAAGAATTTAACTTAACACGATTGTGACTAGCAACCTTTACTACTTATGAATACAAGTTCATTATATGCAATTCCCTTATATTCTAGCATCAAATTCATGCATGCAAACTAAGTTGGCCACCTTAACCCACATACAAGAATAAGTTTTGAATCAAACAGTTAAGCAAATTACATTCATAACTTATGAAATAATAACTGGATAATCAATTCATGTCACATATATAATCATGGCTTTGAAATCACCCCTAGCTAAAACGAGTTTAGCCTCTCATGTTCACAATTACACACAAGAAAATTGAATTAAACATTGAAGTATAAGGATAGAAAACACCTAGAATAGAGCTCCACTAGGCACGGCAAGGTCCTTCTTCTCCTTGGTATTTGCGGCACAAGAGGCTTTGTGAATGAATGAGTGTGGATGAATGGCTGAATGTAGAGTGAAATATGAGAGAGGTGGTTAGTGAAAAGGGTGCGGCACTTAGGTATTTATAGGGCTGAAAATATATGTCTCAACATGGCTGGAATAGGAGTTATAATGTGTAGGAGTTTTGGATTTAGAATAGGTAGAGAACTTGGACTCCAAAACCACAAAGGAAAAGGGACTTTCAAACATAATCCAAAGAGGAAAAGGATGTGTTTTCCAGCAGGTTTTAGGCATCTAGAAGGGCATTTAGGCGCCAGGTTTTTAGGACAAGGGAAAGGCTTCTAGAAGGACATCTAGGCGCCACCTTTGTAGGAGAAGGTTGTGGCAGATTTGTAGGAGAGGTTTAAGGGATTTGTTGCATGTTTTTAGGCTTCTAGAACCCCTAAATTTAGGTGATAAAATCTGTTTAGAATCCCCCTCTTTTTGGCTGAAAATAAGGTGGATAAGATAAGGTAAGGATAAGGCAAGATAAGATAAGGTTATGGATAATGCTTCTAGATAATGTTCCTTATTTCTTGCTCTTCTCTTATCTTCTAGAACTTGAACTTGTTTCTTCCTTCTTCCTAGCTGATTCCTAGCCTTTAAATCCTCAAATTCGTCCATCCTTCTTGCTTGACTCATAAGCTATCCATCCTTGGTCCAAAATAGCTCCAAAACACTCCAAATTGGCTCTTTTTGCACACTTTGTCATTAGGCCCTGAAATTGCACGAAAATGGTTTAAAACACTATAATTAACAATATTAAGCTAAGTAAATGCAAGAAAACAAGCTAACTAAGTCGCATAAATATGCTCCTATCATTAGCCCATTTCTTTGTTAACCCACATCACCCTCACCTAGCCTAGAATAGGACTATCCATACCCTTGTTCTTGAAGCATAGTAAGCATGACTTAGAGGGAATACTTTTTGAGTAACATGTTGCAGAAAACAAGTGTGGGGGAAGGGATTTTTGGTGTATTTGAGTACAAAAAGAAAACAAAAATTCGTATGAAAAAGAAAAGAAACAAACAAAAATTATGAAAAAAAAAATGAAAAAGAGTTGAAAAATATGTGAAAAAGAGTTCTAAAGTGTTGATTGTTGAAGAAATGGTCCAAAAAGTGAAATTAGGCCCTAAGTGTTGCATGAATATTCCCTTGAGTTTAAAAGTTGATTTCTGCATTCTAAAATGAATTCGAAGTGTCAATTTCATTATTTTGCTTACTATTGCTTAAAGAACGTTTGTTTATCCTTACCTTTCTTTGTTAACCAATACCCTAGCCCCGTTACAACCCTTAACTTCGGTCTTGAGTGTTGTGTATTTCAATTTGTGGAGTTTGGAATTGGTATGAGCATATGGTGTCTCTGGTTCTCGCGTCTAAGTAGTAGCATTCCATTTATGAGATCATATCTAAAAATGCTTAATAACTCCAGAAAATGCTTTCTTTGTCATAAACATATGTGAGTGTTCGTTTACATTTTTACATCAATCTTCTCACATATAACTAGTGTAGGGTGTGTAGTCAGAAATTCTGTGTGAAAAAAGAGAGTATCTTGAAAGGAATTGGGTAAATTCTCTAAGGCATGTTACCACATTCAAATCATTGTTTTAATTGATTAAATGCGAGCTAGTAAATGGCGACTGTGATTAAGTATGTGCTCGAGCGTAAGGATGACTAAAATCTATGTGAATGATGATCTTTGGCATGTCATGTGCGTTGGAAATCCCTGAGGCAAACGTTGGAAGGTTTAGATTGTGTTTTGTTTACTTTGTTTTATTTTGTTTGTTTCGTTTTGCTCGAGGACTAGCAAAAGCTAAGTGTGGGGGAATTTGATAGAAGCATATTTATGCGACTTAGTTAGCTTGTTTTCGTGCATTTATGTTAATTGTTCTTAGTTAATTTAGTAGTTTAAGCTATTTTCGTGTGTTTGTAGGTCCAAAGGGGTAAAGTAGCAAGAAAGTGCATTTTGGAGCCTTTTGGAGCAGTTTTGGGCATGTTTTGGATAGCTTATGCTTGGAGCAATGTAGATGGACGAAATTGAAGACCAAAGCATGCTAGGAATCAGCCAAAGAGAGAAGGAAAAATTAATTCAAGTCAAGGAAGGAAAAGGAATCTAAGAAGAAGAAGGATTGACCAAGTCAAAGTTTCCTAATCCTAATCTACAAGGGTTTCAGCCATAAGAAGGGTTCCTAAACACTTTAGGACACCTAAATCCCAGTTCTAGAAGGTTTTGGAATAAAAACCTTGCCTAAAATCATTCCAAACCGTGCTCTACCTTCCCCTATAAATACAAGGCCCTTGCTGCACCCTCGTGCATTGAAAAGCAATTGGAAATCGATTTATGTACAAGTGTGTCATGTGTGGAGAAGGACCCTCTAGCTAGCCCATCAACCATAAAAGTTTTCAAAACTTGTTTTCAAAATCTGTTTTACTTTACAAAGTCTTTGTTTTATTTTCAAATTCGTTCAAACCCAAACCCCCCTTTTACTTTCTCGTTTTAAAGTGTCTAAAACCTGTTTTCCTTGTGTTTTCAAGTGTTTTGAGTCAACCTAAAACCAATTTTCGTCCAAAACCTCTCCTAGTGTTCTAAATTTGTCTTTAAAGTGTTTTAAACCGTTTTAAGTGTTTTTAACTTGTTTTGAGTCTTGTAAACCTTTCCAAACGTTTTTAACTTTGTTTTTGTGTTTTTAAAGTCGATTAGCAATCCCTCCTAATCCCCGGTCCAGAACGATCCCTACTTGCATACTTACTACAATTGACAACAAGAGGGTTTAATTTGAGTGCTTAACTTTTATCACATCAGTGCCGCAGCCATAAAAAAACCAACCATCCACCCATACATTCCAGCCGCAATCACCAGCCACTTCTCCCCTCTCTGCCGCAGCCTTCCCAAACCTTAATCATCAATTCCATTCATTCCAAACAGCCCAGAAAATCCCCAAATCACTTGGTGCCGCAGCAAGGAGAAGGAGAAGACTACTCTTGGATGCAAAGGCTTGATCGTTGGAGCGTTCTAGGTGTAGTTTGTTTTATGTTTATGTTCAATTTCTTATTCTCTGATTTTGTTGCAGCCATGAGTGGCTAAACCCCTATTTGGCTAGGGGGAAGTTTGTAGCCATGAACATGCTTGTGAAATAAATCGATTGCTTTCAGTTGTGTTTTGATGAATCGTGAATGCAATTCAATTAACTATTTGATTGATAACTTATTTGTGTTTGTTGATTAAGGATGCATACTTAGTTTTCATGCACAGATTTGATGCTAGAATATGAATGAGTTTCACCTAATCGTTACAAGTTTATATTCACAAGTAGTGGAGGCTGCTTATAAACAATCGCGTTAATTGAATTCTTGACAAACGTATCATGCATTCATAGTTACGAATGTTTCGCCAACACTTATGATTTTCATGGAACTTAATGATTTCTAATTGTATCTCTATTATGCATTCATGTAGAGGACTTTTGGAGAATAATTTGGATTGTCGCATGCATTCATCCAATTCAATGATTCAAGGAAAATCTGAGGGTTAATTTGTGCATCACGGTTAATTGATGCGAAATATATAAGCACACAAATTAAACCCTCTTGTGACAATTGTAGTATATGTATAAGTAGGGATCGTTCTAGACCAGGGATTAGGAGGGATTGCTAAAACACTTGAAACTGACTTGTAAACGTAAAACTAAGTTTGAAACACTAAACTAGACTCAAAGAATGCAAAACTAAACTCTAAAACACTAAAACAACTCAAAAGACTCAAAGCAACACAAAACAAACTAAAAGACTCAAATCTGCCACTAAGAATGAATTTGGACGAAAATAGGTTTTGACTTAGATCAAAACACTTAAAAACACAAACAAAACAGATTTCAAACACTTTAAAACAAGAAAGTAAAAGGGGGGTTTTGGTTTTGACGAATTTGAAAGTAAAACAAACAGATTGTAACTAAAACAGATTTTGGACGAATTTGGGTAAAACTATGGATGATGGGCTAGCTAGGGGGTTCTTCTCCACATATGACACACTTGCACATAAATCAATTTTCAGTTGTTCTTTCGATAAATCATGAAACTCAACACCCCAGGTTAATTAGGTTCGCTTAAATTAACCTTCAAGTTCTCCTTAAGTTATCGAATTGGATGGGAAAGCGCATACAACAATTCAAAGCATTCTTCAAAAGTCCTTTACATGAACAGCATAATAAAGATACAATCAAAGATCATGAGAACTATAAGTATTGACGAGGCATTCGTTACTATGATGAGCATGAAACTTTTGCCAAGAATTCATTTAACGCGATCGTTTATAAGCGACCTCCACTACTTGTGAATATAAGTTTGTACCTATTAGGTGAAACTCCCTTATACTCTAGCATCATATTCATGCATGAAAATTAAGCGTGCACTCTTAATAAACATACACGAATGAGTTATCAATCAAGCAGTTAAACAAATTGAATCCACAACTTATGAAATCACAACTGAACAGCAATCAATTCATAGTGCAAGCATAGCCATAGTTTCGAATTCCCCCCTAACTAAGAGGGGTTTAGTTCCTCATAATCGCAAAGCAAAGATTAACAAGTTTATACGTTGAAAACAAAAGAAAGAAAACACCTAAACGCTCCAGCGATCGAAGTTGAACAGCAAGCACGTCCAAGAACTTTCCTTCCCTTCCTTGATTGCGGCACAAGGTTTTGTGGTGGGTTTTGGGGGTTATGGATGGTGTAGAAGGATGGATGTATGGTGCGGCAAGGGTTGATTGAGATCAGAAAATATGGAGAATGGTGAAGGAAGGGTGCGGCTGAGAGAGAGGATGAGTTTCTGACGAAATTGGGTGAATGAATTGTCTAGGGTGTGGTATGATATTTACTAACACACAAATTAAACCCTCTTTTGATCAATTGTAGTAAGGAATATATAAGTAGGGATCGTTCTAGGCCGGGGATTAGGAGGGATTGCGAAATCACTTGGAAACTGACTCAAAAACGTAAAAACAAAGTTAAAGACACTAAACTAGACTCAAGAATGCACAATTAAAGTTTAAAACACTAAAACAAACTAAAAGACTCAAAACAGCACACAAACACTCAAAACTGCCTTAAAAACACAAACTAAATGGATTTCTAACTAAAATGACACTTTAACATAAAGGGGGGTTTGGTTCTGACGATTTTGAAAACAAAACAAGAACTTTGTAAACTAAAGCAGTTTGTAAAACGAATTTGATTAAAGTGAATGGATTGAAAGCTAGCTAAGGGGTTCCTCTCCACACATGTCACACTTGCATACAAAATGATTTCCAATTGCGTCTCAACTGCCATGAATTCTCAATGCCCCAAATTAACTGTGAATTGCACTAATTAATCCTCAGATTTCCCTTAAGTTATTGAATTGGATGATTGCATACGACAACCCAAAGCATTCCCCACAAGTTCCCTACATGAATTGCATAATAGAGATACAAGCAGAAATCATTAAGTTCTATGGAAACCATAAGCATTGACGAGGCACTTGTTACTATGAATTGCATGAAACTTATGCCAAGAATTTACTTAACGCGATTGTGATCAACAACCTTTACTACCTGTGAATATAAGTTCGTAACGATTAGGTGAAACTCCCTTATATCCTAGCATTCAATTTATGCATGACAATTAAGCGTGCACTCTCAACCAACATACACAAATCAGTTTCAATTCATGAAGATAAGTAAATTGAATTCACAACTTATGAAACACAATTAAATGTAATCAGATCATATAGCAAGCATAAACATGGTTTCGAATCCCCCCCTAGCCAAGGGGGGTTTAAGTTCTCATACTCACAGAACAAAGATAAACAACTTTAGACATTGAGAACAAAAGAAAGAAGACACCTAGACGCTCAGGCGATCCAACCTTGAACAGCAAGCACGCCTATGGACATCCTCCTTCCTCTTTGCTGCGGCACAAGACTTGTGGACAGGTTTAGGGGGTTATGAATGGTGTAGAATGGTGGAAGATGGTGTGGTGGTGTTTAGGGTGGATGGGTGGTGCGGCTGGATGTGTTTAGGGTCAGAAAATATGGAGAATGGTGAAGGATGGGTGCGGCTGAGAGAGGGGGAATGATTTATGGCGAGATTTCTGAATATGGGGGGTCTGATCCTGCGGCAAGGGTTTAAAACAAATATATATAGGCCCCCAAAACCCTAGCAAATCAGATTAGGCCTTTTAGAATCCAAACCCATCAGGAAAAGGCTAAAAATAATCAGAATTAGAATGGGAAAAAGGCCCAAGGGTGCGGCAGATTAGGGTTTAAAGAAGATAGGGCTTCTAGAATGCCTTGCAAGGCAAGGAACTTCCTTGCTGAATTTGGTGCGGCATCCTTCTAGAATAAGGCTAAGGTGTCCTAAAGTGTTTAGGACTCCTCTTTGCAGCTGGAACCTTTGTGCATTAGGACTAGGAAAGCTTGACTTGATCAATCCTTCTTCTTCTTGGATTCCTTTTCCTTCTTGGACTTGGATTTCATCTTTGTTGCTGAAACATGAAACCATTTGGGGTTTAACTTTCCTACTTCAAGTAGGAAACCTTGTTTGAGTAGGAATCTTCAATCTTCTAGGAATCCCATTTCAACTAGGACTCCTATTTCAACTAGGAATCCTTCTTCAACTAGGAATCTGATAGGAGCATATTTATGCGACTTAGTTAGCTTGTTTTCTTGCATTTACTTAGCTTAATTATGTTAATTATTGTGTTTTAAGCCATTTTCGTGCAATTTCAGGGCCTAATGACAAAGTGTGCAAAAAGAGCCAATTTGGAGTGATTTGGAGCTATTTTGGGTCAAGGATGGATAGCTTATGAGCCAAGCAAGAAGGATGGACGAATTTGGAGATTTAAAGACAAGGAATCAGCTAGGAAGAAGGAAGAAACAAGTTCAAGTTCTAGAAGATAAGAGAAGAGCAAGAAATAAGGAACATTATCTAGAAGCATTATCCATAACCTTATCTTATCTTGCCTTATCCTTACCTTATCTTATCCACCTTATTTTCAGCCAAAAAGGGGGGGTTTCTTATCAGATTTTATCACTTGAAATTAAGGATTCTAGAAGCCTAAAAATGTGCAAAACAACCCTTAAACCTCTCCTACATTCATGCTGCACATCTCCTCAGATTTCCTACAAAGGTGGCGCCTAAATGACTCATTCTAGATGGTCCTAAGCTTATCCCTAAATCCCAGGCGCCCAACCCCTTCTAGATGCCTTTTTCTGCTAGGTAAACATGTCCTTTTCCTCCTTGGTTTATGATTAAATTGGCCTAATTTCTGAGGGAGTTGGAATTCCAATCCTACACCCATTCTAAGTCCTAAATCCACCCTTGCTGTGGCTTGTAGTTTTCAGCCCTATAAATACCCAAGTGCCGCACCCTTTTCAACCACCACTCACCTCTCATTCAACATACATCTCTCAGATACACATTCATACACCCATCTAACCTCAGTGTGCCGCAATTGCAAGGAGGAAGGAAGGACTTAGTGCCGTGGCTGCCCATTGTTCTAGGTGTTGTCTTTCTTTTATCTCAATGTTTAATTCAAGTTATTTTTGTGTAATTGCAAACATGAGAGGCTAAATTTCTTATTAGTTGGGGGTGAATTTGAAGCCATGATTATTGATGTGAAAATATATAAGCACACAAATTAAACCCTCTTGGTGTGAATTGTAGTATAGATGCAAGTAGGGATCGTTCTAGGCCGGGGATTAGGAGGGATTGCCAATCGATTTAAAACTGACTCAAAGACTCAAAAATAAAGTTAAAAACGTTTGAAAAGGTTCAAAAGACTTAAAACAAGTTCACAAGACTCAAAATAGGTTGAAAACACTCAAAACTGCCTAAAAACACAAACTGGGCAGTTTCTGACTGTAAACACAATTTTGGACGAAAATAAGGTTTTGGCTTGACTCAAAACACTTAAAAACACAAACAAAATAAGTTTAAAACAATTTGAAACAAGAAAGTAAAGGGGGGGTTTTGTTTGAACGAATTTAAAAGGAAAACAAGTTGAAAACAGATTTTAAAGTAAAACAAAGTTTGAAAACGTTTTTGAGAAGTTTGGATGGATGATGGGCTAGCTAGAGGCTCTTTCTCCACACATGTTATGTATGCAAACGAATCGATTCCCAGTTACTCCTTCATTGAATCATGAATGACAATGCCCCAAGTTAACCGTGACATCACTAATTAACCATCAGATTTTCCTTGAGTTATTGGATTGGATGACATCATTCGACAACCCAAAGCATTCTTCGAAAGTCCCCTACATGACATCATAATAAAGATACAATCAAAGATCATTACGTTCAATGAAAATCATAAGCATTGACATAGCACTTGTAACTATGACATCATGTCACTCATGCTAGGAATTGAACTTAACGCGATCGTTTATAAGCGACCTTCACCACTTATGAGTATAAGGTTGTAACGATTATGTGAAACTCCCTTATACTCTAGCATCAAATTCATGCATGCCAATTAAGTGCCGACCCTCAATCAACAAACACAAATAAGTTATCAATCAAACAGTTAAGCCAATTGCATTCACAACTCAAGAATTCGTAACTGAAACTTATCAATTCATATTGCACCCATAATCATGGCTTTGAAATCACCCCTAGCCACAAAGGGGTCTAGCCACTCATGTTCACAGCAAAACAACAAGAATTTAACTTAAACATTTATAACAAAGAAAGAATTACACCTAGAACGCTCCAATGATCCAAAGCTTGAAGAACAAAAACGTCCAAGGTCTTCCTTCTTCTCCTTTGCTGCGGCACAAGTGGTTGAGGGAGGTTTAGGATGTGTTTTGGGGTGAAGGATGGGAAAGAGGTGCGGCAGAGTGAGAGAGATGGCTGAATGTGTGTAAGGTTGTGTGAATTAGTGAATGGATGATTGAATGGATGCGGCTAAGGTTGGTATTTATAGGGCAAAGCTCCAAATTAATTTAGGTAATCAGGAATTATTCTAAACCTTAAAGGAAATAGGAAATAACATGCAAAATCCCAAGGGAATTAGGATAATAGGTGCGGCACAAGCATAAATCTAAGGGAAAGGTAAGGTTTCATGCGGCAAGGATTTTAAGTGAAAGGGAAAGGTCTTTTAATGCAAGGAAAAGTGTTTCCTTGCTGTTTTAGGGTTCAAGACTAACCTAAATTAAAAGGGAAAGAGCTAAAGTAATCAGCAAAGAAAAAGGAATGTAGGGAAAACTTGCGGCAAGCCTAAAGGAGCAAGGAAGAGCACTTCCTTGCACGGCAAGGAATGTGTATGCAAGGGAATGGTGCGGCTCTTCTTGTGGCTGGGATTTAAGTGTCCCAATATCTCTAGGATTCCCTCCTTGTGAATGAAACCTTGATGAAATAGGCTTAGGAAAGTCAAAAGTCAAAATGAGGAAACTTTGACTTAGTCAACCCTTCTTCTTCTTGGATTCCTTTTCCTTCTTTGACTTGAATTTATTTTTCCTCTTCTCTTTGGCTGATTCCTAGCATGCTTTGGTCTTCAATTTCGTCCATCTACATTGCTCCAATCATAAGCTATCCAAAACATGCCCAAAAATGCTCCAAAAGGCTCCAAAATGCACTTTCTTGATACTTTACCCCTTGGGACCTATAAACACACGAAAATAGCTTAAAACACTAAATTAAATACAAATAACTAACATAAATGCACGAGAACAAGCTAACTAATTCGCATAAATATGCTCATATCAAATTCCCCCACACTTAGCTTTTGTTAGTCCTCGAGCAAAACGAAACAAACAAAACAAAACAAAGTAAACAAAAACACAAACTAAACCTTCCAATGTTGCCTCAGGGATTTCCAACGCACATGACATGCCAAAGATCATCATTCACATAGATTTTAGTCATCCTTACGCTTGAGCACATACTTAATCACAGTCGTCACTTATTAGCTCGCATTTAATCAATTAAAACAATGATTTGAATGTAGTAACATGCCTTAGAGAATTCACCCAATTCCTTACAAGATACACTCTTTTTCACACAGATTTTCTGACCACACACCCTACACTAGTTATATGTGAGAAGATTGATGTAAAAATGAAAACGAAAACTCACATATGTTTATAGCAAAGAAAGCATTTTCTGGAGTTATTAAGCATGTTTAAATATGATCTCATGAATGGAATGCTACTACTTAGACGCGAGAACCAGTGACACCATATGCTCATACCAATTCCAAACTCCACAAATTGAAACACACAACACCCAAGATCGAAGTCAAGGGTTGTAACGGGGCTAGGGTAATGGTTAACAAAGAAAGGTAAGGATAAACAAACGTTCTTTAGGCAATAGCAAGCATAGTAATGAATTTGACACTTGGAATTCAGGTTAAAATGCAGAAATCATCTTTTAAACACAAGGGAAGATTCATGCAACATTGAGGGCCTAATTCAACTTTTTGGACCCTTTCTTCAACAAACAACACTTTAGAACTCTTTTTCACATATTTTTCAACTCTTTTTCATTCTTTTCACAACTTTTCTTTTTCTCTTTTCTTTTTATACGATTTTTTTTTTTTTTTTTTTTTTTATCAAAAACACCAAAAATCTCTTCCCCCACACTTGTTTTCTGCAAACATTTACTCCAAACGAATTCCCTTTAAATCATGCTTTACTACACTTCAAGAACGAGGGTATGGATGGTCCTAATCTAGGCTAGGTGAGGATGATGTGGGTTAACAAAGAAATAGGCTAAACAAGGCTCAACGGGGTTAAACCTAAACATAATTGCACGGGGATGGCTGTTTGGCTCTTGGTTCACTACACAACTTCATCTTGTTTATGTGTCATGCACTCAATACCATGCTTTGAATGAAACGGATATGAGTTCTAGTATTTGGAACTAAATGATGAAACGCCTTCTAAGTAGTAACCAAGCAAAGAATAATGAGATCATGCAACGACTTTAGAAAACAATGAATGCACAGATTTTTAACTCTCCAAAGACGTTTAAGCTCAAGTCTCACAGGGTTGTAGCGTTAATTTGGGTTCCTTCCTTCAAGCATGTTACAAAAACTGATTTTTTTCCTTTTTGTGATCAAATGCGAATTCATAAACAACAACGACAACCAAACATAAACCAAAGGTATATCAAACTTCCATCTATGTTTATAACTTTCCTTAACCGTCATGCAATTAAAAACCAAATCCTCATCATTGGGTTGGAAGGTATCCTAAAACACAAACAAACACACAAAAACAACTCTTTTTGGGTTTTTCAAAACAATTTTTCAAATTTTAATGAAATTTTCGGATTTTTAAGTCAAAAAAACACTAAAAAGCTTCAAAACACACTTAAAACACATAAAAACAGTGAAAACAACATTGCAAGTGATAGGTGAATAAAACCCATGAAACTCATGCAAAAACAGCTTGTTTACCCCCCCCACACTTAAATCAAACATTGTCCTCAATGTTTCAAACATAAACACACACAAACACAAACAGACAGATAGCAAATAACACATGAATTGCAAAGGAAAATCAACAAAGTTTAGAGTTTAGGAACATAAACACCTGGTTATGGAGTTGATAAGCTCATATTTATATATATTTTACATCAAATTCACTTGTCTTTTCTTAGTTAGTTCCTTATATTTTTGAGCTATTTACTTTGTTTTTGTGTTTTGTAGGATTTTTCAAGCAAATAAAATAAAAATAGCATATGTGGAATTTTAAGTAACAAATTCGTCAAAACTGTCTGTGCAGATCAGCTGACTTTGGAAGCAATTTGCGGACAGCTCAGAATGAATTATGGAATGAGCCTCATATGCTTGGAAAGCTACGAATGTCTATTTTCTGGAGCATTTCGCGGATTGTTAATATCATTTTTCTAGAAGAAGTTATGGCCGTTTTAACACTGAAAGGTTGAAAAGAAGAAAAGCAGCAGAACGTGGAGTGCAGCAGAAAAGAGTGCAGAACGTGCAGAAAAGAGTGCAGAACGTGGAGAAAAGCTGTGCAGAATGTGGAGAGTCAGCTGTGCAGAAGGTGGGAAGAAAAATAATAGAAAGTGGAGTGGAAAGGTGTGTGTGTTTGAGGTGGAAAGAAGACTGCACATGGAGTGCAGCAAATGACAGCAGATTGGGAAAGAAGGCACACACGGGCAGGTTACAAAGAAAGAAAGAGGGAGCCAGTCCATACACTCCATCCATCATTTCATTCAACCATTCAGCCATTCCATACAATCCATCCATCTTTGACACCATTCACAATCCCAAGATCACTCACCATCCAAATAACTCTGGCAGCAACCATTCACCACCAAAACCAGCCATCCTACACCACTTCCCACTCTTGCCGCAGCCTTCCCCAACCCCTAACCATCTCTCCCACTCGAAAACCATCCAAACAACCCAGAAAACCCCAAAGTTCTCTTAGTGCCGCAGCAAAGAAAGGAGGAGACGACCCTTGGATGCAAAGACTTGGTTGTTGGAGCGTTCTAGGTGTAGTTCGTTTTATGTTTCTGTTTACTTTCTTCTCTCTTTGTTTTGTTGCAGCCATGAGTGGCTAAACCCCTAATTGGCTAGGGGGAAGTTTGTAGCCATGAACATGCTTGTGAATTAAATCGATTGCTTTCAGTTGTGATTTGATGAATCGTGAATGCAATTCAATTAACTATTTGATTGATAACTTATTTGTGTTTGTTGATTAAGGATGCATACTTAGTTTTCATGCACAGATTTGATGCTAGAATATGAATGAGTTTCACCTAATCGTTACAAGTTTATATTCACATGTAGTGGAGGTTGCTTATAAACAATCGCGTTAATTGAATTCTTGACAAACGTATCATGCATTCATAGTTACGAATGTCTCGCCAACACTTATGATTTTCATGGAACTTAATGATTTCTAATTGTATCTCTATTATGCATTCATGTAGAGGACTTTTGGAGAATAATTTGGATTGTCGCATGCATTCATCCAATTCAATGATTCAAGGAAAATCTGAGGGTTAATTTGTGCATCACGGTTAACTTGGGGTGTTGGGCTTCATAATTCATTGGAAAGCAATTGGAAATCGATTTATGTGCAAGTGTGTCATGTGTGAAAAATGGACCTCTAGCCAATCCATAACCCATTTGAGTCCCAAAACGTTTAAGACATTGTTTTGCTCTAGAATCTGCCTAGTTTACATTCTGTTTGTTTTAGTTTCAAATTCGTCCAAATCAAAACCCCCCATTTACTTTCTTGTTCCAAAGTGTCTTAAATATGTTTTGTTGATGTTTTAAGTGTTTTTGAGTCAAACCAAACTCATATTTTCGTCCAAAGTTTGTTTTAGGTCAGAAACTGCCTAAGTAGTGTTTTTAGGCAGTTTTGAGTCTTTTGCACTTGTTTTGAGTCTTGTGAGTCTTTCCTTACGTTTTTAATTTTGTTTTTATGTTTTAGAGTCAGTTTAGAGGTTTTAGCAAGCCCTCCTAATCCCCGGTCCAGAACGATCCCTACTTGCATCTATACTACAATCTACAACAAGAGGGTTTAATTTGAGTGTCAAGTTAATTGTCGCATCAAATTTTGGCGCCGTTGCCGGGGATTAGCAACTTTGCTAATCCCTTGGTTTTCTTTTTTTGTGTCTTTTGTTTTTGATTTCTAATTTTTGTTTTGCTTTGTTTGCTTTCTTTGTTTACTTTTGATATTTGATTTAGTTTTCTTTGATTTCAGGTACTAGAGAAGTAAGATATGGAAATTGCTAATATTCGAGCTCAAATAGCGAATTTTACTTCTCAATTGTCTCAGCACATCGAATGGACCACAATGCAAAGTGTCCCTACATTTGATTGGCGTGATCATTCAAACTCTATGTGGTGGGAACCTCAACAAGTTCAACACGAAACATATTGGCAGCCATATGAGGAGTTTTATGCAACGCCTATGCAGCCACCACAGCCTCCCCCGCAAGAAGTCCAACCAAATTCAGGTTCGTCCTTGGATAATGATCAAACTATTCAATTACTAACTTCTTTGGCACAGAAAGTACAAAATCAAAACCAAAGATTAGAAAATAGAGCCAAGGAGTTGGGAGAATTGAAGAATCAAATGGGAGAGATTGTAGAATTCATAGGGCAAATTCAAGCACAAAGTGAACTCTCCAGCTCAATGTGCAAACCAAGCCGAGAGGAGGAAGAGCAGTTACGACTTGAAGAAGAGGAGGAAGACAAGGCCACGGCAAGCTTGGAAGAAGCTTTGCCGCAGCCTTCCAAGGACCCTCCACCACCCAACTCAAGTAAGATTTCAATTCTTTCTAACCTTATTCCATCAAATGTGCCTATTCCTTGCAGATTCAACGAAGAAGAGGGTGAGAAAGGCATCATCGAAACCTTTTCAACGATTCAAGAGAAAGAGGTGGTTGGGGATTATCTTGAATTAATCAAAGACGATGTGCTTGCAACAACAATTCCCAATGAGGTTGAATTTTATGACACGGGACAAGTCACAACACTACAAACAACCAACCTGGCCGAAATCTCTAATCTTCAATCTTTTGAAGTAGTGTTTGTTCTTGAATTCGTGTTAGAGCACAAAGGTAAGCCACCTCCCCGAATTTCAAATTCGTTTTATACTAATATTTTGTTAATGATTCAGGCACCCACTCTTGAATTCAAACCATTGCCGGTTCATTTCAAGTATCATTGCCCATTCAAAGATAAAGGAGGAATCGTCCGGCTGGAAGACGTTAAAGCAAGCGCTTCATGGAGGCAACCCATGCATTCAACAAAGGAAGACTTAGGGAGCACTCCATTTCCAGATTTGCGTTCCTAAACCTTCCTCCTTGCTGCCTTTATCTTGCCATGTTTAATTGTTGATTGTTTGCTTGTTTTTGTGTGAATTTATGTTTGAAACATTGAGGACAATGTTTGATTTAATATATATATATATTTTTTATATATAAAATAAAAAAAAAATAAAAAATAAAAAGTGTGTGTACTAATGCTTGTGCGTTTGTGCGGTGGATGTATGTGTAAACACCACCAACAAAAAAATATATATATATATAAAAAAATAAAAAATAAAAATAAAAAATAAATAAATAAATAAATAAAAGAAAGATATTCATAGAGTGAAATAAAGTCATTTTATTTATTTCTTGGAAAATTTACATAAATGTACATTTTTACATAAAAAAAAAAAAAACAAAAAAAAAAAAAAAAAAAAAAAAAAAAAACAAAAAAAAAAAAATTGCAAGAACAGGTTGGCGAACTGCAGGAAGCCTTCATTGGCCAGGTGACGCCTCATCACTCGGCGGAACCCCAGGAAGAAGAGGTGCTGGAAGTTGATTGTTTGGAGCCTCAACACTCGGCAAAGCTCCAGAAGACGAAGGCCCTAAATGTCTTTGAAACAAACCCACAAACCTCTGATGATCGCTTAAAGACTGGCCATCGGAGTCTTGCAGCTTGTCAAGTTTTCTCTTCATGCTTGTAGCATAATTATGTGCAAGCCGGTGCAGCTGTTTATTCTCATGCCTGAGCCCTCTGATCTCTTCTTTGAGAATTGTCACTTCAGCCGCCAACGATTCGACTTGGCGGGTTCGAGCAAATAGGCGCTGGGCCATATTGGAAACAGAAGCCGCACACTGGACACTGAAAGCCAGAGAATCCTTAACAGCCAACTCATCGGACCGTCTGGCAAGCAATCTATTGTCTCTGGGAGTGAGCATATTCCTGGCCACCACTGCAGCAGTCATATCACTCTTCATTACAGAGTCCCCAATGGTAAGAGGACCAGAAGGGGATAAGAGAGATGGACGCCATATGTTGTCTTGAGCAGACGCAGATGCCTCTGCCCCAACATTCAAGTCAAGACGACAATCAGATGGGCAATCCATTTGCAAGAAACAACTCTCTAAGCATGCTTTTGGCGCACCGTCTACGCCTCGATAAAAAGAAGAAGCAACAGGGCTCCCTGCTCAGAAATCGAAGAGGCAACAAGGCCGTCGGTTCGGAAATCGAAGAGGTATCGCTCCACGCATCTCAAAATATCAGCTTTTCCAAAAGTTGTCGGCACCTTTCACACGCAACCTCAGCTTTGCGTAAATCACGGGCAACTTTGTCAAAAGATTTCTGACAAAAGAAAACACGTGGATCTTACTGTTCCAATTACCCAACGGTTACCGACAAAGGTGAAAGGAGCAGCACCACTGCTTGATAACTGGGAAAGCTCTATGCGTGTCAACTTCCATGACGCGTGGCGAAGTAAAAGGCCCGGCCTTTCCTCACATCCGAGAAAGTACCGTCAGCACGACTGCTTTCTCAAAGATCGAAAAAGCACAGCTCCCCTAATCTCGAGAGCCAGACCGCCAGCACGACGACTTTCTCAGAAATCGAAGAGGCACACTGCTTTTCAAACCTCGAGAATCGGATTCAGCATCAGCTTTCCGGAAATAACGGACCACTTTGTCAAAAGCCTCTGACAAAGTTAAAACACGTGAACCCCGTCACTCTCACCTCACTGCATCACTGTGACCGAGAAGGGTGAAGAAACAGCATTACCACTTGTCTATAAAAATTCTACATATCTCGACCTTCATCCTTCACAGACGGGTAAACCTGAAAAAAAAAAAATGCTCAACTTTTCCTCACCTCCGAGGGTAACACTCCCAGCAAAACCCCTCAAAATACTCAGGCTTCATCCTCCCGAGAATACCTCTGCAAACAAATCACACCAGAGCAAAAGTATCTCATATCAGCAGGGTCGAAAGCAAAAGTATCTCATATCATGCTTTCCCCTATCCTTTTCCTTGTCCTCCCTCTTCACTACAGGATAAGGAGAAGCAAAGTGATCAGCCAGCGTTTACCTTCCCAGTTGGAACGGATCGTTGAGAAATCCTTCCCTGATTGCTTACCTGGCATTGCTCTCGAGTACTCATCTGCCTGAAGAACAGATAAAGACGAGCGACAATGAAGCATCAACCTAGGAGATTCATCCCCTAACCCTCTTCAATATGAATTGGAAAGGTTGAACAAAGAAACGGGCCATCATCTCCACCTGATGTCTGCTTGCCAGGTGTTCAAATTCGGAAGCCGCTCGTGGTCCCGTTTCCATTCATCAAGATCAAGCCTCAACTCCAGGTACGAAGAGTAAATTCAGGCATTTGGAGCCACTCTAGCAGAAGGTTTAACAACGAGCTGGAACAGATCACTATAGCACGATGCCCTTCCTGCAGAACCGCACAATCCAGACGGAGGAATCTGGGTTAAACCCAAACTCGGCATCCACTACTGTGTCAACAGCAAGAGTATCCCATATCATCGGGGGCGAGCGCATTTTTTTTAGTCAACTCGTTCCTTTGGAGGAACCAGAAAACCCTCCAACCCAGTTCAAGGATAAACCTGTGGAAAGGCAACAAGTACAACAAAACACGTGAGGAAATCAACCACTCCGTGGAAAGCAGGAGTATCTCATATCATCTATCATCCCTTTCCTTTTCTTTGTCCTCGTTGCTAAATGAGAGACAAGTAGAAGGAGAACAATCAACCGGAGCCCGAGATCTCCTAGCTCGGCGACTTGAGGGACACCTACTATATGGTTTGCATAGTACCTGACCAAGCTCGAAACCACAAGTCAAGCCCCGACGGCCCTCGAAGAAACTTGCAGCACAAAAATCAAGATTCAAGCCTCTACGGCCCTCGAAGAAATTTCCAGGTCAATTCAAGATCAAGCCCCGACGGCCAGGTAAGCTTCGTTCTCGATGGGTTGGTCCATTTGTTATAACTAATATTTTTCCTCATGGTGCAGTGGAAATCCAAAGTGCAAAGACCGGAAACGTGTTCAAAGTGAATGGACATAGACTCAAGCCATATTACGAGTCTTTTGTGGAGCATGATGTGGAGGTTGTACCCCTCCAAGAACCAGCTTCCCTTGGATGATTACTCTTGGTACCGTCCGGCTGCGGACGTAAAAACAAGCGCTTATTGGGAGGCAACCCAATATTTCTATTCATTGTCTTTTTCTGTCATTTTCAATTTTCCGTTTGTTTATTTTTTTGAATTTTCGTAAAGTGCTAAACTGAATTATTTCTTTTCTTTGTAGGAAAGTTTGATCATGTTCACCGTTCGAGTTGATTGCAAAATTGAAGTTTGGGGGTCATCTCTTGCTTTTACTGCAAATTGGGGAAGTTTTCAGTCCCAATGCTTTATTTTGTTTCTTACTATTTAATTTTATGCATTATTGTGTTTTGTGACATTGGGGACAATGTCCAGTTTAAGTGTGGGGGTATTTAAGGATTGAAAAATGACCAAATTGAAAATTTGTATACCTTCGACTAAAAACTGGTTTTATTTGTTTCCGTGTTATTTCTTTTTGCTTTCTTATTTAGTTTTGTTTACTCTTAAAAAAAATAAAAAATAAAAAATTATTGTTATAAAAAAAAAAAAATAAAAATAAAAAAAAATAAATAAAAATAAAAAAAAATAAAAAAAACTAAATTTTTCTGAATATTTGAAAATCCAAAAATATTGTCTTATTTTCTTTATTGTTTTGATGTAGATTTTTGTTAGTTTCCCGACCCAATGATATAATTGGATTGAATTTGTACCACGGTGATCAAGAACTTAGTAAGCATGTGATGTGTGAAATTCCTGATTTTCTTGTTAGTTTTGTACATTTTTAATCATCTTTGAAAAACCAAATGCACATAGCCTTGTTGATGTGAGACTAAAGCATGACTTAAAGCTTCGCATGTGAATATAGTGACCATATACATCCTATGTGAGTTGTTTTAGAGCCTATCGAAAGTGTGTGCATTTTTCATACACTTATATTCTTTCTTGTGTGATGAACTTATGTGACTTACATCTCTAGAACTTGCGGAACGATCTTTCAAAATGTTTGTCATTGATTGCATGAACTTGAAAAGGATAGAGGCATTAGGTTTATCGCCATGGCCCAAATAAGCATGTTTCCTAAAGAACAATGATATCATTAGATTGCCAATTTGAGCCGTATATGTTGAGCCTTTTTATTTCTTATCACCAGATATGTCTACCCTTATACCTTAAACATTTTTCCTTACCCTTTCCAAGCAAGCTAGTGAGCAATGTGAGATTGTCTTATGAGAAATGTTTGTGAAGTACTTTGAAAGAGTTTGGCAAAAGAATAAGTGTGGGGGTATTTCATTCATGTTTGCATTTCGTTCAAAAAAAAAAAAAAAAAAAAAAAAAAAAAAAAAAAAAGAGAAGAAGAAAAAAAAAAAAAAAAGAAAAAAAAAAAAAAAAAGAAAGAAAGAACAGAGAAAAAGAAAAATTGTATACAAAGCAAATTTTTTAAGTTTCAATTTAGGGGTGTGGTTGGAAGTGTTAGTAGAGTGACTGGAGAGCTTGAGTTCTTATAAATCTCAACAAAAGAATTGCTTGCAATGTAGCTTGGAACTTGTGTTTACCTATCCTTTCATTTCAATAACCCTCTCCCTAAGCCTCATTACATCCAATAAAAGTCCTCTTGATTTAAGTTTTGCAATTATGATTTTGGAGATGTGATCTTTATGCAAGCTTATGGTAGATCTTTCACATTTGATTCTTTGAGCGAAACACGTTAAACTAAACATATGTGTGATTGAGTGTATATCCCGTGAGAAGGTCATAGTTTGCATGCGGAATTTTAAAAAAATTAAACTTGAAATTGCATTAGCATGGCTATCTCACACACTACACTTCAAGGATGATTAAAAGGCTACTGCTAACATTTGAATAGGAAGATGACCTTGGATTAGCTTGTTTGGTGCTAACTAAGGTTCTTGATTTGTTTTCTTGAATGAAATTCTATGAGGGTGACATAGGGGAAGCTAATGTTTTTCATGTTGCTACTTTTTCATGTTTTCTTTGTTTTGCTCGAGGACTAGCAAAAGACTAAGTGTGGGGGTATTTGATAAGCTCATATTTATATATATTTTACATCAAATTCACTTGTCTTTTCTTAGTTAGTTCCTTATATTTTTGAGCTATTTACTTTGTTTTTGTGTTTTGTAGGATTTTTCAAGCAAATAAAATAAAAATAGCATATGTGGAATTTTAAGTAACAAATTCGTCAAAACTGTCTGTGCAGATCAGCTGACTTTGGAAGCAATTTGCGGACAGCTCAGAATGAATTATGGAATGAGCCTCATATGCTTGGAAAGCTACGAATGTCTATTTTCTGGAGCATTTCGCGGATTGTTAATATCATTTTTCTAGAAGAAGTTATGGCCGTTTTAACACTGAAAGGTTGAAAAGAAGAAAAGCAGCAGAACGTGGAGTGCAGCAGAAAAGAGTGCAGAACGTGCAGAAAAGAGTGCAGAACGTGGAGAAAAGCTGTGCAGAATGTGGAGAGTCAGCTGTGCAGAAGGTGGGAAGAAAAATAATAGAAAGTGGAGTGGAAAGGTGTGTGTGTTTGAGGTGGAAAGAAGACTGCACATGGAGTGCAGCAAATGACAGCAGATTGGGAAAGAAGGCACACACGGGCAGGTTACAAAGAAAGAAAGAGGGAGCCAGTCCATACACTCCATCCATCATTTCATTCAACCATTCAGCCATTCCATACAATCCATCCATCTTTGACACCATTCACAATCCCAAGATCACTCACCATCCAAATAACTCTGGCAGCAACCATTCACCACCAAAACCAGCCATCCTACACCACTTCCCACTCTTGCCGCAGCCTTCCCCAACCCCTAACCATCTCTCCCACTCGAAAACCATCCAAACAACCCAGAAAACCCCAAAGTTCTCTTAGTGCCGCAGCAAAGAAAGGAGGAGACGACCCTTGGATGCAAAGACTTGGTTGTTGGAGCGTTCTAGGTGTAGTTCGTTTTATGTTTCTGTTTACTTTCTTCTCTCTTTGTTTTGTTGCAGCCATGAGTGGCTAAACCCCTAATTGGCTAGGGGGAAGTTTGTAGCCATGAACATGCTTGTGAATTAAATCGATTGCTTTCAGTTGTGATTTGATGAATCGTGAATGCAATTCAATTAACTATTTGATTGATAACTTATTTGTGTTTGTTGATTAAGGATGCATACTTAGTTTTCATGCACAGATTTGATGCTAGAATATGAATGAGTTTCACCTAATCGTTACAAGTTTATATTCACATGTAGTGGAGGTTGCTTATAAACAATCGCGTTAATTGAATTCTTGACAAACGTATCATGCATTCATAGTTACGAATGTCTCGCCAACACTTATGATTTTCATGGAACTTAATGATTTCTAATTGTATCTCTATTATGCATTCATGTAGAGGACTTTTGGAGAATAATTTGGATTGTCGCATGCATTCATCCAATTCAATGATTCAAGGAAAATCTGAGGGTTAATTTGTGCATCACGGTTAACTTGGGGTGTTGGGCTTCATAATTCATTGGAAAGCAATTGGAAATCGATTTATGTGCAAGTGTGTCATGTGTGAAAAATGGACCTCTAGCCAATCCATAACCCATTTGAGTCCCAAAACGTTTAAGACATTGTTTTGCTCTAGAATCTGCCTAGTTTACATTCTGTTTGTTTTAGTTTCAAATTCGTCCAAATCAAAACCCCCCATTTACTTTCTTGTTCCAAAGTGTCTTAAATATGTTTTGTTGATGTTTTAAGTGTTTTTGAGTCAAACCAAACTCATATTTTCGTCCAAAGTTTGTTTTAGGTCAGAAACTGCCTAATTAGTGTTTTTAGGCAGTTTTGAGTCTTTTGCACTTGTTTTGAGTCTTGTGAGTCTTTCCTTACGTTTTTAATTTTGTTTTTATGTTTTAGAGTCAGTTTAGAGGTTTTAGCAAGCCCTCCTAATCCCCGGTCCAGAACGATCCCTACTTGCATCTATACTACAATCTACAACAAGAGGGTTTAATTTGAGTGTCAAGTTAATTGTCGCATCAGGAGTGCTTTCTCGTGCTCCCCTTGTTGATTCCATGGGTTGCCTCCCACGAAGCGCTTGCTTTAACGTCTTGCAGCCGGACGAAGAACTCCATTCACTCTCCATTGGAGCCCACGGCATGGAAGGGGATCTCTTCCACAACTTGCTCCACGGCACTCTCATAATAGGGCTTCAATCGATGTCCGTTTACCTTGAATTCTTGCCCATTCCTTAAGCTTTGGACTTGAACTGTACCATATGGAAAAACATTAGTAACAACAAAAGGTCCAATCCACTTAGAACATAACTTACCAGGGAATAAACGTAGACGGGAGTTGAAAAGCAACACTTTCTGCCCAATTGTGAATGTTTTGCCCCGAATCATCTTGTCATGAAACGCCTTGGTTTTCTCCTTGTAAATGCGGGCATTCTCGTATGCTTCATTCCTTATCTCCTTAAGTTCATTTATTTGGAGCTTTCTTTGAATTCCAGCAGCATCTAAGTCCAAATTGAATGCTTTCACCGCCCAATGTGCCTTATGCTCTAATTCCACAGGTAGGTGACACGGCTTGCCATAGATTAGCCGAAATGGAGACATCCCTAGGGGTGTTTTGTAGGCCGTGCGATATGCCCACAATGCATCGTCTAAGCGCAAGCTCCAATCCTTCCAATTTGGCCCAACGGTCTTCTCCAAGATTTGCTTGATTTCTCTATTCGAAACTTCGGCTTGGCCACTTGTTTGAGGATGGTAAGGCGTGGCAACCTTATGCTTTACATTGTACTTCTTAAACAGCGCCGCAATGGTCCGATTACAAAAATGAGATCCTCCATCACTTATGAACACTCTTGGCATGCCAAATCTAGAGAATATGTTAGTTTTGATGAAATCTGCAACAACTCTAGAATCATTAGTACGGGTGGCTTTAGCTTCCACCCATTTAGAAACATAATCAACGGCAAGCAAGATGTAAATAAAACCAAATGATGCAGGAAAAGGACTCATAAAATCAATACCCCAAACGTCAAAAATCTCAACATTAAAGATAGGGCTTTGCGGCATTTGGTCCCGTGCACCAATACTTCCTGTTCTTTGACATCTATCACATGTTAGGCAAAACATTCTAGCATCTTTAAACAATGTGGGCCAATAAAAACCAGATTCTAACACTTTGAGGGCCGTCCTTTGGGTGCCAAAATGACCCCCACATGCATAAGAATGACAAAAAACAAGAATGGAATTAAACTCAGAATTATGCACACATCTTCGTATAATCTGATCCGGAGAATATTTCCACAAGTATGGATCATCCCAAACATAGAATCGAGCATCCTTTTTAAGTTTCTCACGTTTTTGCTTCTCTAGGGTGCTCGGAACTTGCTTAGTCACCAAATAATTCACTAAATCAGCAAACCAAGGCTCACTTACCTCGAGGGACATCAATTGTTCATCCGGGAATGTGTCTAAGATGGGTATGGCGTCTTCTTCATGGACCATTCTGCTCAGATGGTCAGCCACTACGTTTTCACTCCCTTTCTTGTCTCGGATCTCTATGTCAAATTCTTGAAGAAGGAGCATCCAACGGATGAGTCTTGGTTTTGCCTCCTTTTTGGTGAACAAGTACTTTAAAGCTGCATGATCAGAGTAAACAATTACTTTAGTACTGATAGGAGCATATTTATGCAACTTAGTTAGCTTGTTCTTGTGCATTTACGTTGTGTTTCCTTAGTTATTTTAGTGTTTAAAGTCATTTTCGTGTGTTTGTAGGTCCAAAGGGGTAAAGTAGCAAGAAAGTGCATTTTGGAGCCTTTTGGAGCAGTTTTGGGCATGTTTTGGATAGCTTATGCTTGGAGCAATGTAGATGGACGAAATTGAAGGCCAAAGCATGCTAGGAATCAGCCAAAGAGAGGAGGAAAAATAAATTCAAGTCAAGGAAGGAAAAGGAATCCAAGAAGAAGAAGGGTTGACTAAGTCAAAGTTTCCTTATTTTGACCTTTGACTTTCCTAATCCTATTTTATCAAGGTTTCAACTACAAAGGGGAGTCCTAAATATATTAGGACACTTAAATACTTATTCTAGAAGACATAAACCCACAGCTACAAGGGAGCCACACCCTTCACTTATGTTTACCTTCCTTGCCGCACAAGCCAAGCACATTCCCTTTCTTTCTAGGTTGCTGCACCCTACATTCCCTTTCCCCCTTGGTTTCTAACATTTAATTGCCTTTTCCTTGTGGATTTGGTATTAAAATCTGATTCCCAAATTAATTGGGGCGTGCTCTACCTTCCCCTATAAATATATGACTTTGCAGCACCATTCTAGACACCATTCCACCATCCATTCACCACTTCACACAACTATACACACATTCAGCCAAACTTTCACTCTTGCCGCACCTCCCTTACATCTTTGACCCCAAAATACATCTCATACATCCCTTACTGATGTGAAAATTACTTAACACGCAAATTAAACCCTCTTGTTGTCAATTGTAGTAAGTATGCAAGCAGGGATCGTTCTGGACCGGGGATTAGGAGGGATTGCTAATCGACACAAAAACAAAGTTAAAAACGTTTGGAAGTTTACAAGACTCAAAATAAGTTAAAAACACTTTAAACGGCTTAAAAACACTTTATGGACAGGTTTAAAACACTAAGATTTTGGACGAAAATTAAGTTTAGGTTGACTCAAAACTCTTGAAAACACAAAGAAAACAGGTTTTAGACACTTAAAAACAAGTAAGTAAATGGGGGGTTTTGAGTTGGACGAATTTGAAACTAAAACAAAGACTTTGTAAAGTAAACAAGTTTGAAAACGATTTTGAAAACTTTGATGGTTGATGGGCTAGCTAGAGGGTCCTTCTCCACACATGACACACTTGTATACGAATCGATTTCCAATTGCTTTTCAATGAACCAAGAACCTCAACACCCCAGATTAACCGTGATGCACTAATTAACCCTCAGATTTTCCTTATGTCATTGAATTGGATGATGCATACGACAACCCAAATTATTCTCCAACGGTTCCCTACATGATGCATAGAAGAGATACAATTAGAGATCATTAAGCTCCATGAAAATCATAAGTGTTGACAAGGCATTCGTAACTATGATGCATGATACGTTTGCCAGGAATCCAATTAACGCGATTGTGACAAGCAACCTTCACTACTTGTGAATGTAAGTTCATAACGATTAGGTGAAACTCCCTTACATTCTAGCATCAAATTCCTGCATGAAAACTAAGTATGCATCCTCAATCAACATACAAGAACAAGTTATGAATAAAACAGTTAATTGAATTGCATTCACGATTCATCAAGCCACAATTGGAAGAAATCAATTCATATCTCAAGCATGTTCATGGCTTCGAATTCCCCCCTAGCTAAGTAGGGGTTTAGCCACTCATAGTCACAACAAGATTAGAGAATAATAAAGTAAACATTGAAATTAAGAACGAAGTACACCTAGAATGCTCCAATCTTCAAGCTTGAAACGTCCAAGGTTCCTTCCTCTCCACCTTGCTGCGGCACAAAGGGTCTAAGATGGGTATGGATGTGTTTGGATGAGGGATGGAAGTCTAGAGAGAGTGAGGGCTGCGGCAAGAAAGGATTTTGAGCTGAAAGTGTGTGAATGAGTGAATGGTTGTGTGAATGATGGATAGGTAAGTGAATGGATGGTGGAATGGTGTGTTTAGGGTGCAGCAAAGGCCTTGTATTTATAGGGGAAGGTAGAGCACGGTTTGGAATGATTTTTGTGGAGCCAAAAATAATCACAAGGCGACACGTGGACATTTTAGCAAAAAGGACCAAACTACCCCTGAGGTACACCGGGATTTCTACACGCGAGCAGCAGACAATCATCTTTCAACAAAAGTCAAAAATGCTCCAAAAAGAGGTAACCAAATCAAATTCATCTCATCAAATCCTTCTCTTGCAAAGTAACCTCCAAAATAATATTAATGGGTAAATTAATGGATTAATTACCCATTTAATCCCTTAATTACCTATTAAAATTATACAATTTAAACCAAAAAACTAACAAAGGGCCGGCCACTATTCCCATCCTCACTATTCCCATCCTCATTATTCCCATTATCCCAAAGTTATTACCCAAATTAAAATAATCAATTATTTTTGTAACCACCCATTTATTATTTTTATATTCAATTAGCCATTGAATTGGCTAATTAAACATGAAATAAACCCAAAAATCAATAGTGGCCGGTCACCATCATTCAAAATGGGAGAAGCCTAATCCTATAAATAGGCACCCATTCTCACCAAAAAGTCATTCCAAATCTCTTGAAAAAAATCCCAAATTCTCTAAACACTTTTCTCTCTAAATTTCTAACTTTGGCATCGGAGGTTCTTCGGCCAAAGCCCCCCCCCATTCATCGTGGGCGCGTGAGGCTCTTGGCCTTAACCTAAGGTGCTATTTGTTTTGTAGGTGCAAATCCGTCCAAGATCGAAGAGGAGAAAATTTGCATCCACAATTTTAGGCAAGGTTTTTATTCCAAAACCTAAGGGGAAAGGTAAATAAAAGTCAGAATCCAAAGAAAAAGGGTAAGTAATATGCGGCTGACCTAGGGAGTAAAGGAAATCAACCTCCTTGCACGGCAAGGAAGGATTCCTTGCAGATTTGGGTGCTAAATGTCGTAAATGAAGTGGGAAGGAGGATCCCATGTGAGGCAAGGAAGGGAAATTAAAGGAGAGAGTGCAGCAACCTTCTAGAACTGGGATTTAGGTGTCCTAAAGTGTTTAGGAACCCTTCTTGTGGCTGAAACCCTTGTAGATTAGGATTAGGAAACTTTGACTTGGTCAATCCTTCTTCTTCTTAGATTCCTTTTCCTTCCTTGACTTGAATTAATTTTTCCTTCTCTCTTTGGCTGATTCCTAGCATGCTTTGGTCTTCAATTTCGTCCATCTACATTGCTCCAAGCATAAGCTATCCAAAACATGCCCAAAACTGCTCCAAAAGGCTCCAAAATGCACTTTCTTGCTACTTTACCCCTTTGGACCTACAAACACACGAAAATAGCTTAAACTACTAAATTAACTAAGAACAATTAACATAAATGCACGAAAACAAGCTAACTAAGTCGCATAAATATGCTTCTATCACTTACCCACTTGTGCCGCAGCAAAGGAGAAGAAGGATGATATGAGCATATTTATGTGATTTAGCTTGCTTGTTTCTTGACGTTTTAGTAGTTAGTGATGTGAATTATAGTTAAGCACACAAATTAAACCCTCTTTTTATCAATTGTAGTAAGTATGTAAGTAGGGATCGTTCTGGACCGGGGATTAGGAGGGCTTGCTAATAACCTCTAAACTGACTCAAAAACATAAAAACAAAGTTAAAAACGTTTGGAAAGGTTTACAAGACTCAAAACAAGTTAAAAACACTTAAAACGGCTTAAAAACACTTTGTGGACAGATTTAAGACACTAGGGAAGGTTTTGGACGAAAATTGGTTTTAGGTTGACTCAAAACACTTGAAAACACAAAGAAAACAGATTTTGGACACTTTAAAACAAGAAAGTAAAAGGGGGGTTTTAGTTTGAACGAATTTGAAAGTAAAACAAAGATTTTGTAAAGTAAACAAGTTTGAAAACGATTTTGAAAATAAGTTTGAAAACTTTTATGGTTGATGGGCTAGCTAGAGGTCCATTCTCCACACATGACACACTTGTACATGAATCAATTTCCAACTGCTTTTCAATAAATTATGAAGCTCAACACCCCAGATTAACCGTGAATTGCACTAATTAACCGTCAGATTTTCCTTTACTCATTGAATTGGATGAAATGCATACGACAACCCAAATTATTCTCCAAAAGTTCCCTACATGAATGCATAATAAAGATGCAATCAGAGATCCTTACGTTCAATGAAAATCATAAGTGTCGACGAGACATTCATAACTATGACTGCATGATATGTTTGTCAAGAATCCAATTAACACGATTGTGATAACAACCTTCACTACTTATGAATATAAACTTGTAACGATTAGGTGAAACTTATTTATATTCTAGCACCAAGTTCATGCATGAAAACTAAGTATGCATCCTTAATTAACAAACAAGAACAAGTTCCCAATAAAACAGTTAATAGAATTGCATTCACAACTTATTAAATCGCAATTGAAGGGAATTAATTCATATCTCAAGCATGTTCATGGCTTCAAACTTCCCCCTAGCTAATTAGGGTTTAGCCACTCATAATTACAGCAAGAATAAGAGAAATTAAATTAAACATTGAAAACATAAGATAGAAAACACCTAAGAACGCCCAGCAATCAGATTGGGTGCATGCACGCTCCAAGGCTTCTTTCCTCTCCTTCCTCCTTGCTAGGCTGCGGCACAAGTGGCTGGTGAAGTATATGGATGTATGAAGGTGGTGTGGATGGGTGGTGGGTGCGGCAAAGGGTGGTGGAAGGGTATGGAATGGCAGAAATTGAAGGGACTTGCGGCAGGATGTATGGGGAGTGATTTGTGCTGTGAGATGGTGTTGAATGAGTGCGGCACACATATGTATTTATAGGGGAGAATAGGGCACGGCTGGGAGGAGGTTTCTAAGTCAATGTAGGAGTAGAATTCCCAATACTTGGGCGCCAGGAAACCAAAATCTGAGGGGAGAATGGATAAACTTGCGGCAAAGGGTGAATTGTGGTTTCTAGAAGGCCTAGGCGCCATAAAAATAGGGAATATGAATCACATGCTTTAATTCAGGTTTTAGCACGTTTTTAGGCTTCTAGAATCCCTAATTTTAGGAGATAAGAATCAGATATGGACCCCCTTATTTGGCTAAAAATATGGAAAGATAAGATAAGGTAAGGATAGGATAAGATAAGGTGATAAGGTTAGAGATAATGTTCCTTTTTTCTTGCTTTTATCTTATCTTTCTGAACTTGAATTTAATTCTCCCTCTTTCTTGGCTGATTCCAAGCCTTCTAATCTTCAATTTCGTCCATCCTCAAGCCTCCATGTTTGCACTATCCAATCTTGGCCCAAAAATGCTCTAGAATGCTCCAAATTGCTTCTTTTTGCCACTTTGACACTTAGGACCTGAAATTGGACGAAAATAACTTTAAACACTATAATTAACATAGTTTAGCTAACTAAATGCAAGAAAACAAGCTAACTAAGTCGCATAAATATGCTCCTAGGCCATGTTCTAGAAGTCCTAACCCTTTGCCGCACCCTTATCTCTGATTTCTTGAGATTTCCTACTCCTAAACTACCTTGGAAACCCTCTCCAGCCGTGCCTTACCTCTCCCCTATAAATACATATGTGTGCCGCACTCATTCATGACCATTCACAGCCCTAAATTCACCCATTCACATCCTGCCGCAAGTCCTTTCATAATTCAGCCATTCCATACACTTCCATACCCCTTGCCGCATCCACCATCAATCCACCCTTCACCATAATTCAGCTACATCCATCCACCACCCTCAAACACCATCTGCCGCAGCAAGGAAGGAAGGAAAAGAAGATACTTGGAGCGTTTCTAGGTGTATTCTATCCTTAGTTTAATGTTTGTTTTAATTTGGTTTTCAATCATGTGGAACTAAGTTTATTTTAGTTGGGGGTGAATTTGAAGCCATGATTATATGCTATATATGAATTGATTACATCCAATTATTGTTTCTTAAGACTTGAATGTGATTTGCTTAACTGAGTTATTAAAACTTGTTTTTGTCTGTTAATTGGGAGTCGACACTTAATTTGCATGCATTAACTTGAAGCTAGAGTATAAGGGAGTTTCACCTAATCGTTATGAACTTATATTCACAAGTAGTAAAGGTTGCTAGTCACAATCATGTTAAGTAAGTCCTAGGCAAGAGTTTCATGCATTCATAGTTATAATTGCCTTGTCAACACTTATGATTTTCAAAGAACGTAATGACCTTTGATATGTTTTCTATCATGCAATCATAGTTAGGGACTTGATAAGGATAATTTGGTTGTAATGCATGTTTCATTCAATTCAATGAGAAAAGGAAAATCTGATGGTTAATTTATGCTTACATGGTTAACTTGGAGTGTTGTCATTCATAGTCTAAAGGAATAATAATTGGAAATTGGTTCATATGCATATGTCATGTGTGGAGAAGGATCCTCTAACTAAACTCATCATCCATTCAATTCATCAAAATCGTTTTTTTTAAGTGTTTTAAACAAAGTTTCTGTTTTAAAGTTTAAATTCGTCCAAAACAATCCTCTTTTCATCTAATCTTGTTATTTGAGTCTTTTAAACCTCTTTTGAGTCCCTTGAGTCTATTTAAACGTTTTTAAGTTTGTTTTTGTGTTTTTAAGTCTAAATTGTGTTGATTAGCATCCCTAGTTAATCCCCGGTCCAGAACGATCCCTACTTATACATATACTACAATTGATAAAAAGAGGGTTTAATTTGAGTGTCAAGTTAATTTTCACATCAAATTTTGGCGCCGTTGCCGGGGATTAGCAACATTGCTAATTCCTTTTGTTTATTTTCGTTTGTTTTAAGTTTAGTTGCTGATTCTTGTTATTTTCTTGTTTTTCAGGTACTAGTTTATGACTCGAAGTTCCCAAACTATTAGTAAGAACATCTTGGACTTTGACGACGATTTTGAGCGAACTTTGAGAAAGAAAAGAAAGACCCCAGAACCTGATCTATCTAGTTCAAGTTCTGAGGTTGAAGTTGAGGAACAAGAAGGGGCCGAATCTGAGGAGATAGAGGAGGCCGAGCTTGAGGAAGCTATGGCTGCAGATAATCGAACAATTAAGGAGCTTTCGGCCTCAGGAGTGGATAATGCAGTACCTCTATGTATCCAATATCCTAGGGCAGCCCCAGGAAAGACCGACGAGTTCGAATTGAAGTCAAGCTTGTTGCATCACATTCCCAAATACCATGGATTGTCCATGGAAGATCCAAACAAGCATTTGAAGGAGTTTGAAGTGGTTTGCTCGAGTATGACACCCATTAACGTTGATGGGAACATTTTGAAGATGAAAGCTTTTCCATTCTCGTTGTTGGAAAAAGCTAAAGATTGGTTGTACGAATTGGCACCCGGAACTGTCACATCTTGGGAGAGTATGAAACGAGGGCATACCTCTGAAATTTCAGACATTCAATCACAAATAGCTAATCTTACCGCTCTTGTGTCTCAGGTTGTAATTGGATCAAAACCACAAGACAATCAAATCTGTGGCGTGTGCACCATACAAGGGCATACCTCTGAAATTTGCCCTCAATTGATTGAGAATGGAGGATGGGAAAGTGCCAATTCTATTGGATTTCAAGGCCAAAACCAAACCCAATACGATCCATACTCGAATACTTACAACCCCGGATGGAGAGATCACCCTAATATGAAGTGGAGAGAGCCTCAACAACCTATGCAACAAGGGGGATTTCGGCAAAACCCCCCTGGGTTTCCACGGCCATATCAACAAAATCAGCCACTCCCGGCCTCATCTAACTCAGGTACGTCCATGGGAAGTGATCAAGCTATTCAGTTACTAACCTCTATTTCGCAAGGGTTACAAAAGCAAGACAATCGGATAGCAAACAATGAGAAGGAGATGATGGACATGAAGAAACAAATTGGGCAGATTTCAGAATTCCTAGGGCAGTTTAGAGAACAAGGCAAACTTCCTAGTTCAACCACTGTGAATCCGAAGGGAGGATTTGAATCTGCCAAGGCCATTACTCTAAGAAGTGGCAAAGAAGTTGGGAACCATCCCAAGACATCCAAATCTGCCCAAAAAGAGGACGAGAAATTGTTGCAAGAAGAGGCAGAGAATGAGGAGACCACGGCAAGGAGGGATGCACCCTTGCCGCAGCCTTCAAATGCACCTACACCTTCCAAAACGTCCAACACAGGTAAAATGGGTCCAAATTTGATTAATTCTAACTATATTCCGCCCGATGCACCCTTTCCTCGTAGATTTATGCAATCAAAGAACGAAGAGGAGGAAAAAGACGTTCTAGAGACGTTTAGGAAAGTGCATGTCAATATCCCGCTCCTTGATGCAATTAAGCAAATTCCAAAGTATGCCAAGTTTTTGAAGAAGCTTTGTACAACAAGGAAACGGATTCGGGAGAAAGAAGTGGTCCAGGTAAGTGAGAATGTTTCTGCGATCTTACAAAGAAAACTACCACCTAAATGCAAAGATCCGGGTAGTTTCACGATTCCTTGTGTTATTGGAAATACTAAGTTTGAACATGCTATGCTAGATTTAGGTGCATCAATTAATGTCATGCCATATTCTGTTTATGCATCTATGAATCTAGGAGAGCTCAAAAAGGATGGTGTTGTTATTCAATTGGCCGATAGATCTAACGCATATCCAAAAGGAGTTTTGGAGGATGTTTTTGTGCAGGTAGACCATTTGATTTTTCCTGCAGATTTTTATGTGCTTGACATGGAGGAAACCGCCCACTCTCCATCACCGCCACTCTTACTTGGACGACATTTCATGAAAACAGCCAACACCAAGATTGATGTGGCTAAAGGAGCAGTAACGATGCAATTTGGTGGTGATATGATTAATTTTAAAATTTCTGAATCAGTTGAGCATACTAATGATGTTCATTCTTGTTGTGCTATTAATGTAATTAAAGATATAAGGCAGGAATGTTCATCACTAATCAAGCAGAATGGATTTCAACCCACCAAAGAAGAAGGAATTGGAATAGGAAATTCGGTCACAACCCTCAAAAAGCCCAATCTAGCCGAGAGCAACCATTGTGCAATTCTCGACAAATCTGCCACTTCAATGCAATACATGGGTAAGTCTCCAATTCCAAAATCAATTCCCATTTCGACTAATAGGTTGTTACCTTCTTTGGTGCAGAGACTTAATCGAACCAAAGGTGGTGGGAGAGTTCACATTGACTTAAGGAAGCAAAACACCAAAAACATGAAGGATCACTATCCCCTTCCATTCAAAGATTCACGTTTCAAGAAGCATGACGTGGAGGCCATTCCTCTCCATGCCGTGAGTACCAATGGAGCTTAAACCAAGGAATCGTCCGGCTGCACGACGTTAAAGCAAGCGCTTCTTGGGAGGCAACCCATGCAATCAACAAAGGAAGACCAAGAAAAAGCACTCCATAACCAGGTGTTTATGTTCCTAAACTCTTCTCTTTGTTGTTTTTTTTCTTATACCATGCTTATTATGTTTTGTTGCTTGCTGTGTGTTTTGTGTGAGTCTATGCTTGGAACATTGAGGACAATGTTTGGTTTAAGTGTGGGGGGGTAAACAAGTATTTTTATGCAAATTCGTGGGCTTTTATCACCTATCACTTCCAATGTTGTTTTTCACTGTTTTTAAGTGTTTTTAGTGTGTTTTGAAGCATTTTAGTGTGTTTTGACATAAAAATCCGAAAATCTCATAAAAATTTGAAAAATTGTTTTGAAAAACCCAAAAAGAGTTGTTTTTGTGTGTTTGTTTGTGTCTTAGGGTACCTTCCAACACAATGATGAGGATTTGGTTTTTAATTGCATGACTATAAAAGAGAGTTGTAAACATGGATGGAAGTCTGATTTACTCTTTGGTTTATGCTTGATTGTGGTTATAATTCATGAATTCATATCTAATCAAAAAGGAAAAAAATCAGTTTTTGTAACATGCTTGAAGGAAGGAACTCAACTAACGCTATAACCCTGAGAGACTTGAGCCTAAAACATTCTTTGGAGAGTTTAAAATCTGTGCATTCATTGTTTTCTAAAGTCGTTGCATGATCTCATTATTCCTTGCTTGGTTGCTACTTAGACGGCGTTTCATCATATAGTTCCAAATACTAGAACTCATATCCGTTTCATTCAAAGCATAAAATTGAATTACATAACACATAAACAAGATGAAGTTGTGTAGTGAACTAGAGCCAAAAAGCCTTACCCCTGTGCATTATGTTTTGTAGGATTAACCCCGTTGAGCCTTGTTTAGCCTATGTTCTTTGTTAACCCACATATTCCCTACCTAGCCTAGAATAGGACCATCCTTACCCTTGTTCTTAAGGCATAGTGAAGCATGACCTAGAGTGAATTCCCGAGGTTCATTATTGGGCAGCAAATAAGTGTGGGGGAAGGGTTACAAGTATATGAGTGTGCCAAGGTATCACAAGGGGCACGGGTTAAAAAAAAAAAAAAAAAAAAAAAAAAAAAAAAAAAAAAAAGAGAAAACTCGTGAGAAAAAGAAAAGAAAAAGAGAAGTATGTAAAAAAGTGTGAAAAGTGTTCAAAATAAGTGAGAATAAGCTCACAAGTGTTGATGGTCGAAGAAAGGGTCCAAAAAGTTGTATTCGGCCCTAAATATGTATGATTCTTCCCCTAGTATGTCAAAGTTTGTGGCTGCATTCAAAAGGGAGTTCTAAGTGTCAAATTCATTGCTTTGCTTGCTATTGCTTTAAGAACGTTTGTTTTCCTTACCTTTCTTTGTTAGCCAATTACCCTAGCCCCGTTACAACCCTTAACTTCAATCTTGGGTGTTGTGTGGTCAATAATGTGGAGTTTGGGATTGGTATGAGCATATGGTGTCCCTGGTTCTCGCATCTAAGTAGTAGCATTCCATTCATGAGATCATATCTATACATGCTTAATAACTCCAGAAATTCCTTTCTTTGCTATAAACATATGTGAGTGTTCGTTTTCATATTTACATCAATCTTCTCACATATACCTAGTATAGGGTGTGTAGTTAGAAAATCTGAGTGAAAATAAGAGTGAAACCGTAAGGAATTGAGTGAATTCTCTAAGGCATGTTACTACGTTCAAAACATTGTTTTAATTGGTTAAATGTGAGCTAATGAATGGTAACTATGTTTAAGTATGTGCTCGAGGGTGGGAATGACTAAAATCTATGGTTGTGATGATCTTTAATATGTCATGTGCGTTGGAAATCCCTGAGGCGAACGTTGGAAGGTTTTAGATTGTGTTTTGTTTACTTTGTTTTGTTTTGACTATTTCGTTTTGCTCGAGGACTAGCAAAAGCTAAGTGTGGGGGAATTTGATAGGAGCATATTTATGCGACTTAGTTAGCTTGTTTTCTTGCATTTAGTTAGCTAAACTATGTTAATTATAGTGTTTAAAGTTATTTTCGTCCAATTTCAGGTCCTAAGTGTCAAAGTGGCGAAAAGAAGCAATTTGGAGCATTCTAGAGCATTTTTGGGCCAAGATTGGATAGTGCAAACATGGAGGCTTGAGGATGGACGAAATTGAAGATTAGAAGGCTTGGAATCAGCCAAGAAAGAGGGAGAATTAAATTCAAGTTCAGAAAGATAAGATAAAAGCAAGAAAAAAAGGAACATTATCTCTAACCTTATCACCTTATCTTATCCTATCCTTACCTTATCTTATCTTTCCATATTTTTAGCCAAATAAGGGGGTCCATATCTGATTCTTATCTCCTAAAATTAGGGATTCTAGAAGCCTAAAAACGTGCTAAAACCTGAAATTAAACATGTGCTTCACATTCCCTAAAAACATGGCGCCTAGGCCATGTTCTAGAAGTCCTAACCCTTTGCCGCACCCTTATCTCTGATTTCTTGAGATTTCCTACTCCTAAACTACCTTGGAAACCCTCTCCAGCCGTGCCTTACCTCTCCCCTATAAATACATATGTGTGCCGCACTCATTCATGACCATTCACAGCCCTAAATTCACCCATTCACATCCTGCCGCAAGTCCTTTCATAATTCAGCCATTCCATACACTTCCATACCCCTTGCCGCATCCACCATCAATCCACCCTTCACCATAATTCAGCTACATCCATCCACCACCCTCAAACACCATCTGCCGCAGCAAGGAAGGAAGGAAAAGAAGATACTTGGAGCGTTTCTAGGTGTATTCTATCCTTAGTTTAATGTTTGTTTTAATTTGGTTTTCAATCATGTGGAACTAAGTTTATTTTAGTTGGGGGTGAATTTGAAGCCATGATTATATGCTATATATGAATTGATTACATCCAATTATTGTTTCTTAAGACTTGAATGTGATTTGCTTAACTGAGTTATTAAAACTTGTTTTTGTCTGTTAATTGGGAGTCGACACTTAATTTGCATGCATTAACTTGAAGCTAGAGTATAAGGGAGTTTCACCTAATCGTTATGAACTTATATTCACAAGTAGTAAAGGTTGCTAGTCACAATCATGTTAAGTAAGTCCTAGGCAAGAGTTTCATGCATTCATAGTTATAATTGCCTTGTCAACACTTATGATTTTCAAAGAACGTAATGACCTTTGATATGTTTTCTATCATGCAATCATAGTTAGGGACTTGATAAGGATAATTTGGTTGTAATGCATGTTTCATTCAATTCAATGAGAAAAGGAAAATCTGATGGTTAATTTATGCTTACATGGTTAACTTGGAGTGTTGTCATTCATAGTCTAAAGGAATAATAATTGGAAATTGGTTCATATGCATATGTCATGTGTGGAGAAGGATCCTCTAACTAAACTCATCATCCATTCAATTCATCAAAATCGTTTTTTTTAAGTGTTTTAAACAAAGTTTCTGTTTTAAAGTTTAAATTCGTCCAAAACAATCCTCTTTTCATCTAATCTTGTTATTTGAGTCTTTTAAACCTCTTTTGAGTCCCTTGAGTCTATTTAAACGTTTTTAAGTTTGTTTTTGTGTTTTTAAGTCTAAATTGTGTTGATTAGCATCCCTAGTTAATCCCCGGTCCAGAACGATCCCTACTTATACATATACTACAATTGATAAAAAGAGGGTTTAATTTGAGTGTCAAGTTAATTTTCACATCATAAACCACTCCTAGGACCTTGCCGCACAAAAGAAGAACTTTCTTTCCCTTTCCCTTTCTTTGCCGCAATTCTCCTTTCCTTTTTCCCCAAAATCAGCAACCAAATTTACATTCCCTTTTCCTAAAATCCTTGCAGCTAATACACTTACCTTTTCTTGGTTCAAATCAGAAATTAAAGGCCCTAAAACTTCCTTGCCGTGCAAGGAAGAAGACTTCCCTTTCTTCTTCCTTCTTTGCCGCAAATCACCCCTCTTTCCCTTAAGTTTCTGATTTCAATTCATTATTCTGAGGGGATTTGGGTTAATATCTGATTCTCTTTTGAATTAAAGAGGGATTTGGACTTAATTTCTGATTGTAAAGACCCCTTTTAGCCGCACCTTTTAGGGAAAAGAATTCAAATCATTCATTAAAACAGATTTCATTCCATTCAGCGATTCATTCACTCACCACCCCATTCACATACACTACACACCCATCCAGCCGCTCCACACCAATCCCCATCCCTTGCCGCAGCCATCCAACACCCAAACACCCATCCATTCACTCAAAACACATCCCTACACTCCAAAACCTTCTCTGCCGCACCCTTCCTTCACCATTCTCCATATTCTCTGACCTCAATCACCCTTGCCGCACCCTACATCCATCCTAAACACAATTTCATCCCTCTCCACCATCCATAACCCCCAAAACCCATCACCAAACCTTGTGCCGCAATCAAGGAAGGGAAGGAAAGTTCTTGGACGTGCTTGCTGTTCAACTTTGTTCGCTGGAGCGTTTAGGTGTTTTCTTTCTTTGGTTTTCAATGTATAAACTCATTAATCTTTGCTTTGCGATTATGAGGAACTAAACCCCTCTTAGTTAGGGGGGAATTCGAAACTATGGCTATGCTTGCAATATGAATTGATAAGTTTCAGTTACAATTTCTTGGATTATGAATGCAATTGGCTTAACTATTTTATTCAAAACTTGTTCTTGTTTGTTGATTGAGGGTCGACACTTAATTTGCATGCTTGAACTTGGTGCTAGAATATAAGGGAGTTTCACATAATCGTTATGAACTTATATTCATATGTAGTGAAGGTCGCTAGTCATGATCGCGTTAAGTCCAATTCCTAGCATGAGTGACATGATGTCATAGTTACAAGTGCTTTGTCAATGCTTATGATTTTCATTGAACGTAATGATCTTTGATTGTATCTCTATTATGATGTCATGTAGGGGACTTTCGAAGAATGCTTTGGGTTGTCGAATGATGTCATCCAATCCAATAACTCAAGGAAAATCTGATGGTTAATTAGTGATGTCACGGTTAACTTGGGGCATTGTCGTTCATGATTCAATGAAGGAGTAACTGAAAATTGATTTATGTGCAAGTGTGTCATATGTGGAGAAGAACCCCCTAGCTAGCCCATCATCCATAGTTTTACCCAAATTCGTCCAAAATCTGCCTAGTTTACATTCTAATTGTTTTAGTTTTAAATTCGTCCAAATCAAAACCCCCCATTTACTTTCTTGTTCTAAAGTGTCCTAAATATGTTTTGTTGATGTTTTGAGTGATTTTGAGTCAAACCAAAATCATATTTTCGTGCAAAGTTCATTCAAGGTCAGAAACTGCCTAACTAGTGTTTTTAGGCAGTTTTGAGTGTTTTCAGCCCGTTTTGAGTCTTTTGAACTTGTTTTGAGTCTTGTGAGTCTTTCCTTACGTTTTTAACTTTGTTTTTATGTTTTAGAGTCAGTTTAGAGGTTTTAGCAAGCCCTCCTAATCCCCGGTCCAGAACGATCCCTACTTGCATCTATACTACAATCTACAACAAGAGGGTTTAATTTGAGTGTCAAGCTAATTGTCGCATCAAAGGAAAACCTTGGACGTGTTTGCTCTTCAAGCTTTGGATCGTTGGAGCATTCTAGGTGTAATTCTTTCTTTGTTTTAAATGTTTAAATTAAATTCTTGTTGTTTTGCTGTGAACATGAGTGGCTAGGCCCCTTTTTGGCTAGGGGTGATTTCAAAGCCATGATTATGGGTGCAATATGAATTGATAAGTTTCAGTTACGAATTCTTGAGTTGTGAATGCAATTGGCTTAACTGTTTGATTGATAACTTATTTGTGTTTGTTGATTGAGGGTCGACACTTAATTGGCATGCATGAATTTGATGCTAGAGTATAAGGGAGTTTCACATAATCGTTACAAACTTATATTCATAAGTGGTGAAGGTCGTTGATCACGATCGCGTTAAGTTCAATTTCTAGCATGAGTGACATGATGTCATAGTTACAAGTGCTTTGTCAATGCTTATGATTTTCATTGAACGTAATGATCTTTGATTGTATCTTTATTATGATGTCATGTAGGGGACTTTCGAAGAATGCTTTGGGTTGTCGAATGATGTCATCCAATCCAATAACTCAAGGAAAATCTTATGGTTAATTAGTGATGTCACGGTTAACTTGGGGCATTGTCATTCGTGATTCAATGAAGGAGTAACTGGAAATCGATTCGATTGCATACATAACATGTGTGGAGAAAGAGCCTCTAGCTAGCCCATAATCCATCCAAACTTCTCAAAAACGTTTTCAAACTTTGTTTTACTTTAAAATCTGTTTTCAACTTGTTTTCCTTTTAAATTCGTTCAAACAAAACCCCCCTTTACTTTCTTGTTTCAAATTGTTTTAAACTTGTTTTGTTTGTGTTTTTAAGTGTGTTGAGTCAAGCCAAAACCTTATTTTCGTCCAAAGTTGTGTTTAGAGTCAGAAACTGCCTAGTTTGTGTTTTTAGGCATTTTTGAGTGTTTTCAACCTATCTTGAGTCTTGTGAACTTGTTTTAAGTCTTTTAAACCTATCCAAACGTTTTTAAGTCTGTTTTTGAGTCTTTGAGTCAGTTTAACGTCGATTGGCAATCCCTCCTAATCCCCGGCCTAGAACGATCCCTACTTGCATCTATACTACAATTCACACCAAGAGGGTTTAATTTGTGTGCTTAACTTTTATCACATCAAATTTTTGGCGCCGTTGCCGGGGATTAGCAACTTTGCTAATCCCCCAGTTTTTCCCCTTTGTTTCTTTTCGTGTCTTTTGGTTTTAGTTTCTGTTTTCTTTTGTTTATTTTACTTTTGATATTTGATTGAGTTTTCTTTCTTTGATTTCAGGTACTAGAGAAGTAAGACATGGCAATTGCTAATATTCAAGCTCAAATAGCGAATCTTACTTCTCTATTGTCACAGCACATCGAAAGGACCACAATGCAAAGTGCCCCTGCATATGGTGTGCAAGGATATCGAGCCCATGAACGTCCACAAAGAGGTTGGGAGAATGTCGATACCTGGGGTTATCAAAGCCCTAATCAATCAAGAAACGACTTGTTTTCCAACACGTACAATTCAGATTGGATTGATCATTCAAATTCTATGTGGTGGGAACCTCAACAAGGTCAACACAAAGCATATTGGCAGCCTTATGAGGAGTCATATTCAGAGCCTATGCCTCCCCTGCAACAATTCCAACCAAACTCAGGGTCGTCAATCAATTATGATGAAATTTTTGATGTATTAACTTCTTTAGCGCAGGGAACACAAAATCAAGCCAAAGAAGCTCAACAAGAAGGATATTGGCAGCCATATGAGGAGTTTTATTCAATGCCTATGCAGCCACCCCAGCCTCCCCCGCAAGAAGCCCAAACAAATTCAGGTTCGTCGATGGATAATGATCAAATTATTCAATTACTAACCACTATGGTGCAGGGGCAGCAAAATCAAGCCAAGAAATTGGGCGAACTGAGGAATCAAATGGGCGAGATCGCCGAATTCATGGGGCAAATTCAAGAACAAAGTGGCATGGAGGTTGGAGATGAACCCAAGATGTCCGAATCAAGCCAAAACATGGATGAACAGTGGCTGCTTGAGGAAGAGGAAGATGACAAGACCACGGCAAGTTGGGAACCACCTTTGCCGCAGCCTACCCTTGCTCCACCACCCTTGCCGCAACCCCCCAAGGACCCTACACCATCCAATTCAGGTAAGGTAGTTCCATATTCAATACTTTCTGACCCTATTCCACCAAATGTCCCTATTCCTTGCAGGTTCATACAATCCAAAGAAGAAGAGGGTGAGAAAGGAATCTTCGAAACCTTTCCAACGATTCAAGAGAAAGAGGTGGTTGGGGATTATCTTGAATTAATCAAAGAGGATGTGCTTGCAACAACAATTCCCAATGAGGTTGAATTTTATGACACGGGACAAGTCACAACACTACAAACACCCAATCTGGCCGAAATCTCTAATCCTCAATCTTTTGAAGTAGTGTTTGTTCTTGAATTCGTGTTAGAGCACAAAGGTAAGCCACCTCCCCGAATTCCAATTTCGTTTTATACTAACATGTTGTTGATAATTCAGGCACCTACTCTTAAATTTAAACCGTTACCGGATCATTTCAACTACCATCTTCCATTCAAGGATAAAAGAGAAGTATCGTCCGGCTGCACGACGTTAAAGCAAGCGCTTCTTGGGAGGCAACCCATGCATTCAACAAAGAGCTTTTGAATGATCCGGCATTATAACCAGGTGTTTATGTTCCTAAACTCTAATCTTTGTTGATTTTACTTTGCAATTCATGCTTTATTTGCTGTTTGTTTGTTTGTTTTGTGTGAGTTTATGTTTGAAACATTGAGGACAATGTTTGATTTAAGTGTGGGGCGGTAAACAAGCTGTTTTTGCATAAATTTCGTGAGGTTTTATTCACCTATCACTTGCAATGTTGTTTTTCACTGTTTTTATGTGTTTTTAGTGTGTTTTAATGCATTTTAGTATGTTTTGACTTAAAAATCCGAAAATTTCATAAAAATTTGAAAAATTGTTTTGATAAAGACAAAAAGATTTGTTTTTGTGTGTTTGTTTGTGTCTTAGGGTACCTTCCAACCTAATGATGAGGATTTGGTTTTTAATTGCATGACTGTTAAGGAAAGTTGTAAACATGGATGGAAGTTTGATATACCTTTGGTTTATGCTTGGTTGTCGCTGTTGTTTATGAATTCGCATTTGATTACAAAAAAGAAAAATCAGTTTTTGTAACATGCTTGAAGGAAGGAACCCAAATTAACGCTACCACCCTGTGAGACTTGAGCCTAAACGTTCTTTGGAGAGTTAAAAATCTGTGTATTCATTGTTTTCTAAAGTCGTTGCATGATCTCATTATTCTTTGCTTGGTTACTACTTAGAAGGCGTTTCATCATTTAGTTCCAAATACTAGAACTCATATCCGTTTCATTCAAAGCATGGTATTGAGTGCATGACACATAAACAAGATGAAGTTGTATAGTAAACCAAGAGCCAAATAGCCATCCCCCGTGCAAATATGTTTAGGATTACCCCCGCTGAGCCGTGTTTAGCCTATTTCTTTGTTAATCCACATCATCCTCACCAAGCCTAGAATAGGACCATCCATACCCTTGTTCTTGAAGCATAGTAAAGCATGACCATCCCTACGTTAAAGCAAGCGCTTCGTGGGAGGCAACCCATGCCAATAAAGACCACCTAGAATCGGCTCTACATCCAGATTTGCTTTCTCTCCACCTTTCTCCTTGCTGCCCTTATCTATCTATGTCTCTTTGTTGGTTGTTTAATTGTTTTTATGTGAGTTTATGTTTGAAACATTGAGGACAATGTTTGATTTAAGTGTGGGGGGGGTAAACAATCTGTTTATGCATGATTTTCGTGGGTTTTATTCACCTATCACTTGCAATGTTGTTTCTCACTGTTTTTGTGTGTTTTAGTGTGTTTTGAGCTGTTTTTATTCATGTTGAGGTAAAAATCCGAAAATTTCATAAAAATTTGAAAAATTGTTTTGAAAAAGACAAAAAGAGTTGTTTTTGTGTGTTTGTTTGTGTCTTAGGGTACCTTCCAACACAATGATGAGGATTTGGTTTTTAATTGCATGACTCTTAAGGAAAGTTGTAAACATGGATGGAAGTTTGATATACCTTTGGTTTATGCTTGGTTGTGGTTATAGCTTATGAATTCACATGTAATCACAAAGAAAAAATCAGTTTTTGTAACATGCTTGAAGGAAAGAACTCAAATTAACGCTACAACCCTGAGAGACTTGAGCCTAAACGTTCTTTGGAGAGTTATAATCTGTGCATTGTTGTTTTCTAAAGTCGTTGCATGATCTCATTATTCTTTGCTTGGTTACTACTTAGAAGGCGTTTCATCATTTAGTTCCAAATGCTAGAACTCATATCCGTTTCATTCAAAGCATGATATTGATTTGCATAACACACGAGCAAGATGAAGTTGTATAGTGAACCAAGAGCCAAACAGCCATCCCCCGTGCATTGTGTTTAGGTTTAACCCCGTTGAGCCTCGTTTAGCCTATTTTCTTTGTTAACCCACATCATCCTCACCTAGCCTAGAATAGGACCATCCATACCCTTGTTCTTGAAGCATAGTAAAGCATGACTTAGAGGGAATTCCTTTTGAGTAATTGTGTGCAGAAAACAAGTGTGGGGGAAAGAATGTGTGTGTGTGTGCCAAGAAACAAAGGGCACGGGTTGGGAATAGAAAGAAAGAAAATTCGTGAGAAAAAGAAAAGAAAAGAAAAGTTGTGCAAAAGAAAGAAAAAGAGGTTCAAAATAAGTGAGAATGAACTCACAAGTGTTGTTTGTTGAAGGAAGGGTCCAAAACGTTCAATTTGGCCCTAATATGTGTTATTCATAACCCCTTTGTGTTTCAATTAGTTTCTGCCATTAAAGTGAATTCTAGACTTCAATTCAACTACTATGATTACTATTGCTTCAAGAATGTTTGATTTCTTCCAATTGTGGCTTGATGAATCGTGAATGCAATTCAATTAACTGTTTTATTTATAACTTGTTCTTGTATGTTGATTGAGGATGCATACTTAGTTTTCATGCAGGAATTTGATGCTAGAATGTAAGGGAGTTTCACCTAATCGTTATGAACTTACATTCACAAGTAGTGAAGGTTGCTTGTCACAATCGCGTTAATTGGATTCCTGGCAAACGTATCATGCATCATAGTTACGAATGCCTTGTCAACACTTATGATTTTCATGGAGCTTAATGATCTCTAATTGTATCTCTTCTATGCATCATGTAGGGAACCGTTGGAGAATAATTTGGGTTGTCGTATGCATCATCCAATTCAATGACATAAGGAAAATCTGAGGGTTAATTAGTGCATCACGGTTAATTGATATGAGCATATTTATGCGAATTAGTTGGCTTGTTCTCGTGCATTTATGTTAGTTATTTGTATTTAATTTAGTATTTTAAGCTATTTTCGTATGTTTGTAGGTCCCAAGGGGTAAAGTATCAAGAAAGTGCATTTTGGAGCCTTTTGGAGCTGTTTTGGGCATGGAATGGATAGCTTATGAATGGAGCAAGGTGGATGGACGAAATTGAAGATCAAAAGAGCCTAGAAGGATGTTAGAAGTCAGTTTGGAAGCATAAAAGACACAAAATCAGCATCTCCTACAAAAGTGGCGTTTTGTCCCCTTTGTGTTCCTTCCTTGTCTCCTTTGGTGCAACAATTCCCCTTGCCATGTTTCCCTATCCTTAAACCAAGTAAGCCACATTCCCTTTCAGTTTTGGACCCAAATTAGCAAGGAAAACATATTTCCCTGTCCTTGCCGCAAAAACATACCACTTTCCTTTAACTTTCTGTCCATGCCGCAAATCCATACCCAATTCCCTTAGGTTTCTGATTTTAATTCCTATTTCCCTTTAGGTTTTGGTTTAGTTTTTGTTTCCTAGAATGCCCAAACCGTGCCTTAACCTCTCCCCTATATATATGACCCCATGCTACACCAAACTGAATCATTCACTCAACAATTCAATCATTCACACACTTTCAGCCCAAAATCTCCCTTTGCCGCAGCCCTCACTCTCTCTAGACTCACATCCCTTCATCCAAACACATCCATACCCATCTTAGACTCTTTGTGCCGCAGCAAGGTGGAGAGGAAGGAGCCTTGGACGTTTCAAGCTTTCAGATTGGAGCATTCTAGGTGTACTTCGTTCTTAATTTCAATGTTTACTTCATTATTCTTTAATCTTGTTGTGACTATGAGTGGCTAAGCCCCCTACTTAGCTAGGGGGGAATTCGAAGCCATGAACATGCTTGAGATATGAATTGATTTCTTCCAATTGTGGCTTGATGAATCGTGAATGCAATTCAATTAACTGTTTTATTCATAACTTGTTCTTGTATGTTGATTGAGGATGCATACTTAGTTTTCATGCAGGAATTTGATGCTAGAATGTAAGGGAGTTTCACCTAATCGTTATGAACTTACATTCATAAGTAGTGAAGGTTGCTTGTCACAATCGCGTTAATTGGATTCCTGGCAAACGTATCATGCATCATAGTTACGAATGCCTTGTCAACACTTATGATTTTCATGGAACTTAATGATCTCTAATTGTATCTCTTCTATGCATCATGTAGGGAACCGTTGGAGAATAATTTGGGTTGTCGTATGCATCATCCAATTCAATGACATAAGGAAAATCTGAGGGTTAATTAGTGCATCACGGTTAATCTGGGGTGTTGAGGTTCTTGGTTCATTGAAAAGCAATTGGAAATCGATTTATGTACAAGTGTGTCATGTGTGGAGAAGGACCCTCTAGCTAGCCCATCAATCATCAAAGTTTTCAAAATCGTTTTCAAACTTGTTTACTTTACAAAGTCTTTGTTTTATTTTCAAATTCGTCCAACTCAAAACCCCCCATTTACTTACTTGTTTTTAAGTGTCTAAAACCTGTTTTCTTTGTGTTTTCAAGAGTTTTGAGTCAACCTAAACTTAATTTTCGTCCAAAATCTTTCTTAGTATTTTAAACCTGTCCATAAAGTGTTTTTAAGCCGTTTAAAGTGTTTTTAACTTGTTTTGAGTCTTGTAAACCTTTCCAAACGTTTTTAACTTTATTTTTGTGTCGATTAGCAATCCCTCCTAATCCCCGGTCCAGAACGATCCCTACTTGCATACTTACTACAATTGACAACAAGAGGGTTTAATTTGAGTGCTTAACTTTTATCACATCATTAATCTGGGGTGTTGAGGTTCATGGTTCATTGAAAAGCAATTGGAAATCGATTTATGTACAAGTGTGTCATGTGTGGAGAAGGACCCTCTAGCTAGCCCATCAACCATAAAAGTTTTCAAAACTTGTTTTCAAAATCTGTTTTACTTTACAAAGTCTTTGTTTTATTTTCAAATTCGTTCAAACCCAAACCCCCCTTTTACTTTCTCGTTTTAAAGTGTCTAAAACCTGTTTTCCTTGTGTTTTCAAGTGTTTTGAGTCAACCTAAAACCAATTTTCGTCCAAAACCTCTCCTAGTGTTCTAAATCTGTCTTTAAAGTGTTTTTAAACCGTTTTAAGTGTTTTTAACTTGTTTTGAGTCTTGTAAACCTTTCCAAACGTTTTTAACTTTGTTTTTGTGTTTTTAAAGTCGATTAGCAATCCCTCCTAATCCCCGGTCCAAAACGATCCCTACTTGCATACTTACTACAATTGACAACAAGAGGGTTTAATTTGAGTGCTTAACTTTTATCACATCAAATTTTGGCGCCGTTGCCGGGGATTAGCAACTTTGCTAATCCCCCGGTTTTTCCCCTTTGTTTCTTTTTGTGTCTTTTGTTTTTATTTTCTGTTTTGTTTATTTTACTTTTGATATTTGATTTAGTTTTCTTTCTTTGATTTCAGGTACTAGAGAAGTAAGACATGGCAATTGCTAATATTCAAGCTCAAATAGCGAATCTTACTTCTCTATTGTCACAGCACATCGAAAGGACTACAATGCAAAGTGCCCCTGCATATGGTGTGCAAGGATATCGAGCCCATGAACGTCCACAAAGAGGTTGGGAGAATGTCGATACCTGGGGTTATCAAAGCCCTAATCAATCGAGAAACGACTTGTTTTCCAACACGTACAATTCAAAGTGGAGCAATCATTCAAATTCTATGTGGTGGGAACCTCAACAAGTTCAACACGAAGCATATTGGCAGCCCTATGAGGAGTTCTATTCAGAGCCTATGCCTCCCCCACAACAAATCCAACCAAATTCAGGTTCGTCCATGGATAATGATCAAATTATTCAATTACTAACCACTTTGGTGCAGGGGCAGGAAAATCAAATCACAAAAATACACAATTACACCAAAGAGGTGAAAAATCAAGCCAATGAGGTTCAACAAGAAGAATATTGGCAGCCATATGAGGAGTTTTATGCAACGCCTGTGCAGCCACCACAGCCTCCCCCGCAAGAAGCCCAAACAAATTCAGGTTCGTCGATGGATTATGATCAAATTCTTGATGTACTAACCTCTTTGGCGCAGGGACAGGAAAATCAAACCAAAGAATTGCAAAATCAAACCAAGGAGATGGGCAATTTGCAAAATGAAATGGGCGAATTGAAAGTTCAACTTGGAGAAATGGTAGAATTCATGGAACAAATTCAAGAACAAAGTTGCATAGAGGTTGGAGATGAGCCCACGACGTCCAAACCAAGTCAAAATATGGATGAACAGTGGCTGCTTGAGGAAGAGGAAGATGACAAGACCACGACAAGTTGGGAACTACCCTTGCCGCAGCCTACCCTTGCTCCACCACCCTTGCCGCAGCCTACCCTTGCTCCACCACCTTTGCCGCAGTCCTCTAAGGCTCATACGCAATCCAATTCAAGTAAGGTTGTTCCATATGCAATACTTTCTAACCCCGTTGCACCGAATGTGCCTATTCCTTGCAGATTCAATGAAGAAACGGGTGAGGAAGGCATCTTCGCAACCTTTCCAAACATTCAAGAGAACGAAGTGGCTGGGGAATGTCTAGAATTCGTCAAAGAGGATGTACTTGAGACAACAATTCCCGAAGAAGTTAGATTCTATGACACGGGACAAGTCACAACACTACAACCACCCAATCTGGCCGAAATCTCTAATCCTCAATCTTTTGAAGTAGTGTTTGTTCTTGAATTCGTGTTAGAGCACAAAGGTAAGCCACCTCCCCGAATTTCAATTTTGTTTTATACTAATATGTTGTTAATGATTCAGGCACCTACTCTTGAGTTTAAACCATTACCGGATCATTTCAACTACCATCTCCCATTCAAAGATAAATGAGAGGTATCGTCCGACTGGAAGACGTTAAAGCAAGCGCTTCTTGGGAGGCAACCCATGCATTCAACAAAGACCTTTTGGATGATCCGGCATTATAACCAGGTGTTTATGTTCCTAAACTCTAATCTTTGTTGATTTTACTTTGCATTTCATGTTTTATTTGTTGTTTGTTTGTTTGCTTTTGTGTGAGTTTATGTTTGAAACATTGAGGACAATGTTTGATTTAAGTGTGGGGGGGTAAACAAGCTGTTTTTGCATGAATTTCGTGGGTTTTATTCACCTATCACTTGCAATGTTGTTTCTCACTGTTTTTATGTGTTTTTAGTGTGTTTTGAAGCATTTTAGTGTGTTTTGACATAAAAATCCGAAAAATTCATAAAAATTTGAAAAATTGTTTTGAAAAAGCAAAAAAAAAAAGAGTTGTTTTTGTGTGTTTGTTTGTGTTCTAGGGTACCTTCCAACCCAATGATGAGGATTTGATTTTTAATTGCATGACTGTTAAGGAAAGTTGTAAACATGGATGGAAGTTTGATATACCTTTGGTTTATGCTTGGTTGTCGTTGTTGTTTATGAATTCACATTTGATTACAAAAGAAAAAAATCAGTTTTTGTAACATGCTTGAAGAAAGAACCCAAATTAACGCTACAACCCTGTGAGACTTGAGCCTAAACGTTCTTTGGAGAGTTAAAAATCTGTGCATTCATTGTTTTCTAAAGTCGTTGCATGATCTCATTATTCTTTGCTTGGTTACTACTTAGAAGGCGTTTCATCATTTAGTTCCAAATACTAGAACTCATATCCGTTTCATTCAAAGCATGATATTGATTTGCATAACACACGAACAAGATGAAGTTGTGTAGTGAACCAAGAGCCAAAAAGCCATCCCCGTGCATTGTGTTTAGGTTTAACCCCGTTGAGCCTTGTTTAGCCCATTTCTTTGTTAACCCACATCACCCTCACCTAGCCTAGAATAGGACTATCCATACCCTTGTTCTTGAAGCATAGTAAGCATGACTTAGAGGGAATACTTTTTGAGTAACATGTTGCAGAAAACAAGTGTGGGGGAAGGGATTTTTGGTGTATTTGAGTACAAAAAGAAAACAAAAATTCGTATTGCACCCATAATCATGGCTTTGAAATCACCCCTAGCCACAAAGGGGTCTAGCCACTCATGTTCACAGCAAAACAACAAGAATTTAACTTAAACATTTATAACAAAGAAAGAATTACACCTAGAACGCTCCAATGATCCAAAGCTTGAAGAACAAAAACGTCCAAGGTCTTCCTTCTTCTCCTTTGCTGCGGCACAAGTGGTTGAGGGAGGTTTAGGATGTGTTTTGGGGTGAAGGATGGGAAAGAGGTGCGGCAGAGTGAGAGAGATGGCTGAATGTGTGTAAGGTTGTGTGAATTAGTGAATGGATGATTGAATGGATGCGGCTAAGGTTGGTATTTATAGGGCAAAGCTCCAAATTAATTTAGGTAATCAGGAATTATTCTAAACCTTAAAGGAAATAGGAAATAACATGCAAAATCCCAAGGGAATTAGGATAATAGGTGCCGCACAAGCATAAATCTAAGGGAAAGGTAAGGTTTCATGCGGCAAGGATTTTAAGTGAAAGGGAAAGGTCTTTTAATGCAAGGAAAAGTGTTTCCTTGCTGTTTTAGGGTTCAAGACTAACCTAAATTAAAAGGGAAAGAGCTAAAGTAATCAGCAAAGAAAAAGGAATGTAGGGAAAACTTGCGGCAAGCCTAAAGGAGCAAGGAAGAGCACTTCCTTGCACGGCAAGGAATGTGTATGCAAGGGAATGGTGCGGCTCTTCTTGTGGCTGGGATTTAAGTGTCCCAATATCTCTAGGATTCCCTCCTTGTGAATGAAACCTTGATGAAATAGGCTTAGGAAAGTCAAAAGTCAAAATGAGGAAACTTTGACTTAGTCAACCCTTCTTCTTCTTGGATTCCTTTTCCTTCTTTGACTTGAATTTATTTTTCCTCTTCTCTTTGGCTGATTCCTAGCATGCTTTGGTCTTCAATTTCGTCCATCTACATTGCTCCAATCATAAGCTATCCAAAACATGCCCAAAAATGCTCCAAAAGGCTCCAAAATGCACTTTCTTGATACTTTACCCCTTGGGACCTATAAACACACGAAAATAGCTTAAAACACTAAATTAAATACAAATAACTAACATAAATGCACGAGAACAAGCTAACTAATTCGCATAAATATGCTCATATCAAATTCCCCCACACTTAGCTTTTGCTAGTCCTCGAGCAAAACGAAACAAACAAAACAAAACAAAGTAAACAAAAACACAAACTAAACCTTCCAACGTTGCCTCAGGGATTTCCAACGCACATGACATGCCAAAGATCATCATTCACATAGATTTTAGTCATCCTTACGCTTGAGCACATACTTAATCACAGTCGTCACTTATTAGCTCGCATTTAATCAATTAAAACAATGATTTGAATGTAGTAACATGCTGATAGGAGCATATTTATGCGCCTTAGTTAGCTTGTTCTTGTACATTTACATTGTTTTTCCTTAGTTAAAGTAATCTTTTAAGCTAGTTTTATGTGTTTTCAGGTTTTAAGGGCAAAGAATACAAAAAGATGCATTTTGGGAGCCTTTTGGAGCAAAATGGAGCTTGGAATGGATGTCATATGCTTGGAGCCAAAGGAATGGACGAAATTGAAGACCTAAAGATGCAAGGATTCCTAATCAAATGAGGATTCCTAGTCAAAGAAGGATTCCTAATCAAATGAGGATTCCTAGAAGAATGAGGATTCCTACTCCAACAAGGATTCCTACTTGAAGTAGGAAAGTTAAGCCAAGGTTTCCTATTTTGGTTTGACCTTTCCTAATCCTAAAAGTCCCTTTGTTCCAGCAACTTTGAAGGCCTTTTAAGCATTCTAGGACACAAATTACACATTCCTTGCATGGTCCAACTCCTTGCCGCACTTGTCTCACTTTCCCTTTCCCTTGCCGTGCAAGGGGACCCCTTTCCCTTTAGTTTTAGGACACTTCCCCTCTCCTAAACATCCAGCCGCACCCTCCTTGCCCTTTCCTCTTCCTTGCCGTGCAAGGGAGAGTGATTCTTTCCTATTTTCTGAATTAAAACACATTCCTAATGTGTTTTAAGTCCTTGCCGCAAATCTTAGCCAATTTCCTTTAGTTTTCTGATTTTGTTTCCTATTTCTAGAAGCTTTTGACTTAATTTCTGATTACCTAAGTCAACCTAGGGTTTTAATTCCTGATTTCCTTTAAATAAACCCCCTTGTTGCAGCCACAAAGGACCCATTCACTATCCATTCACTATCCATTCACTACCATTCACGCCAGAAAACTTCACCCATTCTCTGCAGCCACCATCCTTCACAAAACACCATAGTTTCTGACCAAAAACCATCCTTGCCGCACCCTACATCCATCCTAAACACAATTCCAGCATCCTACACCATCCATAACCCCCAAATTCCATCATTAAACTTTGTGCCGCAACCAAGGAAGGGAAGGAGAGTTCTTGGACGTGCTTGCTGTTCACTTTGAATCGCTGGAGCGTTTAGGTGTTTTCTTTCTTTTGTTTTCAATGTCTAAACTTTATATTCTTTGTGTTGTGAGTATGAGGAACTAAACCCCCCTTAGTTAGGGGGTGATTCGAAACCATGTACATACTTGCAATATGAATTGATTACCTTTGGTTGTGATTTCATAAGTTATGAGTTCAATTCGTTTAACTGCTTAGTTTTCATGCATGAATATGATGCTAGAGTATAAGGGAGTTTCACCTAATAGTTACAACCTTATATTTCACAAGTAGTGAAGGTCGCTTATAAACGATCGCGTTAAATGAATTCTTGGCATTAGTTTCATGCTCATCATAGTAACGAAGGCCTCGTCAATACTTATAGTTCTCATGATGCTTAATGATCTTTGATTGTATCTTTATTATGCTGTTCATGTAAAGGACTTTTGAAGAATGCTTTGAATTGTTGTATGCGCTTTCCCATCCAATTCGATAACTTAAGGAGAACTTGAAGGTTAATTTAAGCGAACCTAATTAACTTGGGGTGTTGAGTTTCATAACTTATCGAAAGAACAACTGAAAATTGGTTTGTATGCAAGTGTGTCATGTGTGGAGAAGAACCCCCTAGCTAGCCTTCCATCCATAAGTTTCATCCAAAATCGTTTTTGCAATCTGTTTTAATTACAAAGTTTTGTCTTGTTTTTAATTTCGTCAAAACCAAATCCCCCTTTATTTTGAAGTGTTAAATTAGTTAGAATCTGTTTTGATTTGTGTTTTTAAGTGTTTTGATTCAAGTTAAAACCCAAATTCGTCCAATTTGGTGCTTGTGTCCAAAACTGCCCAGAAAGTGTTTTTAAGGCAGTTTTGAGTCTTTTGGTTGCTGTTTTGAGTCTTTTGCTTTGTTTTAGTGTTTTAAAGTTTAGTCTTGCATTCTTTGAGTCTAATTTAGTGTTTTAAACTTTGTTTTTACATTTTTAAGTCAGTTTTCAAGTGTTTAGCAATCCCTCCTAATCCCCGGTCTAGAACGATCCCTACTTACATACTTTACTACAATTGTCAAAAGAGGGTTTAATTTGAGTGTCAAGTTAATTTTCACATCAAATTTTTGGCGCCGTTGCCGGGGATTAGCAACTTTGCTAATCCCTTGGATCTTTTATTTCAGTTTGTTTTAGTTTATTCCAGATTCTGACCTTGTTTTGTTTTCTTGTTTTTTAGGTACTAGTGTATGACTCGGAGTTCTCAACAGATTCGTGAGCATATCCTTGACTTTGACGACGATTTTGAGAGGACTTTGAGAAGGAGGAGGAATCAGCAAGCATCAAATCCTCCCAGCCCTGAACCTGAGCTCGAAGAGCAAGGAGAAGAGGAGGAGTTAGTACCCACGGCACAGATTTTGGAGGAAGTCCCAGCCATGGCAGCGGACAATCGAACCATCAAAGAGCTTTCTGCCTCGGGAGTGGGCAATGCCATGCCTTTATGCATTCAATACCCCACGGCTGCAGAAGGGAAGACCGAGGAATTCGAGTTAAAATCAAGCTTGTTGCATCACATTCCAAAGTACCATGGGCTGTCCATGGAAGACCCGAACAAGCATTTGAAGGAATTTGAAGTAGTTTGCTCGAGCATGACCCCTGTGAATGTGGATGGCAGCATATTGAAGATGAAGGCTTTTCCATTCTCTTTAATGGACAAAGCCAAAGATTGGTTGTTTGAATTAGCTCCCGGAACTGTTACATCTTGGGAGAGCATGAAAAGGGCGTTTTTGGAGAAGTTCTTCCCAACTTCTCGAGTCATTCTTTTACGAAAAAGGATTAGTGGAATTCAGCAAGATGAAGGTGAATCTTTTCCTACTTATTATGAACGTTTTAAATCACTTGTTGCTTCATGTCCACAGCACCAAATGAAGGAGGAGCTTCTTCTTCAATATTTCTACGAGGGGCTTCTACCAATGGAACGCCAAATGCTAGATGCCTCAGCGGGTGGAGCTTCGGTGGACAAGACACCCACGGCTGCCAAGATCTTGATTGCTAACCGAGCGTTGAACGCTCAACAATATGAAGGTGTTGGGCAAAGAGGCACCCCACGGCAGCAAGTGCATGAGGTAAGTTCCACATCCAACATTCACTCACAATTAGCTAATCTTACTTCCATTGTGTCTCAGATGGCCGAAGGAATGAGGGTGCAAGGACCAAGTGTGTGTGGTGTGTGTTCTATCCAAGGACATGCTTCTGAAAAGTGCCCACAATTGATTGAGAATGGTGGATGGGAGAGCGCTAATGCAATTGGATTTCAAGGCCAAAACCAACCAAGGAACGATCCATACTCTAATACGTATAATCCAGGTTGGAGAGACCATCCAAACTTCAAGTGGAGGGAGCCCCAACAATCCCAACAACAAGGGGGATTTCGGCAAAACCCCCCTGGGTTCACACGGCCCTATCCTCAAATCCAACCCCAATCTGCCCCAAATGCTTCAGGTACGTCCCTAGACAATGATGCACTTCTTAAAATACTAACCAAGTTATCTCAGGGGCAAGAAGATCACACCCAAGCCATGCAAACCCAAAACAAAAGGGTGGATCACTTGGAGAAACAAATTGGGCAGATTGCAGATTTCGTAGGTAAGTTTCGAGACCAAGGACAACTTCCTAGTTCTACCATTCCAAATCCGAAGGGGGGCTTCGAAAGTGCAAAGGCCATACTCTTGAGAAGTGGAAAAGAAGTTGGGAATGAGTCCCAAACTCCCAAATCTGCCCAGAAAATGGATGAAGAGGAGCTGCAATCTGAGGATGCACAAGGCACACCCACGGCAAGGGTGAAGCAACCCTTGCCGCAAGCACCCATTCAGCCCAATTCGGCCAATAAGGGTAAGAATGTGTCAAATCCAGTTGATACTAATGTTTTTCCTTCAAATGTGCCTTTTCCTAGTAGGTTCATGCAAACGAAGAAAGAAGAGGCTGAAAAGGACATCCTTGATACCTTTAGAAAAGTTCAAGTTAACATACCTTTGTTGGATGCAATCAAGCAAGTCCCGAGATATGCCAAGTTTTTGAAGGAATTGTGCACCACTAGGAAAAGGATTTCGACCAAGGAGGTGGTGAAGGTAAGTGAGAATGTATCCGCCATCTTGCAACGCAAACTACCTCCCAAATGCAAAGATCCGGGTAGTTTTACCATTCCTTGTGTCATTGGTAACACTAGATTTGAATCTGCCATGCTTGATTTAGGTGCTTCTATAAATGTTATGCCATATTCCATTTATGTATCTATGAACCTAGGAGCATTGAAAAATGATGGTGTTATCATACAATTGGCCGATAGATCTAATGCCTATCCAAAGGGAGTTTTGGAAGACGTTTTGGTGCAGGTTGATCATTTGATCTTTCCGGCGGATTTCTATGTTCTTGAGATGGATGAATCGGACCATGCACCTTCGCTGCCCATTCTACTTGGAAGGCCATTCATGAAGACAGCCCGGACTAAAATTGATGTGTTTAATGGAACCTTGTCCATGGAATTTGATGGGGAAGTTGTTAACTTCAATCTTTCTGATTCTATTAAGTATCCTAGTGAAGATCATTCATGTTTCTCTATTGATATTGTTGACTCTTTGGCGCAGGGATATCTTGAAGATTTGAGTGACGATGTGCTTGAAAAGGTCATTACAAGAGGCGTAGAAGTCAAAACCAAGGGGGCAGAAAGTAGGCTAACCCACGGCATGCATAACCTACCCTATGCCGTGCCTCCTAGTGAGGAATTCATTGAGATAGTTGCTGCCCTTGAGTCGTTACCTAAGCATGATGGTAAGTCTCCTAAAATTGAGTCAATTCCTATTTCGACTAACAAGTTGCTTCCATCAATCATTCAGGCACCTATCCTTGAACTCAAACCTTTACCAAGCCATTTGAAGTACATTTTCTTGGGGGAAAACGAGACACTACCTGCCATCATCTCCTCATCCCTCACGGCACAAGAAGAGGAGAAACTCATGCGTGTTTTGAAGGAGTTCAAATCTGCCCTAGGTTGGACTTTGGCCGATATTAAAGGTATAAGCCCTACGACTTGTATGCATCACATATTTCTTGAGGAGGGGGCCAAACCAACTAGAGAGGCTCAACGCCGTCTCAACCCTCCAATGATGGAAGTAGTGAAGAAAGAGATAATTAAGTTACTCGATTGTGGAGTAATCTATCCAATTTCGGATAGTAGGTGGGTTTCACCCATTCAATGTGTTCCAAAGAAATCAGGGGTGACTGTGGTGACAAATGCCGAAAATGAGCTTGTGCCTACACGAGTTCAAACAGGTTGGAGGGTGTGTATCGACTATAGGAAGCTAAATGCCACCACAAGGAAGGATCACTTCCCATTACCTTTCATTGACCAAATGCTTGAGAGGTTAGCGGGTTATGCTTTCTATTGTTTTCTTGATGGTTATTCTGGTTATAATCAAATTGTCATAGCACCCGAGGATCAAGAAAAAACCACTTTCACATGTCCCTTTGGTACATTTGCATATCGTCGCATGCCTTTTGGTTTATGTAATGCACCTGCCACATTTCAAAGATGCATGATGAGCATATTTTCTGATTATGTTGAGAAAAGTATTGAGGTTTTTATGGATGATTTCAGCGTTTTTGGTGCATCATTCGATGATTGTTTGCATAATCTTAGTTTGATCTTAAAACGTTGTGTTGAAACTAACCTTGTTCTTAATTGGGAAAAATGTCATTTCATGGTTAAACAAGGCATAGTCTTAGGTCATATTATCTCTGAAAAGGGCATTGAAGTTGATAAGTCAAAGATAGATCTTGTTCGTCACTTACCCTCTCCTACTTCGGTTAGAGAGGTTCGTTCTTTTCTTGGTCATGCAGGATTCTATAGACGATTTATCAAGGACTTTTCCAAGGTTGCACAACCCCTATGCCGTCTCTTACAAAAGGAAGTGTCTTTTGAGTTCAACGAGGCATGTGAGAAGGCATTCAACCATCTCAAGGACCTCCTCACCACGGCACCAATCATCACACCACCAGATTGGTCCATTCCCTTTGAATTGATGTGTGATGCCTCGGATTATGCACTTGGTGCTGTTTTGGGTCAAAGGAAAAACAAACAGCCACATGTTATTTATTATGCTTCACGCACCTTAAATGATGCTCAATTGAATTATTCTACAACCGAAAAAGAACTTTTGGCGGTTGTATTTGCTTTAGATAAATTCAGATCATATCTTATTGGAACTAAAGTAATTGTTTTCACTGACCATGCAGCCTTGAAGTATCTTTTCACCAAAAAGGAGGCCAAACCAAGGCTCATTCGTTGGATGCTACTACTGCAAGAATTCGATATTGAAATTAGGGACAAGAAAGGATGTGAAAACGTGGTGGCTGACCACCTAAGTCGACTGGTGCGTGAAGAGGACCCTATTCCCATTTTGGAAACGTTTCCAGATGAACAACTTCTGTCCATTAAGGTAAGTACCCCTTGGTATGCTGATTTGGTCAATTTCTTGGTGTCTAAGCAAGTTCCTAACACCCTAAGCAAGGCCCAACGTGATAAACTTAGAAAGGATGCACGTTTTTATGTATGGGATGACCCATATCTGTGGAAAATCTGCCCTGATCAGATTGTGCGTCGTTGTGTTCTTGAATCTGAGTTTAATTCAATTTTGAGTTTTTGCCATTCATATGCATGTGGTGGACACTTTGGCACACAACGCACAGCGCATAAGGTTCTTGAATGTGGTTTTTATTGGCCTACGTTGTTTAGAGATGCTAGGACTTTTTGTTTGACATGTGATAGATGCCAAAGGACAGGAAATTTAGGCCAAAGAGACCAAATGCCGCAAACCCCCATTCTTGTTGTTGAAATCTTTGATGTTTGGGGTATTGATTTTATGGGTCCTTTCCCTACATCTTTTGGTTTTACTTACATTTTACTTGCGGTTGATTATGTGTCGAAGTGGGTGGAAGCTAAAGCCACCCGAACTAACGATTCTAGAGTTGTTGCAGATTTCGTTAAATCTAACATTTTCTCTAGATTTGGGATGCCTAGAGTGCTTATAAGTGATGGTGGATCTCACTTTTGCAACCGCACCATTGAGGCATTGTTGAGGAAGTATAATGTGATGCATAAGGTTTCCACACCTTATCACCCCCAAACAAGTGGCCAAGCCGAGGTTTCTAATCGAGAGATCAAACAAATCTTGGAGAAGACCGTTGGGCCAAATAGAAAAGATTGGAGCTTGCGTTTAGAGGATGCATTGTGGGCGTATCGAACGGCTTACAAAACGCCCATTGGCATGTCCCCATTTCGGCTAGTCTATGGCAAAGCATGCCATCTGCCCGTGGAGCTTGAACACAAGGCACATTGGGCGGTCAAAACCTTCAATATGGATGTGGACACGGCTGGAAATCATAGAAAGCTCCAATTGAACGAGCTTGAGGAGATTCGGCATGATGCTTATGAGAATGCCCGGATTTACAAAGAGAAGACCAAGGCGGTTCATGACAAGATGATTAGAGGCAAAACATTCACCATTGGGCAGAAAGTGTTGCTATTTAACTCTCGTCTTCGGTTATTCCCCGGTAAGTTACGTTCTAAGTGGGTTGGTCCATTTGTTATCACTAATGTTTTTGTGCATGGTGCAGTCCAAATACAAAGTTTGAAAACCGGACAAGAGTTCAAGGTGAATGGACATAGATTGAAGCCCTACTATGAGCACTTTGTTGAGCATGTTGTGGACGAGATCCCACTCACTGCCGTGGGCACCAATGGGGACTGAACGTGTTCTTCGTCCGGCTGCAAGACGTTAAAGAAAGCGCTACTTGGGAGGCAACCCATGCATTTCAACAAAGGAAGCCTTAGGAATCACTCCAATTCCAGATTTGCGTTCCTAAAACCCTTCTCTTTGTTGCTTGTTTCTAATCTGCCATGTTTAGTTGTTTCAGTTGCTGTTTGGTTGTTTACTTTTGTTTTGTGTGATTCTATGCTTGAAACATTGAGGACAATGTTTGATTTAAGTGTGGGGGGGTAAACAATCTGTTTTGCATGATTTTCGTGGGTTTTATTCACCTATCACTTCTAATGATGTTTCTTGCTGTTTTTAAGTGTTTTTAAGCTGTTTTGGTGTGTTTTAGTGTGTTTTGTTTTAAAAATCCGAAAATTTCATAAAAATTTGAAAAATTGTCTTGAAAAAGCCAAAAAGAGTAGTTTTTGTGTGTTTGTTTGTGTCTTAGGGTACCTTCCAACACAATGATGAGGATTTGGTTTTTAATTGCATGACTGTTAATGAGAGTTGTAAACATGGATGGAAGTTTGATTTACTCTTTGGTTTATGCTTGGTTGTGGTTATAGCTTATGAATTCACATGCAATCACAAAGGAAAAATCAGTTTTTGTAACATGCTTGAAGGAAAGAACTCAACTTAACGCTACAACCCTGAGAGACTTGAGCTTATAACGTTCTTTGGAGTGTTTATAATCTGTGCATCATTGCTTTCTAAAGTCGTTGCATGATCTCATTATTCTTTGCTTGGTTACTACTTAGAAGGCGTTTCATCATTTAGTTCCAAATGCTAGAACTCATATCCGTTTCATTCAAAGCATGATATTGATTTGCATAACACACGAACAAGATGAAGTTTTGTAGAAAACCAAGAGCCAAACAGCCATCCCCCGTGCAAAATGTGTTTAGGTTTAACCCCGTTGAGCCTTGTTTAGCCTATGTTCTTTGTTAACCCACATCATTCTCACCTAGCCTAGATTAGGACCATCCATACCCTTGTTCTTGAAGCATAGTAAAGCATGACTTAGAGGAATTCCTTTTGAGTAGTTGTGTGCAGAAAACAAGTGTGGGGGAAAGAATTTGTGTGTGTGTGCCAAAGTGCACGGGTAGAGAGAAAAGAAAAGAAGAAATTTCGTATGAAAAAGAAAAGAGAAAAGAAAAGTTGTGAAAAGAATGAAAAAGAGTTGAAAAATATGAGAAAAAGAGTTCCAAAGTGTTGATTGTTGAAGAAAGGGTCCAAAAAGTTGAATTAGGCCCTAAATATTGAATGAATCTTCCCTTGTGTTTAAAAGTTGATTTATGCACTCTAAATTGAATTCCAAGTGTCAAATTTCATTACTTTGCTTACTATTGCTTAAAGAACGTTTGTTTATCCTTACCCTTCTTTGTTAGCCAATACCCTAGCCCCGTTACAACCTTTGACTTCGATCTTGAGTGTTGTGCATTTCAATTTGTGGAGTTTGGACTTGGTATGAGCATATGGTGTCACTGGTTCTCGCATCTAAGTAGTAGCATTCCATTCATGAGATCATATTCATTCATAACTCCAGAAAATGCTTTCTTTTTTATAAACATATGTGAGTATTCGTTTTCATGTTTACATCAATCTTCTCACATATACTTAGTGTAGGGTGTGTAGTTAGAAAATCTGAGTGAAAATTAGAGAGTATCTTGTAAGGAATTGAGTGAATTCTCTAAGGCATGTTACTACATTCAAAACATTGTTTTAATTGGTTAAATGTGAACTAGTAAGTGGTGACTATGATTAAGTATGCGCTTAAATGTAAAGATGACTAAAATCTGTGGGAATGATGATCTTTGACATGTCATGTGCGTTGGAAATCCCTGAGGCAAATATTGGAAGGTTTAGAGTGTGTTTTGTTTCGTTTTGATTGTTTTGTTTATGTTGTTTTGCTCGAGGACTAGCAAAAGCTAAGTGTGGGGGAATTTGATAGGAGCATATTTATGCGCCTTAGTTAGCTTGTTCTTGTACATTTACATTGTTTTTCCTTAGTTAAAGTAATCTTTTAAGCTAGTTTTATGTGTTTTCAGGTTTTAAGGGCAAAGAATACAAAAAGATGCATTTTGGGAGCCTTTTGGAGCAAAATGGAGCTTGGAATGGATGTCATATGCTTGGAGCCAAAGGAATGGACGAAATTGAAGACCTAAAGATGCAAGGATTCCTAATCAAATGAGGATTCCTAGTCAAAGAAGGATTCCTAATCAAATGAGGATTCCTAGAAGAATGAGGATTCCTACTCCAACAAGGATTCCTACTTGAAGTAGGAAAGTTAAGCCAAGGTTTCCTATTTTGGTTTGACCTTTCCTAATCCTAAAAGTCCCTTTGTTCCAGCAACTTTGAAGGCCTTTTAAGCATTCTAGGACACAAATTACACATTCCTTGCATGGTCCAACTCCTTGCCGCACTTGTCTCACTTTCCCTTTCCCTTGCCGTGCAAGGGGACCCCTTTCCCTTTAGTTTTAGGACACTTCCCCTCTCCTAAACATCCAGCCGCACCCTCCTTGCCCTTTCCTCTTCCTTGCCGTGCAAGGGAGAGTGATTCTTTCCTATTTTCTGAATTAAAACACATTCCTAATGTGTTTTAAGTCCTTGCCGCAAATCTTAGCCAATTTCCTTTAGTTTTCTGATTTTGTTTCCTATTTCTAGAAGCTTTTGACTTAATTTCTGATTACCTAAGTCAACCTAGGGTTTTAATTCCTGATTTCCTTTAAATAAACCCCCTTGTTGCAGCCACAAAGGACCCATTCACTATCCATTCACTATCCATTCACTACCATTCACGCCAGAAAACTTCACCCATTCTCTGCAGCCACCATCCTTCACAAAACACCATAGTTTCTGACCAAAAACCATCCTTGCCGCACCCTACATCCATCCTAAACACAATTCCAGCATCCTACACCATCCATAACCCCCAAATTCCATCATTAAACTTTGTGCCGCAACCAAGGAAGGGAAGGAGAGTTCTTGGACGTGCTTGCTGTTCACTTTGAATCGCTGGAGCGTTTAGGTGTTTTCTTTCTTTTGTTTTCAATGTCTAAACTTTATATTCTTTGTGTTGTGAGTATGAGGAACTAAACCCCCCTTAGTTAGGGGGTGATTCGAAACCATGTACATACTTGCAATATGAATTGATTACCTTTGGTTGTGATTTCATAAGTTATGAGTTCAATTCGTTTAACTGCTTAGTTTTCATGCATGAATATGATGCTAGAGTATAAGGGAGTTTCACCTAATAGTTACAACCTTATATTTCACAAGTAGTGAAGGTCGCTTATAAACGATCGCGTTAAATGAATTCTTGGCATTAGTTTCATGCTCATCATAGTAACGAAGGCCTCGTCAATACTTATAGTTCTCATGATGCTTAATGATCTTTGATTGTATCTTTATTATGCTGTTCATGTAAAGGACTTTTGAAGAATGCTTTGAATTGTTGTATGCGCTTTCCCATCCAATTCGATAACTTAAGGAGAACTTGAAGGTTAATTTAAGCGAACCTAATTAACTTGGGGTGTTGAGTTTCATAACTTATCGAAAGAACAACTGAAAATTGGTTTGTATGCAAGTGTGTCATGTGTGGAGAAGAACCCCCTAGCTAGCCTTCCATCCATAAGTTTCATCCAAAATCGTTTTTGCAATCTGTTTTAATTACAAAGTTTGTCTTGTTTTTAATTTCGTCAAAACCAAATCCCCCTTTATTTTGAAGTGTTAAATTAGTTAGAATCTGTTTTGATTTGTGTTTTTAAGTGTTTTGATTCAAGTTAAAACCCAAATTCGTCCAATTTGGTGCTTGTGTCCAAAACTGCCCAGAAAGTGTTTTTAAGGCAGTTTTGAGTCTTTTGGTTGCTGTTTTGAGTCTTTTGCTTTGTTTTAGTGTTTTAAAGTTTAGTCTTGCATTCTTTGAGTCTAATTTAGTGTTTTAAACTTTGTTTTTACATTTTTAAGTCAGTTTTCAAGTGTTTAGCAATCCCTCCTAATCCCCGGTCTAGAACGATCCCTACTTACATACTTTACTACAATTGTCAAAAGAGGGTTTAATTTGAGTGTCAAGTTAATTTTCACATCACATGCCTTAGAGAATTCACCCAATTCCTTACAAGATACACTCTTTTTCACACAGATTTTCTGACCACACACCCTACACTAGTTATATGTGAGAAGATTGATGTAAAAATGAAAACGAAAACTCACATATGTTTACAGCAAAGAAAGCATTTTCTGGAGTTATTAAGCATGTTTAAATATGATCTCATGAATGGAATGCTACTACTTAGACGCGAGAACCAGTGACACCATATGCTCATACCAATTCCAAACTCCACAAATTGAAACACACAACACCCAAGATCGAAGTCAAGGGTTGTAACGGGGCTAGGGTAATGGTTAACAAAGAAAGGTAAGGATAAACAAACGTTCTTTAGGCAATAGCAAGCATAGTAATGAATTTGACACTTGGAATTCAGGTTAAAATGCAGAAATCATCTTTTAAACACAAGGGAAGATTCATGCAACATTGAGGGCCTAATTCAACTTTTTGGACCCTTTCTTCAACAAACAACACTTTAGAACTCTTTTTCACATATTTTTCAACTCTTTTTCATTCTTTTCACAACTTTTCTTTTTCTCTTTTCTTTTTATACGAATTTTTTTTTTTTTTTTTTTTTATCAAAAACACCAAAAATCTCTTCCCCCACACTTGTTTTCTGCAAACATTTACTCCAAACGAATTCCCTTTAAATCATGCTTTACTACACTTCAAGAACGAGGGTATGGATGGTCCTAATCTAGGCTAGGTGAGGATGATGTGGGTTAACAAAGAAATAGGCTAAACAAGGCTCAACGGGGTTAAACCTAAACATAATTGCACGGGGATGGCTGTTTGGCTCTTGGTTCACTACACAACTTCATCTTGTTTATGTGTCATGCACTCAATACCATGCTTTGAATGAAACGGATATGAGTTCTAGTATTTGGAACTAAATGATGAAACGCCTTCTAAGTAGTAACCAAGCAAAGAATAATGAGATCATGCAACGACTTTAGAAAACAATGAATGCACAGATTTTTAACTCTCCAAAGACGTTTAAGCTCAAGTCTCACAGGGTTGTAGCGTTAATTTGGGTTCCTTCCTTCAAGCATGTTACAAAAACTGATTTTTTTCCTTTTTGTGATCAAATGCGAATTCATAAACAACAACGACAATGATAAGCTCATATTTATATATATTTTACATCAAATTGACTTGTCTTTTCTTAGTTAGTTCCTTATATTTTTGAGCTATTTACTTTCTTTTTGTGTTTTGTAGGATTTTTCAAGCAAATAAAATAAAAATAGCATATGTGGAATTTTAAGTAACAAATTCGTCAAAACTGTCTGTGCAGATCAGCTGACTTTGGAAGCAATTTGCGGACAGCTCAGAATGAATTATGGAATGAGCCTTATATGCTTGGAAAGCTACGAATGTCTATTTTCTGGAGCATTTAGCGGATTGTTAATATCATTTTTCTAGAAGAAGATATGGCCGTTTTAACACTGAAAGGTTGAAAAGAAGAAAAGCAGCAAGCAAGTGGAGAGTGAGCTGTGCAGAACGTGGAGAGTGAGCTGTGCAGATGTGGAGAGTCAGCTGTGCAGAAGGTGGGAAGAAGAATAATAGAAAGTGGAGTGGAAAGGTGTGTGTGTTTGAGGTGGAAAGAAGACTGCACATGGCAGTGCAGCAAATAAAAGCAGAGAATTAGTGAATGGGTGAGCTGTGTAGTGTGGTGAGAAGAAAAAAAATAGCAAAGCATACACGGGCAGGTTGGAAATAAAGAGAGAGAGAGAGAGCAACAGGAGGACTCCATCCATCTTTGACACCATTGACAATCCAAAAATCACTCCCACACATTCTTGCCGCAAGTCCCTTAAGTTTCAGCCATTCCATACACTTCTACTACCCCTTGCCGCAGCCATCCATCACCATAACCACCCATCTCGTCCACCAAACCACCTCCATAACTACCCAAAACACCTTGTGCCGCAGCAAGGAGAAGAAGGAAGGGAAGACTACTCTTGGATGCAAAGGCTTGAGCGTTGGAGCATTCTAGGTGTAGTTTGTTTTATGTTTATGTTCAATTTCTTATTCTCTGATTTTGTTGCAGCCATGAGTGGCTAAACCCCCCTTAGTTAGGGGGTGATTCGAAACCATGTACATACTTGCAATATGAATTAATTACCTTTGGTTGTGATTTCATAAGTTATGAGTTCAATTCGTTTAACTGCTTGATGGATAACTTATTTGTGTATGTTGATTGAGAGTGCACGCTTAGTTTTCATGCATGAATATGATGCTAGAGTATAAGGGAGTTTCACCTAATAGTTACAACCTTATATTTCACAAGTAGTGAAGGTTGCTTATAAACGATCGCGTTAAATGAATTCTTGGCATTAGTTTCATGCTCATCATAGTAACGAAGGCCTCGTCAACACTTATAGTTCTCATGTTGCTTAATGATCTTTGATTGTATCTTTGTTGTGCTTTTCACGTAAGGAACTTTTGAAGAATGCTTTGAATTGTTGTATGCGCATTCCCATCCAATTCATTAACTTAAGGAGAACTTGAAGGTTAATTTAAGCGAACCTAATTAACTTGGGGTGTTGAGCTTCATAACTTATCGAAAGAACAACTGAAAATTGGTTTGTATGCGAGTGTGTCATGTGTGGAGAAGAACCCTCTAGCTAGCCTTCCATCCATAAGTTTCATCCAAAATCGTTTTTACAATCTGTTTTAATTACAAAGTTTGTGTCTTGTTTTCAATTTCGTCAAAACCAAATCCCCCTTTATTTTGAAGTGTTAAATTAGTTAGAATCTGTTTTGATTTGTGTTTTTAAGTGTTTTGATTCAAGTTAAAACCCAAATTCGTCCAATTTGGTGCTTGTGTCCAAAACTGCCCAGAAAGTGTTTTTAAGGCAGTTTTGAGTCTTTTGGTTGCTGTTTTGAGTCTTTTGCTTTGTTTTAGTGTTTTAAAGTTTAGTCTTGCATTCTTTGAGTCTAATTTAGTGTTTTAAACTTTGTTTTTATGTTTTTAAGTCAGTTTTCAAGTGTTTAGCAATCCCTCCTAATCCCCGGTCTAGAACGATCCCTACTTACATACTTTACTACAATTGTCAAAAGAGGGTTTAATTTGAGTGCTTAACTATTTTCGCATCAAATTTTGGCGCCGTTGCCGGGGATTAGCAACTTTGCTAATCCCTTGGATCTTTTATTTCAGTTTGTTTTAGTTTATTCCAGATTCTGACCTTGTTTTGTTTTCTTGTTTTTTTAGGTACTAGTTTATGACACGAAGATCCCAACCTATTCGTGAGAATATCTTGGACTTCGACGACGATTTTGAGCGCAATTTGAGAAGGAATAAGAATCAACAAGTGCCCAATCCACCTAGCCTTGAACCTGACCTTGAAGAACCAGTACTAGAAGAGGAAGAGGAGGCCACGGCACAGAGAGAGGAAGAAGTACCAATCATGGCAGCGGACAATCGAACCATCAAAGAGCTTTCTGCCTCGGGTGTTGGCAATGCAACACCCCTATGCATCCAATACCCCACGGCTGCTCAAGGCAAGACCGAGGAGTTCGAGTTGAAGTCAAGTTTGCTACACCACATTCCAAAATACCATGGGTTGTCCATGGAGGACCCAAACAAGCACTTGAAAGAGTTCGAAGTGGTGTGTTCAAGCATGACTCCTGTCAACGTCGACGGAAGCATATTGAAGATGAAGGCTTTTCCATTCTCTTTAATGGACAAAGCCAAAGATTGGTTGTTTGAATTAGCTCCCGGAACTGTTACATCTTGGGAGAGCATGAAACGGGCGTTTTTGGAGAAGTTCTTCCCAACTTCTCGAGTCATTCTTTTACGCAAAAGGATTAGTGGAATTCAGCAAGATGAAGGTGAATCTTTTCCTACTTATTATGAACGTTTTAAATCGCTTGTTGCTTCATGTCCACAGCACCAAATGAAGGAGGAGCTTCTTCTTCAATATTTCTACGAGGGGCTTCTACCAATTGAACGCCAAATGCTAGATGCCTCAGCGGGTGGAGCTTTGGTGGACAAGACACCCACGGCTGCCAAGATCTTGATTGCTAACCGAGCGTTGAACGCTCAACAATATGAAGGTGTTGGGCAAAGAGGCATCCCACGGCAGCAAGTGCATGAGGTAAGTTCCACATCCGACATTCACTCACAATTAGCTAATCTTACTTCCATTGTGTCTCAGATGGCCGAAGGAATGAGGGTGCAAGGACCAAGTGTGTGTGGTGTGTGTTCTATCCAAGGACATGCTTCTGAAAAGTGCCCACAATTGATTGAGAATGGTGGATGGGAGAGCGCCAATGCAATTGGATTTCAAGGCCAAAACCAACCAGGGAACGATCCATACTCTAATACGTATAATCCAGGTTGGAGAGACCATCCAAACTTCAAGTGGAGGGAGCCCCAACAATCCCAACAACAAGGGGGATTTCGGCAAAACCCCCCTGGGTTCACACGGCCCTATCCTCAAGTCCAACCCCAATCTGCCCCAAATGCTTCAGGTACGTCCCTAGACAATGATGCACTTCTTAAAATACTAACCAAGTTATCTCAGGGGCAAGAAGATCACACCCAAGCCATGCAAAACCAAAACAAAAGGGTGGATCACTTGGAGAAACAAATTGGGCAGATTGCAGATTTCGTAGGTAAGTTTCGAGACCAAGGACAACTTCCTAGTTCTACCATTCCAAATCCGAAGGGGGGCTTCGAAAGTGCAAAGGCCATACTCTTGAGAAGTGGAAAAGAAGTAGGGGCAGGTCCTAAACCATCCACATCAGGTCCTAAAGAAGATGAAAAACTGAGAACTGAAGAGGAGGAGACATGCCACCCCATGACAAAGGTGTCCAATTCGGCCAATAAGGGTAAGAATGTGTCAAATTCAGTTGATACTAATGTTTTTCCTTCAAATGTGCCTTTTCCTAGTAGGTTCATGCAAACGAAGAAAGAAGAGGCTGAAAAGGACATCCTTGATACCTTTAGAAAAGTTCAAGTTAACATACCTTTGTTGGATGCAATCAAGCAAGTCCCGAGATATGCCAAGTTTTTGAAGGAATTGTGCACCACTAGGAAAAGGATTTCGACCAAGGAGGTGGTAAAGGTAAGTGAGAATGTATCCGCCATCTTGCAACGCAAACTACCCCCCAAATGCAAAGATCCGGGTAGTTTTACCATTCCTTGTGTCATTGGTAACACTAGATTTGAATCTGCCATGCTTGATTTAGGTGCTTCTATAAATGTTATGCCATATTCCATTTATGTATCTATGAACCTAGGAGCATTGAAAAATGATGGTGTTATCATACAATTGGCCGATAGATCTAATGCCTATCCAAAGGGAGTTTTGGAAGACGTTTTGGTGCAGGTTGATCATTTGATCTTTCCGACGGATTTCTATGTTCTTGAGATGGATGAATCGGACCATGCACCTTCGCTGCCCATTCTACTTGGAAGGCCATTCATGAAGACGGCCCGGACTAAAATTGATGTGTTTAATGGAACCTTGTCCATGGAATTTGATGGGGAAGTTGTTAACTTCAATCTTTTTGATTCTATTAAGTATCCTAGTGAAGATCATTCATGTTTCTCTATTGATATTGTTGACTCTTTGGCGCAGGGATATCTTGAAGATCTGAGTGACGATGTGCTTGAAAAGGTCATTACAAGAGGCGTAGAAGTCACAACCAAGGGGGCAGAAAGTAGGCTAACCCACGGCATGCATAACCTACCCTATGTAGTGCCTCCTAGTGAGGAATTCATTGAGATAGTTGCTGCCCTTGAGTCGTTACCTAAGCATGATGGTAAGTCTCCTAACATTGAGTCAATTCCTATTTCGACTAACAAGTTGCTCCCATCAATCATTCAGGCACCTATCCTTGAACTCAAACCTTTACCAAGCCATTTGAAGTACATTTTCTTGGGGGAAAACGAGACACTACCTGCCATCATCTCCTCATCCCTCACGGCACAAGAAGAGGAGAAACTCATGCGTGTTTTGAAGGAGTTCAAATCTGCCCTAGGTTGGACTTTGGCCGATATTAAAGGTATAAGCCCTACGACTTGTATGCATCACATATTTCTTGAGGAGGGGGCCAAACCAACTAGAGAGGCTCAACGCCGTCTCAACCCTCCAATGATGGAAGTAGTGAAGAAAGAGATAATTAAGTTACTCGATTGTGGAGTAATCTATCCAATTTCGGATAGTAGGTGGGTTTCACCCATTCAATGTGTTCCAAAGAAATCGGGGGTGACTGTGGTGACAAATGCCGAAAATGAGCTTGTGCCTACACGAGTTCAAACAGGTTGGAGGGTGTGTATCGACTATAGGAAGCTAAATGCCACCACAAGGAAGGATCACTTCCCATTACCGTTCATTGACCAAATGCTTGAGAGGTTAGCGGGTTATGCTTTCTATTGTTTTCTTGATGGTTATTCTGGTTATAATCAAATTGTCATAGCACCCGAGGATCAAGAAAAAACCACTTTCACATGTCCCTTTGGTACATTTGCATATCGTCGCATGCCTTTTGGTTTATGTAATGCACCTGCCACATTTCAAAGATGCATGATGAGCATATTTTCTGATTATGTTGAGAAAAGTATTGAGGTTTTTATGGATGATTTCAGCGTTTTTGGTGCATCATTCGATGATTGTTTGCATAATCTTAGTTTGATCTTAAAACGTTGTGTTGAAACTAACCTTGTTCTTAATTGGGAAAAATGCCATTTCATGGTTAAACAAGGCATAGTCTTAGGTCATATTATCTCTGAAAAGGGCATTGAAGTTGATAAGTCAAAGATAGATCTTGTTCGTCACTTACCCTCTCCTACTTCGGTTAGAGAGGTTCGTTCTTTTCTTGGTCATGCAGGATTCTATAGACGATTTATCAAGGACTTTTCCAAGGTTGCACAACCCCTATGCCGTCTCTTACAAAAGGAAGTGTCTTTTGAGTTCAACGAGGCATGTGAGAAGGCATTCAACCATCTCAAGGACCTCCTCACCACGGCACCAATCATCACACCACCAGATTGGTCCATTCCCTTTGAATTGATGTGTGATGCCTCGGATTATGCACTTGGTGCTGTTTTGGGTCAAAGGAAAAACAAACAGCCACATGTTATTTATTATGCTTCACGCACCTTAAATGATGCTCAATTGAATTATTCTACAACTGAAAAAGAACTTTTGGCGGTTGTATTTGCTTTAGATAAATTCAGATCATATCTTATTGGAACTAAAGTAATTGTTTTCACTGACCATGCAGCCTTGAAGTATCTTTTCACCAAAAAGGAGGCCAAACCAAGGCTCATTCGTTGGATGCTACTACTGCAAGAATTCGATATTGAAATTAGGGACAAGAAAGGATGTGAAAACGTGGTGGCTGACCACCTAAGTCGAATGGTGCGTGAAGAGGACCCTATTCCCATTTTGGAAACGTTTCCAGATGAACAACTTCTGTCCATTAAGGTAAGTACCCCTTGGTATGCCGATTTGGTCAATTTCTTGGTGTCTAAGCAAGTTCCTAACACCCTAAGCAAGGCCCAACGTGATAAACTTAGAAAGGATGCACGTTTTTATGTGTGGGATGACCCATATCTGTGGAAACTCTGCCCTGATCAGATTGTGCGTCGTTGTGTTCTTGAATCTGAGTTTAATTCAATTTTGAGTTTTTGCCATTCATATGCATGTGGTGGACACTTTGGCACACAACGCACAGCGCATAAGGTTCTTGAATGTGGTTTTTATTGGCCTACGTTGTTTAGAGATGCTAGGACTTTTTGTTTGACATGTGATAGATGCCAAAGGACAGGAAATTTAGGCCAAAGAGACCAAATGCCGCAAACCCCCATTCTTGTTGTTGAAATCTTTGATGTTTGGGGTATTGATTTTATGGGTCCTTTCCCTACATCTTTTGGTTTTACTTACATTTTACTTGCGGTTGATTATGTGTCGAAGTGGGTGGAAGCTAAAGCCACCCGAACTAACGATTCTAGAGTTGTTGCAGATTTCGTTAAATCTAACATTTTCTCTAGATTTGGGATGCCTAGAGTGCTCATAAGTGATGGTGGATCTCACTTTTGCAACCGCACCATTGAGGCATTGTTGAGGAAGTATAATGTGATGCATAAGGTTTCCACACCTTATCACCCCCAAACAAGTGGCCAAGCCGAGGTTTCTAATCGAGAGATCAAACAAATCTTGGAGAAGACCGTTGGGCCAAATAGAAGAGAGTGGAGCTTGCGTTTAGAGGATGCATTGTGGGCGTATCGAACGGCTTACAAAACGCCCATTGGCATGTCCCCATTTCGGCTAGTCTATGGCAAAGCATGCCATCTGCCCGTGGAGCTTGAACACAAGGCACATTGGGCGGTCAAAACCTTCAATATGGATGTGGACACGGCTGGAAATCATAGAAAGCTCCAATTGAACGAGCTTGAGGAGATTCGGCATGATGCTTATGAGAATGCCCGGATTTACAAAGAGAAGACCAAGGCGGTTCATGACAAGATGATTAGAGGCAAAACATTCACCATTGGGCAGAAAGTGTTGCTATTTAACTCGCGTCTTCGGTTATTCCCCGGTAAGTTACGTTCTAAGTGGGTTGGTCCATTTGTTATCACTAATGTTTTTGTGCATGGTGCAGTCCAAATACAAAGTTTGAAAACCGGACAAGAATTCAAGGTGAATGGACATAGATTGAAGCCCTACTATGAGCACTTTGTTGAGCATGTCGTGGAAGAGATCCCACTCACTGCCGTGGGCACCAATGGGGACTGAACGTGTTCTTCGTCCGGCTGCAAGACGTTAAAGAAAGCGCTACTTGGGAGGCAACCCATGCATTTCAACAAAGGAAGCCTTAGGAATCACTCCAATTCCAGATTTGCGTTCCTAAAACCCTTCTCTTTGTTGCTTGTTTCTAATCTGCCATGTTTAGTTGTTTCAGTTGCTGTTTGGTTGTTTACTTTTGTTTTGTGTGATTCTATGCTTGAAACATTGAGGACAATGTTTGATTTAAGTGTGGGGGGGTAAACAATCTGTTTTGCATGATTTTCGTGGGTTTTATTCACATATGTTTATGACAAAGAAAGCATTTTCGGGAGTTATTAAGCATGTTTTAAATATGATCTCATGAATGGAATGCTACTACTTAGATGCGAGAACCAGGGACACCATATGCTCATACCAATTCCAAACTCCACAAATTGAACACACAACACACAAGATTGAAGTCAAGGGTTGTAACGGGGCTAGGGTGTTGGCTAACAAGGAAAGGTAAGGATAAACAAACGTTCTTTAGGCAATAGCAAGCATAGTAACGAAATTGACACTTAGAATTCATTTTAGAATGCAGAAATCAACTTTTAAACACAAGGGAAGATTTATGCAACACTTAGGGTCAAATTCAACTTTTTGGACCCTTTCTTCAACAACCAACACTTAAGAACTCTTTTTTTCACATATTTTTCACTCTTTTCCATTCTTTTCACAACTTTTCTTTTTCTCTTTTCTTTTCATACGAATTTTTTCTTCTTCTTTTTGTACTCAAAAACACAAGAATCCCTTCCCCCACACTTGTTTTTGATAGGAGCATATTTATGCGCCTTAGTTAGCTTGTTCTTGTGCATTTACATTGTTTTTCCTTAGTTAAAGTAATCTTTTAAGCTAGTTTTATGTGTTTTCAGGTTTTAAGGGCAAAGAATACAAAAAGGTGCATTTTGGAGCCTTTTGGAACAAAGTTGGGCTTGGAATGAATCTCACATCCTTGGAGCCAAAGGAATGGACGAAATTGAAGACCTAAAGATGCAAGGATTCCTAATCAAATGAGGATTCCTAGTCAAAGAAGGATTCCTAATCAAATGAGGATTCCTAGAAGAATGAGGATTCCTACTCCAACAAGGATTCCTACTTGAAGTAGGAAAGTTAAGCCAAGGTTTCCTATTTTGGTTTGACCTTTCCTAATCCTAAAAGTCCCTTTGTTCCAGCAACTTTGAAGGCCTTTTAAGCATTCTAGGACACAAATTACACATTCCTTGCATGGTCCAACTCCTTGCCGCACTTGTCTCACTTTCCCTTTCCCTTGCCGTGCAAGGGGACCCCTTTCCCTTTAGTTTTAGGACACTTCCCCTCTCCTAAACATCCAGCCGCACCCTCCTTGCCCTTTCCTCTTCCTTGCCGTGCAAGGGAGAGTGATTCTTTCCTATTTTCTGAATTAAAACACATTCCTAATGTGTTTTAAGTCCTTGCCGCAAATCTTAGCCAATTTCCTTTAGTTTTCTGATTTTGTTTCCTATTTCTAGAAGCTTTTGACTTAATTTCTGATTACCTAAGTCAACCTAGGGTTTTAATTCCTGATTTCCTTTAAATAAACCCCCTTGTTGCAGCCACAAAGGACGCATTCACTACCATTCACGCCAGAAAACTTCACCCATTCTCTGCAGCCACCATCCTTCACAAAACACCATAGTTTCTGACCAAAAACCATCCTTGCCGCACCCTACATCCATCCTAAATACAATTCTAGCATCCTACACCATCCATAACCCCCAAATTCCATCATCAACCTTTGTGCCGCAATCAAGGAAGGGAAGGAGAGTTCTTGGACGTGCTTGCTATTCACTTTGAATCGCTGGAGCGTTTAGGTGTTTTCTTTCTTTTGTTTTCAATGTCTAAACTTTATATTCTTTGTGTTGTGAGTATGAGGAACTAAACCCCCCTTAGTTAGGGGGTGATTCGAAACCATGTACATACTTGCAATATGAATTGATTACCTTTGGTTGTGATTTCATAAGTTATGAGTTCAATTCGTTTAACTGCTTGATGGATAACTTATTTGTGTATGTTGATTGAGAGTGCACGCTTAGTTTTCATGCATGAATATGATGCTAGAGTATAAGGGAGTTTCACCTAATAGTTACAACCTTATATTTCACAAGTAGTGAAGGTCGCTTATAAACGATTGCGTTAAATGAATTCTTGGCATTAGTTTCATGCTCATCATAGTAACGAAGGCCTCGTCAACACTTATAGTTCTCATGTTGCTTAATGATCTTTGATTGTATCTTTATTGTGCTTTTCACGTAAGGAACTTTTGAAGAATGCTTTGAATTGTTGTATGCGCAGTCCCATCCAATTCATTAACTTAAGGAGAACTTGAAGGTTAATTTAAGCGAACCTAATTAACTTGGGGTGTTGAGTTTCATAACTTATCAAAAGAACAACTGAGAATTGGTTTGTATGCAAGTGTGTCATGTGTGGAGAAGAACCCTCTAGCTAGCCTTCCATCCATAAGTTTCATCCAAAATCGTTTTTACAATCTGTTTTAATTACAAAGTTTGTCTTGTTTTTAATTTCGTCAAAACCAAATCCCCCTTTATTTTGAAGTGTTAAATTAGTTAGAATCTGTTTTGATTTGTGTTTTTAAGTGTTTTGATTCAAGTTAAAACCCAAATTCGTCCAATTTGGTGCTTGTGTCCAAAACTGCCCAGAAAGTGTTTTTAAGGCAGTTTTGAGTCTTTTGGTTGCTGTTTTGAGTCTTTTGTTTTGTTTTAGTGTTTTAAAGTTTAGTCTTGCATTCTTTGAGTCTAATTTAGTGTTTTAAACTTTGTTTTTATGTTTTTAAGTCAGTTTTCAAGTGTTTAGCAATCCCTCCTAATCCCCGGTCTAGAACGATCCCTACTTACATACTTTACTACAATTGTCAAAAGAGGGTTTAATTTGAGTGTCAAGTTAATTTTCACATCAAATTTTTGGCGCCGTTGCCGGGGATTAGCAACTTTGCTAATCCCTTGGATCTTTTATTTCAGTTTGTTTTAGTTTATTCCAGATTCTGACCTTGTTTTGTTTTCTTGTTTTTTTTTAGGTACTAGTGTATGACTCGGAGTTCTCAACAGATTCGTGAGCATATCCTTGACTTTGACGACGATTTTGAGAGGACTTTGAGAAGGAGGAGGAATCAGCAAGCATCAAATCCTCCTAGCCCTGAACCTGAGCTCGAAGAGCAAGGAGAAGAGGAGGAGTTAGTACCCACGGCACAGATTTTGGAGGAAGTTCCAGCCATGGCAGCGGACAATCGAACCATCAAAGAGCTTTCTGCCTCGGGAGTGGGCAATGCCATGCCTTTATGCATTCAATACCCCACGGCTGCAGAAGGGAAGACCGAGGAGTTCGAGTTGAAGTCAAGTTTGCTACACCACATTCCAAAATACCATGGGTTGTCCATGGAGGACCCAAACAAGCACTTGAAGGAGTTCGAAGTGGTGTGTTCAAGCATGACTCCTGTCAACGTCGACGGAAGCATATTGAAGATGAAGGCTTTTCCATTCTCTTTAATGGACAAAGCCAAAGATTGGTTGTTTGAATTAGCTCCCGGAACTGTTACATCTTGGGAGAGAATGAAACGGGCGTTTTTGGAGAAGTTCTTCCCAACTTCTCGAGTCATTCTTTTACGCAAAAGGATTAGTGGAATTCAGCAAGATGAAGGTGAATCTTTTCCTACTTATTATGAACGTTTTAAATCACTTGTTGCTTCATGTCCACAGCACCAAATGAAGGAGGAGCTTCTTCTACAATATTTCTACGAGGGGCTTCTACCAATGGAACGCCAAATGCTAGATGCCTCAGCGGGTGGAGCTTTGGTGGACAAGACACCCACGGCTGCCAAGATCTTGATTGCTAACCGAGCGTTGAATGCTCAACAATATGAAGGTGTTGGGCAAAGAGGCACCCCACGGCAGCAAGTGCGTGAGGTAAGTTCCACATCCGACATTCACTCACAATTAGCTAATCTTACTTCCATTGTGTCTCAGATGGCCGAAGGAATGAGGGTGCAAGGACCAAGTGTGTGTGGTGTGTGTTCTATCCAAGGACATGCTTCTGAAAAGTGCCCACAATTGATTGAGAATGGTGGATGGGAGAGCGCTAATGCAATTGGATTTCAAGGCCAAAACCAACCAAGGAACGATCCATACTCTAATACGTATAATCCAGGTTGGAGAGACCATCCAAACTTCAAGTGGAGGGAGCCCCAACAATCCCAACAACAAGGGGGATTTCGGCAAAACCCCCCTGGGTTCACACGGCCCTATCCTCAAATCCAACCCCAATCTGCCCCAAATGCTTCAGGTACGTCCCTAGACAATGATGCACTTCTTAAAATACTAACCAAGTTATCTCAGGGGCAAGAAGATCACACCCAAGCCATGCAAAACCAAAACAAAAGGGTGGATCACTTGGAGAAACAAATTGGGCAGATTGCAGATTTCGTAGGTAAGTTTCGAGACCAAGGACAACTTCCTAGTTCCACCATTCCAAATCCGAAGGGGGGCTTCGAAAGTGCAAAGGCCATACTCTTGAGAAGTGGAAAAGAAGTCGGGGCAGGCTCACAACCATCAACATCAGGTCACAAAGAAGATGAAAGACTTCAATTTGATACTAATGTTTTTCCTTCAAATGTACCTTTCCCTAGTAGGTTCATGCAAACGAAGAAAGAAGAGGCTGAAAAGGACATCCTTGATACCTTTAGAAAAGTTCAAGTTAACATACCTTTGTTGGATGCAATCAAGCAAGTCCCGAGATATGCCAAGTTTTTGAAGGAATTGTGCACCACTAGGAAAAGGATTTCGACCAAGGAGGTGGTAAAGGTAAGTGAGAATGTATCCGCCATCTTGCAACGCAAACTACCTCCCAAATGCAAGGATCCGGGTAGTTTTACCATTCCTTGTGTCATTGGTAACACTAGATTTGAATCTGCCATGCTTGATTTAGGTGCTTCTATAAATGTTATGCCATATTCCATTTATGTATCTATGAACCTAGGAGCATTGAAAAATGATGGTGTTATCATACAATTGGCCGATAGATCTAATGCCTATCCAAAGGGAGTTTTGGAAGACGTTTTGGTGCAGGTTGATCATTTGATCTTTCCGGCGGATTTCTATGTTCTTGAGATGGATGAATCGGACCATGCACCTTCGCTGCCCATTCTACTTGGAAGGCCATTCATGAAGACGGCCCGGACTAAAATTGATGTGTTTCATGGAACCTTGTCCATAGAATTTGATGGGGAAGTTGTTAACTTCAATCTTTCTGATTCTATTAAGTATCCTAGTGAAGATCATTCATGTTTCTCTATTGATATTGTTGACTCTTTGGCGCAGGGATATCTTGAAGATTTGAGTGACGATGTGCTTGAAAAGGTCATTACAAGAGGCGTAGAAGTCAAAACCAAGGGGGCAGAAAGTAGGCTAACCCACGGCATGCATAACCTACCCTATGCCGTGCCTCCTAGTGAGGAATTCATTGAGATAGTTGCTGCCCTTGAGTCGTTACCTAAGCATGATGGTAAGTCTCCTAACATTGAGTCAATTCCTATTTCGACTAACAAGTTGCTTCCATCAATCATTCAGGCACCTATCCTTGAACTCAAACCTTTACCAAGCCATTTGAAGTACATTTTCTTGGGGGAAAACGAGACACTACCTGCCATCATCTCCTCATCCCTCACGGCACAAGAAGAGGAGAAACTCATGCGTGTTTTGAAGGAGTTCAAATCTGCCCTAGGTTGGACTTTGGCCGATATTAAAGGTATAAGCCCTACGACTTGTATGCATCACATATTTCTTGAGGAGGGGGCCAAACCAACTAGAGAGGCTCAACGCCGTCTCAACCCTCCAATGATGGAAGTAGTGAAGAAAGAGATAATTAAGTTACTCGATTGTGGAGTAATCTATCCAATTTCGGATAGTAGGTGGGTTTCACCCATTCAATGTGTTCCAAAGAAATCAGGGGTGACTGTGGTGACAAATGCCGAAAATGAGCTTGTGCCTACACGAGTTCAAACAGGTTGGAGGGTGTGTATCGACTATAGGAAGCTAAATGCCACCACAAGGAAGGATCACTTCCCATTACCATTCATTGACCAAATGCTTGAGAGGTTAGCGGGTTATGCTTTCTATTGTTTTCTTGATGGTTATTCTGGTTATAATCAAATTGTCATAGCACCCGAGGATCAAGAAAAAACCACTTTCACATGTCCCTTTGGTACATTTGCATATCGTCGCATGCCTTTTGGTTTATGTAATGCACCTGCCACATTTCAAAGATGCATGATGAGCATATTTTCTGATTATGTTGAGAAAAGTATTGAGGTTTTTATGGATGATTTCAGCGTTTTTGGTGCATCATTCGATGATTGTTTGCATAATCTTAGTGGTGCGAAAATAAGTTAAGCACTCAAATTAAACCCTCTTTTGACAATTGTAGTAAAGTATGTAAGTAGGGATCGTTCTAGACCGGGGATTAGGAGGGATTGCTAAACACTTGAAAACTGACTTAAAAACATAAAAACAAAGTTTAAAACACTAAATTAGACTCAAAGAATGCAAGACTAAACTTTAAAACACTAAAACAAAACAAAAGACTCAAAACAGCAACCAAAAGACTCAAAACTGCCTTAAAAACACTTTCTGGGCAGTTTTGGACACAAGCACCAAATTGGACGAATTTGGGTTTTAACTTGAATCAAAACACTTAAAAACACAAATCAAAACAGATTCTAACTAATTTAACACTTCAAAATAAAGGGGGATTTGGTTTTGACGAAATTAAAAACAAGACAAACTTTGTAATTAAAACAGATTGTAAAAACGATTTTGGATGAAACTTATGGATGGAAGGCTAGCTAGAGGGTTCTTCTCCACACATGACACACTTGCATACAAACCAATTTTCAGTTGTTCTTTCGATAAGTTATGAAACTCAACACCCCAAGTTAATTAGGTTCGCTTAAATTAACCTTCAAGTTCTCCTTAAGTTAATGAATTGGATGGGAATGCGCATACAACAATTCAAAGCATTCTTCAAAAGTTCCTTACGTGAAAAGCACAACAAAGATACAATCAAAGATCATTAAGCAACATGAGAACTATAAGTGTTGACGAGGCCTTCGTTACTATGATGAGCATGAAACTAATGCCAAGAATTCATTTAACGCGATCGTTTATAAGCGACCTTCACTACTTGTGAAATATAAGGTTGTAACTATTAGGTGAAACTCCCTTATACTCTAGCATCATATTCATGCATGAAAACTAAGCGTGCACTCTCAATCAACATACACAAATAAGTTATCCATCAAGCAGTTAAACGAATTGAACTCATAACTTATGAAATCACAACCAAAGGCAATCAATTCATATTGCAAGTATGTACATGGTTTCGAATCACCCCCTAACTAAGGGGGGTTTAGTTCCTCATACTGATGCGACAATTAGCTTGACACTCAAATTAAACCCTCTTGTGACGATTGTAGTAAAGATGCAAGTAGGGATCGTTCTGGACCGGGGATTAGGAGGGCTTGCTAAAACCTCTAAACTGACTCTAAAACATAAAAACAAAATTAAAAACGTAAGGAAAGACTCACAAGACTCAAAAGAAGTGCAAAAGACTCAAAACTGCCTAAAAACACTACTTAGGCAGTTTCTGACCTAAAATGAACTTTGGACGAAAATATGGTTTTGGTTTGAACGAATTTAAAGCTAAAACAAACAAGAATGTAAAACTGGCAGATTTGAAGTAAAACAACTTAAACGTTTTGGGACTCAAATGGGTTATGGATTGGCTAGAGGTCCATTTTTCACACATGACACACTTGCACATAAATCGATTTCCAATTGCTTTCCAATGAATTATGAAGCCCAACACCCCAAGTTAACCGTGATGCACAAATTAACCCTCAGATTTTCCTTGAATCATTGAATTGGATGAATGCATGCGACAATCCAAATTATTCTCCAAAAGTCCTCTACATGAATGCATAATAGAGATACAATTAGAAATCATTAAGTTCCATGAAAATCATAAGTGTTGGCGAGACATTCGTAACTATGAATGCATGATACGTTTGTCAAGAATTCAATTAACGCGATTGTTTATAAGCAACCTCCACTACTTGTGACTATGAACTTGTAACGATTAGGTGAAACTTATTCATAATCTAGCATCAAATCTGTGCATGAAAACTAAGTATGCATCCTTAATCAACATACACAAATAAGTTATCAATCAAATAGTTAATTGAATTGCATTCAAAAACTCATCAAATCACAATTGAAAGCAATCGATTTATTTCACAAGCATGTTCATGGCTACAAACTTCCCCCTAGCTAACTAGGGATTTAGCCACTCATGGCTGCAACAAAATCAGAGAATAAGAAATTGAACATAAACATAAAACAAACTACACCTAGAATGCTCCAACGCTCAAGCCTTTGCATCCAAGAGTAGTCTTCTCTTCCTTCTTCTCCTTGCTGCGGCACAAGGTGTTTTGGGTAGTTATGGAGGTGTAGAATGGTGGAAGATGGTGTTGTGGTGTTTAGGAATGATGGGTGGTGCGGCTGTATGTGATATTGGGTGAATGAATGGGCTGGAATCCTGAAACTTAAGGGACTTGCGGCAAGAATGTGTGGGAGTGATTTTGGGATTGTGAATGGTGTCAAAGATGGATGGAGTGTATGGAATGGCTGAATGGTTGAATGAAATGATGGATGGAGAGTATGGAATGGCTCCCTCTTTCTTTCTTTGTAACCTGCCCGTCTGTGCCTTCTTTCCCAATCTGCTGTCATTTGCTGCACTGCCATGTGCAGATTTTCTTTCCACCTCCAACACACACCTTTCCACACCACTTTCTATTATTCTTCTTCCCACCTTCTGCACAGCTGACTCTCCACATCTGCACAGCTCACTCTCCACGTTTTGCACAGCTTTTCTCCACGTTCTGCACAGCTTTTCTGCTGCACTCCACATGCTTGCTGCTTTTCTTCTTTTCAACCTTTCAGTGTTAAAATGGCCATAACTTCTTCTAGAAAAATGATATTAACAATCCGCGAAATGCTCCAGAAAATAGACATTCGTAGCTTTCCAAGCATATAAGGCTCATTCCATAATTCATTCTGAGCTGTCCGCAAATTGCTTCCAAAGTCAGCTGACCTGCACAGACAGTTTTGACGAATTTGTTACTTAAAATTCCACATATGCTATTTTTATTTTATTTGCTTGAAAAATCCTACAAAACACAAAAACAAAGTAAATAGCTCAAAAATATAAGGAACTAACTAAGAAAAGACAAGTGAATTTGATGTAAAATATATATAAATATGAGCTTATCACATACTCACAACACAAAGAATATAAAGTTTAGACATTGAAAACAAAAGAAAGAAAACACCTAAACGCTCCAGCGATTCAAAGTGAACAGCAAGCACGTCCAAGAACTCTCCTTCCCTTCCTTGATTGCGGCACAAAGGTTGATGATGGAATTTGGGGGTTATGGATGGTGTAGGATGCTGGAATTGTGTTTAGGATGGATGTAGGGTGCGGCAAGGATGGTTTTTGGTCAGAAACTATGGTGTTTTGTGAAGGATGATGGCTGCAGAGAATGGGTGAAGTTTTCTGGCGTGAATGGTAGTGAATGGATGATTTGTGGCTGCAACAAGGGTGTATATTTAAAGGGTTTTGGGTAACAAGGCTCAGAATTTAATTAGGTTAGAGAATTAAATCCAAAACTTAGAGGAAAATAGGGCCCAAGATCAGAAACTTAAGGGAAATAGGTTGGCTTTTGCGGCAAGGAAGAGGAATGTGCTCTCCTTGCTGATTTTGGGTGAAATTAAAAGGGGAATGTGAAGATTGGTGCGGCAAGGGTGTGTGGGAAGAGGAAAAGGTGCGGCACCCACTTAGGGTGGGAATTAGGTGTCCAAAAGTCTTTAGGGCCCATGCTTTGTGGCTGGAACTTAAGGAAATTTGGTTTAGGAAAGGTCAACCAAAATAGGAAACTTAGGCTTAACTTTCCTATTCCAAGTAGGAATCCTTGTGCAATTAGGAATCCTTGTCCTTCTAGGAATCCTCTTTCAATTAGGAATCCTTCACTTCAAGTCTTCAATTTCGTCCATTCCTTTTGCTCCATTCATATGTCCTTCATTCAAAGCTCCAATATGCTCCAAAAGGCTCCAAAATGCACCTTATTGCTTCATAAGCCCATTAAACCTACAAACACACGAAACTAACTCAAAATACTAGAATAACTAAGAAATAACAACGTAAATGCACGAGAACAAGCATACTAAGTCGCATAAATATGCTTCTATCAAATTCCCCCACACTTAGCTTTTGCTAGTCCTCGAGCAAAACAGAAGAACAAAACGAAACAAAGTAAACCAAACACCTTCTAAACCTTCCAACATTTGCCTCAGGGATTTCCAACGCACATGACATGTCAACGATCATCATTCCCACAGATTTTAGTCATCTTTACACTTAAGCGCATACTTAATCATAGTCACCACTTACTAGTTCACATTTAACCAATTAAAACAATGATTTGAATGTAGTAACATGCCTTAGAGAATTCACCCAATTCCTTACAAGATACACTCTTATTTTCACTCAGATTTTCTAACTACACACCCTACACTAAGTATATGTGAGAAGATTGATGTAAACATGAAAACGAATACTCACATATGTTTATAGCAAAGAAAGCATTTTCTGGAGTTATTAAGCATGTTTAGATATGATCTCATGAATGGAATGCTACTACTTAGACGCGAGAACCAGTGACACCATATGCTCATACCAATTCCAAACTCCACAAATTGAACACACAACACCCAAGATCGAAGTCAAAGGTTGTAACGGGGCTAGGGTATTGGCTAACAAAGAAGGGTAAGGATAAACAAACGTTCTTTACGCAATAGTAAGCAAAGTAGTGAAATTTGACACTTGGAATTCAATTTAGAGTGCATAAATCAACTTTTAAACACAAGGGAAGATTCATTCAACATTTAGGGCCTAATTCAACTTTTTGGACCCTTTCTTCAACAATCAACACTTTGGAACTCTTTTTCTCATATTTTTCAACTCTTTTTCATTCTTTTCACAACCTTTCTCTTCTCTTTTCTTTTTCATACGAAATTTCTTCTTTTCTTTTCTCTCTACCCGTGCACTTTGGCACACACACACAAATTCTTTCCCCCACACTTGTTTTCTGCACACAACTACTCAAAAGGAATTCCTCTAAGTCATGCTTTACTATGCTTCAAGAACAAGGGATTGGATGGTCCTATTCTAGGCTAGGTGAGGATGATGCGGGTTAAGAAAGAAAATAGGCTAAACAAGGCTCAACGGGGTTAAACCTAAACAAAACATATGATTGAAGGGATTCGGCTATTTGGCTTTGGTGGCACTAAACAACTTCATCTTGAACGTGTGTTATGCAAATCAATATCATGCTTTGAATGAAACGGATATGAGTTCTAGCATTTGGAACTAAATGATGAAACGCCTTCTAAGTAGTAACCAAGCAAAGAATAATGAGATCATGCAACGACTTTAGAAAACAACAATGCACAGATTATTACACTCCAAAGAACGTGTTAGGCTCAAGTCTCTCAAGGTTGTAGCGTTAAGTTGAGTTCTTTCCTTCAAGCATGTTACAAAAACTGATTTTTTTCTTTATGATTACATGTGAATTCATAAGCTACAACGACAACCAAGCATAAACCAGAGGTAAATCAAACTTCCATCCATGTTTACAACTCTCATTAACAGTCATGCAATTAAAAACCAAATCCTCATCATTGTGTTGGAAGGTACCCTAAGACACAAACAAACACACAAAAACAACTCTTTTTGGCTTTTTCAAGACAATTTTTCAAATTTTTATGAAATTTTCGGATTTTTACTTCAACATGCATAAAAACAGCTCAAAACACACTAAAAACACTAAAAACAATGAGAAACAACATTGCAAGTGATAGGTAAATAAAACCCACGAAAATCATGCAAAAACAGATTGTTTACCCCCCCACACTTAAATCAAACATTGTCCTCAATGTTTCAAACATAAACTCACATAAAAAAAACAATCAAACAACCAACAAAGAGACATAGATAGATAAGGGCAGCAAGGAAAAGGGTGAGAGAAAGCAAATCTGGATGTAGAGCCGATTCTAGGTGTCTTTATTGGCATGGGTTGCCTCCCACGAAGCGCTTGCTTTAACGTCTTGCAGCCGGACGATGCTTCCATTCAAACTCCATTGGTGCCCATGGCAAGGAGTGGTGCTGCCTCCAACCCATTTTCTTCAATTTCCTCATATAACGGATCAACGAAAGGAAGGGGGTATTGAGCTTTGGTGATTGGGCCGTTGTGCATCCTAAAGTTCATGAGAATGCTTGCACCATCGGGAATCTGATAAGGTAACTGCACCAAAGAAGGGAACCACCTCTTAATTTTAAAGGGAATTTGATTTGGATTAGATGGCTTACCTCTACGATGTGATGAAGTGGCAGCACTGTCAACTTTATTCCCCATGGCTCCCACGGCCAGTTTGGGCATTTTGAGGGCAGTGGCCGCATGGTCATTGTGCTTCACTCCCACCCCCTCGTCATTAAGGGTTCTTGATGCATCCTTGGTGCTTGGTGCTAAACCTTCCTGCCCTTTAGTTTTTATCTTATCAATAACAAAGCAAGAGTGAATAGCATTAGAAGTCTCAACAGGTTTAGAAACATTAAACTTAATCTTATCGTTACCAAACTTCATAGATAACGTCCCCTTGGCCACATCAATCTTTGTTTGGGCGGTTTTCATGAAAGGTCTCCCAAGTAGAAGCGGCATTGGGGAAGAATAGGCCGCATCTTCCATCTCTAGCACATAGAAATCGGCCGGAAAGATTAAGTGGTCAACCTGCACAAGAACATCTTCCACCACTCCCTTTGGATAGGCGTTAGAACGATCGGCCAATTGTATAATCACACCATCATTTTTCAATTCGCCCAAATTCATAGATGCATAAATAGAATATGGCATGACATTTATAGATGCACCTAAGTCAAGCATGGCATGTTCAAAGCGAGTATTTCCAATCACACAAGGAATCGTAAAGCTTCCGGGGTCTTTGCATTTAGTGGGTAACTTACGTTGCAAAACAGCAGACACATTTTCACTTACCTTCACTACCTCTTTGTTTGACATTCTCCTTTTGGTAGTGCACAGCTCCTTGAGGAATTTGGCATACTTTGGCACTTGTTTGATTGCCTCAAGAAGCGGGATGTTCACTTGCACCTTCCGGAACGTTTCAAGAATGTCCTTCTCACTCTCATCTTTTTTCAATTGCATGAACCTGCTAGGAAAAGGTACATTGGGCAGATTAGGCCTTGAATTAAGTGAATTAGACACTAAATTACCTTGTTTGGCCGAATTGGGCTGAATGGGTGCTTGCGGCAAGGGTTGCTTCACCCTTGCCGTGGGTGTGCCTTGTGCATCCTCGGATTGCAACTCCTCCTCTTCAGTTCTCAGTTTTTCATCTTCTTTAGGACCTGATGTGGATGGTTTAGGACCTGCCCCTACTTCTTTTCCACTTCTCAAGAGTATGGCCTTTGCACTTTCGAAGCCCCCCTTCGGATTTGGAATGGTAGAACTAGGAAGTTGTCCTTGGTCTCGAAACTTACCTACGAAATATGCAATCTGCCCAATTTGTTTCTCCAAGTGATCCACCCTTTTGTTTTGGGTTTGCATGGCTTGGGTGTGATCTTCTTGCCCCTGAGATAACTTGGTTAGTATTTTAAGAAGTGCATCATTGTCTAGGGACGTACCTGAAGCATTTGGGGCAGTTTGGGGTTGGACTTGAGGATAGGGCCGTGTGAACCCAGGGGGGTTTTGCCGAAATCCCCCTTGTTGTTGGGATTGTTGGGGCTCCCTCCACTTGAAGTTTGGATGGTCTCTCCAACCTGGATTATACGTATTAGAGTATGGATCGTTCCTTGGTTGGTTTTGGCCTTGAAATCCAATTGCATTGGCGCTCTCCCATCCACCATTCTCAATCAATTGTGGGCATTGTTCAGAAGCATGTCCTTGGATAGAACACACACCACACACACTTGGTCCTTGCACCCTCATTCCTTCGGCCATCTGAGACACAATGGAAGTAAGATTAGCTAATTGTGAGTGAATGTCGGATGTGGAACTTACCTCATGCACTTGCTGCCGTGGGGTGCCTCTTTGCCCAACACCTTCATATTGTTGAGCGTTCAACGCTCGGTTAGCAATCAAGATCTTGGCAGCCGTGGGTGTCTTGTCCACCAAAGCTCCACCCGCTGAGGCATCTAGCATTTGGCGTTCAATTGGTAGAAGCCCCTCGTAGAAATATTGAAGAAGAAGCTCCTCCTTCATTTGGTGCTGTGGACATGAAGCAACAAGTGATTTAAAACGTTCATAATAAGTAGGAAAAGATTCACCTTCATCTTGCTGAATTCCACTAATCCTTTTGCGTAAAAGAATGACTCGAGAAGTTGGGAAGAACTTCTCCAAAAACGCCCTTTTCATGCTCTCCCAAGATGTAACAGTTCCGGGAGCTAATTCAAACAACCAATCTTTGGTTTTGTCCATTAAAGAGAATGGAAAAGCCTTCATCTTCAATATGCTGCCATCCACATTCACAGGGGTCATGCTCGAGCAAACTACTTCAAATTCCTTCAAATGCTTGTTCGGGTCTTCCATGGACAGCCCATGGTACTTTGGAATGTGATGCAACAAGCTTGATTTTAACTCGAATTCCTCGGTCTTCCCTTCTGCAGCCGTGGGGTATTGAATGCATAAAGGCATGGCATTGCCCACTCCCGAGGCAGAAAGCTCTTTGATGGTTCGATTGTCCGCTGCCATGGCTGGAACTTCCTCCAAAATCTATGCCGTGGGTACTAACTCCTCCTCTTCTCCTTGCTCTTCGAGCTCAGGTTCAGGGCTAGGAGGATTTGATGCTTGCTGATTCCTCCTCCTTCTCAAAGTCCTCTCAAAATCGTCGTCAAAGTCAAGGATATGCTCACGAATCTGTTGAGAACTCCGAGTCATACACTAGTACCTAAAAAAAAACAAGAAAACAAAACAAGGTCAGAATCTGGAATAAACTAAAACAAACTGAAATAAAAGATCCAAGGGATTAGCAAAGTTGCTAATCCCCGGCAACGGCGCCAAAAATTTGGTGCGAAAATAAGTTAAGCACTCAAATTAAACCCTCTTTTGACAATTGTAGTAAAGTATGTAAGTAGGGATCGTTCTAGACCGGGGATTAGGAGGGATTGCTAAACACTTGAAAACTGACTTAAAAACATAAAAACAAAGTTTAAAACACTAAATTAGACTCAAAGAATGCAAGACTAAACTTTAAAACACTAAAACAAAACAAAAGACTCAAAACAGCAACCAAAAGACTCAAAACTGCCTTAAAAACACTTTCTGGGCAGTTTTGGACACAAGCACCAAATTGGACGAATTTGGGTTTTAACTTGAATCAAAACACTTAAAAACACAAATCAAAACAGATTCTAACTAATTTAACACTTCAAAATAAAGGGGGATTTGGTTTTGACGAAATTAAAAACAAGACAAACTTTGTAATTAAAACAGATTGTAAAAACGATTTTGGATGAAACTTATGGATGGAAGGCTAGCTAGAGGGTTCTTCTCCACACATGACACACTTGCATACAAACCAATTTTCAGTTGTTCTTTCGATAAGTTATGAAACTCAACACCCCAAGTTAATTAGGTTCGCTTAAATTAACCTTCAAGTTCTCCTTAAGTTAATGAATTGGATGGGAATGCGCATACAACAATTCAAAGCATTCTTCAAAAGTTCCTTACGTGAAAAGCACAACAAAGATACAATCAAAGATCATTAAGCAACATGAGAACTATAAGTGTTGACGAGGCCTTCGTTACTATGATGAGCATGAAACTAATGCCAAGAATTCATTTAACGCGATCGTTTATAAGCGACCTTCACTACTTGTGAAATATAAGGTTGTAACTATTAGGTGAAACTCCCTTATACTCTAGCATCATATTCATGCATGAAAACTAAGCGTGCACTCTCAATCAACATACACAAATAAGTTATCCATCAAGCAGTTAAACGAATTGAACTCATAACTTATGAAATCACAACCAAAGGCAATCAATTCATATTGCAAGTATGTACATGGTTTCGAATCACCCCCTAACTAAGGGGGGTTTAGTTCCTCATACTCACAACACAAAGAATATAAAGTTTAGACATTGAAAACAAAAGAAAGAAAACACCTAAACGCTCCAGCGATTCAAAGTGAACAGCAAGCACGTCCAAGAACTCTCCTTCCCTTCCTTGATTGCGGCACAAAGGTTGATGATGGAATTTGGGGGTTATGGATGGTGTAGGATGCTGGAATTGTGTTTAGGATGGATGTAGGGTGCGGCAAGGATGGTTTTTGGTCAGAAACTATGGTGTTTTGTGAAGGATGATGGCTGCAGAGAATGGGTGAAGTTTTCTGGCGTGAATGGTAGTGAATGGATGATTTGTGGCTGCAACAAGGGTGTATATTTAAAGGGTTTTGGGTAACAAGGCTCAGAATTTAATTAGGTTAGAGAATTAAATCCAAAACTTAGAGGAAAATAGGGCCCAAGATCAGAAACTTAAGGGAAATAGGTTGGCTTTTGCGGCAAGGAAGAGGAATGTGCTCTCCTTGCTGATTTTGGGTGAAATTAAAAGGGGAATGTGAAGATTGGTGCGGCAAGGGTGTGTGGGAAGAGGAAAAGGTGCGGCACCCTACTTAGGGTGGGAATTAGGTGTCCAAAAGTCTTTAGGGCCCATGCTTTGTGGCTGGAACTTAAGGAAATTTGGTTTAGGAAAGGTCAACCAAAATAGGAAACTTAGGCTTAACTTTCCTATTCCAAGTAGGAATCCTTGTGCAATTAGGAATCCTTGTCCTTCTAGGAATCCTCTTTCAATTAGGAATCCTTCACTTCAAGTCTTCAATTTCGTCCATTCCTTTTGCTCCATTCATATGTCCTTCATTCAAAGCTCCAATATGCTCCAAAAGGCTCCAAAATGCACCTTATTGCTTCATAAGCCCATTAAACCTACAAACACACGAAACTAACTCAAAATACTAGAATAACTAAGAAATAACAACGTAAATGCACTAAGCATACTAAGTCGCATAAATATGCTTCTATCACTTAGTTTGATCTTAAAACGTTGTGTTGAAACTAACCTTGTTCTTAATTGGGAAAAATGTCATTTCATGGTTAAACAAGGCATAGTCTTAGGTCATATTATCTCTGAAAAGGGCATTGAAGTTGATAAGTCAAAGATAGATCTTGTTCGTCACTTACCCTCTCCTACTTCGGTTAGAGAGGTTCGTTCTTTTCTTGGTCATGCAGGATTCTATAGACGATTTATCAAGGACTTTTCCAAGGTTGCACAACCCCTATGCCGTCTCTTACAAAAGGAAGTGTCTTTTGAGTTCAACGAGGCATGTGAGAAGGCATTCAACCATCTCAAGGACCTCCTCACCACGGCACCAATCATCACACCACCAGATTGGTCCATTCCCTTTGAATTGATGTGTGATGCCTCGGATTATGCACTTGGTGCTGTTTTGGGTCAAAGGAAAAACAAACAGCCACATGTTATTTATTATGCTTCACGCACCTTAAATGATGCTCAATTGAATTATTCTACAACCGAAAAAGAACTTTTGGCGGTTGTATTTGCTTTAGATAAATTCAGATCATATCTTATTGGAACTAAAGTAATTGTTTTCACTGACCATGCAGCCTTGAAGTATCTTTTCACCAAAAAGGAGGCCAAACCAAGGCTCATTCGTTGGATGCTACTACTGCAAGAATTCGATATTGAAATTAGGGACAAGAAAGGATGTGAAAACGTGGTGGCTGACCACCTAAGTCGAATGGTGCGTGAAGAGGACCCTATTCCCATTTTGGAAACGTTTCCAGATGAACAACTTCTGTCCATTAAGGTAAGTACCCCTTGGTATGCCGATTTGGTCAATTTCTTGGTGTCTAAGCAAGTTCCTAACACCCTAAGCAAGGCCCAACGTGATAAACTTAGAAAGGATGCACGTTTTTATGTATGGGATGACCCATATCTGTGGAAAATCTGCCCTGATCAGATTGTGCGTCGTTGTGTTCTTGAATCTGAGTTTAATTCAATTTTGAGTTTTTGCCATTCATATGCATGTGGTGGACACTTTGGCACACAACGCACAGCGCATAAGGTTCTTGAATGTGGTTTTTATTGGCCTACGTTGTTTAGAGATGCTAGGACTTTTTGTTTGACATGTGATAGATGCCAAAGGACAGGAAATTTAGGCCAAAGAGACCAAATGCCGCAAACCCCCATTCTTGTTGTTGAAATCTTTGATGTTTGGGGTATTGATTTTATGGGTCCTTTCCCTACATCTTTTGGTTTTACTTACATTTTACTTGCGGTTGATTATGTGTCGAAATGGGTGGAAGCTAAAGCCACCCGAACTAACGATTCTAGAGTTGTTGCAGATTTCGTTAAATCTAACATTTTCTCTAGATTTGGGATGCCTAGAGTGCTTATAAGTGATGGTGGATCTCACTTTTGCAACCGCACCATTGAGGCATTGTTGAGGAAGTATAATGTGATGCATAAGGTTTCCACACCTTATCACCCCCAAACAAGTGGCCAAGCCGAGGTTTCTAATCGAGAGATCAAACAAATCTTGGAGAAGACCGTTGGACCAAATAGAAAAGATTGGAGCTTGCGTTTAGAGGATGCATTGTGGGCGTATCGAACGGCTTACAAAACGCCCATTAGCATGTCCCCATTTCGGCTAGTCTATGGCAAAGCATGCCATCTGCCCGTGGAGCTTGAACACAAGGCACATTGGGCGGTCAAAACCTTCAATATGGATGTGGACACGGCTGGAAATCATAGAAAGCTCCAATTGAACGAGCTTGAGGAGATTCGGCATGATGCTTATGAGAATGCCCGGATTTACAAAGAAAAGACCAAGGCGGTTCATGACAAGATGATTAGAGGCAAAACATTCACCATTGGGCAGAAAGTGTTGCTATTTAACTCTCGTCTTCGGTTATTCCCCGGTAAGTTACGTTCTAAGTGGGTTGGTCCATTTGTTATCACTAATGTTTTTGTGCATGGTGCAGTCCAAATACAAAGTTTGAAAACCGGACAAGAGTTCAAGGTGAATGGACATAGATTGAAGCCCTACTATGAGCACTTTGTTGAGCATGTTGTGGACGAGATCCCACTCACTGCCGTGGGCACCAATGGGGACTGAACGTGTTCTTCGTCCGGCTGCAAGACGTTAAAGAAAGCGCTACTTGGGAGGCAACCCATGCATTTCAACAAAGGAAGCCTTAGGAATCACTCCAATTACAGATTTGCGTTCCTACAACCCTTCTCTTTGTTGCTTGTTTCTAATCTGCCATGTTTAGTTGTTTCAGTTGCTGTTTGGTTGTTTACTTTTGTTTTGTGTGATTCTATGCTTGAAACATTGAGGACAATGTTTGATTTAAGTGTGGGGGGGTAAACAATCTGTTTTGCATGATTTTCGTGGGTTTTATTCACCTATCACTTCTAATGATGTTTCTTGCTGTTTTTAAGTGTTTTTAAGCTGTTTTGGTGTGTTTTAGTGTGTTTTGTTTTAAAAATCCGAAAATTTCATAAAAATTTGAAAAATTTGTTTTGAAAAAGCCAAAAAGAGTTGTTTTTGTGTGTTTGTTTGTGTCTTAGGGTACCTTCCAACACAATGATGAGGATTTGGTTTTTAATTGCATGACTGTTAATGAGAGTTGTAAACATGGATGGAAGTTTGATTTACTCTTTGGTTTATGCTTGGTTGTGGTTATAGCTTATGAATTCACATGCAATCACAAAGGAAAAATCAGTTTTTGTAACATGCTTGAAGGAAGGAACTCAAACTAACGCTACAACCCTGAGAGACTTGAGCTTATAACGTTCTTTGGAGTGTTTATAATCTGTGCATCATTGCTTTCTAAAGTCGTTGCATGATCTCATTATTCTTTGCTTGGTTACTACTTAGAAGGCGTTTCATCATTTAGTTCCAAATGCTAGAACTCATATCCGTTTAATTCAAAGCATGATATTGATTTGCATAACACACGAACAAGATGAAGTTTTGTAGAAAACCAAGAGCCAAACAGCCATCCCCCGTGCAAAATGTGTTTAGGTTTAACCCCGTTGAGCCTTGTTTAGCCTATGTTCTTTGTTAACCCACATCATTCTCACCTAGCCTAGATTAGGACCATCCATACCCTTGTTCTTGAAGCATAGTAAAGCATGACTTAGAGGAATTCCTTTTGAGTAGTTGTGTGCAGAAAACAAGTGTGGGGGAAAGAATTTGTGTGTGTGTGCCAAAGTGCACGGGTAGAGAGAAAAGAAAAGAAGAAATTTCGTATGAAAAAGAAAAGAGAAAAGAAAAGTTGTGAAAAGAATGAAAAAGAGTTGAAAAATATGAGAAAAAGAGTTCCAAAGTGTTGATTGTTGAAGAAAGGGTCCAAAAAGTTGAATTAGGCCCTAAATATTGAATGAATCTTCCCTTGTGTTTAAAAGTTGATTTATGCACTCTAAATTGAATTCCAAGTGTCAAATTTCATTACTTTGCTTACTATTGCTTAAAGAACGTTTGTTTATCCTTACCCTTCTTTGTTAGCCAATACCCTAGCCCCGTTACAACCTTTGACTTCGATCTTGGGTGTTGTGTGTTTCAATTTGTGGAGTTTGGAATTGGTATGAGCATATGGTGTCACTGGTTCTCGCATCTAAGTAGTAGCATTCCATTCATGAGATCATATTCATTCATAACTCCAGAAAATGCTTTCTTTGCTATAAACATATGTGAGTATTCGTTTTCATATTTACATCAATCTTCTCACATATACTTAGTGTAGGGTGTGTAGTCAGAAATTCTGAGTGAAAATAGAGAGTATCTTGTAAGGAATTGAGTGAATTCTCTAAGGCATGTTACTACATTCAAAACATTGTTTTAATTGGTTAAATGTGAACTAGTAAGTGGTGACTATGATTAAGTATGCGCTTAAATGTAAAGATGACTAAAATCTGTGGGAATGATGATCTTTGACATGTCATGTGCGTTGGAAATCCCTGAGGCAAATGTTGGAAGGTTTAGAGTGTGTTTTGTTTCGTTTTGATTGTTTTGTTTATGTTGTTTTGCTCGAGGACTAGCAAAAGCTAAGTGTGGGGGAATTTGATAGGAGCATATTTATGCGCCTTAGTTAGCTTGTTCTTGTGCATTTACATTGTTTTTCCTTAGTTAAAGTAATCTTTTAAGCTAGTTTTATGTGTTTTCAGGTTTTAAGGGCAAAGAATACAAAAAGGTGCATTTTGGAGCCTTTTGGAACAAAGTTGGGCTTGGAATGAATCTCACATGCTTGGAGCCAAAGGAATGGACGAAATTGAAGACCTAAAGATGCAAGGATTCCTAATCAAATGAGGATTCCTAGTCAAAGAAGGATTCCTAATCAAATGAGGATTCCTAGAAGAATGAGGATTCCTACTCCAACAAGGATTCCTACTTGAAGTAGGAAAGTTAAGCCAAGGTTTCCTATTTTGGTTTGACCTTTCCTAATCCTAAAAGTCCCTTTGTTCCAGCAACTTTGAAGGCCTTTTAAGCATTCTAGGACACAAATTACACATTCCTTGCATGGTCCAACTCCTTGCCGCACTTGTCTCACTTTCCCTTTCCCTTGCCGTGCAAGGGGACCCCTTTCCCTTTAGTTTTAGGACACTTCCCCTCTCCTAAACATCCAGCCGCACCCTCCTTGCCCTTTCCTCTTCCTTGCCGTGCAAGGGAGAGTGATTCTTTCCTATTTTCTGAATTAAAACACATTCCTAATGTGTTTTAAGTCCTTGCCGCAAATCTTAGCCAATTTCCTTTAGTTTTCTGATTTTGTTTCCTATTTCTAGAAGCTTTTGACTTAATTTCTGATTACCTAAGTCAACCTAGGGTTTTAATTCCTGATTTCCTTTAAATAAACCCCCTTGTTGCAGCCACAAAGGACGCATTCACTACCATTCACGCCAGAAAACTTCACCCATTCTCTGCAGCCACCATCCTTCACAAAACACCATAGTTTCTGACCAAAAACCATCCTTGCCGCACCCTACATCCATCCTAAATACAATTCTAGCATCCTACACCATCCATAACCCCCAAATTCCATCATCAACCTTTGTGCCGCAATCAAGGAAGGGAAGGAGAGTTCTTGGACGTGCTTGCTGTTCACTTTGAATCGCTGGAGCGTTTAGGTGTTTTCTTTCTTTTGTTTTCAATGTCTAAACTTTATATTCTTTGTGTTGTGAGTATGAGGAACTAAACCCCCCTTAGTTAGGGGGTGATTCGAAACCATGTACATACTTGCAATATGAATTGATTACCTTTGGTTGTGATTTCATAAGTTATGAGTTCAATTCGTTTAACTGCTTGATGGATAACTTATTTGTGTATGTTGATTGAGAGTGCACGCTTAGTTTTCATGCATGAATATGATGCTAGAGTATAAGGGAGTTTCACCTAATAGTTACAACCTTATATTTCACAAGTAGTGAAGGTCGCTTATAAACGATCGCGTTAAATGAATTCTTGGCATTAGTTTCATGCTCATCATAGTAACGAAGGCCTCGTCAACACTTATAGTTCTCATGTTGCTTAATGATCTTTGATTGTATCTTTATTGTGCTTTTCACGTAAGGAACTTTTGAAGAATGCTTTGAATTGTTGTATGCGCAGTCCCATCCAATTCATTAACTTAAGGAGAACTTGAAGGTTAATTTAAGCGAACCTAATTAACTTGGGGTGTTGAGTTTCATAACTTATCAAAAGAACAACTGAAAATTGGTTTGTATGCAAGTGTGTCATGTGTGGAGAAGAACCCTCTAGCTAGCCTTCCATCCATAAGTTTCATCCAAAATCGTTTTTACAATCTGTTTTAATTACAAAGTTTGTCTTGTTTTTAATTTCGTCAAAACCAAATCCCCCTTTATTTTGAAGTGTTAAATTAGTTAGAATCTGTTTTGATTTGTGTTTTTAAGTGTTTTGATTCAAGTTAAAACCCAAATTCGTCCAATTTGGTGCTTGTGTCCAAAACTGCCCAGAAAGTGTTTTTAAGGCAGTTTTGAGTCTTTTGGTTGCTGTTTTGAGTCTTTTGTTTTGTTTTAGTGTTTTAAAGTTTAGTCTTGCATTCTTTGAGTCTAATTTAGTGTTTTAAACTTTGTTTTTATGTTTTTAAGTCAGTTTTCAAGTGTTTAGCAATCCCTCCTAATCCCCGGTCTAGAACGATCCCTACTTACATACTTTACTACAATTGTCAAAAGAGGGTTTAATTTGAGTGTCAAGTTAATTTTCACATCAGTTTTCTGCAAACAATTACTCAAAACGAATTCCCTTTAAATCATGCTTTACTACGCTTCAAGAACAAGGGTATGGATAGTCCTAATCTAGGCTAGGTGAGAATGATGTGGGTTAACAAAGAAATAGGCTAAACAAGGCTCAACGGGGTTAAACCTAAACACAATGCACGGGGGATGGCTGTTTGGCTCTTGGTTTACTACACAACTTCATCTTGTTTTTGTGTTATGCACTCAATACAATGCTTTGAATGAAACGGATATGAGTTCTAGTATTTGGAACAAAATGATGAAACGCCTTCTAAGTAGTAACCAAGCAAAGAATGATGAGATCATGCAACGACTTTAGAAAACAATGAATGCACAGATTTTTAACTCTCCAAAGAACGTTTAGGCTCAAGTCTCACAGGGTTGTAGCGTTAATTTGGGTTCTTTCCTTCAAGCATGTTACAAAAACTGATTTTTTTCTTTTGTAATCAAATGCGAATTCATAAACAACAACGACAACCAAGCATAAACCAAAGGCATATCAAACTTCCATCCATGTTTACAATTTTCCTTAACAGTCATGCAATTAAAAACCAAATCCTCATCATTGGGTTGGAAGGTACCCTAAGACAAACAAACACACAAAAACAACTCTTTTTGGCTTTTTCAACACAATTTTTAAAATTTTTATGAAATTTTCGGATTTTTATGTCAAAACTCGCTAAAATGCATCAAAACACACTAAAAACACATAAAAACAGTGAAAAACAACATTGCAAGTGATAGGTGAATAAAACCCACGAAAATCATGCAAAAACAGCTTGTTTACCCCCCCACACTTAAATCAAACATTGTCCTCAATGTTTCAAACATAAACTCACACAAAAGCAAACAAACAAACAACAAACAAAACACAATAAGCATGGCAGAATATAAACAACAAAGAGAAGGGTTTAGGGACGCAAATCTGGAAATGGAGTGCTTTCTCGGTCTTCCTTTGTTGATTGCATGGGTTGCCTCCCAAGAAGCGCTTGCTTTAACGTCGTGCAGCCGGACGATTCCTCGATTTAAGCTCCATTGGTGCCCACGGCATGGAAGGGAATGGCCTTCACGACATACTTCTTAAAACGTCTATGCATTGAATCCTTGAATGGAAGCGGATAGTGATCCTTTCTGTTTTTGGTGTTTTGCTTCCTTACGTCAAGGTGAACTTTCTCACCACCTTTTGTTCGATTAAGTCCCTGCACCAAAGAAGGTAACAACCTATTAGTCGAAATGGGAATTGATTTTGGAATTGGAGACTTACCCATGTATTGCATTGAAGTGGCAGATTTGTCAAGAATTGCACAATGGTTGCTCTCGGCTAGATTGGGCTTTTTGAGGGTTGTGACCGAATTTCCTACTCCAATTCCTTCTTCTTTGGTGGGTTGAAATCCATTCTGCTTGATTAGTGATGAACATTCCTGCCTTATATCTTTAATTACATTAATAGCACAACAAGAATGAACATCATTAGTATGCTCAACTGATTCAGAAATTTTAAAATTAATCATATCACCACCAAATTGCATCGTTACTGCTCCTTTAGCCACATCAATCTTGGTGTTGGTTGTTTTCATGAAAGGTCGTCCAAGTAAGAGTGGCGGTGATGGAGAGTGGGCGGTTTCCTCCATGTCAAGCACATAAAAATCTGCAGGAAAAATCAAATAGTCTACCTGCACAAAAACATCCTCCAAAACTCCTTTTGGATATGCGTTAGATCTATCGGCCAATTGAATAACAACACCATCCTTTTTTAGCTCTCCTAGATTCATAGATGCATAAACAGAATATGGCATGGCATTAATTGATGCACCTAAATCTAGCATAGCATGTTCAAACTTAGTATTTCCAATAACACAAGGAATCGTGAAACTACCCGGATCTTTGCATTTAGGTGGTAGTTTTCTTTGTAAGATCGCAGAAACATTCTCACTTACCTGGACCACTTCTTTCTCCCGAATCCGTTTCCTTGTTGTACAAAGCTTCTTCAAAAACTTGGCATACTTGGGAATTTGCTTAATTGCATCAAGAAGCGGAATATTGACATGCACTTTCCTAAACGTCTCTAGAACATCTTTTTCCTCCTCTTCGTTCTTTGATTGCATAAATCTGCTAGGAAAGGGTACATTGGGTGGAATAGGGTTAGAATTAATCAAATTTGGACCCAACTTACTTGTGTTGGACGTTTTGGGAGGTTTAGGTGCACTAGAAGGCTGCGGCAAGGGTGCATCACCCTTTGCCGTGGCTTCCTCTTGTTCTGCCTTTTCTTGTAACAACTTTTCGTCCTCCTTTTGGGCAGATTTGGACGGGTTGGGGTCAGATCCAACTTCTTTTCCACTTCGCAAGGTGATGGCTTTGACAGATTCGAAGCCTCCCTTCGGATTCACATTCGTCGTACTAGGTAGCTTACCTTGTTCTCTAATCTGTCCAAGAAACTCAGAAATCTGCCCAATTTGTTTCTTCATGTCCATCATCTCCTTCTCATTATTTGCTATCTGATTGTCTTGCTTTTGTAACCCCTGCGAAATAGAGGTTAGTAACTGAATAGCTCGATCACTTCCCATGGACGTACCTGAGTGAGATGAGGCAGAAGTTTGTTGGGCTTGTTGTGGTGCATACGGCTTGGTATAAATTCCAGGGGGGTTTGGCCGAAATCCCCCTTGTTGGGCTGCTTGTTGTGGCTCTCTCCATTTGAAGTTTGGATGGTCCCTCCATCCGTGGTTGTAAGTATTCGAGTATGGATCGTATTGGGTTTGGTTTTGGCCTTGAAATCCAATAGAATTGGCAGATTCCCATCCTCCATTCTCAATCAACTGTGGGCATGTCTCGGATTGGTGACCTTGGATGGAGCACACGCCACAAACTTGATTTTCTTGTCGTTTTGATCCAATTACAACCTGAGACACAAGAGCGGTAAGATTAGCTATTTGTGATTGCATTTCAGAAATTGTACTTACCTCATTCACACTGTGTGGCCGTGAGCTCCCCCTCTGTCCAACACCTTCATATTGTTGTGCGTTGAGTGCTCGGTTTGCAATGAGAGTCTTGGCAGCCACCAGAGTTTTGTCAACCAACGCACCACCCGCTGAGGCATCTAGCATTTGGCGTTCAAGGGGAAGGAGTCCTTCGTAGAAGTATTGAATGAGCAGCTCCTCCTTCATTTGATGTTGTGGACATGAAGCTACAAGAGTTTTAAAACGTTCATAATAAGCTGGAAATGATTCACCTTCATTTTGTTCGATGCCACTAATCCGTTTCCTCAAGAGAATGACTCTTGAAGTAGGGAAAAACTTCTCCAAGAATGCTCGTTTCATACTTTCCCAAGATGTAACCGTCCCAGGCGCTAGTTCATACAACCAATCTTTAGCTTTTTCTAAGAGAGAAAAGGGAAAAGCCTTCATCTTCAAAATGCTGCCATCAACGTTCACCGGGGTCATGCTCGAGCAAACAACTTCAAACTCCTTGAGATGTTTGTTTGGATCCTCCATGGACAGCCCATGGTACTTTGGGATGTGATGCAACAAGCTTGATTTCAACTCAAACTCTCGGTCTTCCCTTGAGCTGCCGTGGGGTATTGGTTGCATAGGGGCATGGCATTGTCCACACCCGAGGCGGAAAGCTCTTTGATGGTTCGATTATCCGCTGCCATGTCTAGGACAACTCGTGCCGTGGGGACTTCTTCCTCCTCTACTTCGTGTTCTTCAAGCTCAGGTTCAGGGCTAGGTGGGTTAGATGCTTGCTGATTTCTTTGCCTTCTCAAAGTTCTCTCAAAATCGTCGTCAAAGTCTAAGATGTGCTCACGTACTGGTTGAGAACTTCGAGTCATAAACTAGTACCTAAAAACAAGAAACAAAACCAATTCAGAAACAAAAACACACGAAAAATAAACAAAAAGAAACAACGGGGGATTAGCAAAGTTGCTAATCCCCGGCAACGGCGCCAAAATTTGATGTGATAAATGTTAAGCACTCAAATTAAACCCTCTTGTTGTCAATTGCAGTAAGTATGCAAGTAGGGATCGTTCTGGACCGGGGATTAGGAGGGATTGCTAATCGACACAAAAACAAAGTTAAAAACGTTTGGAAAGGTTTACAAGACTCAAAATAAGTTAAAAACCCTTTAAACGGCTTAAAAACACTTTATGGACAGGTTTAAAACACTAAGAAAGATTTTGGACGAAAATTAAGTTTAGGTTGACTCAAAACTCTTGAAAACACAAAGAAAACAGGTTTTAGACACTTAAAAACAAGTAAGTAAATGGGGGGTTTTGAGTTGGACGAATTTGAAAATAAAACAAAGACTTTGTAAAGTAAACAAGTTTGAAAACGATTTTGAAAACTTTGATGGTTGATGGGCTAACTAGAGGGTCCTTCTCCACACATGACACACTTGTATACGAATCGATTTCCAATTGCTTTTCAATGAACCATGAACCTCAACACCCCAGATTAACCGTGATGCACTAATTAACCCTCAGATTTTCCTTATGTCATTGAATTGGATGATGCATACGACAACCCAAATTATTCTCCAACGGTTCCCTACATGATGCATAGAAGAGATACAATTAGAGATCATTAAGTTCCATGAAAATCATAAGTGTTGACCGGGCATTCGTAACTATGATGCATGATACGTTTGCCAGGAACTCAATTAACGCGATTGTGACAAGCAACCTTCACTACTTGTGAATGTAAGTTCATAACGATTAGGTGAAACTCCCTTACATTCTAGCATCAAATTCCTGCATGAAAACTAAGTATGCATCCTTAATCAACATACAAGAACAAGTTATGAATAAAACAGTTAATTGAATTGCATTCACGATTCATCAAGTTGCAATTGGAAGAAATCAATTTATATCTCAAGCATGTTCATGGCTTTGAATTTCCCCCTAGCTAAGTAGGGGGCTTAGCCACTCATAGTCACAACAAGATTAAAGAATAATGAAGTAAACATTGAAATTAAGAACGAAGTACACCTAGAATGCTCCAATCTTCAAGCTTGAAACGTCCAAGGCTCCTTCCTCTCCACCTTGCTGCGGCACAAAGAGTCTAAGATGGGTATGGATGTGTTTGGATGAAGGGATGTGAGTTTTTGGGAGTGAAAGGCTGCGGCAAAGAGAGATTTTGGGCTGAAAGTGTGTGAATGAGTGAATGGTTGTGTGAATGAGTGAATGGTTGTGTGAATGATGTAGTTTGGTGCGGCAATAGGTAGTATTTATAGAGGAAAGGCTTAGGCACAGCTGGGATTTATTTAGGTAACAAAAACTAAACCAAAACCTAAAGGGAAATTGGAATTAAGTCAAAAACCTAAGGGGAAAAGGGATAGGATTTGCGGCAAAGAGGAAATAAAAAGGGAAAGGTGCGGCTGGAACAAGGAATCATGTTCCCTTGCTGTTTTGGGTGAAATCATGTCTTAATTTGAAAGGAAAAAGGAAATGTTGTGCGGCAAGGATGTAAATAAGAAGGGAATGTGATAAACATGTGCAGAAAGTTAAAGGTTATGTCCTAAATTGAAAGGGAAAGATGATACTTGTGCAGCAAGAAAGGTAATGTGAGGAAGGAGATGCGGCAAGGGAAAGGTCCTCCTTGCACGGCAAGGAATGTTGAGCTTAGGAACATGTGCAGCAACCTTCTTGAGCAAGGAATTAGGAGTCTCAAATTGTCTAGGATTCCCTCTTTGTAATTGAAACCTTGATAAAATAGGGGTAAGGAAACTTTGACTTAGTCAACCCCTCTTCTATTTGGATTCCTTTTCCTTCTTTGACTTGAATTAATTTTTCCTCTTCTCTTAGCTGATTCCTAGCATGTCTTGGTCTTCAATTTCGTCCATCTACTTTGCTCCAAGCATATGCTATCCAAAACTTGCCCAAAAATGCTCCAAAAGGCTCCAAAATGCACTTTCTTGATACTTTACCCCTTGGGACCTACAAACATACGAAAATAGCTTAATATACTAAATTAAATACAAATAACTAACATAAATGCATGAGAACAAGCTAACTAATTCGCATAAATATGCTCATATCAACTAGCAAAAGCTAAGTGTGGGGGAATTTGATATGAGCATATTTATGTGATTTAGCTTGCTTGTTTCTTGACATTTTAGTAGTTAGTTTCCATTTAATTTAGTGTTTTAAGTCATTTTCGTGTGTTTGTAGGTTTCAAGTGTCAATAAGGCAAAAAGGTGCATTTTGGGCCCTTTTGGAGCATTTTTGGGCAAAGTTTGGATAGCTTATGCATGAGGCCAAGGGAATGTACGAAATTGAAGACTTGGAAAGGCTAGGATGGTGATTGAAGACTGAAGAATTAATTCAAGAAAGTGAAGGAGTCTTGAAAGAAGGGAAGGAATCACCTAAGTTCCTTGTTTTGGCCTAAAACCTTTCCTATTTTCAATCCACTTAAATTTCAGCAAGCCAACAAGGATTCTAACCATTCTAGGACACTTGATATACTTCCTAAAAGACCCTAAACCACTCCTAGGACCTTGCCGCACAAAAGAAGAACTTTCTTTCCCTTTCCCTTTCTTTGCCGCAATTCTCCTTTCCTTTTTCCCCAAAATCAGCAACCAAATTTACATTCCCTTTTCCTAAAATCCTTGCAGCTAATACACTTACCTTTTCTTGGTTCAAATCAGAAATTAAAGGCCCTAAAACTTCCTTGCCGTGCAAGGAAGAAGACTTCCCTTTCTTCTTCCTTCTTTGCCGCAAATCACCCCTCTTTCCCTTAAGTTTCTGATTTCAATTCATTATTCTGAGGGGATTTGGGTTAATATCTGATTCTCTTTTGAATTAAAGAGGGATTTGGACTTAATTTCTGATTGTAAAGACCCCTTTTAGCCGCACCTTTTAGGGAAAAGAATTCAAATCATTCATTAAAACAGATTTCATTCCATTCAACCTTTCCCTTCACTCTCTACTTAACCTAGCTGCACCACCATTCAGCGATTCATTCACTCACCACCCCATTCAAATACACTACACACCCATCCAGCCGCTCCACACCAATCCCCATCCCTTGCCGCAGCCATCCAACACCCAAACACCCATCCATTCACTCAAAACACATCCCTACACTCCAAAACCTTCTCTGCCGCACCCTGCCTTCACCATTCTCCATATTCTCTGACCTCAATCACCCTTGCCGCACCCTACATCCATCCTAAACACAATTCCATCCCTCTCCACCATCCATAACCCCCAAAACCCATCACCAAACCTTGTGCCGCAATCAAGGAAGGGAAGGAAAGTTCTTGGACGTGCTTGCTGTTCAACTTTGTTCGCTGGAGCGTTTAGGTGTTTTCTTTCTTTGGTTTTCAATGTGTAAACTCATTAATCTTTGCTTTGCGATTATGAGGAACTAAATCCCTCTTAGTTAGGGGGGAATTCGAAACTATGGCTATGCTTGCACTATGAATTGATTGCTGTTCAGTTGTGATTTTATAATTTGTGAATGCAATTCAATTAACTGTTTTATTCATAACTTGTTCTTGTATGTTGATTAAGGTGGCCAACTTAGTTTGCATGCTTGAACTTGATGCTAGGATATAAATGAGTTTCACATAATCGTTACAAGTTTATATTCATGATTGGTGAAGGTTTCTTGTCACAATCGCGTTAATTGGATTCCTGGCAGGAGTATCATGATGTCATAGTTACGAATGCCTTGTCAATACTTATAGTTTTCACGAAGTTTAATGATCTTTAATTGTATCTCTATTGTGCTGTTCACGTAGGGGACTTTTGAAGAATGTTTTGAATTGTCGAATGATGTCATCCAATTCAATAACTTAAGGAAGACTTGAAGGTTAATTTAAGCGGACCTAATTAATCTGGGGTGTTGAGCATCATAACTTATCGAAAAGCAACTGAAAATTGATTTATGTGCAAGTGTGTCATAAGTGGAGAAGAACCCCCTAGCTAGCCCATCATCCATAGTTTTACCCAAATTCGTCCAAAATCTGCCTAGTTTACATTCTGTTTGTTTTAGTTTTAAATTCGTCCAAATCAAAACCCCCCATTTACTTTCTTGTTCTAAAGTGTCCTAAATATGTTTTGTTGATGTTTTGAGTGATTTTGAGTCAAACCAAAATCATATTTTCGTGCAAAGTTCATTCAAGGTCAGAAACTGCCTAACTAGTGTTTTTAGGCAGTTTTGAGTGTTTTCAGCCCGTTTTGAGTCTTTTGAACTTGTTTTGAGTCTTGTGAGTCTTTCCTTACGTTTTTAACTTTGTTTTTATGTTTTAGAGTCAGTTTAGAGGTTTTAGCAAGCCCTCCTAATCCCCGGTCCAGAACGATCCCTACTTGCATCTATACTACAATCTACAACAAGAGGGTTTAATTTGAGTGCTTAACTTTCATCGCATCAGACACAAGGAGAGTGAGATTAGCCAATTGTGATTGAATTTCAGAAATTGCACTTACCTGATTGACTTGGTGCTGCCGTGGGGTCTCTCTTTGTCCAACACCTTCATATTGTTGTGCATTGAGGGCTCGGTTTGCAATCAAAGTCTTGGCAGCCACCGGAGTCTTATCAACCAACGCACCACCCGCTGAGGCATCTAGCATTTGGCGTTCAATTGGTAGGAGTCCTTCGTAGAAATATTGAATGAGCAGCTCCTCCTTCATTTGGTGTTGTGGGCAGGATGCAACAAGGGCCTTAAAACGCTCATAATATGCTGGGAAAGACTCTCCTTGATTTTGCTGAATACCACTATTCCGTTTCCTCAAGAGAATGACTCTTGAAGTTGGGAAAATTTTCTCCAAGAACGCTCGTTTCATACTCTCCCAAGATGTGACAGTTCCGGGAGCCAATTCGTACAACCAATCTTTAGCCTTCTCCAACAATGAGAATGGAAAGGCTTTCATCTTCAAAATGTTCCCATCGACATTAATGGGTGTCATACTCGAGCAAACCACTTCAAATTCCTTCAAATGCTTGTTTGGATCCTCCATGGACAGCCCATGGTATTTGGGAATGTGATGCAACAAGCTAGACTTCAATTCAAACTCGGCGGTCTTATCTGGAGCTGCCCTAGGATATTGGATGCATAGAGGTACTGCATTATCCAATCCCAAGGCCGAAAGCTCCTTAATGGTTCGATTATCTGCAGCCATAACCTCTTCAACCTCGGCCTCCTCTATCTCCTCAGATTCGGCCTCTTCTTGTTCCTCAACCTCGGCTTCAGAACTTGAACTAGATTGCACAGGTTCTGGGTTCTTCCTTTTCCTTCTCAAAGTTCGCTCAAAATCGTCGTCAAAGTCCAAGATATTCTCACGAACAGTTTGAGAACTTCGAGTCATACACTAATACCTGAAAACAAAGAAACAGAATAGAATCAGCAACTAGACTAAAACAATGAAAATAAACAAAAAGAAACAACGGGGGATTAGCAAAATTGCTAATCCCCTGCAACGGCGCCAAAAAATTGATGTGATAATAGTTAAGCACACAAATTAAACCCTCTTTTTATCAATTGTAGTATATGTATAAGTAGGGATCGTTCTAGGCCGGGGATTAGGAGGGATTGCTAATCTAATAGAAACTGACTCTAAATTATCAAAACAAACTTAAAAATACTTAACTAGACTCAAATAAGCAAAACAAGGCTCAAAAGACTCTAAACAAACTAGTATGACTCAAAACAGGTTCAAAACACTCTAAACAGCTTAGAACAACCTAAAAGATTCAAAACAGAAACTAGGACTTAGTTTGGACGAAAATTGAATTGAACTTGACTCAAAACACACAAAAACACAAACTAGGACAGATTCTAACCTAATTGACTCAAATAAGTAAAGGGGGATTGGTTTTAGAGTGAATTTAGACTAAAACATGCAGAAACTAGAAACTAGGCAGATTAGCACGAATTTGAGTTTTTGAGATGAATGGGGGACTAGCTAGAGGTTTCCTTATCCACACATGATTTATATGCATACAACTTGACTCCCAGTTACGTTTTCATTGAATTACGAATGACAATGCCCCAGATTAACCGTGTCAATCACTAATTAACCCTCAGATTCTCCTAATTTCATTGAATTGGATGGACAACTCATCTACAACCAAATTATTCTCATCAATTTCCCTACATGACATCATAATAGAGACACAATCAGAGATCATTACGTTCAATGAGAATCATAAGTATTGACGAGGCATTCATAACTATGACATCATGTTACTCACACCAAGAATTGAACTTAACACGATTGTTCCAACAACCTTCACTACTTTTGAACATAAGTTTGTAACGATTATGTGAAACTCACTTATATCCTAGCATCAGATTTATGCATGCCAATTAAGTGTCGACCCTCAATCAACATACACAAATAAGTTCTAATTCAAACAGTTAAGCCAATTGCATTCATAACTCAAGAATCTGTAACTGAAATTTATCAAGTCAATTCACACATAAAATCATGGTTTCAAAGTAGCCTCTAGTTAAAAACGAGTTTAGCCTCTCATAGTTGCAGCAAGACAAAGGAAAATTAATTTAAACATCGAAAACATAAAGTAGAAGACACCTAAGAACGCCCAGCAATCCAGATTGGGTGCAACGCTGTCCAAGGCTTCTCCTCCTCTCCTTCCTCCTTGCTAGGGTGCGGCACAAGTGTATGGTGGTGGTTAAGGGTGTATGGAAGTGGTGTGGATTGGTGGTGGTTGCGGCAAAGGTGTAGAAAAGTGTATGGAATGGCTGAGAGTATAGAGAGGCTGCGGCAGAGATGTGGGGATGTGTGTAGGGTGTGAAGAGAGCCAATTTGTGTGGCATAAATATGTATATATAGGAGAGGGCTAGGTCACGGCTGGGAAGGATTTTACTTAGGTTTAGAAGTCCCAAATCCTTCTAGAAATCAGATTCCTGATGTTTTGGAGAATTAAATTAACCAAATCCCTTCAGAAAAAGGAAATAGGTGCGGCAAGGGGTAAAAGGGCAAGGGAATGCCTTGCAAGGCAAGGATAAGATAAGGTTGTTAGGATAATGTTTTGGATAAGGCTTTGGATAAGGTTCCTTATTTCTTGCTAACTTCTTATCTTCTTTGTCTTTGACTTCTTTTCTCCATCTTCTTAGCTGAATTCAAGCCTTTTAATCTTCAAATTCGTCCATCAACTTGCCTCCATGCTTGCACTATCCAATCTTGGCCCAAAAATGCTCTAGAATGTTCCAAATTGCTTCTTTTTGCCACTTTGACACTTAGACCCTACAAACACACGAAAATAGCTTAAAATACAAAATTAACTAAGAACTAATAACATAAATGCATGAAAACAAGCTAACTAAGTCGCATAAAGATGTTCCTATCACCAATCTGGCCGAATGTACAACTCCTGAAACTTTCGAAGTGGTGTTTGTCCTTGAATTCTTGCCGGAGCACATAGGTAAGCCACCTCCTCGAATTTCAATTTCGTTTTCTGCTAACATCTTGATTTCAATGATTCAGGCACCCAATTTAGAATTTAAACCATTACCGGATCATTTCAAGCATCACCTTCCATTCAAAGATCCCCTCCATACCGTGGGCACCTATGGAGCTTAAAAGGAAGTATCCGTCCGGCTGGAAGACGTTAAAGCAAGCGCTTCTTGGGAGGCAACCCCTGCGTTCAAATAAAGAAGACCTAGGAATGGGCTCCAAAAGATTTGCGTTCCTTAACCCTATTCTTTATTGCTTTTACTTTGCCATTATTGTCATGTTTGCTAGTTGTGTTGTTTGCCTGCTTGCGTGTGAGTCTATGTTTGAAACATTGAGGACAATGTTTGGTTTAAGTGGGGGGGGTAAACAAAGTGTTTTTCATTGAATTTGAAAAGACATCAAAAAAGTGTTTTGAAAAACCCAAATAGAGTCCTTTTTGTGTGTTTGTGTCTTAGGGTACCTTCCAACATAATGATGAGGATTTGGTTTTTAATTGCATGACTATTAAAGAAAATTACAAACATGGATGGAAGTTTGATATGCTCTTTGGTTTATGCTTAGTTGTAGCTGTAATTTACGAATTCACATGTAATCACAAAGGAAAAAAATCAGTTTTTGTAACATGCTTGAAAGAAGGAACTCAAATTAACGCTACAACCCTGAGAGACTTGAGCCTATACTTTGTTTGGAGAGTTATTAATCTGTGATTTCTTGTTTTCTAAAGTCGTTGCATGATCTCATTATTTCTTTGCTTGGTTGCTACTTAGAATGCGTTTCATCATTATAGATCCAAATACTAGAACTCATACCCGTTTCATTCAAGGCATAAAATTGAGTGCATAACAAATAACAAGTTGAAGTCGTTTAGTTAAAACTAGAGCCAAAAAAAAAGGCCTTACCGTTTGCATTTGTATTGTAGGTTTAGCCCCTTTGAGTCTTAGTTAGCCCACATTATCCCTACCAAGTATAGTATAGGACTATCCATACCCTTGTTTTTAAAGGATAGTAGAGCATGACTTATAGGGGATTCCTTTTGATCGACATTATGCAGAAAAACAAGTGTGGGGGAAGGGTTTTTCGTTGAAAGTTTATTGAGGTGTACGATTTATGTGCCAAAGAAAAAGAAAGGGCACAAAAAAAAAAAAAAAAAACGTGAAAAAGAAAAGGAAAAAAAAAAGAAAAAGTGTGAAAAGTTGTAGAAAAGAGTTCAAAATAAGTGAGAATGAACTCACAAGTATTGGTTATTGAAGAAGGGGTCCAAAAGTTTAAATCCAGCCCTAAAAAGTGTGTGAATCTTCCCTTTGTGTTTAAAGTTGGTTTTTGCATTCAAAAGTGAAATCTGAGTGTCAATTTCATTACTTTGCTTACTATCGCTGGTATGGTATCCCTGGTTCTCGCACCTAAGTAGTGGCATTCCGTTCATGATATCATATACATGTTAGATTAATAATTCCAGAAAGTGCCTTCTTTGATTATAAATATATGTGAGTGCTAGACTACATGTTTACATCAATCTTCTCACATATACCTAGTGTAGGGAGTGTAGTCAGAAAATCTGTGTGAAAATAGACAGTATCCTGTGAGGAATTGAGTGAATTCTCTAAGGCATATTACTGCATTCAAAACATTGTTTATTTGATTAAATGCGAGCTAGTGAGTAGCGACTGTGATTAAGTATGTGCTCGAGGGTAAGGAAAGCTAAAATCTGTGGGAGTAGTGATTTTTAACGTGTCATGTTTCATTCGAAATCCCTAAGGCGAACGTTGGAAGGTTTATGTTTTGTTTTGCTTGTTTGTTTTGCTCGAGGACTAGCAAAAGCTAAGTGTGGGGGAATTTGATATGAGCATATTTATGCGACTTAGTTAGCTTGTTTTCGTGCATTTATGTTGTTAGTTCTTAGTTAATTTAGTATTTTAAGCTATTTTTGTATGTTTGTAGGTCCAAAGGGTTAAAGAGGCAAGAAAGTGCCCTTTGGTGCCTTTTGGAGCAGTTTTGGGCATGGAATGGGCAGCATATGCATGGAGCAAAGTGGATGGACGAAATTGAAGACCAAAGGAAGCTAGGAATGTGCCAAAGAGAGGAAGAAAATAAATTCAAGACCAAGGAGGACACGGAATCCAACAAGAAGAAGGGTTGACTAGTCAAACTTGCCTTATTTTGACATTTGACTTTCCTAATCCTATTTTACAAAGGTTCCAGCTACAAAGATGGTTCCTAAATAATTTAGGACACTTAAATATAGGTTCTAGAAGACCTAATCCTAGCCACAACAAGGAGCCGCACCAAATCCTCCAGATTACCTTCCTTGCCGCACATTCCCTTTGTTTCTAGGTTGCCGCACCCTACATTCCCTTTTCCTCTTGGTTTCTGACAAATCTGATTCCAAATTTAATAAAGTCGTGCCCTACCTTCCCTTATAAATATATGACCTTGCCGCACCATTCTGGGCACCACCTACCATTCTATCCTTCACCATAACTCACCTACATCCATCCACCACCATAACTCAGACCATTCCCCATACAAACAACCTTGTGCCGCAGCAAAGGAGAAGGAAGGAGACCCTTGGACGTGCTGCCATTCAAGCTTTGGATTGTTGGAGCGTTTCTAGGTGTAATCCATCCTTTGTTTTCAATGTTTAATTTATTTTCTCTTTGTTGTGCGAACATGAGGAGCTAAACTCGTTTTATCTAGAGGAGACATTGAAACCATGATCATATTTGCAATAAGAATTGATTACTATCAGTTGTGATTTCATAAATCATGAATGGAATTTACTTAACCGTTTGATTGATAACTTTTAAACCATGATCATATTTGCAATATGAATTGATTACTTTCAGTTGTGAGTTTCACCTAATCGTTATGAACTTATATTCAAAAGTAGTGGAGGTTGCTAGTCACAATCGTGCTAAGTGAATTCCTGGCATAAGTATCATGTTGTTCATAGTTACGAGTGCTTTGTCAATGCTTATGATTTTCATGGAACGTAATGATCTTTGATTGTATCTCTATTATGTTGTTCATGTAGGGAACATTTGAAGAATAATTTGATTGCCGATGCGTTATCCATCCAATTCAATTACTTAAGGAAAATCTAAGGGTTAATTAGTGATGTTCACGGTTAATCTAGGGCGTTGAGGTTCATGGTTTATTGAAAGAGCAACTGGAAATCGATTTATGTGCAAGTGTGTCATGTGTGGAGAAGGACCTTCTAGCTTATCAACCATCCAATACACCCAATTTCCTGCAAATCTGTCTAGTTCTACTTTCTGTTTTGTTTTTAGTTTAATTTCGCCAAAACCCAATCCCCCTTTACTTTGTCGTGTCAATTAGGTTAGAATCTGTCTAAATTTGTGTCTTTAAGTATTTTGAGTCATAGTTGAGTCCAAATTCGTCCAAAGTCATTCTTAGTGTCAAGTTTGAGTCAATTTGATTGTTTTGTGCTGTTTTGAGTCTTTCTAGTTTGTTTTGAGTCTAGTTAAGTGTTTTTAAGTTTGTTTTTGTGTTTTTGAGTCAATGTCAAGTAGATTAACAATCCCTCCTAATCCCCGGTCTAGAACGATCCCTACTTGCGTCTTTACTACAATTGTCAACAAGAGGGTTTAATTTGTGTGCTTAATTCATATCACATCAAATTTTGGCGCCGTTGCCGGGGATTAGCAAACTTGCGAATCCCCTTTGTTTTCTTTTCGTGTGTTTAGTTTTGGTTTCTGATTTTTGTTTTGTTTGTTTTCTTTTGATATTTGATTTAGTTTTCTTTCTTTTGATTTCAGGTACTAGAGAAGTAAGACATGACAATTCCTAATATTCAAGCTCAAATAGCGAATCTTACTTCTCAATTGACACAATATATCGAACAGACCACAATGCAAAGTGCCTCTCCATTTGATGTGTCCTATATGCAAGAATATCAAGCTGATCAACGAGACTGGGAGAGTGTCAATACCTGGGGTTATCAAGGCTATAACCAACAAGTTCAACACGAAGCATATTGGCAGCCATATGAGGAGTTCTATTCAGATTGGAGTGATCATTCAAACCCTATGTGGTGGGACCCTCAACAAGTTCAACACGAAGCATATTGGCAGCCATAAGAGGAGTTCTGTTCAGATTGGAGTGATCATTCAAACCCTATGTGGTGGGACCCTCAACAAGTTCAACACGAAGCATATTGGCAGCCATATGAGGAGTTCTCTTCAAGTCCTATGCAGTCACCACAGCCTCCCCCGCAACAATTCCAACCAAATTCAGGTTCGTCCATGGATAATGATCAAATTATTCAATTACTAACCACTTTGGTGCAGGGGCAGCATAATCAAACCAAAGAAATGCACAATTACGCCAAAGAGGTGCAAATTCAAGCCAAGAAATTGCGCGAATTGAAGAATCAAATAGGCGAGATCGCATAATTCATGGGACAAATTGATAGGAGCATATTTATGCGACTTAGTTAGCTTATTCCTTGGCATTTACTTAGTTTATTTCTAGTTATTTTAGTATTTTAAGCTATTTTCGTGTGTTTGTAGGTCCAAAGGGTTAAAATAGGCAAGAAAGTGCATTTTGGTGCCTTTTGGAGCAGTTTTGGGCATGGAATGGATAACACATGCTTGGAGCAAAGTAGATGGACGAAATTGAAGACCAAAAGAGGATAGGAATGTACGAAAGAGAGGAAGAAAATAAATTCAAGTCAAGGAAGGACAAGGAATCGAGCAAGAAGAAGGAATGACTAGTCAAACTTACCTTATTTTGTCCTTACCTTTCCTAATCCTAATATACCAAGGTTCCAGCTGCAAGGAGGCTTCCTAAATAATTTAGGACACTTAATACCTATTTCTAGAAGGTCTAAAACCCTCCCCACATTGTGCCGCACCAAATCTTCCAGAAAACCCCTTTCCTTGCCTTGCAAGGAATCCCCTTTCCTTTTTACTTCCTGCCGCAACTTCTCTTACCCTTTTCCTCTTGGATTCTAATTTATTTCCCTTTTTCCTTGAGGATTTGGAGTCCTAAATCCTCTCTTAATTCACCATGGCCGTGCTTTCCTCTATCCCTATATAAATTACATTCTGCCGCACAAATCATAGGTCTAGACCACTCTCTACACCATTCTACAAAATCCACCCTTCACCATAATTCACCTACATCCATCCACCACCATAATTCAGACCATTCCTCACACAAATAACCTTGTGCCTCAGCAAAGGAGAAGGAATGAGACCCTTGGACGTGCTGCCATTCAAGCTTTGGATTGTTGGAGCGTTTCTAGGTGTAATCCATCCTTTGTTTTCAAAGTTTAATTTATTTTCTCTTTGTTTTGCTGTGAACATGAGAGGCTAAACTTGTTTTAGCTAGAGGAGACTTTGAAACCATGATTATATATGTAATATGAGTTGGTTAATTCCAGTTATAATTTTGTGAATCGTGAATGCAATTTACTTAACTGTTTGATTCAGAACTTATTCTTGTATGTTGATTAAGGGTGCACACTTCATTTGCATGCATGAATTTGATTCTAGAATATAAGGGAGTTTCACATAATCGTTACAAACTTATATTCACAAGTAGTGAAGGTCGCTGGTCACGATCGCGTTAAGTTAAATTCCTGGCAGGAGTATCATGATGTCATAGTTACGAATGCCTTGTCAATGCTTATGATTTTCACAGAGCTTAATGATCTTTGCTTGTGTCTCTATTATGCAGTTCATGTAGGGAACTTGGGAAGAATAATTTGGTTGCCGATGCATTGTCCGTCCAATTCAATGACTTAAGGAAAATCTGAGGGTTAATTAGTGATGACACGGTTAATCTGGGGCATTGTCAATCATGGTTCAATGAAAGAGTAACTGGAAATCGATTCATTCATCAATTTCATTTAAAGTTGTTTTAAGTTTACAATCTGTTTTGTTTTTACTTAAATTCGTCCAAAACCATTCCCCCTTTACTTTGTTAAGTCAATTACGTTAGAATCTGTTTTAAATTGTGTCTTTGAGTGTTTTGAGTCAAAACCAATTCAATTTTCGTCCAAAATTATTCTTAGTTTCTGTTTTGAGTCTTTTTGATTGTTTTGTGCAGTTTTGTGTTTGTTTAGCTTGTTTTGAGTTTTTTAAGTTTTTTTTCGAGTCTTGTGAGTCTTGTTAAGTGTTTTTAAGTTTGTTTTTGTGTTTTTAAGTCAGTTTAGAGTTGATTAGCAATCCCTCCTAATCCCCGACCTAGAACGATCCCTACTTGCATCTATACTACAATTGTCAACAAGAGGGTTTAATTTGTGTGCTTAATTTATATCACATCACAAATTCAAGAACAAAGTGGCATGGAGGTTGGAGATGAACCCAAGACGTCCGAATCAAGCCAAAACATGGATGAACAGCTGCTGTTCGAGGAAGAGGAGGAAGACAAGGCCACAACAAGCTTAGAAGAAGCCTTGCCGCAGCCTACCATTGATCCACCACCCTTGCCACAACCCCCTAAGAGCCCTATGTCGTCCATATCATGTAAGGTTGTTCCAAATTCAATTCTTTCTAACCTCGTTCCACAAAATGGCCCTATTCCTTGCAGGTTCATGCAATCCAATGAAGAAGAGGGTGAGAAAGGCATCTTTGAAACCTTTCCAAACATTAAAGAGAGAGAAGTGGCTGGGGAATGTCTTGAATTAGTCAAAAAGGATGTGCTTCAGACAACAATTCCCGAAGAAGTTAGATTCTATGACACGGGACAAGTCACAACCCTCACAATAAATTTGGCCAAATGCAACGGTCCCTCAATTTCTCCATGCTGCAGCAAGGATGAGCTTCCTAAAACTTTTGAAGTGGTGTTTGTACTTGAGTTCTTGTCGGAACACACCGGTAAGCCACCTCCCCAATTTCAATTTCATTTCATACTAACATGTTGTTAATGCTTCAGGCACCTACTCTTGAATTTGAAACATTACCGGATCATTTCAACTATCATCTTCCATTCAAAGATAAAGGAGGTATCGTCCGGCTGGAAGACGTTAAAAGCAAGCGCTTCTTGAGAGGCAACCCATGCATTCAAATAAAGAAGACCGAGGAATGGCTCGACAACCAGATTTGCGTTCTTAAACCCTACTCTTTATTGTTTTTACTTTGCAAATTTATCATGTTTGTTCGTGTGTTGTTTGTGTGGGTCTATGTTTGATTTAAGTGTGGGGGGGGGGGGGGGGTAAACAAGCTGTTTTTGCATGATTTTCGTGGGATTTTATCACCTATCACTTCTAATGTTGTTTCTCATTGTTTTTAAGTGTTTTTAGTGTGTTTTGAAGTGTTTTAATGTGTTTTGACAGAAAAATCATGATTTTCGTGGGATTTTATCACCTATCACTTCTAATGTTGTTTCTCACTGTTTTAAGTGTTTTTGGTGTGTTTTGAAGTGTTTTAATGTGTTTTGACAGAAAAATCCAAAAATTTGATAACAATTCGAAAATTTGTTTTGAAAAACCCAAAAAGAGTTGTTTTTGTGTGTTTGTTTGTGTCTTAGGGTACCTTCCAACACAATGATGAGGATTTGGTTTTTAATTGCATGACTATTAAAGAAAGTTACAAACATGGATAGAAGTTTGATATGCCCTTGGTTTATGCTTGGTTGTCGTTGTTGTTTACGAATTCACATTTAATTACAAAGGAAAAAAAATCAGTTTTTGTAACATGCTTGAAGGAAGGAACTCAAACTAACGCTACAACCCTGAGAGACTTGAGCCGAAAACGTTATTTGGAGAGTTATTAATCTGCGATTTCTTGTTTTCTAAAGTCGTTGCATGATCTCATTATTCTTTGCTTGGTTGCTACTTTGAAGGCGTTTCATCATTTAGTTCCAAATACTAGAACTCATGCCCATTTCATTCAAAGCATGACATTGATTTGCATAACACACAAACAAGATGAAATTGTTTAGTGAACCAAGAGCCAAAAAGCCGAACCCCTTGCATATGTGTTTAAGTTTAACCCCGTTGAGCCTTGTTTAGCCTATGTTCTTTGTTAACCCACATCATCCCCACCAAGCCTAGAATAGGACCATCATACCCTTGTTCTTGTAGCATAGTAGAGCATAACTTAGAGGGAATTCCTTTTGAGTGACATTATGCAGAAAACAAGTGTGGGGGAATTGATTTGTATGTGTGTGTGTGCCAAAGTCAAAAAGAGGCACGGGTAAAAAAGAAAAGAAAAGAAATTTCGTGGAAAAGAAAAGAAAAAAAGAAAAAGTTGTGAAAAGAATGAAAAAGAGTTGAAAAATAAGTGAAAATGAGCTTTAAAGTGTTGGTTGTTGAAGAAAGGGTCCAAAAAAGTTGAATTCGGCCCTAAGTGTTGCATGAATCTTCCCTTGTGTTTAAAGTTGATTTTTGCATTAAAAAGTGAATTCTAAGTTTTGATTTCAATGCTTTGCTTACTTTTGCTTTAAGAACTTTTGTTGATCCTTACCTTTCTTTGTTAACCAATACCCTTAGCCCCATTACAACCCTTAGACTTCTATCTTGGGTGTTGTGTATTTCAATATGTGCAGTTTGGAATTGGTATGAGCATATGGTGTCCCTGGTTCTCGCGTCTAAGTAGTGACATTCTGTTCATGAGATCATATTCATGTTTGATTAATGATTCCAGAAAATGCTTTCTTTGTTATAAACATATGTGAGTGCTAGTCTACATGTTTACATCAATCTTCTCACATATACCTAGTATAGGGTGTGTAGTCAGAAAATCTGTGTGAAAATAGAGAGTATCTTGTAAGGAATTGAGCAAATTCTCTAAGGCATGTTACTACATTCAAATCATTGTTTTAATTGATTAAATGCGAGCTAGTAAGTGGTGACTGTGATTAAGTATGCGCTCGAGTGTAAGGATGACTAAAGTCTATGTGAGTAATGATTTTTAACATGTCATGTTGCTTGGAAATCCCGGAGGCAAATGTTGGAAGGTTTAGATTGTGTTTTGTTTACTTTGTTTTGTTTTTTTTGTTTCGTTTTGCTCGAGGACTAGCAAAAGCTAAGTGGGGGGAATTTGATAGGAGCATATTTATGCGACTTAGTTAGCTTGTTTTCATGCATTTATGTTGTTAGTTATTAGTTGATGTGATAAAAGTTAAGCACACAAATTAAACCCTCTTTTTGACAATTGTAGTAAAGATGCAAGTAGGGATCTTTCTGGACCGGAGATTAGGAGGGATTGCTAATCTACTCTAAACTGACTCGAAAACACAAAAACAAACTTAAAAACACTTCACAAGACTCAAGGGACTCAAAACACGTTCAAAAGACTCAAAACAGCTAAAAACAACCAAATAGACTCAAACTAGACACTAGGGATGATTTTGGACGAAAATTGCTTTTAACTTGACTCAAAACACTTAAAAACACACAATTGGACAGATTCTAACTAATTTGACAAGACAAAGTAAAAGGGGGATTGGTTTTGACGAATTTGAAATAAAACAAGCAGATTGTAAACTAAAACAGATTTTAAAACGAATTTGGTGAATTGGATGATTGATGGGCTAGCTAGAGGGTTCTTCTCCACACATGACACACTTGCATACAAATCGATTTCCAATTGCTTTTTCGATAAACCATGAACCTCAATGCCCCAGATTAACCGTGAACTGCACTAATTAACCCTCAGTTTTTCCTTAAGTCATTGAATTGGAAGGACAACGCATCGACAACCAAATTATTCTTCACAAGTCCCCTACATGAACTGCATTATAGAGATACAAGCAAAGATCATTAAGCTTCGTGAAAATCATACAAAGCACTCGTAACTATGAACTGCATGATACTTATGCCAGGAATTTACTTAACGCGATTGTGGCTAGCAACCTCCACTACTTATGAATATAAGTTCATAACGATTAGGTGAAACTCCCTTATATTCTAGCATCAAATTCATGCATGCAAACTAAGTATGCATCCTTAATCGACATACAAGAATAAGTTATCAATCAAACAGTTAAGTAAATTGCATTCACGATTTATGAAATCACAACTGGAAGTAATGATAGGAGCATATTTATGCGACTTAGTTAGCTTGTTTTCTTGCATTTAGTTAGCTAAACTATGTTAATTATAGTGTTTAAAGTTATTTTCGTCCAATTTCAGGTTCTAAGTGTCAAAGTGACAAAAAGAGGCAATTTGGAGCATTCTAGAGCATTTTTGGGCCAAGATTGGATAGTGCAAACATGGAGGCTTGAGGATGGACGAATTTGAAGAAAGGAAGGCTTGGAATCAGCCAAGAAAGATGGAGAAAGATAAGATAGAAGCAAGAAATAAGGAACATTATCTCTAACCTTATCACCTTATCTTATCTTATCCTTGCCTTATCTTATCTTTCCATATTTTTAGCCAAATAAGGGGGGTTCATATCTGATTCTTATCACCTTAAATTGGGGGTTCTAGAAGCCTAAAAACGTGCTAAAATCTGAATTAAAACATGTGCTTCACATTCCCTATATTTCTGGCGCCTAGACCTTGTTCTAGAAGTCCTCAGCCTTGCCGCACCCTTATCCTCTGATTCCTTGAGATTTCCTACTCCTAAACTACCTTGGAAACCCTCCCAGCCGTGCCTTATTGTTCCCCTATAAATACATATGCTTGCCGCACTCATTCAACACCATTCACAGCCCCAAATTCACTCCTACATATTCCTGCCGCAAGTCCCTTAACTTTCAGCCTTCCATCCATCTTCCACACACTTTGCCGCACCCACCACCCATCCACACCATCTTCATACATCCATATACACCCACAGCCACTTGTGCCACACCATAGCAAGGAGGAAGGAGAGGAGAAACAGCCTTGGAGCGTGCTTGCACCCAATCTGATTGCTGGGCGTTCTAGGTGTATTCTACCTTATGTTTTCAATGTCTAATTTCTTATTCTCTGATTTTGTTATAGTTATGGGTGGCTAAACCCCTAATTAGCTAGGGGGAAGTTTGAAGCCATGAACATGCTTGAGATATGAATTGATTTCTTCTAATTGTGATTTAATAAGTTGTGAATGCAATTCTATTAACTGTTTTATTCAGAACTTGTTCTTGTTTGTTAATTAAGGATGCATACTTAGTTTTCATGCATGAACTTGATGCTAGAATATAAATAAGTTTCACCTAATCGTTACAAGTTTATATTCATGAGTAGTGAAGGTTGCTGTCACAATCGCGTTAATTGAATTCTTGACAAACGTATCATGCATTCATAGTTACGAATGTCTCGTCAACACTTATGATTTTCATTGAACGTAATGATCTTTAATTGTATCTCTATTATGCAGTCATGTAGGGGACTTTTGGAGAATGATTTGAGTTGTCGCATGCATTCATCCAATTCAATGAGTAAAGGAAAATTTGAGGGTTAATTAGTGCAATTCACGGTTAATCTGGGGTGTTGAGCTTCATAATTTATTGAAAAGCAATTGGAAATCGATTCATGTACAAGTATGTCATGTGTGGAGAATGGACCTCTAGCTAATCCATCAACCATCAAAGTTTTCAAATTCGTTTTACAATCTGCCTAGTTTTACATTCTGTTTTGTTTTGTTTTAAATTCGTCCAAACCAAAACCCCCCCCTTTTACTTTCTTGTTCCCAAGGGTTTAAATCTGTTTTGTGTGTGTTTTTAAGTACTTTGAGTCAAGCCAAAACCCTATTTTCGTCCAAAGTAGTGTTTAGAGTCAGAAACTGCCCAATTTGTGTTTTTAGGCAGTTTTGAGTGTTCAACCCATTCTGAGTCTTTTGATGTTGTTTTGAGGTCTTTGAGTCTGTTCAAACGTTTTTAACTTGTTTTTATGTTCTTGAGTCAGTTTAGAGGTAGCAAGCCCTCCTAATCCCTGGTCCAGAACGATCCCTACTTGCATACTTACTACAAGTGATAACAAGAGGGTTTAATTTGAGTGCTTAACTTATATCACATCAAATTTTGGCGCCGTTGCCGGGGATTAGGAACTTTGCTAATCCCCTGTTCTTTCCCCTTTGTTTCTTTTCGTGTCTTTTCTTTTTAGTTTCTGTTTTGTTTTGTTTATTTTACTTTTGATATTTGATTTAGTTTTCTTTCTTTGATTTTAGGTACTAGAGAAGCAAGACATGGCAATTGCTAATATTCAAGCTCAAATAGCGAATCTTACTTCTCAATTGTCGCAGTACATCGAAAGGTGATAGGAGCATATTTATGCGACTTAGTTAGCTTGTTTTCTTGCATTTACTTAGCTTAATTATGTTAATTATAGTGTTTAAAGTCATTTTCGTGCAATTTCAGGGCTTAATAACAAAGTGTGCAAAAAGAGCCAATTTGGAGTGATTTGGAGCTATTTTGGGTCAAGGATGGATAGCTCATGAGCCAAGCAAGAAGGATGGACGAATTTGGAGATTTAAAGACAAGGAATCAGCTAGGAAGAAGGAAGAAACAAGTTCAAGTTCTAGAAGATAAGAGAAGAGCAAGAAATAAGGAACATTATCTAGAAGCATTATCCATAACCTTATCTTATCTTGCCTTATCCTTACCTTATCTTATCCACCTTATTTTCAGCCAAAAAGGGGGGGTTTCTTATCAGATTTTATCACTTGAAATTAGGGATTCTAGAAGCCTAAAAATGTGCAAAATGATGCGAAATATATTAAGCACACAAATTAAACCCTCTTGGTGTGAATTGTAGTATAGATGCAAGTAGGGATCGTTCTAGGCCGGGGATTAGGAGGGATTTCCAATCGACGTTAAACTGACTCAAAGACTCAAAAACAGACTTAAAAACGTTTGGATAGGTTTAAAAGACTTAAAACAAGTTCACAAGACTCAAAATAGGTTGAAAACACTCAAAACTGCCTAAAAACACAAACTAGGCAGTTTCTGACTCTAAACACAACTTTGGACGAAAATAAGGTTTTGGCATGACTCAAAACACTTAAAAACACAAGTAAAACAAGTTTAAAACAATTTAAAACAAGAAATTAAAGGGAGGATTTTGTTTGAACGAATTTGAAAAGAAAACAATTTGAAAACAGATTTTAAAGTAAAACAAAGTTTGAAAACGTTTTTGGGAAGTTGGATGGATGATGGGCTAGCTAGAGGCTCTTTCTCCACACATGTTATGTATGCAAACGAATCGATTCCCAGTTACTCCTTCATTGAATCACGAACGACAATGCCCCAAGTTAACCGTGACATCACTAATTAACCATCATATTTTCCTTGAGTTATTGGATTGGATGACATCATTCGACAACCCAAAGCATTCTTCGAAAGTCCCCTACATGACATCATAATAAAGATACAATCAAAGATCATTACGTTCAATGAAAATCATAAGCATTGACATAGCACTTGTAACTATGACATCATGTCACTGAATTGAACTTAACGCGATCGTTTATAAGCGACCTTCACCACTTATGAGTATAAGGTTGTAACGATTATGTGAAACTCCCTTATACTCTAGCATCAAATTCATACATGCCAATTAAGTGCCGACCCTCAATCAACAAACACAAATAAGTTATCAATCAAACAGTTAAGCCAATTGCATTCACAACTCAAGAATTCGTAACTGAAACTTATCAATTCATGTTGCACCCATAATCATGGCTTTGAAATCACCCCTAGCCACAAAGGGGTCTAGCCACTCATGTTCACAGCAAAACAACAAGAATTTAACTTAAACATTTATAACAAAGAAAGAATTACACCTAGAACGCTCCAATGATCCAAAGCTTGAAGAACAAAAACGTCCAAGGTCTTCCTTCTTCTCCTTTGCTGCGGCACAAGTGGTTGAGGGAGGTTTAGGATGTGTTTTGGGGTGAAGGATGGGAAAGAGGTGCGGCAGAGTGAGAGAGATGGCTGAATGTGTGTAAGGTTGTGTGAATTAGTGAATGGATCGATGAATGGGTGCAGCAAAGTCTTGTATTTATAGGCCAAGGCTCCAAAATAAATTAGGTAATCAGGAATTGTTCTAAAACTTAAAGGAAATAGGAATTTAAATGCAAAAACCTAAGGGGAATGGGTCACAAGGTGCGGCTGGGACAGATTTTAGGGAAAGGTAGAAGGCTTTTGCGGCAAGGACAAGGAAAGGTGTTTTCCTTGCTAGTTTGGGTCCAAAACTGAAAGAGAATGTAAAATTAAGTGCAGCAAGGGTGTATGAGGGAAAGGGAATTGCGGCACTAACCTAAAGGGCAAGGGAAAATGTCTTTCTTGTGCAGCAAGGAAGGAAAGGTTACAAGGCATGTGCAGCAAAGTCCCAAATTGCAAAGGATTGCTCTTCCTTGCACGGCAAGGATGGTGTTGGTGATTGGTAGGTGTGGCACCTTCTTTAATTTGGGTTCTAGGTCTCCCAAAATGTTTAGGATTCCCTCTTTGTAGTAGAAACCTTGATAAAATAGGATTGAGAAAGTCAAAGGTCAAAGTAAGGAAACTTTGACTTAGTCAACCCTTCTTCTTCTTGGATTCCTTTTCCTTCTTTGACTTGAATTAATTTTTCCTCTTCTCATAGCTGATTCCTAGCATGCTTTGGTCTTCAATTTCGTCCATCTACATTGCTCCAATCATAAGCTATCCAAAACATGCCCAAAAATGCTCCAAAAGGCTCCAAAATGCACTTTCTTGATACTTTACCCCTTGGAACCTACAAACATACGAAAATAGCTTAAAATACTAAATTAAATACAAATAACTAACATAAATGCACGAGAACAAGCCAACTAATTCGCATAAATATGCTCATATCAGTGTGCCGTGATGTGAATTATAGTAAGCACTCAAATTAAACCCTCTTGTTGTAGATTGTAGTATAGATGCAAGTAGGGATCGTTCTGGACCGGGGATTAGGAGGGCTTGCTAAAACCTCTAAACTGACTCTAAAACATAAAAACAAGTTAAAGACACTAAACTAGACTCAAAGAATGCAAAACTAAAGTTTAAAACACTAAAACAAACCAAAAGACTCAAAACAGCACAGAAACACTCAAAACTGCCTTAAAAACACAATCTGGGCAGTTTTGACACTAAGGGATAATTTGGACGAAAATTGGTCTTAACTTGACTCAAGACACTTAAAAACACGAACTAAATGGATTTCTAACTAAAATGACACTTTAACATAAAGGGGGGTTTGGTTTTGACGATTTTGAAAACAAAACAAGAACTTTGTAAACTAAACAGATTTTAAAACGAATTTGATTAAAGTGAATGGATGGAAAGCTAGCTAAGGGGTTCTTCTCCACACATGTCACACTTGCATACAAAATGATTTCCAATTGCGTTTCAATATACCATGAATTCTCAACGCCCCAAATTAACCGTGAATTGCACTAATTAACCCTCAGATTTCCCTTAAGTTATTGAATTGGATGATTGCATACAACAACCCAAAGCATTCCCCACAAGTTCCCTACATGAATTGCATAATAGAGATACAAGCAGAAATCATTAAGTTTTATGAAAACCATAAGCATTGACGAAGCACTTGTTACTATGAATTGCATGAAACTTATGCCAAGAATTTACTTAACGCGATTGTGATCAACAACCTTTACTACCTGTGAATATAACTTCGTAACGATTAGGTGAAACTCCCTTATATCCTAGCATTCAATTTATGCATGAAAATTAAGCGTGCACTCTCAACCAACATACACAAATCTGTCTAAATTCATGAAGATAAGTAAATTGAATTCACAACTTATGAAACACAATTAAATGTAATCAGATCATATAGCAAGCTTAGACATAGTTTCGAATCCCCCCCTAGCCAAGGGGGGTTTAAGTTCTCATACTCACAGAGCAAAGATAAACAAATTTAGACATGGAAAATAAAAGAAAGAAATCACCTAGACGCTCAAACGATCCAATCTTGAACAGCAAGCACGCCTATGGACATCCTCCTTCCTCCTTGCTGCGGCACAAAACTTGCAGGTAGGTTTAGGGGGTTTTGAATGGTGTAGAATGGTGGAAGATGGTGTGGTGGTGTTTAGGGATGATGGGTGGTGCGGCTGGATGAGTTTTGGAGGGGAAAATATGGAGAATGGTGTAGAATGGTGCGGCTGCAATAGGGAGAATGATTTCTGACGAAATTGAGAAATATGGAGATGAATCATCTGCGGCAAGGGTTTAAAACTCATATATATAGGCTCCCAAAACCCTAGCAAGTCAGATTAGGCCTTTTAGAACCCAAACCCATTAGGAAAAGGCCAAAACTAATCAGAATTTGATGGGGAAAAGCCCAAGGGGTGCGGCAGATTAGGGTTTAGGGGAATTGGGCTTCTAGAATGCCTTGCAAGGCAAGGAACAAGGCCTCCTTGCTGAATTAGGTGCGGCTAGGGTGTATGAGAAGGTCCAAGGTGCGGCTAGGATGAGAGGGCTTGTCCAAGGCTTCTAGAACATGTAATTAGGCAACCAACATAATTTGGAAACCCCAAAAATGGAAACCTTCACAAATGGAAACTTGCACAATTGGTAACTTTCAAGAATAGAAACTTGGTTTCCAATTCTCGACTCTTCCTTCTTCCTTCAATCCTAGGCTCATTTGATCTTCAATTTCGTCCATTCCCTTTGCTCCAAGCACATGCTATCCAAACTTGGCCCAAAAGTGCTCCAAAAGGCCCCAAAATGCATCTTCTTGCATACTTTGTCCTTAGAACCTGAAAACACACGAAAATGGCTTAAAAGTCTACAATAACTAAGAAATAACAACGTAAATGCACAAGAACAAGCCAACTAAGTCGCCTAAATATGCTCCTATCAAATTCCCCCACACTTAACTTTTGCTAGTCCTCGAGCAAAACAAAACAAAACAAAACAAACAAAACACAACCTAGACCTTCCAACATTTGCCTCAGGGATTTCCAATGCACATGACATGTTAAAAATCATCATTCCCACAGATTTTAGACATCTTTACACTTGAGCACATACTTAATCATAGTCACCACTCACTAGTTCATATTGAACCAATTAAAACAATGATTTGAATGTAGTAACATGCCTTAGAGAATTCACTCAATTCCTTACAAGATACACTCTTATTTTCACTCAGATTTTCTAACTACGCACCCTATATTAAGTATATGTGAGAAGATTGATGTAAGCATGAAAACGAATACTCACATATGTTTATAGCAAAGAAAGCATTTTCTGGAGTTAATAGGCATGTATAGATATGATCTCATGAATGGAATGCTACTACTTAGATGCGAGAACCAGTGACACCATATGCTCATACCAATTCCAAACTCCACAAATTGAAACGCACAACACTCAAGATAGAAGTCAAGGTTTGTAACGGGGCTAGGGTGATTGGCTAACAAAGAACGGATATGGAAAACAAACATTCTTGAAACAATAGTAATCATAATAGTTGAATTGAGGTTTAGAATTCACTTCAGTGGCAGAAACTAATTGAAACACAAAGGGGTTGTGAATAACACATATTAGGGCCAAATTGAGCGTTTTGGACCCTTCCTTCAACAAACAACACTTGTGAGTTCATTCTCACTTATTTTGAACTTCTTTTTCATTTTTTTTTTCACAACTTTTCTTGTTCTCTTTTCTTTTCATACGAATTTTCTTTCCTTTTTGCTCTCAAAAACACAAGAATCCCTTCCCCCACACTTGTTTTCTGCAATAATTACTCAAAATGAATTCCCTTTACATCATGCTTTACTATGCTTCAAGAACAAGGGTATGGATGGTCCTAATCTAGGCTAGGTGAGGATGATGTGGGTTAACAAAGAAAATAGGCTAAACGAGGCTCAACGGGGTTAAACCTAAACACAATGCACGGGGATGGCTGTTTGGCTCTTGGTTCACTACACAACTTCATCTTGTTCGTGTGTTATGCAAATCAATATCATGCTTTGAATGAAACGGATATGAGTTCTAGCATTTGGAACTAAATGATGAAACGCCTTCTAAGTAGTAACCAAGCAAAGAATAATGAGATCATGCAACGACTTTTAGAAAACAACAATGCACAGATTATCAACTCTCCAAATAAACGTTTAGGCTCAAGTCTCTCAAGGTTGTAGCGTTAGTTTGAGTTCCTTCCTTCAAGCATTGATATGAGCATATTTATGCGAATTAGTTGGCTTGTTCTCGTGCATTTATGTTAGTTATTTGTATTTAATTTAGTATTTTAAGCTATTTTCGTATGTTTGTAGGTCCCAAGGGGTAAAGTATCAAGAAAGTGCATTTTGGAGCCTTTTGGAGCTGTTTTGGGCATGGAATGGATAGCTTATGAATGGAGCAAGGTGGATGGACGAAATTGAAGATCAAAAGAGCCTAGAAGGATGTTAGAAGTCAGTTTGGAAGCATAAAAGACACAAAATCAGCATCTCCTACAAAAGTGGCGTTTTGTCCCCTTTGTGTTCCCTCCTTGTCTCCTTTGGTGCAACAATTCCCCTTGCCATGTCCTCCCTCCTTTCTTGCCGCTCAAGCTTCACTTTCCCTTTCAGTTTTGGACTTTAAAACAGCAAGTAAAACCCTTTCCCTTGCCTTGAAGGACTTTTCCATTTATTCCCAAACTTTGCCGCACAGAATTTCTCTTTTCCTTTCAAATTAGGACATGATCTCACCCAAAACAGCAAGGAATCATCTTTCCTTGTACAGCCGCAAGTCCCTTACCTTTTCCCCTTAGGTTCTGATTTTAATTCTTCTTTTCCCCTAAGGTTTTGGAGTAAATAAGTTTCCTAAATAAATCCCAAACCGTGCCTTACCTATTCCCTATATATATGGACCTTTGCAGCACCCTAAACACACCATTCCACCATCCATTCACTTACCACAATTCACCTACATCCATCCATTCATTCATCCAGCCACAAAACACTCCTTTGCCGCACCAATCCTCCCATCCTTTCATCCAAACACATCCATACCCATCCTTAGACATTTGTGCCGCAGCAAGGTGGAGAGGAAGGAGCTTTGGACGTTTCAAGCTTGCAGATTGGAGCATTCTAGGTGTACTTCGTTCTTAATTTCAATGTTTACTTCATTATTCTTTAATCTTGTTGTGACTATGAGTGGCTAAACCCCTACTTAGCTAGGGGGGAATTCAAAGCCATGAACATGCTTGAGATATGAATTGATTACTTCCAATTGCGACTTGATGAATCGTGAATGCAATTCAATTAACTGTTTTATTCATAACTTGTTCTTGTATGTTGATTGAGGATGCATACTTAGTTTTCATGCAGGAATTTGATGCTAGAATATAAGGGAGTTTCACCTAATCGTTACGAACTTATATTCACAAGTAGTGAAGGTTGCTTGTCACAATCGTGTTAATTGGATTCTTGGCAAACGTATCATGCTCTCATAGTTACGAATGCCTCGTCAACACTTATGATTTTCATGGAACTTAATGATCTCTAACTGTATCTCTTCTATGCACTCATGTAGGGGACCGTTGGAGAATAATTTGGGTTGTTGTATGCTCTTCTTCCGATTCAATGACATAAGGAAAATCTGAGGGTTAATTTGTGCACGTACGGTTAATCTGGGGTGTTGAGGTTCATGGTTCATTGAAAAGCAATTGGAGATCGATTTATGTACAAGTGTGTCATGTGTGGAGAAGGACCCTCTAGCTAGCCCATCAACCATCAAAGTTTTCAAAATCATTTTCAAACTTGTTTACTTTACAAAGTCTTTGTTTTATTTTCAAATTCGTCCAACTCAAAACCCCCCATTTACTTACTTGTTTTTAAGTGTCTAAAACCTGTTTTCTTTGTGTTTTCAAGAGTTTTGTGATTGCATATGAATTCATAAGTTATAACCACAACCAAGCATGCACCACAGAGTAAATCAAACTTTCATCCATGTTTATAACTCTCTTCAACAGCCAAGCAATTACAAACCGAATCCTCATCATTGTGTTGGAAGGTACCCTAAGACACAAACAAACACACAAAAACAACTCTTTTTGGGTTTTTCGAAACAATTTTTTTTTAAATTTTTATGAGATTTTCGGATTTTTATGTCAACACACAATAAAATGCACCAAAACAGCTTAAAAACACATAAAACAGCAAGGAACAACATTGGAAGTTATGGGTGATAAAATCCCACGAATTTGCATCAAAAGCACTTCGTTACCCCCCCACACTTAAATTAAACATTGTCCTCAATGTTTCAAGCATACAATCACACAAAACACATAAACAAACAGACAGCAACTAAACAACTCAAAATGGCAGAAACGAAAGAACAACAAAGAGAAGGGTTTTAGGAACGCAAATCTGGAATTGGAGTGATTCCTAGGTCTTCCTTTGTTGAATGCATGGGTTGCCTCCCAAGAAGCGCTTTCTTTAACGTCTTGCAGCCGGACGATGAACTTCTTCACTCCACATTGGAGTCCACGGCATCCAGGGGGATGTCATCCACGACATGCTCCTGAAAGTGCTCATAATAGGGCTTCAAACGATGCCCGTTCACCTTGAATTCATGCCCCGTTTTCAAGCTTTGGATTTGGACTGCACCATGAACAAAAACATTTGTGATAACAAACGGTCCAATCCATTTAGAACGTAACTTACCGGGAAACAAACGTAAACGGGAATTGAACAATAGCACTTTCTGCCCTATAGAGAATGTTTTGCCACGAATCATCTTATCATGGAAAGCTTTGGTCTTCTCCTTGTAAATGCTAGCATTCTCGTACGCTTCATGCCTTATCTCATCAAGTTCATTTAATTGGAGCCTCCTATGACTTCCCGCTGCATCCAAGTCCATGTTAAACTTCTTAACAGCCCAATGAGCTTTGTGCTCCAATTCAACGGGGAGATGGCACGGCTTGCCATAGATGAGCCTAAATGGGGACATTCCAATGGGTGTTTTGTATGCCGTACGGTACGCCCAAAGTGCATCATCTAACCGTAAGCTCCAATCCTTCCTTGTTGGCCCAACGGTCTTCTCTAGGATTTGCTTGATCTCACGGTTGGAAACCTCGGCTTGGCCATTTGTTTGAGGATGGTAAGGTGTAGAAACCTTATGGTTGACATTGTACTTCCTCAACAACGCCTCAATGGTCCGGTTACAAAAGTGTGACCCTCCATCACTAATGATCACTCGTGGCATGCCAAACCTTGCAAATATGTTAGTTCTAATAAAATCTGCAACCACCTTAGAATCATTAGTCCTGGTGGCCTTTGCTTCCACCCATTTCGACACATAATCGACCGCAAGCAAAATATATATGAAACCATACGAGGAAGGAAAGGGACCCATAAAATCAATACCCCAAACATCGAAAATTTCAACATTAAGGATAGAAACCTGCGGCATTTGGTCCCTTGCACTTATACTACCCATTCTTTGGCATTTATCACATGTTAAGCAAAAAGTTCTAGCATCCTTAAAGATACTAGGCCAATAAAATCCACTTTGTAACACCTTAAGGGCAGTTCTTTGTGTGCCAAAATGCCCACCACATGCATATGTATGACAAAAGCTTAAAATTGAATGAAATTCAGAATCATGCACACATCGACGTACAATCTGATCAGGGCAAAATTTCCATAGATATGGATCATCCCACACATAAAACCGTGCATCATGTCTTAACTTATCACGTTGGTGCCTAGTGAAAGTGCTTGGAATTCGTTTTGACACCAAAAAATTTACCAAATCGGCATACCAAGGCTCACTAACCGTTATGGACAGCAATTGCTCATCGGGGAATGTTTCTGCAATAGGTAGAGACTCCTCATTATGCACCATTCGGCTTAGGTGGTCAGCCACCACGTTTTCACTTCCCTTTTTGTCTCGAATCTCGATGTCGAACTCTTGAAGTAGTAACATCCAACGAATTAGCCTTGGCTTGGCCTCCTTTTTGGTGAGCAAATACTTCAACGTTGCGTGGTCAGTGAAAACAATTACTTTAGTACCATTTAGATATGGTATAAACTTATCTAAAGCAAAAACAACGGCAAGAAGTTCTTTTTCCGTAGTGGAATAGTTCAATTGGGCATCATTCAACGTCCGTGAGGCATAGTAGATGACATGCGGCCTCTTGTCCTTCCTTTGTCCTAAAACAGCCCCTAAAGCGTAGTCGGACGCATCACACATAAGCTCGAAAGGTAGGCTCCAATCAGGTGGGACAATGATTGGTGCCGTGGTCAACAACTCCTTGAGTTGGTTGAATGATGCCGTGCACTCCCTATTGAAGTCAAACGCCACATCTTTTTGTAGGAGTCGGCAAAGAGGTTGGGCAACCTTTGAGAAGTCTTTGATGAACCTACGATAGAACCCTGCATGGCCAAGAAAAGAACGAACCTCTCTAACCGAAGTAGGAGAGGGTAAGTGACGTACAAGATCTATCTTTGACTTATCAACTTCAATACCGTTTTCAGAGATAATATGACCTAAAACTATGCCTTGTTTAACCATAAAGTGACATTTTTCCCAATTAAGAACAAGGTTAGTTTCAACGCAACGTTTTAAGATCAAACTGAGATTATGCAAGCAACCATCAAAAGAATCACCAAAAACGCTAAAATCATCCATAAACACTTCAATTATTTTCTCAACATAATCAGAAAATATGCTCATCATGCATCTTTGAAATGTGGCAGGTGCATTACATAAACCAAAAGGCATGCGACGATAAGCAAATGTACCAAAAGGGCATGTAAAAGTAGTTTTTTCTTGGTCCTCGGGTGCTATGACAATTTGATTATACCCAGAATAACCATCAAGAAAACAATAGAAAGCATAACCCGCTAACCTCTCAAGCATTTGGTCAATGAATGGCAATGGGAAGTGATCCTTCCTTGTGGTAGCGTTTAGCTTCCTATAGTCGATGCACACCCTCCAACCGGTTTGAACGCGAGTAGGAACAAGCTCATTCTCGGCATTTGCTACCACTGTCACTCCGGATTTCTTTGGAACGCATTGAACGGGCGAAACCCACCTACTATCCGAGATTGGATAGATTACTCCACAATCCAAAAGCTTTATGATCTCCTTCTTCACAACTTCCATCATAGGAGGGTTGAGTCGGCGTTGCGCCTCTCGAGATGTTTTAGACCCCTCCTCCAAAAGTATGCGATGCATGCAAGTGGTGGGACTAATTCCTTTGATGTCGGCCAATGTCCACCCAACTGCAGATTTGTACTCTTTTAACACCCTCACCAACTTGTCCTCCTCTTGTGCCGTGAGTGAGCTTGAGACGATGACGGGCAACGTCTCATCATCTCCCAAGAAAACGTACTTCAAGTGACTAGGCAATGGCTTAAGTTCAAGTGTAGGTGGCTGCACAACTGAGGGAAGCATCTTATTAGCCGAAACTGAACTTAAAATTGGGTCCAAAAACTTACCAGATTGTGGTGGCAATGATTCAAGGGCAGCCACCATCTCAATGACATCCTCACTAGGGGGCACGGCAATGGAATGCTCATGCATGCCGTGGGTTGTTTCCTTTGCTGCTTCAATGTCTTGCATGTCCTTTCCTCGTGCAATGACCAATTCAAGTGCATCGTCATTCAAATTGTCAAAATGGTCCTGCGCAAAAGAGTCAATTAAATCAATAGCAAAACATGAATGATTCTCCCTAGGATATTTCATAGAATCAGAAAGATTGAAATTAATCACTTCCCCATCAAATTCCATCGTCAATGTTCCATTAAACACGTCAATCTTTGTCCGGGCCGTTTTCATGAATGGCCTTCCAAGGAGGATGGGCAATGAAGGGGCATGGTCCGATTCATCCATCTCAAGCACATAGAAATCCGCCGGGAAGATCAAGTGATTAACCTGCACTAACATATCTTCCAAAACTCCCTTTGGATAGGCATTAGATCTATCGGCCAATTGTATGATTACACCATCATTTTTCAACTCTCCTAGGTTCATAGATGCATAAATTGAATATGGCATGACATTTATAGATGCACCTAAGTCTAACATGGCAGATTCAAACCTAGTATTACCAATGACACAAGGAATTGTAAAACTACCCGGATCTTTGCATTTAGGGGGCAGTTTGCGTTGTAAGATGGCTGAGACGTTTTCACCTACTTTTACAACTTCCTTGGTCGAAATCCTCTTCCTAGTGGTGCAAAGTTCCTTCAAAAACTTGGCATACCTTGGGACTTGCTTGATTGCATCCAAAAGAGGTATGTTGACTTGAACTTTCCTAAATGTCTCTAGAATGTCCTTTTCAGCTTCTTCTTTCTTTGTTTGCTTGAATCTACTAGGAAAAGGAACATTCAAAGGAAAAACATTAGTAGGAACTGAATTGGACACGTTCTTACCTCTATTGGACAGATTTGATGGGTTAGGATCTCTTAGAGCCTGCGGCAATGGTGTATCCACCTTTGCCGTGGGTTGCTTTTGCTCCTCCTCCTCAATTATCAATTCTTCCACCTCGTTAGAACATGATTTGGAAGGTTGGGGATCAGATCCGACTTGCTTCCCACTTCGCAAACTTATGGCTTTTGCAGATTCGAATCCACCTTTTGGATTGACCACGGTTGAGCTAGGCAACTTGCCTTGCTCTCGGAATTGCCCCATGAACTCGGCAATCTGCCCTACTTGCTTCTCCAACTCGTCCACCTTCTTGTCCCTAGTTTGCATACCCTGCGACATAGAAGTTAGTAATTGAAAAATTTGATCATTACCAATTGAAGAACCTGATTTGTTTTGGGCAGGTTGTGCTTGGGGTTGAGTTGGTACAAACGGCTTTTGATAGAAACCCGGGGGTGGTTGCCTAAATGCACTTTGTTGTTGGCCTTGTTGGGGTTCTCGCCATTTGAAATTGGGATGATCTTTCCAACCGGGATTGTAAGTATTGGAAAAAGTGTCATTCCTTGGTTGGTATTGATTCCCAAACCCCACGGCATTGAGGGATTCCCACCCTCCATTCTCAATCAATTGAGGGCACTTGTCCGTAACATGTCCTTGCATGGAGCACACGCCACAAGCAGCCACACTTTGTACTTTTGGACCTTCCACAACCTGAGAAAGAAGAGTAGTAAGGTTAGCCATTTGATTTTGAAGTTCGGAAATAGCACTTACCTCATTCACTTGTTGTTGCCGTGGGGGCCCTCTTTGTCCAACGCCTTCGTATTGTTGGGCATTCAAAGCTCGATTAGCAATCAAAGTCTTTGCAGCCATGGGTGTCTTGTCCACCAAAGCTCTTCCCGCTGAGGCATCTAGCATTTGACGTTCAATTGGTAGAAGTCCCTCGTAGAAATATTGAAGAAGAAGCTCCTCCTTCATTTGGTGCTGTGGACATGAAGCAACAAGTGATTTAAAACGTTCATAATTGATAGGAGCATATTTATGCGACTTAGTATGCTTGTTTTCGTGCGTTTACGTTATTAATTCTTAGTTATTCTAGTATTTTGAGTTAGTTTCGTGTGTTTGTAGGTTTAAAGGGCCTATGAAGCATTTTGGAGCATAATGGAGCTTGGAATGAAGGACATATGTATGGAGCTATGTGGATGGACGAAATTGAAGATCAAATGAGCCTAGGATTGAAGGAAGAAGGAAGAGTCAAGAATTGGAAACCAAGTTTCCATTCTTGAGAGTTTCTATTCTTGAAGGTTCCCAATTGTGCAAGTTTCCATTTGTGAAGGTTTCCATTTTTGGGGTTTCCAAATTATGTTTGGTTGCCTAATTACATGTTCTAGAAGCCTTAGACATACCCTAAAATCCTAGCCGCACCTCCTTACCCTTTTCTCTCCAAAATCTGAAACATATCTTACATTCCCTTTCCTATTCTTCCAAAAATCAGTAACCCCTTCTTTCCTTTTCTTTTTCCTACAAATCTGCCACAAAATCACATTCCCTTTTTGCTTAAATCTGGCCGCACCTTATTGCCCAAATCACTTAGATTTCTGATTCTAATTCCTATTTCCCTTAAGTTTTGGAATAATTATGTTACTTAAATTAACCCTAATTCGTGCTAAACCCTAGCCCTATAAATAAAGAGCCTTGCCGCACCCTTTATACACCATTCCAGCACCCATCCTTCACCATAACCTACCTACATCCATCCACCACCACAATTCACCACAAATCACCACCAAACACCCTTGTGCCGCAGCAAAGAAGAAGGAAGGAGACCCTTGGACGTGCTTGCCATTCAAGACGTTGGATTGTTAGAGCGTTTCTAGGTGTACTCTATTCTTTGTTTATGTTTAAGTTTAATTATCTTTGCTTTGCTGTGAGTATGAGTGGCTAAAACCCTAATTGGCTAGGGGGAAGTTTGAAGCCATGAACATGCTTGAGATATGAATTGATTTCTTCCAATTGTGATTTAATAAGTTGTGACTGCAATTCAATTAACTGTTTTATTCATAACTTGTTCTTGTATGTTGATTAAGGAGGCCTACTTAGTTTGCATGCTTGAACTTGATGCTAGAATATAAATGAGTTTCACCTAATCGTTACAAGTTTATATTCATGAGTAGTGAAGGTTGCTTGTCACAATCGCGTTAATTGAATTCTTGACAAACGTATCATGCATTCATAGTTACGAATGTCTCGCTAACACTTATGATTTTCATGGAACTTAATGATTTCTGATTGTATCTCTATTATGCATTCATGTGGAGGACTTTTGGAGAATAATTTGGGTTGTCGCATGCATCATCCAATTCAATGACATAAGGAAAATCTGAGGGTTAATTAGTGCATCACGGTTAATCTGGGGTGTTGGGCTTCATAATTTATCGAAAAGCAATTGGAAATCGATTCAAATGCAAGTGTGTCATGTGTGGAGAATGGACCTCTAGCTAATCCATAACCATCTGAGTCCCAAAAACGTTTTTAAGTTGTTTTACTTCAAATCTGCCAGTTTTACATTTTTGTTTGTTTTAGTTTTAAATTCGTACAAATCAAAACCCCCCATTTACTTTCTTGTTCTAAAGTGTCTTAAATATGTTTTGTTGATGTTTTGAGTGGTTTTGAGTCAAACCAAAACCATATTTTCGTCCAAAGTGTGTTTAAGGTCAGAAACTGCCTAACTAGTGTTTTTAGGCAGTTTTGAGTGTTTTCAGCCCGTTTTGAGTCTTTTGAACTTGTTTTGAGTCTTGTGAGTCTTTCCTTACGTTTTTAACTTTGTTTTTATGTTTTAGAGTCAGTTTAGAGGTTTTAGCAAGCCCTCCTAATCCCCGGTCCAGAACGATCCCTACTTGCATCTATACTACAATCTACAACAAGAGGGTTTAATTTGAGTGTCAAGTTAATTTTCACATCAATAATAAGTAGGAAAAGATTCACCTTCATTTTGCTCAATTCCACTAATCCTTTTGCGTAAAAGAATGACTCGAGAAGTTGGGAAGAACTTCTCCAAGAACGCCCGCTTCATGCTCTCCCAAGATGTGACAGTTCCGGGGGCTAGCTCATACAACCAATCCTTAACTTTTTCCAAGAGAGAAAAAGGAAAAGCCTTCATCTTCAATAAGCTTCCATTACGTTGACAGGAGTCATGCTTGAACACACCACTTCGAACTCTTTCAAATGCTTGTTTGGATCCTCCATGGACAACCCATGGTACTTGGGAATGTGGTGCAGCAAGCTTGACTTCAACTCGAACTCCTCGGTCTTGCTTGAGCAGCTACGGGGTATTGGATGCATAGGGGTGCGGCATTGTCCAATCCCGAAGCAGAAAGCTCCTTGATTGTTCGATTATCTGCAGCCATCACTTCCTCAGACTCGGCCTCTTCTATCTCCTCAGATTCGGCCTCTTCTTGTTCCTCAACTTCAACCTCAGAACTTGAACTAGGTAGATCAGGTTCTGGGGTCTTTCTTTTCCCTCTCAAAGTTCGCTCAAAATCGTCGTCGAAGTCCAAGATGTTCTTACTAATAGTTTGGGAACTTCGAGTCATAAACTAGTACCTGAAAAACAAAGAAAATAACAAGAATCAGCAAATAGACTAAAAACAAACGAGAATAAACAAAAGGGATTAGCAATGTTGCTAATCCCCGGCAACGGCGCCAAAATTTGATGTGAATTATAGTAAGCACTCAAATTAAACCCTCTTGTTGTAGATTGTAGTATAGATGCAAGTAGGGATCGTTCTGGACCGGGGATTAGGAGGGCTTGCTAAAACCTCTAAACTGACTCTAAAACATAAAAACAAGTTAAAGACACTAAACTAGACTCAAAGAATGCAAAACTAAAGTTTAAAACACTAAAACAAACCAAAAGACTCAAAACAGCACAGAAACACTCAAAACTGCCTTAAAAACACAATCTGGGCAGTTTTGACACTAAGGGATAATTTGGACGAAAATTGGTTTTAACTTGACTCAAGACACTTAAAAACACGAACTAAATGGATTTCTAACTAAAATGACACTTTAACATAAAGGGGGGGTTTGGTTTTGACGATTTTGAAAACAAAACAAGAACTTTGTAAACTAAACAGATTTTAAAACGAATTTGATTAAAGTGAATGGATGGAAAGCTAGCTAAGGGGTTCTTCTCCACACATGTCACACTTGCATACAAAATGATTTCCAATTGCGTTTCAATATACCATGAATTCTCAACGCCCCAAATTAACCGTGAATTGCACTAATTAACCCTCAGATTTCCCTTAAGTTATTGAATTGGATGATTGCATACAACAACCCAAAGCATTCCCCACAAGTTCCCTACATGAATTGCATAATAGAGATACAAGCAGAAATCATTAAGTTTTATGAAAACCATAAGCATTGACGAAGCACTTGTTACTATGAATTGCATGAAACTTATGCCAAGAATTTACTTAACGCGATTGTGATCAACAACCTTTACTACCTGTGAATATAACTTCGTAACGATTAGGTGAAACTCCCTTATATCCTAGCATTCAATTTATGCATGAAAATTAAGCGTGCACTCTCAACCAACATACACAAATCTGTCTAAATTCATGAAGATAAGTAAATTGAATTCACAACTTATGAAACACAATTAAATGTAATCAGATCATATAGCAAGCTTAGACATAGTTTCGAATCCCCCCCTAGCCAAGGGGGGTTTAAGTTCTCATACTCACAGAGCAAAGATAAACAAATTTAGACATGGAAAATAAAAGAAAGAAAACACCTAGACGCTCAAACGATCCAATCTTGAACAGCAAGCACGCCTATGGACATCCTCCTTCCTCCTTGCTGCGGCACAAAACTTGCAGGTAGGTTTAGGGGGTTTTGAATGGTGTAGAATGGTGGAAGATGGTGTGGTGGTGTTTAGGGATGATGGGTGGTGCGGCTGGATGAGTTTTGGAGGGGAAAATATGGAGAATGGTGCGGCTGCAATAGGGAGAATGATTTCTGACGAAATTGAGAAATATGGAGATGAATCATCTGCGGCAAGGGTTTAAAACTCATATATATAGGCTCCCAAAACCCTAGCAAGTCAGATTAGGCCTTTTAGAACCCAAACCCATCAGGAAAAGGCCAAAACTAATCAGAATTTGATGGGGAAAAGCCCAAGGGGTGCGGCAGATTAGGGTTTAGGGGAATTGGGCTTCTAGAATGCCTTGCAAGGCAAGGAACAAGGCCTCCTTGCTGAATTAGGTGCGGCTAGGGTGTATGAGAAGGTCCAAGGTGCGGCTAGGATGAGAGGGCTTGTCCAAGGCTTCTAGAACATGTAATTAGGCAACCAACATAATTTGGAAACCCCAAAAATGGAAACCTTCACAAATGGAAACTTGCACAATTGGTAACTTTCAAGAATAGAAACTTGGTTTCCAATTCTCGACTCTTCCTTCTTCCTTCAATCCTAGGCTCATTTGATCTTCAATTTCGTCCATTCCCTTTGCTCCAAGCACATGCTATCCAAACTTGGCCCAAAAGTGCTCCAAAAGGCCCCAAAATGCATCTTCTTGCATACTTTGTCCTTAGAACCTGAAAACACACGAAAATGGCTTAAAAGTCTACAATAACTAAGAAATAACAACGTAAATGCACAAGAACAAGCCAACTAAGTCGCCTAAATATGCTCCTATCATGCCGCAATTGCAAGGAGGAAGGAAGGACTTAGTGCCGTGGCTGCCCATTGTTCTAGGTGTTGTCTTTCTTTTATCTCAATGTTTAATTCAAGTTATTTTTGTGTAATTGCAAACATGAGAGGCTAAATTTCTTATTAGTTGGGGGTGAATTTGAAGCCATGATTATATGCTATATATGAATTGATTACATCCAATTATTGTTTCTTAAGACTTGAATGTGATTTGCTTATCTAAGTTATTAAAACTTGTTTGTGTGTGTTAATTGGGAGTCGACACTTAATTTGCATGCATTAACTTGAAGCTAGAGTATAAGGGAATTTCACCTAATCGTTATGAACTTATATTCACAAGTAGTAAAGGTTGCTAGTCACAATCATGTTAAGTAAGTCCTAGGCAAGAGTTTCATGCATTCATAGTTATAATTGCCTTGTCAACACTTATGATTTTCAAAGAACGTAATGACCTTTGATATGTTTTCTATCATGCAATCATAGTTAGGGACTTGATAAGGATAATTTGGTTGTAATGCATGTTTCATTCAATTCAATGAGAAAAGGAAAATCTGATGGTTAATTTATGCTTACATGGTTAACTTGGGGTGTTGTCATTCATAGTCTAAAGGAATAATAATTGGAAATTGGTTCATGTGCATATATCATGTGTGGAGAAGGATCCTCTAACTAAACTCATCATCCATTCAATTCATCAAAATCGTTTTTCTTAAGTGTTTTAAACAAAGTTTCTGTTTTAAAGTTTAAATTCGTCCAAAACAATCCCCTTTTCATCTAATCTTGTTATTTGAGTCAAAACCTGTTTCTTTTAGTCTTTTGAGTCAAATTTTACCTTATTTTCGTGGAAATCACTTCTTGGGTCTTAAATTGAGTCTTTTTGGTTGTTTTAAGTTGTTTTGAGTCTTCTAAACCTGTTTTGAGTCCTTTGAGTCTATTTAAACGTTTTTAAGTTTGTTTTTGTGTTTTTAAGTCTAAATTGTGTTGATTAGCATCCCTAGTTAATCCCCGGTCTAGAACGATCCCTACTTGCATCATATACTACAATTGTCAAAAATAGGGTTTAATTTGTGTGTCAAGTAATTTTCACATCAAAAGGACCACAATGCAAAGTGTCCCTACATTTGGTGCGCCCTATACGCGAGGATATGAAGCTGATCATCGAGATTGGAGCAATCCTTCAAATTCTACGTGGTGGGAACCTCAACAAGTCCAACACGAAGCATATTGGCAGCCATATGAGGAGTTCTATTCAGAGCCTATACCGCCACCTCAACCTTTTCAACCAAATTCAGGTTCGTCAATAGATTATAATCAAATTTTTGATGAACTAATTTCTTTGGCGCAGGGCTCACAAAATCAAGCCAAAGAGGCTCAACAAGAAGGATATTGGCAGCCATATGAGGAGTTTTATTCAATGCCTATGCAGCCACCACAGCCTCCCCCGCAAGAAGCCCAAACAAATTCAGGTTCGTCGATGGATAATGATCAAATTATTCAATTACTAACCACTTTGGTACAGGGGCAGCAAAATCAAGCCAAGAAATTGGGCGAACTGAGGAATCAAATGGGCGAGATCGCAGACTTCATGGGGCAAATTCAAGAACAAAGTGGCATGGAGGTTGGAGATGAACCCAAGATGTCCGAATCAAGCCAAAACATGGATGAACAGTGGCTGCTTGAGGAAGAGGAAGATGACAAGACCACGGCAAGTTGGTGATGTGAAAATTAACTTGACACTCAAATTAAACCCTCTTTTGACAATTGTAGTAAAGTATGTAAGTAGGGATCGTTCTAGACCGGGGATTAGGAGGGATTGCTAAACACTTGAAAACTGACTTAAAAACGTAAAAACAAAGTTTAAAACACTAAATTAGACTCAAAGAATGCAAGACTAAACTTTAAAACACTTAAACAAAGCAAAAGACTCAAAACAGCAACCAAAAGACTCAAAACTGCCTTAAAAACACTTTCTGGGCAGTTTTGGACACAAGCACCAAATTGGACGAATTTGGGTTTTAACTTGAATCAAAACACTTAAAAACACAAATCAAAACATATTCTAACTAATTTAACACTTCAAAATAAAGGGGGATTTGGTTTTGACGAAATTGAAAACAAGACACAAACTTTGTAATTAAAACAGATTGTAAAAACGATTTTGGATGAAACTTATGGATGGAAGGCTAGCTAGAGGGTTCTTCTCCACACATGACACACTTGCATACAAACCAATTTTCAGTTGTTCTTTCGATAAGTTATGAAACTCAACACCCCAGATTAATTAGGTTCGCTTAAATTAACCTTCAAGTTCTCCTTAAGTTAATGAATTGGATGGGAATGCGCATACAACAATTCAAAGCATTCTTCAAGAGTTCCTTACGTGAAAAGCACAACAAAGATACAATCAAAGATCATTAAGCAACATGAGAACTATAAGTGTTGACGAGGCCTTCGTTACTATGATGAGCATGAAACTAATGGCAAGAATTCATTTAACGCGATCGTTTATAAGCGACCTTCACTACTTGTGAAATATAAGGTTGTAACTATTAGGTGAAACTCCCTTATACTCTAGCATCATATTCATGCATGAAAACTAAGCGTGCACTCTCAATCAACATACACAAATATGTTATCCATCAAGCAGTTAAACGAATTGAACTCGTAACTTATGAAATCACAACCAAAGGTAATCAATTCATATTGCAAGTATGTACATGGTTTCGAATCACCCCTTAACTAAGGGGGGTTTAGTTCCTCATACTCACAACACAAAGAATATAAAGTTTAGACATTGAAAACAAAAGAAAGAAAACACCTAAACGCTCCAGCGATTCAAAGTGAACAGCAAGCACGTCCAAGAACTCTCCTTCCCTTCCTTGATTGCGGCACAAAGGTTGATGATGGAATTTGGGGGTTATGGATGGTGTAGGATGCTGGAATTGTGTTTAGGATGGATGTAGGGTGCGGCAAGGATGGTTTTTGGTCAGAAACTATGGTGTTTTGTGAAGGATGGTGGCTGTAGAGAATGGGTGAAATTTTCTGGCGTGAATGGTAGTGAATGGATTCTTTGTGGCTGCAACAAGGGGGGTTATTTAAAGGAAATCAGGAATTGAAACCCTAGGTTGATTTAGGTGATCAGAAATTAAGTCAAAAGCTTCTAGAATTAGGAAACAAAATCAGAAAACTAAAGGAAATTGGCTAAGAATTGCGGCAAGGACTTAAAACAGAGTAGGAATGTGTTTTAATTCAGAAAATAGGAAAGAATCACTCTCCCTTGCACGGCAAGGAAGAGGAAAGGGCAAGGAGGGTGCGGCTGGATGTTTAGGAGAGGGGAAGTGTCCTAAAACTAAAGGGAAAGGGGTCCCCTTGCACGGCAAGGGAAAGGGAAAGTGGGACAAGTGCGGCAAGGAGTTGGACCATGCAAGGAATGTGTAATTTGTGTCCTAGAATGCTTAAAAGGCCTTCAAAGTTGCTGGAACAAAGGGACTTTTAGGATTAGGAAAGGTCAAACCAAAATAGGAAACCTTGGCTTAACTTTCCTACTTCAAGTAGGAATCCTTGTTGGAGTAGGAATCCTCATTCTTCTAGGAATCCTCATTTGATTAGGAATCCTTCTTTGACTAGGAATCCTCATTTGATTAGGAATCCTTGCATCTTTAGGTCTTCAATTTCGTCCATTCCTTTGGCTCCAAGCATATGACATCCATTCCAAGCTCCATTTTGCTCCAAAAGGCTCCCAAAATGCATCTTTTTGTATTCTTTGCCCTTAAAACCTGAAAACACATAAAACTAGCTTAAAAGATTACTTTAACTAAGGAAAAACAATGTAAATGCACAAGAACAAGCTAACTAAGGCGCATAAATATGCTCCTATCAGTTGGGAACCACCTTTGCAGCAGACTACCCTTGCTCCACCACCCTTGCCGCAACCCCCTAAGGACCCTACACCACCCACTTTAGGTAAGGTAGTTCCATATTCAATACTTTCTGACCCTGTTACACCGAATGTGCCTATTCCTTGCAGATTCATGCAATCCAATGAAGAAGAGGGTGAGAAAGGCATCTTCGAAACCTTTTCAGAAATTCAAGAGAAAGAGGTGGATGGGGATTGTCTTGAATTAATCAAAGAGGATGTGCTTGCAACAACAATTCCTAATGAAGTTGAATTTTATGACACGGGACAAGTCACAACACTAAAACCACCCAATCTGGCCGAGCTCTCTAATCCTAAATCTTTTGAAGGAGTGTTTGTTCTTGAATTCGTGTTAGAGCACAAAGGTAAGCCACCTCCCCGAATTTCAAATTCGTTTTATGCTTACATGTTGTTAATGATTCAGGCACCTACTCTTGAGTTTAGACGATTACCGGATCATTTCAAGTATCACCGTCCATTCAAAGATCAATTCCATGCCGTGGGACCTAGGGGAGTTTAAATGGAAGTATCGTCCAGCTGGAAGACGTTAAAGCAAGCGCTTCTTGGGAGGCAACCCATGCATTCGAATAAAGAAGACCTAGGAACAACCGGCTCAAACCCAGATGATTCCTAACTCTACTCCTTATTGCATTTACTTTGCCATATTAGCGTCATGTTAGTTAGTGTGTTATTTGCAGTGTGTTTTGTGTGAGTGTTGTTTGAAACATTGAGGACAATGTTTGATTTAAGTGTGGGGGGGGTAAACAAAGTGTTTTTATGCAAAATTCGTGGGATTTCATCACCTATCACTTCTAATGTTGTTTTCACTGTTTTTAAGTGTTTTTAGTGTGTTTTGAAGCATTTTAGTGTGTCTTGACATAAAAATCCGAAAATCTCATAAAAATTTGAAAAATTGTTTTGAAAAACCCAAAAAGAGTTGTTTTGTGTGTTTGTTTGTGTCTTAGGGTACCTTCCAACACAATGATGAGGATTCGGTTTTTAATTGCATGACTGTTAAAGAGAGTTGTAAACATGGATGGAAGTCTGATTTACCCTTTGGTTTATGCTTGATTGTGGTTATAATTCATGTCTAATCAAAAAGAAAAAAAAAAAAAATCAGTTTTTTGTAACATGCTTGAAGGAAGAAACTCAAACTAACGCTACAACCCTGAGAGACTTGAGCCTAAAACGTTCTTTGGAGAGTTTTTAATCTGTGATTCTTTGTTTTCTAAAGTCGTTGCATGATCTCATTATTCTTTGCTTGGTTGCTACTTAGAAGGCGTTTCATCATATAGTTCCAAATACTAGAACTCATATCCGTTTCATTCAAAGCATGACATTGAATTGCATAACACATAAACAAGATGAAGTTGTGTAGTGAACTAGAGCCAAAAAAGCCTTACCCCTGTGCATTATGTTTTGTAGGATTAACCCCGTTGAGCCTTGTTTAGCCATTTTCTTTGTTTACCCACATGTTCCCTACCTAGCCTAGATTAGGACCATCCTTACCCTTGTTCTTAAGGCGTAGTGAAGCATGACCTAGAGTGAATTCCCTTGGTTCGTTATTGGGCAGCAAAATAAGTGTGGGGGAAGGGTTACAAAGTATATGTTAAGAAAATAAAAAATAAAACTAAAAAATAAAAATAAAAATTCGTGAGAAAAAGAAAAGAAAAAGAAAAGTATGTGAAAAGTGTGAAAAGTGTTCAAAATAAGTGAGAATAAGCTCACAAGTGTTGGTTGTTGAAGAAAGGGTCCAAAAAGTTGAATTCGGCCCTAAGTATGCGTGATTCTTCCCCTAGTGTGTCAAAGTTTGTGGCTGCATTCAAAAGATTCTAAGTGTCATATTCATTGTTTTGCTTGCTATTGCTTTAAGAACGTTTGTTTCCCTTACCTTTCTTTGTTAGCCAATTACCCTAGCCCCGTTACAACCCTTAACTTCAATCTTGAGTGTTGTGTGATCAATAATGTGGAGTTTAGGATTGGTATGAGCATATGGTGTCCCTGGTTCTCGCGTCTTAAGTAGTAGCATTCCATTCATGAGATCATATCTATACATGCTTAATAACTCCAGAAATTGCTTTCTTTGCTATAAACATATGTGAGTGCTCGTTTTCATATTTACATCAATCTTCTCACATATACCTAGTGTAGGGTGTGTAGTTAGAAAATCTGAGTGAAAATAAGAGTGTAAACCGTAAGGAATTGAGTGAATTCTCTAAGGCATGTTACTATGTTCAAAACATTGTTTTAAATGGTTAAATGTGAGCTAATGAATGGTGACTGTGATTAACTATGTGCTCGAGGGTGGGGATGACTAAAATCTATGGTTGTTGATGCGAAAATAGTTAAGCACTCAAATTAAACCCTCTTTTGACAATTGTAGTAAAGTATGTAAGTAGGGATCGTTCTAGACCGGGGATTAGGAGGGATTGCTAAACACTTGAAAACTGACTTAAAAACGTAAAAACAAAGTTTAAAACACTAAATTAGACTCAAAGAATGCAAGACTAAACTTTAAAACACTAAAACAAAGCAAAAGACTCAAAACAGCAACCAAAAGACTCAAAACTGCCTTAAAAACACTTTCTGGGCAGTTTTGGACACAAGCACCAAATTGGACGAATTTGGGTTTTAACTTGAATCAAAACACTTAAAAACACAAATCAAAACAGATTCTAACTAATTTAACACTTCAAAATAAAGGGGGATTTGGTTTTGACGAAATTGAAAACAAGACACAAACTTTGTAATTAAAACAGATTGTAAAAACGATTTTGGATGAAACTTATGGATGGAAGGCTAGCTAGAGGGTTCTTCTCCACACATGACACACTTGCATACAAACCAATTTTCAGTTGTTCTTTCGATAAGTTATGAAGCTCAACACCCCAAGTTAATTAGGTTCGCTTAAATTAACCTTCAAGTTCTCCTTAAGTTAATGAATTGGATGGGAATGCGCATACAACAATTCAAAGCATTCTTCAAAAGTTCCTTACGTGAAAAGCACAACAAAGATACAATCAAAGATCATTAAGCAACATGAGAACTATAAGTGTTGACGAGGCCTTCGTTACTATGATGAGCATGAAACTAATGGCAAGAATTCATTTAACGCGATCGTTTATAAGCGACCTTCACTACTTGTGAAATATAAGGTTGTAACTATTAGGTGAAACTCCCTTATACTCTAGCATCATATTCATGCATGAAAACTAAGCGTGCACTCTCAATCAACATACACAAATAAGTTATCCATCAAGCAGTTAAACGAATTGAACTCATAACTTATGAAATCACAACCAAAGGTAATTAATTCATATTGCAAGTATGTACATGGTTTCGAATCACCCCCTAACTAAGGGGGGTTTAGTTCCTCATACTCACAACACAAAGAATATAAAGTTTAGACATTGAAAACAAAAGAAAGAAAACACCTAAACGCTCCAGCGATTCAAAGTGAACAGCAAGCACGTCCAAGAACTCTCCTTCCCTTCCTTGATTGCGGCACAAAGTTTGATGATGGAATTTGGGGGTTATGGATGGTGTAGGATGCTGGAATTGTGTTTAGGATGGATGTAGGGTGCGGCAAGGATGGTTTTTGGTCAGAAACTATGGTGTTTTGTGAAGGATGGTGGCTGCAGAGAATGGGTGAAGTTTTCTGGCGTGAATGGTAGTGAATGGATGATTTGTGGCTGCAACAAGGGGGTTTATTTAAAGGAAATCAGGAATTAAAACCCTAGGTTGATTTAGGTAATCAGAAATTAAGTCAAAAGCAGAAAGAAATAGGAAATCAAATCAGAAAACTTAAAGGAAATTGGCTAAGAATTGCGGCAAGGATTTAAAACAAATTAGGAATGTGCTTTAATTCAGAGAATAGGAAAGAAAGAGATCCCTTGCACGGCAAGGAAGGGGAAACCTCTAGGGGATGCGGCACATGTGTTTAGGTGGTCTAGAACCTGCGGTTTGTGTCCTAAAATGCATATGAGGCCTTCAAAGTTGCTGGAACATAAGGACATTTAAGTTTAGGAAAAATCAAACCAAAATAGGAAACCTTGGCTTAACTTTCCTACTTCAAGTAGGAATCCTTGTGCAATTAGGAATCCTTGTCCTTCTAGGAATCCTCATTTGAGTAGGAATCCTCTTTCTTCTAGGAATCCATCTTCAATTAGGAATCCTTCGTTGATTAGGAATCCTAACCTCTTCAAGTCTTCAATTTCGTCCATTCCTTTTGCTCCAAGCATGTGAGATTCATTCCAAGCCCAACTTTGCTCCAAAAGGCTCCAAAATGCTCCAAAATGCACCTTATTGCTTCGTAGGCCCTTTAAACCTACAAACACACGAAACTAACTCAAAATACTAAAATAGCTAAGAATAAACAACGTAAATGCATGAAAACAAGCATACTAAGTGATGTGATAAAAGTTAAGCACTCAAATTAAACCCTCTTGTTGTCAATTGTAGTAAGTATGCAAGTAGGGATCGTTCTGGACCGGGGATTAGGAGGGATTGCTAATCGACACAAAAACAAAGTTAAAAACGTTTGGAAAGGTTTACAAGACTCAAAACAAGTTAGAAACACTTTAAACGGCTTAAAAACACTTTATGGACAGGTTTAAAATACTAAGAAAGATTTTGGACGAAAATTAAGTTTAGGTTGACTCAAAACTCTTGAAAACACAAAGAAAACAGGTTTTAGACACTTAAAAACAAGTAAGTAAATGGGGGGTTTTGAGTTGGACGAATTTGAAAATAAAACAAAGACTTTGTAAAGTAAACAAGTTTGAAAACGATTTAGAAAACAAGTTTGAAAACTTTTATGGTTGATGGGCTAGCTAGAGGGTCCTTCTCCACACATGACACACTTGTACATAAATCGATCTCCAATTGCTTTTCAATGAACCATGAACCTCAACACCCCAGATTAACCGTACGTGCACAAATTAACCCTCAGATTTTCCTTATGTCATTGAATCGGAAGAAGAGCATACAACAACCCAAATTATTCTCCAACGGTCCCCTACATGAGTGCATAGAAGAGATACAGTTAGAGATCATTAAGTTCCATGAAAATCATAAGTGTTGACGAGGCATTTGTAACTATGAGAGCATGATACGTTTGCCAAGAATCCAATTAACACGATTGTGACAAGCAACCTTCACTACTTGTGAATATAAGTTCGTAACGATTAGGTGAAACTCCCTTATATTCTAGCATCAAATTCCTGCATGAAAACTAAGTATGCATCCTCAATCAACATACAAGAACAAGTTATGAATAAAACAGTTAATTGAATTGCATTCACGATTCATCAAGTCGCAATTGGAAGTAATCAATTCATATCTCAAGCATGTTCATGGCTTCGAATTCCCCCCTAGCTAAGTAGGGGTTTAGCCACTCATAGTCACAACAAGATTAGAGAATAATAAAGTAAACATTGAAATTAAGAACGAAGTACACCTAGAATGCTCCAATCTTCAAGCTTGAAACGTCCAAGGTTCATTCCTCTCCACCTTGCTGTGGCACAAAGGGTCTAAGATGGGTATGGATGTGTTTGGATGAGGGATGGAAGTCTAGAGAGAGTGAGGGCTGCGGCAAGAAGGGTTTTTGGGCTGAAAGTGTGTGAATGATTGAATTGTTGAGTGAATGATGAATTGTGGTGCGGCAAGAGGTCATATATATAGGGGAGAGGTTAAGGCACGGTTTGGGCAATCTAGGAAACAAAAACTAAACCAAAACCTAAAGGGGAATAGGAATTAAAATCAAAATCCTAAGGGAATTGGGTATGGATTTGCGGCATGGACAGAAAGTGCACGGAAAAGGTAAGTTACTTGCGGCAAGGGAAAGAAATAAAAGGGAAAGGTCTAACAAGGCAAGGAAAAGGGTTTCCTTGCTGTTTTAGGTCCTAAATTAAAAGGGAAACATGAAACTTGAACGGCAAGAAAGGAAAGAGAAGAAGGAAGTTGCGGCTTTGTCCTAGAAGGCAAGGGATTGTGTCTTTCTTGTGAAGCAAGGAAGGAAAGGTGGTGTGGGATGTGTGGCTGGATCCTAAAGGGATAAGGGAAGTGTTTTACTTGGTTTAAGGATAGGGAAACATGGCAAGGGGAATTGTTGCACCAAAGGAGACAAGGAGGGAACACAAAGGGGACAAAACGCCACTTTTGTAGGAGATGCTGATTTTGTGTCTTTTATGCTTCCAAACTGACTTCTAACATCCTTCTAGGCTCTTTTGATCTTCAATTTCGTCCATCCACCTTGCTCCATTCATAAGCTATCCATTCCATGCCCAAAACAGCTCCAAAAGGCTCCAAAATGCACTTTCTCGATACTTTACCCCTTGGGACCTACAAACATACGAAAATAGCTTAAAATACTAAATTAAATACAAATAACTAACATAAATGCACGAGAACAAGCCTACTAATTCGCATAAATATGCTCATATCAAATTCCCCCACACTTAGCTTTTGCTAGTCCTCGAGCAAAACGAAACAAAACAAAACAAAATAAAGTAAACAAAACATACTCTAAACCTTCCAACGCTTTCCTCAGGGATTTCCAACACACATGACATATCAAGGATCATCATTCACATAGATTTTAGTCATCCTTACGCTCGAGCGCATACTTAATCACAGTCATAACTTATTAGCTCGCATTTAATCAATTAAAACAATGATTTGAATGTAGTAACATGCCTTAGAGAATTCACCCAATTCCTTACAAGATACACTCTTTTTCACACAGATTTTCTGACTACACACCCTACACTAGTTATATGTGAGAAGATTGATGTAAAAATGAAAACGAAGACTCACATATGTTTATGGCAAAGAAAGCATTTTCTGGAGTTATTAAGCATGTTTTAAATATGATCTCATGAATGGAATGCTACTACTTAGACGCGAGAACCAGGGACACCATATGCTCATACCAATTCCAAACTCCACAAATTGAACACACAACACTCAAGATTGAAGTCAAGGGTTGTAACGGGGCTTAAGGGTGTTGGCTAACAAGGAAAGGTAAGGATAAACAAACGTTCTTTAGGCAATAGCAAGCAAAGTAATGAAATTGACACCTGGAATTCATTTTAGAATGCATAAATCAACTTTTAAACACAAGGGAAGATTCATGCAACACTTAGGGCCTAATTCAACTTTTTGGACCCTTTCTTCAATAATCAACACTTTAGGACTCTTTTTCACATATTTTTCAACTCTTTTTCATTCTTTTCACAACTTTTCTTTTTCTCTTTTCTTTTCATACGAATTTTTTTTTTTTTTTGTACTCAAAAACAAAAATCTCTTCCCCCACACTTGTTTTCTGCAAACAATTACTCAAAACGAATTCCCTTTAAATCATGCTTTACTACGCTTCAAGAACAAGGGTATGGATGGTCCTATTCTAGGCTTGGTAAGGATGATGTGGGTTAACAAAGAAATTGGCTAAACAAGGCTCAACGGGGTTAAAACCTAAACACAATGCACGGGGGATGGCTTTTTGGCTCTTGGTTCACTACACAACTTCATCTTGATTATGTGTTATGCACTCAATACCATGCTTTGAATGAAACGGATATGAGTTCTAGTATTTGGAACTAAATGATGAAACGCCTTCTAAGTAGTAACCAAGCAAAGAATAATGAGATCATGCAACGACTTTAGAAAACAATGAATGCACAGATTTTTAACTCTCCAAAGAACGTTTAGGCTCAAGTCTCACAGGGTTGTAGCCTTAATTTGGGTTCCTTCCTTCAAGCATGTTACAAAAACTGATTTTTTTTCTTTTATAATCAAATGTGAATTCATAAACGACAACGACAACCAAGCATAAACCAAAGGTATATCAAACTTCCATCCATGTTCACAACTTTCCTTAACAATCATGCAATTAAAAACCGAATCCTCATCATTGGGTTGGAAGGTACCCTAAGACACAAACAAACACACAAAAACAAATCTTTTTGGCTTTTTCAAAACAATTTTTCAAATTTTTATGAAATTTTCGGATTTTTAAAACAAAACATATTAAAATGCTTCAAAACACACTAAAAACACATAAAAACAGTGAAAAACAACATTTTAAGTGATAGGTGAATAAAACCCACGAAAATCATGTAAAAACAGCTTGTTTACACCCCCACACTTAGACCAAACATTGTCCTCAATGTTTCATACGAAAACTCACACAAAAACAAGCAAACAAACAGCAAATAAAGATGCATTGTAAAGTAAAATTAACAAAGAATAGAGTTTAGGAACATAAACACCTGGTTATAATGCGGGGAGCATCCAAAAGCTCTTGAAATGCATGGGTTGCCTCCCAAGAAGCGCTTGCTTTAACGTCTTGCAGCCGGACGAAGAACTCCATCTTTCAAGCATCCTTAGAACCCACGGCATGGAGAGTTGTCTCCTCCACCACATGCTCCTCGAACAAGTCATAGTAGGGCTTCAAACGATGCCCATTCACCTTGAATTCTTGGCCGGTTTTCAAGCTTTGGATTTGGACTGCACCATAAGGAAAAACATTAGTAACAACAAAAGGTCCAATCCACTTAGAACGTAGCTTACCGGGGAATAAACGAAGTCTAGAATCAAAAAGTAACACTCGCTGCCCTTTTGAGAATGTTTTGGTACGAAGCATCTTGTCATGGTAAGCCTTCGTCTTGTCCTTGTAAATTTGAGCATTCTCGTATGCTTCGTGCCTAATCTCCTCGAGTTCATTCAATTGGAGCTTTCTATGAATTCCAGCCGCATCTATGTCCATGTTGAAAGTCTTCACAGCCCAATGCGCCTTGTGTTCTAGCTCGACGGGCAAATGACATGGTTTCCCATAAATGAGCCGAAAAGGTGACATGCCAAGGGGAGTCTTGTAGGCCGTTCGATATGCCCATAATGCATCGTCCAAGCGTAAGCTCCAATCTTTCCTTGAAGGCCCCACGGTTTTCTCTAGGATTTGCTTGATCTCCCTATTTGAAACCTCGGCTTGCCCATTTGTTTGAGGATGATAAGGTGTTGAAACCTTATGCGTAACGTTATACTTCTTTAGCAAAGCCTCAATGGTCCGATTGCAAAAGTGGGAACCTCCATCACTGATTAGAACTCGGGGCATCCCAAACCTAGCAAAAATGTTAGTTTTCACAAAATCTGCAACCACCTTAGAATCGTTAGTACGGGTGGCCTTTGCTTCCACCCATTTTGAAACATAATCAACAGTGATATGAGCATATTTATGCGATTTAGTTAGCTTGTTCTCATGCATTTATGTTGATTATTCATATTTAATTTAGTATTTTAAGCTATTTTCGTATGTTTGTAGGTTCCAAGGGGTAAAGTATCAAGAAAATGCATTTTGGAGCCTTTTGGAGCATGTTTGGGCATGTTTTGGATAGCATATGCTTGGAGCAATGTAGATGGACGAAATTGAAGACCAAGGCATGCTAGGAATCAGCTAAGAGAAGAGGAAAAATTAATTCAAGTCAAAGAAGGAAAAGGAATCCAAGAAGAAGAAGGGTTGACTAAGTCAAAGTTTCCTTACTTTGACATTTGACTTTGTCAATCCTATTTGATCAAGGCTTTAACTACAAAGAGGGAATCCTAGACAATTTGGGACTCCTAATTCCTTGCTCAACAAGGCTGCCACAATTCCCTCTTCACATATACATCCTTGCCGTGCAAGAAAAGACCTTTCCTTGCCCTTTAAAGTTGTGCCGCAAGTCCCATGTCCTTCCTCCTTTCTTGCTGCACAAGTCTCACATTTCCCTTTTATTTTAGGACCCTAAAACAGCAAGGAAACATATGTCCTTGTACAGCCGCACCTTTCCTCTTTCTTTCCACCCTTTGCCACATTTAAATTACACTTCCCTTTAATTTTCTGCACATGCCGCAAGTCCCTTGCCTTTTCCCCTTAGGTTCTGATTTTAATTCTTCTTTTCCCCTAAGGTTTTGGAGTAAATAAGTTTCCTAAATAAATCCCAAACCGTGCCTTACCTATTCCCTATATATATGGACCTTTGCAGCACCCTAAACACACCATTCCACCATCCATTCACTTACCTATCCATCATTCACACAACCATTCACTCATTCACACACTTTCAGCCCAAAATCTCTCTTTGCCGCAGCCTTTCACTCCCAAAAACGTCCATCCCTTCATCCAAACACATCCATACCCATCTTAGACTCTTTGTGCCGCAGCAAGGTGGAGAGGAAGGAACCTTGGACGTTTCAAGCTTGAAGATTGGAGCATTCTAGGTGTACTTCGTTCTTAATTTCAATGTTTACTTTATTATTCTCTAATCTTGTTGTGACTATGAGTGGCTAAACCCCTATTTAGCTAGGGGGGAATTCGAAACCATGAACATGCTTGAGATATGAATTGATTACTTCCAATTGCAACTTGATGAATCGTGAATGCAATTCAATTAACTGTTTTATTCATAACTTGTTCTTGTATGTTGATTGAGGATGCATACTTAGTTTTCATGCAGGAATTTGATGCTAGAATATAAGGGAGTTTCACCTAATCGTTACGAACTTATATTCACAAGTAGTGAAGGTTGCTTGTCACAATCGTGTTAATTGGATTCTTGGCAAACGTATCATGCTCTCATAGTTACGAATGCCTCGTCAACACTTATGATTTTCATGGAACTTAATGATCTCTAACTGTATCTCTTCTATGCACTCATGTAGGGGACCGTTGGAGAATAATTTGGGTTGTTGTATGCTCTTCTTCCGATTCAATGACATAAGGAAAATCTGAGGGTTAATTTGTGCACGTACGGTTAATCTGGGGTGTTGAGGTTCATGGTTCATTGAAAAGCAATTGGAGATCAATTTATGTACAAGTGTGTCATGTGTGGAGAAGGACCCTCTAGCTAGCCCATCACCCATCAAAGTTTTCAAATTCGTTTTCAAATCTGTTTTACTTTACAAAGTCTTTAATTTACTTTCAAATTCGTTCAAACTAAAACCCCCCTTTTACTTTCTTGTTTTAAAGTGTCCAAAATCTGTTTTCTTTGTGTTTTCAAGTATTTTGAGTCAACCTAAAACCAATTTTCGTCCAAAACCTTCCCTAGTGTTTTAAATCTGTCCACAAAGTGTTTTAAAGCCGTTTTAAGTGTTTTTAACTTGTTTTGAGTCTTGTAAACCTTTCCAAACGTTTTTAACTTTGTTTTTGTGTTTTTAAAGTCGATTAGCAATCCCTCCTAATCCCCGGTCCAGAACGATCCCTACTTGCATACATACTACAATTGACAACAAGAGGGTTTAATTTGAGTGCTTAATATATATCACATCAAATTTTGGCGCCGTTGCCGGGGATTAGCAACTTTGCTAATCCCCCGTTGTTTCTTTTTGTTTATTTTTCGTGTGTTTTTTTTTCTGAATTGGTTTTGTTTCTTGTTTTTAGGTACTAGTTTATGACTCGAAGTTCTCAACCAGTACGTGAGCACATCTTAGACTTTGACGACGATTTTGAGAGAACTTTGAGAAGGCAAAGAAATCAGCAAGCATCTAACCCACCTAGCCCTGAACCTGAGCTTGAAGAACACGAAGTAGAGGAGGAAGAAGTCCCCACGGCACGAGCTGTCCTAGACATGGCAGCGGATAATCGAACCATCAAAGAGCTTTCCGCCTCGGGTGTGGACAATGCCATGCCCCTATGCATCCAATACCCCACGGCAGCTGAAGGGAAGACAGAGGAGTTTGAATTGAAATCCAGCTTATTGCACCACATCCCGAAGTACCATGGGCTGTCCATGGAGGATCCAAACAAGCATCTAAAGGAATTTGAAGTTGTTTGCTCGAGCATGACCCCAGTGAACGTTGATGGCAGCATCTTGAAGATGAAGGCTTTTCCCTTTTCACTCTTAGAGAAGGCTAAAGATTGGTTGTATGAACTAGCGCCCGGGACGGTTACAACTTGGGAAAGTATGAAACGAGCGTTCTTAGAGAAGTTTTTCCCAACTTCAAGAGTCATTCTCTTGAGGAAACGGATTAGTGGCATCGAACAAAATGAAGGTGAATCATTTCCAGCTTATTATGAACGTTTTAAAACTCTTGTTGCTTCATGTCCACAGCATCAAATGAAGGAGGAGCTGCTCATTCAATACTTCTACGAAGGACTCCTTCCCCTTGAACGCCAAATGCTAGATGCCTCAGCAGGTGGTGCGTTGGTTGACAAAACGCCGGTGGCTGCCAAGACTCTCATTGCAAACCGAGCACTTAACGCACAACAATATGAAGGTGTTGGACAGAGGGGAAGCTCACGGCCACATAGTGTGAATGAGGTAAGTACAATTTCTGAAATGCAATCACAAATAGCTAATCTTACCGCTCTTGTGTCTCAGGTTGTAATTGGATCAAAACCACAAGAAACACAAGTTTGTGGCGTGTGCTCCATCCAAGGTCACCAATCCGAGACATGCCCACAGTTGATTGAGAATGGAGGATGGGAATCTGCCAATGCTATTGGATTCCAAGGCCAAAACCAAACCACATACGATCCATACTCAAACACATACAACCCCGGATGGAGAGACCACCCTAATATGAAATGGAGAGATGCCCAACAACCTTCACAACAAGGAGGATTTCGGCCAAACCCCCCTGGGTTCCCACGGCCCTATGCACCTCCACAACCACAACCTGCCCAAAATACCTCAGGTTCGTCGTTTGATAATGCTCAAATTATTCAATTACTAACAAATTTGACGCAGGGACAAGAAAAACAAGCCAAAGACATGCAAAATTACGCCAAAGAAATGCAAAATCAAGCCAAAGACATGCAAAATTACGCCAAAGAAGTGCAAAATCAAGCCCATGAGGTGACTGAATTGAAGAGACAAGTGGGACAAATGGCTGAATTCATGGGGCAATTTAGTAGAGAACAAGGTAAGCTACCTAGTACGACGAATATGAATCCGAAGGGAGGCTTCGAATCTGTCAAAGCCATCACCTTGCGAAGTGGAAAAGAAGTTGGATCTGACCCCAACCCGTCCAAATCTGCCCAAAAGGAGGACGAAAAGTTGTTACAAGAAAAGGCAGAACAAGAGGAAGCCACGGCAAAGGGTGATGCACCCTTGCCGCAGCCTTCTAGTACACCTAAACCTCCCAAAACGTCCAACACAAGTAAGTTGGGTCCAAATTTGATTAATTCTAACCCTATTCCACCCAATGTACCCTTTCCTAGCAGATTTATGCAATCAAAGAACGAAGAGGAGGAAAAAGATGTTCTAGAGACGTTTAGGAAAGTGCATGTCAATATTCCGCTTCTTGATGCAATTAAGCAAATTCCCAAGTATGCCAAGTTTTTTAAGAAGCTTTGTACAACAAGGAAACGGATTCGGGAGAAAGAAGTGGTCCAGGTAAGTGAGAATGTTTCTGCGATCTTACAAAGAAAACTACCACCTAAATGCAAAGATCCGGGTAGTTTCACGATTCCTTGTGTTATTGGAAATACTAAGTTTGAACATGCTATGCTAGATTTAGGTGCATCAATTAATGTCATGCCATATTCTGTTTATGCATCTATGAATCTAGGGGAGCTCAAAAAGGATGGTGTTGTTATTCAATTGGCCGATAGATCTAACGCATATCCAAAAGGAGTTTTGGAGGATGTTTTTGTGCAGGTAGACCATTTGATTTTTCCTGCAGATTTTTATGTGCTTGACATGGAGGAAATCGCCCACTTTCCATCACCGCCACTCTTACTTGGACGATCTTTCATGAAAACAGCCAACACTAAGATTGATGTGGCTAAAGGAGCAGTAACGATGCAATTTGGTGGTGATATGATTAATTTTAAAATTTCTGAATCAGTTGAGCATACTAATGATGTTCATTCTTGTTGTGCTATTAATGTAATTAAAGATATAAGGCAGGAATGTTCATCACTAATCAAGCAGAATGGATTTCAACCCACCAAAGAAGAAGGAATTGGAGTAGGAAATTCGGTCACAACCCTCAAAAAGCCCAATCTAGCCGAGAGCAACCATTGTGCAATTCTTGACAAATCTGCCACTTCAATGCAATACATGGGTAAGTCTCCAATTCCAAAATCAATTCCCATTTCGACTAATAGGTTGTTACCTTCTTTGGTGCAGGGACTTAATCGAACAAAAGGTGGTGAGAAAGTTCACCTTGACGTAAGGAAGCAAAACACCAAAAACAGAAAGGATCACTATCCGCTTCCATTCAAGGATTCAATGCCTAGACGTTTTAAGAAGTATGTCGTGAAGGCCATTCTCTTCCATGCCGTGGGCACCAATGGAGCTTAAATCGAGGAATCGTCCGGCTGCACGACGTTAAAGCAAGCGCTTCTTGGGAGGCAACCCATGCATTCAACAAAGAGCTTTTGGATGATCCGGCATTATAACCAGGTGTTTATGTTCCTAAACTCTAATCTTTGTTGATTTTACTTTGCATTTCATGTTTTATTTGTTGTTTGTTTGTTTGCTTTTGTGTGAGTTTATGTTTGAAACATTGAGGACAATGTTTGATTTAAGTGTGGGGGGGTAAACAAGCTGTTTTTGCATGAATTTCGTGGGTTTTATTCACCTATCACTTGCAATGTCGTTTTTCACTGTTTTTATGTGTTTTTAGTGTGTTTTGAAGCATTTTAGTGTGTTTTGACATAAAAATCCGAAAAATTCATAAAAATTTGAAAAATTGTTTTGAAAAAGCCAAAAAGAGTTGTTTTTGTGTGTTTGTTTGTGTCTTAGGGTACCTTCCAACCCAATGATGAGGATTTGGTTTTTAATTGCATGACGGTTAAGGAAAATTGTAAACATGGGTGGAAGTTTGATATACCTTTGGGTTATGCTTGGTTGTCGTTGTTGTTTATGAATTCACATTTGATTACAAAAGAAAAAAATCAGTTTTTGTAACATGCTTGAAGGAAGGAACCCAAATTAACGCTACAACCCTGTGAGACTTGAGCCTAAACGTTCTTTGGAGAGTTAAAAATCTGTGCATTCATTGTTTTCTAAAGTCGTTGCATGATCTCATTATTCTTTGCTTGGTTACTACTTAGAAGGCGTTTCATCATTTAGTTCCAAATACTAGAACTCATATCCGTTTCATTCAAAGCATGGTAATGAGTGCATGACACATAAACAAGATGAAGTTGAATAGTAAACCAAGAGCCAAATAGCCATCCCCCGTGCAAATATGTTTAGGATTACCCCCGTTGAGCCATGTTTAGCCTATTTCTTTGTTAACCCACATCATCCTCACCTAGCCTAGATTAGGACCATCCATACCCTTGTTCTTGAAGCGTAGTAAAGCATGATTTAAAAGGGAATTCTTTTTGAATAATATGTTGCAGAAAACAAGTGTGGGGGAAGGATTTTTTAGTGATTTGAGTACAAAAAGAAAAGAAAAATTCGTGGAAAAAGAAAAGAAAAAAGAAAAGTTGTGAAAAGTATGAAAAAGAGTGAAAAATATGTGGAAAAAAGAGTTCTAAAGTGTTGATTGTTGAAGAAAGGGTCCAAAAAAGTTGAATTAGGCCCTAAATGTTGCATGAATCTTCCCTTGTGTTTAAAAGATGATTTCTGCATTCTAAATTGAATTCCAAGTGTCAATTTCATCACTTTGCTTTCTATGGCTTAAAGAACGTTTGTTTATCCTTACCCCTTCTTTGTTAACCAATAACCTAGCCCTGTTACAACCCTTAAACTTCGATCTTGGGTGTTGTGTGTTTCAATTTGTGGAGTTTGGAATTGGTATGAGCATATGGTGTCACTGGTTCTCGCATCTAAGTAGTAGCATTCCATTCATGAGATCATATTTAAAACATGCTTAATAACTCCAGAAAATGCTTTCTTTGTCATAAACATATGTGAGTCTTCGTTTTCATTTTTACATCAATCTTCTCACATATAACTAGTGTAGGGTGTGTAGTCAGAAAATCTGTGTGAAAAAGAGTGTATCTTGTAAGGAATTGGGTGATTTCTCTAAGGCATGTTACTACATTCAAATCATTGTTTTAATTAATTAAATGCGAGCTAGTAAGTGACGACTGTGATTAAGTATGTGCTCGAGCGTAAGGATGACTAAAATCTATGTGAATGAAGATCTTTGATATGTCATGTGCGTTGGAAATCCCTGAGGAAAAGCGTTGGAAGGTTTAGAGTATGTTTTGTTTACTTTACTTTGTTTTGTTTGTTCCATTTTGCTCGAGGACTAGCAAAAGCTAAGTGTGGGGGAATTTGATATGAGCATATTTATGCGATTTAGTTAGCTTGTTCTCATGCATTTATGTTGATTATTCATATTTAATTTAGTATTTTAAGCTATTTTCGTATGTTTGTAGGTTCCAAGGGGTAAAGTATCAAGAAAATGCATTTTGGAGCCTTTTGGAGCATGTTTGGGCATGTTTTGGATAGCATATGCTTGGAGCAATGTAGATGGACGAAATTGAAGACCAAGGCATGCTAGGAATCAGCTAAGAGAAGAGGAAAAATTAATTCAAGTCAAAGAAGGAAAAGGAATCCAAGAAGAAGAAGGGTTGACTAAGTCAAAGTTTCCTTACTTTGACATTTGACTTTGTCAATCCTATTTGATCAAGGCTTTAACTACAAAGAGGGAATCCTAGACAATTTGGGACTCCTAATTCCTTGCTCAACAAGGCTGCCACAATTCCCTCTTCACATATACATCCTTGCCGTGCAAGAAAAGACCTTTCCTTGCCCTTTAAAGTTGTGCCGCAAGTCCCATGTCCTTCCTCCTTTCTTGCTGCACAAGTCTCACATTTCCCTTTTATTTTAGGACCCTAAAACAGCAAGGAAACATATGTCCTTGTACAGCCGCACCTTTCCTCTTTCTTTCCACCCTTTGCCACATTTAAATTACACTTCCCTTTAATTTTCTGCACATGCCGCAAGTCCCTTGCCTTTTCCCCTTAGGTTCTGATTTTAATTCTTCTTTTCCCCTAAGGTTTTGGAGTAAATAAGTTTCCTAAATAAATCCCAAACCGTGCCTTACCTATTCCCTATATATATGGACCTTTGCAGCACCCTAAACACACCATTCCACCATCCATTCACTTACCTATCCATCATTCACACAACCATTCACTCATTCACACACTTTCAGCCCAAAATCTCTCTTTGCCGCAGCCTTTCACTCCCAAAAACGTCCATCCCTTCATCCAAACACATCCATACCCATCTTAGACTCTTTGTGCCGCAGCAAGGTGGAGAGGAAGGAACCTTGGACGTTTCAAGCTTGAAGATTGGAGCATTCTAGGTGTACTTCGTTCTTAATTTCAATGTTTACTTTATTATTCTCTAATCTTGTTGTGACTATGAGTGGCTAAACCCCTATTTAGCTAGGGGGGAATTCGAAACCATGAACATGCTTGAGATATGAATTGATTACTTCCAATTGCAACTTGATGAATCGTGAATGCAATTCAATTAACTGTTTTATTCATAACTTGTTCTTGTATGTTGATTGAGGATGCATACTTAGTTTTCATGCAGGAATTTGATGCTAGAATATAAGGGAGTTTCACCTAATCGTTACGAACTTATATTCACAAGTAGTGAAGGTTGCTTGTCACAATCGTGTTAATTGGATTCTTGGCAAACGTATCATGCTCTCATAGTTACGAATGCCTCGTCAACACTTATGATTTTCATGGAACTTAATGATCTCTAACTGTATCTCTTCTATGCACTCATGTAGGGGACCGTTGGAGAATAATTTGGGTTGTTGTATGCTCTTCTTCCGATTCAATGACATAAGGAAAATCTGAGGGTTAATTTGTGCACGTACGGTTAATCTGGGGTGTTGAGGTTCATGGTTCATTGAAAAGCAATTGGAGATCAATTTATGTACAAGTGTGTCATGTGTGGAGAAGGACCCTCTAGCTAGCCCATCACCCATCAAAGTTTTCAAATTCGTTTTCAAATCTGTTTTACTTTACAAAGTCTTTAATTTACTTTCAAATTCGTTCAAACTAAAACCCCCCTTTTACTTTCTTGTTTTAAAGTGTCCAAAATCTGTTTTCTTTGTGTTTTCAAGTATTTTGAGTCAACCTAAAACCAATTTTCGTCCAAAACCTTCCCTAGTGTTTTAAATCTGTCCACAAAGTGTTTTAAAGCCGTTTTAAGTGTTTTTAACTTGTTTTGAGTCTTGTAAACCTTTCCAAACGTTTTTAACTTTGTTTTTGTGTTTTTAAAGTCGATTAGCAATCCCTCCTAATCCCCGGTCCAGAACGATCCCTACTTGCATACATACTACAATTGACAACAAGAGGGTTTAATTTGAGTGCTTAATATATATCACATCAAACAGCTAGCAAGATATAAGTGAAACCAAAAGAGGGAGGGAAGGGACCCATGAAATCAATACCCCAAACGTCGAAAATTTCCACAAAGAAGAGAGGTTGCTGCGGCATTTGGTCCTTGGCACCTATATTTCCCGTTCTTTGACATCGATCACAGGTTAGACAAAAAGTTCTAGCATCTTTAAACAAAGTGGGCCAATAAAAACCACATTCAAGAACCTTTAAAGCCGTTCTTTGGGTTCCAAAATGGCCCCCACAAGCATAAGTGTGACAGAATTTTAAAATCGAATGAACTTCACCATCGTGCACACACCTACGCAAAATCTGGTCAGAGCAATATTTCCACAAATAGGGATCATCCCACACATAAAAACGTGCATCCTTTTTTAATTTATCACTTTGGTGTTTGCTTAGAGTGCTTGGAACTTGTTTAGACACTAAGAAATTAACCAAATCGGCATACCATGGCTCACTTACTTCAATGGACAGCAGCTGCTCATCAGGGAAATGCTCAGGGATAGGCACGGCATTGGGATTTTGGAGCATTCGGCTTAGGTGGTCAGCCACCACATTCTCACTTCCTTTCTTGTCTCGGATCTCGATGTCAAACTCTTGTAGAAGAAGCATCCAACGAATAAGTCTAGGTTTTGCTTCCTTCTTCGTTAGCAAGTACTTCAAAGCTGCATGATCAGAGTAAACAATCACTTTAGTGCCAATTAAATAGGAACGAAACTTATCTAAAGCAAAGACAACAGCAAGAAGTTCTTTTTCCGTTGTGGAGTAGTTCAATTGGGCATCGTTCAAGGTCCGAGAAGCATAGTATATAACATGCGGCTGCTTGTCCTTTCTTTGTCCTAAAACAGCTCCAAGCGCATAATCGGATGCATCGCACATAAGCTCGAACGGAAGGCTCCAATCGGGTGGCATGATGATGGGGGCCGAAGTATGCTTCTCTTTGAGGGTTTTGAAAGCTGTCTCACACTCTTGATTGAATTCAAAGGTCACTTCTTTTTGCAACAATCGGCACAAAGGTTGGGCAATTTTAGAGAAATCTTTGATAAATCGCCTATAAAATCCTGCATGGCCAAGAAAAGATCGAACCTCCCTCACCGAAGTGGGAGAGGGTAAGTGACGTACAAGATCTATTTTGGACTTATCAACTTCAATACCTTGTTCGGAAATGATGTGCCCCAAAACTATACCTTGTCTCACCATAAAATGACACTTTTCCCAATTGAGAACAAGGTTAGTTTCAACGCATCGTTGCAAGATCAAGGTCAAATTATCCAAACAATTGTCAAAAGAATCTCCAAACACACTAAAATCATCCATAAAAACTTCAATAATCTTTTCAACAAAATCGGAGAAGATACTTACCATACACCTTTGAAAAGTGGCGGGTGCATTGCATAAACCGAATGGCATGCGCCGATAAGCAAAAGTTCCAAAGGGACACGTGAAGGTGGTCTTTTCTTGGTCATCCGGGGCTATCACAATTTGGTTATATCCAGAATATCCATCAAGAAAACAATAAAAAGAATGACCGGCTAACCTTTCAAGCATTTGGTCGATGAATGGCAAAGGGAAGTGATCTTTTCTTGTTGTGGCGTTGAGCTTTCTATAGTCGATGCACACTCGCCATCCAGTTTGAATTCGTGTAGGCACAAGCTCGTTCTCATCATTCTTGACAACTGTGACTCCAGACTTCTTAGGAACGACTTGAATTGGTGAAACCCAACGGCTATCGGAGATAGGATAGATCACTCCACAATCTAAAAGCTTGATTATTTCCTTCTTCACAACTTCCATCATTGGAGGGTTGAGACGGCGTTGAGCCTCTCTAGATGGTTTAGCCCCCTCCTCAAGAAGTATGCGATGCATGCAAGTGGTGGGGCTAATTCCCTTAATATCGGCCAATGTCCACCCAATGGCAGTTTTGAACTCTCGAAGCACCCTCACCAACTTGTCTTCTTCTTGGGCCGTGAGTGATGAAGAGATGATGACGGGCAACGTCTTGTCTTGGCCCAAAAACACATACTTTAAGTGGTCCGGCAACGGCTTAAGTTCAAGAGTAGGTGCCTGAATGACAGAAGGCAACATTTTAGTAGAAACTGAACTTGAGATTGAGAGTGGAACCTTACCATATTGGTGTGGTAGTGACTCAAGGGCAACCACCACTTCTACAACTTCTTCAGTGAAGGGCACGGCAATGGTGTCCATGGTGTGGCCGTGAGTTTGCAAAGCTCCCCTTTCTTGGTTTTTTAGTTCTATGCCCTTTGTAATGGTTATTTCAAGGGCATCCTCGTTTAATTCTTCAAGATATACCTGCGCCAAAGAATCAATAACATCAATAGAGAAGCAAGAATGATCATCAACGGGATATCTCATAGTTTCAGAAATATTAAAATCAATCACTTCCCCATCAAATTCCATTGTTAGAGTGCCCTTAAACACATCAATCTTCGTCCGGGCTGTCTTCATGAATGGCCTACCAAGGAGAATTGGCAGGGAGGTAGAATGGGCTGAATCTTCCATGTCTAATACGTAAAAATCAGCCGGGAAAATCAAATGGTTCACCTGCACTAAAACATCTTCCAATACTCCTTTCGGATAGGCGTTAGAACGATCGGCTAATTGTATAATCACACCATCTTGTTTCAATTCTCCCAAGTTCATAGATGCATAAATAGAGTATGGCATGACATTTATAGATGCACCTAAGTCTAGCATTGCATGTTCAAAGCGAGTGGTGCCAATCACACAAGGAATTGTAAAACTGCCCGGATCTTTGCATTTAGTAGGCATTTTACGTTGTAAGACGGCTGAAACGTTTTCACTTACCTTGACTACCTCTTTGTTCGCCATTCTTCTTTTGTTTGTGCACAGCTCTTTGAGAAATTTGGCATACTTCGGGATTTGTTTAATGGCATCAAGGAGTGGAATGTTTACTTGCACTTTCCGGAATGTTTCAAGAATGTCCTTCTCGTTCTCATCTTTCTTTGATTGCATGAACCTACGAGGAAAAGGAACATCGGGTATGTTAGTAGTAACTGAACTTGAAGCTTTCTTACCTTGTTTGGCTGAATTAAGAGGATTGGTGGGTGCTTACGGCAAAGGGTTTGCCACCCTTGCCGTGGGCATGCTAGTACTCCCCTCTTCTTCTTGTAGCTTGTCATCTTCTTTTTGGGCAGATTTGGGAGTGTCGGACTCGATTCCAACTTCTTTTCCACTTCTTAGGGTGATGGCTTTGGCAGATTCGAACCCTCCTTTCGGATTCACATTCGTTGAACTAGGGAGTTTCCCTTGCTCTCTAAACTGTCCAAGAAACTCAGAAATCTGCCCCATTTGTTTCTTCATGTCCATCATCTCCTTTTCATTGTTTGCTATCCTATCGTCTTGCTTTTGTAACCCCTGCGAAATAGAAGTTAATAATTGCATAGCTTGATCATTTCCCAAAGACGTACCTGATTGAGATGAGGCCGAAGGTTGTGGGGCTTGTTGTGGTGCATACGGCTTAGTGTAGAATCCAGGAGGGTTTTGCCGAAAGCCTCCTTGTTGGGCAGGTTGTTGTGGTTCTCTCCATTTGAAGTTTGGGTGGTCTCTCCATCCGGGGTTATAAGTATTCGAGTACGGGTCGTGCTTGGTTTGGTTTTGACCTTGGAATCCAATTGCATTGGCAGATTCCCAACCACCATTCTCGATCAATTGAGGGCACTTGTCGGATGGATGCCCTTGAATGGAGCACACGGCACACACTTGGGGTTCTTGTGTTTTTGGTGCAATCATAACCTGAGAAACAAGAGAAGTAAGATTAGCTAATTGTGATTGAATTTCAGAAATGGCACTTACCTCATTCACACTTTGTTGCCGTGGGTTGCTTCTTTGTCCAACACCTTCATATTGTTGTGCATTGAGTGCTCGGTTGGCAATAAGAGTCTTGGCAGCCACCGGGGTCTTATCCACCAACGCACCACCCGCTGAGGCATCTAGCATTTGACGTTTAATGGGGAGGAGTCCTTCGTAGAAGTATTGAATGAGTAGCTCCTCCTTCATTTGATGCTGTGGACAAGAAGCAACAAGAGTTTTAAAACGATCATAATAAGCTGGAAACGATTCACCTTCATTTTGTTCGATGCCACTAATCCGTTTCCTCAAGAGAATGACTCTGGAAGTTGGGAAAAACTTTTCTAAGAACGCTCGTTTCATACTTTCCCAAGATGTAACCGTTCCGGGTGCTAGTTCATACAACCAATCTTTAGCCTTCTCTAAGAGCGAAAAGGGAAAAGCCTTCATCTTCAAGATGCTGCCATCAACGTTCACCGGGGTCATGCTTGAACAAACAACTTCAAACTCCTTGAGATGTTTGTTTGGATCCTCCATGGACAACCCATGGTACTTTGGGATGTGATGCAACAAGCTTGATTTCAACTCAAACTCTTCGGTCTTCCCTTGAGTTGCCGTGGGGTATTGGATGCATAGGGGCATGGCATTGTCCACACCCGAGGCGGAAAGCTCTTTGATGGTTCTATTATCCGCTGCCATGTTTAGGACTTCCCCCACAACTTGGGCCGTGGGAATCTCTTCCTCCTCGATTTCTTGCTCTTTAAGCTCAGGTTCAGGGCTAGGTGGATTAGATGCTTGCTGATTTCTTTGCCTTCTCAAAGTTCTCTCAAAATCGTCGTCAAAGTCTAAGATGTGCTCACGTACTGGTTGAGAACTTCGAGTCATAAACTAGTACCTAAAAACAAGAAAATAAAACAAGGTCAGAAACTAAAATAAAAACAAACGAAAAAGAAACAAAAAGAAACAACGGGGGATTAGCAAAGTTGCTAATCCCCGGCAACGGCGCCAAAATTTGATGTGATAAAAGTTAAGCACTCAAATTAAACCCTCTTGTTGTCAATTGTAGTAAGTATACAAGTAGGGATCGTTCTGGACCGGGGATTAGGAGGGATTGCTAATCGACACAAAAACAAAGTTAAAAACGTTTGGAAAGGTTTACAAGACTCAAAACAAGTTAGAAACACTTTAAACGGCTTAAAAACACTTTATGGACAGGTTTAAAATACTAAGAAAGATTTTGGACGAAAATTAAGTTTAGGTTGACTCAAAACTCTTGAAAACACAAAGAAAACAGGTTTTAGACACTTAAAAACAAGTAAGTAAATGGGGGGTTTTGAGTTGGACGAATTTGAAAATAAAACAAAGACTTTGTAAAGTAAACAAGTTTGAAAACGATTTAGAAAACAAGTTTGAAAACTTTTATGGTTGATGGGCTAGCTAGAGGGTCCTTCTCCACACATGACACACTTGTACATAAATCGATCTCCAATTGCTTTTCAATGAACCATGAACCTCAACACCCCAGATTAACCGTACGTGCACAAATTAACCCTCAGATTTTCCTTATGTCATTGAATCGGAAGAAGAGCATACAACAACCCAAATTATTCTCCAACGGTCCCCTACATGAGTGCATAGAAGAGATACAGTTAGAGATCATTAAGTTCCATGAAAATCATAAGTGTTGACGAGGCATTTGTAACTATGAGAGCATGATACGTTTGCCAAGAATCCAATTAACACGATTGTGACAAGCAACCTTCACTACTTGTGAATATAAGTTCGTAACGATTAGGTGAAACTCCCTTATATTCTAGCATCAAATTCCTGCATGAAAACTAAGTATGCATCCTCAATCAACATACAAGAACAAGTTATGAATAAAACAGTTAATTGAATTGCATTCACGATTCATCAAGTCGCAATTGGAAGTAATCAATTCATATCTCAAGCATGTTCATGGCTTCGAATTCCCCCCTAGCTAAGTAGGGGTTTAGCCACTCATAGTCACAACAAGATTAGAGAATAATAAAGTAAACATTGAAATTAAGAACGAAGTACACCTAGAATGCTCCAATCTTCAAGCTTGAAACGTCCAAGGTTCCTTCCTCTCCACCTTGCTGTGGCACAAAGGGTCTAAGATGGGTATGGATGTGTTTGGATGAGGGATGGAAGTCTAGAGAGAGTGAGGGCTGCGGCAAGAAGGGTTTTTGGGCTGAAAGTGTGTGAATGATTGAATTGTTGAGTGAATGATGAATTGTGGAGCGGCAAGAGGTCATATATATAGGGGAGAGGTTAAGGCACGGTTTGGGCAATCTAGGAAACAAAAACTAAACCAAAACCTAAAGGGGAATAGGAAATAAAATCAAAATCCTAAGGGAATTGGGTATGGATTTGCGGCATGGACAGAAAGTGCACGGAAAAGGTAAGTTACTTGCGGCAAGGGAAAGAAATAAAAGGGAAAGGTCTAACAAGGCAAGGAAAAGGGTTTCCTTGCTGTTTTAGGTCCTAAATTAAAAGGGAAACATGAAACTTGAACGGCAAGAAAGGAAAGAGAAGAAGGAAGTTGCGGCTTTGTCCTAGAAGGCAAGGGATTGTGTCTTTCTTGTGAAGCAAGGAAGGAAAGGTGGTGTGGGATGTGTGGCTGGATCCTAAAGGGATAAGGGAAGTGTTTTACTTGGTTTAAGGATAGGGAAACATGGCAAGGGGAATTGTTGCACCAAAGGAGACAAGGAGGGAACACAAAGGGGACAAAACGCCACTTTTGTAGGAGATGCTGATTTTGTGTCTTTTATGCTTCCAAACTGACTTCTAACATCCTTCTAGGCTCTTTTGATCTTCAATTTCGTCCATCCACCTTGCTCCATTCATAAGCTATCCATTCCATGCCCAAAACAGCTCAAAAAGGCTCCAAAATGCACTTTCTTGATACTTTACCCCTTGGGACCTACAAACATACGAAAATAGCTTAAAATACTAAATTAAATACAAATAACTAACATAAATGCACGAGAACAAGCCTACTAATTCGCATAAATATGCTCATATCACTAAGTCGCATGAATATGCTCCTATCAGTTGTGATGATCTTTAATATGTCATGTGCGTTGGAAATCCCTGAGGCGAACGTTGGAAGGTTTAGATTGTGTTTTGTTTATTTATTTTGTTTCGTTTTGCTCGAGGACTAGCAAAAGCTAAGTGTGGGGTGATGCGAAATATATTAAGCACACAAATTAAACCCTCTTGGTGTGAATTGTAGTATAGATGCAAGTAGGGATCGTTCTAGGCCGGGGATTAGGAGGGATTGCCAATCGATTTAAAACTTACTCAAAGACTCAAAAAATAAAGTTAAAAACGTTTGAATAGGTTCAAAAGACTTAAAACAAGTTCACAAGACTCAAAATAGGTTGAAAACACTCAAAACTGCCTAAAAACACAAACTGGGCAGTTTCTGACTCTAAACAAAACTTTGGACGAAAATAAGGTTTTGGCTTGACTCAAAACACTTAAAAACCCAAGTAAAACAAGTTTAAAACAATTTAAAACAAGAAATTAAAGGGGGGGTTTTGTTTGAACGAATTTAAAAGGAAAACAAGTTGAAAACAGATTTTAAAGTAAAACAAAGTTTGAAAACGTTTTTGAGAAGTTTGGATGGATGATGGGCTAGCTAGAGGCTCTTTCTCCACACATGATATGTATGCAAATGAATCGATTCCCAGTTACTCCTTCATTGAATCACGAACGACAATGCCCCAAGTTAACCGTGACATCACTAATTAACCATCAGATTTTCCTTGAGTTATTGGATTGGATGACATCATTCGACAACCCAAAGCATTCTTCGAAAGTCCCCTACATGACATCATAATAAAGATACAATCAAAGATCATTACGTTCAATGAAAATCATAAGCATTGACATAGCACTTGTAACTATGACATCATGTCACTGAATTGAACTTAACGCGATCGTTTATAAGCGACCTTCACCACTTATGAGTATAAGGTTGTAACGATTATGTGAAACTCCCTTATACTCTAGCATCAAATTCATGCATGCCAATTAAGTGTCGACCCTCAATCAACAAACACAAATAAGTTATCAATCAAACAGTTAAGCCAATTGCATTCACAACTCAAGAATTCGTAACTGAAACTTATCAATTCATATTGCACCCATAATCATGGCTTTGAAATCACCCCTAGCCAAAAAGGGGTCTAGCCACTCATGTTCACAGCAAAGCAACAAGAATTTAATTTAAACATTTAGAACAAAGAAAGAATTACACCTAGAACGCTCCAACGATCCAAAGCTTGAAGAACAAAAACGTCCAAGGCCTTCCTTCTTCTCCTTTGTTGCAGCACAAGTGGTTAAGGGAGGTTTTGGATGTGTTTTGGGGTGAAGGATGGGAAGGAGGTGCGGCAAAGGTTGTAGAATGGCTGAATGTATGTGTGTTGTATGGATTTTTGAATGGATGTGTGAATGGATGCGGCTAAGGTTGGTATTTATAGGGTTAAGGCTCCAATTTAATTTAGGTAATAAGGAATTATTCTAAACCTTAAAGGAAATAGGAAATAACATGCAAAATCCCAAGGGAATTAGGATAATAGGTGCAGCACAAGCATAAATCTAAGGGAAAGGTAAGGTTTCATGCGGCAAGGATTTTAAGTGAAAGGGAAAGGTCTTTTAATGCAAGGAAAAGTGTTTCCTTGCTGTTTTAGGGTTCAGGACTAACCTAAACTAAAAGGGAAAGAGCTAAAGTAATCAGCAAAGAAAAAGGAATGTAGGGAAAACTTGCGGCAAGCCTAAAGGAGCAAGGAAGAGCACTTCCTTGCACGGCAAGGATGATAGGAGCATATTTATGCGACTTAGTTTGCTTGTTCTTGTGCACTTACGTTGTGTTTTCTTAGTTATTCTAGTCTTTTAAGCCATTTTCATGCTGTTTTCAGGTTCTAAGGACAAAGTAAGCAAAAAGGTGCATTTTGGAGCCTTTTGGAGCAAAGTTGGGCTTGGAATGAATCTCACATGCTTGGAGCAAAAGGAATGGACGAAATTGAAGACTTGAAGAGGTTAGGATTCCTAATCAACGAAGGATTCCTAATCAACGAAGGATTCCTAATCGACGAAGGATTCCTAATTGAAGATGGACTCCTAGAAGAAAGAGGATTCCTACTCAAATGAGGATTCCTAGAAGGACAAGGATTCCTAATTGCACAAGGATTCCTACTTGGAATAGGAAAGTTAAGCCTAAGTTTCCTATTTTGGTTGACCTTTCCTAAACCTAAATGTCTCTAAATTTCAGCAACTTTGAAAGCCTTATATGCATTTTAGGACACAAAACAAAGGCCCTAGACCACCTAAACACATGTGCCGCACCCTCCTTCCCCTTTCCTCTTCCTTGCCGTGCAAGGGAGAGTGATTCTTTCCTGTTTCCTTGCATTAAAACACATTCCTAATTTGTTTTAATGCCTTGCCGAAATTCTTAGCCAATTTCCTTTAGTTTTCTGATTTTGTTTCCTATTTCTAGAAGCTTTTGACTTAATTTCTGATTACCTAAATCAACCTAGGGTTTTAATTCCTGATTTCCTTTAAATAAACCCCCTTGTTGCAGCCACAAAGGACCCATTCACTATCCATTCACTACCATTCACGCCAGAAAACTTCACCCATTCTCTGCAGCCACCATCCTTCACAAAACACCATAGTTTCTGACCAAAAACCATCCTTGCCGCACCCTACATCCATCCTAAACACAATTCCAGCATCCTACACCATCCATAACCCCCAAATTCCATCATCAACCTTTGTGCCGCAATCAAGGAAGGGAAGGAGAGTTCTTGGACGTGCTTGCTGTTCACTTTGAATCGCTGGAGCGTTTAGGTGTTTTCTTTCTTTTCTTTTCAATGTCTAAACTTTATATTCTTTGTGTTGTGAGTATGAGGAACTAAACCCCCCTTAGTTAGGGGGTGATTCGAAACCATGTACATACTTGCAATATGAATTGATTGCCTTTGGTTGTGATTTCATAAGTTATGAGTTCAATTCGTTTAACTGCTTGATGGATAACTTATTTGTGTATGTTGATTGAGAGTGCACGCTTAGTTTTCATGCATGAATATGATGCTAGAGTATAAGGGAGTTTCACCTAATAGTTACAACCTTATATTTCACAAGTAGTGAAGGTCGCTTATAAACGATCGCGTTAAATGAATTCTTGGCATTAGTTTCATGCTCATCATAGTAACGAAGGCCTCGTCAACACTTATAGTTCTCATGTTGCTTAATGATCTTTGATTGTATCTTTGTTGTGCTTTTCACGTAAGGAACTTTTGAAGAATGCTTTGAATTGTTGTATGCGCATTCCCATCCAATTCATTAACTTAAGGAGAACTTGAAGGTTAATTTAAGCGAACCTAATTAACTTGGGGTGTTGAGTTTCATAACTTATCGAAAGAACAACTGAAAATTGGTTTGTATGCAAGTGTGTCATGTGTGGAGAAGAACTCCCTAGCTAGCCTTCCATCCATAAGTTTAATCCAAAATCGTTTTTACAATCTGTTTTAATTACAAAGTTTGTGTCTTGTTTTCAATTTCGTCAAAACCAAATCCCCCTTTATTTTGAAGTGTTAAATTAGTTAGAATCTGTTTTGATTTGTGTTTTTAAGTGTTTTGATTCAAGTTAAAACCCAAATTCGTCCAATTTGGTGCTTGTGTCCAAAACTGCCCAGAAAGTGTTTTTAAGGCAGTTTTGAGTCTTTTGGTTGCTGTTTTGAGTCTTTTGCTTTGTTTAAGTGTTTTAAAGTTTAGTCTTGCATTCTTTGAGTCTAATTTAGTGTTTTAAACTTTGTTTTTACGTTTTTAAGTCAGTTTTCAAGTGTTTAGCAATCCCTCCTAATCCCCGGTCTAGAACGATCCCTACTTACATACTTTACTACAATTGTCAAAAGAGGGTTTAATTTGAGTGTCAAGTTAATTTTCACATCAAAGGAATGTGTATGTAAGGGAATGGTGCGGCTCTTCTTGTGGCTGGGATTTAAGTGTCCCAATATCTCTAGGTGATATGAGCATATTTATGCGAATTAGTTAGCTTGTTCTCGTGCATTTATGTTAGTTATTTGTATTTAATTTAGTATTTTAAGCTATTTTCGTGTGTTTGTAGGTCCCAAGGGATAAAGTATCAAGAAAGTGCATTTTGAAGCCTTTTGGAGCAGTTTTGGGCATGTTTTGGATAGCTTATGCTTGGAGCAATGTAGATGGACGAAATTGAAGACCAAAGCATGCTAGGAATCAGCCAAAGAGAAGAGGAAAAATAAATTCAAGTCAAGGAAGGAAAAGGAATCCAAGAAGAAGAAGGATTGACCAAGTCAAAGTTTCCTAATCCTAATGTGCAAGGAAATCAGCCACAAAGGGAAGTCCTAAGTATTTTGGGACACCTAATGAACTCCAAGATGGGTGCTGCACACTCTCCTTCCCTCATACACCCTTGCCGCACAAGAGTACTTTCCCAATTTAATTTAAGACACAATTGCACACAAAATCAGCAAGGAAGTAATCCACTTACCCTTTTTCCTAATCCTTGCCGCAAGTTACCTTCCTTTTCTCTTCCAAATCAGCAACCAAACTTCCTTACCCTTTCTTCTAAGTCAAAGCTGTTTCTCTACTTACCTATTTGTTCCAAAATCTGCAAGATAACTTATTTTCCTTGTTCATTCCTCTTTGCCGCAAAAGACCTTACCCTTTCTTTGGGATTTCTGATTTTAATTCTTCTTTTCCCTTGAGGTTTTGGAGTAAATATGTTTCCTAAAATCATCCCAAACCGTGCTCCTTCCTTGCCCTATATATAATACCTCTTGCGACACCATTCCATCATCCATTCACTCACCTATCCATCATTCACTCATCCATACATTCCCACAAACACATTCAGCCACTCTAACCCCTTTGCCGCACCTACCTTACCATCCTTGACCCCAAAACACATCTCACACCTCCCTCAACCACTTGTGCCGCAGCAAAGGAGAAGAAGGAAGGCCTTGGACGTGTTTGTTCTTCAAGCTTTGGATCGTTGGAGCGTTCTAGGTGTAATTCTTTCTTTGTTCTAAATGTTTAAATTAAATTCTTGTTGCTTTGCTGTGAACATGAGTGGCTAGACCCCTTTTTGGCTAGGGGTGATTTCAAAGCCATGATTATGGGTGCAATATGAATTGATAAGTTTCAGTTACGAATTCTTGAGTTGTGAATGCAATTGGCTTAACTGTTTGATTGATAACTTATTTGTGTTTGTTGATTGAGGGTCGACACTTAATTGGCATGCATGAATTTGATGCTAGAGTATAAGGGAGTTTCACATAATCGTTACAACCTTATACTCATAAGTGGTGAAGGTCGCTTATAAACGATCGCGTTAAGTTCAATTCCTAGCATGAGTGACATGATGTCATAGTTACAAGTGCTTTGTCAATGCTTATGATTTTCATTGGACGTAATGATCTTTGATTGTATCTTTATTATGATGTCATGTAGGGGACTTTCGAAGAATGCTTTGGGTTGTCGAATGATGTCATCCAATCCAATAACTCAAGGAAAATCTGATGGTTAATTAGTGATGTCACGGTTAACTTGGGGCATTGTCGTTCGTGATTCAATGAAGGAGTAACTGGGAATCGATTCGTTTGCATACATAACATGTGTGGAGAAAGAGCCTCTAGCTAGCCCATCATCCATCCAAACTTCTCAAAAACGTTTTCAAACTTTGTTTCACTTTAAAATCTGTTTTCAACTTGTTTTCCTTTTAAATTCGTTCAAACAAAAACCCCCCCTTTACTTTCTTGTTTCAAATTGTTTTAAACTTATTTTGTTTGTGTTTTTAAGTGTTTTGAGTCAAGCCAAAACCTTATTTTCGTCCAAAATTGTGTTTAGAGTCAGAAACTGCCCAGTTTGTGTTTTTAGGCAGTTTTGAGTGTTTTCAACCTATTTTGAGTCTTGTGAACTTGTTTTAAGTCTTTTGAACCTATTCAAACGTTTTTAACTTTATTTTTGAGTCTTTGAGTCAGTTTTAAATCGATTGGCAATCCCTCCTAATCCCCGGCCTAGAACGATCCCTACTTGCATCTATACTACAATTCACACCAAGAGGGTTTAATTTGAGTGCTTAATATATTTCGCATCAAATTTTTGGCGCCGTTGCCGGGGATTAGCAACTTTGCTAATCCCCCGGTTTTTCCCCTTTGTTTCTTTTCGTGTCTTTTGGTTTTAGTTTCTGTTTTCTTTTGTTTATTTTACTTTTGATATTTGATTTAGTTTTCTTTCTTTGATTTCAGGTACTAGAGAAGTAAGACATGGCAATTGCTAATATTCAAGCTCAAATAGCGAATCTTACTTCTCTATTGTCACAGCACATCGAAAGGACCACAATGCAAACTGCCCCTGCATATGGTGAGCAAGGATATCGAGCCCATGAACGTCCACAAAAAGGTTGGGAGAATGTCGATACCTGGGGTTATCAAAGCCCTAATCAATCAAGAAACAACTTGTTTTCCAACACGTACAATTCAGATTGGATTGATCATTCAAATTCTATGTGGTGGGAACCTCAACAAGGTCAACGCGAAGCATATTGGCAGCCATATGAAGAATTCTATTCAAGTCCTATGCTACCACCACAGCCTCCCCCGCAACAATTTCAATCGACTTCAGGTTTGTCAATGGATTATCATAAAAGTCTTGATGAACTAATCTCTTTGGTGCAGGGTTCACAAAATCAAGCCAATGAGGCTCAACAAGAAGGATATTGGCAGCCATATGAGGAGTTCTATTCAAGACCGATGCAGCCACCACAAATCCAACCAAATTCAGGTTCGTCCATGGATAATGATCAAACTATTCAATTACTAACTTCTTTGGCGCAGAAAGTACAAAATCAAAACCAAAGATTAGAAAATAGAGCCAAGGAGTTGGGCGAATTGAAGACTCAAATGGGAGAGATGGTAGAATTCATGGGGCAAATTCAAGAACAAAGTGGCATGGAGGTTGGAGATCAGCCCATAACGTCCGAATCAAGCCAAAACATGGATGAACAGTGGCTGCTTGAGGAAGAGGAAGATGACAAGACCACGGCAAGTTGGGAACCACCTTTGCCGCAGCCTACCCTTGCTCTACCACCTTTGCGCAACCTTCCAAGGAACTTACACCATCCAATTCAGGTAAGGTAGTTCCATATTCAATACTTTCTGACCCTATTCCACCAAATGTCCCTATTCCTTGCAGGTTCATGCAATCCAAAGAAGAAGAGGGTGAGGAAGGCATCTTCGGAACCTTTCCAAACATTCAAGAGAAAGAAGTCGATGAGGAATGTCTAGAATTCGTCAAAGAGGATGTACTTGAGACAACAATTCCCGAAGAAGTTAGATTCTATGACACGGGACAAGTCACAACCCTCACAATAAATCTGGCCAAATGCAACAGTCCCTCAATTTCTCCATGGTGCAGCAAGGATGTGCTTCCTAAAACTTTCGAAGTTGTGTTTGTTCTTGAATTCTTGTTGGATCACACAGGTAAGCCACCTCCCCGAATTTCAATTTCATTTTATACTAACATGTTGTTGATGATTCAGGCACCTACTCTTGAATTTAAACCGTTACCGGATCATTTCAACTACCATCTCCCATTCAAAGATAAAGGAGAGGTATCGTCCGGCTGGAAGACGTTAAAGCAAGCGCTTCTTGGGAGGCAACCCATGCAATCAACAAAGGAAGACCGAGAAAGCACTCCATTTCCAGATTTGCGTCCCTAAACCCTTCTCTTTGTTGTTTATATTCTGCCATGCTTATTGTGTTTTGGTTGTTTGTTTGTTTGTTTGCTTTTGTGTGAGTTTATGTTTGCAACATTGAGGACAATGTTTGATTTAAGTGTGGGGGGGTAAACAAGCTGTTTTTGCATAAATTTCGTGGGTTTTATTCACCTATCACTTACAATGTTGTTTTTCACTGTTTTTTTATGTGTTTTAGTGTGTTTTGAAGCATTTTAGAGTGTTTTGATTTAAAAATCCGAAAATTTCATAAAAATTCGAAAAATTGTTTTGAAAAAGCCAAAAAGATTTGTTTTTGTGTGTTTTGTTTGTGTTTTAGGGTACCTTCCAACCCAATGATGAGGATTTGGTTTTTAATTGCATGACTGTTAAGGAAAATTGTAAACATGGATGGAAGTTTGATATACCTTTGGTTTATGCTTGGTTGTCGTTGTTGTTTATGAATTCACATTTGATTACAAAAGAAAAAATCAGTTTTTGTAACATGCTTGAAGGAAGGAACCCAAATTAACGCTACAACCCTGTGAGACTTGAGCCTAAACGTTCTTTGGAGAGTTAAAAATCTGTGCATTCATTGTTTTCTAAAGTCGTTGCATGATCTCATTATTCTTTGCTTGGTTACTACTTAGAAGGCGTTTCATCATTTTGTTCCAAATACTAGAACTCATATCCGTTTCATTCAAAGCATGGTATTGAGTGCATAACACATAAACAAGATGAAGTTGTGTAGTGAACCAAGAGCCAAAAAGCCATCCCCCGTGCATTGTGTTTAGGTTTTAACCCCGTTGAGCCTTGTTTAGCCAATTTCTTTGTTAACCCACATCACCCTCACCTAGCCTAGATTAGGACCATCCATACCCTCGTTCTTGAAGCATAGTAAAGCATGATTTAAAGGGAATTCGTTTTGAGTAATTGTTTGCAGAAAACAAGTGTGGGGGAAGAGATTTTTGATGTTTTTGAGTAAAAAAAAAAAAAAATCGTATGAAAAGAAAAGAGAAAAAGAAAAGTTGTGAAAAGAATGAAAAAGAGTTGAAAAATATGTGAAAAAGAGTTCTAAAGTGTTGTTTGTTGAAGAAAGGGTCCAAAAAGTTGAATTAGGCCCTAAATGTTGCATGAATCTTCCCTTGTGTTTAAAAGATGATTTCTGCATTCTAAATTGAATTCCAAGTGTCAATTTCATCACTTTGCTTGCTATGGCTTAAAGAACGTTTGTTTATCCTTACCCCTTCTTTGTTAACCAATAACCTAGCCCCATTACAACCCTTAAACTTCGATCTTGGGTGTTGTGTGTTTCAATTTGTGGAGTTTGGAATTGGTATGAGCATATGGTGTCTCTGGTTCTCGCGTCTAAGTAGTAGCATTCCATTCATGAGATCATATTTAAACATGCTTAATAACTCCAGAAAATGCTTTCTTTGCTATAAACATATGTGAGTTTTCGTTTTCATTTTTACATCAATCTTCTCACATATAACTAGTGTAGGGTGTGTGGTCAGAAAATCTGTGTGAAAAAGAGTGTATCTTGTAAGGAATTGGGTGAATTCTCTAATGCATGTTACTACATTCAAATCATTGTTTTAATTGATTAAATGCGAGCTAACAAGTGACGACTGTGACTAAGTATGTGCTCAAGCGTAAGGATGACTAAAATCTATGTGAATGATGATCTTTGGCATGTCATGTGCGTTGGAAATCCCTGAGGCAACGTTGGAAGGTTTAGTTTGTGTTTTTGTTTACTTTGTTTTGTTTTGTTTGTTTCGTTTTGCTCGAGGACTAGCAAAAGCTAAGTGTGGGGGAATTTGATATGAGCATATTTATGCGAATTAGTTAGCTTGTTCTCGTGCATTTATGTTAGTTATTTGTATTTAATTTAGTATTTTAAGCTATTTTCGTGTGTTTGTAGGTCCCAAGGGATAAAGTATCAAGAAAGTGCATTTTGAAGCCTTTTGGAGCAGTTTTGGGCATGTTTTGGATAGCTTATGCTTGGAGCAATGTAGATGGACGAAATTGAAGACCAAAGCATGCTAGGAATCAGCCAAAGAGAAGAGGAAAAATAAATTCAAGTCAAGGAAGGAAAAGGAATCCAAGAAGAAGAAGGATTGACCAAGTCAAAGTTTCCTAATCCTAATGTGCAAGGAAATCAGCCACAAAGGGAAGTCCTAAGTATTTTGGGACACCTAATGAACTCCAAGATGGGTGCTGCACACTCTCCTTCCCTCATACACCCTTGCCGCACAAGAGTACTTTCCCAATTTAATTTAAGACACAATTGCACACAAAATCAGCAAGGAAGTAATCCACTTACCCTTTTTCCTAATCCTTGCCGCAAGTTACCTTCCTTTTCTCTTCCAAATCAGCAACCAAACTTCCTTACCCTTTCTTCTAAGTCAAAGCTGTTTCTCTACTTACCTATTTGTTCCAAAATCTGCAAGATAACTTATTTTCCTTGTTCATTCCTCTTTGCCGCAAAAGACCTTACCCTTTCTTTGGGATTTCTGATTTTAATTCTTCTTTTCCCTTGAGGTTTTGGAGTAAATATGTTTCCTAAAATCATCCCAAACCGTGCTCCTTCCTTGCCCTATATATAATACCTCTTGCGACACCATTCCATCATCCATTCACTCACCTATCCATCATTCACTCATCCATACATTCCCACAAACACATTCAGCCACTCTAACCCCTTTGCCGCACCTACCTTACCATCCTTGACCCCAAAACACATCTCACACCTCCCTCAACCACTTGTGCCGCAGCAAAGGAGAAGAAGGAAGGCCTTGGACGTGTTTGTTCTTCAAGCTTTGGATCGTTGGAGCGTTCTAGGTGTAATTCTTTCTTTGTTCTAAATGTTTAAATTAAATTCTTGTTGCTTTGCTGTGAACATGAGTGGCTAGACCCCTTTTTGGCTAGGGGTGATTTCAAAGCCATGATTATGGGTGCAATATGAATTGATAAGTTTCAGTTACGAATTCTTGAGTTGTGAATGCAATTGGCTTAACTGTTTGATTGATAACTTATTTGTGTTTGTTGATTGAGGGTCGACACTTAATTGGCATGCATGAATTTGATGCTAGAGTATAAGGGAGTTTCACATAATCGTTACAACCTTATACTCATAAGTGGTGAAGGTCGCTTATAAACGATCGCGTTAAGTTCAATTCCTAGCATGAGTGACATGATGTCATAGTTACAAGTGCTTTGTCAATGCTTATGATTTTCATTGGACGTAATGATCTTTGATTGTATCTTTATTATGATGTCATGTAGGGGACTTTCGAAGAATGCTTTGGGTTGTCGAATGATGTCATCCAATCCAATAACTCAAGGAAAATCTGATGGTTAATTAGTGATGTCACGGTTAACTTGGGGCATTGTCGTTCGTGATTCAATGAAGGAGTAACTGGGAATCGATTCGTTTGCATACATAACATGTGTGGAGAAAGAGCCTCTAGCTAGCCCATCATCCATCCAAACTTCTCAAAAACGTTTTCAAACTTTGTTTCACTTTAAAATCTGTTTTCAACTTGTTTTCCTTTTAAATTCGTTCAAACAAAAACCCCCCCTTTACTTTCTTGTTTCAAATTGTTTTAAACTTATTTTGTTTGTGTTTTTAAGTGTTTTGAGTCAAGCCAAAACCTTATTTTCGTCCAAAATTGTGTTTAGAGTCAGAAACTGCCCAGTTTGTGTTTTTAGGCAGTTTTGAGTGTTTTCAACCTATTTTGAGTCTTGTGAACTTGTTTTAAGTCTTTTGAACCTATTCAAACGTTTTTAACTTTATTTTTGAGTCTTTGAGTCAGTTTTAAATCGATTGGCAATCCCTCCTAATCCCCGGCCTAGAACGATCCCTACTTGCATCTATACTACAATTCACACCAAGAGGGTTTAATTTGAGTGCTTAATATATTTCGCATCACTAGGATTCCCTCCTTGTGAATGAAACCTTGATGAAATAGGCTTAGGAAAGTCAAAAGTCAAAGTGAGGAAACTTTGACTTAGTCAACCCTTCTTCTTCTTGGATTCCTTTTCCTTCTTTGACTTGAATTTATTTTATTTTTCCTCTTCTCTTTGGCTGATTCCTACATGCTTTGGTCTTCAATTTCGTCCATCTACATTGCTCCAATCATAAGCTATCCAAAACATGCCCAAAAATGCTCCAAAAGGCTCCAAAATGCACTTTCTTGATACTTTACCCCTTGGGACCTATAAACACACGAAAATAGCTTAAAACACTAAATTAAATACAAATAACTAACATAAATGCACGAGAACAAGCTAACTAATTCGCATAAATATGCTCATATCATGGGGGAAGTAATCAATTCATATTGCAAATATATTCATGGTTTCGAAATTCCCCCTAGCTAAAACGAGTTTAGCTTCTCATGTTCGCAAAACAAAGACAATTGAACTTAAACATTGAAAACAAAAGATAGATTACACCTAAAAACGTTCCAGCAATCCAACTCGAATGGCAAGCACGTCCAGAGCTCCTCCTTCTTCTTCTTTGCTGTGGCACAAGGTTGAAAGGGATGTATGAGATGTGTATGGAGGTCAGAGATGTGAATTGGGGTCAATGGATGTGTGTAAAGCTGCGGCAAGGACTAATATAAATAGGGACAGGTAGAGCACGGTTTTGAATCAAATTAGGCAAGGTTTTATGACTCCAAATCCTCCAAGAAAAGGGTAACAACTCAGAATTGATGCGAAATATATTAAGCACACAAATTAAACCCTCTTGGTGTGAATTGTAGTATAGATGCAAGTAGGGATCGTTCTAGGCCGGGGATTAGGAGGGATTGCCAATCGATTTAAAACTGACTCAAAGACTCAAAAATAAAGTTAAAAACGTTTGAATAGGTTCAAAAGACTTAAAACAAGTTCACAAGACTCAAAATAGGTTGAAAACACTCAAAACTGCCTAAAAACACAAACTGGGCAGTTTCTGACTCTAAACAAAACTTTGGACGAAAATAAGGTTTTGGCTTGACTCAAAACACTTAAAAACACAAGTAAAACAAGTTTAAAACAATTTAAAACAAGAAATTAAAGGGGGGATTTTGTTTGAACGAATTTGAAAAGAAAACAATTTGAAAACAGATTTTAAAGTAAAACAGAGTTTGAAAACGTTTTTGGGAAGTTGGATGGATGATGGGCTAGCTAGAGGCTCTTTCTCCACACATGTTATGTATGCAAACGAATCGATTCCCAGTTACTCCTTCATTGAATCACGAATGACAATGCCCCAAGTTAACCGTGACATCACTAATTAACCATCAGATTTTCCTTGAGTTATTGGATTGGATGACATCATTCGACAACCCAAAGCATTCTTCGAAAGTCCCCTACATGACATCATAATAAAGATACAATCAAAGATCATTACGTTCAATGAAAATCATAAGCATTGACAAAGCACTTGTAACTATGACATCATGTCACTCATGCTAGGAATTGAACTTAACGCGATCGTTTATAAGCGACCTTCACCACTTATGAGTATAAGGTTGTAACGATTATGTGAAACTCCCTTATACTCTAGCATCAAATTCATGCATGCCAATTAAGTGTCGACCCTCAATCAACAAACACAAATAAGTTATCAATCAAACAGTTAAGCCAATTGCATTCACAACTCAAGAATTCGTAACTGAAACTTATCAATTCATATTGCACCCATAATCATGGCTTTGAAATCACCCCTAGCCAAAAAGGGGCCTAGCCACTCATGTTCACAGCAAAACAACAAGAATTTAATTTAAACATTTAAAACAAAGAAAGAAATACACCTAGAACGCTCCAACGATCCAAAGCTTGAAGAGCAAACACGTCCAAGGTTTTCCTTCTTCTCCTTTGTTGCGGCACAAGTGGGTAAGGGATGTATGGGATGTATTTTGGGGTCAAAGATGTAAGGGAGGTGCGGCAAGAGTGAAAGTTTGGCTGAATGTGTGTATAGTTGTGTGAAGTGGTGAATGGATGGTGGAATGGTTGAATGGGTGCAGCAAAGTCTTGTATTTATAGGCCAAGGCTCCAAAATAAATTAGGTAATCAGGAATTGTTCTAAAACTTAAAGGAAATAGGAATTTAAATGCAAAAACCTAAGGGGAATGGGTCACAAGGTGCGGCTGGGACAGATTTTAGGGAAAGGTGGAAGGCTTTTGCGGCAAGGACAAGGAAAGGTGTTTTCCTTGCTAGTTTGGGTCCAAAACTGAAAGAGAATGTAAAATTAAGTGCAGCAAGGGTGTATGAGGGAAAGGGAATTGCGGCACTAACCTAAAGGGCAAGGGAAAATGTCTTTCTTTTGCAGCAAGGAAGGAAAGGTTACAAGGCATGTGCAGCAAAGTCCTAAATTGCAAAGGATTGCTCTTCCTTGCACGGCAAGGATGGTGTTGGTGATTGGTAGGTGTGGCACCTTCTTTAATTTGGGTTCTAGGTCTCCCAAAATGTTTAGGATTCCCTCTTTGTAGTAGAAGCCTTGATAAAATAGGATTGAGAAAGTCAAAGGTCAAAGTAAGGAAACTTTGACTTAGTCAACCCTTCTTCTTCTTGGATTCCTTTTCCTTCTTTGACTTGAATTAATTTTTCCTCTTCTCATAGCTGATTCCTAGCATGCTTTGGTCTTCAATTTCGTCCATCTACATTGCTCCAATCATAAGCGATCCAAAACATGCCCAAAAATGCTCCAAAAGGCTCCAAAATGCACTTTCTTGATACTTTACCCCTTGGGACCTATAAACACACGAAAATAGCTTAAAACACTAAATTAAATACAAATAACTAACATAAATGCACGAGAACAAGCCAACTAATTCTCATAAATATGCTCATATCAAGAATCCCAAGAGAAAAGGTAAGGGGATATGCGGCAGGAACTAAAAGGAATGGGAAAGGTGATTCCTTGCACGGCAAGGAAGAATCTGTGCATATATTGGTGTGGCAACCTCTTTGGGAAGGATTAGGACTTCTAGAAACCTGTAATTAAGTGTCCTAGATCATTTAGGAAGCCTATTTGTTGCCGAAACCTTTGTAAATTAGGATTAGGAAAGTCAAAGGTCAAAATAAGGGAAGTTTGACTAGTCAACCCTTCTTCTTGTTGGATTCCTTTTCCTTCCTTGACTTGAATTTATTTTCTTCCTCTCTTTGGCAGATTCCTAGCTTGCTTTGGTCTTCAATTTCGTCCATCTACTTTGCTCCAAGCATACGCTATCCATTTCATGCCCAAAATTGCTCCAAAAGGCACCAAAATGCACTTTCTTGCTACTTTAACCCTTGGGACCTACAAACACACGAAAATGGCTTGAAATACTAAATTAACTGATAGGAGCATATTTATGCAACTTAGTTAGCTTGTTTTCTTGCATTTTAGTAGTTAGTTGTTACTTACTATAGTGTTTAAACTCAAATTCGTGCATTTTCAGGTTCCATTGGCTAAGGATGCAAAAATAGGCAATTTGGAGCATTTTGGAGTGTTTTTGGACCTAGGAAGGATTGTGTATGATTCAAGCTAAAGGGATGGACGAATTTGAAGGTTCAAAGACTAGGAATCAGCTAAGAAGGTGGAGAACATGGCTGCCCATTCCTTTGGCTAATAAAATAAGGAGGATGGACAACAAATGATGGGTCTTCCACTTATAGTTTTGAGTGTTGGTGTCATAAAAGGAATGGGCATGCTGATATGTAGGGGATGGGGGAAGGATTTAAAAGAAATATGCCCATAACACCTTGTGGCTGCAAGTCCTTTAAGTAGCAGCCATCCCATACATTCAAATCATCTCCATACACCTCCCATATTCACCATTCACGCCAGAAATCACTCCCCCTCTCTAAACAGCACCATCCTTCACCACTCTCCATATTTTCTGCTCCAAAACACATCTAGCCGCACCACCCATCATCCCTAAACACCACCACACCATCTCCCACCAGTTTACACCATTCAAAACCCCCTAAACATACCTGCAAGTCTTGTGCCGCAGCAAGGAGAAGGAAGGAGGATGTCCATAGGCGTGCTTGCTGTTCAAGACTGGATCGCTTGAGCGTCTAGGTGTTTCCTTTCTTTTATTTTCCATGTCTAAAATTGTTTATCTTTGCTCTGCAAGTATGAGAACTTAAACCCCCCTTTGCTAGGGGGGGATTCGAAACCATGTCTAAAGCTTGCTATATGATCTGATTACATTCAATTGTGTTTCATAAGTTGTGAATTCAATTTACTTATCTTCATGAATTTAGACAGATTTGTGTATGTTGGTTGAGAGTGCACGCTTAATTTTCATGCATAAATTGAATGCTAGGATATAAGGGAGTTTCACCTAATCGTTATGAACTTATATTCACAAGTAGTAAAGGTTGTTGATCACAATCGCGTTAAGTAAATTCTTGGCATAAGTTTCATGCAATTCATAGTAACGAGTGCCTCGTCAATGCTTATGGTTTCCATAGAACTTAATGATTTCTGCTTGTATCTCTATTATGCAATTCATGTAGGGAACTTGTGGGGAATGCTTTGGGTTGTCGTATGCAATCATCCAATTCAATAACTTAAGGGAAATCTGAGGGTTAATTAGTGCAATTCACGGTTAATTTGGGGCGTTGAGAATTCATGGTTTATCGAAACACAACTGGAAATCGTTTTGTATGCAAGTGTGACATGTGTGGAGGAGAACCCCTTAGCTAGCTTCCCATCCATTCATTTTAATCAAATTCGTTTTAGAATCTGTTTAGTTTACAAAGTTCTTGTTTTGTTTTCAAAATCGTCAAAACCAAACCCCCCTTTATGTTAAGGTGTCATATTAGTTAGAATTCCATTTAGGTTGTGTTTTTAAGTGTCTTGAGTCAAGTTAAAACCAATTTTCGTCCAATTTCTTCCTTAGTGTTCAAAACTGCCCAGATTGTGTTTTTAAGGCAGTTTTGAGTGTTTGTGTGCTGTTTTGAGTCTTTTGGTTTGTTTTAGTGTTTTAAACTTTAGTTTTGCATTCTTTGAGTCTAGTTTAGTGTTTTAAACTTTGTTTTTACGTTTTTAAGTCAGTTTTCAAGTGTTTAGCAATCCCTCCTAATCCCCGGTCTAGAACGATCCCTACTTACATACTTTACTACAATTGTCAAAAGAGGGTTTAATTTGTGTGTTAGTGATTTTCATATCAAATTTTGGCGCCGTTGCCGGGGATTAGCAACTTTGCTAATCCCTTGGATCTTTTATTTCAGTTTGTTTTAGTTTATTTCAGATTCTGGCCTTGTTTTGTTTTCTTGTTTATTTTTTTTTTTTTTTTTAGGTACTAGTTTATGACACGAAGATCCCAACCTATTCGTGAGAATATCTTGGACTTCGACGACGATTTTGAGCGCAATTTGAGAAGGAATAAGAAACAACAAGTGCCCAATCCACGTAGCCTTGAACCTGACCTTGAAGAACCAGTACTAGAAGAGGAAGAGGAGGTCACGGCACAAAAAGAGGAAGAAGTACCAATCATGGAAGCGGACAATCGAACCATCAAAGAGCTTTCTGCCTCGGGTGTTGGCAATGCAACACCCCTATGCATCCAATACCCCACGGCTGCTCAAGGCAAGACCGAGGAGTTCGAGTTGAAGTCAAGTTTGCTACACCACATTCCAAAATACCATGGGTTGTCCATGGAGGACCCAAACAAGCACTTGAAAGAGTTCGAAGTGGTGTGTTCAAGCATGACTCCTGTCAACGTCGACGGAAGCATATTGAAGATGAAGGCCTTTCCATTCTCTTTAATGGACAAAGCCAAAGATTGGTTGTTTGAATTAGCTCCCGGAACTGTTACATCTTGGGAGAGCATGAAACGGGCGTTTTTGGAGAAGTTCTTCCCAACTTCTCGAATCATTCTTTTACGCAAAAGGATTAGTGGAATTCAGCAAGACGAAGGTGAATCTTTTCCTACTTATTATGAACGTTTTAAATCACTTGTTGCTTCATGTCCACAGCACCAAATGAAGGAGGAGCTTCTTCTTCAATATTTCTACGAGGGGCTTCTACCAATTGAACGCCAAATGCTAGATGCCTCAGCAGGTGGAGCCTTGGTGGACAAGACACCCACGGCTGCAAAGACTTTGATTGCTAATCGAGCTTTGAATGCCCAACAATACGAAGGAGTTGGACAAAGAGGGACCTCACGGCAACAACAAGTGAATGAGGTAAGTGCTATTTCCGAACTTCAAAATCAAATGGCTAACCTTACTACTCTTCTTTCTCAGGTTGTGGAAGGTCCAAAAGTACAAAGTGTGTGTGGTGTGTGTTCTATCCAAGGACATGCTTCTGAAAAGTGCCCACAATTGATTGAGAATGGTGGATGGGAGAGCGCCAATGCAATTGGATTTCAAGGCCAAAACCAACCAAGGAACGATCCATACTCTAATACGTATAATCCAGGTTGGAGAGACCATCCAAACTTCAAGTGGAGGGAGCCCCAACAATCCCAACAACAAGGAGGCTTTAGGCAACAACCCCCGGACTTCTACACCAAGCCCTACGCACCCACACAAGTCCAACCACAATCTGCCCCAAATGCTTCAGGTACGTCCCTAGACAATGATGCACTTCTTAAAATACTAACCAAGTTATCTCAGGGGCAAGAAGATCACACCCAAGCCATGCAAAACCAAAACAAAAGGGTGGATCATTTGGAGAGACAAATTGGGCAGATTGCAGATTTTGTAGGGAAGTTTCGAGACCAAGGCCAACTCCCTAGTTCAACCATTCCAAATCCGAAGGGAGGTTTCGAAACTGCAAAAGCCATATTGTTGAGAAGTGGAAAAGAAGTTGGGGCAGGTTCACAACCATCAACATCAGGTCACAAAGAAGATGAAAGACTTCAATTTGAAGAGGAGAAACAAAGCCAACCCATGGCAAGGGTGGAAACACCATTACCGCAAGTCCCATGTGCTCCTAAACCTTCAAATCTGTCCAATAACGGTAAGAACGTGCCAAATTCAATTCCTACTAACGTCATTCCTTCGAATGTTCCCTTTCCTAGCAGATTTATGCAATCAAAGAACGAAGAGGAGGAAAAAGATGTTCTAGAGACGTTTAGGAAAGTGCATGTCAATATTCCGCTTCTTGATGCAATTAAGCAAATTCCCAAGTATGCCAAGTTTTTGAAAAAGCTTTGTACAACAAGGAAACGGATTCGGGAGAAAGAAGTGGTCCAGGTAAGTGAGAATGTTTCTGCGATCTTACAAAGAAAACTACCACCTAAATGCAAAGATCCGGGTAGTTTCACGATTCCTTGTGTTATTGGAAATACTAAGTTTGAACATGCTATGCTAGATTTAGGTGCATCAATTAATGTCATGCCATATTCTGTTTATGCATCTATGAATCTAGGAGAGCTCAAAAAGGATGGTGTTGTTATTCAATTGGCCGATAGATCTAACGCATATCCAAAAGGAGTTTTGGAGGATGTTTTTGTGCAGGTAGACCATTTGATTTTTCCTGCAGATTTTTATGTGCTTGACATGGAGGAAACCGCCCACTCTCCATCACCGCCACTCTTACTTGGACGACCTTTCATGAAAACAGCCAACACCAAGATTGATGTGGCTAAAGGAGCAGTAACGATGCAATTTGGTGGTGATATGATTAATTTTAAAATTTCTGAATCAGTTGAGCATACTAATGATGTTCATTCTTGTTGTGCTATTAATGTAATTAAAGATATAAGGCAGGAATGTTCATCACTAATCAAGCAGAATGGATTTCAACCCACCAAAGAAGAAGGAATTGGAGTAGGAAATTCGGTCACAACCCTCAAAAAGCCCAATCTAGCCGAGAGCAACCATTGTGCAATTCTTGACAAATCTGCCACTTCAATGCAATACATGGGTAAGTCTCCAATTCCAAAATCAATTCCCATTTCGACTAATAGGTTGTTACCTTCTTTGGTGCAGGGACTTAATCGAACAAAAGGTGGTGAGAAAGTTCACCTTGACGTAAGGAAGCAAAACACCAGAAAGGATCACTATCCGCTTCCATTCAAGGATTCAATGCCTAGACGTTTTAAGAAGTATGTCGTGAAAGCCATTCCCTTCCATACCGTGGGCACCAATGGGGACTGAACGTGTTCCTCGTCCGGCTGCAAGACGTTAAAGAAAGCGCTACTTGGGAGGCAACCCATGCATTTCAACAAAGGAAGCCTTAGGAATCACTCCAATTCCAGATTTGCGTTCCTAAACCCTTCTCTTTGTTGTTTATAATCTGCCATGTTTAGTGTGTTTATTAGTTGTTTGTTTATGTGTTTTGTGTGAGTGTATGCTTGAAACATTGAGGACAATGTTTGATTTAAGTGTGGGGGGGGTAACTAAGTGTTGTTGATGCAAATTCGTGGGATTTTATCACCCATAACTTTCAGTGTTGTTCCTTGCTGTTTTTAAGTGTTTTTAAGCTGTTTTGGTGCATTTTATTGTGTGTTGACATAAAAATCCGAAAATCTCATAAAAATTTGAAAAAATTGTTTTGAAAAAAGCCAAAAAGAGTTGTTTTTGTGTGTTTGTTTTGTGTCTTAGGGTACCTTCCAACACAATGATGAGGATTCGGTTTTTAATTGCATGACTGTTAAAGAAAATTGTAAACATGGATGGAAGTTTGATTAACTCTTTGGTTTATGCTTGATTGTGGTTATAATTCATGAATTCATGTCTAATCACAAAGGAAAAAAATCAGTTTTTGTAACATGCTTGAAGGAAGGAACTCAAACTAAACGCTACAACCCTGAGAGACTTGAGCCTAAAACGTTCTTTGGAGAGTTAAAAATCTGTGCATTTGTTGTTTTCTAAGTCGTTGCATGATCTCATTATTCTTTGCTTGGTTGCTACTTAGAAGGCGTTTCATCATGTAGTTCCAAATGCTAGAACTCATATCCATTTCATTCAAAGCATGATATTGATTTGCATAACACACGAACAAGATGAAGTGGTGTAGTGAACCAAGAGCCAAACAGCCATCCCCGTGCATTGTGTTTAGGTTTAACCCCGTTGAGCCTCGTTTAGCCTATTTTCTTTGTTAACCCACATCATCCTCACCTAGCCTAGATTAGGACCATCCATACCCTTGTTCTTGAAGCATAGTAAAGCATGACTTAGAGGGAATTCCTTTTGAGTAAATTTTGTGCAGAAAACAAGTGTGGGGGAAAGGAAAGAAAAAGAAAAGAAAAGAAAAGTTGTGAAAAGAATGAAAAAGAGGTTCAAAATAAGTGAGAATGAACTCACAAGTGTTGTTTATTGAAGGAAGGGTCCAAAACGTTCAATTTGGCCCTAATATGTGTTATTCATTCCCCTTTGTGTTTCAATGAGTTTCTGCCACTAAAGTGAATTCTAAACCTCAATTCAACTATTATGATTACTATTGTTTCAAGAATGTTTGTTTTCCATATCCGTTCTTTGTTAGCCAATTCCCTTAGCCCCGTTTCAACCCTTAACTTCAATCTTGAGTGTTATGTGTTTCAATTTGTGGAGTTTGAAATTGGTATGAGCATATGGTGTCACTGGTTCTCGCATCTAAGTAGTAGCATTCCTTTCATGAGATCATATATACACATGTCCAGAAAATGCTTTCTTTGTTATAAACATATGTGAGTGTTCGTTTTCATGTTTACATCAATCTCCTCACGTATACTTAGTGTAGGGTGTGTAGTCAGAAAATCTGAGTGAAAATTGAGTGCATATCTAGTAAGGAATTGAGGGAATTCTCTAAGGCATGTTACTACGTTCAAAACCATGTTTAAATCGATTAAATGCGAGCTAGTGGATGGTGACTATGATTAAGTATGTGCTCGAGGGTAAGGATGATTAAAATCTGTGGTTGTGATGATTTTTAGCATGTCATGTTCATTGGAAATCCCTGAAGCAATCGTTGGAAGGTATAGAGTGTGTTTTGTTTGTTTTGTTTTGTTTTGATTGTTTTGTTTATTTTGTTTTGCTCGAGGACTAGCAAAAGCTAAGTGTGGGGGAATTTGATAGGAGCATATTTATGCAACTTAGTTAGCTTGTTTTCTTGCATTTTAGTAGTTAGTTGTTACTTACTATAGTGTTTAAACTCAAATTCGTGCATTTTCAGGTTCCATTGGCTAAGGATGCAAAAATAGGCAATTTGGAGCATTTTGGAGTGTTTTTGGACCTAGGAAGGATTGTGTATGATTCAAGCTAAAGGGATGGACGAATTTGAAGGTTCAAAGACTAGGAATCAGCTAAGAAGGTGGAGAACATGGCTGCCCATTCCTTTGGCTAATAAAATAAGGAGGATGGACAACAAATGATGGGTCTTCCACTTATAGTTTTGAGTGTTGGTGTCATAAAAGGAATGGGCATGCTGATATGTAGGGGATGGGGGAAGGATTTAAAAGAAATATGCCCATAACACCTTGTGGCTGCAAGTCCTTTAAGTAGCAGCCATCCCATACATTCAAATCATCTCCATACACCTCCCATATTCACCATTCACGCCAGAAATCACTCCCCCTCTCTAAACAGCACCATCCTTCACCACTCTCCATATTTTCTGCTCCAAAACACATCTAGCCGCACCACCCATCATCCCTAAACACCACCACACCATCTCCCACCAGTTTACACCATTCAAAACCCCCTAAACATACCTGCAAGTCTTGTGCCGCAGCAAGGAGAAGGAAGGAGGATGTCCATAGGCGTGCTTGCTGTTCAAGACTGGATCGCTTGAGCGTCTAGGTGTTTCCTTTCTTTTATTTTCCATGTCTAAAATTGTTTATCTTTGCTCTGCAAGTATGAGAACTTAAACCCCCCTTTGCTAGGGGGGGATTCGAAACCATGTCTAAAGCTTGCTATATGATCTGATTACATTCAATTGTGTTTCATAAGTTGTGAATTCAATTTACTTATCTTCATGAATTTAGACAGATTTGTGTATGTTGGTTGAGAGTGCACGCTTAATTTTCATGCATAAATTGAATGCTAGGATATAAGGGAGTTTCACCTAATCGTTATGAACTTATATTCACAAGTAGTAAAGGTTGTTGATCACAATCGCGTTAAGTAAATTCTTGGCATAAGTTTCATGCAATTCATAGTAACGAGTGCCTCGTCAATGCTTATGGTTTCCATAGAACTTAATGATTTCTGCTTGTATCTCTATTATGCAATTCATGTAGGGAACTTGTGGGGAATGCTTTGGGTTGTCGTATGCAATCATCCAATTCAATAACTTAAGGGAAATCTGAGGGTTAATTAGTGCAATTCACGGTTAATTTGGGGCGTTGAGAATTCATGGTTTATCGAAACACAACTGGAAATCGTTTTGTATGCAAGTGTGACATGTGTGGAGGAGAACCCCTTAGCTAGCTTCCCATCCATTCATTTTAATCAAATTCGTTTTAGAATCTGTTTAGTTTACAAAGTTCTTGTTTTGTTTTCAAAATCGTCAAAACCAAACCCCCCTTTATGTTAAGGTGTCATATTAGTTAGAATTCCATTTAGGTTGTGTTTTTAAGTGTCTTGAGTCAAGTTAAAACCAATTTTCGTCCAATTTCTTCCTTAGTGTTCAAAACTGCCCAGATTGTGTTTTTAAGGCAGTTTTGAGTGTTTGTGTGCTGTTTTGAGTCTTTTGGTTTGTTTTAGTGTTTTAAACTTTAGTTTTGCATTCTTTGAGTCTAGTTTAGTGTTTTAAACTTTGTTTTTACGTTTTTAAGTCAGTTTTCAAGTGTTTAGCAATCCCTCCTAATCCCCGGTCTAGAACGATCCCTACTTACATACTTTACTACAATTGTCAAAAGAGGGTTTAATTTGTGTGTTAGTGATTTTCATATCATTAACTAAGGAATAACAACATAAATGCACAAAAACAAGCTAAGAATGCTCCAGCAATGGCAGATTGCACTCCTTCCTCTCCTTTGCTGCGGCACTTGTGTTTTCTCTCTAAAAATATGTCTCTGAAGCTCCCCCCTTGAATGGTGCGGCCAGGGTGTGTATTTATAGGGCTTGAGCACAGCCCAGGTTGTCAAGGAAAAGGATTTCACACCCCAAACCAAAGAGGAAAAGGACTTGGGGGTTTGGCAGATTTCTAGGGGGAAATGGAGAAGGTGCAGCACATATCTAGGGATAAGCCTTCTAGAAACCAGGTTTTTAGGTGTCCTAATATGAAAATAACTCCCCCTTGCAGCTGGAATTAAGGTAGAATAGGATTAGGATAAGGTAGGATAAGATAGGGTTAGTTTGGATAATGTTTGGATAAGGTTGGATAAGGTTTTGGATAATGTTTCTTGTTTCTTGCTGATTCCTTATCTTCTTATCTTGACTTTATTTTCTCCATCTTTTTAGCTGATTCCAAGCCTCTTTTAATCTTCAAATTCGTCCATCCTTCTTGGTTGAATCATAAGCTATCCATCCTTGGCCCAAAATAGCTCTAGAATGCTCCAAAATGCTTCTTTTTGCATACTTTGTCATTAGGACCTGAAGTTGCATGAAAATGGCTTTAAACACTATAATTAACATAATTTAGCTAAATAAATGCAAGAAAACAAGCTAACTAAGTCGCATAAATATGCTCCTATCAAATTCCACCACACTTAGCTTTTGCTAGTCCTCGAGCAAAACGAAATAAACAAAACAAACAAAAGTAAACAAAACATAATCTAAACCTTCCAACGTTCGCCTCAGGGATTTCCAATGGTACATAACATATTAAAGATCATCATTCCCATAGATTTTAGTTATTCTAGCTCTTGAGCACATACTTAATCATAGTCGCTACTTACTAGCTCACAATTAATCAATTAAAACAATGATTTGAATGTAGTAACATGCCTTAGAGAATTTGCTCAATTCCTTAAGGTATACACTCTTATTTTCACTCAGATTTTCTAACTACACACCCTACACTAGTTATATGTGAGAAGATTGATGTAAACATGTAAACGAACAATCACATATGTTTATAGCAAAGAAAGCAATTTCTGGAGTTATTTAAGCATGTATAGATATGATCTCATGAATGGAATGTCACTACTTAGATGCGAGAACCAGGGATACCATATGTTCATACCAATCCCAAACTCCACTTTATTGAAACACATAACACTAAAGATAGAAGTATAGGGTTGTAACGGGGCTAAGGGAATTGGTAAACAAGGAAAGATATAGAAAACAAACGTTCTTAAAGCAATAGCAAACACAGTAATGAAATAGGCACTTAGAATTCACTTTTGAATGCAAAAATCAACTTTTAAACACAAGGGGAAGATGCACGCAACATTTTAGGGCCGAATTCAAACTTTTGGACCCTTTCTTCAACAACCAACACTTAGAGCTCATTTTCTCTTCTTTTCAACTCTTTTTTTTTTTTTTACTTTTCTTCACACTTTTCTTTTCTTTTTCTGTTTTTTACGAATATTTTCTTTTTCTTTCTTTTTTTTTTTACCCATGCATATTTTTCTTTTCTTTGCACATCTCTTATACAAAATCTTTCCCCCACACTCGTTTTCTGCAATATGGTGATCAAAAGGAATTTCCTTCTAAGTTATGCTCCACTATGCTCCAAGAACAAGGGTATGGATGGTCCTATTCTAGGCTTGGTGGGGTAAAACGTGGCTAACAAAGAACATAGGCTAAAACAAGGCTCAACGGGGTTAAACCTACAAAACAATAATGCAAAGGGTAAGGCTTTTTGGCTCTAGTTTTTAACTAACAACTTCATCTTGTTTATGTGCTATGCTAATCAATTTTATGTTTTGAATGAAACGGGTATGAGTTCTAGTATTTGGAACTAAATGATGAAACGCCTTCTAAGTAGCAACCAAACAAAGAATAATGAGATCATGCAACGACTTAGAAAACAACAAATGCACAGATTATTAACTCTCCAAAGAACGTTTTAGGATCAAGTCTCTCAGGGTTATAGCGTTAATTTGAGTTCCTTCCTTCAAGCCTGTTACAAAAACTGATTTTTTTCTTTGTGATTAAACATGAATTCGTAAGTTACAACTACAACTAAGCATAAACCAAAGGCATATCAAACTTCCACCCATGTTTGTAACTTTCTTTAACAGTTATGCAATTTAAAAACCAAATCCTCATCATTGTGTTGGAAGGTGCCTTAAGACAAACAAACACACAAAAACGACTCTTTTTGGTATTTTTAACACATTTTTCGATTTTTTTCAAAAATTTCGGATTTTTTCTTAAAGGACACATAAAAACACTCCAAAACACTTAAAAAAAGTGAAAACAACATTAGAAGTGATAGGTGATAAAAACCCACGAATTTTGCATGAAAACACTTTGTTTACCCCCCCCACACTTAAATCAAACATTGTCCTCAATGTTTCAAACATATACGCACACACAAGCAAACAAACAAACAACTAACAAACATGACACGAAATGTAAATTAAAATCAATAAAGAGTAGAGTTTAGGAACATAAACACCTGGTTTTGATGCCGGATCGTCCAAGGGCTCTTTATTGAATGCATGGGTTGCCTCCCAAGAAGCGCTTGCTTTAACGTCTTCCAGCCGGACGATACCTCCTTTATCTTTGAATGGAAGATGATAGTTGAAATGATCCGGTAATGATACCTGAATCATTAACAACATGTATTAAACGAAATTGAAATTCGGGGAGGTGGCTTACCTGTGTGATCCAACAAGAACTCAAGAACAAACACAACTTCGAAAGTTTTAGGAAGCACATCCTTGCTGCACCATGGAGAATTTGAGGGACTGTTGCATTTGGCCAGATTTATTGTGATGGTTGTGACTTGTCCCGTGTCATAGAATCTAACTTCTTCCGGAATTGTTGCCTCAAGTACATCATCTTTGACGAATTCTAGACATTCCCCAGCCACTTCTTTCTCGTGAATGTTTGGAAAGGTTTCGAAGATGCCTTCCTCACCCTCTTCTTCTTTGGACTTCATGAACCTGCAAGGAATAGGGACATTTGGTGGAATAGGGTGAGAAAGAATTGAATTTGGAACAACCTTACTTGAATTGGATGGTGTAGGGCTCATAGGGGGCTGCGGCAAGGGTGGTGGACCAAGGGTAGGCTGCGGCAAGGCTTCTTCCAAGCTTGTCGTGGCCTTGCCATCCTCCTCTTCTTCGAACAGCAACTGTTCCTTGATTGATTATGATCTCGATAACTGATGCGTAAATTAACTTGACACTCAAATTAAACCCTCTTTTGATCAATTGTAGTAAGGAATATAAGTAGGGATCGTTCTAGGCCGGGGATTAGGAGGGATTGCTAAATCACTTGAAAACTGACACAAAAACGTAAAAACAAAGTAAAAACACTAAACAAGACTCAAAGAATGCAAAACTAAAGTTTAAAACACTAAAACAAACCAAAAGACTCAAAACAGCACACAAACACTCAAAACTGCCTTAAAAACACAATCTGGGCAGTTTTGAACACTAAGGAAGAAATTGGACGAAAATTGGTTTTAACTTGACTCAAGACACTTAAAAACACAAACTAAATGGATTTCTAACTAATATGACACTTTAACATAAAGGGAGGTTTGGTTTTGACGAATTTGAAAACAAAACAAGAACTTTGTAAACTAAAACAGATTTTAAAACGAATTTGATTAAAGTGAATGGATGGAAAGCTAGCTAAGGGGTTCTTCTCCACACATGTCACACTTGCATACAAAACGATTTCCAATTGCGTTTCAATATACCATGAATTCTCAACGCCCCAAATTAACCGTGAATTGCACTAATTAACCCTCAGATTTCCCTTAAGTTATTGAATTGGATGATTGCATACGACAACCCAAAGCATTCCCCACAAGTTCCCTACATGAATTGCATAATAGAGATACAAGCAGAAATCATTAAGTTCTATGAAAACCATAAGCATTGACGAGGCACTCGTTACTATGAATTGCATGAAACGTATGCCAAGAATTTACTTAACGCGATTGTGATCAACAACCTTTACTACCTGTGAATATAAGTTCATAACGATTAGGTGAAACTCCCTTATATCCTAGCATTCAATTTATGCATGACAATTAGGCGTGCACTCTCAACCAACACACACAAATCAGTTTTAATTCATGAAGATAAGTAAATTGAATTCACAACTTATGAAACACAGTTAGAAGTAATCAAATCATATAGCAAGCATAAACATGGTTTCGAATCCCCCCCTAGCCAAGGGGGGGTTTAAGTTCTCATACTCACAAAACAAAGATAAACAAATTTAGACATTGAGAATAAAAGAAAGAAAACACCTAGACGCTCCAACGATCCAATCTTGAACAGCAAGCACGCCTATGGACTGTCCTCCTTCCTCTTTGCTGCGGCACAAGACTTGTGGACAGGTTTAGGGGGTTATGAATGGTGTAGAATGGTCGAAGATGGTGTGGTGGTGTTTAGGGTGGATGGGTGGTGCGGCTAGGTGTGTTTAGGGTCAGAATATATGGAGAATGGTGAAGGAAGGGTGCGGCTGAGAGAGAGGATGAGTTTCTGACGAAATTGGGTGAATGAATTCTTGTGGTCAGAAAGGGGTTTTATTTATAGGGGAAGGAAGGGCTACGAATTTATTAAGTTTGGAATCAGAATTGAAGTCCAAATCCTCCAAGAAAAGGTAAACAAATCAGAGTCCTAAGAAGAAAAAGGGAATGTGTTTTAAATGCAAGGAATGAGACATAGGGACTCTCCCTTGCACGGCAAGGAAGAGGAAAGGTCAGGGAATTGCGGCACTAGGCTTAGGAAAAGGTTAGGTGTCCTAAAACTAAAGGGAAAGATGTTTACTTGTGCGGCAAGGAAAGGTAAGTGGTGTGGGATGTGTGGCTGGATCCTAAAGGGATAAGGGAAGTGTTTTACTTGGTTTAAGGATAGGGAAACATGGCAAGGGGAATTGTTGCACCAAAGGAGACAAGGAGGGAACACAAAGGGGACAAAACGCCACTTTTGTAGGAGATGCTGATTTTGTGTCTTTTATGCTTCCAAACTGACTTCTAACATCCTTCTAGGCTCTTTTGATCTTCAATTTCGTCTATCCACCTTGCTCCATTCATAAGCTATCCATTCCATGCCCAAAAATGCTCCAAAATGCACTTTCTTGCATACTTTGCCCTTAGAACCTGAAAACACACGAAAATGGCTTAAAAGTCTAAAATAACTAAGAAATAACAACGTAAATGCACAAGAACAAGCCAACTAAGTCGCCTAAATATGCTCCTATCAAATTCCCCCACACTTAGCTTTTGCTAGTCCTCGAGCAAAACAAAAGAACAAAACAAAACAAAGTAAACAAAACATACTCTTAACCTTCCAACATTTGCCTCAGGGATTTCCAACGCACATGACATGTCAAAGATCATCATTCATATAGATTTTAGTCATCCTTACACTTGAGCACATACTTAATCATAGTCACCACTTACTAGTTCACATTTAACCAATTAAAACAATGATTTGAATGTAGTAACATGCCTTAGAGAATTCACCCAATTCCTTACAAGATACACTCTTATTTTCACTCAGATTTTCTAACTACACACCCTACACTAAGTATATGTGAGAGGATTGATGTAAACATGAAAACGAATACTCACATATGTTTATAGCAAAGAAAGCATTTTCTGGAGTTATTAGGCATGTATAGATATGATCTCATGAATGGAGTGCCACTACTTAGATGCGAGAACCAGTGACACCATATGCTCATACCAAGTCCAAACTCGGGTTGCCTCCCACGAAGCGCTTGCTTTAACGTCGTGCAGCCGGACGATGCTTCCATTCAAACTCCATTGGTGCCCATGGCAAGGAGTGGTGCTGCCTCCAACACATTTTCTTCAACTTCCTCATATAACGGGTCAACGAAAGGAAGGGGGTATTGAGCTTTGGTGATTGGGGCGTTGTGCATCCTAAAGTTCATGAGAATGCTTGCACCATCGGGAATTTGATAAGGTACCTGCACCAAAGAAGGAAACCACCTCTTAATTTTAAGGGGAATTGGATTTGGATTAGATGGCTTACCTCTACGATGTGACGAAGTGGCAGTACTGTCAACTTTCTTCCCCATGGTTCCCACGGCCAGTTTGGGCATTTTGAGGGCAGTGGCCACATGGTCTTTGTGCTTCACTCCCACTCCCTCGTCATTAAGGGTTCTTCATGCATCCTTGGTGCTTGGTGCTAAACCTTCCTGCCCTTTAGTTTTTATCTTATCAATAACAAAGCAAGAGTGAATAGCATTAGAAGTCTCAACAGGTTTAGAAACATTAAACTTAATCTTATCGTTACCAAACTTCATAGATAACGTCCCCTTGGCCACATCAATCTTTGTTTGGGCGGTTTTCATGAAAGGTCTCCCAAGTAGAAGCGGCATTGGGGAAGAATAGGCCGCATCTTCCATCTCTAGCACATAGAAATCGGCCGGAAAGATTAAGTGGTCAACCTGCACAAGAACATCTTCCACCACTCCCTTTGGATAGGCGTTAGAACGATCGGCCAATTGTATAATCACACCATCATTTTTCAATTCGCCCAAATTCATAGATGCATAAATAGAATATGGCATGACATTTATAGATGCACCTAAGTCAAGCATGGCATGTTCAAAGCGAGTATTTCCAATCACACAAGGAATCGTAAAGCTTCCGGGGTCTTTGCATTTAGTGGGTAACTTACGTTGCAAAACAGCGGACACATTTTCACTTACCTTCACTACCTCTTTGTTTGACATTCTGATAGGAGCATATTTATGCGACTTAATTAGTTTGTTTCCTTGCATTTGCGTTGTTAGTACTTAGTTATTTTAGTACTTTAAGCTATTTTCGTGTGTTTATAGGTCCATTGGGCTAAAAGAGCAAAGAAGTGCATTTTGGAGCGTTTTGGAGCAGTTTTGGGCTTAAGATGGATAGCATATGGTTGGAGCTATGTGGAGGGACGAAATAGAAGATCAAATGAGCCTAGGATTGAAGGAAGAAGGAAGAGTCAAGAATTGGAAACCAAGTCTCCATTCTTGAGAGTTTCTATTCTTGAAGGTTCCCAATTGTGCAAGTTTCCATTTGTGAAGGTTTCCATTTTTGGGGTTTCCAAATTATGTTTGGTTGCCTAATTACATGTTCTAGAAGCCTTAGACATACCCTAAACCTTGCAGCCGCACCATCTATCATACACATACCCAATCATCCAACTTACCCTTCTTATTGCACCAAATCTGCCAAGGAAATCACATTCCCTTTCCCTTTTCCACCCTTGCCGAATTTCCTTCCCTCTTTCCCTTTAATTTCTGATTCTTCTTTCCTATTCTCTTTTATTTTCTGACCTTTAATTCTTGTGAACCAAATTAGTTAAGTTTTGTTTACTTTTCTGATTCCCTTAGCCTAGTTTTAAACCCTTGCCGCAAATCAGCCCTATTTCCTTTAATTTCTGATTTCCTGAATTCAATTTACTTATTCTTAGGAGATTTAGACTTAATGGCTGATTTGCCAAAACCCTAAAGCCTTTAAATTAACCCTGCAGCCGCACCTTTTAGAGGGGCATTCATTCACTCACCCAAAAAGACAATCCATTCACTACCATTCACGCCAGAAAACTTCACCCATTCTCTGCAGCCACCATCCTTCACAAAACACCATAGTTTCTGACCAAAAACCATCCTTGCCGCACCCTACATCCATCCTAAACACAATTCCAGCATCCTACACCATCCATAACCCCCAAATTCCATCATCAACCTTTGTGCCGCAATCAAGGAAGGGAAGGAGAGTTCTTGGACGTGCTTGCTGTTCACTTTGAATCGCTGGAGCGTTTAGGTGTTTTCTTTCTTTTCTTTTCAATGTCTAAACTTTATATTCTTTGTGTTGTGAGTATGAGGAACTAAACCCCCTCTTAGTTAGGGGGTGATTCGAAACCATGTACATACTTGCAATATGAATTGATTGCCTTTGGTTGTGATTTCATAAGTTATGAGTTCAATTCGTTTAACTGCTTGATGGATAACTTATTTGTGTATGTTGATTGAGAGTGCACGCTTAGTTTTCATGCATGAATATGATGCTAGAGTATAAGGGAGTTTCACCTAATAGTTACAACCTTATATTTCACAAGTAGTGAAGGTCGCTTATAAACGATCGCGTTAAATGAATTCTTGGCATTAGTTTCATGCTCATCATAGTAACGAAGGCCTCGTCAACACTTATAGTTCTCATGTTGCTTAATGATCTTTGATTGTATCTTTGTTGTGCTTTTCACGTAAGGAACTTTTGAAGAATGCTTTGAATTGTTGTATGCGCATTCCCATCCAATTCATTAACTTAAGGAGAACTTGAAGGTTAATTTAAGCGAACCTAATTAACTTGGGGTGTTGAGTTTCATAACTTATCGAAAGAACAACTGAAAATTGGTTTGTATGCAAGTGTGTCATGTGTGGAGAAGAACCCTCTAGCTAGCCTTCCATCCATAAGTTTCATCCAAAATCGTTTTTACAATCTGTTTTAATTACAAATTTTGTCTTGTTTTTAATTTCGTCAAAACCAAATCCCCCTTTATTTTGAAGTGTTAAATTAGTTAGAATCTGTTTTGATTTGTGTTTTTAAGTGTTTTGATTCAAGTTAAAACCCAAATTCGTCCAATTTGGTGCTTGTGTCCAAAACTGCCCAGAAAGTGTTTTTAAGGCAGTTTTGAGTCTTTTGGTTGCTGTTTTGAGTCTTTTGCTTTGTTTTAGTGTTTTAAAGTTTAGTCTTGCATTCTTTGAGTCTAATTTAGTGTTTTAAACTTTGTTTTTATGTTTTTAAGTCAGTTTTCAAGTGTTTAGCAATCCCTCCTAATCCCCGGTCTAGAACGATCCCTACTTACATACTTTACTACAATTGTCAAAAGAGGGTTTAATTTGAGTGCTTAACTTATTTTCGCATCACTTAGTTAGCTTGTTTTCTTGCATTTAATTAGCTAAACTATGTTAATTATAGTGTTTAAAGTCAGTTTCGTCCAATTTCAGGTTCTAAGTGTCAAAGTGGCAAAAAGAAGCAATTTGGAGCATTCTAGAACATTTTTGGGCCAAGATTGGATAGTGCAAACATGGAGGCTTAAGGATGGACGAATTTGAAGATTGGAAGGCTTTGTTTTTGTCTATTTGAGTCAGTTTGTGTTAGATTAGCAAGCCCTCCTAATCCCCGGCCTAGAACGATCCCTACTTGCATTAAATACTACAATCGATAAAAAGAGGGTTTAATTTGTGTGCTTAACTATAATCCACATCAAATTTTGGCGCCGTTGCCGGGGATTAGCAACTTTGCTAATCCCCCGTTGTTTCTTTTCGTGTCTTTTCTTTTTAGTTTCTGTTTTGTTTTGTTTATTTTACTTTTGATATTTGATTTAGTTTTCTTTCTTTGATTTTAGGTACTAGAGAAGTAAGACATGGCAATTGCTAGTATTCAAGCTCAAATAGCGAATCTTACTTCTCTATTGTCACAGCACATCGAAAGGACCACAATGCAAAGTGCCCCTGGATATGGTGTGCGAGGAGATCGAGAAACAACTTGTTTTCCAAAGAGGTTGGGAGAATGTCGATACCTGGGGTTGGGAGAATGTCGATACCTGGGGTTGGGAGAATGTCGATACCTGGGGTTATCAAAGCCCTAATCAATCGAGAAACAACTTGTTTTCCAACACGTACAATTCAGATTGGGCTGATCATTCAAATTCTATGTGGTTGGAACCTCAACAAGGTCAACATGAAGCATATTGGCAGCCCTATGAGGAGTTCTATTCAGCGCCTATGTCTCCCCCGCAACAATTTCAACCAAACTCAGGTTCGTCAATAAATTGTACTCAAATTCTTGACGAACTAATTTCGTTGATGCAGGGCTCACAAACTCAAGCCAAGGAGACTCCACAAAAAGGTTATTGGCAGCCATATGAGGAGTTCTATTCAAGACCGATGCAGCCACCACAAATCCAACCAAATTCAGGTTCGTCCATGGATAATGATCAAACTATTCAATTACTAACTTCTTTGGCGCAGAAAGTACAAAATCAAAACCAAAGATTAGAAAATAGAGCCAAGGAGTTGGGCGAATTGAAGAATCAAATGGGAGAGATCGTAGAATTCATAGGGCAAATTCAAGCGCAAAGTGAACTCTCCAGCTCAACGTCCAAACCAAGCCAAGAGGAGGACGAGCAGTTGCTACTTGAAGAAGCGGAGGAAGACAATGCCACGACAAGCTTGGAAGAAGTCTTGCCGCAGCCCTTTAAGGCTCCTCCACCATCCAATTCAAGTAATGTAGTTCCAGATTCAATTCTTTCTGACCCCGTTCCGCCAAATATCCCTATTCCTTGCAGGTTCATGCAATCCAAGGTAGAAGAGGGTGAGAAAGGCATCTTTGAAACCTTTCCAAACATTCAAGAAAAAGAAATGGCTGGGGAATGTCTAGAATTCGCCGAAGAGGATGTACTTGAGACAACAATTCCCGAAGAAGTTAGATTTTATGACACGGGACAAGTCACAACACTAAAACCACCCAATCTGGCCGAGCTCTCTAATCCTAAATCTTTTGAAGGAGTGTTTGTTCTTGAATTCGTGTTAGAGCACAAAGGTGCACCTCCCCGAATTTCAAATTCATTTTATGCTAACATGTTGTTAATGATTCAGGCACCCATTCTTGAGTTTAGACGATTACCGGATCATTTCAAGTATCACCGTCCATTCAAAGATCAATTCCATGCCGTGGGACCTAGGGGAGTTTAAATGGAAGTATCGTCCAGCTGGAAGACGTAAAAGCAAGCGCTTCTTGGGAGGCAACCCATGCATTTGAATAAAGAAGACCTAGGAACAACCGGCTCAAACCCAGATTTGCGTTCCTAACTCTACTCCTTATTGCATTTACTTTGCCATATTAGTGTCATGTTAGTTAGTATGTTATTTGCTGTGTGTTTTGTGTGAGTTTTGTTTGAAACATTGAGGACAATGTTTGATTTAAGTGTGGGGGGGGGGGGTAAACAAGTTGTTTTTGCATGAAATTCATGGGTTTTTATCACCTATCACTTACAATGTTGTTTTTCACTGTTTTTAAGTGTTTTTAGTGTGTTTTGAAGCATTTTAGTGTGTCTTGACATAAAAATCCGAAAATCTCATAAAAATTTGAAAAATTGTTTTGAAAAACCCAAAAAGAGTTGTTTTTGTGTGTTTGTGTGTGTCTTAGGGTACCTTCCAACACAATGATGAGGATTCGGTTTTTAATTGCATGACTGTTGAAGAGAGTTGTAAACATGGATGGAAGTTTGATTTACTCTTTGGTTTATGCTTGATTGTGGTTATAATTCATGAATTCATGTCTAATCAAAAAGGAAAAAATTCAGTTTTTGTAACATGCTTGAAGGAAGAAACTCAAACTAACGCTACAACCCTGAGAGACTTGAGCCTAAAACGTTATTTGGAGAGTTAATAATCTGTGCATTTATTGTTTTCTAAAGTCGTTGCATGATCTCATTATTCTTTGCTTGGTTGCTACTTAGAAGGCGTTTCATCATATAGTTCCAAATACTAGAACTCATATTCGTTTCATTCAAAGCATAAAATTGAATTGCATAACACATAAACAAGATGAAGTTGTGTAGTGAACTAGAGCCAAAAAGCCTTACCCCTGTGCATAATGTTTTGTAGGATTAACCCCGTTGAGCCTCGTTTAGCCTATGTTCTTTGTTAACCCACATCATCCTTACCTAGCTTAGAATAGGACCATCCTTACCCTTGTTCTTAAGGTGTAGTGAAGCATGACCTAGAGTGAATTCCCGAGGTTTATTATTGGGCAGCAAATAAGTGTGGGGGAAGGGTTACAAGTATATGAGTGTGCCAAGGTATCAAAAGGGGCACGGGTTAGAAAAGAGAAAAAAAAAAAAAGAAGAAAAATTCGTGAGAAAAAGAAAAGTATGTGAAAAAGTGTGAAAAGTGTTCAAAATAAGTGAGAATAAGCTCACAAGTGTTGATTGTTGAAGAAAGGGTCCAAAAAGTTGAATTCGGCCCTAAGTATGTGTGATTCTTCCCATTGTGTGTCAAAGTTTGTGGCTGCATTCCAAAGGGAGTTCTAAGTATCATATTCATTGCTTTGCTTGCTATTGCTTTAAGAACGTTTGTTTTCCTTACCTTTCTTTGTTAGCCAATACCCTAGCCCCGTTACAACCCTTAACTTCAATCTTGAATGTTGTGTGATCAATAATATGGAGTTTGGGAGTGGTATAAGCATATGGTATCCCTGGTTCTTGCATCTAAGTAGTAGCATTCCATTCATGAGATCATATCTATACGTGCTTTATAATTCCAGAAATCGCTTTCTTTGCTATAAACATATGTGAGTGTTCGTTTTCATGTTTACATCAATCTTCTCACATATACCTAGTATAGGGTGTGTAGTTAGAAAATCTGAGTGAAAATAAGAGTGTAAACCGTAAGGAATTGAGTGAATTCTCTAAGGCATGTTACTACGTTCAAAACATTGTTTTAAATGGTTAAATGCGAGCTAATGAATGGTGACTGTGATTAAGTATGTGCTCAAGGGTGGGGATGACTAAAATCTATGGCTGTGATGATCTTGAATGTGTCATGTGCATTGGAAATCCCTGACGTAAACGTTGGAAGGTCTAGATTATGTTTTGTTTGTTTCGTTTTGCTCGAGGACTAGCAAAAGCTAAGTGTGGGGGAATTTGATAGGAGCATATTTATGCGACTTAGTTAGCTTGTTTTCTTGCATTTAATTAGCTAAACTATGTTAATTATAGTGTTTAAAGTCAGTTTCGTCCAATTTCAGGTTCTAAGTGTCAAAGTGGCAAAAAGAAGCAATTTGGAGCATTCTAGAGCATTTTTGGGCCAAGATTGGATAGTGCAAACATGGAGGCTTAAGGATGGACGAATTTGAAGATTGGAAGGCTTGGAATCAGCCAAGAAAGATGGAGAATTAAATTCAAGTTCAGAAAGATAAGATAAAAGCAAGAAAAAAGGAACATTATCTCTAACCTTATCACCTTATCTTATCTTATCCTTACCTTATCTTATCTTTCCATATTTTTAGCCAAATAAGGGGGTTCATATCTGATCTTATCACCTAAAATAGGGGGTTCTAGAAGCCTAAAAACGTGCTAATCTGAATTAGAGCATGTGCTGCACATTCCCTATATTTCTGGCGCCTAGACCTCATTCTAGAAGGCCAATCTGATTGTGCCACACCCTTATCCCCTTATTTCTTTGGGTTTCCCACTCCTAAACTAACCTAAAAACCTCCTCCCAGCCGTGCCCTACTCCCCCCTATAAATACATATGTGTGCCGCACAAATAAGACACCATTCACAGCCCCAAATTCACTCCCACACATTCCTGCCACAACCCTTCATAATTCAGCCATTCCATACACTTCCATACCCCCTTGCCGCATCCACCACCTATCCACACCACCTTCACACATCCATAACCACCCTTAGCCACTTGTGCCGCAGCCTAGCAAGGAGGAAGGAGAGGAGAAACAGCCTTGGAGCGTGCCTGCACCCAATCTGATTTCTGGGCGTTCTAGGTGTTTTCTACCTTATGTTTATGATGTTTAATTTAATTTCTCTTGTTCTTGCTGTAATTATGAGAGGCTAAACTTGTTTTTAGCTAGAGGCTACTTTGAAACCATGATTTTATGTGCGTTATGAGTTAATAAGTTTCAGTTACAGATTCTTGAGTTATGAATGCAATTGGCTTAACTGTTTGAATTAGAACTTATTTGTGTTTGTTGGTTAAGGGTCGACACTTAATTTGCATGCATGAATTTGATGCTAGGATATAAGTGAGTTTCACATAATCGTTACAAACTTATGTTCACAAGTAGTAAAGGTTGCTGGATCAATCGTGTTAAGTTCAATTCTTGGTGTGAGTAACATGATGTCATAGTTATGAATGCCTCGTCAATGCTTATGATTCTCAATGAACTTAATGATCTCTGATTGTGTCTCTATTATGATGTCATGTAGGGAAATTGATGAGAATAATTTGGTTGTAGATGCGTTGTCCGTCCAATTCAATGAAATTAGGAGAATCTGAGGGTTAATTAGTGATTGACACGGTTAATCTGGGGCATTGTCATTCTTAATTCAATGAAAACGTAACTGGAAGTTGATTCATATGCATATAATTCATGTGTGGATAAGGAAACCTCTAGCTAGTTCACCATCCATCCCAAAAACCCTAATTCGTGCAAATCTGCCTAGTTTCTGCTTGTTTTAGTCTTAATTCACCTTAAAATCAATCCCCCTTCACTTGTTTGAGTCTAATTAGTTAAAATCTGTCTTAGTTTATGTTTTTGTGTGTTTTGAGTCAAGTTTAATTCAATTTTCGTCCAAAGTTAAGTCTAGTGTCTAGAATCTGTCCAATTGGTGTTTTTAAGCAGTTTTGAGTATTTTTAGCTTGTTTTGAGTCTTGTGAACCTGTTTTGAGTCCCTAAAGTCTATTTGAACGTTTTTAAGTTGTTTTTGTCTATTTGAGTCAGTTTGTGTTAGATTAGCAAGCCCTCCTAATCCCCGGCCTAGAACGATCCCTACTTGCATTAAATACTACAATCGATAAAAAGAGGGTTTAATTTGTGTGCTTAACTATAATCCACATCACATTCTCCTTTTGGTAGTGCACAGCTCCTTGAGGAATTTGGCATACTTTGGCACTTGTTTGATTGCATCAAGAAGCGGGATGTTCACTTGAACTTTCCTAAATGTCTCTAGAATGTCCTTTTCAGCTTCTTCTTTCTTTGTTTGCTTGAATCTACTAGGAAAAGGAACATTCGAAGGAAAAACATTAGTAGGAACTGAATTGGACACGTTCTTACCTCTATTGGACAGATTTGATGGGTTAGGATCTCTAGGGCCTGCGGCAATGGTGTATCCACCTTTGCCTTGGGTTGCTTTTGCTCCTCCTCCTCAATTATCAATTCTTCCACCTCGTTAGAACGTGATTTGGAAGGTTGGGGGTCAGATCCGACTTGCTTCCCACTTCACAAACTTATGGCTTTTGCAGATTCGAATCCACCTTTTGGATTGACCACGGTTGAGCTAGGCAACTTGCCTTGCTCTCGGAATTGCCCCATGAACTCGGCAATCTGCCCTACTTGCTTCTCCAACTCGTCCACCTTATTGTCCCTAGTTTGCATACCCTGCGCCATAGAAGTTAGTAATTGAAAAATTTGAGCATTATCAATAGAAGAACCTGATTTGTTTTGGGCAGGTTGTGCTTGGGGTTGAGTTGGTGCAAACGGCTTTTGATAGAAACCCGGGGGTTGTTGCCTAAATGCACTTTGTTGTTGGCCTTGTTGGGGTTCTCGCCATTTGAAATTGGGATGATCTCTCCAACCGGGATTGTAAGTATTGGAAAAGGGGTCACTCCTTGGTTGGTATTGATTCCCAAACCCCACGGCATTGAGGGATTCCCACCCTCCATTCTCAATCAATTGAGGGCACTTGTCCGTAACATGTCCTTGCATGGAACACACGCCACAAGCAGCCACACTTTGTACTTTTGGACCTTCTACAACCTGAGAAAGAAGAGTAGTAAGGTTAGCCATTTGATTTTGAAGTTCGGAAATAGCACTTACCTCATTCACTTGTTGTTGCCGTGGGGTCCCTCTTTGTCCAACGCCTTCGTATTGTTGGGCATTCAAAGCTCGATTAGCAATCAAAGTCTTTGCAGCCGTGGGTGTCTTGTCCACCAAAGCTCCTCCCGCTGAGGCATCTAGCATTTGACGTTCAATTGGTAGAAGTCCCTCGTAGAAATATTGAAGAAGAAGTTCCTCCTTCATTTGATGCTGTGGACATGAAGCAACAAGAGATTTAAAACGTTCATAATAAGTAGGAAACGATTCACCTTCATTTTGCTGAATTCCACTTATCCTTTTTCGTAGAAGAATGACTCGAGAAGTTGGGAAAAACTTCTCCAAGAACGCCCGTTTCATGCTCTCCCAAGATGTGACAGTTCCGGGGGCTAGCTCATACAACCAATCTTTAGCTTTTTCCAAGAGAGAAAAAGGAAAAGCCTTCATCTTCAATATGCTTCCATCGACGTTGACAGGAGTCATGCTTGAACACTGGTATGATATTTACTAACACAAATTAAACCCTCTTTTGATCAATTGTAGTAAGGAATATAAGTAGGGATCGTTCTAGGCCGGGGATTAGGAGGGATTGCGAAATCACTTGGAAACTGACTCAAAAACGTAAAAACAAAGTTAAAGACACTAAACTAGACTCAAGAATGCACAATTAAAGTTTAAAACACTAAAACAAACCAAAAGACTCAAAACAGCACACAAACACTCAAAACTGCCTTAAAAACACAATCTGGGCAGTTTTGAACACTAAGGGATAATTTGGACGAAAATTGGTTTTAACTTGACTCAAGACACTTAAAAACACAAACTAAATGGATTTCTAACTAACATGACACTTTAACATAAAGGGGGGTTTGGTTCTGACGATTTTGAAAACAAAACAAGAACTTTGTAAACTAAAGCAGTTTGTAAAACGAATTTGATTAAAGTGAATGGATTGAAAGCTAGCTAAGGGGTTCTTCTCCACACATGTCACACTTGCATACAAAATGATTTCCAATTGCGTCTCAACTGCCATGAATTCTCAATGCCCCAAATTAACTGTGAATTGCACTAATTAATCCTCAGATTTCCCTTAAGTTATTGAATTGGATGATTGCATACGACAACCCAAAGCATTCCCCACAAGTTCCCTACATGAATTGCATAATAGAGATACAAGCAGAAATCATTAAGTTCTATGGAAACCATAAGCATTGACGAGGCACTTGTTACTATGAATTGCATGAAACTTATGCCAAGAATTTACTTGACGCGATTGTGATCAACAACCTTTACTACCTGTGAATATAAGTTCGTAACGATTAGGTGAAACTCCCTTATATCCTAGCATTCAATTTATGCATGACAATTAAGCGTGCACTCTCAACCAACATACACAAATCAGTTTCAATTCATGAAGATAAGTAAATTGAATTCACAACTTATGAAACACAATTAAATGTAATCAGATCATATAGCAAGCATAAACATGGTTTCGAATCCCCCCCTAGCCAAGGGGGGTTTAAGTTCTCATACTCACAGAACAAAGATAAACAACTTTAGACATTGAGAACAAAAGAAAGAAGACACCTAGACGCTCAGGCGATCCAATCTTGAACAGCAAGCACGCCTATGGACATCCTCCTTCCTCTTTGCTGCGGCACAAGACTTGTGGACAGGTTTAGGGGGTTATGAATGGTGTGGTGGTGTTTAGGGTGGATGGGTGGTGCGGCTGGATGTGTTTAGGGTCAGAAAATATGGAGAATGGTGAAGGATGGGTGCGACTGAGAGAGGGGGAATGATTTCTGGCGAGATTTCTGAATATGGGGGGTCTGATCCTGCGGCAAGGGTTTAAAACAAATATATATAGGCCCCCAAAACCCTAGCAAATCAGATTAGGCCTTTTAGAATCCAAACCCATTAGGAAAAGGCTAAAAATAATCAGAATTAGAATGGGAAAAAGGCCCAAGGGTGCGGCAGATTAGGGTTTAAAGAAGATAGGGCTTCTAGAATGCCTTGCAAGGCAAGGAACAAGGCTTCCTTGCTGAATTTGGTGCATCATCCTTCTAGAATAAGGCTAAGGTGTCCTAAAGTTATAAGGCAGGAATGTTCATCACTAATCAAGCAGAATGGATTTCAACCCACCAAAGAAGAAGGAATTGGAGTAGGAAATTCGGTCACAACCCTCAAAAAGCCCAATCTAGCCGAGAGCAACCATTGTGCAATTCTTGACAAATCTGCCACTTCAATGCAATACATGGGTAAGTCTCCAATTCCAAAATCAATTCCCATTTCGACTAATAGGTTGTTACCTTCTTTGGTGCAGGGACTTAATCGAACAAAAGGTGGTGAGAAAGTTCACCTTGACGTAGGGAAGCAAAACACCAAAAACAGAAAGGATCACTATCCGCTTCCATTCAAGGATTCAATGCCTAGACGTTTTAAGAAGTATGTCGTGAAGGCCATTCCCTTCCATGCCGTGGGCACCAATGGAGCCTAAATCGAGGAATCGTCCGGCTGCACGACGTTAAAGCAAGCGCTTCTTGGGAGGCAACCCATGCAATCAACAAAGGAAGACCGAGAAAGCACTCCATTTCCAGATTTGCGTCCCTAAACCCTTCTCTTTGTTGTTTATATTCTGCCATGCTTATTGTGTTTTGTTTGTTGTTTGTTTGTTTTCTTTTGTGTGAGTTTATGTTTGCAACATTGAGGACAATGTTTGATTTAAGTGTGGGGGGGTAAACAAGCTGTTTTTGCATGATTTTCGTGGGTTTTATTCACCTATCACTTGCAATGTTGTTTTTCACTGTTTTTATGTGTTTTTAGTGTGTTTCATTTTAGTGTGTTTTGACATAAAAATCCGAAAATTTCATAAAAACTTGAAAAATTGTTTTGAAAAAGCAAAAAAAAAAGAGTTGTTTTTGTGTGTTTGTTTGTGTTCTAGGGTACCTTCCAACCCAATGATGAGGATTTGATTTTTAATTACATGACTGTTAAGAAAAGTTGTAAACATGGATGGAAGTTTGATATACCTTTGGTTTATGCTTGGTTGTCGTTGTTGTTTATGAATTCACATTTGATTACAAAAGAAAAAAAATCAGTTTTTGTAACATGCTTGAAGGAAAGAACCCAAATTAACGCTACAACCCTGTGAGACTTGAGCCTAAACGTTCTTTGGAGAGTTAAAAATCTGTGCATTCATTGTTTTCTAAAGTCGTTGCATGATCTCATTATTCTTTGCTTGGTTACTACTTAGAAGGCGTTTCATCATTTAGTTCCAAATACTAGAACTCATGCCCGTTTCATTCAAAACATGGTATTGAGTGCATAACACACGAACAAGATGAAGTTGTGTAGTGAACCAAGAGCCAAAAAGCCATCCCCGTGCAATTGTGTTTAGGTTTAACCCCGTTGAGCCTTGTTTAGCCTATTTCTTTGTCAACCCACATCATCCTCACCTAGCCTAGATTAGGACCATCCATACCCTTGTTCTTGAAGCATAGTAAAGCATGACTTAGAGGGAATTCTTTTGAGTAAGCATGTTGCAGAAAACAAGTGTGGGGGAGTTAATTTTTGTGTATTTGTGTGCAAAAAGAGAAAATTCGTATGAAAAAGAAAAGAAAAAAAGAAAAGTTGTGAAATGAATGAAAAAGAGTGGAAAATATGTGAAAAAGAGCTCTAAAGTGTTGATTGTTGAAGAAAGGGTCCAAAAAGTTGAATTAGGCCCTAAGTGTTGCATGAATCTTCCCTTGTGTTTAAAAGTTGATTTCTGCATTCTAAAATGAATTCCAGGTGTCAATTTCATCACTTTGCTTGCTATTGCTTAAAGAACGTTTGTTTATCCTTACCTTTCTTTGTTAACCAATACCCCTAGCCCCGTTACAACCCTTAAACTTCAATCTTGAGTGTTTCAATTTGTGGAGTTTGGAATTGGTATGAGCATATGGTGTCACTGGTTCTCGCGTCTAAGTAGTAGCATTCCATTCATGAGATCATATTTAAACATGCTTAATAACTCCAGAAAATGCTTTCTTTGTCATAAACATATGTGAGTATTTGTTTTCATTTTTTTTTCATCAATCTTCTCACATATAACTAGTGTAGGGTGTGTAGTCAGAAATTCTGTGTGAAAAAAAGAGAGTATCTTGAAAGGAATTGGGTGAATTCTCTAAGGCATGTTACTACATTCAAATCATTGCTTTAATTGATTAAATGCGAGCTAGTAAGTGACGACTGTGATTAAGTATGTGCTCGAGCGTAAGGATAACTAAAATCTATTTGAATGATGATCTTTGGCATGTCATGTACGTTGGAAATCCCTGAGGAAAACGTTGGAAGGTTTAGATTATGTTTTGTTTGTTACTTTGTTTTGTTTTGTTTGTTTCGTTTTGCTCGAGGACTAGCAAAAGCTAAGTGTGGGGGAATTTGATATGAGCATATTTATGCGAATTAGTTGGCTTGTTCTCGTGCATTTATGTTAGTTATTTATATTTAATTTAGTATTTTAAGCTATTTTCGTATGTTTGTAGGTCCCAAGGGGTAAAGTATCAAGAAAGTGCATTTTGGAGCCTTTTGGAGCTGTTTTGGGCATGGAATGGAAAGCTTATGAATGGAGCAAGGTGGATGGACGAAATTGAAGATCAAAAGAGCCTAGAAGGATGTTAGAAGTCAGTTTGGAAGCATAAAAGACACAAAATCAGCATCTCCTACAAAAGTGGCGTTTTGTCCCCTTTGTGTTCCCTCCTTGTCTCCTTTGGTGCAACAATTCCCCTTGCCATGTTTCCCTATCCTTAAACCAAGTAAAACACTTCCCTTATCCCTTTAGGATCCAGCCACACATCCCACACCACCTTTCCTTCCTTGCTTCACAAGAAAGACACAATCCCTTGCCTTCTAGGACAAAGCCGCAACTTCCTTCTTCTCTTTCCTTTCTTGCCGTTCAAGTTTCATGTTTCCCTTTTAATTTAGGACCTAAAACAGCAACAAAACCCTTTTCCTTGCCTTGTTAGACCTTTCCCTTTTATTTCTTTCCCTTGCCGCAAGTAACTTACCTTTTCCTTGCACTTTCTGTCCATGCCGCAAATCCATACCCAATTCCCTTAGGTTTCTGATTTTAATTCCTATTTCCCTTTAGGTTTTGGTTTAGTTTTTGTTTCCTAGAATGCCCAAACCGTGCCTTAACCTCTCCCCTATATATATGACCCCATGCTACACCAAACTCAATCATTCACACAACCATTCACTCATTCACACACTTTTAGCTCAAAATCCTTTCTTGCCGCAGCCCTCACTCTCTCTAGACTTCCATCCCTCATCCAAACACATCCATACCCATCTTAGACCCTTTGTGCCGCAGCAAGGTGGAGAGGAAGGAACCTTGGACGTTTCAAGCTTGAAGATTGGAGCATTCTAGGTGTACTTCGTTCTTAATTTCAATGTTTACTTTATTATTCTCTAATCTTGTTGTGACTATGAGTGGCTAAACCCCTACTTAGCTAGGGGGGAATTCGAAGCCATGAACATGCTTGAGATATGAATTGATTTCTTCCAATTGTGGCTTGATGAATCGTGAATGCAATTCAATTAACTGTTTTATTCATAACTTGTTCTTGTATGTTGATTGAGGATGCATACTTAGTTTTCATGCAGGAATTTGATGCTAGAATGTAAGGGAGTTTCACCTAATCGTTATGAACTTACATTCACAAGTAGTGAAGGTTGCTTGTCACAATCGCGTTAATTGGATTCCTGGCAAACGTATCATGCATCATAGTTACGAATGCCTTGTCAACACTTATGATTTTCATGGAGCTTAATGATCTCTAATTGTATCTCTTCTATGCATCATGTAGGGAACCGTTGGAGAATAATTTGGGTTGTCGTATGCATCATCCAATTCAATGACATAAGGAAAATCTGAGGGTTAATTAGTGCATCACGGTTAATCTGGGGTGTTGAGGTTCTTGGTTCATTGAAAAGCAATTGGAAATCGATTTATGTACAAGTGTGTCATGTGTGGAGAAGGACCCTCTAGCTAGCCCATCAACCATAAAAGTTTTCAAACTTGTTTTCAAAATCTGTTTTACTTTACAAAGTCTTTGTTTTATTTTCAAATTCGTTCAAACCAAAACCCCCCTTTTACTTTCTTGTTTTAAAGTGTCCAAAATCTGTTTTCTTTGTGTTTTCAAGTATTTTGAGTCAACCTAAAACCAATTTTCGTCCAAAACCTTCCCTAGTGTTTTAAATCTGTCCACAAAGTGTTTTAAAGCCGTTTTAAGTGTTTTTAACTTGTTTTGAGTCTTGTAAACCTTTCCAAACGTTTTTAACTTTGTTTTTGTGTTTTTAAAGTCGATTAGCAATCCCTCCTAATCCCCGGTCCAGAACGATCCCTACTTGCATACTTACTACAATTGACAACAAGAGGGTTTAATTTGAGTGCTTAACTTTTATCACATCAGTTATGCAAATCAATATCATGCTTTGAATGAAATGGATATGAGTTCTAGCATTTGGAACTACATGATGAAACGCCTTCTAAGTAGTAGCCAATCAAAGAATAATGAGATCATGCAACGACTTTAGAAAACAACAATGCACAGATTATAAACACTCCAAAGAACGTTTTAGGCTCAAGTCTCTCAGCGTTATAGCGTTAATTTGAGTTTCTTCCTTCAAGCATGTTGATAGGAGCATATTTATGCGCCTTAGTTAGCTTGTTCTTGTGCATTTACATTGTTTTTCCTTAGTTAAAGTAATCTTTTAAGCTAGTTTTATGTGTTTTCAGGTTTTAAGGGCAAAGAATACAAAAAGATGCATTTTGGAGCCTTTTGGAGCAAAATGGAGCTTGGAATGGATGTCATATGCTTGGAGCCAAAGGAATGGACGAAATTGAAGATTTGAAGGGGTTAGGATTCCTAATCACAAGAGGATTCCTACTCCAACAAGGATTCCTACTTGAAGTAGGAAAGTTAAGCCTAGGGTTTCCTATTTTGGTTGACCTTTCCTAAACCTAAATGTCTCTAAATTTCAGCAACTTTGAAAGCCTTATATGCATTTTAGGACACAAAACAAAGGCACTAGACCACTTTTGGACCTTTGCCGCACTTGTTCCTACCTTCCCCTTCCCTTGCCGTGCAAGGGAACCCCTTCCCTTTCCTATTTCCTAGTTTCCTACTTTCCTAATCCCTTTTCCTTTAGTTTTAGGACATAAACCCCTTTCCAAACATCCAGCCGCACCTCCCTTGGCCTTTCCTCTTCCTTGCCGTGCAAGGGAGAGTGAATCTTTCCTATTCTCTGAATTAAAGCACATTCCTAATTTGTTTTAAATCCTTGCCGCAATTCTTAGCCAATTTCCTTTAAGTTTTCTGATTTGATTTCCTATTTCTTTCTGCTTTTGACTTAATTTCTGATTACCTAAATCAACCTAGGGTTTTAATTCCTGATTTCCTTTAAATAAACCCCCTTGTTGCAGCCACAAAGGATCCATTCACTACCATTCACGCCAGAAAACTTCACCCATTCTCTGCAGCCACCATCCTTCACAAAACACCATAGTTTCTGACCAAAAACCATCCTTGCCGCACCCTACATCCATCCTAAACACAATTCCAGCATCCTACACCATCCATAACCCCCAAATTCCATCATCAAACTTTGTGCCGCAATCAAGGAAGGGAAGGAGAGTTCTTGGACGTGCTTACTGTTCACTTTGAATCGCTGGAGCGTTTAGGTGTTTTCTTTCTTTTGTTTTCAATGTCTAAACTTTATATTCTTTGTGTTGTGAGTATGAGGAACTAAACCCCCCTTAGTTAGGGGGTGATTCGAAACCATGTACATACTTGCAATATGAATTAATTACCTTTGGTTGTGATTTCATAAGTTATGAGTTCAATTCGTTTAACTGCTTGATGGATAACTTATTTGTGTATGTTGATTGAGAGTGCACGCTTAGTTTTCATGCATGAATATGATGCTAGAGTATAAGGGAGTTTCACCTAATAGTTACAACCTTATATTTCACAAGTAGTGAAGGTCGCTTATAAACGATCGCGTTAAATGAATTCTTGGCATTAGTTTCATGCTCATCATAGTAACGAAGGCCTCGTCAACACTTATAGTTCTCATGTTGCTTAATGATCTTTGATTGTATCTTTGTTGTGCTTTTCACGTAAGGAACTTTTGAAGAATGCTTTGAATTGTTGTATGCGCATTCCCATCCAATTCATTAATTTAAGGAGAACTTGAAGGTTAATTTAAGCGAACCTAATTAACTTGGGGTGTTGAGCTTCATAACTTATCGAAAGAACAACTGAAAATTGGTTTGTATGCAAGTGTGTCATGTGTGGAGAAGAACCCTCTAGCTAGCCTTCCATCCATAAGTTTCATCCAAAATCGTTTTTACAATCTGTTTTAATTACAAAGTTTGTGTCTTGTTTTCAATTTCGTCAAAACCAAATCCCCCTTTATTTTGAAGTGTTAAATTAGTTAGAATCTGTTTTGATTTGTGTTTTTAAGTGTTTTGATTCAAGTTAAAACCCAAATTCGTCCAATTTGGTGCTTGTGTCCAAAACTGCCCAGAAAGTGTTTTTAAGGCAGTTTTGAGTCTTTTGGTTGCTGTTTTGAGTCTTTTGCTTTGTTTTAGTGTTTTAAAGTTTAGTCTTGCATTCTTTGAGTCTAATTTAGTGTTTTAAACTTTGTTTTTACGTTTTTAAGTCAATTTTCAAGTGTTTAGCAATCCCTCCTAATCCCCGGTCTAGAACGATCCCTACTTACATACTTTACTACAATTGTCAAAAGAGGGTTTAATTTGAGTGCTTAACTATTTTCGCATCACATGTTACAAAAACTGATTTTTCCTTTGTGATTACATGTGAATTCATAAGTTATAACCACAACCAAGCATGCACCACAGGGTAAATCAAACTTTCATCCTTGTTTATAACTCTCTTTAACAGTCATGCAATTACAAACCGAATCCTCATCATTGTGTTGGAAGGTACCCTAAGACACAAACAAACACACAAAAACAACTCTTTTTGGGTTTTTCAAAACAATTTTTTAAATTTTTATGAGGTTTTCGGATTTTTATGTCAACACACAATAAAATGCACCAAAACAGCTTAAAAACACATAAAACAACAAGGAACAACATTGGAAGTTATGGGTGATAAAATCCCCCGAATTTGCATCAAAAGCACTTATTTACCCCCCCACACCTAATTCAAACATTGTCCTCAATGTTTCAAGCATACACTCACACAAAACACATAAACAAACAGACAGCAACTAAACAACTCCACAGGGCAGAAACGAAAGAGCAACAAAGAGAAGGGTTTTAGGAACGCAAATCTGGAATTGGAGTGATTCCTAGGTCTTCCTTTGTTGAATGCATGGGTTGCCTCCCAAGTAGCGCTTTCTTTAAAGTCGTGCAGCCGGACGATGAACTCCTTCACTCCACATTTGAGCCCACGGCATCCAGGGGGATGTCATCCACGGCATGCTCCTGAAAGTTCTCATAATAGGGCTTCAAACGATGCCCGTTCACCTTGAATTCATGTCCCGTTTTCAAGCTTTGGATTTGGACTGCACCATGAGCAAAGACATTAGTGATAACAAACGGTCCAATCCATTTAGAACGTAACTTACCGGGAAACAAACGTAAACGGGAATTGAACAATAGCACTTTCTGCCCTATAGAGAATGTTTTGCCACGAATCATCTTATCATGGAAAGTTTTGGTCTTCTCCTTGTAAATGCTAGCATTCTCGTACGCTTCATGCCTTATCTCATCAAGTTCATTTAATTGGAGCCTCCTATGACTTCCCGCTGCATCCAAGTCCATGTTAAACTTCTTAACGGCCCAATGAGCTTTGTGTTCCAATTCAACGGGGAGATGGCACGGCTTGCCATAGATGAGCCTAAATGGGGACATTCCAATGGGTGTTTTGTACGCCGTACGATACGCCCAAAGTGCATCATCTAACCGTAAGCTCCAATCCTTCCTTGTTGGCCCAACGGTCTTCTCTAGGATTTGCTTGATCTCACGGTTGGAAACCTCAGCTTGGCCATTTGTTTGAGGATGGTAAGGTGTAGAAACCTTATGGTTGACATTGTACTTCCTCAACAACGCCTCAATGGTCCGGTTACAAAAGTGTGACCCTCCATCACTAATGATCACTCGTGGCATGCCAAACCTTGCAAATATGTTAGTTCTAATAAAATCTGCAACCACCTTAGAATCATTAGTCCGGGTGGCCTTTGCTTCCACCCACTTCGACACATAATCAACCGCAAGCAAAATATATATGAAACCATACGAGGAAGGAAAGGGACCCATAAAATCAATACCCCAAACATCGAAAATCTCAACATTAAGGATAGAAACCTGCGGCATTTGGTCCCTTGCACTTATACTACCCATTCTTTGGCATTTATCACATGTTAAGCAAAAAGTTCTAGCATCCTTAAAGATACTAGGCCAATAAAATCCACTTTGTAACACCTTAAGGGCAGTTCTTTGTCTGCCAAAATGCCCACCACATGCATATGTATGACAAAAGCTTAAAATTGAATGAAATTCAGAATCATGCACACATCGACGTACAATCTGATCAGGGCAAAATTTCCATAGATATGGATCATCCCACACATAAAACCGTGCATCATGTCTTAACTTATCACGTTGGTGCCTAGTGAAAGTGCTTGGAATTCGTTTTGACACCAAAAAGTTTACCAAATCGGCATACCAAGGCTCACTAACCGTTATGGATTAGGAGGGATTGCTAATCGACTTTAAAAACACAAAAACAAAGTTAAAAACGTTTGGAAAGGTTTACAAGACTCAAAACAAGTTAAAAACACTTTAAAGACAGATTTAGAACACTCGGAGAGGTTTTGGACGAAAATTGGTTTTAGGTTGACTCAAAACACATGAAAACACAAGGAAAACAGGTTTTAGACACTTTAAAACAAGAAAGTAAAAGGGGGGTTTTGGTTTGGACGATTTTGAAAGTAAAACAAAGACTTTGTAAAGTAAAACAGATTTGAGAACGAATTTGAAAACTTTTATGGTTGATGGGCTAGCTAGAGGGTCCTTCTCCACACATGACACACTTGTACACGAATCGATTTCCAATTGCTTTTCAATGAACCATGAACCTCAACACCCCAGATTAACCGTGATGCACTAATTAACCCTCAGATTTTCCTTATGTCATTGAATTGGATGATGCATACGACAACCCAAATTATTCTCCAACGGTTCCCTACATGATGCATAGAAGAGATACAATTAGAGATCATTAAGTTCCATGAAAATCATAAGTGTTGACAAGGCATTCGTAACTATGATGCATGATACGTTTGCCAGGAATCCAATTAACGCGATTGTGACAAGCAACCTTCACTACTTGTGAATGTAAGTTCATAACGATTAGGTGAAACTCCCTTACATTCTAGCATCAAATTCCTGCATGAAAACTAAGTATGCATCCTCAATCAACATACAAGAACAAGTTATGAATAAAACAGTTAATTGAATTGCATTCACGATTCATCAAGTCACAATTGGAAGAAATCAATTCATATCTCAAGCATGTTCATGGCTTTGAATTTCCCCCTAGCTAAGTAGGGGGCTTAGCCACTCATAGTCACAACAAGATTAGAGAATAATAAAGTAAACATTGAAATTAAGAACGAAGTACACCTAGAATGCTCCAATCTTCAAGCTTGAAACGTCCAAGGCTCCTTCCTCTCCACCTTGCTGCGGCACAAAGGTCTAAGATGGGTATGGATGTGTTTGGATGAAGGGATGTGAGTTTTTGGGAGTGAAAGGCTGCGGCAAAAGGAGGTTTTGGGCTGAAAGTGTGTGAATGAGTGAATGGTTGTGTGAATGATGGATAGGTAAGTGAATGGATGGTGGAATGGTGTGTTTAGGGTGCAGCAAGGGCCTTGTATTTATAGGGGAAGGTAGAGCACGGTTTGGAATGATTTTAGGCAAGGTTTTTATTCCAAAACCTAAGGGGAAAGGTAAATAAAAGTCAGAATCCAAAGAAAAAGGGTAAGTAATATGCGGCTGACCTAGGGAGTAAAGGAAATCAACCTCCTTGCACGGCAAGGAAGGATTCCTTGCAGATTTGGGTGCTAAATGTCCTAAATGAAGTGGGAAGGAGGATCCCATGTGAGGCAAGGAAGGGAAATTAAAGGAGAGAGTGCAGCAACCTTCTAGAACTGGGATTTAGGTGTCCTAAAGTGTTTAGGAACCCTTCTTGTGGCTGAAACCCTTGTAGATTAGGATTAGGAAACTTTGACTTGGTCAATCCTTCTTCTTCTTAGATTCCTTTTCCTTCCTTGACTTGAATTAATTTTTCCTTCTTCTTCTTAGTCTTGTAAACCTTTCCAAACGTTTTTAACTTTGTTTTTGTGTTTTTAAAGTCGATTAGCAATCCCTCCTAATCCCCGGTCCAGAACGATCCCTACTTGCATACTTACTACAATTGACAACAAGAGGGTTTAATTTGCGTGTTAAGTAATTTTCACATCAATGGACAGCAATTGTTCATCGGGGAATGTTTCTGCAATAGGTAGAGACTCCTCATTATGCACCATTCGGCTTAGGTGGTCAGCCACCACGTTTTCACTTCCCTTTTTGTCTCGAATCTCGATGTCGAACTCTTGAAGTAGTAACATCCAACGAATTAGCCGTGGCTTGGCCTCTTTTTTGGTGAGCAAATACTTCAACGCTGCGTGGTCAGTGAAAACAATTACTTTAGTACCAATTAGATATGATCTAAACTTATCTAAAGCAAAAACAACGGCAAGAAGTTCTTTTTCCGTAGTGGAATAGTTCAATTGGGCATCATTCAACATCCGTGAGGCATAGTAGATGACATGCGGCCTCTTGTCCTTCCTTTGTCCTAAAACAGCCCCTAAAGCGTAGTCGGACGCATCACACATAAGCTCGAAAGGTAGGCTCCAATCAGGTGGGACAATGATTGGTGCCGTGGTCAACAACTCCTTGAGTTGGTTGAATGATGCCGTGCACTCCCTATTGAAGTCAAACGCCACATCTTTTTGTAGGAGTCGGCAAAGAGGTTGGGCAACCTTTGAGAAGTCTTTGATGAACCTACGATAGAACCCTGCATGGCCAAGAAAAGAACGAACCTCTCTAACCGAAGTAGGAGAGGGTAAGTGACGTACAAGATCTATCTTTGACTTATCAACTTCAATACCGTTTTCAGAGATAATATGACCTAAAACTATGCCTTGTTTAACCATAAAGTGACATTTTTCCCAATTAAGAACAAGGTTAGTTTCAACGCAACGTTTTAAGATCAAACTAAGATTATGCAAGCAACCATCAAAAGAATCACCAAAAACGCTAAAATCATCCATAAACACTTCAATTATTTTCTCAACATAATCAGAAAATATGCTCATCATGCATCTTTGAAATGTGGCAGGTGCATTACATAAACCAAAAGGCATGCGACGATAAGCAAATGTACCAAAAGGGCATGTAAAAGTAGTTTTTTCTTGGTCCTCGGGTGCTATGACAATTTGATTATACCCAAAATAACCATCAAGAAAACAATAGAAAGCATAACCCGCTAACCTCTCAAGCATTTGGTCAATGAATGGCAATGGGAAGTGATCCTTCCTTGTGGTGGCGTTTAGCTTCCTATAGTCGATGCACACCCTCCAACCGGTTTGAATGCGAGTAGGAACAAGCTCATTCTGGGCATTTGCTACCACTGTCACTCCGGATTTCTTTGGAACGCATTGAACGGGCGAAACCCACCTACTATCCGAGATTGGATAGATTACTCCACAATCCAAAAGCTTTATGATCTCCTTCTTCACAACTTCCATCATAGGAGGGTTGAGTCGGCGTTGCGCCTCTCGAGATGTTTTAGACCCCTCCTCCAAAAGTATGCGATGCATGCAAGTGGTGGGACTAATTCCTTTGATGTCGGCCAATGTCCACCCAACTGCAGATTTGTACTCTTTTAACACCCTCACCAACTTGTCCTCCTCTTGTGCCGTGAGTGAGCTTGAGATGATGACGGGCAACGTCTCATCATCTCCCAAGAAAACGTACTTCAAGTGACTAGGCAATGGCTTAAGTTCAAGTGTAGGTGGCTGCACAACTGAGGGAAGCATCTTATTAGCAAAAACTGAACTTAAAATTGGGTCCAAAAACTTACCAGATTGTGGTGGCAATGATTCAAGGGCAGCCACCATCTCAATGACATCCTCACTAGGGGGCACGGCAATGGAATGTTCATGCATGCCGTGGGTTGTTTCCTTTGCTGCTTCAATGTCTTGCATGTCCTTTCCTCGTGCAATGACCAATTCAAGTGCATCGTCATTCAAATTGTCAAAATGGTCCTGCGCAAAAGAGTCAATTAAATCAATAGCAAAACATGAATGATTCTCACTAGGATACTTCATAGAATCAGAAAGATTGAAATTAATCACTTCCCCATCAAATTCCATCGTCAATGTTCCATTAAACACGTCAATCTTTGTCCGGGCCGTTTTCATGAATGGCCTTCCAAGGAGGATGGGCAATGAAGGGGCATGGTCCGATTCATCCATCTCAAGCACATAGAAATCCGCCCGGAAGATCAAGTGATTAACCTGCACTAACACATCTTCCAAAACTCCCTTTGGATAGGCATTAGATCTATCGGCCAATTGTATGATTACACCATCATTTTTCAACTCTCCTAGGTTCATAGATGCATAAATTGAATATGGCATGACATTTATAGATGCACCTAAGTCTAACATGGCAGATTCAAACCTAGTATTACCAATGACACAAGGAATTGTAAAACTACCCGGATCTTTGCATTTAGGGGGCAGTTTGCGTTGCAAGATGGCTGAGACGTTTTCACCTACTTTTACAACTTCCTTGGTCGAAATCCTCTTCCTAGTGGTGCAAAGTTCCTTCAAAAACTTGGCATACCTCGGGACTTGCTTGATTGCATCCAAAAGAGGTATGTTGACTGGAACTTTCCTAAATGTCTCTAGAATGTCCTTTTCAGCTTCTTCTTTCTTTGTTTGCTTGAATCTACTAGGAAAAGGAACATTTGAAGGAAAAACATTAGTAGGAATTGAATTGGACACGTTCTTACCTCTATTGGACAGATTTGATGGGTTAGGACTTAGGATCTCTTAGGGCCTGCGGCAATGGTGTATCCACCTTTGCCGTGGGTTGCTTTTGCTCCTCCTCCTCAATTATCAATTCTTCCACCTCGTTAGAACGTGATTTGGAAGGTTGGGGGTCAGATCCGACTTGCTTCCCACTTCGCAAACTTATGGGTTTTGCAGATTCGAATCCACCTTTTGGATTGACCACGGTTGAGCTAGGCAACTTGCCTTGCTCTCGGAATTGCCCCATGAACTCGGCAATCCACCCTACTTGCTTCTCCAACTCGTCCACCTTCTTGTCCCTAGTTTGCATACCCTGCGACATAGAAGTTAGTAATTGAAAAATTTGATCATTATCAATAGGAGAACCTGATTTGTTTTGGGCAGGTTGTGCTTGGGGTTGAGTTGGTACAAACGGCTTTTGATAGAAACCCGGGGGCGGTTGCCTAAATGCACTTTGTTGTTGGCCTTGTTGGGGTTCTCGCCATTTGAAATTGGGATGATCTCTCCAACCGGTATTGTAAGTATTGGAAAAGGGGTCACTCCTTGGTTGGTATTGATTCCCAAACCCCACGGCATTGAGGGATTCCCACCCTCCATTCTCAATCAATTGAGGGCACTTGTCCGTAACATGTCCTTGCATGGAACACACGCCACAAGCAGCCACACTCTGTACTTTTGGACCTTCCACAACCTGAGAAAGAAGAGTAGTAAGGTTAGCCATTTGATTTTGAAGTTCGGAAATAGCACTTACCTCATTCACTTGTTGTTGCCGTGAGGTCCCTCTTTGTCCAACGCCTTCGTATTGTTGGGCATTCAAAGCTCGATTAGCAATCAAAGTTTTTGCAGCCGTGGGTGTCTTGTCCACCAAAGCTCCTCCCGCTGAGGCATCTAGCATTTGACGTTCAATTGGTAGAAGCCCCTCGTAGAAATATTGAAGAAGAAGCTCCTCCTTCATTTGGTGCTGTGGACATGAAGCAACAAGTGATTTAAAACGTTCATAATAAGTAGGAAAAGATTCACCTTCATCTTGCTGAATTCCACTAATCCTTTTGCGTAAAAGAATGACTCGAGAAGTTGGGAAGAACTTCTCCAAGAACGCCCGTTTCATGCTCTCCCAAGATGTGACAGTTCCGGGGGCTAGCTCATACAACCAATCTTTAGCTTTTTCCAAGAGAGAAAAAGGAAAAGCCTTCATCTTCAATATGCTTCCATCGACGTTGATGATAGGAGCATATTTATGCGACTTAGTTTGCTTGTTCTTGTGCACTTACGTTGTGTTTTCTTAGTTATTCTAGTCTTTTAAGCCATTTTCGTGTGTTTTCAGGTTCTAAGGACAAAGTAAGCAAAAAGGTGCATTTTGGAGCCTTTTGGAGCAAAGTTGGGCTTGGAATGAATCTCACATGCTTGGAGCAAAAGGAATGGACGAAATTGAAGACCTAAAGATGCAAGGATTCCTAATCAAATGAGGATTCCTAATCAAATGAGGATTCCTAATCAAATGAGGATTCCTAGAAGAATGAGGATTCCTACTCCAACAAGGATTCCTACTTGAAGTAGGAAAGTTAAGCCAAGGTTTCCTATTTTGGTTTGACCTTTCCTAATCCTAAAAGTCCCTTTGTTCCAGCAACTTTGAAGGCCTTTTAAGCGTTTTAGGACACTTCCCCTCTCCTAAGCATCCAGCCGCACCCTTCTTGCCCTTTCCTCTTCCTTGCCGTGCAAGGGAGAGTGATTCTTTCCTATTTTCTGAATTAAAACACATTCCTAATGTGTTTTAAGTCCTTGCCGCAAATCTTAGCCAATTTCCTTTAGTTTTCTGATTTTGTTTCCTATTTCTAGAAGCTTTTGACTTAATTTCTGATTACCTAAGTCAACCTAGGGTTTTAATTCCTGATTTCCTTTAAATAAACCCCCTTGTTGCAGCCACAAAGGATCCATTCACTACCATTCACGCCAGAAAACTTCACCCATTCTCTGCAGCCACCATCCTTCACAAAACACCATAGTTTCTGACCAAAAACCATCCTTGCCGCACCCTACATCCATCCTAAATACAATTCTAGCATCCTACACCATCCATAACCCCCAAATTCCATCATCAACCTTTGTGCCGCAACCAAGGAAGGGAAGGAGAGTTCTTGGACGTGCTTGCTGTTCACTTTGAATCGCTGGAGCGTTTAGGTGTTTTCTTTCTTTTGTTTTCAATGTCTAAACTTTATATTCTTTGTGTTGTGAGTATGAGGAACTAAACCCCCCTTAGTTAGGGGGTGATTCGAAACCATGTACATACTTGCAATATGAATTGATTACCTTTGGTTGTGATTTCATAAGTTATGAGTTCAATTCGTTTAACTGCTTGATGGATAACTTATTTGTGTATGTTGATTGAGAGTGCACGCTTAGTTTTCATGCATGAATATGATGCTAGAGTATAAGGGAGTTTCACCTAATAGTTACAACCTTATATTTCACAAGTAGTGAAGGTCGCTTATAAACGATCGCGTTAAATGAATTCTTGGCATTAGTTTCATGCTCATCATAGTAACGAAGGCCTCGTCAACACTTATAGTTCTCATGTTGCTTAATGATCTTTGATTGTATCTTTGTTGTGCTTTTCACGTAAGGAACTCTTGAAGAATGCTTTGAATTGTTGTATGCGCATTCCCATCCAATTCATTAACTTAAGGAGAACTTGAAGGTTAATTTAAGCGAACCTAATTAATCTGGGGTGTTGAGTTTCATAACTTATCGAAAGAACAACTGAAAATTGGTTTGTATGCAAGTGTGTCATGTGTGGAGAAGAACTCCCTAGCTAGCCTTCCATCCATAAGTTTCATCCAAAATCGTTTTTACAATCTGTTTTAATTACAAAGTTTGTGTCTTGTTTTCAATTTCGTCAAAACCAAATCCCCCTTTATTTTGAAGTGTTAAATTAGTTAGAATCTGTTTTGATTTGTGTTTTTAAGTGTTTTGATTCAAGTTAAAACCCAAATTCGTCCAATTTGGTGCTTGTGTCCAAAACTGCCCAGAAAGTGTTTTTAAGGCAGTTTTGAGTCTTTTGGTTGCTGTTTTGAGTCTTTTGCTTTGTTTTAGTGTTTTAAAGTTTAGTCTTGCATTCTTTGAGTCTAATTTAGTGTTTTAAACTTTGTTTTTATGTTTTTAAGTCAGTTTTCAAGTGTTTAGCAATCCCTCCTAATCCCCGGTCTAGAACGATCCCTACTTACATACTTTACTACAATTGTCAAAAGAGGGTTTAATTTGAGTGTCAAGTTAATTTTCACATCAAATTTTTGGCGCCGTTGCCGGGGATTAGCAACTTTGCTAATCCCTTGGATCTTTTATTTCAGTTTGTTTTAGTTAGTTACTGATTCTAGTTTATTTTTTTTCTTTGTTTTTCAGGTACTAGTGTATGACTCGGAGTTCTCAACAGATTCGTGAGCATATCCTTGACTTTGACGACGATTTTGAGAGGACTTTGAGAAGGAGGAGGAATCAGCAAGCATCAAATCCTCCCAGCCCTGAACCTGAGCTCGAAGAGCAAGGAGAAGAGGAGGAGTTAGTACCCACGGCACAGATTTTGGAGGAAGTTCCAGCCATGGCAGCGGACAATCGAACCATCAAAGAGCTTTCTGCCTCGGGAGTGGGCAATGCCATGCCTTTATGCATTCAATACCCCACGGCTGCAGAAGGGAAGACCGAGGAATTCGAGTTAAAATCAAGCTTGTTGCATCACATTCCAAAGTACCATGGGCTGTCCATGGAAGACCCGAACAAGCATTTGAAGGAATTTGAAGTAGTTTGCTCGAGCATGACCCCTGTGAATGTGGATGGCAGCATATTGAAGATGAAGGCTTTTCCATTCTCTTTAATGGACAAAGCCAAAGATTGGTTGTTTGAATTAGCTCCCGGAACTGTTACATCTTGGGAGAGCATGAAACGGGCGTTTTTGGAGAAGTTCTTCCCAACTTCTCGAGTCATTCTTTTACGCAAAAGGATTAGTGGAATTCAGCAAGATGAAGGTGAATCTTTTCCTACTTATTATGAACGTTTTAAATCACTTGTTGCTTCATGTCCACAGCACCAAATGAAGGAGGAGCTTCTTCTTCAATATTTCTACGAGGGGCTTCTACCAATGGAACGCCAAATGCTAGATGCCTCAGCGGGTGGAGCTTTGGTGGACAAGACACCCACGGCTGCCAAGATCTTGATTGCTAACCGAGCGTTGAACGCTCAACAATATGAAGGTGTTGGGCAAAGAGGCACCCCACGGCAGCAAGTGCATGAGGTAAGTTCCACATCCGACATTCACTCACAATTAGCTAATCTTACTTCCATTGTGTCTCAGATGGCCGAAGGAATGAGGGTGCAAGGACCAAGTGTGTGTGGTGTGTGTTCTATCCAAGGACATGCTTCTGAAAAGTGCCCACAATTGATTGAGAATGGTGGATGGGAGAGCGCCAATGCAATTGGATTTCAAGGCCAAAACCAACCAAGGAACGATCCATACTCTAATACGTATAATCCAGGTTGGAGAGACCATCCAAACTTCAAGTGGAGGGAGCCCCAACAATCCCCACAACAAGGGGGATTTCGGCAAAACCCCCCTGGGTTCACACGGCCCTATCCTCAAATCCAACCCCAATCTGCCCCAAATGCTTCAGGTACGTCCCTAGACAATGATGCACTTCTTAAAATACTAACCAAGTTATCTCAGGGGCAAGAAGATCACACCCAAGCCATGCAAAACCAAAACAAAAGGGTGGATCACTTGGAGAAACAAATTGGGCAGATTGCAGATTTCGTAGGTAAGTTTCGAGACCAAGGACAACTTCCTAGTTCCACCATTCCAAATCCGAAGGGGGGCTTCGAAAGTGCAAAGGCCATACTCTTGAGAAGTGGAAAAGAAGTCGGGGCAGGCTCACAACCATCAACATCAGGTCACAAAGAAGATGAAAGACTTCAATTTGAAGAGGAGAAACAAAGCCAAGCCACGGCAAGGGTGGAAACACCATTGCCGCAAGTCCCATGTGCTCCTAAACCTTCAAATTCGGCCAATAAGGGTAAGAACGTGTCAAATTCAGTTGATACTAATGTTTTTCCTTCAAATGTACCTTTCCCTAGTAGGTTCATGCAAACGAAGAAAGAAGAGGCTGAAAAGGACATCCTTGATACCTTTAGAAAAGTTCAAGTTAACATACCTTTGTTGGATGCAATCAAGCAAGTCCCGAGATATGCCAAGTTTTTGAAGGAATTGTGCACCACTAGGAAAAGGATTTCGACCAAGGAGGTGGTAAAGGTAAGTGAGAATGTATCCGCCATCTTGCAACGCAAACTACCTCCCAAATGCAAGGATCCGGGTAGTTTTACCATTCCTTGTGTCATTGGTAACACTAGATTTGAATCTGCCATGCTTGATTTAGGTGCTTCTATAAATGTTATGCCATATTCCATTTATGTATCTATGAACCTAGGAGCATTGAAAAATGATGGTGTTATCATACAATTGGCCGATAGATCTAATGCCTATCCAAAGGGAGTTTTGGAAGACGTTTTGGTGCAGGTTGATCATTTGATCTTTCCGGCGGATTTCTATGTTCTTGAGATGGATGAATCGGACCATGCACCTTCGCTGCCCATTCTACTTGGAAGGCCATTCATGAAGACGGCCCGGACTAAAATTGATGTGTTTCATGGAACCTTGTCCATGGAATTTGATGGGGAAGTTGTTAACTTCAATCTTTCTGATTCTATTAAGTATCCTAGTGAAGATCATTCATGTTTCTCTATTGATATTGTTGACTCTTTGGCGCAGGGATATCTTGAAGATTTGAGTGACGATGTGCTTGAAAAGGTCATTACAAGAGGCGTAGAAGTCAAAACCAAGGGGGCAGAAAGTAGGCTAACCCACGGCATGCATAACCTACCCTATGCCGTGCCTCCTAGTGAGGAATTCATTGAGATAGTTGCTGCCCTTGAGTCGTTACCTAAGCATGATGGTAAGTCTCCTAACATTGAGTCAATTCCTATTTCGACTAACAAGTTGCTTCCATCAATCATTCAGGCACCTATCCTTGAACTCAAACCTTTACCAAGCCATTTGAAGTACATTTTCTTGGGGGAAAACGAGACACTACCTGCCATCATCTCCTCATCCCTCACGGCACAAGAAGAGGAGAAACTCATGCGTGTTTTGAAGGAGTTCAAATCTGCCCTAGGTTGGACTTTGGCCGATATTAAAGGTATAAGCCCTACGACTTGTATGCATCACATATTTCTTGAGGAGGGGGCCAAACCAACTAGAGAGGCTCAACGCCGTCTCAACCCTCCAATGATGGAAGTAGTGAAGAAAGAGATAATTAAGTTACTCGATTGTGGAGTAATCTATCCAATTTCGGATAGTAGGTGGGTTTCACCCATTCAATGTGTTCCAAAGAAATCAGGGGTGACTGTGGTGACAAATGCCGAAAATGAGCTTGTGCCTACACGAGTTCAAACAGGTTGAAGGGTGTGTATCGACTATAGGAAGCTAAATGCCACCACAAGGAAGGATCACTTCCCATTACCATTCATTGACCAAATGCTTGAGAGGTTAGCGGGTTATGCTTTCTATTGTTTTCTTGATGGTTATTCTGGTTATAATCAAATTGTCATAGCACCCGAGGATCAAGAAAAAACCACTTTCACATGTCCCTTTGGTACATTTGCATATCGTCGCATGCCTTTTGGTTTATGTAATGCACCTGCCACATTTCAAAGATGCATGATGAGCATATTTTCTGATTATGTTGAGAAAAGTATTGAGGTTTTTATGGATGATTTCAGCGTTTTTGGTGCATCATTCGATGATTGTTTGCATAATCTTAGTTTGATCTTAAAACGTTGTGTTGAAACTAACCTTGTTCTTAATTGGGAAAAATGTCATTTCATGGTTAAACAAGGCATAGTCTTAGGTCATATTATCTCTGAAAAGGGCATTGAAGTTGATAAGTCAAAGATAGATCTTGTTCGTCACTTACCCTCTCCTACTTCGGTTAGAGAGGTTCGTTCTTTTCTTGGTCATGCAGGATTCTATAGACGATTTATCAAGGACTTTTCCAAGGTTGCACAACCCCTATGCAGTCTCTTACAAAAGGAAGTGTCTTTTGAGTTCAACGAGGCATGTGAGAAGGCATTCAACCATCTCAAGGACCTCCTCACCACGGCACCAATCATCACACCACCAGATTGGTCCATTCCCTTTGAATTGATGTGTGATGCCTCGGATTATGCACTTGGTGCTGTTTTGGGTCAAAGGAAAAACAAACAGCCACATGTTATTTATTATGCTTCACGCACCTTAAATGATGCTCAATTGAATTATTCTACAACCGAAAAAGAACTTTTGGCGGTTGTATTTGCTTTAGATAAATTCAGATCATATCTTATTGGAACTAAAGTAATTGTTTTCACTGACCATGCAGCCTTGAAGTATCTTTTCACCAAAAAGGAGGCCAAACCAAGGCTCATTCGTTGGATGCTACTACTGCAAGAATTCGATATTGAAATTAGGGACAAGAAAGGATGTGAAAACGTGGTGGCTGACCACCTAAGTCGAATGGTGCGTGAAGAGGACCCTATTCCCATTTTGGAAACGTTTCCAGATGAACAACTTCTGTCCATTAAGGTAAGTACCCCTTGGTATGCCGATTTGGTCAATTTCTTGGTGTCTAAGCAAGTTCCTAACACCCTAAGCAAGGCCCAACGTGATAAACTTAGAAAGGATGCACGTTTTTATGTATGGGATGACCCATATTTGTGGAAAATCTGCCCTGATCAGATTGTGCGTCGTTGTGTTCTTGAATCTGAGTTTAATTCAATTTTGAGTTTTTGCCATTCATATGCATGTGGTGGACACTTTGGCACACAACGCACAGCGCATAAGGTTCTTGAATGTGGTTTTTATTGGCCTACGTTGTTTAGAGATGCTAGGACTTTTTGTTTGACATGTGATAGATACCAAAGGACAGGAAATTTAGGCCAAAGAGACCAAATGCCGCAAACCCCCATTCTTGTTGTTGAAATCTTTGATGTTTGGGGTATTGATTTTATGGGTCCTTTCCCTACATCTTTTGGTTTTACTTACATTTTACTTGCGGTTGATTATGTGTCGAAGTGGGTGGAAGCTAAAGCCACCCGAACTAACGATTCTAGAGTTGTTGCAGATTTCGTTAAATCTAACATTTTCTCTAGATTTGGGATGCCTAGAGTGCTTATAAGTGATGGTGGATCTCACTTTTGCAACCGCACCATTGAGGCATTGTTGAGGAAGTATAATGTGATGCATAAGGTTTCCACACCTTATCACCCCCAAACAAGTGGCCAAGCCGAGGTTTCTAATCGAGAGATCAAACAAATCTTGGAGAAGACCGTTGGACCAAATAGAAAAGATTGGAGCTTGCGTTTAGAGGATGCATTGTGGGCGTATCGAACGGCTTACAAAACGCCCATTGGCATGTCCCCATTTCGGCTAGTCTATGGCAAAGCATGCCATCTGCCCGTGGAGCTTGAACACAAGGCACATTGGGCGGTCAAAACCTTCAATATGGATGTGGACACGGCTGGAAATCATAGAAAGCTCCAATTGAACGAGCTTGAGGAGATTCGGCATGATGCTTATGAGAATGCCCGGATTTACAAAGAGAAGACCAAGGCGGTTCATGACAAGATGATTAGAGGCAAAACATTCACCATTGGGCAGAAAGTGTTGCTATTTAACTCGCGTCTTCGGTTATTCCCCGGTAAGTTACGTTCTAAGTGGGTTGGTCCATTTGTTATCACTAATGTTTTTGTGCATGGTGCAGTCCAAATACAAAGTTTGAAAACCGGACAAGAATTCAAGGTGAATGGACATAGATTGAAGCCCTACTATGAGCACTTTGTTGAGCATGTCGTGGAAGAGATCCCACTCACTGCCGTGGGCACCAATGGGGACTGAACGTGTTCTTCGTCCGGCTGCAAGACGTTAAAGAAAGCGCTACTTGGGAGGCAACCCATGCATTTCAACAAAGGAAGCCTTAGGAATCACTCCAATTCCAGATTTGCGTTCCTAAAACCCTTCTCTTTGTTGCTTGTTTCTAATCTGCCATGTTTAGTTGTTTCAGTTGCTGTTTGGTTGTTTACTTTTGTTTTGTGTGATTCTATGCTTGAAACATTGAGGACAATGTTTGATTTAAGTGTGGGGGGGTAAACAATCTGTTTTGCATGATTTTCGTGGGTTTTATTCACCTATCACTTGTAATGATGTTTCTTGCTGTTTTTAAGTGTTTTTAAGCTGTTTTGGTGTGTTTTAGTGTGTTTTGTTTTAAAAATCCGAAAATTTCATAAAAATTTGAAAAATTTGTTTTGAAAAAGCCAAAAAGAGTTGTTTTTGTGTGTTTGTTTGTGTCTTAGGGTACCTTCCAACACAATGATGAGGATTTGGTTTTTAATTGCATGACTGTTAATGAGAGTTGTAAACATGGATGGAAGTTTGATTTACTCTTTGGTTTATGCTTGGTTGTGGTTATAGCTTATGAATTCACATGCAATCACAAAGGAAAAATCAGTTTTTGTAACATGCTTGAAGGAAGGAACTCAAACTAACGCTACAACCCTGAGAGACTTGAGCCTAAAACGTTCTTTGGAGTGTTTATAATCTGTGCATCATTGCTTTCTAAAGTCGTTGCATGATCTCATTATTCTTTGCTTGGTTACTACTTAGAAGGCGTTTCATCATTTAGTTCCAAATGCTAGAACTCATATCCGTTTCATTCAAAGCATGATATTGATTTGCATAACACACGAACAAGATGAAGTTTTGTAGAAAACCAAGAGCCAAACAGCCATCCCCCGTGCAAAATGTGTTTAGGTTTAACCCCGTTGAGCCTTGTTTAGCCTATGTTCTTTGTTAACCCACATCATTCTCACCTAGCCTAGATTAGGACCATCCATACCCTTGTTCTTGAAGCATAGTAAAGCATGACTTAGAGGAATTCCTTTTGAGTAGTTGTGTGCAGAAAACAAGTGTGGGGGAAAGAATTTGTGTGTGTGTGCCAAAGTGCACGGGTAGAGAGAAAAGAAAAGAAGAAATTTCGTATGAAAAAGAAAAGAGAAAAGAAAAGTTGTGAAAAGAATGAAAAAGAGTTGAAAAATATGAGAAAAAGAGTTCCAAAGTGTTGATTGTTGAAGAAAGGGTCCAAAAAGTTGAATTAGGCCCTAAATATTGAATGAATCTTCCCTTGTGTTTAAAAGTTGATTTATGCACTCTAAATTGAATTCCAAGTGTCAAATTTCATTACTTTGCTTACTATTGCTTAAAGAACGATTGTTTATCCTTACCCTTCTTTGTTAGCCAATACCCTAGCCCCGTTACAACCTTTGACTTCGATCTTGGGTGTTGTGTGTTTCAATTTGTGGAGTTTGGAATTGGTATGAGCATATGGTGTCACTGGTTCTCGCATCTAAGTAGTAGCATTCCATTCATGAGATCATATTCATTCATAACTCCAGAAAATGCTTTCTTTGCTATAAACATATGTGAGTATTCGTTTTCATATTTACATCAATCTTCTCACATATACTTAGTGTAGGGTGTGTAGTCAGAAATTCTGAGTGAAAATAGAGAGTATCTTGTAAGGAATTGAGTGAATTCTCTAAGGCATGTTACTACATTCAAAACATTGTTTTAATTGGTTAAATGTGAACTAGTAAGTGGTGACTATGATTAAGTATGCGCTTAAATGTAAAGATGACTAAAATCTGTGGGAATGATGATCTTTGACATGTCATGTGCGTTGGAAATCCCTGAGGCAATTGTTGGAAGGTTTAGAATGTGTTTTGTTTACTTTGTTTTGTTTTGTTCTTTTGTTTTGCTCGAGGACTAGCAAAAGCTAAGTGTGGGGGAATTTGATAGGAGCATATTTATGCGACTTAGTTTGCTTGTTCTTGTGCACTTACGTTGTGTTTTCTTAGTTATTCTAGTCTTTTAAGCCATTTTCGTGTGTTTTCAGGTTCTAAGGACAAAGTAAGCAAAAAGGTGCATTTTGGAGCCTTTTGGAGCAAAGTTGGGCTTGGAATGAATCTCACATGCTTGGAGCAAAAGGAATGGACGAAATTGAAGACCTAAAGATGCAAGGATTCCTAATCAAATGAGGATTCCTAATCAAATGAGGATTCCTAGAAGAATGAGGATTCCTACTCCAACAAGGATTCCTACTTGAAGTAGGAAAGTTAAGCCAAGGTTTCCTATTTTGGTTTGACCTTTCCTAATCCTAAAAGTCCCTTTGTTCCAGCAACTTTGAAGGCCTTTTAAGCGTTTTAGGACACTTCCCCTCTCCTAAGCATCCAGCCGCACCCTTCTTGCCCTTTCCTCTTCCTTGCCGTGCAAGGGAGAGTGATTCTTTCCTATTTTCTGAATTAAAACACATTCCTAATGTTAAGTCCTTGCCGCAAATCTTAGCCAATTTCCTTTAGTTTTCTGATTTTGTTTCCTATTTCTAGAAGCTTTTGACTTAATTTCTGATTACCTAAGTCAACCTAGGGTTTTAATTCCTGATTTCCTTTAAATAAACCCCCTTGTTGCAGCCACAAAGGATCCATTCACTACCATTCACGCCAGAAAACTTCACCCATTCTCTGCAGCCACCATCCTTCACAAAACACCATAGTTTCTGACCAAAAACCATCCTTGCCGCACCCTACATCCATCCTAAATACAATTCTAGCATCCTACACCATCCATAACCCCCAAATTCCATCATCAACCTTTGTGCCGCAACCAAGGAAGGGAAGGAGAGTTCTTGGACGTGCTTGCTGTTCACTTTGAATCGCTGGAGCGTTTAGGTGTTTTCTTTCTTTTGTTTTCAATGTCTAAACTTTATATTCTTTGTGTTGTGAGTATGAGGAACTAAACCCCCCTTAGTTAGGGGGTGATTCGAAACCATGTACATACTTGCAATATGAATTGATTACCTTTGGTTGTGATTTCATAAGTTATGAGTTCAATTCGTTTAACTGCTTGATGGATAACTTATTTGTGTATGTTGATTGAGAGTGCACGCTTAGTTTTCATGCATGAATATGATGCTAGAGTATAAGGGAGTTTCACCTAATAGTTACAACCTTATATTTCACAAGTAGTGAAGGTCGCTTATAAACGATCGCGTTAAATGAATTCTTGGCATTAGTTTCATGCTCATCATAGTAACGAAGGCCTCGTCAACACTTATAGTTCTCATGTTGCTTAATGATCTTTGATTGTATCTTTGTTGTGCTTTTCACGTAAGGAACTCTTGAAGAATGCTTTGAATTGTTGTATGCGCATTCCCATCCAATTCATTAACTTAAGGAGAACTTGAAGGTTAATTTAAGCGAACCTAATTAATCTGGGGTGTTGAGTTTCATAACTTATCGAAAGAACAACTGAAAATTGGTTTGTATGCAAGTGTGTCATGTGTGGAGAAGAACTCCCTAGCTAGCCTTCCATCCATAAGTTTCATCCAAAATCGTTTTTACAATCTGTTTTAATTACAAAGTTTGTGTCTTGTTTTCAATTTCGTCAAAACCAAATCCCCCTTTATTTTGAAGTGTTAAATTAGTTAGAATCTGTTTTGATTTGTGTTTTTAAGTGTTTTGATTCAAGTTAAAACCCAAATTCGTCCAATTTGGTGCTTGTGTCCAAAACTGCCCAGAAAGTGTTTTTAAGGCAGTTTTGAGTCTTTTGGTTGCTGTTTTGAGTCTTTTGCTTTGTTTTAGTGTTTTAAAGTTTAGTCTTGCATTCTTTGAGTCTAATTTAGTGTTTTAAACTTTGTTTTTATGTTTTTAAGTCAGTTTTCAAGTGTTTAGCAATCCCTCCTAATCCCCGGTCTAGAACGATCCCTACTTACATACTTTACTGATAGGAGCATATTTATGCAACTTAGTTAGCTTGTTTTCTTGCATTTTAGTAGTTAGTTGTTACTTACTATAGTGTTTAAACTCAAATTCGTGCATTTTCAGGTTCCATTGGCTAAGGATGCAAAAAGAGCCAATTTGGAGCATTTTGGAGTGTTTTTGGACCTAGGAAGGATTGTGTATGATTCAAGCTAAAGGGATGGACGAATTTGAAAGTTCAAAGGCTAGGAATCAGCTAAGAAGGTGGAGAACATGGCTGCCCATTCCATTGGCTAATAAAATAAGGAGGATGGACAACAAATGATGGGTCTTCCACTTATAGTTTTGAGTGTTGGTGTCATAAAAGGAGTGAGCATGCTGATATGTAGGGGATGGGGGAAGAATTTAAAAGAAATATGCCCATAACACCTTGTGGCTGCAAGTCCTTTAAGTAGCAGCCATCCCATACATTCAAAGAAACTTGAGACAGCTTCATAGAGCTCCAAAGAGCTCCCATATTCACCATTCACGCCAGAAATCACTCCCCCTCTCTAAACCGCACCATCCTTCACCATTCTCCATATTTTCTGCTCCAAAACACATCCAGCCGCACCATATATCCACCCTAAACACCACCACACCATCTTCCACCATTCTACATCATCCATAACCCCCTAAACCTGTCCACAAGTCTTGTGCCGCAGCAAAGAGGAAGGAGGACAGTCCATAGGCGTGCTTGCTGTTCACTTTGAATCGCTGGAGCGTTTAGGTGCTTTCTTTCTTTTGTTTTCAATGTCTAAACTTTATATTCTTTGTGTTGTGAGTATGAGGAACTAAACCCCCCCTTAGTTAGGGGGTGATTCGAAACCATGTACATACTTGCAATATGAATTGATTACCTTTGGTTGTGATTTCATAAGTTATGAGTTCAATTCGTTTAACTGCTTGATGGATAACTTATTTGTGTATGTTGATTGAGAGTGCACGCTTAGTTTTCATGCATGAATATGATGCTAGAGTATAAGGGAGTTTCACCTAATAGTTACAAACTTATATTCACAAGTAGTGAAGGTCGCTTATAAACGATCGCGTTAAATGAATTCTTGGCATTAGTTTCATGCTCATCATAGTAACGAAGGCCTCGTCAACACTTATAGTTCTCATGTTGCTTAATGATCTTTGATTGTATCTTTATTGTGCTTTTCACGTAAGGAACTTTTGAAGAATGCTTTGAATTGTTGTATGCGCATTCCCATCCAATTCATTAACTTAAGGAGAACTTGAAGGTTAATTTAAGCGAACCTAATTAACTTGGGGTGTTGAGTTTCATATCTTATCGAAAGAACAACTAAAAATTGGTTTGTATGCAAGTGTGTCATGTGTGGAGAAGAACCCTCTAGCTAGCCTTCCATCCATAAGTTTCATCCAAAATCGTTTTTACAATCTGTTTTAATTACAAAGTTTGTCTTGTTTTTAATTTCGTCAAAACCAAATCCCCCTTTATTTTGAAGTGTTAAATTAGTTAGAATCTGTTTTGATAAGTGTTTTTAAGTGTTTTGATTCAAGTTAAAACCCAAATTCGTCCAATTTGGTGCTTGTGTCCAAAACTGCCCAGAAAGTGTTTTTAAGGCAGTTTTGAGTCTTTTGGTTGCTGTTTTGAGTCTTTTGCTTTGTTTTAGTGTTTTAAAGTTTAGTCTTGCATTCTTTGAGTCTAATTTAGTGTTTTAAACTTTGTTTTTATGTTTTTAAGTCAGTTTTCAAGTGTTTAGCAATCCCTCCTAATCCCCGGTCTAGAACGATCCCTACTTACATACTTTACTACAATTGTCAAAAGAGGGTTTAATTTGAGTGTCAAGTTAATTTTCATATCAAATTTTGGCGCCGTTGCCGGGGATTAGCAACTTTGCTAATCCCTTGGATCTTTTATTTCAGTTTGTTTTAGTTTATTTCCGATTCTGGCCTTGTTTTGTTTTCTTGTTTATTTTTTTTAGGTACTAGTTTATGACACGAAGATCCCAACCTATTCGTGAGAATATCTTGGACTTCGACGACGATTTTGAGCGCAATTTGAGAAGGAATAAGAAACAACAAGTGCCCAATCCACGTAGCCTTGAACCTGACCTTGAAGAACCAGTACTAGAAGAGGAAGAGGAGGCCACGGCACAAAGAGAGGAAGAAGTACCAATCATGGAAGCGGACAATCGAACCATCAAAGAGCTTTCTGCCTCGGGTGTTGGCAATGCAACACCCCTATGCATCCAATACCCCACGGCTGCTCAAGGCAAGACCGAGGAGTTCGAGTTGAAGTCAAGTTTGCTACACCACATTCCAAAATACCATGGGTTGTCCATGGAAGACCCAAACAAGCACTTGAAAGAGTTCGAAGTGGTGTGTTCAAGCATGACTCCTGTCAACGTCGACGGAAGCATATTGAAGATGAAGGCCTTTCCATTCTCTTTAATGGACAAAGCCAAAGATTGGTTGTTTGAATTAGCTCCCGGAACTGTTACATCTTGGGAGAGCATGAAACGGGCGTTTTTGGAGAAGTTCTTCCCAACTTCTCGAATCATTCTTTTACGCAAAAGGATTAGTGGAATTCAGCAAGACGAAGGTGAATCTTTTCCTACTTATTATGAACGTTTTAAATCACTTGTTGCTTCATGTCCACAGCACCAAATGAAGGAGGAGCTTCTTCTTCAATATTTCTACGAGGGGCTTCTACCAATTGAACGCCAAATGCTAGATGCCTCAGCAGGTGGAGCTTTGGTGGACAAGACACCCACGGCTGCCAAGATCTTGATTGCTAACCGAGCGTTGAACGCTCAACAATATGAAGGTGTTGGGCAAAGAGGCACCCCACGGCAGCAAGTGCATGAGGTAAGTTCCACATCCGACATTCACTCACAATTAGCTAACCTTACTTCCATTGTGTCTCAGATGGCCGAAGGAATGAGGGTGCAAGGACCAAGTGTGTGTGGTGTGTGTTCTATCCAAGGACATGCTTCTGAAAAGTGCCCACAATTGATTGAGAATGGTGGATGGGAGAGCGCCAATGCAATTGGATTTCAAAGCCAAAACCAACCAAGGAACGATCCATACTCTAATACGTATAATCCAGGTTGGAGAGACCATCCAAACTTCAAGTGGAGGGAGCCCCAACAATCCCAACAACAAGGAGGCTTTAGGCAACAACCCCCGGACTTCTACACCAAGCCCTACGCACCCACACAAGTCCAACCACAATCTGCCCCAAATGCTTCAGGTACGTCCCTAGACAATGATGCACTTCTTAAAATACTAACCAAGTTATCTCAGGGGCAAGAAGATCACACCCAAGCCATGCAAAACCAAAACAAAAGGGTGGATCATTTGGAGAGACAAATTGGGCAGATTGCAGATTTTGTAGGGAAGTTTCGAGACCAAGGCCAACTCCCTAGTTCAACCATTCCAAATCCGAAGGGAGGTTTCGAAACTGCAAAAGCCATATTGTTGAGAAGTGGAAAAGAAGTTGGGGCAGGTTCACAACCATCAACATCAGGTCACAAAGAAGATGAAAGACTTCAATTTGAAGAGGAGAAACAAAGCCAACCCATGGCAAGGGTGGAAACACCATTACCGCAAGTCCCATGTGCTCCTAAACCTTCAAATCTGTCCAATAACGGTAAGAACGTGCCAAATTCAATTCCTACTAACGTCATTCCTTCGAATGTTCCCTTTCCTAGCAGATTTATGCAATCAAAGAACGAAGAGGAGGAAAAAGATGTTCTAGAGACGTTTAGGAAAGTGCATGTCAATATTCCGCTTCTTGATGCAATTAAGCAAATTCCCAAGTATGCCAAGTTTTTGAAAAAGCTTTGTACAACAAGGAAACGGATTCGGGAGAAAGAAGTGGTCCAGGTAAGTGAGAATGTTTCTGCGATCTTACAAAGAAAACTACCACCTAAATGCAAAGATCCGGGTAGTTTCACGATTCCTTGTGTTATTGGAAATACTAAGTTTGAACATGCTATGCTAGATTTAGGTGCATCAATTAATGTCATGCCATATTCTGTTTATGCATCTATGAATCTAGGAGAGCTCAAAAAGGATGGTGTTGTTATTCAATTGGCCGATAGATCTAACGCATATCCAAAAGGAGTTTTGGAGGATGTTTTTGTGCAGGTAGACCATTTGATTTTTCCTGCAGATTTTTATGTGCTTGACATGGAGGAAACCGCCCACTCTCCATCACCGCCACTCTTACTTGGACGACCTTTCATGAAAACAGCCAACACCAAGATTGATGTGGCTAAAGGAGCAGTAACGATGCAATTTGGTGGTGACATGATTAATTTTAAAATTTCTGAATCAGTTGAGCATACTAATGATGTTCATTCTTGTTGTGCTATTAATGTAATTAAAGATATAAGGCAGGAATGTTCATCACTAATCAAGCAGAATGGATTTCAACCCACCAAAGAAGAAGGAATTGGAGTAGGAAATTCGGTCACAACCCTCAAAAAGCCCAATCTAGCCGAGAGCAACCATTGTGCAATTCTTGACAAATCTGCCACTTCAATGCAATACATGGGTAAGTCTCCAATTCCAAAATCAATTCCCATTTCGACTAATAGGTTGTTACCTTCTTTGGTGCAGGGACTTAATCGAACAAAAGGTGGTGAGAAAGTTCACCTTGACGTAAGGAAGCAAAACACCAGAAAGGATCACTATCCGCTTCCATTCAAGGATTCAATGCCTAGACGTTTTAAGAAGTATGTCGTGAAGGCCATTCCCTTCCATACCGTGGGCACCAATGGAGCTTAAATCGAGGAATCGTCCGGCTACACGACGTTAAAGCAAGCGCTTCGTGGGAGGCAACCCATGCCAATAAAGACACCTAGAATCGGCTCTACATTCAGATTTGCTTTCTTTCACCCTTTTCCTTGCTGCCCTTATCTATCTATGTCTCTTTGTTGGTTGTTTGATTGTTTTTATGTGAGTTTATGTTTGAAACATTGAGGACAATGTTTGATTTAAGTGTGGGGGGGTAAACAATCTGTTTTTGCATGACTTTCGTGGGTTTTATTCACCTATCACTTCCAATGTTGTTTCTCACTGTTTTTGTGTGTTTTAGTGTGTTTTAAGCTGTTTTTATGCATGTTGAAGTAAAAATCCGAAAATTTCATAAAAATTTGAAAAATTGTCTTGAAAAAGCCAAAAAGAGTTGTTTTGTGTGTTTGTTTGTGTCTTAGGGTACCTTCCAACACAATGATGAGGATTTGGTTTTTAATTGCATGACTGTTAAGGAAAGTTGTAAACATGGATGGAAGTTTGGTATACCCTTGGTTTATGCTTGGTTGTGGTTATAGCTTATGAATTCACATGCAATCACAAAAAAAAAAAATTAGTTTTTGTAACATGCTTGAAGGAAGGAACTCAAACTAACGCTACAACCCTGTGAGACTTGAGCCTAAAACGTTCTTTGGAGTGTTTATAATCTGTGCATCATTGCTTTCTAAAGTCGTTGCATGATCTCATTAAACTTTGCTTGGTTACTACTTAGAAGGCGTTTCATCATTTAGTTCCAAATGCTAGAACTCATATCCGTTTCATTCAAAGCATGATATTGAATTGCATAACACACGAACAAGATGAAGTTGTGTAGAAAACCAAGAGCCAAACAGCCATCCCCGTGCATTGTGTTTAGGTTTAACCCCATTGAGCCTCGTTTAGCCTATTTTCTTTCTTAACCCACATCATCCTCACCTAGCCTAGAATAGGACCATCCAATCCCTTGTTCTTGAAGCATAGTAAAGCATGACTTAGAGGAATTCCTTTTGAGTAGTTGTGTGCAGAAAACAAGTGTGGGGGAAAGAATCTGTGTGTGTGTGCCAAAGTGCACGGGTAGAGAGAAAAGAAAAGAAATTTCGTATGAAAAAAAAGAAAAGAGAAAAGAAAAAAGTGTGAAAAGAATGAAAAAGAGTTGAAAAATATGAGAAAAAGAGTTCCAAAGTGTTGATTGTTGAAGAAAGGGTCCAAAAAGTTGAATTAGGCCCTAAATGGTGAATGAATCTTCCCTTGTGTTTAAAAGTTGATTTCTACACTCTAAATTGAATTCTAAGTGTCAATTTCATTACTTTGCTTACTATTGCTTAAAGAACGTTTGTTTATCCTTACCCTTCTTTGTTAGCCAATACCCTAGCCCTGTTTCAACCCTTTAACTTCGATCTTGAGTGTTATGTGTTTCAAATTGTGGAGTTTGGGAGTGGTATGAGCATATGGTGTCACTGGTTCTCGCATCTAAGTAGTAGCATTCCTTTCATGAGATCATATATACACATGTCCAGAAAATGCTTTCTTTGTTATAAACATATGTGAGTGTTCGTTTTCATGTTTACATCAATCTCCTCACGTATACTTAGTGTAGGGTGTGTAGTCAGAAAATCTGAGTGAAAATTGAGTGCATATCTAGTAAGGAATTGAGGGAATTCTCTAAGGCATGTTACTACATTCAAAACCATGTTTAAATCGATTAAATGCGAGCTAGTGGATGGTGACTATGATTAAGTATGTGCTCGAGGGTAAGGATGATTAAAATCTGTGGTTGTGATGATTTTTAGCATGTCATGTTCATTGGAAATCCCTGAAGCAATCGTTGGAAGGTGTAGATTGTGTTTTGTTTGTTTTGTTTCGTTTTGATTGTTTTGTTTATTTTGTTTTGCTCGAGGACTAGCAAAAGCTAAGTGTGGGGGAATTTGATAGGAGCATATTTATGCAACTTAGTTAGCTTGTTTTCTTGCATTTTAGTAGTTAGTTGTTACTTACTATAGTGTTTAAACTCAAATTCGTGCATTTTCAGGTTCCATTGGCTAAGGATGCAAAAAGAGCCAATTTGGAGCATTTTGGAGTGTTTTTGGACCTAGGAAGGATTGTGTATGATTCAAGCTAAAGGGATGGACGAATTTGAAAGTTCAAAGGCTAGGAATCAGCTAAGAAGGTGGAGAACATGGCTGCCCATTCCATTGGCTAATAAAATAAGGAGGATGGACAACAAATGATGGGTCTTCCACTTATAGTTTTGAGTGTTGGTGTCATAAAAGGAGTGAGCATGCTGATATGTAGGGGATGGGGGAAGAATTTAAAAGAAATATGCCCATAACACCTTGTGGCTGCAAGTCCTTTAAGTAGCAGCCATCCCATACATTCAAAGAAACTTGAGACAGCTTCATAGAGCTCCAAAGAGCTCCCATATTCACCATTCACGCCAGAAATCACTCCCCCTCTCTAAACCGCACCATCCTTCACCATTCTCCATATTTTCTGCTCCAAAACACATCCAGCCGCACCATATATCCACCCTAAACACCACCACACCATCTTCCACCATTCTACATCATCCATAACCCCCTAAACCTGTCCACAAGTCTTGTGCCGCAGCAAAGAGGAAGGAGGACAGTCCATAGGCGTGCTTGCTGTTCACTTTGAATCGCTGGAGCGTTTAGGTGCTTTCTTTCTTTTGTTTTCAATGTCTAAACTTTATATTCTTTGTGTTGTGAGTATGAGGAACTAAACCCCCCCTTAGTTAGGGGGTGATTCGAAACCATGTACATACTTGCAATATGAATTGATTACCTTTGGTTGTGATTTCATAAGTTATGAGTTCAATTCGTTTAACTGCTTGATGGATAACTTATTTGTGTATGTTGATTGAGAGTGCACGCTTAGTTTTCATGCATGAATATGATGCTAGAGTATAAGGGAGTTTCACCTAATAGTTACAAACTTATATTCACAAGTAGTGAAGGTCGCTTATAAACGATCGCGTTAAATGAATTCTTGGCATTAGTTTCATGCTCATCATAGTAACGAAGGCCTCGTCAACACTTATAGTTCTCATGTTGCTTAATGATCTTTGATTGTATCTTTATTGTGCTTTTCACGTAAGGAACTTTTGAAGAATGCTTTGAATTGTTGTATGCGCATTCCCATCCAATTCATTAACTTAAGGAGAACTTGAAGGTTAATTTAAGCGAACCTAATTAACTTGGGGTGTTGAGTTTCATATCTTATCGAAAGAACAACTAAAAATTGGTTTGTATGCAAGTGTGTCATGTGTGGAGAAGAACCCTCTAGCTAGCCTTCCATCCATAAGTTTCATCCAAAATCGTTTTTACAATCTGTTTTAATTACAAAGTTTGTCTTGTTTTTAATTTCGTCAAAACCAAATCCCCCTTTATTTTGAAGTGTTAAATTAGTTAGAATCTGTTTTGATAAGTGTTTTTAAGTGTTTTGATTCAAGTTAAAACCCAAATTCGTCCAATTTGGTGCTTGTGTCCAAAACTGCCCAGAAAGTGTTTTTAAGGCAGTTTTGAGTCTTTTGGTTGCTGTTTTGAGTCTTTTGCTTTGTTTTAGTGTTTTAAAGTTTAGTCTTGCATTCTTTGAGTCTAATTTAGTGTTTTAAACTTTGTTTTTATGTTTTTAAGTCAGTTTTCAAGTGTTTAGCAATCCCTCCTAATCCCCGGTCTAGAACGATCCCTACTTACATACTTTACTACAATTGTCAAAAGAGGGTTTAATTTGAGTGTCAAGTTAATTTTCATATCATTTACTACAATTGTCAAAAGAGGGTTTAATTTGAGTGTCAAGTTAATTTTCACATCAAATTTTTGGCGCCGTTGCCGGGGATTAGCAACTTTGCTAATCCCTTGGATCTTTTATTTCAGTTTGTTTTAGTTAGTTACTGATTCTAGTTTATTTTTTTTCTTTGTTTTTCAGGTACTAGTGTATGACTCGGAGTTCTCAACAGATTCGTGAGCATATCCTTGACTTTGACGACGATTTTGAGAGGACTTTGAGAAGGAGGAGGAATCAGCAAGCATCAAATCCTCCCAGCCCTGAACCTGAGCTCGAAGAGCAAGGAGAAGAGGAGGAGTTAGTACCCACGGCACAGATTTTGGAGGAAGTTCCAGCCATGGCAGCGGACAATCGAACCATCAAAGAGCTTTCTGCCTCGGGAGTGGGCAATGCCATGCCTTTATGCATTCAATACCCCACGGCTGCAGAAGGGAAGACCGAGGAATTCGAGTTAAAATCAAGCTTGTTGCATCACATTCCAAAGTACCATGGGCTGTCCATGGAAGACCCGAACAAGCATTTGAAGGAATTTGAAGTAGTTTGCTCGAGCATGACCCCTGTGAATGTGGATGGCAGCATATTGAAGATGAAGGCTTTTCCATTCTCTTTAATGGACAAAGCCAAAGATTGGTTGTTTGAATTAGCTCCCGGAACTGTTACATCTTGGAAGAGCATGAAACGGGCGTTTTTGGAGAAGTTCTTCCCAACTTCTCGAGTCATTCTTTTACGCAAAAGGATTAGTGGAATTCAGCAAGATGAAGGTGAATCTTTTCCTACTTATTATGAACGTTTTAAATCACTTGTTGCTTCATGTCCACAGCACCAAATGAAGGAGGAGCTTCTTCTTCAATATTTCTACGAGGGGCTTCTACCAATGGAACGCCAAATGCTAGATGCCTCAGCGGGTGGAGCTTTGGTGGACAAGACACCCACGGCTGCCAAGATCTTGATTGCTAACCGAGCGTTGAACGCTCAACAATATGAAGGTGTTGGGCAAAGAGGCACCCCACGGCAGCAAGTGCATGAGGTAAGTTCCACATCCGACATTCACTCACAATTAGCTAATCTTACTTCCATTGTGTCTCAGATGGCCGAAGGAATGAGGGTGCAAGGACCAAGTGTGTGTGGTGTGTGTTCTATCCAAGGACATGCTTCTGAAAAGTGCCCACAATTGATTGAGAATGGTGGATGGGAGAGCGCCAATGCAATTGGATTTCAAGGCCAAAACCAACCAAGGAACGATCCATACTCTAATACGTATAATCCAGGTTGGAGAGACCATCCAAACTTCAAGTGGAGGGAGCCCCAACAATCCCCACAACAAGGGGGATTTCGGCAAAACCCCCCTGGGTTCACACGGCCCTATCCTCAAATCCAACCCCAATCTGCCCCAAATGCTTCAGGTACGTCCCTAGACAATGATGCACTTCTTAAAATACTAACCAAGTTATCTCAGGGGCAAGAAGATCACACCCAAGCCATGCAAAACCAAAACAAAAGGGTGGATCACTTGGAGAAACAAATTGGGCAGATTGCAGATTTCGTAGGTAAGTTTCGAGACCAAGGACAACTTCCTAGTTCCACCATTCCAAATCCGAAGGGGGGCTTCGAAAGTGCAAAGGCCATACTCTTGAGAAGTGGAAAAGAAGTCGGGGCAGGCTCACAACCATCAACATCAGGTCACAAAGAAGATGAAAGACTTCAATTTGAAGAGGAGAAACAAAGCCAAGCCACGGCAAGGGTGGAAACACCATTGCCGCAAGTCCCATGTGCTCCTAAACCTTCAAATTCGGCCAATAAGGGTAAGAACGTGTCAAATTCAGTTGATACTAATGTTTTTCCTTCAAATGTACCTTTCCCTAGTAGGTTCATGCAAACGAAGAAAGAAGAGGCTGAAAAGGACATCCTTGATACCTTTAGAAAAGTTCAAGTTAACATACCTTTGTTGGATGCAATCAAGCAAGTCCCGAGATATGCCAAGTTTTTGAAGGAATTGTGCACCACTAGGAAAAGGATTTCGACCAAGGAGGTGGTAAAGGTAAGTGAGAATGTATCCGCCATCTTGCAACGCAAACTACCTCCCAAATGCAAGGATCCGGGTAGTTTTACCATTCCTTGTGTCATTGGTAACACTAGATTTGAATCTGCCATGCTTGATTTAGGTGCTTCTATAAATGTTATGCCATATTCCATTTATGTATCTATGAACCTAGGAGCATTGAAAAATGATGGTGTTATCATACAATTGGCCGATAGATCTAATGCCTATCCAAAGGGAGTTTTGGAAGACGTTTTGGTGCAGGTTGATCATTTGATCTTTCCGGCGGATTTCTATGTTCTTGAGATGGATGAATCGGACCATGCACCTTCGCTGCCCATTCTACTTGGAAGGCCATTCATGAAGACGGCCCGGACTAAAATTGATGTGTTTCATGGAACCTTGTCCATGGAATTTGATGGGGAAGTTGTTAACTTCAATCTTTCTGATTCTATTAAGTATCCTAGTGAAGATCATTCATGTTTCTCTATTGATATTGTTGACTCTTTGGCGCAGGGATATCTTGAAGATTTGAGTGACGATGTGCTTGAAAAGGTCATTACAAGAGGCGTAGAAGTCAAAACCAAGGGGGCAGAAAGTAGGCTAACCCACGGCATGCATAACCTACCCTATGCCGTGCCTCCTAGTGAGGAATTCATTGAGATAGTTGCTGCCCTTGAGTCGTTACCTAAGCATGATGGTAAGTCTCCTAACATTGAGTCAATTCCTATTTCGACTAACAAGTTGCTTCCATCAATCATTCAGGCACCTATCCTTGAACTCAAACCTTTACCAAGCCATTTGAAGTACATTTTCTTGGGGGAAAACGAGACACTACCTGCCATCATCTCCTCATCCCTCACGGCACAAGAAGAGGAGAAACTCATGCGTGTTTTGAAGGAGTTCAAATCTGCCCTAGGTTGGACTTTGGCCGATATTAAAGGTATAAGCCCTACGACTTGTATGCATCACATATTTCTTGAGGAGGGGGCCAAACCAACTAGAGAGGCTCAACGCCGTCTCAACCCTCCAATGATGGAAGTAGTGAAGAAAGAGATAATTAAGTTACTCGATTGTGGAGTAATCTATCCAATTTCGGATAGTAGGTGGGTTTCACCCATTCAATGTGTTCCAAAGAAATCAGGGGTGACTGTGGTGACAAATGCCGAAAATGAGCTTGTGCCTACACGAGTTCAAACAGGTTGAAGGGTGTGTATCGACTATAGGAAGCTAAATGCCACCACAAGGAAGGATCACTTCCCATTACCATTCATTGACCAAATGCTTGAGAGGTTAGCGGGTTATGCTTTCTATTGTTTTCTTGATGGTTATTCTGGTTATAATCAAATTGTCATAGCACCCGAGGATCAAGAAAAAACCACTTTCACATGTCCCTTTGGTACATTTGCATATCGTCGCATGCCTTTTGGTTTATGTAATGCACCTGCCACATTTCAAAGATGCATGATGAGCATATTTTCTGATTATGTTGAGAAAAGTATTGAGGTTTTTATGGATGATTTCAGCGTTTTTGGTGCATCATTCGATGATTGTTTGCATAATCTTAGTTTGATCTTAAAACGTTGTGTTGAAACTAACCTTGTTCTTAATTGGGAAAAATGTCATTTCATGGTTAAACAAGGCATAGTCTTAGGTCATATTATCTCTGAAAAGGGCATTGAAGTTGATAAGTCAAAGATAGATCTTGTTCGTCACTTACCCTCTCCTACTTCGGTTAGAGAGGTTCGTTCTTTTCTTGGTCATGCAGGATTCTATAGACGATTTATCAAGGACTTTTCCAAGGTTGCACAACCCCTATGCAGTCTCTTACAAAAGGAAGTGTCTTTTGAGTTCAACGAGGCATGTGAGAAGGCATTCAACCATCTCAAGGACCTCCTCACCACGGCACCAATCATCACACCACCAGATTGGTCCATTCCCTTTGAATTGATGTGTGATGCCTCGGATTATGCACTTGGTGCTGTTTTGGGTCAAAGGAAAAACAAACAGCCACATGTTATTTATTATGCTTCACGCACCTTAAATGATGCTCAATTGAATTATTCTACAACCGAAAAAGAACTTTTGGCGGTTGTATTTGCTTTAGATAAATTCAGATCATATCTTATTGGAACTAAAGTAATTGTTTTCACTGACCATGCAGCCTTGAAGTATCTTTTCACCAAAAAGGAGGCCAAACCAAGGCTCATTCGTTGGATGCTACTACTGCAAGAATTCGATATTGAAATTAGGGACAAGAAAGGATGTGAAAACGTGGTGGCTGACCACCTAAGTCGAATGGTGCGTGAAGAGGACCCTATTCCCATTTTGGAAACGTTTCCAGATGAACAACTTCTGTCCATTAAGGTAAGTACCCCTTGGTATGCCGATTTGGTCAATTTCTTGGTGTCTAAGCAAGTTCCTAACACCCTAAGCAAGGCCCAACGTGATAAACTTAGAAAGGATGCACGTTTTTATGTATGGGATGACCCATATTTGTGGAAAATCTGCCCTGATCAGATTGTGCGTCGTTGTGTTCTTGAATCTGAGTTTAATTCAATTTTGAGTTTTTGCCATTCATATGCATGTGGTGGACACTTTGGCACACAACGCACAGCGCATAAGGTTCTTGAATGTGGTTTTTATTGGCCTACGTTGTTTAGAGATGCTAGGACTTTTTGTTTGACATGTGATAGATGCCAAAGGACAGGAAATTTAGGCCAAAGAGACCAAATGCCGCAAACCCCCATTCTTGTTGTTGAAATCTTTGATGTTTGGGGTATTGATTTTATGGGTCCTTTCCCTACATCTTTTGGTTTTACTTACATTTTACTTGCGGTTGATTATGTGTCGAAGTGGGTGGAAGCTAAAGCCACTCGAACTAACGATTCTAGAGTTGTTGCAGATTTCGTTAAATCTAACATTTTCTCTAGATTTGGGATGCCTAGAGTGCTTATAAGTGATGGTGGATCTCACTTTTGCAACCGCACCATTGAGGCATTGTTGAGGAAGTATAATGTGATGCATAAGGTTTCCACACCTTATCACCCCCAAACAAGTGGCCAAGCCGAGGTTTCTAATCGAGAGATCAAACAAATCTTGGAGAAGACCGTTGGACCAAATAGAAAAGATTGGAGCTTGCGTTTAGAGGATGCATTGTGGGCGTATCGAACGGCTTACAAAACGCCCATTGGCATGTCCCCATTTCGGCTAGTCTATGGCAAAGCATGCCATCTGCCCGTGGAGCTTGAACACAAGGCACATTGGGCGGTCAAAACCTTCAATATGGATGTGGACACGGCTGGAAATCATAGAAAGCTCCAATTGAACGAGCTTGAGGAGATTCGGCATGATGCTTATGAGAATGCCCGGATTTACAAAGAGAAGACCAAGGCGGTTCATGACAAGATGATTAGAGGCAAAACATTCACCATTGGGCAGAAAGTGTTGCTATTTAACTCGCGTCTTCGGTTATTCCCCTGTAAGTTACGTTCTAAGTGGGTTGGTCCATTTGTTATCACTAATGTTTTTGTGCATGGTGCAGTCCAAATACAAAGTTTGAAAACCGGACAAGAATTCAAGGTGAATGGACATAGATTGAAGCCCTACTATGAGCACTTTGTTGAGCATGTCGTGGAAGAGATCCCACTCACTGCCGTGGGCACCAATGGGGACTGAACGTGTTCTTCGTCCGGCTGCAAGACGTTAAAGAAAGCGCTACTTGGGAGGCAACCCATGCATTTCAACAAAGGAAGCCTTAGGAATCACTCCAATTCCAGATTTGCGTTCCTAAAACCCTTCTCTTTGTTGCTTGTTTCTAATCTGCCATGTTTAGTTGTTTCAGTTGCTGTTTGGTTGTTTACTTTTGTTTTGTGTGATTCTATGCTTGAAACATTGAGGACAATGTTTGATTTAAGTGTGGGGGGGTAAACAATCTGTTTTGCATGATTTTCGTGGGTTTTATTCACCTATCACTTCTAATGATGTTTCTTGCTGTTTTTAAGTGTTTTTAAGCTGTTTTGGTGTGTTTTAGTGTGTTTTGTTTTAAAAATCCGAAAATTTCATAAAAATTTGAAAAATTTGTTTTGAAAAAGCCAAAAAGAGTTGTTTTTGTGTGTTTGTTTGTGTCTTAGGGTACCTTCCAACACAATGATGAGGATTTGGTTTTTAATTGCATGACTGTTAATGAGAGTTGTAAACATGGATGGAAGTTTGATTTACTCTTTGGTTTATGCTTGGTTGTGGTTATAGCTTATGAATTCACATGCAATCACAAAGGAAAAATCAGTTTTTGTAACATGCTTGAAGGAAGGAACTCAAACTAACGCTACAACCCTGAGAGACTTGAGCCTAAAACGTTCTTTGGAGTGTTTATAATCTGTGCATCATTGCTTTCTAAAGTCGTTGCATGATCTCATTATTCTTTGCTTGGTTACTACTTAGAAGGCGTTTCATCATTTAGTTCCAAATGCTAGAACTCATATCCGTTTCATTCAAAGCATGATATTGATTTGCATAACACACGAACAAGATGAAGTTTTGTAGAAAACCAAGAGCCAAACAGCCATCCCCCGTGCAAAATGTGTTTAGGTTTAACCCCGTTGAGCCTTGTTTAGCCTATGTTCTTTGTTAACCCACATCATTCTCACCTAGCCTAGATTAGGACCATCCATACCCTTGTTCTTGAAGCATAGTAAAGCATGACTTAGAGGAATTCCTTTTGAGTAGTTGTGTGCAGAAAACAAGTGTGGGGGAAAGAATTTGTGTGTGTGTGCCAAAGTGCACGGGTAGAGAGAAAAGAAAAGAAGAAATTTCGTATGAAAAAGAAAAGAGAAAAGAAAAGTTGTGAAAAGAATGAAAAAGAGTTGAAAAATATGAGAAAAAGAGTTCCAAAGTGTTGATTGTTGAAGAAAGGGTCCAAAAAGTTGAATTAGGCCCTAAATATTGAATGAATCTTCCCTTGTGTTTAAAAGTTGATTTATGCACTCTAAATTGAATTCCAAGTGTCAAATTTCATTACTTTGCTTACTATTGCTTAAAGAACGTTTGTTTATCCTTACCCTTCTTTGTTAGCCAATACCCTAGCCCCGTTACAACCTTTGACTTCGATCTTGGGTGTTGTGTGTTTCAATTTGTGGAGTTTGGAATTGGTATGAGCATATGGTGTCACTGGTTCTCGCATCTAAGTAGTAGCATTCCATTCATGAGATCATATTCATTCATAACTCCAGAAAATGCTTTCTTTGCTATAAACATATGTGAGTATTCGTTTTCATATTTACATCAATCTTCTCACATATACTTAGTGTAGGGTGTGTAGTCAGAAATTCTGAGTGAAAATAGAGAGTATCTTGTAAGGAATTGAGTGAATTCTCTAAGGCATGTTACTACATTCAAAACATTGTTTTAATTGGTTAAATGTGAACTAGTAAGTGGTGACTATGATTAAGTATGCGCTTAAATGTAAAGATGACTAAAATCTGTGGGAATGATGATCTTTGACATGTCATGTGCGTTGGAAATCCCTGAGGCAATTGTTGGAAGGTTTAGAATGTGTTTTGTTTACTTTGTTTTGTTTTGTTCTTTTGTTTTGCTCGAGGACTAGCAAAAGCTAAGTGTGGGGGAATTTGATAGGAGCATATTTATGCGACTTAGTTTGCTTGTTCTTGTGCACTTACGTTGTGTTTTCTTAGTTATTCTAGTCTTTTAAGCCATTTTCGTGTGTTTTCAGGTTCTAAGGACAAAGTAAGCAAAAAGGTGCATTTTGGAGCCTTTTGGAGCAAAGTTGGGCTTGGAATGAATCTCACATGCTTGGAGCAAAAGGAATGGACGAAATTGAAGACCTAAAGATGCAAGGATTCCTAATCAAATGAGGATTCCTAATCAAATGAGGATTCCTAGAAGAATGAGGATTCCTACTCCAACAAGGATTCCTACTTGAAGTAGGAAAGTTAAGCCAAGGTTTCCTATTTTGGTTTGACCTTTCCTAATCCTAAAAGTCCCTTTGTTCCAGCAACTTTGAAGGCCTTTTAAGCGTTTTAGGACACTTCCCCTCTCCTAAGCATCCAGCCGCACCCTTCTTGCCCTTTCCTCTTCCTTGCCGTGCAAGGGAGAGTGATTCTTTCCTATTTTCTGAATTAAAACACATTCCTAATGTGTTTTAAGTCCTTGCAGCAAATCTTAGCCAATTTCCTTTAGTTTTCTGATTTTGTTTCCTATTTCTAGAAGCTTTTGACTTAATTTCTGATTACCTAAGTCAACCTAGGGTTTTAATTCCTGATTTCCTTTAAATAAACCCCCTTGTTGCAGCCACAAAGGATCCATTCACTACCATTCACGCCAGAAAACTTCACCCATTCTCTGCAGCCACCATCCTTCACAAAACACCATAGTTTCTGACCAAAAACCATCCTTGCCGCACCCTACATCCATCCTAAATACAATTCTAGCATCCTACACCATCCATAACCCCCAAATTCCATCATCAACCTTTGTGCCGCAACCAAGGAAGGGAAGGAGAGTTCTTGGACGTGCTTGCTGTTCACTTTGAATCGCTGGAGCGTTTAGGTGTTTTCTTTCTTTTGTTTTCAATGTCTAAACTTTATATTCTTTGTGTTGTGAGTATGAGGAACTAAACCCCCCTTAGTTAGGGGGTGATTCGAAACCATGTACATACTTGCAATATGAATTGATTACCTTTGGTTGTGATTTCATAAGTTATGAGTTCAATTCGTTTAACTGCTTGATGGATAACTTATTTGTGTATGTTGATTGAGAGTGCACGCTTAGTTTTCATGCATGAATATGATGCTAGAGTATAAGGGAGTTTCACCTAATAGTTACAACCTTATATTTCACAAGTAGTGAAGGTCGCTTATAAACGATCGCGTTAAATGAATTCTTGGCATTAGTTTCATGCTCATCATAGTAACGAAGGCCTCGTCAACACTTATAGTTCTCATGTTGCTTAATGATCTTTGATTGTATCTTTGTTGTGCTTTTCACGTAAGGAACTCTTGAAGAATGCTTTGAATTGTTGTATGCGCATTCCCATCCAATTCATTAACTTAAGGAGAACTTGAAGGTTAATTTAAGCGAACCTAATTAATCTGGGGTGTTGAGTTTCATAACTTATCGAAAGAACAACTGAAAATTGGTTTGTATGCAAGTGTGTCATGTGTGGAGAAGAACTCCCTAGCTAGCCTTCCATCCATAAGTTTCATCCAAAATCGTTTTTACAATCTGTTTTAATTACAAAGTTTGTGTCTTGTTTTCAATTTCGTCAAAACCAAATCCCCCTTTATTTTGAAGTGTTAAATTAGTTAGAATCTGTTTTGATTTGTGTTTTTAAGTGTTTTGATTCAAGTTAAAACCCAAATTCGTCCAATTTGGTGCTTGTGTCCAAAACTGCCCAGAAAGTGTTTTTAAGGCAGTTTTGAGTCTTTTGGTTGCTGTTTTGAGTCTTTTGCTTTGTTTTAGTGTTTTAAAGTTTAGTCTTGCATTCTTTGAGTCTAATTTAGTGTTTTAAACTTTGTTTTTATGTTTTTAAGTCAGTTTTCAAGTGTTTAGCAATCCCTCCTAATCCCCGGTCTAGAACGATCCCTACTTACATACTTTACTACAATTGTCAAAAGAGGGTTTAATTTGAGTGTCAAGTTAATTTTCACATCAGTTGACAGGAGTCATGCTTGAACACACCACTTCGAACTCTTTCAAATGCTTGTTTGGATCCTCCATGGACAACCCATGGTACTTTGGAATGTGGTGCAGCAAGCTTGACTTCAACTCGAACTCCTCGGTCTTGCCTTGAGCAGCTGCGGGGTATTGGATGCATAGGGGTGAGGCATTGTCCAATCCCGAAGCAGAAAGCTCCTTGATTGTTCGGGTCTCCGCTGCCATGTCTTGTACTTCTTCTACAACCCTTGTCGTGCCCTCTTCTTCCTCTTCTAGTACTTGTTCTTCAAGGTCAGGTTCAGGGCTAGGTGGATTGGGCACTTGTTGACTCTTATTCCTTCTCAACTTGCGCTCAAAATCGTCGTCGAAGTCCAAGATATTCTCACGAATAGGTTGGGAACTTCGAGTCATAAACTAGTACCTAAAAACAAGAAAATAAAACAAGGTCAGAATCTGGAATGAGATAAAACAAACGAAAATAAAACAATCCAAGGGATTAGCAAAGTTGCTAATCCCCGGCAACGGCGCCAAAATTTGGTATGATATTTACTAACACACAAATTAAACCCTCTTTTGATCAATTGTAGTAAGGAATATAAGTAGGGATCGTTCTAGGCCGGGGATTAGGAGGGATTGCGAAATCACTTGGAAACTGACTCAAAAACGTAAAAACAAAGTTAAAGACACTAAACTAGACTCAAGAATGCACAATTAAAGTTTAAAACACTAAAACAAACCAAAAGACTCAAAACAGCACAAAACACTCAAAACTGCCTTAAAAACACAATCTGGGCAGTTTTGAACACTAAGGGATAATTTGGACGAAAATTGGTTTTAACTTGACTCAAGACACTTAAAAACACAAACTAAATGGATTTCTAACTAAAATGACACTTTAACATAAAGGGGGGTTTGGTTCGGACGATTTTGAAAACAAAACAAGAACTTTGTAAACTAAAGCAGTTTGTAAAACGAATTTGATTAAAGTGAATGGATTGAAAGCTAGCTAAGGGGTTCTTCTCCACACATGTCACACTTGCATACAAAATGATTTCCAATTGCGTCTTAACTGCCATGAATTCTCAATGCCCCAAATTAACTGTGAATTGCACTAATTAATCCTCAGATTTCCCTTAAGTTATTGAATTGGATGATTGCATACGACAACCCAAAGCATTCCCCACAAGTTCCCTACATGAATTGCATAATAGAGATACAAGCAGAAATCATTAAGTTCTATGGAAACCATAAGCATTGACGAGGCACTTGTTACTATGAATTGCATGAAACTTATGCCAAGAATTTACTTGACGCGATTGTGATCAACAACCTTTACTACCTGTGAATATAAGTTCGTAACGATTAGGTGAAACTCCCTTATATCCTAGCATTCAATTTATGCATGACAATTAAGCGTGCACTCTCAACCAACATACACAAATCAGTTTCAATTCATGAAGATAAGTAAATTGAATTCACAACTTATGAAACACAATTAAATGTAATCAGATCATATAGCAAGCATAAACATGGTTTCGAATCCCCCCCTAGCCAAGGGGGGTTTAAGTTCTCATACTCACAGAACAAAGATAAACAACTTTAGACATTGAGAACAAAAGAAAGAAGACACCTAGACGCTCAGGCGATCCAATCTTGAACAGCAAGCACGCCTATGGACATCCTCCTTCCTCTTTGCTGCGGCACAAGGCTTGTGGACAGGTTTAGGGGGTTATGAATGGTGTGGTGGTGTTTAGGGTGGATGGGTGGTGCGGCTGGATGTGTTTAGGGTCAGAAAATATGGAGAATGGTGAAGGATGGGTGCGGCTGAGAGAGGGGGAATGATTTCTGGCGAGATTTCTGAATATGGGGGGTCTGATCCTGCGGCAAGGGTTTAAAACAAATATATATAGGCCCCCAAAACCCTAGCAAATCAGATTAGGCCTTTTAGAATCCAAACCCATCAGGAAAAGGCTAAAAATAATCAGAATTAGAATGGGAAAAAGGCCCAAGGGTGCGGCAGATTAGGGTTTAAAGAAGATAGGGCTTCTAGAATGCCTTGCAAGGCAAGGAACAAGGCTTCCTTGCTGAATTTGGTGCGGCATCCTTCTAGAATAAGGCTAAGGTGTCCTAAAGTGTTTAGGACTCCTCTTTGCAGCTGGAACCTTTGTGCATTAGGACTAGGCAAGCTTGACTTGATCAATCCTTCTTCTTCTTGGATTCCTTTTCCTTCTTGGACTTGGATTTCATCTTTGTTGCTGAAACATTAAACCATTTGGGGTTTAACTTTCCTACTTCAAGTAGGAAACCTTGTTTGAGTAGGAATCTTCAATCTTCTAGGAATCCCATTTCAACTAGGACTCCTATTTCAACTAGGAATCCTTCTTCAACTAGGAGCTTTCCTACTTCAACTAGGAAACCTTCCTTCAAATCTTCAATTTCGTCCATTCCTTTTGCTCCAAACATGTGATATTCAATCCAAGCTCAATTTTGCTCCAAAAGGCTCCAAAATGCATCTTCTTGCATATTTTGTCCTTAGAACCTGAAAACACACGAAAATGGCTTCAAAGTCTAAAATAACTAAGAAATAACAACGTAAATGCACAAGAACAAGCCAACTAAGTCGCCTAAATATGCTCCTATCAAACACACCACTTCGAACTCTTTCAAGTGCTTGTTTGGATCCTCCATGGACAGCCCATGGTACTTTGGAATGTGATGCAGCAAGCTTGACTTCAACTCGAACTCCTCGGTCTTACCTTGAGCAGCCGCGGGGTATTGGATGCATAGGGGTGCGGCATTGTCCAATCCCGAAGCAGAAAGTGATAGGAGCATATTTATGCGATTTAGCTTACTTGTTTCTTGGCATTTTAGTAGTTAGTTTGCATTTAATTTAGTATTTTAAGTCATTTTCGTGTGTTTGTAGGTTTCAAGGGTCAATAAGGCAAAAAGGTGCATTTTGGGGCCTTTTGGAGCATTTTTGGGCCAAGTTTGGATAGCTTATGCATGAAGCCAAAGGGATGGACGAAATTGAAGACTTGAAGAGGCTAGGATTGTGTTTGAAGACTGAAGAATTAATTCAAGAAAGTCAAGGAGCTTTGAAAGAAGGAAAGAAATCAGCCAAGTTCCTTGTTTTGGCCTAAACCTTTTCCTATTCTCAAATTCATTAAGTTTCAGCCATAATTAAGGTTCCTAGTCAATTTGGGACAATTAATATTTGACCCTAAACGACTTTAGACTTGCTCTAAATCCTTGCTGCACCCCTTTACCCTTTTCTCTCCAAAATCTGAAACATATCTTACATTCCCTTTCCTATTCTTCCAAAAATCAGCAACCCAATCTTCTTTCCCTTTCTTTTTCCTCCAAATCAGCACTTAAATTCATATTTCCTTTTCTTCAAAATCCTTGCCGCACCCACCTTCCTTGTTTTCCTACTTTCTTGTTTCCTAGTTTGACTTTTCCTATTTCCCTTTCTTTATTTCCTAGTTCCTACAATAAAACACATTCCCTTTCTTTCCTAAACCCAGCCGTACCATCCTTCCCTTTTCTCTCTTAAATTCTGACAATTAAATGCCTTTCCCTTTCCTTTTCTCTTTAATTTCTGACTCTTAATTCTTGTAGGACAAATTAGCTAAGTTCGAAACCTTTCCCAATTGAATTTAGGTCGTGCTCCTTCCTTCCCCTATAAATAAAAGCCTCTGCCGCACCTTTTGATGATTAATTCCACCATACAATCTGCCGCATCCATTCACTCTAAAGACCATTCATTGACCCATCTCCATTCATCCACATCTCTGCCGCAACCTATCATCACCCATAATAATCCAGCCGCATCCTTCTCCACTCCATTCACCATCAGCCGCACCTCTCTATCTCCCATTCAACCTATTTCTCATCCAAAAACCCAGAAATTCTCAACCCACTTTGTGCCGCAACAAGAAGGAAGAAGGAAGTGCTCTTGGATGTTCAAGCTTGATTGTTGGAGCAGTCTAGGTGTAATTCATTCTATGTTTATGTTTAATTTCTTCTTTTTCTGTTTTGTTGCGGCCATGAGTGGCTAAACCCCTCCTTGCTAGGGGTAATTTTGAAGCCATGACTATGTGTGTATTTTGAATTGATAAATTTCAGTTACAATTTCTTGGATTATGAATGCAATTGGCTTAACTATTTTATTCAAAACTTGTTCTTGTTTGTTGATTGAGGGTCGACACTTAATTTGCATGCTTGAACTTGGTGCTAGAATATAAGGGAGTTTCACATAATCGTTATGAACTTATATTCATATGTAGTGAAGGTCGCTAGTCACGATCGCGTTAAGTCCAATTCCTAGCATGAGTGACATGATGTCATAGTTGCAAGTGCTTTGTCAATGCTTATGATTCTCATCAAACGTAATGATCTTTGATTGTATCTCTATTATGATGTCATGTAGGGAACTTTTGAAGAATGCTTTGAGTTGTCGAATGATGTCATCCAATTCAATGGCTTAAGGAGAATCTGAAAATTAATTAGTGATGGCACGGTTAATTTGGAGCATTGTCGTTCATAGTTCAATGAAAAAGTAGCTGGAAATCAATTCATTGCATACATGTCATGTGTGGAGAAAGAACCTCTAGCTAATCCATCCATTATCCCAAAACTCCCCAATTTTGTGTTAAACTTAGTTGTTTTCAAGTTTCTGTTTTATTTCAATTTTCGTCAAACAAAAACCCCCACTTTACTTTCTTGTTTTAAAGAGTCTAGAATCTGTTTTGTTTGTGTTTTTAAGTGTCCTAAGTTAGTTAAAAGTGAATTTCGTCCAAATCTGTCTAGTTTAGAGTTTCTACTTGTTTTAGTCTAAAGTCACATTAAAACCAATTCCTTTTCACTTGTTTGAGTCTAATTAGTTAGAATCTGTCTTAGTTCGTGTTTTTGTGTGTTTTCGGTTAAGTTTAATCCAATTTTCGTCCAAAGTGTGTCTAGTGTCTAGAAACTGTCTAATTGGTGTTTTTAGGCTGTTTTGAGTGTCTAGAATCTGTTTTGAGTCATACTAGTTTAATTAGAGTCTTTTGAGTCTTTTAGGTCAGATTTGAGTCACACAGGTCCTATTAGAAGTTTTTAAGTTTGTTTTTACGTTTTTGAGTCAGTTTACATTAGTTTAGCAAGCCCTCCTAATCCCCGGTCCAGAACGATCCCTACTTGCATCTTTACTACAATCGTCACAAGAGGGTTTAATTTGAGTGCTTAACTTTTATCACATCAGAAAGCTCCTTGATTGTTCGGGTCTCCGCTGCCATGTCTTGTACTTCTTCTACAACCCTTGCCGTGACCTCTTCTTCCTCTTCTAGTACTTGTTCTTCAAGGTCAGGTTCAGGGCTAGGTGGATTGGGCACTTGTTGACTCTTATTCCTTCTCAAATTGCGCTCAAAATCGTCGTCGAAGTCCAAGATATTCTCACGAATAGGTTGGGAACTTCGAGTCATAAACTAGTACCTAAAAAAAAGAAAATAAAACAAGGTCAGAATCTGGAATGAGATAAAACAAACGAAAATAAAACAATCTAAGGGATTAGCAAAGTTGCTAATCCCCGGCAACGGCGCCAAAATTTGATGCGTAAATTAACTTGACACTCAAATTAAACCCTCTTTTGATCAATTGTAGTAAGGAATATAAGTAGGGATCGTTCTAGGCCGGGGATTAGGAGGGATTGCTAAATCACTTGAAAACTGACACAAAAACGTAAAAACAAAGTAAAAACACTAAACAAGACTCAAAGAATGCAAAACTAAAGTTTAAAACACTAAAACAAACCAAAGCATTCCTCAGATTTCCCTTAAGTTATTGAATTGGATGATTGCATACGACAACCCAAAGCATTCCCCACAAGTTCCCTACATGAATTGCATAATAGAGATACAAGCAGAAATCATTAAGTTCTATGAAAACCATAAGCATTGACGAGGCACTCGTTACTATGAATTGCATGAAACGTATGCCAAGAATTTACTTAACGCGATTGTGATCAACAACCTTTACTACCTGTGAATATAAGTTCATAACGATTAGGTGAAACTCCCTTATATCCTAGCATTCAATTTATGCATGACAATTAAGCGTGCACTCTCAACCAACACACACAAATCAGTTTTAATTCATGAAGATAAGTAAATTGAATTCACAACTTATGAAACACAGTTAGAAGTAATCAAATCATATAGCAAGCATAAACATGGTTTCGAATCCCCCCCTAGCCAAGGGGGGGTTTAAGTTCTCATACTCACAAAGATAAACAAATTTAGACATTGAGAATAAAAGAAAGAAAACACCTAGACGCTCCAACGATCCAATCTTGAACAGCAAGCACGCCTATGGACTGTCCTCCTTCCTCTTTGCTGCGGCACAAGACTTGTGGACAGGTTTAGGGGGTTATGAATGGTGTAGAATGGTCGAAGATGGTGTGGTGGTGTTTAGGGTGGATGGGTGGTGCGGCTAGGTGTGTTTAGGGTCAGAATATATGGAGAATGGTGAAGGAAGGGTGCGGCTGAGAGAGAGGATGAGTTTCTGTCGAAATTGGGTGAATGAATTCTTGTGGTCAGAAAGGGGTTTTATTTATAGGGGAAGGAAGGGCTACGAATTTATTAAGTTTGGAATCAGAATTGAAGTCCAAATCCTCCAAGAAAAGGTAAACAAATCAGAATCCTAAGAAGAAAAAGGGAATGTGGGGTGCTGCAAAGACTTAAATAAAAAGGGAATGTGTTTTAAATGCAAGGAATGGGACATAGGGACTCTCCCTTGCACGGCAAGGAAGATGAAAGGTCAGGGAATTGCGGCACTAGGCTTAGGAAAAGGTTAGGTGTCCTAAAACTAAAGGGAAAGATGTTTACTTGTGCGGCAAGGAAAGGTAAGTGGTGTGGGATGTGTGGCTGGATCCTAAAGGGATAAGGGAAGTGTTTTACTTGGTTTAAGGATAGGGAAACATGGCAAGGGGAATTGTTGCACCAAAGGAGACAAGGAGGGAACACAAAGGGGACAAAACGCCACTTTTGTAGGAGATGCTGATTTTGTGTCTTTTATGCTTCCAAACTGACTTCTAACATCCTTCTAGGCTCTTTTGATCTTCAATTTCGTCTATCCACCTTGCTCCATTCATAAGCTATCCATTCCATGCCCAAAAATGCTCCAAAATGCACTTTCTTGCATACTTTGCCCTTAGAACCAGAAAACACACGAAAATGGCTTAAAAGTCTAAAATAACTAAGAAATAACAACGTAAATGCACAAGAACAAGCCAACTAAGTCGCCTAAATATGCTCCTATCAATAACCCCATGTATTGACACTCTCCCAACTTTGTTGATTAACTGGAGATCCTTGCATATAGGGCGCACCAAATGTAGGGACACTTTGCATTGTGGTCCTTTCGATGTGCTGTGACAATTGAGAAGTAAGATTCACTATTTGAGCTTGAAGGTTAGCAATTGTCATGTCTTACTTCTCTAGTACCAGAAATCAAAGAAAGAAAACTAAATCAAATATCAAAAACAAAACAAAACTAAATCAGAAACTAAAAACAAAAGACATTAAAAGAAACAAAGGGGGATTAGCAATTTTGCTAATCCCCGGCAACGGCGCCAAAATTTGATGTGAAAATTACTTAACACGCAAATTAAACCCTATTGTTGACAATTGTAGTATAGATGTAAATAGGGATCGTTCTAGGCCGGGGATTAACTAGGGCTGCTAATCTACCACAAATAAGACTTAAAAACACAAAATTAAACTCAAAAACACTAGACTAGGTACTTATGACTCAAAATAGGCTAAACAGACTCAAAACAGCTTAAAACAATAAAAAAGACACTAAACTGACTCTAAGAAGTTATTTGGACGAATTTATGACTAACAAGACTCAAAACACTCAAAAGAACTAAATTAGGACAGATTCTAACTAAACTAATATGACAAAGTAAAGGGGGATTGATTTTAGACGCAATTAAACTAAAACAATCAGATTTAAAGACTCTAAACTAAGGTAAAACGAATTTGGTGAATTGAATGGATGATGGACTAGCTAGAGGACCCTTCTCCACACATGATACATATGCAACACAAACCAATTTCCAGTTATTATCTTTCTAAATTATGAATGACAACGCCCCAGATTAACCGTGAATTGCACTAATTAATCTTCAGATTTTCCTAAGTTCATTGAATTAGATAGAATACGCATCCAACCAAATTATCCTTATTGATGACAGCATACTCAAAGGTCATTAAGTTCATTGAAAACCATAAGCATTGACGTGGAAAACATGACAACATATACGTTTGCCCAGAATTTAACTTAACACGATTGTGACTAGCAACCTTTACTACTTATGAATACAAGTTCATAACAATTATATGCAACTCCCTTATATTCTAGCATCAAATTCATGCATGCAAACTAAGTGTGCACCCTTAACCCACATACACGAATAAGTTTTGAATCAAACAGTTAAGCAAATTACATTCATAACTTATGAAATAATAACTAGATAATCAATTCATGTCACATATATAATCATGGCTTTGAAATCGCCCCTAGCTAAAGTAAACTTAGTTCCTCATGATTGTAAAAATTAACAATGAAAGCAACATGATTGTAAAACTAAATTAGGGATAGAAACAACCTAAGAATGCTCCAGCAATGGCAGATTGCACTCCTTCCTCTCCTTTGCTGCGGCACTTATGTTTTCTCTCTAAAAATATGTCTCTGAAGCTCCCCCCTTGAATGGTGCGGCCAGGGTGTGTATTTATAGGGCTTGAGCACAGCCCAGGTTGTCAAGGAAAAGGATTTCACACCCCAAACCAAAGAGGAAAAGGACTTGGGCGTTTGGCAGATTTCTAGGGGGAAAGGGAGAAGGTGCAGCACATATCTAGGGATAAGCCTTCTAGAAACCAGGTTTATGGGTGTCCTAATATGAAAATAACTCCCCCTTGCAGCTGGAATTAAGGTAGAATAGGATTGGGATAAGGTAGGATAAGATAGGGTTAGTTTGGATAATGTTTGGATAAGATAAGGTTGGATAAGGTTTTGGATAATGTCCCTTGTTTCTTGCTGATTCCTTATCTTCTTATCTTGACTTTATTTTCTCCATCTTTTTAGCTGATTCCAAGCCTCTTTTAATCTTCAAATTCGTCCATCCTTCTTGCTTGAATCATAAGCTATCCATCCTTGGCCCAAAATAGCTCTAGAATGCTCCAAAATGCTTATTTTTGCATACTTTGTCATTAGGACCTGAAATTGCATGAAAATGGCTTTAAACACTATAATTAACATAATTTAGCTAAATAAATGCAAGAAAACAAGCTAACTAAGTCGCATAAATATGCTCCTATCAAATAACAACATAAATGCACAAAAACAAGCTAACTAAGTCGCATAAATATGCTCCTATCATTAGTTAATTTACTATTTTAAGCTATTTTCTTATGTTTGTAGGTCCAAAGGGTTAAAGAGGCAAGAAAGTGCCCTTTGGTGCCTTTTGGAGCAGTTTTGGGCATGGAATGGGTAGCATATGCATGGAGCAAAGTGGATGGACGATATTGAAGACCAAAGGAAGCTAGGAATGTGCCAAAGAGAGGAAGAAAATAAATTCAAGACCAAGGAGGACATGGAATCCAACAAGAAGAAGGGTTGACTACTCAAACTTGCCTTATTTTGACCTTTGACTTTCCTAATCCTATTTTACAAAGGTTCCAGATACAAAGAGGGTTCCTAAATAATTTAGGACACTTAAATATAGGTTCTAGAAGACCTAATCCCAGCCACAACAAGGAGCCGCACCAAATCCTCACGATTACCTTCCTTGCCCCACAAGCCAAGCACATTCCCTTTCTTTCTAGGTTGCCGCACCCTACATTCCCTTTTCCTCTTGGTTTCTGACATTTAATTTCCTTTTCCTTGTGGATTTGGTATACAAATCTGATTCCAAATTTAATAAAGTCGTGCCCTACCTTCCCCTATAAATATATGACTTTGCCGCACCATTCTGGGCACCACCCACCATTCCATCCTTCACCATAACTTACCTACATCCATCCACCACCATAATTCAGACCATTCCTCATACAAACAACCTTGTGCCGCAGCAAAGGAGAAGGAAGGAGACCCTTGGACGTGCTGCCATATAAGCTTTGGATTGTTGGAGCGTTTCTAGGTGTAATCCATCCTTTGTTTTCAATGTTTAATTTATTTTCTCTTTGTTGTGCGAACATGAGGAGTTAAACTTGTTTTAGCTAGAGGAGTCTTTGAAACCATGATCATATTTGCAATATGAATTGATTGCTTTCAGTTGTGATTTCATAAATCGTGAATGCAATTTACTTAACTGTTTGATTGATAACTTATTCTTGTATGTTAATTAAGGTGGCCAACTTAGTTTGCATGCTTGAATTTGATGCTAGAATATAAGGGAGTTTCACCTAATCTTTATGAACTTATATTCAAAAGTAGTGGAGGTTGCTAGTCACAATCGTGTTAAGTGAATTCCTGGCATAAGTATCATGCTGTTCATAGTTACGAGTGCTTTGTCAATGCTTATGATTTTCATGGAACCTAATGATCTTTGATTGTATCTCTATTATGCTATTCATGTAGGGAACCTTTGAAGAATAATTTGATTGCCGATGCGTTATCCATCCAATTTAATGACTTAAGGAAAATCTGAGGGTTAATTAGTGCTGTTCACCGTTAATCTGGGGCGTTGAGGGTCATGGTTTATTGAAAGAGCAACTGGAAATCGATTTATGTGCAAGTGTGTCATGTGTGGAGAAGGACCTTCTAGCTTATCAACCATCCAATACACCCAATTTCGTGTAAATCTGTCTAGTTCTACTTTCTGTTTTGTTTTTAGTTTAATTTCGTCAAAACCCAATCCCCCTTTACTTTGTTGTGTCAATTAGGTTAGAATCTGTCTAAATTTGTGTCTTTAAGTATTTTGAGTCATAGTTAAGTCCAAATTCGTCCAAAGTCATTCTTAGTGTCTAGTTTGAGTCAATTTGATTGTTTTGTGCTGTTTTGAGTCTTTCTAGTTTGTTTTGAATCTTTTGAGTCTAGTTAAGTGTTTTTAAGTTTGTTTTTGTGTTTTTGAGTCAGTGTCAAGTAGATTAGCTATCCCTCCTAATCCCCGGTCTAGAACGATCCCTACTTGCATCTTTACCACAATTGTCAACAAGAGGGTTTAATTTGTGTGCTTAATTCATATCACACCAAATTTTGGCTCCGTTGCCAGGGATTAGCAAACTTGCTAATCCCCTTTGTTTTCTTTTCGTGTGTTTAGTTTTGGTTTCTGATTTTGTTTTGTTTGTTTTCTTTTGATATTTGATTTAGTTTTCTTTCTTTTGATTTCAGGTACTAGAGAAGCAAGACATGGCAATTGCTAATATTCAAGCTCAAATAGCGAATCTTACTTCTCAGTTGACACAATATATCGAACAGACCACAATGCAAAGTGCCTATCCTTTTCCTTAACAACCTGAGCGTGCCCCTAGCCCTATAAATACATATCTGCTGCACCAATTGAAGGAGAGAGCTGAGATAGACAAATTCACAGAGATTAAACCCAATCTGCCGTAGCACAAGGAAGGAGAAGCTTGGAGCGTTTCTAAGTGTATTCTATCCTTAGTTTTTAGTTTAATGTTTGTTTTAATTTGGTTTTTAGTTATGATGAACTAATTTCGTTTTAGCTAGAGGTGAATTCAAAGCCATGAACATATATGTCCTCCAGTTATTGTTTCGTAAATCGTATTGTCATTTGCTTAATTGCTTGATTGATAGATTAAGCATGCATACTTAGTTTGCATGCATGAATTTGATGCTAAAATATAAGGGAGTTTCACCTAGTAGTAATGAACTTATATTTACAAGTAGTGGGGCCCACGGCATGGGTTGCCTCCCAAGAAGCGCTCGCTTTAACGTCTTCCAGCCGGACGAATCTGCCATTTAAGTTTGAATGGGGCCCACGGCATGAAGTGCTTCTTCCTCCACAACATGCTCCTCAATAAGGTCGTAGTATGGCTTCAAATGGTGTCCATTTACTTTGAATGCAGGTCCGGTCTTTAAACTTTGAATTTGGACTGCACCATGAGGAAGGACATCAATAATAACAAAAGGACCAATCCACTTAGAACGTAACTTACCGGGAAACAACCGAAGGCGGGAGTCAAAAAGTAACACTTTCTGCCCTTTGGAGAATGACTTGCTACGAATCATCTTGTCATGGAATGCCTTGGTCTTCTCCTTGTAAATGCGTGCATTCTCATAAGCCTCGCGCCAAATCTCTTCAAGTTCATTCAATTGGAGCTTCCTATGCATTCCAGCCGCATCTAGGTCCACGTTGAATGTTTTGACAGCCTAATGCGCCTTGTGCTCTAATTCCACAGGAAGATGGCATGGTTTGCCATAGATGAGACGAAATGGGGACATTCCAATGGGTGTTTTGTAAGCTGTACGATATGCCCATAATGCATCATCCAAACGCAAGCTCCAATCTTTCCGGGTTGGTCCAACGGTCTTTTCCAAAATCTGCTTGATTTCTCTATTCGAAACCTCGGCTTGGCCACTTATTTGAGGATGATAAGGCGTTGAAACCTTATGCGTGACATTGTACTTCTTGAGTAGCGCCTCGATGGTTCGATTGCAAGAATGAGACCCTCCATCACTTATTAGCACTTTAGGCATCCCAAATCTGGAAAAGATGTTAGTTTTCACAAAATCTGCAACCACTTTGGAATCGTTAGTACTGGTGGCTTTTGCTTCCACCCATTTCGAAACATAATCAACCGCAAGTAGAATATAATTGAATCCATAAGATGAAGGAAAAGAACCCATGAAATCAATACCCCAAACATCAAAAATTTCGACAAAGAAGATAGGGGTCTGCAGCATCTGATCCTTTGCACCTATATTTCTTGTTCTTTGACAACGATCACATGTTATGCAAAAAGTTCTAGCATCCTTAAAGATAGTAGGCCAATAAAATCCACATTCTAGAACCTTAAGGGCTGTCCTTTGAGTGCAAAAATGACCACCACAAGCATAAGTGTGACAGAATGCTAAAATCGAATTAAACTCAGAATCATGTACACACCTACGTACAATCTGTTCAGGGCAGTATTTCAACAAATATGGGTCATCCCAAACATGAAACCGTGCATCCTTTTTAAGTTGATCACGTTGGTGCTTGTTTAGGGTGCTTGGAACTTGTTTAGCTACTAAATAATTGACCAAATCTGCGTACCAAGGCTCACTTACCTCAATGGACAGCAGCTGCTCATCTGGGAACATTTATGGAATGGGTATGGAGTCCTCATTGTGCACCAAATGGCTCAGGTGGTCAGCCACCACGTTTTCACTCCCTTTCTTGTCCCTAATTTCAATATCGAACTCTTGGAGAAGAAGCATCCAGCGAATAAGCCTTGGTTTGGCCTATTTCTTGGTGAGCAAATACTTCAAAGCTGCATGTTCAGTATAAACAATCACTTTAGTGCTAAGTAAATAAGAACGAAACTTATCTAATGCAAACACAACAGCAAGAAGTTCTTTTTCAGTGGTGGAGTAATTCAATTGAGCATCATTCAAGGTTCGGGATGCGTAGTAGATGACATGGGGCTGTTTGCTCTTCCTTTGGCCTAAAACAGCTCCAATTGCATAATATGAGGCATCGCACATTAGCTCAAAAGGAAGGCCCCAATCTGGTGGAATGATGATGGGGGCCGAAGTTAGCATCTCTTTGAGGTGTTTGAAGGCCTTTTCACATTCCTCGTTGAACTCAAAGGGCACCTTCTTTTGAAGTAGACGGCAAAGGGGCTGTGAGATCTTTGAAAAGTCTTTGATAAATCGCCTATAGAATCCTGCATGACCAAGAAAAGAACGAACCTCTCTCACCGAAGTGGGAGAGGGTAAGTAGCGTACAAGATCGATTTTTGATTTATCAACCTTTTTCTGAAATGATATGACCCAAAACTATGCCTTGTTTTACCATAAAGTGAAACTTTTCCCAATTTAAAACAAGGTTAGTTTCAATGCATTGTTTTAAGGTCAAAGTGAGATTATCCAAGCATTCATCAAACGAATCACCAAAGACACTAAAATCATCCATGAATACCTCAATAATCTTTTCCACAAAATCTGAGAATATACTTACCATGCACCTTTGAAACGTGGCTGGTGCGTTGCACAAACGAAATGGCATTAGACGATAGGCAAAGGTACCAAAGGGGCACGTGAATGTGGTCTTTTCCTGGTCCTCCGATGCTGTGACAATCTGATTATAACCCGAATAACCATCAAGAAAACAATAAAATGCATGACCAGCTAACCTTTGAAGCATTTGATCAATGAACGGCAATGGGAAGTGATCCGTCCTTGCGGTGGCGTTGAGCTTCCTATAATCGATGCAAACTCTCCAACCGGTTTGGATACGGGTAGGCACAAGCTCATTCTCTCCGTTCTTCACCACAGTGACTCCGTATTTCTTTGGAACAACTTGGACCAGTGGGACCCAACGACTATCAGAGATTGGATAGATCACTCCACAATCAAGTAGCTTGATAATCTCCTTTTTTACGACTTCCATCATAGGAGGGTTGAGTCGGCGTTGAGCTTCTCGAGATGGTTTAGCCCCTTCCTCCAAGAGTATACGATGCATGCATGTGGTAGGGCTTATTCCCTTGATGTCGGCCAAAGTCCATGATGTGATAAGAATTAAGCACTCAAATTAAACCCTCTTGTTGTCAATTGTAGTATATATGCAAGTAGAGATCGTTCTAGGCCAGGGATTAGGAGGGATTGCTAATCAACTCTAAACTGACTCAAAAACAAACTTAAAAACGTTTAAATAGACTCAAAGGACTCAAAACAGGTTCAACAGACTCAAAACAGCTTAAAACAACTAAACAGACAGATTCTAGACACTAGACACAACTTTGGACGAAAATTGGTTTTAACTTGACTCAAAATACTTAAAAACACATGTTTGGACAGTTTCTAACCTAATTGACACAATAAAGTAAAGGGGATTGGTTTTGACGATTTTGAAGTAAAACAAACAGATTGTAAAGTAAAACAGATTTTGCCATGAAATTGGGATGAATTGGATGGTTGATGGGCTAGCTAGAGAGTCCTTCTCCTCACACGACACACTTGCATATAAATTGATTTCCAGTTGCTTTTTCGATAAACCATGAACCTCAACGCCCCAGATTAACCGTGATGCACTAATTAACCCTCAGATTTTCCTTAAGTCATTGAATTGGATGAAAACGCATTCGACAACCCAAATTATTCGTCACAAGTCCCCTACATGAACTGCATAATAGAGATACAAGCAAAGATCATTAAGCTTCATGAAAATCATAAACATTGACAAAGCACTCGTAACTATGAACTGCATGATACTTATGCCAGGAATTTACTTAACGCGATTATGACTAGCAACCTCCACTACTTTTGAATATAAGTTCATAACGATTAGGTGAAACTCCCCTATATTCTAGCATCAAATTCAAGCATGCAAACTAAGTTGGCCACCTTAATCAACATACAAGAATAAGTTATTAATCAAACAGTTAAGTAAATTGCATTCACGAATTATGAAATCACAACTGGAAGTAATCAATTCATATTGCAAATATAATCATGGCTTTGAATTCTCCTCTAGCTAAAACAAGTTTAGGTCCTCATGTTCGCAAAACAAAGAGAAAATAAATTAAACATTGAAAACAAAGGGTGGATTACACCTAGAAACGCTCCAACAATCCCAAGCTTGAATGGCAGCACTTCCAAGGGTCTCCTTCCTTCTCCTTTGCTGCAGCACAAGGTTGTTTGTGTGAAGAATGGTCTGAATTATTGTGGTGGATGGATGTAGGTGAGTTATGGTGAAGGATGGGTGGTGGAATGGTGCGGCTAGGCTTGTAGAATGTCCCATATATGCGGCAAAGGTTCTTATTTAAAGGCTTTAGGAAAACAAGGCTGAGAATTAAATTAGGTAACAGAATTTATTCCAAAACTTAAGGGAAATAGGGAATTAAAGTCAAAATCCCAAGAGAAAAGGGATATGATATGCGGCAAGGTCAGAAAACAAAAGGGAAAGTACTTTACTTATGTGGCAAGGAAAGAAAAAGGGAAAGGAAAGGTCTTCCTTGCTGATTTGGGTGAGGCATTGTCCAAAAGGAAGTGGGGAATGTTTTTCTTGTGCGGCAAGGAAAAGGGAGTGAAGGGGAAGGTGCGGCAACCTACTAAGGCTGGGATTTAGGTGTCCCAAAGTATTTAGGACTCCTTTTTGTGGCTGAAACCTTTGTACATTAGGATTAGGAAACTTTGACTTAGTCAATCCTTCTTCTTCTTGGATTCCTTTTCCTTCCTTGACTTGAATTAATTTTCTTCCTTTCTTTGGCAGATTCCTAGCTTGCTTTGGTCTTCAATTTCGTCCATCTTCTTTGCTCCAAGCATATGCTATCCATTCCATGCCCAAAACTGCTCCAAAAGGCTCCAAAATGCACTTTCTTGCTACTTTAACCCTTTGGACCTACAAACACACGAAAATGACTTGAAATACTAAATTAACTAAGGAATATCAACATAAATGCACGAAAAACAAGCTAACTAAGTCGCATAAATATGCTCCTATCAGTCCACCCTATGGCAGTTTTGTACTCCCTTAACACCCTATGGCAGTTTTGAAATTAATCACTTCCCCATCAAATTCCATCGTCAATGTTCCATTAAACACGTCAATCTTTGTCCGGGCCGTTTTCATGAATGGCCTTCCAAGGATGATGGGCAATGAAGGGGCATGGTCCGATTCATCCATCTCAAGCACATAGAAATCCGCCGGGAAGATCAAGTGATTAACCTGCACTAACACATCTTCCAAAACTCCCTTTGGATAGGCATTAGATCTATCGGCCAATTGTATGATTACACCATCATTTTTCAACTCTCCTAGGTTCATAGATGCATAAATTGAATATGGCATGACATTTATAGATGCACCTAAGTCTAACATGGCAGATTCAAACCTAGTATTACCAATGACACAAGGAATTGTAAAACTACCCGGATCTTTGCATTTAGGGGGCAGTTTGCGTTGCAAGATGGCTGAGACGTTTTCACCTACTTTTACAACTTCCTTGGTCGAAATCCTCTTCCTAGTGGTGCAAAGTTCCTTCAAAAACTTGGCATACCTTGGGACTTGCTTGATTGCATCCAAAAGAGGTATGTTGACTTGAACTTTCCTAAATGTCTCTAGAATGTCCTTTTCAGCTTCTTCTTTCTTTGTTTGCTTGAATCTACTAGGAAAAGGAACATTCAAAGGAAAAACATTAGTAGGAACTTAATTGGACACGTTCTTACCTCTATTGGACAGATTTGATGGGTTAGGATCTCTTAGAGCCTGCGGCAATGGTGTATCCACCTTTGCCGTGGGTTGCTTTTGCTCCTCCTCCTCAATTATCAATTCTTCCACCTCGTTAGAACGTGATTTGGAAGGTTGGGGATCAGATCCGACTTGCTTCCCACTTCGCAAACTTATGGCTTTTGCAGATTCGAATCCACCTTTTGGATTGACCACGGTTGAGCTAGGCAACTTGCCTTGCTCTCGGAATTGCCCCATGAACTCGGCAATCTGCCCTACTTGCTTCTCCAACTCGTCCACCTTCTTGTCCCTAGTTTGCATACCCTGCGACATAAAAGTTAGTAATTGAAAATTTTGATCATTACCAATAGAAGAACCTGATTTGTTTTGGGCAGGTTGTGCTTGGGGTTGAGTTGGTACAAACGGCTTTTGATAGAAACCTGGGGGTGGTTGCCTAAATGCACTTTGTTGTTGGCCTTGTTGGGGTTCTCGCCATTTGAAATTGGGATGATCTTTCCAACCGGGATTGTAAGTATTGGAAAAAGGGTCATTCCTTGGTTGGTATTGATTCCCAAACCCCACGGCATTGAGGGATTCCCACCCTCCATTCTCAATCAATTGAGGGCACTTGTCCGTAACATGTCCTTGCATGGAACACACGCCACAAGCAGCCACACTTTGTACTTTTGGACCTTCCACAACCTGAGAAAGAAGAGTGGTAAGGTTAGCCATTTGATTTTGAAGTTCGGAAATAGCACTTACCTCATTCACTTGTTGTTGCCGTGGGGGCCCTCTTTGTCCAACGCCTTCGTATTGTTGGGCATTCAAAGCTCGATTAGCAATCAAAGTCTTTGCAGCCATGGGTGTCTTGTCCACCAAAGCTCCTCCCGCTGAGGCATCTAGCATTTGACGTTCAATTGGTAGAAGTCCCTCGTAGAAATATTGAAGAAGAAGCTCCTCCTTCATTTGGTGCTGTGGACATGAAGCAACAAGTGATTTAAAACGTTCATAATAAGTAGGAAAAGATTCACCTTCATTTTGCTCAATTCCACTAATCCTTTTGCGTAAAAGAATGACTCGAGAAGTTGGGAAGAACTTCTCCAAGAACGCCCGTTTCATGCTCTCCCAAGATGTGACAGTTCCGGGGGCTAGCTCATACAACCAATCCTTAGCTTTTTCCAAGAGAGAAAAAGGAAAAGCCTTCATCTTCAATATGCTTCCATCAACGTTGACAGGAGTCATGCTTGAACACACCACTTCGAACTCTTTCAAATGCTTGTTTGGATCCTCCATGGACAACCCATGGTACTTGGGAATGTGGTGCAGCAAGCTTGACTTCAACTCGAACTCCTCGGTCTTGCCTTGAGCAGCTACGGGGTATTGGATGCATAGGGGTGCGGCATTGTCCAATCCCGAAGCAGAAAGCTCCTTGATTGTTCGATTATCTGCAGCCATCACTTCCTCAGACTCGGCCTCCTCTATCTCCTCAGATTCGGCCTCTTCTTGTTCCTCAACTTCAACCTCAGAACTTGAACTTGGTAGATCAGGTTCTGGGGTCTTTCTTTTCCTTCTCAAAGTTCGCTCAAAATCGTCGTCGAAGTCCAAGATGTTCTTACTAATAGTTTGGGAACTTCGAGTCATAAACTAGTACCTGAAAAACAAAGAAAATAACAAGAATCAGCAAATAGACTAAAAACAAACGAGAATAAACAAAAGGGATTAGCAATGTTGCTAATCCCCGGCAACGGCGCCAAAATTTGATGTGAATTATAGTTAAGCACTCAAATTAAACCCTCTTGTTGTAGATTGTAGTATAGATGCAAGTAGGGATCGTTCTGGACCGGGGATTAGGAGGGCTTGCTAAAACCTCTAAACTGACTCTAAAACATAAAAACAAAGTTAAAGACACTAAACTAGACTCAAAGAATGCAAAACTAAAGTTTAAAACACTAAAACAAACCAAAAGACTCAAAACAGCACACAAACACTCAAAACTGCCTTAAAAACACAATCTGGGCAGTTTTGACACTAAGGGATAATTTGGACGAAAATTGGTTTTAACTTAACTCAAGACACTTAAAAACACAAACTAAATGGATTTTTCACTAATATGACACCTTAACATAAATGGGGGTTTGGTTTTGACGATTTTGAAAACAAAACAAGAACTTTGTAAACTAAAACAGATTTTAAAACGAATTTGATTAGAGTGAATGGATGGAAAGCTAGCTAAGGGGTTCTTCTCCACACATGTCACACTTGCATACAAAATGATTTCCAATTGCGTTTCAATATACCATGAATTCTCAATGCCCCAAATTAACTGTGAATTGCACTAATTAACCCTCAGATTTCCCTTAAGTTATTGAATTGGATGATTGCATACAACAACCCAAAGCATTCCCCACAAGTTCCCTACATGAATTGCATAATAGAGATACAAGCAGAAATCATTAAGTTTTATGAAAACCATAAGCATTGACGAAGCACTTGTTACTATGAATTGCATGAAACTTATGCCAGAATTTACTTAACGCGATTGTGATCAACAACCTTTACTACCTGTTAATATAAGTTCGTAACGATTAGGTGAAACTCCCTTATATCCTAGCATTCAATTTATGCATGAAAATTAAGCGTGCACTCTCAACCAACATACACAAATCTGTCTAAATTCATGAAGATAAGTAAATTGAATTCACAACGTATGAAACACAATTAAATGTAATCAGATCATATAGCAAGCTTAGACATAGTTTCGAATCCCCCCCTAGCCAAGGGGGGTTTAAGTTCTCATACTCACAGAACAAAGATAAATAAATTTAGACATTGAGAACAAAAGAAAGAAGACACCTAGACGCTCAAACGATCCAATCTTGAACAGCAAGCACGCCTATGGACATCCTCCTTCCTTCTCCTTGCTGCGGCACAAAACTTGCAGGTAGGTTTAGGGGGTTTTGAATGATGTAGAATGGGGGAAGATGGCGTGGTGGTGTTTAGGGAGGATGGGTGGTGCGGCTGGATGTGGTTTGGAGCAGAAAATATGGAGAATGGTGTAGAATGGTGCGGCTGGAAGCGGGGAGATGATTTCTGACGAATTTGATAAATATGGAGAGGAATGATCTGCGGCAAGGGTTTAAAACTCATATATATAGGCTCCCAAAACCCTAGCAAGTCAGATTAGGCCTTTTAGAACCCAAACCCATCAGGAAAAGGCCAAAACTAATCAGAATTTGATGGGGAAAAGCCCAAGGGGTGCGGCAGATTAGGGTTTAGGGGAATTGGGCTTCTAGAATGCCTTGCAAGGCAAGGAACAAGGCCTCCTTGCTGAATTAGGTGCGGCTAGGGTGTATGAGAAGGTCCAAGGTGCGGCTAGGATGAGAGGGCTTGTCCAAGGCTTCTAGAACATGTAATTAGGCAACCAACATAATTTGGAAACCCCAAAAATGGAAACCTTCACAAATGGAAACTTGCACAATTGGTAACTTTCAAGAATAGAAACTTGGTTTCCAATTCTCGACTCTTCCTTCTTCCTTCAATCCTAGGCTCATTTGATCTTCAATTTCGTCCATTCCCTTTGCTCCAAGCACATGCTATCCAAACTTGGCCCAAAAGTGCTCCAAAAGGCCCCAAAATGCATCTTCTTGCATACTTTGTCCTTAGAACCTGAAAACACACGAAAATGGCTTAAAAGTCTACAATAACTAAGAAATAACAACGTAAATGCACAAGAACAAGCCAACTAAGTCGCCTAAATATGCTCCTATCAGGAGCCTCTCTTTGTCCAACACCTTCATATTGTTGGGCATTCAAAGCTCGGTTTGCAATTAAGGAAATCTGAGTGAAAATAGAGAGTATCTTGTAAGGAATTGGGTGAATTCTCTAAGGCATGTTACTACATTCAAACATTGTTTTAATTGGTTAAATGTGAACTAGTAAGTGGTGACTATGATTAAGTATGTGCTCAAGTGTAAGGATGATTAAAATCTATGTGAATGATGATCTTTGACATGTCATGTGCGTTGGAAATCCCTGAGGCAAGTGTTGGAAGGTTTAGAGTGTGTTCTGTTTACTTTGTTTTGTTTTGTTCTTTTGTTTTGCTCGAGGACTAGCAAAAGCTAAGTGTGGGGGAATTTGATAGGAGCATATTTGTGCGACTTAGTATGCTTGTTTTCGTGCATTTACGTTGTTAATTCTTAGTTATTTTAGTATTTTGAGTTAGTTTTGTGTGTTTGTAGGTTTAAAGGGCCTATGAAGCAATAAGGTGCATTTTGGAGTCTTTTGGAGCATAATGGAGCTTGGAATGAAGGACATATGTATGGAGCAAAAGGAATGGACGAAATTGAAGACTTGAAGACGAGAGGATTCCTAAATGAAGAAGGATTCCTAAATGAAGAAGGATTCCTAATTGAAATAGGATTCCTAGTTGAAAGAGGATTCCTTGAAGGACAAGGATTCCTACTTGCACAAGGATTCCTACTTGGAATAGGAAAGTTAAGCCTAGGTTTCCTACTTTGGTTTGACCTTTCCTAAACCAAAACCTCCCTAAGTTCCAGCCACAAAGGGGAGTCTTAGACACTTTTGGACATCAAATTCCTTGCCCTAGAGGGTTGCCGCACCTTTCCTTGAAGTCCCTCACCTTGCCGCACCCAACATACCCTTTCCCTTTTCCTTGCTGCAAGTTACTTACCCTTTCTCCCCAAAATCAGCAATTAAATCACCTTTCCCTTTAGTTCCTGACCTTGCCGCACCTTGTTACCCAAATCCCTTAAGTTTCTGACCTTGGGCCCTATTTCCTCTAAGTTTTGCATTTAATTCTCTAACGTAAATTAATTTCTGAGCCTTGTTACCCAAAAGTCTTTAAATAAAACACCCTAGCCGCATTCTCTATCTGTCATTCATCATCACACCCTTTCAGCCATCACCCCCATCTCTTGCCGCAGCCTATTCAACCCTTAACCATCCATCTTTCATCCAAACACATCCACTCTTACCCTTAGTTCTCTGTGCCGCGGCAAGGTGGAGAAGAAGAAGACTTTGGTGTTCCAAGGTTGCAGATTGGAGACTTCTAGGCGTAATTCATTCTTGTTTTCAATGTCTACTTCTTTATTCTCTGATTTTGTTGTAGTTATGAGTGGCTAAACCCCTAATTAGCTAGGGTGAAGTTTGAAGCCATGAACATGCTTGAGATATGAATTGATTTCTTCCAATTGTGATTTGATAAGTTGTGAATGCAATTCAATTATCTGTTTTATTCATAACTTGTTCTTGTATGTTGATTAAGGATGCATACTTAGTTTTCATGCATGAACTTGATGCTAGAATATAAATGAGTTTCACCTAATCGTTACAAGTTTATATTCATGAGTAGTGAAGGTTGCTTGTCACAATCGCGTTAATTGAATTCTTGACAAACGTATCATGCATTCATAGTTACGAATGTTTCGTCAACACTTATGATTTTCATTGAACGTAATGATCTCTGATTGTATCTCTATTATGCATTCATGTAGGGGACCTTTGGAGAATGATTTGGGTTGTCGCATGCATTCATCCAATTCAATGAGTAAAGGAAAATCTGAGGGTTAATTTGTGCATCACGGTTAATCTGGGGTGTTGAGCTTCATAATTTATTGAAAAGCAATTGGAAATCGATTCATGTACAAGTGTGTCATGTGTGGAGAATGGACCTCTGGCTAATCCATCAACCATCTGAGTTCCAAAACGTTTTCAACTTGTTTTACTTTAAAATCTGCCTAGTTTTGCATTCTGTTTTGTTTTGCTTTAAATTCGTCCAAACCAAAACCCCCCTTTTACTTTCTTGTTTTAAAGTGTCTAAAATCTGTTTTCTTTTTGTTTTCAAGTGTTTTGAGTCAAACCAAAACCCTATTTTCGTCCAAAGTGTGTTTAGAGTCAGAAACTGCCCAATTAGTGTTTTTAGGCAGTTTTGAGTCTTTTGAACCTGTTTTGAGTCTCTTGAGTCTTTTCAAACGTTTCTGACTTTGTTTTTGTGTTTTTAAGTCAGTTTAGAGGTTATTAGCAAGCCCTCCTAATCCCCGGTCCAGAACGATCCTTACTTGCATCTATACTACAATCTGGAGCAAGAGGGTTTATACGAAGATGCCCTTGAAACGACCATTACGAAGGGCATAGAATTCAAAAACCAAGAAAGTGGAGCCTTGCAAACCCACGGCCAGAATATGAACTCCAATGCCGTGCCCTTCAATGAGGAAATTGTAGAAGTTGTGGCTGCCCTTGAGTCACTACCACATCAATATGGTAAGGTTCCGCTCTCAATTTCAAGTTCAGTTTCTACTAAAATGTTACCTTCTGTTATTCAGGCACCTTCTCTTGAACTTAAGCCGTTGCCGGACCATTTAAAGTATGTGTTTTTGGGCCAAGACGAGATGTTGCCCATCATTGTTTCTTCAAGTCTCACGGCACAAGAGGAAGAGAAGCTTGTGAGGGTGTTACGAGAGTACAAAACAGCCATAGGGTGGACCTTGGCCGATATTAGGGGAATTAGCCCCACCACTTGCATGCACCGCATACTTCTTGAGGAGGGGGCTAAACCATCTAGAGAGGCTCAACGCCGTCTCAACCCTCCAATGATGGAAGTTGTGAAGAAGGAAATAATCAAGCTTTTAGATTGTGGAGTGATCTATCTCCGATAGCCGTTGGGTTTCACCAACTCAAGTCGTTCCCAAGAAGTCTGGAGTTACTGTTGTCAAGAATGAAGAAAACGAGCTTGTGCCTACACGAATTCAAACTGGATGGCGAGTGTGCATTGAGTATAGGAAGCTCAATGCCACAACAAGGAAAGATCACTTCCCTTTGCCATTCATCGACCAAATGCTTGAAAGGTTAGCCGGTCATGCTTTTTATTGTTTTCTTGATGGATATTCTGGATATAACCAAATTGTGATAGCCCCGGATGAACAAGAAAAGACCACCTTCACGTGTCCCTTTGGAACTTTTGCTTATCGTTGCATGCCATTCCGTTTATGCAATGCACCCGCCACTTTCCAAAGGTGTATGGTAAGTATCTTCTCCGATTTTGTTGAAAAGATTATTGAGGTATTTATGGATGATTTCAGTGTATTTGGGGATTCTTTTGACCATTGTTTGGATAATCTGACTTTGATCTTGCAAAGATGCGTTGAAACTAACCTTGTTCTCAATTGGGAAAAGTGTCATTTTATGGTGAAACAAGGCATAGTTTTGGGGCACATCATATCCGAACAAGGTATTGAAGTTGATAAGTCCAAAATAGATCTTGTACGTCACTTACCCTCTCCCACTTCGGTGAGGGAGGTTCGTTCTTTTCTTGGCCATGCAGGATTCTATAGGCGATTTATCAAGGATTTCTCTAAAATTGCCCAACCTTTGTGCCGTCTATTACAAAAAGAAGTGGCCTTCGAGTTCAATCAAGAGTGTGAGATGGCATTCAAAACCCTCAAGGAGAAGCTCACTTCGGCCCCCATCATCATGCCACCTGATTGGAGCCTTCCGTTCGAGCTTATGTGCGATGCATCCGACTATGCACTTGGAGCTGTTTTGGGACAAAGAAAGGACAAGCAGCCGCATGTTATATACTATGCTTCTCGGACCCTGAACGATGCCCAATTGAACTACTCCACAACGGAAAAAGAACTTCTTGCTGTTGTCTTTGCTTTAGATAAGTTTCGTTCCTATTTAATTGGCACTAAAGTGATTGTTTATACTGATCATGTAGCTTTGAAGTACTTGCTAACAAAGAAGGAAGCAAAACCTAGGCTTATTCGTTGGATGCTTCTTCTTCAAGAGTTTGACATCGAGATCCGAGATAAGAAAGGAAGTGAGAATGTGGTGGCTGACCACCTAAGCCGAATGCTCCATGATGACCATGCCGTGCCTATCCCTGAGACTTTCCCCGATGAGCAGCTGCTGTCCATTGAGGTAAGTGAACCATGGTATGCCGATTTGGTTAATTTCTTAGTGTCTAAACAAGTTCCGAGCACTCTAAGCAAGCACCAATGTGATAAATTAAGAAAGGATGCACGTTTTTATGTGTGGGATGATCCCTATTTGTGGAAGTATTGCTCTGACCAGATTTTGCGTAGGTGTGTGCATGATGGTGAAGTTCATTCGATTTTAAAATTCTGTCACACTTATGCTTGTGGTGGCCATTTTGGCACCCAAAGGACGGCTTTAAAGGTTCTTGAATGTGGTTTTTATTGGCCCACTTTGTTTAAAGATGCTAGAACTTTTTGTCTAACCTGTGATCGATGTCAAAGAACGGGAAATATAGGGGCCAAGGACCAAATGCCGCAGCAACCTCTCTTCTTTGTGGAAATTTTCGACGTTTGGGGTATTGATTTCATGGGTCCTTTCCCTCCCTCTTTTGGTTTCACTTATATCTTGCTAGCTGTTGATTATGTTTCAAAATGGGTGGAAGCAAAGGCCACCCGTACTAACGATTCTCAGGTGGTTGCAGATTTTGTGAAAACTAACATTTTTGCTAGGTTTGGGATGCCCCGAGTTCTAATCAGTGATGGAGGTTCTCACTTTTGCAACCGCACCATTGAGGCTTTGCTAAAAAAGTACAACGTTACGCATAAGGTTTCAACACCTTATCATCCTCAAACCAATGGGCAAGCCGAGGTGTCAAATAGGGAGATTAAGCAAATCCTAGAGAAAACCGTGGGGCCATCAAGGAGAGATTGGAGCTTACGCTTAGATGATGCATTGTGGGCATATCGAACGGCCTACAAAACTCCCCTTGGCATGTCACCTTTTCGGCTCATTTATGGGAAGCCATGTCATTTGCCCGTCGAGTTAGAACATAAGGCACATTGGGCTGTGAAGACCTTCAACATGGACATAGATGCGGCTGGGGTTCATAGAAAGCTACAATTAAATGAACTCGAGGAGATTAGGCACGAGGCATACGAGAATGCTCAAATTTACAAGGACAAGACGAAGGCTTACCATGACAAGATGCTTCGTACCAAAACATTCTCAAAAGGGCAGCGAGTGTTACTTTTTGATTCTCGACTTCGTTTATTCCCCGGTAAGCTACGTTCTAAGTGGATTGGACCTTTTGTTGTTACTAATGTTTTTCCCCATGGTGCAGTCCAAATCCAAAGCTTGAAAACCGGCCAAGAATTCAAGGTGAATGGACACCGTTTGAAGCCCTACTATGACTTGTTCGAGGAGCATGTGGTGGAGGAGACAACTCTCCATGCCGTGGGCTCCAAGGATGTTTGAGAGATGGGATTCGTCCGGCTGCACGACGTTAAAGCAAGCGCTTCTTGGGAGGCAACCCATGCATTCAACAAAGAGCTTTTGGATGATCCGGCATTATAACCAGGTGTTTATGTTCCTAAACCCTACTCTTTGTTGATTTTACTTTGCAATTCATGTTTTATTTGCTGTTTGTTTGTTTTGTGTGAGTTTATGTTTGCCACATTGAGGACAATGTTTGATTTAAGTGTGGGGGGGTAAACAAGTGTTTTTTGCATGAATTTCGTGGGTTTTATTCACCTATCACTTGCAATGTTGTTTTTCACTGTTTTTATGTGTTTTTAGTGTGTTTTGAAGCATTTTAGTGTGTTATGACATAAAAATCCGAAAATTTCATAAAAACTTAAAAAATTGTTTTGAAAAAGCCAAAAAGATTTGTTTTTGTGTGTTTGTTTGTGTCCTAGGATACCTTCCAACCCAATGATGAGGATTTGGTTTTTAATTGCATGACGGTTAAGGAAAGTTGTAAACATGGATGGAAGTTTGATATACCTTTGGTTTATGCTTGGTTGTCGTTGTTGTTTATGAATTCACATTTAATTACAAAGAAAAAAAAAATCAGTTTTTGTAACATGCTTGATGTGAAAATTAGCTTGACACTCAAATTAACCCTCTTGTTGTAGATTGTAGTATAGATGCAAGTAGGGATCGTTCTGGACCGGGGATTAGGAGGGCTTGCTAAAACCTCTAAACTGACTCTAAAACATAAAAACAAAGTTAAAAACGTAAGGAAAGACGCACAAGACTCAAAACAAGTCCAAAAGACTCAAAACGGGCTGAAAACACTCAAAACTGCCTAAAAACACTAGTTAGGCAGTTTCTGACCTTAAATGAACTTTGGACGAAAATATGATTTTGGTTTGACTCAAAACCACTCAAAACATCAACAAAACATATTTAAGACACTTTAGAACAAGAAAATAAATGGGGGGTTTTGATTTGGACGAATTTAAAGCTAAAACAAACAGAATGTAAAATTAGCAGATTTGGAGCAAAACAACTTAAGAACGTTTTTGGGACTCAAATGGGTTATGGATTAGCTAGAGGTCCGTTTTTCACACATGACACACTTGCACATAAATCGATTTCCAATTGCTTTTCAATGAATTATGAAGCCCAACACCCCAAATTAACCGTGATGCACAAATTAATCCTCAGATTTTCCTTGAATCATTGAATTGGATGAATGCATGCGACAATCCAAATTATTCTCTAAAAGTTCTCTACATGAATGCATAATAGAGATACAGTCAGAAATCATTAAGTTCCATGAAAATCATAAGTGTTGGCGAGACATTCGTAACTATGAATGCATGATACGTTTGTCAAGAATTCAATTAACGCGATTGTTTATAAGCAACCTCCACTACTTGTGACTATGAACTTGTAACGATTAGGTGAAACTCATTCATAATCTAGCATCAAATCTGTGCATGAAAACCAAGTATGCATCCTTAATCAACATACACAAATAAGTTATCAATCAAATAGTTAATTGAATTGCATTGAAAAACTCATCAAATCACAATTGAAAGCAATCGATTTATTTCACAAGCATGTTCATGGCTACAAACTTCCCCCTAGCTAACTAGGGATTTAGCCACTCATGGCTGCAACAAAATCAGAGAATAAGAAATTGAACATAAACATAAGACAAACTACACCTAGAATGCTCCAACGCTCAAGCCTTTGCATCCAAGAGTAGTCTTCTCTTCCTTCTTCTCCTTGCTGCGGCACAAGGTGTTTTGGGTGGTTATGGAGGTGGTTTGATGGAAGGGATGGATGATTAGGATGGTGGAAGGCTGCGGCTAAATGTATGGATGGGTGGTGTTTGTGGCTGAGTGGGGGTGGAATGGCTGTGATGGATGGAATGTTTGGATGGTGAATGGAATGGGTGGTAGAATGAGAGATAGCTGCGGCACCAGAAGGAAAATATATATATGTGCCCTTAAAAACCCTAAGTTAGGTTTCCCAATCCAATTGCTAACTTAAAAGACCAAAACCAAACAGAAAAGGGACCCCAAGGGTGCGGCAAAGGCTTTTGGGAAAGGGAAAGGTCTTCCAAAGAAAGGGAAACCTCCCTCCTTGCACGGCAAGGAAGGGAGAGGGCAGGGATGTGTGCGGCAAGGGTTCTTTGATGTGGGAAAGGTCTTATTTTGTGCTGAAACTTAGAGACTTTTAAGATTAGGAAAGGTCAAAACCAAAAGAGGAAACCCTGGCTTAACTTTCCTACTCCAAGTAGGAATCCTTGTCCTTCTAGGAATCCTCATTTGAGTAGGAATCATCTTTCAACTAGGAATCCTATTTCACTTAGGAATCCTTCTTCCATTAGGAATCCTTCTTCAATTAGGAATCCTTCTTCAATTAGGAATCCTTTCATCTTCAAGTCTTCAACTTCGTTCATTCCTTTAACTCCATTATGCTCCAAAAAGGCTCCAAAATGCACCTTATTGCTTCATAGGCCCTTTTAACCTACAAACACACGAACTCAACTCAAAACACTAAAATAACTAACAAATAACAACGTAAATGCATGAGAACAAGCATACTAAGTCGCATAAATATGCTTCTATCAATGCTTGAAGGAAGGAACTCAAATTAACGCTACAAACTTGTGAGACTTGAGCCTAAACGTTCTTTGGAGAGTTAAAAATCTGTGCATTCACTGTTTTCTAAAGTCGTTGCATGATCTCATTATTCTTTGCTTGGTTACTACTTAGAAGGCATTTCATCATTTAGTTCCAAATACTAGAACTCATATCCATTTCGTTCAAAGCATGATGTTGATTTACATAACACACGAGCAAGATGAAGTTGTGTACTGAACCAAGAGCCAAAAAGCCTACCCCCGTGCATTGCGTTTAGGTTTAACCCCGTTGAGCCTTGTTTAGCCTATTTCTTTGTTAACCCACATCATCCTCACCAAGCCTAGAATAGGACCATCCATACCCTTGTTCTTGAAGCATAATAAGCATGACTTAAAGGGAATTCTTTTTGAGTAACATGTTGCAGAAAACAAGTGTGGGGGAAAGGATTTGTGTGTGTATGCCAAAGTTCTTGGCTAGAAAAACAAAAAAGAAAAGAAAAATTCGTATGAAAAGAGAAGAGAAAAAGAAAAGTTGTGAAAAGAATGAAAAAGAGTTGAAAATTTTGTGAAAAAGAGCTCTAAAGTGTTGATTGTTGAAGAAAGGGTCCAAAAAGTTGAATTAGGCCCTAAGTGTTGCATGAATCTTCCCTTGTGTTTAAAAGTTGATTTCTGCATTCTAACATGAATTCCAAGTGTCAATTTCATTACTTTGCTTGCCATTGCCTAAAGAACGTTCGTTTATCCTTACCTTTCTTTGTTAGCCAATACCCCTTAAGCCCCGTCACAACCCTTGACTTCAATCTTGAGTGTTGTGTGTTTCAATTTGTGGAGTTTGGAATTGGTATGAGCATATGGTGTCACTGGTTCTCGAGTCTAAGTAGTAGCATTCCATTCATGAGATCATATTTAAACATGCTTAATAACTCCAGAAAATGCTTTCTTTGTCATAAACATATGTGAGTATTTGTTTTCATTTTTTCATCAATCTTCTCACATATAACTAGTGTAGGGTGTGGAGTCAGAAAATCTGTGTGAAAAAGAGTGTATCTTGTAAGGAATTGGGTGAATTCTCTAAGGCATGTTACTACATTCAAATCATTGTTTTAATTGATTAAATGCGAGCTAATAAGTGACGACTGTGATTAAGTATGTGCTCGAGCGTAAGGATGACTAAAATCTATGTGAATGATGATCTTTGACATGTCATGTGTGTTGGAAATCCCTGAGGAAAACGTTGGAAGGTTTAGATTGTGTTTTGTTTTGTTTCGTTTTGCTCGAGGACTAGCAAAAGCTAAGTGTGGGGGAATTTGATATGAGCATATTTATGCGAATTAGTTGGCTTGTTCTCGTGCATTTATGTTAGTTATTTGTATTTAATTTAGTATTTTAAGCTATTTTCGTATGTTTGTAGGTCCCAAGGGGTAAAGTATCAAGAAAGTGCATTTTGGAGCCTTTTGGAGCTGTTTTGGGCATGGAATGGATAGCTTATGAATGGAGCAAGGTGGATGGACGAAATTGAAGATCAAAAGAGCCTAGAAGGATGTTAGAAGTCAGTTTGGAAGCATAAAAGACACAAAATCAGCATCTCCTACAAAAGTGGCGTTTTGTCCCCTTTGTGTTCCCTCCTTGTCTCCGTTGGTGCAACAATTCCCCTTGCCATGTTTCCCTATCCTTAAACCAAGTAAAACACTTCCCTTATCCCTTTAGGATCCAGCCACACATCCCACACCACCTTTCCTTCCTTGCTTCACAAGAAAGACACAATCCCTTGCCTTCTAGGACAAAGCCGCAACTTCCTTCTTCTCTTTCCTTTCTTGCCGTTCAAGTTTCATGTTTGCCTTTTAATTTAGGACCTAAAACAGCAAGGAAACCCTTTTCCTTGCCTTGTTAGACCTTTCCCTTTTATTTCTTTCCCTTGCCGCAAGTAACTTACCTTTTCCTTGCACTTTCTGTCCATGCCGCAAATCCATACCCAATTCCCTTAGGTTTCTGATTTTAATTCCTATTTGCCTTTAGGTTTTGGTTTAGTTTTTGTTTCCTAGAATGCCCAAACCGTGCCTTAACCTCTCCCCTATATATATGACCCCATGCTACACCAAACTCAATCATTCACATAACCATTCACTCATTCACACACTTTCAGCCCAAAACCTCCCTTTGCCGCAGACTTTCACTCCCAAAAACTCACATCCCTTCATCCAAACACATCCATACCCATCTTAGACCTTTGTGCCGCAGCAAGGTGGAGAGGAAGGAGCCTTGGACGTTTCAAGCTTGAAGATTGGAGCATTCTAGGTGTACTTCGTTCTTAATTTCAATGTTTACTTTATTATTCTCTAATCTTGTTGTGACTAAGAGTGGCTAAGCCCCCTACTTAGCTAGGGGGAATTCAAAGCCATGAACATGCTTGAGATATGAATTGATTTCTTCTAATTGTGACTTGATGAATCGTGAATGCAATTCAATTAACTGTTTTATTCATAACTTGTTCTTGTATGTTGATTGAGGATGCATACTTAGTTTTCATGCAGGAATTTGATGCTAGAATGTAAGGGAGTTTCACCTAATCGTTATGAACTTACATTCACAAGTAGTGAAGGTTGCTTGTCACAATCGCGTTAATTGGATTCCTGGCAAACGTATCATGCATCATAGTTACGAATGCCTTGTCAACACTTATGATTTTCATGGAACTTAATGATCTCTAATTGTATCTCTTCTATGCATCATGTAGGGAACCGTTGGAGAATAATTTGGGTTGTCGTATGCATCATCCAATTCAATGACATAAGGAAAATCTGAGGGTTAATTAGTGCATCACGGTTAATCTGGGGTGTTGAGGTTCATGGTTCATTGAAAAGCAATTGGAAATCGATTCGTATACAAGTGTGTCATGTGTGGAGAAGGACCCTCTAGCTAGCCCATCAACCATAAAAGTTTTCAAACTTGTTTTCAAAATCTGTTTTACTTTACAAAGTCTTTGTTTTATTTTCAAATTCGTTCAAACCAAAACCCCCCCTTTTACTTTCTTGTTTTAAAGTGTCTAAAACCTGTTTTCCTTGTGTTTTCAAGTGTTTTGAGTCAACCTAAAACCAATTTTCGTCCAAAACCATTCCTAGTGTTCTAAATCTGTCTTTAAAGTGTTTTTAAACCGTTTTAAGTGTTTTTAACTTGTTTTGAGTCTTGTAAACCTTTCCAAACGTTTTTAACTTTGTTTTTGTATTTTTAGAGTCGATTAGCAATCCCTCCTAATCCCCGGTCCAGAACGATCCCTACTTGCATACTTACTACAATTGACAACAAGAGGGTTTAATTTGAGTGCTTAACTTTTATCACATCATAGTTATGAGTGGCTAAACCCCTAATTAGCTAGGGGGAAGTTTGAAGCCATGAACATGCTTGAGATATGAATTGATTCCTTCCAATTGTGATTTAATAAGTTGTGAATGCAATTCAATTAACTGTTTTATTCATAACTTGTTCTTGTATGTTGATTAAGGTGGCCAACTTAGTTTGCATGCTTGAATTTGATGCTAGAATATAAGGGAATTTCACCTAATCGTTATGAACTTGTATTCATGAGTAGTGAAGGTTGCTTGTCACAATCGCGTTAATTGAATTCTTGACAAACGTATCATGCATTCATAGTTACGAATGTCTCGTCAACACTTATGATTTTCATTGAACGTAATGATCTCTGATTGTATCTCTATTATGCATTCATGTAGGGGACCTTTGGAGAATGATTTGGGTTGTCGCATGCATTCATCCAATTCAATGAGTAAAGGAAAATCTGAGGGTTAATTTGTGCATCACGGTTAATCTGGGGTGTTGAGCTTCATAATTTATTGAAAAGCAATTGGAAATCGATTCATGTACAAGTGTGTCATGTGTGGAGAATAGACCTCTAGCTAATCCATCAACCATCAAAGTTTTCAAATTCGTTTTACAATCTGCCTAGTTTTACATTCTGTTTTGTTTTGTTTTAAATTCGTCCAACCCAAAACCCCCCTTTTACTTTCTTGTTCCCAAGTGTTTAAAATCTGTTTTGTGTGTGTTTTTAAGTACCTTGAGTCAAGCCAAAACCCTATTTTCGTCCAAAGTAGTGTTTAGAGTCAGAAACTGCCCAATTTGTGTTTTTAGGCAGTTTTGAGTGTTTTCAACCCGTTTTGAGTCTTTTGAGTTCGTTTTGAGTTCTTTGAGTCTATTCAATCGTTTTTAACTTTGTTTTTATGTTTTTGAGTCAGTTTAGAGGTTATTAGCAAGCCCTCCTAATCCCCGGTCTAGAACGATCCCTACTTGCATCTATACTACAAACTACAACAAGAGGGTTTAATTTGAGTGCTTAACTTTTATCACATCAAATTTTGGCGCCGTTGCCGGGGATTAGCAACTTTGCTAATTCCCCGTAGTTTCTTTTTGTTTCTTTTTCGTTTGTTTTTGTTTTAGTTACTGACTTTGTTTTGTTTCTTGTGTTTAGGTACTAGTTTATGACTCGAAGTTCTCAAACAGTTCGTGAGCACATCTTAGACTTTGACGACGATTTTGAGAGAACTTTGAGAAGGCAAAGAAATCAGCAAGCATCTAACCCACCCAGCCCTGAACCTGAGCTTGAAGAACACGAAGTAGAGGAGGAAGAAGTCCCCACGGCACAGATTGTAGGGGAAGCACAAGCCATGGCAGCGGACAATCGAACCATCAAAGAGCTTTCTGCCTCGGGTGTGGACAATGCCATGCCTTTATGCATCCAATATCCCACGGCTGCCCAAGGGAAGACTGAGGAGTTCGAATTGAAATCAAGCTTGTTGCATCACATTCCAAAGTACCATGGGCTGTCCATGGAGGATCTAAACAAGCACTTGAAAGAGTTTGAAGTAGTTTGTTCGAGCATGACCCCGGTGAATGTAGATGGCAGCATCTTGAAGATGAAGGCTTTTCCATTCTCTCTAATGGACAAAGCTAAAGATTGGTTGTATGAACTAGCACCTAGGACGGTTACATCTTGGGAAAGTATGAAACGAGCATTCTTGGAGAAGTTTTTCCCAACTTCAAGAGTCATTCTCTTGAGGAAACGGATTAGTGGCATCCAACAAAATCAAGGTGAATCGTTTCCTGCATATTATGAACGTTTTAAAACTCTTGTTGCTTCTTGTCCACAACACCAAATGAAGGAGGAGCTACTCATTCAATATTTCTACGAAGGACTCCTCCCCATTGAACGCCAAATGCTAGATGCCTCAGCGGGTGGTGCATTGGTGGACAAGACTCTGGTGGCTGCCAAGACTCTAATTGCAAACCGAGCCCACAATGCACAACAATATGAAGGTGTTGGACAAAGAGAGGGCCCACGGCAACAAAGTGTGAATGAGGTAAATGCAATTTCTGAAATTCAATCACAATTAGCTAATCTTACCTCTCTTGTGTCTCAGGTTGTAATTGGATCAAAACCACAAGAAAACCAAGTTTGTGGCGTGTGCTCCATCCAAGGGCATCCATCCGATAAGTGCCCACAGTTGATTGAGAATGGAGGATCGGAATCTGCCAATGCTATTGGATTCCAAGGCCAAAACCAAACCCAATACGATCCATACTCGACTACGTACAACCCCGGATGGAGAGAGCATCCTAACATGAAGTGGAGAGAGCCCCAACAACCTGCCCCACAAGGGGGATTTCGGCAAAACCCCCTGGGTTTACACGGCCATATCCACAAAATCAACCACCCCCGGCCCAATCTAACTCAGGTTCGTCTTTTGATAATGCTCAAGTTATTCAGTTACTCACCACTTTGTCACAGGGAGTGCAAAATCGAGCTAAAGAGGTGGATGAATTGAAGAAACAAATGGGACAGATGGCTGAATTCATGGGGCAATTCAGTAGAGAACAAGGTAAGCTACCTAGTTCGACGAATGTGAATCCGAAGGGAGGATTCGAATCTGCCAAAGCCATCACGTTGCGTAGTGGAAAGGAAGTTGGAATTGAGTCCAACACTCCCAAATCTGCCCAAAAAGAGGATGACAAGCTGCAAGAAGAGGAGGAAAGCACAAACACACCCACGGCAAGGCTGAAACACCCTTTGCCGCAGGCCCCTATTGATAGGAGCATATTTATGCGACTTAGTTAGCTTGTTTTCGTGCATTTATGTTGATTATTCGTATTTAATTTAGTATTTTAAGCTATTTTCGTGTGTTTGTAGGTCTCAAGGGGTAAAGTATCAAGAAAGTGCATTTTGGAGCCTTTTGGAGCTGTTTTGGGCATGTTTTGGATATTTTATGCTTGGAGCAATGTGGATGGACGAAATTGAAGATCAAAAGAGCCTAGAAGGATGTTAGAAGTCAGTTTGGAAGCATAAAAGACACAAAATCAGCATCTCCTACAAAAGTGGCGTTTTGTCCCCTTTGTGTTCCCTCCTTGTCTCCTTTGGTGCAACAATTCCCCTTGCCATGTTTCCCTATCCTTAAACCAAGTAAAACACTTCCCTTATCCCTTTAGGATCCAGCCACACATCCCACACCACCTTTCCTTCCTTGCTTCACAAGAAAGACACAATCCCTTGCCTTCTAGGACAAAGCCGCAACTTCCTTCTTCTCTTTCCTTTCTTGCCGTTCAAGTTTCATGTTTCCCTTTTAATTTAGGACCTAAAACAGCAAGGAAACCCTTTTCCTTGCCTTGTTAGACCTTTCCCTTTTATTTCTTTCCCTTGCCGCAAGTAACTTACCTTTTCCTTGCATTTTCTGTCCATGCCGCAAATCCATACCCAATTCCCTTAGGTTTCTGATTTTAATTCCTATTTCCCTTTAGGTTTTGGTTTAGTTTTTGTTTCCTAGAATGCCCAAACCGTGCCTTAACCTCTCCCCTATATATATGACCCCATGCTACACCAAACTCAATCATTCACACAACCATTCACTCATTCACACACTTTTAGCTCAAAATCCTTTCTTGCCGCAGCCCTCAGAAACTGATTTTAAAGTAAAACAAAGTTTGAAAACGTTTTTGGGAAGTTGGATGGATGATGGGCTAGCTAGAGGCTCTTTCTCCACACATGTTATGTATGCAAACGAATCGATTCCCAGTTACTCCTTCATTTGAATCATGAATGACAATGCCCCAAGTTAACCGTGACATCACTAATTAACCATCAGATTTTCCTTGAGTTATTGGATTGGATGACATCATTCGACAACCCAAAGCATTCTTCGAAAGTCCCCTACATGACATCATAATAAAGATACAATCAAAGATCATTACGTTCAATGAAAATCATAAGCATTGACAAAGCACTTGTAACTATGACATCATGTCACTCATGCTAGGAATTGAACTTAACGCGATCGTGATCAACGACCTTCACCACTTATGAGTATAAGGTTGTAACGATTATGTGAAACTCCCTTGTACTCTAGCATCAAATTCATGCATGCAAATTAAGTGTGCACCCTTAACCCACAAACATAAATAAGTTATCAATCAAACAGTTAAGCCAATTGCATTCACAACTCAAGAATTCGTAACTGAAACTTATCAATACATATTGCACCCATAATCATGGCTTTGAAATCACCCCTAGCCAAAAAGGGGTCTAGCCACTCATGTTCACAGCAAAACAACAAGAATTTAATTTAATCATTTATAACAAAGAAAGAATTACACCTAGAACGCTCCAACGATCCAAAGCTTGAAGAACAAAAACGTCCAAGGTCTTCCTTCTTCTCCTTTGCTGCGGCATAAGTGGTTGAGGGAGGTTTAGGATGTGTTTTGGGGTCAGGGATGTAAGGGAAGTGTGGCAAGAGTGTGTAGATGGCTGAATGTGTGTAAGGTTGTGTGAATTAGTGAATGGATGGTGGAATGGTGGTTTAGGGTGCTGCAAAGGTCCATATATATAGGGAATAGGTAAGGCACGGTTTGGGATTTATTTAGGAAACTTATTTACTCCAAAACCTTAGGGGAAAAGAAGAATTAAAATCAGAACCTAAGGGGAAAAGGTAAGGGACTTGCGGCAAAGAGGAAAGAAAAAGGGAAAGGTGCGGCTGGAACAAGGAATGATGTTTCCTTGCTGTTTTGGGTGAGAACATGTCCTAATTTGAAAGGAAAAAGGAAATGTTGGCGGCAAGGTAGGAAAGTGGTGTGGGATGTGTGGCTGGATCCTAAAGGGATAAGGGAAGTGTTTTACTTGGTTTAAGGATAGGGAAACATGGCAAGGGGAATTGTTGCACCAAAGGAGACAAGGAGGGAACACAAAGGGGACAAAACGCCACTTTTGTAGGAGATCCTGATTTTGTGTCTTTGCAAATCACAAATCTGCCCAAAAAGAGGATGACAAGCTGCAAGAAGAGAAGGAAAGCACAAACACACCCACGGCAAGGCTGAAACACCCTTTGCCGCAGGCCCCTATCACTCCTCCTTCGGCATAACAAGGTAAGTTGGGTTCAAATTCACTACGTACTAATCTGCCCGATGTTCCTTTTCCTCATAGGTTCCTACAACCAAAGAAGGATGAGAACGAGAAGGACATTCTTGAAACATTCCGGAAAGTGCAAGTAAACATCCCGCTCCTTGATGCACTTAAGCAAATTCCGAAGTATGCCAAATTTCTCAAAGAACTTTGCACAACAAAGAAGAAACGTTCAAACAAAGAGGTAGTAAAGGTAAGTGAGAATGTTTCAGCGGTCTTGCAACGCAAACTACCTCCCAAATGCAAGGACCCAGGTAGCTTTACTATCCCTTGTGTAATTGGCAATACAAGGTTCGAACATGCCATGTTAGATTTAGGTGCATCTATTAACGTCATGCCCTATTCAGTTTATGCATCAATGAATCTAGGTGAGCTAAAGAATGATGGGGTTATTATTCAATTGGCCGATCGTTTTAACGCTTATCCAAAGGGTGTTTTGGAGGATGTTTTGGTGCAGGTTGACCACTTAATCTTTCCGGCCGACTTCTATGTACTTCAGATGGAAGATTCGGCCCATTCTTCCCCAATGCCGCTTCTCCTTGGAAGGCCCTTCATGAAAACTGCCCAAACCAAGATTGATGTGGCCAAGGGAACGTTAACTATAAAGTTTGGTGGTGATAAGATTAAATTCAATGTTTCTAAATCTGTAGAGACTTCTAATGCTATTCATTCTTGTTTTGCTATTGATAAGATAAAAACTATAGGGCAAGAATGTTCAGCACTGATAGGAGCATATTTATGCGATTTAGCTTGCTTGTTTCTTGGCATTTTAGTAGTTAGTTTCCATGTAATTTAGTATTTTAAGTCATTTTCGTGTGTTTGTAGGTTTCAAGGGTCAATAAGGCAAAAAGGTGCATTTTGGGGCCTTTTGGAGCATTTTTGGCCAAGTTTGGATAGCTTATGCATGAAGCCAAAGGGATGGACGAAATTGAAGACTTGATGAGGCTAGGATTGTGTTTGAAGACTGAAGAATTAATTCAAGAAAGTCAAGGAGCTTTGAAAGAAGGAAAGAAATCAGCCAAGTTCCTTGTTTTGGCCTAAACCTTTCCTATTCTCAAATGCATTAAGTTCCAGCCATAATTAAGGTTCCTAGTCAATTTGGGACAATTAATATTTGACCCTAAATGACTTTAGACTTGCTCTAAATCCTTGCCGCACCCCTTTACCCTTTTCTCTCCAAAATCTGAAACATATCTTACATTCCCTTTCCTATTCTTCCAAAAATCAGTAACCCAATCTTCTTTCCCTTTCTTTTTCCTCCAAATCAGCACTTAAATTCAGATTTCCTTTTCTTCAAAATCCTTGCCGCACAAGGTTACCTTTTCTCATTTAATTTTGAGACACAATCACATCAAAATCTGCATCAAATCTCCTTTCCCTTTTTCTCTAGTCAATGCCGCACCCTACATTCCCTTTTCTTTGGGATTTCTGATTTTAATTCCCCTTTCCCTTAAAATTTTGGAGTAAATGTGTTACCTAAATAAGTCTAATTCGTGCTCCCTCTTAACCCTATAAATAACACCCCTTGCCGCACCCTTTAGAGACCATTCCATCATCCATCCTTCACCATAACCTACCTACATCCATCCACCACCACAATTCACCACAAATCACCACCAAACACCCTTGTGCCGCAGCAAAGAAGAAGGAAGGAGACTCTTGGACGTGCTTGCCATTCAAGACGTTGGATTGTTAGAGCGTTTCTAGGTGTACTCTATTCTTTGTTTATGTTTAAGTTCAATTATCTTTGCTTTGCTGTGAACATGAGTGGCTAAAACCTTATTTAGTTAGTAATGTGAATATAGTTAAGCACACAAATTAAACCCTCTTTTTATCAATTGTAGTATATGTATAAGTAGGGATCGTTCTTGGCCGGGGATTAGGAGGGATTGCTAATCTAATGTAAACTGACTCAAATTGACAAAATAAGACTCAAAAGACTCTAAATAGGCTAGTATGACTCAAAACAGATTCTAGATACTCAAAACAGCAACTAGGACTCCACTTGGACGAAAATTGAAATAAACTTGACTCAAAACACACAAAAACACAAACTAGGACAGATTCTAACCTAATTGACTCAAATAAGTAAAGGGGGATTGGTTTTAGAGTGAATTAAGACTAAAACAAGCAGAAACTAGAAACTAGGCAGATTCTGACGAATTTGGGTTCTAGGGATGGATGGTGACTTAGCTAGAGGTTTCCTTATCCACACATGAATTATATGCATATGAATCAACTTCCAGTTACGTTTTCATTGAATTAAGAATGACAATGCCCCAGATTAACCGTGTCAATCACTAATTAACCCTCAGATTCTCCTAATTTCATTGAATTGGACGGACAACGCATCTACAACCAAATTATTCTCATCAATTTCCCTACATGACATCATAATAGAGACACAATCAAAGATCATTAAGTTCATTGAGAATCATAAGCATTGACGAGGCATTCATAACTATGACATCATGTTACTCACACCAAGAATTGAACTTAACACGATTGATCCAGCAACCTTTACTACTTGTGAACATAAGTTTGTAACGATTATGTGAAACTCACTTATATCCTAGCATCAAATTCATGCATGCAAATTAAGTGTCGACCCTTAACCAACAAACACAAATAAGTTCTAATTCAAACAGTTAAGCCAATTGCATTCATAACTCAAGAATCTGTAACTGAAACTTATTAACTCATAACGCACATAAAATCATGGTTTCAAAGTAGCCTCTAGCTAAAAACAAGTTTAGCCTCTCATAATTACAGCAAGAACAAGATAAATTATATTAAACATCATAAACATAAGGTAGAAAACACCTAGAACGCCCAGCGATCAGATTTGGTGCAAGCACGCTCCAAGGCTGTTTCTCCTCTCCTTCCTCCTTGCTATGGTGCGGCACAAGTGGCTAGGGGTGGTTATGGATGTGTGAAGGTGGTGTGGATGGGTGGTGGGTGCGGCAAAGGGTGGTGGAAGGTGTTTAGAATGGCTGAAATATGAAGGGACTTGAGGCAGGATGTGAATGGGTGAATTTGGGGCTGTGAATGGTGTAGAATGAGTGCGGCATATGTATGTATTTATAGGGGAGAGGTAGGCACGGCCAGAGAGGGTTTCCAAGGTAGTTTAGGAGTAGGAAATCTCAAGGAATTAGGGATAAGGGTGCGGCACAATCAGATTGGCCTTCTAGAATGAGGTCTAGGCGCCAGAAATATAGGGAATGTGCAGCACATGCTCTAATTCAGATTAGCACGTTTTTAGGCTTCTAGAACCTCCAAATTTAGGTGATAAGATCAGATATGAACCCCCTTATTTGGCTAAAAATATGGAAAGATAAGATAAGGCAAGGATAAGATAAGATAAGGTGATAAGGTTAGAGATAATGTTCCTTTTTTCTTGCTTTTATCTTATCTTTCTGAACTTGAATTTAATTCTCCACCTTTCTTGGCTTATTCCAAGCCTTCCTTTCTTCAAATTCGTCCATCCTCAAGCCTCCATGTTTGCACTATCCAATCTTGGCCCAAAAATGCTCTAGAATGCTCCAAATTGCTTCTTTTTGTCACTTTGACACTTAGGACCTGAAATTGGACGAAAATAACTTTAAACACTATAATTAACATAGTTTAGCTAACTAAATGCAAGAAAACAAGCTAACTAAGTCGCATAAATATGCTCCTATCAAATTCCCCCACACTTAGCTTTTGCTAGTCCTCGAGCAAAACAAACAAACAAAACATAATCTAGACCTTCCAACGTTCGCCTCAGGGATTTCCAACGCACATGACATATTAAAGATCATCACAATCATAGATTTTAGTCATCCCCACCCTCGAGCACATACTTAATCACAGCCACCATTCATTAGCTCGCATTTAACCATTTAAAACAATGTTTTGAAAGTAGTAACATGCCTTAGAGAATTCACTCAATTCCTTACTGTTTCACTCTTATTTTCACTCAGATTTTCTAACTACACACCCTATACTAGGTATATGTGAGAAGATTGATGTAAATATGAAAACGAACACTCACATATGTTTATAGCAAAGAAAGCGATTTCTGGAATTATTAAGCATGTATAGATATGATCTCATGAATGGAATGCTACTACTTAGATGCAAGAACCAGGGATACCATATGCTCATACCAATCCCAAACTCCACATTATTGGCCACACAACACTCAAGATTGAAGTATAGGGTTGTAACGGGGCTAAAGGGTATTGGCTAACAACGAAAGGTAAGGGAAACAAACGTTCTTAAAGCAATAGCAAGCAAAGCAATGAATATGACACTTAGAACTCCCTTTTGAATGCAGCCACAAACTTTGACATACTAGGGCAAGAATCATACATAATTAGGGCCGAATACAACTTTTTGGACCCTTTCTTCAACCATCAACACTTGTGAGCTTATTCTCACTTATTTTGAACACTTTTCACACTTTTTCACATACTTTTCTTTTTCTTTTCTTTTTCTCACGAATTTTCTTCTTTTTTTTGGTTTTTTTTTTTTTTTTTTTTTTTTTTTTCTTTTTTTTCTTTTCTTTCCTTTGCCGTGCCTTTTTGTTTTGCTAGGCACACACATACTCACGTTGAAACCCTTCCCCCACACTTATTTGCTGCCCAATAATGAACCAAGGGAATTCACTCTAGGTCATGCTTCACTACGCCTTAAGAACAAGGGTAAGGATGGTCCTATTCTAGGCTAGGTAAGGATGATGTGGGTTAACAAATAACATAGGCTAAACGAGGCTCAACGGGGTTAATCCTACAAAACATAATGCACAGGGGTAAGGCTTTTTGGCTCTAGTTCACTACACAACTTCATCTTGTTTATGTGTTATGTAATTCAATTTCATGCTTTGAATGAAACGGATATGAGTTCTAGTATTTGGAACTATATGATGAAACGCCTTCTAAGTCCATCAACCATCCCATTCCTCAAATTTGTTTTAAAAGTTGTTTAGTTTTAGAATCTGTTTACTTTTGCAATCTGTTTTGTTTGTTTTTAGTTTTAAATTCGTCCAAATCAAAACCCCCCATTTACTTTCTTGTTCTAAAGTGTCCTAAACTTGTTTTGTTGATGTTTTGAGTGGTTTTGAGTCAAACCAAAACCATATTTTCGTCCAAAGTTCATTTAAGGTCAGAAACTGCCTAATTAGTGTTTTTAGGTAGTTTTGAGTCTTTTGCACTTGTTCTGAGTTATTTGAGTCTTTTGTTACGTTTTTAACTTTGTTTTTATGTTTTAGAGTCAGTTTAGAGGTTTTAGCAAGCCCTCCTAATCCCCGGTCCAGAACGATCCCTACTTGCATCTATACTACAATCTACAACAAGAGGGTTAATTTGAGTGTCAAGCTGATTTTCACATCAAATTTAAGCACCAAGGATGCATCAAGAACCCTCAACGACGAGGGAATGGGAGTGAAGTGATGTGAAAATTAACTTGACACTCAAATTAAACCCTCTTGTTGTAGATTGTAGTATAGATGCAAGTAGGGATCGTTCTGGACCGGGGATTAGGAGGGCTTGCTAAAACCTCTAAACTGACTTAAAAACATAAAAACAAAGTTAAAAACGTTTGAAAAGACTCAAGGAACTCAAAACAAGTGCAAAAGACTCAAAACAGCTTGAAAACACTCAAAACTGCCTAAAAACACTACTTAGGCAGTTTTTGACTCTAAACACACTTTGGACGAAATTAGGGGTTTGGTTTGACTCAAAAACACTTAAAACATCAACAAAACATATTTAGAACACTTTGAAACAAGAAAGTAAAAGGGGGGTTTTGATTTGGACGAATTTAAAAGAAAATAAACAGATTGTAAAACTAGGCAGATTTTAGAGAAAACAATGTTGAAAACGTTTTGGAACTCAGATGGTTGATGGATTAGCTAGAGGTCCATTCTCCACACATGACACACTTGTACATGAATCGATTTCCAATTGCTTTTCGATAGATTATGAAGCCCAACACCCCAAATTAACCGTACGTGCACAAATTAACCCTCAGATTTTCCTTATGTTATTGAATTGGAAGAAGAGCATACAACAACCCAAGTTATTCTCCAACAGTCCCCTACATGAGTGCATAGAAGAGATACAGTTAGAGATCATTAAGTTCCATGAAAATCATAAGTGTTGACGAGGCATTCGTAACTATGAGAGCATGATACGTTTGCCAAGAATCCAATTAACGCGATTGTGACAAGCAACCTTCACTATTTGTGAATATAAACTTGTAACGATTAGGTGAAACTCATTTATATTCTAGCATCAAGTTCATACATGAAAACTAAGTATGCATCCTTAATCAACATACAAGAACAAGTTATGAATAAAAACAGTTAATTGAATTGCATTCACAACTTAACGAATCACAATTGGAAGAAATCAATTCATATCTCAAGCATGTTCATGGCTTCAAACTTCCCCCTAGCCAATTAGGGGTTTAGCCACTCATAACTACAACAAAATTAGAGAATAAAGAAGTAGACATTGAAAACAAGAAGGAATTACACCTAGAAGTCTCCAATCTGCAACCTTGGATCACCAAGGTCTTCTTCTCCTCCACCTTGCTGCGGCACAAGGAACTTTGAATGGGTATGGATGTGTTTTGGGAGTGTGTGGCTGCGGCAGAGAGGGGAATAGATGATGGTTGCGGCTGGATGAGTCAATGGGTTGAATGGGTGAGTGAATGAATGAGAAAGAGTGCGGCTAGGGTGTGTATAAAAAGGCTTTTGGGTAACAAGGCTCAGAAATTAATTTAGGTTAGAGAATTAAATCCAAAACTTAGAGGAAATAGGGCCCAAAGTCAGAAACTTAAGGGAAAGAGAAGGGGAATTGCGGCAAGGCCTATAACTAAAGGGGAATGTGAATTAAAAGCAGAAAATAGGAAAGGGAGAGTCCCCTTGTGCGGCAAGGGTTAGAAATAAAAGGGAAAGGGTGCTATGTATGCGGCAAGGGAGAAGGGAAGTGTCTTATTGCTGATTTTGGACCTAACTCAAAAGAGGAATGTAGACTTTGGTGCGGCAAAGGTGTATAGATGAAGGGGAAGGTGCGGCAAAGGTGTCCAAAAGTCTTTAGGGTCCCCTTTGTGGCTGGAACTTAGGGAGAATTTGGTTTAGGAAAGGTCAACAAAAATAGGAAACCCTGGCTTAACTTTCCTATTCTGATGTGATAAAAGTTAAGCACTCAAATTAAACCCTCTTGTTGTCAATTGTAGTAAGTATGCAAGTAGGGATCGTTCTAGACCGGGGATTAGGAGGGATTGCTAATCGACTTTAAAAACACAAAAACAAAGTTAAAAACGTTTACAAGACTCAAAACAAGTTAAAAACACTTAAAACGGCTTTAAAACACTTTGTGGACAGATTTAAAACACTAGGGAAGGTTTTGGACGAAAATTGGTTTTAGGTTGACTCAAAATACTTGAAAACACAAAGAAAACAGATTTTGGACACTTTAAAACAAGAAAGTAAAAGGGGGGGTTTTGGTTTGAACGAATTTGAAAATAAAACAAAGACTTTGTAAAGTAAAACAGATTTGAAAACGAATTTGAAAACTTTGATGGGTGATGAGCTAGCTAGAGGGTCCTTCTCCACACATGACACACTTGTACATAAATCGATCTCCAATTGCTTTTCAATGAACCATGAACCTCAACACCCCAGATTAACCGTACGTGCACAAATTAACCCTCAGATTTTCCTTATGTCATTGAATCGGAAGAAGAGCATACAACAACCCAAATTATTCTCCAACGGTCCCCTACATGAGTGCATAGAAGAGATACAGTTAGAGATCATTAAGTTCCATGAAAATCATAAGTGTTGACGAGGCATTCGTAACTATGAGAGCATGATACGTTTGCCAAGAATCCAATTAACACGATTGTGACAAGCAACCTTCACTACTTGTGAATATAAGTTTGTAACGATTAGGTGAAACTCCCTTATATTCTAGCATCAAATTCCTGCATGAAAACTAAGTATGCATCCTCAATCAACATACAAGAACAAGTTATGAATAAAACAGTTAATTGAATTGCATTCACGATTCATCAAGTCGCAATTGGAAGTAATCAATTCATATCTCAAGCATGTTCATGGCTTCGAATTCCCCCCTAGCTAAGTAGGGGTTTAGCCACTCATAGTCACAACAAGATTAGAGAATAATAAAGTAAACATTGAAATTAAGAACGAAGTACACCTAGAATGCTCCAATCTTCAAGCTTGAAACGTCCAAGGTTCCTTCCTCTCCACCTTGCTGCGGCACAAAGGGTCTAAGATGGGTATGGATGTGTTTGGATGAGGGATGGAAGTCTAGAGAGAGTGAGGGTTGCGGCAAGAAAGGATTTTGAGCTGAAAGTGTGTGAATGAGTGAATGGTTGTGTGAATGATTGAGTTTGGTGTAGCATGGGGTCATATATATAGGGGAGAGGTTAAGGCACGGTTTGGGCATTCTAGGAAACAAAAACTAAACCAAAACCTAAAGGCAAATAGGAATTAAAATCAGAAACCTAAGGGAATTGGGTATGGACAAAAAATGCAAGGAAAAGGTAAGTTACTTGCGGCAAGGGAAAGAAATAAAAGGGGAAAGGTCTAACAAGGCAAGGAAAAGGGTTTCCTTGCTGTTTTAGGCCCTAAATTAAAAAGGGAAACATGAAACTTGAACGGCAAGAAAGGAAAGAGAAGAAGGAAGTTGCGGCTTTGTCCTAGAAGGCAAGGGATTGTGTCTTTCTTGTGAAGCAAGGAAGGAAAGGTGGTGTGGGATGTGTGGCTGGATCCTAAAGGGATAAGGGAAGTGTTTTACTTGGTTTAAGGATAGGGAAACATGGCAAGGGGAATTGTTGCACCAAAGGAGACAAGGAAGGAACACAAAGGGGACAAAACGCCACTTTTGTAGGAGATGCTGATTTTGTGTCTTTTATGCTTCCAAACTGACTTCTAACATCCTTCTAGGCTCTTTTGATCTTCAATTTCGTCCATCCACCTTGCTCCATTCATAAGCTATCCATTCCATGCCCAAAACAGCTCCAAAAGGCTCCAAAATGCACTTTCTTGATACTTTACCCTTTGGGACCTACAAACATACGAAAATAGCTTAAAATACTAAATTAAATATAAATAACTAACATAAATGCAAGAGAACAAGCCAACTAATTCACATAAATATGCTCATATCAAATTCCCCCACACTTAGCTTTTGCTAGTCCTCGAGCAAAACGAAGCAAAACAAAACTAAATAAAGTAAACAAAACAAAACACAATCTAAACCTTCCAACGTTTTCCTCAGGGATTTCCAACACACATGACATATCAAAGATCATCATTCACATAGATTTTAGTCATCCTTACACTCGAGCACATACTTAATCACAGTCGTCACTTATTAGCTCGCATTTAATCAATTAAAACAATGATTTGAATGTAGTAACATGCCTTAGAGAATTCACCCAATTCCTTACAAGATACACTCTTTTTCACACAGATTTTCTGACTCCACACCCTACACTAGTTATATGTGAGAAGATTGATGAAAAAAATGAAAACAAATACTCACATATGTTTATGACAAAGAAAGCATTTTCTGGAGTTATTAAGCATGTTTAAATATGATCTCATGAATGGAATGCTACTACTTAGACGCGAGAACCAGTGACACCATATGCTCATACCAATTCCAAACTCCACAAATTGAAACACATAACACACAAGATTGAAGTTTAAGGGTTGTAACGGGGCTAGGGGTATTGGTTAACAAAGAAAGGTAAGGATAAACAAACGTTCTTTAGGCAATGGCAAGCAAAGTAATGAAATTGACACCTGGAATTCATTTTAGAATGCAGAAATCAACTTTTAAACACAAGGGAAGATTCATGCAACACTTAGGGCCTAATTCAACTTTTTGGACCCTTTCTTCAACAATCAACACTTTAGAGCTCTTTTTCACATATTTTCCACTCTTTTTCATTCGAATTTTCTCTTTTTGCACACAAATACACAAAAATTAACTCCCCCACACTTGTTTTCTGCAACATGCTTACTCAAAAGAATTCCCTCTAAGTCATGCTTTACTATGCTTCAAGAACAAGGGTATGGATGGTCCTAATCTAGGCTAGGTGAGGATGATGTGGGTTAACAAAGAAATAGGCTAAACACGGCTCAACGGGGGTAATGCTAAACATATTTGCACGGGGGATGGCTATTTGGCTCTTGGTTCACTACACAACTTCATCTTGATTATGTGTTATGTACTCAATACCATGCTTTGAATGAAACGAATATGAGTTCTAGTATTTGGAACTAAATGATGAAACGCCTTCTAAGTAGTAACCAAGCAAAGAATAATGAGATCATGCAACGACTTTAGAAAACAATGAATGCACAGATTTTTAACTCTCCAAAGAACGTTTAGGCTCAAGTCTCACAGGGTTGTAGCGTTAATTTGGGTTCTTTCCTTCAAGCATGTTACAAAAACTGATTTTTTTTCTTTTGTAATCAAATGTGAATTCATAAACAACAACGACAACCAAGCATAAACCAAAGGTATATCAAACTTCCATCCATGTTTACAACTTTTCTTAACAGTCATGTAATTAAAAATCAAATTCTCATCATTGGGGCGGAAGGTACCCTAGAACACAAACAAACACACAAAAACAACTCTTTTTTTTTTGCTTTTTCAAAACAATTTTTCAAATTTTTATGAAATTTTCGGATTTTTATGTCAAAACACACTAAAATGCTTCAAAACACACTAAAAACACATAAAAACAGTGAAAAACTGATATGAGCATATTTATGCGAATTAGTAGGCTTGTTCTCGTGCATTTATGTTAGTTATTTGTATTTAATTTAGTATTTTAAGCTATTTTCGTATGTTTGTAGGTCCCAAGGGGTAAAGTATCAAGAAAGTGCATTTTGGAGCCTTTTGGAGCTGTTTTGGGCATGGAATGGATAGCTTATGAATGGAGCAAGGTGGATGGACGAAATTGAAGATCAAAAGAGCCTAGAAGGATGTTAGAAGTCAGTTTGGAAGCATAAAAGACACAAAATCAGCATCTCCTACAAAAGTGGCGTTTTGTCCCCTTTGTGTTCCCTCCTTGTCTCCTTTGGTGCAACAATTCCCCTTGCCATGTTTCCCTATCCTTAAACCAAGTAAAACACTTCCCTTATCCCTTTAGGATCCAGCCACACATCCCACACCACCTTTCCTTCCTTGCTTCACAAGAAAGACACAATCCCTTGCCTTCTAGGACAAAGCCGCAACTTCCTTCTTCTCTTTCCTTTCTTGCCGTTCAAGTTTCATGTTTCCCTTTTAATTTAGGACCTAAAACAGCAAGGAAACCCTTTCCCTTGCCTTGTTAGACCTTTCCCTTTTATTTCTTTCCCTTGCTGCAAGTAACTTACCTTTTCCTTGCATTTTCTGTCCATGCCGCAAATCCATACCCAATTCCCTTAGGTTTTTGATTTTAATTCCTATTTCCCTTTAGGTTTTGGTTTAGTTTTTGTTTCCTAGAATGCCCAAACCGTGCCTTAACCTCTCCCCTATATATATGACCCCATGCTACACCAAACTCAATCATTCACACAACCATTCACTCATTCACACACTTCAGCCCAAAACCTCCTTTTGCCGCAGCCCTCACTCTCTCTAAACTTCCATCCCTCATCCAAACACATCCATACCCATCTTAGACCCTTTATGCCGCAGCAAGGTGGAGAGGAAGGAACCTTGGACGTTGCAAGCTTGAAGATTGGAGCATTCTAGGTGTACTTCGTTCTTAATTTCAATGTTTACTTTATTATTCTCTAATCTTGTTGTGACTATGAGTGGCTAAACCCCTACTTAGCTAGGGGGGAATTCGAAGCCATGAACATGCTTGAGATATGAATTGATTTCTTCCAATTGTGGCTTGATGAATCGTGAATGCAATTCAATTAACTGTTTTATTCATAACTTGTTCTTGTATGTTGATTGAGGATGCATACTTAGTTTTCATGCAGGAATTTGATGCTAGAATGTAAGGGAGTTTCACCTAATCGTTATGAACTTACATTCACAAGTAGTGAAGGTTGCTTGTCACAATCGCGTTAATTGGATTCCTGGCAAACGTATCATGCATCATAGTTACAAATGCCTTGTCAACACTTATGATTTTCATGGAGCTTAATGATCTCTAATTGTATCTCTTCTATGCATCATGTAGGGAACCGTTGGAGAATAATTTGGGTTGTCGTATGCATCATCCAATTCAATGACATAAGGAAAATCTGAGGGTTAATTAGTGCATCACGGTTAATCTGGGGTGTTGAGGTTCATGGTTCATTGAAAAGCAATTGGAAATCGATTCGTATACAAGTGTGTCATGTGTGGAGAAGGACCCTCTTGCTAGCCCATCACCCATCAAAGTTTTCAAAATCGTTTTCAAATCTTTTACTTTACAAAGTCTTTGTTTTACTTTCAAATTCGTTCAAACTAAAACCCTCCTTTTACTTTCTTGTTTTAAAGTGTCCAAAATCTGTTTTCTTTGTGTTTTCAAGTGTTTTGAGTCAACCTAAAACCAATTTTCGTCCAAAACCTTCCCTAGTGTTTTAAATCTGTCCACAAAGTGTTTTTAAGCCGTTTTAAGTGTTTTTAACTTGTTTTGAGTCTTGTAAACCTTTCCAAACGTTTTTAACTTTGTTTTTGTGTTTTTAGAGTCGATTAGCAATCCCTCCTAATCCCCGGTCCAGAACGATCCCTACTTGCATACTTACTACAATTGACAACAAGAGGGTTTAATTTGAGTGCTTAACTTTTATCACATCAAATTTTGGCGCCGTTGCCGGGGATTAGCAACTTTGCTAATCCCTCGGTTTTTCCCCTTTGTTTCTGTTCGTGTCTTTTGTTTTAGTTTCTGTTTTGTTTTGTTTATTTTACTTTTGATATTTGATTTAGTTTTCTTTCTTTGATTTCAGGTACTAGAGAAGTAAGACATGGCAATTGCTAATATTCAAGCTCAAATAGCGAACTTTATTTCTCAATTGTCGCAGCACACCGAAAGGACTTCAATGCAAAATGTCCCTACATTTGGATATCCAGCTTATCAACAAGGTTGGGAGAGTGACAATACCTGGAGTGATCATTCAAACACTATGTGGTGGGAACCTCAACAAGTTCCACAAGAAGGATATTGGCAGCCATATGAGGAGTTTTATGCAACGCCTATGCAACCACCACAACCTTCCCCTCAAGAAGCCCAAACAAATTCAGGTTCGTCGATGGATTATGATCAAATTCTTGATGTACTAACCTCTTTGGCACAGGGACAGGAAAATCAAACCAAAGAATTGCAAAATCAAACCAAGGAGATGGGCAATTTGCAAAATGAAATGGGCGAATTGAAAATTCAACTTGGCGAAATGGTAGAATTCATGGAACAAATTCAAGAACAAAGTTGCATAGAGGTTGGAGATGAGCCCACGACGTCCAAACCAAGTCAAAATATGGATGAACAGTGGCTGCTTGAGGAAGAGGAAGATGACAAGAACACGGCAAGTTGGGAACCACCTTTGCCGCAGCCTACCCTTGCTCCACCACCCTTGCCGCAACCTTTCAAGGACCTTCCACCATCCAATTCAGGTAAGGCAGTTCCATATTCAATACTTTCTGACCCTATTCCCCCAAATGTACCTATTCCTTGTAGGTTCATACAATCCAAACAAGAAGAGGGTGAAGAAGGCATCTTCGAAACCATTCCAAACATTCAAGAGAAAGAAGTGGCTGAGGAATGTCTAGAATTCGTCAAAGAGGATGTACTTGAGACAACAATTCCCGAAGAAGTTAGATTCTATGACACGGGACAAGTCACAACCCTCACAATAAATCTGGCCAAATGCAACAGCCCCTCAATTTCTCCATGGTGCAGCAAGGATGTGCTTCCTAAAACTTTCGAAGTTGTGTTTGTTCTTGAGTTCTTGTTGGATCACACAGGTAAGCCACCTCCCCGAATTCCAATTTTGTTTTATACTAACATGTTGTTGGTGATTCAAGCACCTACTCTTGAATTTAAACCGTTACCGGATCATTTCAACTACCATCTTCCATTCAAGGATAAAAGAGAAGTATCGTCCGGCTGCACGACGTTAAAGCAAGCGCTTCTTGGGAGGCAACCCATGCAATCAACAAAGGAAGACCGAGAAAGCACTCCATTTCCAGATTTGCGTCCCTAAACCCTTCTCTTTGTTGTTTATATTCTGCCATGCTTATTGTGTTTTGTTTGTTGTTTGTTTGTTTTCTTTTGTGTGAGTTTATGTTTGCAACATTGAGGACAATGTTTGATTTAAGTGTGGGGGGGTAAACAAGCTGTTTTTGCATAAATTTCGTGGGTTTTATTCACCTATCACTTGCAATGTTGTTTTTCACTGTTTTTATGTGTTTTTAGTGTGTTTTGAAGCATTTTAGTGTGTTTTGACATAAAAATCCGAAAAATTCATAAAAATTTGAAAAATTGTTTTGAAAAAGCAAAAAAAAAAGAGTTGTTTTTGTGTGTTTGTTTGTGTTCTAGGGTACCTTCCAACCCAATGATGAGGATTTGATTTTTAATTGCATGACTGTTAAGGAAAGTTGTAAACATGGATGGAAGTTTGATATACCTTTGGTTTATGCTTGGTTGTCGTTGTTGTTTATGAATTCACATTTGATTACAAAAGAAAAAAATCAGTTTTTGTAACATGCTTGAAGGAAAGAACCCAAATTAACGCTACAACCCTGTGAGACTTGAGCCTAAACGTTCTTTGGAGAGTTAAAAATCTGTGCATTCATTGTTTTCTAAAGTCGTTGCATGATCTCATTATTCTTTGCTAGGTTACTACTTAGAAGGCGTTTCATCATTTATTTCCAAATACTAGAACTCATATCACTTTCATTCAAAGCATGATATTGATTTGCCTAACACACGAACAAGATGAAGTTGTGTAGTGAACCAAGAGCCAAACAGCCATCCCCCGTGCAATTATGTTTAGGTTTAACCCCGTTGAGCCTTGTCTAGCCTATTTTCTTTGTTAACCCACATCATCCTCACCTAGCCTAGAATAGGACCATCCATACCCTTGTTCTTGAAGCATAGTAAAGCATGACTTAAAGGGAACTCTTTTTGAGTAATATTATGCAGAAAACAAGTGTGGGGGAAGGGATTTTTGTGTGTTTGTGTGCCAAAAGAAAAAAAAAATTCGTATGAAAAAGAAAAGAAAAAAAGAAAAGTTGTGAAAAGAATGAAAAAGAGTTGAAAATTATGTGAAAAAAAACTCTAAAGTGTTGATTGTTGAAGAAAGGGTCCAAAAAGTTGAATTAGGCCCTAAGTGTTGCATGAATCTTTCCTTGTGTTTAAAAGTTGATTTCTGCATTCTAACATGAATTCCAAGTGTCAATTTCATTACTTTGCTTGCCATTGCCTAAAGAACGTTTGTTTATCCTTACCTTTCTTTGTTAACCAATACCCCTAGCCCCGTTACAACTCTTAAACTTCAATCTTGTGTGTTATGTGTTTCAATTTGTGGAGTTTGGAATTGGTATGAGCATATGGTGTCACTGGTTATCGCGTCTAAGTAGTAGCATTCCATTCATGAGATCATATTTAAACATGCTTAATAACTCCAGAAAATGCTTTCTTTGTCATAAACATATGTGAGTATTTGTTTTCATTTTTTTCATCAATCTTCTCACATATAACTAGTGTAGGGTGTGGAGTCAGAAAATCTGTGTGAAAAAGAGTGTATCTTGTAAGGAATTGGGTGAATTCTCTAAGACATGTTACTACATTCAAATCATTGTTTTAATTGATTAAATGCGAGCTAATAAGTGACGACTGTGATTAAGTATGTGCTCGAGCGTAAGGATGACTAAAATCTATGTGAATGATGATCTTTGATATGTCATGTGTGTTGGAAATCCCTGAGGAAAACGTTGGAAGGTTTAGATTGTGTTTTGTTTTGTTTCGTTTTGCTCGAGGACTAGCAAAAGCTAAGTGTGGGGGAATTTGATATGAGCATATTTATGCGAATTAGTTGGCTTGTTCTCGTGCATTTATGTTAGTTATTTGTATTTAATTTAGTATTTTAAGCTATTTTCGTATGTTTGTAGGTCCCAAGGGGTAAAGTATCAAGAAAGTGCATTTTGGAGCCTTTTGGAGCTGTTTTGGGCATGGAATGGATAGCTTATGAATGGAGCAAGGTGGATGGACGAAATTGAAGATCAAAAGAGCCTAGAAGGATGTTAGAAGTCAGTTTGGAAGCATAAAAGACACAAAATCAGCATCTCCTACAAAAGTGGCGTTTTGTCCCCTTTGTGTTCCCTCCTTGTCTCCTTTGGTGCAACAATTCCCCTTGCCATGTTTCCCTATCCTTAAACCAAGTAAAACACTTCCCTTATCTCTTTAGGATCCAGCCACACATCCCACACCACCTTTCCTTCCTTGCTTCACAAGAAAGACACAATCCCTTGCCTTCTAGGACAAAGCCGCAACTTCCTTCTTCTCTTTCCTTTCTTGCCGTTCAAGTTTCATGTTTCCCTTTTAATTTAGGACCTAAAACAGCAAGGAAACCCTTTTCCTTGCCTTGTTAGACCTTTCCCTTTTATTTCTTTCCCTTGCCGCAAGTAACTTACCTTTTCCTTGCATTTTCTGTCCATGCCGCAAATCCATACCTAATTCCCTTAGGTTTCTGATTTTAATTCCTATTTCCCTTTAGGTTTTGGTTTAGTTTTTGTTTCCTAGAATGCCCAAACCGTGCCTTAACCTCTCCCCTATATATATGACCCCATGCTACACCAAACTCAATCATTCACACAACCATTCACTCATTCACACACTTTCAGCCCAAAACCTCCTTTTGCCGCAGCCTTCACTCTCTCTAAACTTCCATCCCTCATCCAAACACATCCATACCCATCTTAGACCCTTTATGCCGCAGCAAGGTGGAGAGGAAGGAACCTTGGACGTTTCAAGCTTGAAGATTGGAGCATTCTAGGTGTACTTCGTTCTTAATTTCAATGTTTACTTTATTATTCTCTAATCTTGTTGTGACTATGAGTGGCTAAACCCCTACTTAGCTAGGGGGGAATTCGAAGCCATGAACATGCTTGAGATATGAATTGATTTCTTCCAATTGTGGCTTGATGAATCGTGAATGCAATTCAATTAACTGTTTTATTCATAACTTGTTCTTGTATGTTGATTGAGGATGCATACTTAGTTTTCATGCAGGAATTTGATGCTAGAATGTAAGGGAGTTTCACCTAATCGTTATGAACTTACATTCACAAGTAGTGAAGGTTGCTTGTCACAATCGCGTTAATTGGATTCCTGGCAAACGTATCATGCATCATAGTTACAAATGCCTTGTCAACACTTATGATTTTCATGGAGCTTAATGATCTCTAATTGTATCTCTTCTATGCATCATGTAGGGAACCGTTGGAGAATAATTTGGGTTGTCGTATGCATCATCCAATTCAATGACATAAGGAAAATCTGAGAGTTAATTAGTGCATCACGATTAATCTGGGGTGTTGAGGTTCATGGTTCATTGAAAAGCAATTGGAAATCGATTCGTATACAAGTGTGTCATGTGTGGAGAAGGACCCTCTTGCTAGCCCATCACCCATCAAAGTTTTCAAAATCGTTTTCAAATCTGTTTTACTTTACAAAGTCTTTGTTTTACTTTCAAATTCGTTCAAACTAAAACCCCCCTTTTACTTTCTTGTTTTAAAGTGTCCAAAATCTATTTTCTTTGTGTTTTCAAGTGTTTTGAGTCAACCTAAAACCAATTTTCGTCCAAAACCTTCCCTAGTGTTTTAAATCTGTCCACAAAGTGTTTTTAAGCCGTTTTAAGTGTTTTTAACTTGTTTTGAGTCTTGTAAACCTTTCCAAACGTTTTTAACTTTGTTTTTGTGTTTTTAGAGTCGATTAGCAATCCCTCCTAATCCCCGGTCCAGAACGATCCCTACTTGCATACTTACTACAATTGACAACAAGAGGGTTTAATTTGAGTGCTTAACTTTTATCACATCAAAAACAACATTGCAAGTGATAGGTGAATAAAACCCACGAAAATCATGCAAAAACAGCTTGTTTACCCCCCCCCCCCACACTTAAATCAAACATTGTCCTCAATGTTTCAAACATAAACTCACACAAAAGCAAACAAACAAACAACGAATCAAACTCAATAAATATGGCAGAATAGAAACAACAAAGAGAAGGGTTTAGGGACGCAAATCTGGATGTGGAGTGCTTTCTCGGTCTTCCTTTGTTGATTGCATGGGTTGCCTCCCAAGAAGCGCTTGCTTTAACGTCGTGCAGCCGGACGATTCCTCGATTTAAGCTCCATTGGTGCCCACAGCATGGAAGGGAATGGCCTTCACGACATACTTCTTAAAACGTCTAGGCATTGAATCCTTGAATGGAAGCGGATAGTGATCCTTTCTGTTTTTGGTGTTTTGCTTCCTTACGTCAAGGTGAACTTTCTCACCACCTTTTGTTCGATTAAGTCCCTGCACCAAAGAAGGTAACAACCTATTAGTCGAAATGGGAATTGATTTTGGATTTGGAGACTTACCCATGTATTGCATTGAAGTGGCAGATTTGTCAAGAATTGCACAATGGTTGCTCTCGGCTAGATTGGGCTTTTTGAGGGTTGTGACCTAATTTCCTACTCCAATTCCTTCTTCTTTGGTGGGTTGAAATCCATTCTGCTTGATTAGTGATGAACATTCCTGCCTTATATCTTTAATTACATTAATAGCACAACAAGAATGAACATCATTAGTATGCTCAACTGATTCAGAAATTTTAAAATTAATCATATCACCACCAAATTGCATCGTTACTGCTCCTTTAGCCACATCAATCTTAGTGTTGGCTGTTTTCATGAAAGGTCGTCCAAGTAAGAGTGGCAGTGATGGAGAGTGGGCGGTTTCCCCCATGTCAAGCACATAAAAATCTGCAGGAAAAATCAAATGGTCTACCTGCACAAAAACATCCTCCAAAACTCCTTTTGGATATGCGTTAGATCTATCGGCCAATTGAATAACAACACCATCCTTTTTGAGCTCTCCTAGATTCATAGATGCATAAACAGAATATGGCATGACATTAATTGATGCACCTAAATCTAGCATAGCATGTTCAAACTTAGTATTTCCAATAACACAAGGAATCGTGAAACTACCCGGATCTTTGCATTTAGGTGGTAGTTTTCTTTGTAAGATCGCAGAAACATTCTCACTTACCTGGACCACTTCTTTCTCCCGAATCCGTTTCCTTGTTGTACAAAGCTTCTTCAAAAACTTGGCATACTTGGGAATTTGCTTAATTGCATCAAGAAGCGGAATATTGACATGCACTTTCCTAAACGTCTCTAGAACATCTTTTTCCTCCTCTTCGTTCTTTGATTGCATAAATCTGCTAGGAAAGGGTACATTGGGTGGAATAGGGTTAGAATTAATCAAATTTGGACCCAACTTACTTGTGTTGGACGTTTTGGGAGGTTTAGGTGCACTAGAAGGCTGCGGCAAGGGTGCATCACCCTTTGCCGTGGCTTCCTCTTGTTCTGCCTTTTCTTGTAACAACTTTCCGTCCTCCTTTTGGGCAGATTTGGACGGGTTGGGGTCAGATCCAACTTCTTTTCCGCTTCGCAAGGTGATGGCTTTGACAGATTCGAAGCCTCCCTTCGGATTCACATTCGTCGTACTAGGTAGCTTACCTTGTTCTCTAATCTGTCCAAGAAACTCAGAAATCTGCCCAATTTGTTTCTTCATGTCCATCATCTCCTTCTCATTATTTGCTATCCGATTGTCTTGTTTTTGTAACCCCTGCGAAATAGAGGTTAGTAACTGAATAGCTTGATCACTTCCCATGGACGTACCTGAGTGAGATGAGGCAGAAGTTTGTTGGGCTTGTTGTGGTGCATACGGCTTGGTATAAATTCCAGGGGGGTTTGGCCGAAATCCCCCTTGTTGGGCTGCTTGTTGTGGCTCTCTCCATTTGAAGTTTGGATGGTCCCTCCATCCGTGGTTGTAAGTATTCGAGAATGGATCGTATTGGGTTTGGTTTTGGCCTTGAAATCCAATAGAATTGGCAGATTCCCATCCTCCATTCTCAATCAACTGTGGGCATGTCTCGGATTGGTGACCTTGGATGGAGCACACGCCACAAACTTGATTTTCTTTTGGTTTTGATCCAACAACCTGAGACACAAGAGCGGTAAGATTAGCTATTTGTGATTGCATTTCAGAAATTGTACTTACCTCATTCACACTGTGTGGCCGTGAGCTCCCCCTCTGTCCAACACCTTCATATTGTTGTGCGTTGAGTGCTCGGTTTGCAATGAGAGTCTTGGCAGCCACCGGAGTTTTGTCAACCAACGCACCACCCGCTGAGGCATCTAGCATTTGGCGTTCAAGAGGAAGGAGTCCTTCGTAGAAGTATTGAATGAGCAGCTCCTCCTTCATTTGATGCTGTGGACATGAAGCTACAAGAGTTTTAAAACGTTCATAATAAGCTGGAAATGATTCACCTTCATTTTGTTCGATGCCACTAATCCGTTTCCTCAAGAGAATGACTCTTGAAGTAGGGAAAAACTTCTCCAAGAATGCTCGTTTCATACTTTCCCAAGATGTAACCGTCCCAGGCGCTAGTTCATACAACCAATCTTTAGCCTTTTCTAAGAGAGAAAAGGGAAAAGCCTTCATCTTCAAAATGCTGCCATCAACGTTCACCGGGGTCATGCTTGAATAAACAACTTCAAACTCCTTGAGATGTTTGTTTGGATCCTCCATGGACAGCCCATGGTACTTTGGGATGTGATGCAACAAGCTTGATTTCAACTCAAACTCTTTGGTCTTCCCTTGAGCTGCCGTGGGGTATTGGATGCATAGGGGCATGGCATTGTCCACACCCGAGGCGGAAAGCTCTTTGATGGTTCGATTATCCGCTGCCATGTCTAGGACAACTCGTGCCGTGGGGACTTCTTCCTCCTCCACTTCGTGTTCTTCAAGCTCAGGTTCAGGGCTAGGTGGGTTAGATGCTTGCTGATTTCTTTGCCTTCTCAAAGTTCTCTCAAAATCGTCGTCAAAGTCTAAGATGTGCTCACGTACTGGTTGAGAACTTCGAGTCATAAACTAGTACCTAAAAACAAGAAACAAAACCAATTCAGAAACAAAAACACACGAAAAATAAACAAAAAGAAACAACGGGGGATTAGCAAAGTTGCTAATCCCCGGCAACGGCGCCAAAATTTGATGTGATAAAAGTTAAGCACTGAGTGCTTAACTATAATCCACATCAAATTTTGGCGCCGTTGCCGGGGATTAGCAACATTGCTAATCCCTTTTGTTTATTCTCGTTTGTTTTTAGTCTATTTGCTGATTCTTGTTATTTTCTTTGTTTTTCAGGTACTAGTTTATGACTCGAAGTTCCCAAACTATTAGTAAGAACATCTTGGACTTTGACGACGATTTTGAGCGAACTTTGAGAAGGAAAAGAAAGACCCCAGAACCTGATCTACCTAGTTCAAGTTCTGAGGTTGAAGTTGAGGAACAAGAAGAGGCCGAATCTGAGGAGATAGAGGAGGCCGAGTCTGAGGAAGTGATGGCTGCAGATAATCGAACAATCAAGGAGCTTTCTGCTTCGGGATTGGACAATGCCGCACCCCTATGCATCCAATACCCCGCAGCTGCTCAAGGCAAGACCGAGGAGTTCGAGTTGAAGTCAAGCTTGCTGAACCACATTCCCAAGTACCATGGGTTGTCCATGGAGGATCCAAACAAGCATTTGAAAGAGTTCGAAGTGGTGTGTTCAAGCATGACTCCTGTCAACGTCGATGGAAGCATATTGAAGATGAAGGCTTTTCCTTTTTCTCTCTTGGAAAAAGCTAAGGATTGGTTGTATGAGCTAGCCCCCGGAACTGTCACATCTTGGGAGAGCATGAAACGGGCGTTCTTGGAGAAGTTCTTCCCAACTTCTCGAGTCATTCTTTTACGCAAAAGGATTAGTGGAATTGAGCAAAATGAAGGTGAATCTTTTCCTACTTATTATGAACGTTTTAAATCACTTGTTGCTTCATGTCCACAGCACCAAATGAAGGAGAAGCTTCTTCTTCAATATTTCTACGAGGGACTTCTACCAATTGAACGTCAAATGCTAGATGCCTCAGCGGGAGGAGCTTTGGTGGACAAGACACCCACGGCTGCAAAGATTTTAATTGCTAATCGAGCTTTGAATGCCCAACAATACGAAGGCGTTGGACAAAGAGGGCCCCCACGGCACAAAGAAGTGAATGAGGTGAGTGCTATTTCCGAACTTCAAAATCAAATGGCTAACCTTACTACTCTTCTTTCTCAGGTTGTGGAAGGTCCAAAAGTACAAAGTGTGGCTGCGTGTGGCGTGTGCTCCATGCAAGGACATGTTACGGACAAGTGCCCTCAATTGATTGAGAATGGAGGGTGGGAATCCCTCAATGCCGTGGGGTTTGGGAATCAATACCAACCAAGGAATGACCCTTTTTCCAATACTTACAATCCCGGTTGGAAAGATCATCCCAATTTCAAATGGCGAGAACCCCAACAAGGCCAACATCAAAGTGCATTTAGGCAACCACCCCCGGGTTTCTATCAAAAGCCGTTTGTACCAACTCAACCCCAAGCACAACCTGCCCAAAACAAATCAGGTTCTTCTATTGATAATGATCAAATTTTTCAATTACTAACTTCTATGTCGCAGGGTATGCAAACTAGGGACAAGAAGGTGGACGAGTTGGAGAAGCAAGTAGGGCAGATTGCCGAGTTCATGGGGCAATTCCGAGAGCAAGGCAAGTTGCCTAGCTCAACCGTGGTCAATCCAAAAGGTGGATTCGAATCTGCCAAAGCCATAAGTTTGCGAAGTGGGAAGCAAGTCAGATCTGACCCCCAACCTTCCAAATCACGTTCTAACGAGGTGGAAGAATTGATAATTGAGGAGGAGGAGCAAAAGCAATCCACGGCAAAGGTGGATACACCATTGCCGCAGGCCCTAAGAGATCCTAACCCATCAAATCTGTCCAATAGAGGTAAGAACGTGTCAAATTCAATTCCTACTAACGTTATTCCTCCCAATCTTCCTTTTCCTAGCAGGTTTATGCAAGCTAGTAACGAAGCGAATGAGAAGGATGTTCTGGAAACGTTTAGGAAAGTTCAAGTCAACATTCCACTCCTTGATGCAATCAAGCAAATTCCAAAGTACGCTAAGTTTTTGAAGAAGCTTTGCACAACAAGGAAACGAATCCAAGCAAAGAGGTGGTTCATGTAAGTGAAAACGTTTCTGCCATGTTGCAACGAAAACTGCCCCCTAAATGCAAAGATCCGGGTAGTTTCACAATTCCTTGTGTGATTGGCAATAATCGTTTTGAAAATGCCATGTTAGACTTAGGTGCATCTATTAATGTCATGCCTTATTCAATATATGCATCTATGAACTTAGGCAAGTTGAAAAATGATGGTGTAATTATTCAATTTCGTCCATTCCTTTTGCTCCATACATATGTCCTTCATTCCAAGCTCCATTATGCTCCAAAAGACTCCAAAAGGCTCCAAAATGCACCTTACTGCTTCATAGGCCCTTTAAACCTACAAACATACGAAACTAACTCAAAATACTAGAATAACTAAGAATTAACAACATAAATGCACGAAAACAAGCATACTAAGTCGCATAAATATCCTCCTATCAGATTCCCCCACACTTAGCTTTTGCTAGTCCTCGAGCAAAACAAAAGAACAAAACAAAACACACTCTAAACCTTCCAACAATCGCCTCAGGGATTTCCAACGCACATGACATGTCAAAGATCATCATTCATATAGATTTTAGTCATCCTTACACTTGAGCGCATACTTAATCATAGTCACCACTTACTAGTTCACATTTAACCAATTAAAACAATGATTTGAATGTAGTAACATGCTTTAGAGAATTCACTCAATTCCTTACAAGATACACTCTTATTTTCACTCAGATTTTCTAACTACACACCCTACACTAAGTATATGTGAGAAGATTGATGTAAACATGAAAACGAATACTCACATATGTTTATAGCAAGGAAAGCATTTTCTGGAGTATTAAGCATGTATAGATATGATCTCATGAATGGAATGCTACTACTTAGATGCGAGAACCAGTGACACCATATGCTCATACCAATTCCAAACTCCACAAATTGAAACACACAACACCCAAGATCGAAGTCAAAGGTTGTGACGGGGCTAAGGTATTGGTTAACAAAGAAGGGTAAGGATAGACAAACGTTCTTTAAGCAATAGTAAGCAAAATAATGAAATTGACACTTAGAATTCATTTTAGAGTGCAGAAATCAACTTTTAAACATAAGGGAAGATTCATTCAACAAGAGGGTTTAATTTGAGTGCTTAATCCCCGGTCCAGAACGATCCCTACTTGCATCTATACTACAATCTACAACAAGAGGGTTTAATTTGAGTGCTTAACTTTTATCACATCATATTTATGCGACTTAGTTAGCTTGTGTTCGTGCATTTATGTTACTTGTTCGTAGTTAATTTAGTATTTTAAGCTATTTTCGTGTGTTTGTAGGTCCTAAAGGTTAAAGTATCAAGAAAGTGCATTTTGGAGCCTTTTGGAGCAGTTTTGGGCATGTTTTGGATAGCTTATGCTTGGAGCAATGTAGATGGACGAAATTGAAGACTTGAAGAAGGATTCCTAATTGAAGAAGGATTCCTACTCAAATAAGGATTCCTAGAAGAACAAGGATTCCTACTTGAAGAAGGAATGTTAAGCCTAGGGTTCCTATTTTGGTTTTGACCTTTCCTAAATCCAAAAATTTCCTAAATCCCAATCTAAAGAGGTTGCCACATCTTCTCATTCCCTCATACATCCTTGCTGCACTTACTTACCTCTTCTCATTCAATTTAGGACATAAGTGGACCAAAATCAGCATGTTTATCACTTTCCCTTTGTTTTCTTCCCTTGCCGCATGGGAAAGATCCTTTCCCTTTTATTCCTAAGTCTTGCCGCACATGTCCTTACTTTCCTTCCCTTTTTCCTTCAAATTTCTGACCTTTATTCACTTGCCTATTTCCTGCCGCACATCACCTTTCCTTTTCTCATTTTAATTCTGATTTCTTACCTTTTCTTGGAGGATTTGGAGTCCTAAACATTGCCTAAAATCATCCCAAACCGTGCCTTACCTATTCCCTATATATATGGACCCTTGCCGCACCTTTTGAGTCATCCATTCACTTACCTATCCATCATCCACTCCTCCATTCATTCCCACAAACACTTTCAGCCACTCTCCTTTCCTTGCCGCAGCCTACTCACTCCCCAACCATCCATCCCTTCATCCAAACACATCCATATTCTTACCCTTAGTTCTTGTTGATGTGATTTAAATTAAGCACACAAATTAAACCCTCTTTTTATCGATTGTAGTATTTAATGCAAGTAGGGATCATTCTAGGCCGGGGATTAGGAGGGCTTGCTAATCTAACACAAACTGACTCAAATAGACAAAAACAACTTAAAAACGTTCAAATAGACTTAAGGGACTCTAAACAGGTTCACAAGACTCAAAACAAACTAAAAACACTCAAAACTGCTTAAAAACACCAATTGGACAGATTCTAGACACTAGACTTAACTTTGGACGAAAATTGAATTAAACTTGACTCAAAACACACAAAAACATAAACTAAGACAGATTTTAATTAATTAGACTCAAACAAGTGAAGGGGGATTGATTTTAGAGTGACTTAAAGCTAAAACAAACAGAAACACTAAACTAGACAGATTTGGACGAATTTGGGTTTTAGGGATGGATGGTGAACTAGCTAGAGGTTTCCTTATCCACACATGAATTATATGCATATGAATCAACTTCCAGTTACGTTTTCATTGAATTAAGAATGACAATGCCCCAGATTAACCGTGTCAATCACTAAATGCAAGAAAACAAGCTAACTAAGTCGCATAAATATGCTCCTATCAAATTCCCCCACACTTAGCTTTTGCTAGTCCTCGAGCAAAACGAAACAAACAAAACATAATCTAGACCTTCCAACGTTTGCCTCAGGGATTTCCAACGCACATGACATATTAAAGATCATCACAACCATAGATTTTAGTCATCCCCACCCTCGAGCATATACTTAATCACAGTCACCATTCATTAGCTCGCATCTTAACCAATTAAAATAATGTTTTTTGAACGTAGCAACATGCCTTAGAGAATTCACTCAATTCCTCTCCGGTTTCACTCTTATTTTCACTCAGATTTTCTAACTACACACCCTACACTAGGTATATGTGAGAAGATTGATGTAAACATGAAAACGAACACTCACATATATTTATAGCAAAGAAAGCAATTTCTGGAGTTATTAAGCATGTATAGATATGATCTCATGAATGGAATGCTACTACTTAGACGCGAGAACCAGGGACACCATATGCTTATACCAATCCCAAACTCCACATTATTGATCACACAACACCCAAAATTGAAGTTTAAAGGGTTGTAACAGGGCTAGGGTAATTGGCTAACAACGAAAGGTAAGGGAAACAAACGTTCTTTAAAGCAATAGCAAGCAAAGCAATGAATATGACACTTAGAACTCCCTTTTGAATGCAGCCACAAACTTTGACACACTAGGGGAAGAATCATACATATTTAGGGCCGAATTCAACTTTTTGGACCCTTTCTTCAACAATTAACACTTGTAAGCTTATTCTCACTTATTTTGAACACTTTTCACACTTTTTCACATACTTTTCTTTTTCTTTTCTTTTTCTCACGAAATTTTCTTCTGTTTTTTTTTTTTTTCTTTTCTTTCTTTTTGCCGTGCCTTTTGTTTTGCTAGGCACACACATACTCACGTTGAAACCCTTCCCCCACACTTATTTGCTGCCTAATAACGAACCTCGGGAATTCAGTCTAGGTCATGCTTCACTACGCCTTAAGAACAAGGGTAAGGATGATATGGGTTAACAAAGAACATAGGCTAAACAAGGCTCAACGGGGTTAATCCTACAAAACATAATGCACAGGGGTAAGGCTTTTTGGCTCTAGTTCACAACACAACTTCATCTTGTTTATGTGTTATGCAATTCAATTTTATGCTTTGAATGAAACGGATATGAGTTCTAGTATTTGGAACTATATGATGAAACGCCTTCTAAGTAGCAACCAAGCAAGGAATAATGAGATCATGCAACGACTTTAGAAAACAATAAATGCACAGATTATTAACTCTCCAAATAACGTTTTAGGCTCAAGTCTCACAAGGTTGTAGCGTTAGTTTGAGTTTCTTCCTTCAAGCATGTTACAAAAACTGATTTTTTTCCTTTTTGATTAGACATGAATTCATGAATTATAACCACAATCAAGCATAAACCAAAGAGTAAATTGATAGGAGCATATTTATGCGACTTAGTTAGCTTGTTTTCTTGCATTAACTTAGCTTAATTATGTTAATTATAGAGTTTTAAGCCATTTTCGTGCAATTTCAGGTCCTTATGACAAAGTGTGCAAAAAGAGCCAATTTGGAGTGTTTTGGAGCTATTTTGGACCAAGGATGGATAGCTTATGATTCAAGCAAGAAGGATGGACGAATTTGGAGATTTAAAGGCTAGGAATCAGCTAAGAAGAAAGAAGAAACAAGTTCAAGTTCTAGAAGATAAGAGAAGAGCAAGAAATATGGAGCATTATCTCAAACATTATCCAAAACCTTATCTTATCTTATCCAAAACTACCTTATCTCATCCTCACCTTATCTTTCCATGTTTTTAGCCAAAAAGGGGGGGGGGGGTTCTTATCAGATTTTATCACCTAAAATTGGGGGTTCTAGAAGCCTAAAAACATGTAACAAATCCCTTAAACCTCTCCTACAAATCTGCCACACCCTTCTCCTACAAAGGTGGTGCCTAACCTCTTCTAGATGGTCCCAAACCTTATCCCTAAATCCCAGCCTTGTGTCTCACTTCTAGAAGCCCTAAAACCTGCTGGGAGAACATATCCTTTTCCCCTTTGGATTGTGATTGAAGTTGGCCTAATTTCTGAGGGATTTGGAGTCCAAATTCCACACTTATTTTCACTCCTTTTCCTACCTGAAATCTGCTCGAATTTCACCCTTTCCTTGGTGGTTTGGGATGCCAAATCCTTCTCCAAAACACCTTGAAACCGTGCCTTTTCAGCCCTATAAATACATAGGTGCCGCAGCTCATTCATTCACCACCCTCACATCACAAAACAACCCCCCATTCGACATACACCCGTCTCATACAGATTCATACACTCATAAGCCTCTTGTGCCGCAATTGCAAGGAGGAAGGACTTAGTGCCGTGGCTGCATCCATACTTCTAGGTGTTTTCTATCCTTATACTTCAATGTTTAATTCAATTTGCTCGTTTTAGCTAGGGGCGATTTCAAAGCCATGATTATATATGTGACATGAATTGATTATCCAGTTATTATTTCATAAGTTATGAATGTAATTTGTTTAACTGTTTGATTCAAAACTTATTCTTGTATGTGGGTTAAGGGTGCACACTTAGTTTGCATGCATGAATTTGATGCTAGAATATAAGGGAATTGCATAAAATGAACTTGTATTCATGAGTAGTAAAGGTTGCTAGTCACAATCGTGTTAAGTTAAATTCTGGGAAATGTATATGCTGTCATGTTTTCCTCGTCAATGCTTATGGTTTTCAACGAACTTAATGACCTTTGAGTATGCTATCATCAATAAGGATAATTTGGTTGGATACGTATTTGGTGTGAAAATTAACTTGACACTCAAATTAAACCCTCTTGTTGTAGAATGTAGTATAGATGCAAGTAGGGATCGTTCTGGACCGGGGATTAGGAGGGCTTGCTTATAACCTCTAAACTGACTCAAAAACATAAAAACAAAGTTAAAAACGTTTGAAAATACTCAAGAGACTCAAAACATATTCAAAAGACTCAAAACAGATTGAAAACACTCAAAACTGCCTAAAAACACCAATTGGACAGTTTCTGACTCTAAACACAATTTTGGACGAAATTAGGGTTTTGACTTGACTCAAAACACTTAAAAACACTAACAAAACATATTTTAAACACTTTGAAACAAGAAAGTAAAATGGGGGTTTTGTTTTGGACGAATTTGAAACAAACAAAACAGATTGCAAAAGTAAACAGATTCTAAAACTAAACAACTTTTAAAACGAATTTGAGGAATGGGATGGTTGATGGATTAGCTAGAGGGTCCTTCTCCACACATGACACACTTGTACATAAATCGATCTCCAATTGCTTTTCAATGAACCATGAACCTCAACACCCCAGATTAACCGTACGTGCACAAATTAACCCTCAGATTTTCCTTATGTTATTGAATTGGAAGAAGTGCATACAACAACCCAAATTATTCTCCAACGGTCCCCTACATGAGTGCATAGAAGAGATACAGTTAGAGATCATTAAGTTCCATGAAAATCATAAGTGTTGACAAGGCATTCGTAACTATGAGTGCATGATACGTTTGCCAGGAATCCAATTAACGCGATTGTGACAAGCAACCTTCACTACTTGTGAATTGATAGGAGCATATTTATGCAACTTAGTTAGCTTGTTTTCTTGCATTTAGTTAGCTAAACTATGTTAATTATAGTATTTAAAGTTATTTTCGTCTAATTTCAGGTTCTAAGTGTCAAAGTGGCAAAAAGAGACAATTTGGAGCATTCTAGAGCATTTTTGGGCCAAGATTGGATAGTGCAAACATGGAGGCTTGAGGATGGACGAAATTGAAGATTAGAAGGCTTGGAATCAGCCAAGAAAGATGGAGGATTAAATTCAAGTTCAGAAAGATAAGATAAAAGCAAGAAAAAAGGAACATTATCTCTAACCTTATCACCTTATCTTATCTTATCCTTACCTTATCTTATCTTTCCATATTTCTAGCCAAATAAGGGGGTTAATATCTGATTCTTATCTCCAAAAATTAGGGATTCTAGAAGCCTAAAAACGTGCTAAAACCTGAATTAAAACATGTGCTTCACATTCCCTATATTTCTGGCGCCTAGACCTTGTTCTAGAAGTCCTCACCCTTTGCCGCACCCTTATCCCTAATTCCTTGAGATTTCCTACTCCTAAACTACCTTGGAAATCCTCTCCAGCCGTGCCTTACCTCCTCCCTATAAATACATATGTGTGCCGCACAAATAAGACACCATCTCACAGCACAAATCACTCCCCATACATCATGCCGCAAGTCCCTTCAATTTCTGCCATTCCATACCCTTCTACCACCCTTTGCCGCACCCACCACCCATCCACACCACCTTCACACATCCATAAACACCCTCAGCCACTTGTGCCGCACCATAGCAAGGAGGAAGGAGAGGAGAAGAAGCCTTGGAGCGTGCTTGCACCCAATCTGAGTTCTGGGCGTTCTAGGTGTTTTCTACCTTATGTTTTCAATATTTAATTTAATTTCTCTTGTTCTTGCTGTAATTATGAGAGGCTAAACTCGTTTTTAGCTAGAGGCTACTTTGAAACTGATAGGAGCATATTTATGCGACTTAGTTAGCTTGTTTTCTTGCATTTAGTTAGCTAAACTATGTTAATTATAGTGTTTAAAGTTATTTTCGTCCAATTTCAGGTCCTAAGTGTCAAAGTGGCAAAAGGAAGCAATTTGGAGCATTCTAGAGCATTTTTGGGCCAAGATTGGATAGTGCAAACATGGAGGCTTAAGGATGGACGAAATTGAAGATTGAAAGGCTTGGAATCAGCCAAGAAAGAGGGAGAATTAAATTCAAGTTCAGAAAGATAAGATAGAAGCAAGAAAAAAGGAACATTATCTCTAACCTTATCACCTTATCTTATCTTATCCTTGCCTTATCTTATCTTTCCATATTTTTAGCCAAATAAGGGGGTCCATATCTGATCTTATCACCTAAATTTGGGGGTTCTAGAAGCCTAAAAACGTGCTAAAACCTGAATTAAAACATGTGCTTCACATTCCCTATATTTCTGGCGCCTAGACCTTGTTCTAGAAGTCCTCAGCCTTGCTGCATCCTTATCCTCTGATTCCTTGAGATTTCCTACTCCTAAACTACCTTGGAAACCCTCCCAGCCGTGCCTTATTGTTCCTCTATATATACATGTGTGTGCCGCACTCATTCAACACAATTCAGAACCACAATTCACTCCCACAACGTCCCTTGCCGCAACCATTCATATTTCAGCCCTTCCATCCATCTTCCACACACCTAGCCGCACCACCCATCCACCCTAAACACCACCACACCATCTTCCACCATTCTACACCATTCATAACCCCCTAAACCTGTCCACAAGTCTTGTGCCGCAGCAAAGAGGAAGGAGGACAGTCCATAGGCGTGCTTGCTGTTCAACATTGGATCATTGGAACGTCTGGGTGTTTTCTTTCTTTTATTTTCTCAATGTCTAAATTTGTTTATCTTTGTTCTGTGAGTATGAGAACTTAAACCCCCCTTGGCTAGGGGGGGATTCGAAACCATGTTTATGCTTGCTATTTGAGTGTTTTCAACCCATTCTGAGTCTTTTGAGTTTATTTTGAGGTCTTTGAGTCTATTCAAACGTTTTTAACTTTGTTTTTATGTTTTTGAGTCAGTTTAGAGGTTATTAGCAAGCCCTCCTAATCCCCGGTCCAGAACGATCCCTACATGCATCTATACTACATTCTACAACAAGAGGGTTTAATTTGCGTGTTAAGTAATTTTCACATCAAATTTTGGCGCCGTTGCCGGGGATTAGCAACTTTGCTAATCCCCCGGTTTTTCCCCTTTGTTTCTTTTCGTGTCGTTTGTTTTTATTTTCTGTTTTGTTTATTTTACTTTTGATATTTGATTTAGTTTTCTTTCTTTGATTTCAGGTACTAGAGAAGTAAGACATGGCAATTGCTAATATTCAAGCTCAAATAGCGAATCTTACTTCTCTATTGTCACAGCACATCGAAAGGACTACAATGCAAAGTGCCCCTGCATATGGTGTGCGAGGATATCGAGCCCATGAACGTCCACAAAGAGGTTGGGAGAATGTCGATACCTGGGGTTATCAAAGCCCTAATCAATCGAGAAACGACTTGTTTTCCAACACGTACAATTCAGAGTGGAGCAATCATTCAAATTCTATGTGGTGGGAACCTCAACAAGTTCAACACGAAGCATATTGGCAGCCCTATGAGGAGTTCTATTCAGAGCCTATGCCTCCCCCACAACAAATCCAACCAAATTCAGGTTCGTCCATGGATAATGATCAAATTATTCAATTACTAACCACTTTGGTGTAGGGGCAGCAAAATCAAATCACAAAAATACACAATTACACCAAAGAGGTGAAAAATCAAGCCAAGGAGGTTCAACAAGAAGAATATTGGCAGCCATATGAGGAGTTTTATGCAACGCCTGTGCAGCCACCACAGCCTCCCCCGCAAGAAGCCCAAACAAATTCAGGTTCGTCGATGGATTATGATCAAATTCTTGATGTACTAACCTCTTTGGCGCAGGGACAGGAAAATCAAACCAAAGAATTGCAAAATCAAACCAAGGAGATGGGCAATTTGCAAAATGAAATGGGCGAATTGAAAATTCAACTTGGAGAAATGGTAGAATTCATGGAACAAATTCAAGAACAAAGTTGCATAGAGGTTGGAGATGAGCCCACGACGTCCAAACCAAGTCAAAATATGGATGAACAGTGGCTGCTTGAGGAAGAGGAAGATGACAAGACCACGGCAAGTTGGGAACTACCCTTGCCGCAGCCTACCCTTGCTCCACCACCTTTGCCGCAGTCCTCTAAGGCTCATACGCAATCCAAATCAAGTAAGGTTGTTCCATATGCAATACTTTCTAACCCCGTTGCACCAAATGTGCCTATTCCTTCCAGATTCAATGAAGAAACGGGTGAGGAAGGCATCATCGCAACCTTTCCAAACATTCAAGAGAACGAAGTGGCTGGGGAATGTCTAGAATTCGTCAAAGAGGATGTACTTGAGACAACAATTCCCGAAGAAGTTAGATTCTATGACACGGGACAAGTCACAACACTACAACCACCCAATCTGGCCGAAATCTCTAATCCTCAATCTTTTGAAGTAGTGTTTGTTCTTGAATTCGTGTTAGAGCACAAAGGTAAGCCACCTCCCCGAATTTCAATTTTGTTTTATACTAACATGTTGTTAATGATTCAGGCACCTACTCTTGAGTTTAAACCATTACCGGATCATTTCAACTACCATCTCCCATTCAAAGATAAAGGAGAGGTATCGTCCGGCTGGAAGACGTTAAAGCAAGCGCTTCTTGGGAGGCAACCCATGCATTCAACAAAGAGCTTTTGGATGATCCGGCATTATAACCAGGTGTTTATGTTCCTAACCTCTAATCTTTGTTGATTTTACTTTGCATTTCATGTTTTATTTGTTGTTTGTTTGTTTGCTTTTGTGTGAGTTTATGTTTGAAACATTGAGGACAATGTTTGATTTAAGTGTGGGGGGGTAAACAAGCTGTTTTTGCATAAATTTCGTGGGATTTTATCACCTATCACTTCCAATGTTGTTTTTCACTGTTTTTAAGTATTTTTATTGTGTTTTGAAGCATTTTAGTGTGTCTTGAGATAAAAATCCGAAAATCTCATAAAAATTTAAAAAATTGTTTTGAAAAACCCAAAAAGAGTCGTTTTTGTGTGTTTGTTTGTGTTTTAGGGTACCTTCCAACACAATGATGAGGATTCGGTTTTTAATTGCATGACTGTTAAAGAGAGTTGTAAACATGGATGGAAGTCTGATTTACTCTTTGGTTTATGCTTGATTGTGGTTATAATTCATGAATTCATGTCTAATCAAAAAGGAAAAAAATCAGTTTTTGTAACATGCTTGAAGGAAGAAACTCAAACTAACACTACAACCCTCAGAGACTTGAGCCTAAAACGTTCTTTGGAGAGTTTATAATCTGTGCATTCATTGTTTTCTAAAGTCGTTGCATGATCTCATTATTCTTTGCTTGGTTGCTACTTAGAAGGCGTTTCATCATATAGTTCCAAATACTAGAACTCATATTCGTTTCATTCAAAGCATAAAATTGAATTGCATAACACATAAACAAGATGAAGTTGTGTAGTGAACTACAGCCAAAAAGCCTTACCCCTGTGCATAATGTTTTGTAGGATTAACCCCGTTGAGCCTCGTTTAGCCTATGTTCTTTGTTAACCCACATCATCCTTACCTAGCCTAGAATAGGACCATCCTTACCCTTGTTCTTAAGGCGTAGTGAAGCATGACCTAGAGTGAATTCCCTTGGTTCGTTATTGGGCAGCAAATAAGTGTGGGGGAAGGGTTACAAGTATATGAGTGTGCCAAGGTATAAAAAGGGGCACGGGTTAGAAAAGAAAAAACAAAAACAAGAAGAAGAAAATTCGTGAGAAAAAGAAAAGAAAAAGAAAAGTATGTGCAAAAGTGTGGAAAGTGTTCAAAATAAGTGAGAATGAGCTCACAAGTGTTGACTGTTGAAGAAAGGGTCCAAAAAGTTGAAATCGGCCCTAAATATTGTATGATTATTCCCCTAGTATGTCAAAGTTTGTGGCTGCATTCAAAAGGGAGTTCTAAGTGTCAAATTCATTGCTTTGCTTGCTATTGCTTTAAGAACGTTTGTTTCCCTTACCTTTCGTTGTTAGCCAATACCCTTTAGCCCCGTTACAACCCTATACTTCAATCTTGAGTGTTGTGTGGTCAATAATGTGGAGTTTGGGATTGGTATGAGCATATGGTATCCCTGGTTCTCGCATCTAAGTAGTAGCATTCCATTCATGAGATCATATCTATACATGCTTAATAACTTCAGAAATTGCTTTCTTTGTTATAAACATATGTGAGTGTTCGTTTTCATATTTATATCAATCTTCTCACATATACCTAGTATAGGGTGTGTAGTTAGAAAATCTGAGTGAAAATAAGAGTGTAAACCGTAAGGAATTGAGTGAATTCTCTAAGGCATGTTGCTACGTTCAAAACATTGTTTTAATTGGTTAAATGTGAGCTAATGAATGGTGACTGTGATTAAGTATGTGCTCAAAGGGTGGGGATGACTAAAATCTATGGTTGTGATGATCTTTAATATGTCATGTGCGTTGGAAGGTCTAGATTATGTTTTGTTTGTTTCGTTTTGCTCGAGGACTAGCAAAAGCTAAGTGTGGGGGAATTTGATAGGAGCATATTTATGCGACTTAGTTAGCTTGTTTTCTTGCATTTAGTTAGCTAAACTATGTTAATTATAGTGTTTAAAGTTATTTTCGTCCAATTTCAGGTCCTAAGTGTCAAAGTGGCAAAAGGAAGCAATTTGGAGCATTCTAGAGCATTTTTGGGCCAAGATTGGATAGTGCAAACATGGAGGCTTAAGGATGGACGAAATTGAAGATTGAAAGGCTTGGAATCAGCCAAGAAAAAGGGAGAATTAAATTCAAGTTCAGAAAGATAAGATAGAAGCAAGAAAAAAGGAACATTATCTCTAACCTTATCACCTTATCTTATCTTATCCTTGCCTTATCTTATCTTTCCATATTTTTAGCCAAATAAGGGTGTCCATATCTGATCTTATCACCTAAATTTGGGGGTTCTAGAAGCCTAAATTCGTGCTAATACAATCCATATCTGATTCCTAGCATTGTGCCGCACCAAATCTCTCTAGAACTTGTTTTTAGATGCCTTATCCTAATTCCTTAAATCCTGCAGCACTTTAGGCATTCTAGAACATCACAAACCTGTTTTAATTCCTCCTGCCAAATATCCCCATGTTTTGAGTCAGAAATTGGGTCTAGAACCCTATATTTATGGCGCCTAAAACCCTTTCTAGAAGACCTCCATTCAGCCGCACCCTTATCCCCTTATTCCTTGGGTTTCCTACTCCTAAACTAACCTAAGAACCTCCTCCCAGCCGTGCCTACCTCTCTCCTATATATACATGATTGTGCCGCACAAAATAAACACCATTCACAACCACAATTCACTCCCACAACATCCCTTGCCGCAACCATTCATAATTCAGCCCTTCCATCCATCTTCCACACACCTAGCCGCACCACCCATCCACCCTAAACACCACCATACCATCTTCCACCATTCTACACCATTCATAACCCCCTAAACCTGTCCACAAGTCTTGTGCCGCAGCAAAGAGGAAGGAGGACAGTCCATAGGCGTGCTTGCTGTTCAAGATTGGATCGTTGGAACGTCTAGGTGTTTTCTTTCTTTTATTTTCCATGTCTAAATTTGTTTATCTTTGCTCTGTGAGTATGAGAACTTAAACCCCCCTTGGCTAGGGGGGGATTCGAAACCATGTTTATGCTTGCTATATGATTCGATTACTTCTAACTGTGTTTCATAAGTTGTGAATTCAATTTACTTATCTTCATGAATTAAAACTGATTTGTGTGTGTTGGTTGAGAGTGCACGCTTAATTATCATGCATAAATTGAATGCTAGGATATAAGGGAGTTTCACCTAATCGTTATGAACTTATATTCACAGGTAGTAAAGGTTGTTGATCACAATCGCGTTAAGTAAATTCTTGGCATAAGTTTCATGCAATTCATAGTAACGAGTGCCTCGTCAATGCTTATGGTTTTCATAGAACTTAATGATTTCTGCTTGTATCTCTATTATGCAATTCATGTAGGGAACTTGTGGGGAATGCTTTGGGTTGTCTTATGCAATCATCCAATTCAATAACTTAAGGGAAATCTGAGGGTTAATTAGTGCAATTCACGGTTAATTTGGGGTGTTGAGAATTCATGGTATATTGAAACGCAATTGGAAATCGTTTTGTATGCAAGTGTGACATGTGTGGAGAAGAACCCCTTAGCTAGCTTTCCATCCATTCACTTTAATCAAATTCGTTTTAAAATCTGTTTAGTTTACAAAGTTTTTGTTTTGTTTTCAAATTCGTCAAAACCAAACCCCCCCTATTATTTTCTTGTTCCCAAGTGTTTAAATCTGTTTTATGTGTGTTTTTAAGTACTTTGAGTCAAGCCAAAACCCTATTTTCGTCCAAAGTAGTGTTTAGAGTCAGAAACTGCCCAATTTGTGTTTTTAGGCAGTTTTGAGTGTTTTCAACCCATTCTGAGTCTTTTGAGTTTATTTTGAGGTCTTTGAGTCTATTCAAACGTTTTTAACTTTGTTTTTATGTTTTTGAGTCAGTTTAGAGGTTATTAGCAAGCCCTCCTAATCCCCGGTCCAGAACGATCCCTACTTGCATCTATACTACATTCTACAACAAGAGGGTTTAATTTGCGTGTTAAGTAATTTTCACATCAGAAACCATGATTTTATGTGCGTTATGAGTTAATAAGTTTCAGTTACAGATTCTTGAGTTATGAATGCAATTGGCTTAACTGTTTAATTTAGAACTTATTTGTGTTTGATTGAGGGTCGACACTTAATTTGCATGCATAAATCTGATGCTAGGATATAAGTGAGTTTCACATAATCGTTACAAACTTATGTTCAAAAGTAGTAAAGGTTGCTGGATCAATCGTGTTAAGTATGATGTCATAGTTATGAATGCCTCGTCAATGCTTATGATTCTCAATGCACTTAATGATCTCTGATTGTGTCTCTATTATGATGTCATGTAGGGAAATTGATGAGAATAATTTGGTTGTAGATGCGTTGTCCGTCCAATTCAATGAAATTAGTGATTGACACGGTTAATCTGGGGCATTGTCATTCTTAATTCAATGGAAACGTAACTGGAAGTTGATTCATATGCATATAATTCATGTGTGGATAAGGAAACCTCTAGCTAAGTCACCATCCATCCTAAAAACCCTAATTCGTGCAAATCTGTCTAGTTTATTATTTCTGCTTGTTTTAGCTTAAAATCAATCTAAAACCAATCCCCCTTCATTTGTTTGAGTCTAATTAGTTATAATCTGTCTTAGTTTATGTTTTTGTGTGTTTTTGAGTCAAGTTTACATCAAATTTCGTCCAAGGTTGTGTCTAGAGTGTAGAATCTGTCCAATTGGTGTTTTTAAGCAGTTTTGAGTGTTTTTAACTTGTTTTGAGTCTTGTGAACCTATTTAGAGTCCCTTGAGTTTATTTGAACGTTTTTAAGTTGTTTTTGTCTATTTGAGTCAGTTTGTGTTAGATTAGCAAGCCCTCCTAATCCCCGGCCTAGAACGATCCCTAGTTGCATTAAATACTACAATCGATAAAAAGAGGGTTAATTTGTGTGCTTAACTATAATTCACATCATGAATATAAGTTCGTAACGATTAGGTGAAACTCCCTTATATTCTAGCATCAAGTTCAAACATGCAAACTAAGCGGGCCCTCTTAATCGACATACAAGAATAAGTTATGAATAAAACAGTTAATTGAATTGCATTCACGATTTATCAAATCACAATTGGAAGAAATCAATTCACATCTCAAGTATATTCATGGCTTCGAATTTCCCCCTAACTAAATAAGGTTTTAGCCACTCATGTTCACAGCAAAGCAAAGATAATTGAACTTAAACATAAACAAAGAATAGAGTACACCTAGAAACGCTCTAACAATCCAACGTCTTGAATGGCAAGCACGTCCAAGAGTCTCCTTCCTTCTTCTTTGCTACGGCACAAGGGTGTTTGGTGGTGATTTGTGGTGAATTGTGGTGGTGGATGGATGTAGGTAGGTTATGGTGAAGGATGGATGATGGAATGCTCTGATAAGGGTGCGGCTGTGCTCTTTATTTATAGAGCTAGGGTGTAGCACGAATTAGAATTAAATTAGGCAAGGTATTAATTCCAAATCTTTAGAGAAAAGGAGAATTAAAATCAGAAATCCCAAAGAAAAGGTAAGGGAGGTGCGGCAGAGATTCTAAGGAAAGGGAAAGGATTTAGTTGCTGATTTTGATGCAATTGTGTCTTAGATTAAATGAGAAAAGGTAACCTTGTGCGGCAAGGGAGAGGGATCTCAAGGATAGGTGCGGCAACCCTCTAAGATTGGGACTTAGGTGTCCCAAAGTGCTTTAGGGTTCAGATATTAAGTGTCCCAAATTGACTAGGAACCTTAATTATTGCTGAAACTTAATGAATTTGAGAATAGGAAAGGTTTAGGCCAAAACAAGGAACTTGGCTGATTTCTTTCCTTCTTTCAAAGCTCCTTGACTTTCTTGAATTAATTCTTCAATCTTCAAACACAATCCTAGCCTCTTCAAATCTTCAATTTCGTCCATTCCCTTTGCCCCAAGCATCAGCTATCCAAACTTGGCCCAAAAAATGCTCCAAAAGGCCCCAAAATGCACCTTTTTGCCTTATTGACCCTTGAAACCTACAAACACACGAAAATGACTTAAAATACTAAATTAAATACGAATAGTCAACATAAATGCACGAGAACAAGCTGACTAAATCGCATAAATATGCTCATATCAGTATTCTATCTAATTCAATGAACTTAGGAAAATCTGAAGGTTAATTAGTGCAATTCACGGTTAATCTGGGGCGTTGTCATTCATAATTTAGAAAGATAATAACTGGAAGTTGATTTGTGTTGCATATGTTTCATGTGTGGAGAAGGGTCCTCTAGCTAGTCCATCATCCATTTAAATCACCCAATTCGTTCTTAATTTACTTTGTTTTTATAATCTGTTTAGTTTAGTTAATTTCATCCAAACCAATCCCCCTTTCATTTAATCCTGTTAGTTGAGTCCAAATCTGTTTTCTTTTAGTATTTTGAGTCAAGTTTGAGTTTATTTTCGTCAAAATCACCTCTTGGGTCTTAAATTGAGTCTTTTTTATTGTTTGTTGCTGTTTTAAGTCTTTAAAGTTTGTTTTTGTGTTTTTAAGTCTAATTTGTGTTGATTAGCATCCCTAGTTAATCCCCAGCCTAGAACGATCCCTACTTGCATCATATACTACAACTGTAAAAAATAGGGTTTAATTTGCGTGTTAAGTAATTTTCACATCATAAATCAGACTTCCATCCATGTTTACAACTCTCTTCAACAGCCATGCAATTAAAAACCGAATCCTCATCATTGTGTTGGAAGGTACCCTAAGACACAAACAAACACACAAAAACAACCCTAAGACACAAACAAACGCACAAAAACAACTCTTTTTGGGTTTTTCAAAACAATTTTTCAAATTTTTATGAGATTTTCGGATTTTTATGTCAAAACACACTAAAATGCTTCAAAACACATGAAAACAGTGAAAAACAACATTGCAAGTGATAGGTGAATAAAAGCCACGAAATTCATGCAAAAACAGCTTGTTTACCCCCCCCCACACTTGAATCAAACATTGTCCTCAATGTTTCAAACATAAACTCACATATAAGCAAACAAACAAACAACGAACAAACACAATAAGCATGGCAGAATAGAAACAACAAAGAGAAGGGTTTAGAGACGCAAATCTGGAAATGGAGTGCTCTTTAGGTCTTCCTTTGTTGAGTGCATGGGTTGCCTCCCAAGAAGCGCTTGCTTTAGCGTCGTTCAGCCGGACGATACCTCTCCTTTATCCTTGAATGGGAGATGGTAGTTGAAATGATCCGGTAACGGTTTAAATTCAAGAGTGGTTGCCTGAATCATTAACAACATGTTAGTATAAAACGAATTTGAAATTCGGGGAGGTGGCTTACCTTTGTACTCTAACACGTATTCAAGAACAAACACTACTTCAAAAGATTGAAGATTAGAGATTTCGGCCAGATTGGGTAGTTGTAGTGTTATGACTTGTCCCGTGTCGTAAAATTCAACCTTGTTGGGAATTGTTGTTGCAAGCACATCTTCTTTGATTAATTCAAGATAATCCCCAACCACCTCTTTCTCTTGAATCGTTGGAAAGGTTTCGAAGATGCCTTTCTCACCCTCTTCTTCATTGGATTGCCTGAATCTGCAAGGAATAGGCACATTCGGTGTAACGGGGTCAGAAAGTATTGAATATGGAACTACCTTACCTAAAGTGGGTGGTGGAACAAGGGTAGTCTGCTGCAAAGGTGGTTCCCAACTTGCCGTGGTCTTGTCATCTTCCTCTTCCTCAAGCAGCCACTGTTCATCCATGTTTTGGCTTGATTCGGACATCTTGGGCTCATCTCCAACCTCCATGCCACTTTGTTCTTGAATTTGCCCCATGAATTCTGCGATCTCGCCCATTTGATTCCTCAGTTTGATGCGTAAATGAACTAAACACACAAATTAACCCTCTTTTGACAATTGTAGTAAAATGAATAAGTAGGGATCGTTCTGGACCGGGGATTAGGAGGGCTTGCTAATCTAATGCAAACTGACTCAAAAACGTAAAAACAAACTTAAAAACTTCTAATAGGACTTGTATGACTCAAATCTGACCTAAAAGATTCAAAACAATGCAAAACAACTAAAAAGACTCAAACTAGACTCTAAGACAGATTTTGGACGAAAATAAGTTTTGACTCAACTTAGGACACTTAAAAACACACTCAAAACAGATTCTAGACTCTTAAAAACAAGAAAGTAAAGGTGGGATTGAGTTTTGACGAAAATTGAAATAAAAACAGAAACTTAAAAACAACTAAGTCTAACACGAAATTAGGGAGTTTTGGGATGATGGATGGATTAGCTAGAGGTTCTTTCTCCACACATGACATGTATGCAACGAATTGATTTCCAGTTACTCTTTCATTGAATTATGAACGACAATGCTCCAAATTAACCTTGCCATCACTAATTAATTTTCAGATTCTCCTTAAGCCATTGAATTGGATGACATCATTCGACAACTCAAAGCATTCTTCAACAGTTCCCTACATGACATCATAATAGAGATACAATCAAAGATCATTACGTTTGATGAGAATCATAAGCATTTTCAAAGCACTTGCAACTATGACATCATGTCACTCATGCTAGGTATTGGACTTAACGCGATCGTGACTTGCGACCTTCACTACATACGAATATAAGTTCATAACGATTATGTGAAACTCCCTTATATTCTAGCATCAAGTTCAAGCATGCAAAATTAAGTGTGCACCCTCAACCCACATACAAGAACAAGTTCTTAATAAAATAGTTAAGCCAATCACATTCACAATCCCAGAAATCGTAACTGAAATTGATCAATTCAAAATACACACATAGTCATGGCTTCGAAATTACCCCTAGCAAAGAGGGGTTTAGCCACTCATGGCTACAAAAAAACAGAAAAAGAAGAATTTAAACAGAAACATAAAACAAACTACACCTAGAATGCTCCAACGATAAAGCCTTTGCATCCAAGAGTAGTCTTCTCCTTCTCCTTGCTGCGGCACCAAGGTGATTTGGGTGAAAGGATGGTAGTGTTGGTGGTGGGTGGTCTGCGGCAGAGATTGGGGAATAGGTAGAATGGTGAATGGATGTTTGAAGGTGGTGTGGAGATGTGGTGGACACGGCAAGGGGATGGAGAAGTGAGTGGAATGGCTGAGATGTCTCTAGGGTGCGGCTGGATGATGGTGAGAGTGAATGGTGAATAATGGTGCGGATAGATGATGGTGGGAATGTATATATGGCTGCGGCTAGGACCTAGGGTTTTTGGCAAATCAGAAATTAAATTCAAATCCCCTAAGAATAAGTAATTCAAATCAAGAAATCAGAAATTAAATTCAAATCCCCTAAGAATAAGTAATTCAAATCAAGAAATCAGAAATTAGGGGAAAATAAAGTTGACTTGCGGCAAAGGGGTTAAAGGGAGTTAAAATGGCTTAATTACTGATTTGAGAGATAAAAGGTAAGGAAAATATTCAACTAGAATCAGGAATTAAGGAGAAAAGGGCATGTGACCTGCGGCAAGGGTTTTGGGAAAGGGAAAGGGATCCAAAAGAAAGGGAAACCACCTTCCTTGCACGGCAAGGAAGGGAAAGGGAAAGGATGTGTGCGGCAAGGGTATTGATAGAAGCATATTTATGCGACTTAGTTAGCTTGTTTTCGTGCATTTAAGTTAATTGTTCTTAGTTAATTTAGTATATTAAGCCATTTTCGTGTGTTTGTAGGTCCAAAAGGGCAAAGTATGCAAGAAAGTGCATTTTGGAGCATTTTTGGGCATGGAATGGATAGCTTATGAATGGAGCAAGGTGGATGGACGAAATTGAAGAGCAAAAGAGCCTAGAAGGATGTTAGAAGTCAGTTTGGAAGCATAAAAGACACAAAATCAGCATCTCCTACAAAAGTGGCGTTTTGTCCCCTTTGTGTTCCCTCCTTGTCTCCTTTGGTGCAACAATTCCCCTTGCCATGTTTCCCTATCCTTAAACCAAGTAAAACACATTCCCTTTTTATTTAAGTCTTTGCCGCACCCCACATTCCCTTTTTCTTCTTAGGATTCTGATTTGTTTACCTTTTCTTGGAGGATTTGGACTTCAATTCTGATTCCAAACTTAATAAATTCGTAGCCCTTCCTTCCCCTATAAATAAAACCCCTTTCTGACCAATTCAACATCCACCCTTCACCATAACTGACCTATAACACCATTCCACCACTCATTCACCAATCCACACAACCTTACACACATTCAACCATCTACACACTCTTGCCGCAACTCCCTTACATCTCTGACCCCAAAACACATCTCAAACCTCCCTTAACCACTTGTGCCACAGCAAAGGAGAAGAAGGAAGGCCTTGAACGTGTTTGTTCTTCAAGCTTTGGATCGTTGGAGCGTTCTAGGTGTAATTCTTTCTTTGTTTTCAATGTTTAAGTTAAATTCCTTTTGTTTTGCTGTGAACATGAGTGGCTAGACCCTTTTTTGGCTAGGGGTGATTTCAAAGCCATGATTATGGGTGCAATATGAATTGATAAGTTTCAGTTACGAATTCTTGAGTTGTGAATGCAATTGGCTTAACTGTTTGATTGATAACTTATTTTTGTTTGTTGATTGAGGGTCGACACTTAATTGGCATGCATGAATTTGATGCTAGAGTATAAGGGAGTTTCACATAATCGTTACAAACTTATATTCATAAGTGGTGAAGGTCGTTGATCACGATCGCGTTAAGTTCAATTCCTAGCATGAGTGACATGATGTCATAGTTACAAGTGCTTTGTCAATGCTTATGATTTTCATTGAACGTAATGATCTTTGATTTATCTTTATTATGATGTCATGTAGGGGACTTTCGAAGAATGCTTTGGGTTGTCGAATTATGTCATCCAATCCAATAACACAAGGAAAATCTAATGGTTAATTAGTGATGTCACGGTTAACTTGGGGCATTGTCGTTCGTGATTCAATGAAGGAGTAACTGGGAATCGATTCGTTTGCATACATATCATGTGTGGAGAAAGAGCCTCTAGCCAGCCCATTATCCATCCAAACTTCTCAAAAACGTTTTCAAACTTCGTTTTATTTTAAAATCTGTTTTCAACTTGTTTTCTTTTCAAATTCGTTCAAACAAAACCCCCCCTTTACTTTCTTGTTTCAAATTGTTTTAAACTTGTTTTACTTGTGTTTTTAAGTGTTTTGAGTCAAGCCAAAACATTATTTTCGTCCAAAATTGTGTTTAGAGTCAGAAACTGCCCAGTTTGTGTTTTTAGGCAGTTTTGAGAGTTTTTAACTTGTTTTGAGTCTTGTGAACTTGTTTTAAGTCTTTTGAACCTATTCAAACGTTTTTAAGTTTGTTTTCGAGTCTTTGAGTCAGTTTAACGTCGATTGGCAATCCCTCCTAATCCCCGGCCTAGAACGATCCCTACTTGCATCTATACTACAATTCACACCAAGAGGGTTTAATTTGTGTGCTTAACTTTTATCACATCAAATTTTTGGCGCCGTTGCCGGGGATTAGCAACTTTGCTAATCCCCCGGTTTTTCCCCTTTGTTTCTTTTCGTGCCTTTTGGTTTTAGTTTCTGTTTTCTTTTGTTTATTTTACTTTTGATATTTGATTTAGTTTTCTTTCTTTGATTTCAGGTACTAGAGAAGTAAGACATGGCAATTGCTAATATTCAAGCTCAAATAGCGAATCTTACTTCTCTATTGTCACAGCACATCGAAAGGACCACAATGCAAAGTGCCCCTGCATATGGTGTGCAAGGATATCGAGCCCATGAACGTCCACAAAGAGGTTGGGAGAATGTCGATACCTGGGGTTATCAAAGCCCTAATCAATCAAGGAACGACTTGTTTTCCAACACGTACAATTCAGATTGGATTGATCATTCAAATTCTATGTGGTGGGAACCTCAACAAGGTCAACACGAAGCATATTGGCAGCCTTATGAGGAGTCATATTCAGAGCCTATGCCTCCCCCGCAACAATTCCAACCAAACTCAGGTTCGTCAATCAATTATGATGAAATTTTTGATGTATTAACTTCTTTAGCGCAGGGAACACAAAATCAAGCCAAAGAGGCTCAACAAGAAGGATATTGGCAGCCATATGAGGAGTTTTATTCAATGGCTATGCAGCCACCCCAGCCTCCCCCGCAAGAAGCCCAAACAAATTCAGGTTCGTCGATGGATAATGATCAAATTATTCAATTACTAACCACTATGGTGCAGGGGCAGCAAAATCAAGCCAAGAAATTGGGCGAACTGAGGAATCAAATGGGCGAGATCGCCGAATTCATGGGGCAAATTCAAGAATAAAGTGGCATGGAGGTTGGAGATGAACCCAAGATGTCCGAATCAAGCCAAAACATGGATGAACAGTGGCTGCTTGAGGAAGAGGAAGATGACAAGACCACGGCAAGTTGGGAACCACCTTTGCCGCAGCCTACCCTTGCTCCACCACCCTTGCCACAACCCCCCAAGGACCCTACACCATCCAATTCAGGTAAGGTAGTTCCATATTCAATACTTTCTGACCCTATTCCACCAAATGTCCCTATTCCTTGCAGGTTCATACAATCCAAAGAAGAAGAGGGTGAGGAAGGCATCTTCGAAACCTTTCCAAACATTCAAGAGAAAGAAGTGGATGAGGAATGTCTAGAATTCGTCAAAGAGGATGTACTTGAGACAACAATTCCCGAAGAAGTTAGATTCTATGACACGGGACAAGTCAAAACCCTCACAATAAATCTGGCCAAATGCAACAGTCCCTCAATTTCTTCATGGTGCAGCAAGGATGTGCTTCCTAAAACTTTCGAAGTTGTGTTTGTTCTTGAATTCTTGTTGGATCACACAGGTAAGCCAACTCCCCGAATTTCAATTTCGTTTTATACTAACATGTGATAGGAGCATATTTATGCGACTTAGTTAGCTTGTTTTCTTGCATTTAATTAGCTAAACTATGTTAATTATAGTGTTTAAACTCATTTTCGTCCAATTTCAGGTTCTAAGTGTCAAAGTGGCAAAAAGAAGCAATTTGGAGCATTCTAGAGCATTTTTGGGCCAAGATTGGATAGTGCAAACATGGAGGCTTGAGGATGGACGAATTTGAAGAAAGGAAGGCTTGGAATCAGCCAAGAAAGATGGAGAATTAAATTCAAGTTCAGAAAGATAAGATAAAAGCAAGAAAAAAGGAACATTATCTCTAACCTTATCACCTTATCTTATCTTATCCTTGCCTTATCTTATCTTTCCATACTTTTAGCCAAATAAGGGGGTTAATATCTGATCTTATCACCTAAAATTAGGGATTCTAGAAGCCTAAAAACCTGCTGAAACCTAAAATTAAACATGTGCTTCACATTCCCTAAAAACATGGCGCCTAGGCCATGTTTCTAGAAGCCTTTCATTCCAGCCGCACCCTTATCCCTTGTTCTTTGGGATTTCTGATTTCTAGAAGGGTTTTGGAGTCCAAAACCTATGCTAAAACCTCCTCCAGCCGTGCCCTACTCCTCTATATATATATACATCTCTGCCGCACTCATTGAACACCATTCACAGCCCCAAATTCACTCCTACATATTCCTGCCGCAAATCCCTTAACTTTCAGCCTCCCATACACCTTCTACACCCTTTGCCGCATCCACCATCCATCCCTACCACCTTCACATATCCATACATAACCCCAGCCACCTGTGCCGCAGCAAAGTGGAGGAAAAGAAGAGCTTGGCGTTCCAAGGTTGCAGATTGAAGACATCTAGGTGTAATTCAATCTTGTTTTTAATGTCTACTTTCTTATTCTCTGATTTTGTTATAGTTATGAGTGGCTAAAACCCTAATTAGCTAGGGGGAAGTTTGAAGCCATGAACATGCTTGAGATATGAATTAATTCCTGCCAATTGCGATTTAATAAGTTGTGAATGCAATTCTATTAACTGTTTTATTCATAACTTGTTCTTGTTTGTTAATTAAGGATGCATACTTAGTTTTCATGCATGAACTTGATGCTAGAATATAAATAAGTTTCACCTAATCGTTACAAGTTTATATTCATGAGTAGTGAAGGTTGCTGTCACAATCGCGTTAATTGAATTCTTGACAAACGTATCATGCATTCATAGTTACGAATGTCTCGTCAACACTTATGATTTTCATTGAACGTAATGATCTTTAATTGTATCTCTATTATGCAGTCATGTAGGGAACTTGTGGAGAATGATTTGAGTTGTTGCATGCATTTCATCCAATTCAATGAGTAAAGGAAAATCTGAGGGTTAATTAGTGCAATTCACGGTTAATCTGGGGTGTTGAGCTTCATAATCTATTGAAAAGCAATTGGAAATTGATTCATGTACAAGTGTGTCATGTGTGGAGAATGGACCTCTAGCTAATCCATCAACCATCAAGGTTTTCAAATTCGTTTTACAAATCTGCCCAGTTTTACAATTTGTTTTGTTTTGTTTTAAATTCGTCCAAACCAAAACCCCCCCTTTTACTTTCTTGTTCCCAAGTGTTTAAATCTGTTTTGTGTCTGTTTTTAAGTACTTTGAGTCAAGCCAAAACCCTATTTTCGTCCAAAGTAGTGTTTAGAGTCAGAACTGCTCAATTTGTGTTTTTAAGGCAGTTTTGAGTGTTTTCAACCCATTCTGAGTCTTTTAAGTTTATTTTGAGGTCTTTGAGTCTATACAAACGTTTTTAACTTTGTTTTCATGTTTTTGAGTCAGTTTAGAGGTTATTAGCAAGCCCTCCTAATCCCCGGTCCAGAACGATCCCTACTTACATACTTACTACAATTGATAAAAAGAGGGTTTAATTTGTGTGCTTAACTAATATTCACATCAACATGTTGTTGATGATTCAGGCACCTACTCTTGAATTTAAACCGTTAACGGATCATTTCAACTACCATCTCCCATTCAAAGATAATGGAGAGGTATCGTCCGGCTGGAAGACGTTAAAGCAAGCGCTTCTTGGGAGGCAACCCATGCATTCAACAAAGAGCTTTTGGATGATCCGGCATTATAACCAGGTGTTTATGTTCCTAAACTCTAATCTTTGTTGATTTTACTTTGCAATTCATGCTTTATTTGCTGTTTGTTTGTTTGTTTTGTGTGAGTTTATGTTTGAAACATTGAGGACAATGTTTGATTTAAGTGTGGGGGGGTAAACAAGCTGTTTTTGCATAAATTTCGTGAGGTTTTATTCACCTATCACTTGCAATGTTGTTTTTCACTGTTTTTATGTGTTTTTAGTGTGTTTTTAATGCATTTTAGTATGTTTTGACTTAAAAATCCGAAAATTTCATAAAAATTTGAAAAATTGTTTTGAAAAAGACAAAAAGATTTGTTTTTGTGTGTTTGTTTGTGTCTTAGGGTACCTTCCAACCCAATGATGAGGATTTGGTTTTTAATTGCATGACTGTTAAGGAAAGTTGTAAACATGGATGGAAGTTTGATATACCTTTTGTTTATGCTTGGTTGTCGTTGTTGTTTATGAATTCGCATTTGATTACAAAAAAGAAAAATCAGTTTTTGTAACATGCTTGAAGGAAGGAACCCAAATTAACGCTACAACCCTGTGAGACTTGAGCCTAAACGTTCTTTGGAGAGTTAAAAATCTGTGCATTCATTGTTTTCTAAAGTCGTTGCATGATCTCATTATTCTTTGCTTGGTTACTACTTAGAAGGCGTTTCATCATTTTGGTTCCAAATACTAGAACTCATATCCGTTTCATTCAAAGCATGGCATTGAGTGCATAACACATAAACAAGATGAAGTTGTGTAGTGAACCAAGAGCCAAAAAGCCATCCCCGTGCAATTATGTTTAGGTTTAACCCCGTTGAGCCTTGTTTAGCCTATTTCTTTGTTAACCCACATCATCCTCACCTAGCCTAGAATAGGACCATCCATACCCTTGTTCTTGAAGCATAGTAGAGCATAACTTAGAAGGAATTCCTTTTGAGTAACATGTTGCAGAAAACAAGTGTGGGGGAAGGGATTTTTGTGTGTTTATGTGCAAAAAGAAAAGAAAAATTCGTATGAAGAGAAAAGAGAAAAAGAAAAGTTATGAAAAAAATGAAAAAGAGTGGAAAAATAAGTGAAAAAGAGCTCTAAAGTGTTGATTGTTGAAGAAAGGGTCCAAAAAGTTGAATTAGGCCCTAAGTGTGCATAAATCTTCCCTTGTATTTAAAAGTTGATTTCTGCATTCCAAAATGAATTCTAAGTGTCTATTTCATTACTTTTCTTGCTATGGCTTAAAGAATGTTTGTTTGTCCTTACCTTTCTTTGTTAACCAATACCCCTAGCCCCGTTACAACCCTTGACTTCAATCTTGAGTGTTGTGTGTTTCAATTTGTGGAGTTTGGGATTGGTATGAGCATATGGTGTCCCTGGTTCTCGCATCTAAGTAGTAGCATTCCATTCATGAGATCATATCTAAACATGCTTAATAACTCCAGAAAATGCTTTCTTTCTTACAAACATATGTGAGTATTCGTTTTCATTTTTACATCAATCTTCTCACATATAACTAGTGTAGGGTGTGTAGTCAGAAAATCTGTGTGAAAAAGAGTGTATCTTGTAAGGAATTGGGTGAATTCTCTAAGGCATGTTACTACATTCAAATCATTGTTTTAATTGATTAAATGCAAGCTAGTAAATGGCGACTGTGATTAAGTATGTGCTTGAGCGTAAGGATGACTAAAATCTATGTGAATGATGATCTTTGACATGTCATGTGCGTTGGAAATCCCTGAGGCAACGTTGGAAGGTTTATATTGTGTTTTGTTTACTTTGTTTTGTTTTGCTCGAGGACTAGCAAAAGCTAAGTGTGGGAGAATTTGATAGAAGCATATTTATGCGACTTAGTTAGCTTGTTTTCGTGCATTTAAGTTAATTGTTCTTAGTTAATTTAGTATTTTAAGCAATTTTTGTGTGTTTGTAGGTCCAAAAGGGCAAAGTATGCAAGAAAGTGCATTTTGGAGCATTTTTGGGCATGGAATGGATAGCTTATGAATGGAGCAAGGTGGATGGACGAAATTGAAGAGCAAAAGAGCCTAGAAGGATGTTAGAAGTCAGTTTGGAAGCATAAAAGACACAAAATCAGCATCTCCTACAAAAGTGGCGTTTTGTCCCCTTTGTGTTCCCTCCTTGTCTCCTTTGGTGCAACAATTCCCCTTGCCATGTTTCCCTATCCTTAAACCAAGTAAAACACATTCCCTTTTTATTTAAGTCTTTGCCGCACCCCACATTCCCTTTTTCTTCTTAGGATTCTGATTTGTTTACCTTTTCTTGGAGGATTTGGACTTCAATTCTGATTCCAAACTTAATAAATTCGTAGCCCTTCCTTCCCCTATAAATAAAACCCCTTTCTGACCAATTCAACATCCACCCTTCACCATAACTGACCTATAACACCATTCCACCACTCATTCACCAATCCACACAACCTTACACACATTCAACCATCTACACACTCTTGCCGCAACTCCCTTACATCTCTGACCCCAAAACACATCTCAAACCTCCCTTAACCACTTGTGCCACAGCAAAGGAGAAGAAGGAAGGCCTTGAACGTGTTTGTTCTTCAAGCTTTGGATCGTTGGAGCGTTCTAGGTGTAATTCTTTCTAGAACCTTTTGTTGAGTGACTTAATAAGCTTAGGAAGCCTTTTTGTAGCTGGAACTTAGGGAGATTTTGGTTTAGGAAAGGTCAACAAAAATAGGAAACCTTGGCTTAACTTTCCTATTCCAAGTAGGAATCCTTGTCCTTCTAGGAATCCTCATTTGAGTAGGAATCCTTCTTCTCTTGGAAATCCTTCTTCTCTTAGGAATCCTTCTTCTCTTAGAAATCCTTTTTCTCTTAGGAATCCTTCTTCTTCAAGTCTTCAATTTCGTCCATTCCCTTTGCTCCATGCATATGTCATTCATTCCAAGCTCCATTATGCTCCAAAAGGCTCCAAAATGCACTTTCTTGATACTTTACCCCTTGGGACCTACAAACACATGAAAATAGCTTAAAATACTAAATTAAATACGAACAATCAACATAAATGCACGAAAACAAGCTAACTAAATCGCATAAATATGCTCATATCATAGATTGATTCAGAAATGTTGTCATGGGATTAGTTGATGTGATAAAAGTTAAGCACTCAAATTAAACCCTTTTGTGACGATTGTAGTAAAGATGCAAGTAGGGATCGTTCTGGACCGGGGATTAGGAGGGCTTGCTAACCTAATGTAAACTGACTCAAAAACGTAAAAACAAACTTAAAAACTTCTAACAAGACTTGTATGACTCAAAACTGACCTAAAAGACTCAAAACATTGCAAAACAACTAAAAAGACTCAAACTAGACTCTAGGACAGATTTTGGACGAAAATCACTTTTGACTCAACTTAGGACACTTAAAAACACAAACAAAACAGATTTGAGACACTTTAATACACTAAAGAAAAGGGGGGTTTTGAAAGTGACGAATTTGAAATAAAAACAGAAACTTAAGAGACAAAACAAATTGGCACAAAAATAAGGTTGTAAAGATGGTTGATGGATTAGCTAGAGGTCCGTTTTTCACACATGGCACACTTGCATATAAATCGATTCCAATTGCTTTTCAATGAATTATGAAGCCCAACACCCCATATTAACCGTGATGCACAAATTAACCCTCAGATTTTCCTTGAATCATTGAATTGGATGAATGCATGCGACAATCCAAATTATTCTCCAAAAGTCCTCTACATGAATGCATAATAGAGATACAATTAGAAATCATTACGTTCCATGAAAATCATAAGTGTTGGCAAGACATTCGTAACTATGAATGCATGATACGTTTGTTAGGAATTCAATTAACGCGATTGTTTATAAGCAACCTCCACTACTTGTGAATATAAACTTGTAACAATTAGGTGAAACTCATTTATATTCTAGCACCAAATTCATGCATGCAAATTAAGTGTGCACCCTCAACCCACATACAAGAATAAGTTATCAATCAAACAGTTAATTGAATTGCATTCACGATTCTACAAATCACAACTGAAAGTAATCGATTTATTTCACAAGCATGTTCATGGCTACAAACTTCCCCCTAGCCAAATAAGGGTTTAGCCACTCATGGCTGCAACAAAACGAAAAGAGAAGAAATTAAACATAAACATAAAACAAGTTACACCTAGAATGCTCCAACGATCAAGCTTGAACATCCAAGGCTCCTTCTTTCCTCTCTTTTGCTGCGGCACAAGGGTGTGGTGGTGGTTTTAGTGGTGAATTATGGTGCTGGATGGACATAGGTGAGTTATGGTGAAGGGTGGAACCCCTTTTTGGTGCGACAAGGGGTTTTATTTATAGGCCAAAGAGAGAGCACGACCCCATTAAGTTTTGAATCAGATTTTTCTCCAAATCCTAAGAGAAAAAGGGTAATTAAATTCAGAAATCAAAAGGAAAGAGGGAGGGGAGGTGCGGCAGCAAGTAAAAGGGAAGGAAATTGCCTTGCAAGGCAAGGAAAAAGGGATTTCTTGCCAAGGATAGGTGCGGCCAGATTTAAGCAAAAGGGAATGTGATTTTGTGGCAGATTTGTAGGAAAAAGAAAGGGAAAGAAGATTGGGTTACTGATTTTTGGAAGAATAGGAAAGGGAATGTAAGATATGTTTCAGATTTTGGAGAGAAAAGGGTAAGGAGGTGCGGCAACTTCCTAGGCAGGTATTAGGACTTCTAGAACCTATATTTAAGTGTCCTAAATTATTTAGGAAGCCTCCTTGCTGCTGGGAATTGAATGGATTGGAAATAGGAAATTTAAAACCAAATCAGGCAACTTGGACTTAGTCAATCCCTCTTCTTCTTGGATTCCTTTTCCTTCTTTGACTTGAATTTATTTTCTTCCTCTCTTTGGCAGATTCCTAGCTTGCTTTGGTCTTCAATTTCGTCCATCCCTTTTGCTCCAAGCATAAGCTATCCAAACTTGGCCCAAAAATGCTCCAAAAGGCCCCAAAATGCACCTTTTTGCCTTATTGACCCTTGAAACCTACAAACACACGAAAATGACTTAAAATACTAAATTAAATGGAAACTAACTACTAAAATGTCAAGAAACAAGCAAGCTAAGTCGTATAAATATGCTCCTATCAATTAGGGATACCGATTTCACCATTACAAGCCAATTTAATGAAAATTAAGTCAAAACTTATTCAACTTTCCAATCTGCAACTAGGGTTCATTTTACATATGTATGATCATCCATTTGATGAGTTGTTGTGATCAAGTACTCCTAATTTGCAACCTAGTTGCGATGTTCAAATTAGATTACCAATTAAGAATCCATTAAGGACAAGAAACTTCCAAGAACCAAAGAAATCACATGGCAGGATGTTTGCATAGTAGTTTCTTTATTCATTCACATGTCCACTAAGATTGAGCATGATGTGTACTATCACCTTGATCAAATAATTCATAGGCAGCCTTACTAGTGAATGAAATAAGGAAACAGATCGGTAATTTGAAAACTTTAACTTAATAACATAAAGTAGTTTTGCAAGGCTACGTCGAAATCCCCAGCTATGAACTTAATTACACAACATGATTTCAGAATATATATGATAGGAGCATATTTATGCGACTTAGTTGGCTTGTTTTTGTGCATTTATGTTTATTGTCTGTAGTTAATTTAGTATTTTAAGCTATTTTCGTGTGTTTGTAGGTCCCAAGGGGTAAAGTATCAAGAAAGTGCATTTTGGAGCCTTTTGGAGCAGTTTGGGCATGTTTTGGATAGCTTATTCTTGGAGCAATGTACATGGACGAAATTGAAGGCCAAAGCATGTTAGGAATCAGCTAAAGAGAAGAGGAAAAATAAATTCAAGTCAAAGAAGGAGAAGGAATCCAAGAAGAAGAAGGGTTGACTAAGTCAAAGTTTCCTTACTTTGACCTTTGACTTTCCTAATCCTAATGTACAAAGGTTTCAACTACAAAGAGGAGTCCTAGACATATTGGGACACCTAATTCCCAACTCAAAGAGGGAGCCGCATCAGTCACACCTTCCTTGCCGTGCAAGGAGTCACTTTCCTTTACCTTTTGGGACAATAGCCGCACCTTTTCCTTTACCTTCCTTTCTTGCCGCACAAGTATCATCTTTCCCCTTTCAATTTAGGACATAACCCTTACCTTGCTGCACATGTTTATCACATTCCCTTTTATTTACAACCCTTGCCGCATAGGACATTCCCTTTCCCTTTGTTTTCCTTCACAGCCGCACCTTATGTCCTAATTCCCTTGGGATTTTGCACTTAAATTCCTATTTCCTTTACGATTTAGAATAATTCCTGATTGCCGAATTTAATTTGGAGCTTTGTCCTATAAATACTAAGTCTTGCCGCACCCATCATTCATTCATTCACCAATTTATTCACACATACACACATTCAGCCATCTCTACACCCTTGCCACACATCCCTTCCCATCTCTGACCCCAAAACACATCTCATACACCCCTCACTCTCTTGTGCCGCAGCAAAGGAGAAGAAGGAAGGCCTTGGACGTGTTTGCTCTTCAAGCTTTGGATCGTTGGAGCGTTTTAGGTGTAATTCTTTCTTTGTTTTCAATGTTTAAGTTAAATTCCTTTTGTTTTGCTGTGAACATGAGTGGCTAGACCCCTTTTTGGCTAGGGGTGATTTCAAAGCCATGATTATGGGTGCAATATGAATTGATAAATTTCAGTTACGAATTCTTGAGTCGTGAATGCAATTGGCTTAACTGTTTTATGCAAAACTTGTTTATGTATGTGATAGAAGCATATTTATGCGACTTAGTATGCTTGTTCTCATGCATTTACGTTGTTATTTCTTAGTTATTCTAGTATTTTGAGTTAGTTTCGTGTGTTTGTAGGTTTAATGGGCTTATGAAGCAATAAGGTGCATTTTGGAGCCTTTTGGAGCATATTGGAGCTTTGAATGAAGGACATATGTATGGAGCAAAAGGAATGGACGAAATTGAAGGTTTAAGGGCTAGAAATCAGCTAAGAAGGTGGAAGAAATAAGTTAAAGACAAAGACAAAGGAAAGCCAAGAAACAAGGGACATTGTCACCTTTATCTTTCCATGATTTTAGCCACAAAAGGGGGGTTTCTTATCATACTTTATCACCTAAATTTGGGGGTTCTAAAAAGCCTCAAAACATGGAGAAAAGCCTCAAAACTCTCCTCAAAATCTGCCACAAACTTCTCCCACTTTTCTACTTTCTTGTCTCCTAGTTTGATTTTTCCATTCCTTTCTTTCCTAAACCTAGCTGCACCTTCCCTCCCTTATAAAAGCCTATTACCACCACATCTTCTTCCATCATTCCTTCACCATTCATCCCATTTATTCACCCAAAACCATTCCAGCCGCACCCTTTTCAAACCACCTCCATAACCACCCCAAACAGCCCAGAAAAGCCCCAAAAATCACTTGGTGCCGCAGCAAGGAGAAGGAGAAGACTACTCTTGGATGCAAAGGCTTGATCGTTGGAGCGTTCTAGGTGTAGTTTGTTTTATGTTTATGTTCAATTTCTTATTCTCTGATTTTGTTGCAGCCATGAGTGGCTAAACCCCTATTTGGCTAGGGGGAAGTTTGAAGCCATGAACATGCTTGAGATATGAATTGATTTCTTCCAATTGTGATTTAATAAGTTGTGAATGCAATTCAATTAACTGTTTTATTCATAACTTGTTCTTGTATGTTGATTAAGGAGGCCTACTTAGTTTGCATGCATGAACTTGATGCTAGAATATGAATGAGTTTCACCTAATCGTTACAAGTTTATATTCACATGTAGTGGAGGTTGCTTATAAACAATCGCGTTAATTGAATTCTTGACAAACGTATCATGCATTCATAGTTACGAATGTTTCGCCAACACTTATGATTTTCATGGAACTTAATGATTTCTAATTGTATCTCTATTATGCATTCATGTAGAGGACTTTTGGAGAATAATTTGGATTGTCGCATGCATTCATCCAATTCAATGATTCAAGGAAAATCTGAGGGTTAATTTGTGCATCACGGTTAACTTGGGGTGTTGGGCTTCATAATTCATTGGAAAGCAATTGGAAATCGATTTATATGCAAGTGTGTCATGTGTGAAAAACGAACCTCTAGCCAATCCATAACCCATTTGAGTCCCAAAACGTTTAAGACATTATTTTGCTCTAGAATCTGCCTAGTTTACATTTTGTTTGTTTTAGTTTTAATTTCGTCCAAATCAAAACCCCCCATTTACTTTCTTGTTCTAAAGTGTCTTAAATATGTTGTGTTGATGTTTTAAGTGGTTTTGAGTCAAACCAAAATCATATTTTCGTCCAAAGTCCATTTAAGGTCAGAAACTGCCTAACTAGTGTTTTTAGGCAGTTTTGAGTGTTTTCAGCCCATTTTGAGTCTTTTGAACTTGTTTTAAGTCTTGTGAGTCTTTCCTTACGTTTTTAACTTTGTTTTTATGTTTTAGAGTCAGTTTAGAGGTTTTAGCAAGCCCTCCTAATCCCCGGTCCAGAACGATCCCTACTTGCATCTATACTATAATCTACAACAAGAGGGTTTAATTTGAGTGCTTAACTTTTATCACATCAAATTTTGGCGCCGTTGCCGGGGATTAGCAACTTTGCTAATCCCACGTTGTTTCTTTTTGTTTATTTTCGTGTGTTTTAGTTAGTTACTGATTCTAGTTTGTTTTCTTTGTTTTTCAGGTACTAGTGTATGACTCGGAGTTCTCAACAGATTCGTGAGCATATCCTTGACTTTGACGACGATTTTGAGAGGACTTTGAGAAGGAGGAGGAATCAGCAAGCATCAAATCCTCCTAACCCTGAACCTGAGCTTGAAGAGCAAGGAAAGGAGGAGGAGATAGTACCCACGGCACAGGTTGTGGAGGAAGTACACGAGATGGCAGCGGATAATCGAACCATCAAAGAGCTTTCTGCCTCTGGTGTGGACAATGCACTGCCTTTGTGCATCCAATACCCCACGGCTGCACAAGGGAAGACCGAGGAATTCGAGTTAAAATCAAGCTTGTTGCATCACATTCCAAAGTACCATGGGCTGTCCATGGAAGACCCGAACAAGCACTTGAAGGAATTTGAAGTAGTTTGCTCGAGCATGACCCCGGTGAATGTGGATGGCAGCATATTGAAGATGAAGGCCTTTCCATTTTCTCTTATGGACAAGGCCAAGGATTGGCTCTATGAACTAGCCCCGGGAACTGTCACATCTTGGGAGAGTATGAAACGAGCCTTCTTGGAGAAGTTTTTCCCTACTTCAAGAGTCATTCTCTTGAGGAAACGGATTAGTGGCATTGAACAAAACGAAGGTGAGACATTTCCCGCTTATTATGAACGTTTTAAAACCCTTGTTGCTTCTTGTCCACAGCATCAAATGAAGGAGGAGCTACTCATTCAATACTTCTACGAAGGACTCCTTCCCATTGAACGTCAAATGCTAGATGCCTCAGCGGGTGGTGCGTTGGTGGATAAGACCCCGGTGGCTGCCAAGACTCTTATTGCCAACCGAGCACTCAATGCACAACAATATGAAGGTGTTGGACAAAGGAGCAACCCACGGCAACAAAGTGTGAATGAGGTAAGTGCAATTTCTGAAATTCAATCTCAATTAGCTAATCTTACCTCTCTTGTGTCTCAGGTTGTAATTGGGTCAAAACCACAAGAAAACCAAGTTTGTGGCGTATGCTCCATCCAAGGGCATCCATCCGAGAAGTGCCCACAGTTGATCGAGAATGGAGGGTGGGAATCTGCCCATGCAATTGGTTTCCAAGGTCAAAACCAAACCAACTACGATCCATACTCGAATACTTATAACCCCGGATGGAGAGACCACCCAAACTTCAAATGGAGAGAACCACAACAACCTGCCCAACAAGGGGGATTTCGGCCAAACCCCCCTGGATTCTATACCAAGCCGTATACCCCACAACAAGCACAGCAACCTTTGGCCTCATCTCACTCAGGTACGTCCGTAGGAAATGATCAAGCTATTCAATTACTAACTTCTATTTCGCAGGGGTTACAAAAGCAAGATGATAGGATAGCAAACAATGAGAAAGAGATGATGGACATGAAGAAACAAATGGGGCAGATTTCTGAGTTTCTTGGGCAGTTTAGAGAGCAAGGAAAACTCCCAAGCTCAACCAATGTGAATCCAAAGGGCGGATTCGAAACTGCTAAGGCCATCACATTGCGGAGTGGAAAAGAAGTTGGGAATGAGTCCCAAACTCCCAAATCTGCCAAGAAAATGGATGAAGAGCAGCTGCAACATGAGGATGAACAAAGCACACCCACGGCAAGGGTGAAGCAACCCTTGCCGCAAGCACCCATTCAGCCCCATTCGGCCAAACAAGGTAATTTAGTGTCTAATTCACTTAATTCAAAGCCTAATCTGCTCAATGTACCTTTCCCTCGCAGGTTCATGCAATTGAGAAAGGATGAGAGCGAGAAGGACATTCTTGAGACATTCCTGAAGGTGCAAGTGAACATACCGCTTCTTGATGCAATCAAACAAGTGCCAAGGTATGCCAAATTCCTCAAGGAGCTGTGCACTACCAAAAGGAAAATGACAAACAAGGAGGTAGTGAAGGTAAGTGAAAATGTGTCCGCTATGTTGCAACGTAAGTTACCCACTAAATGCAAAGATCCCGGTAGCTTTACGATTCCTTGTGTGATTGGAAATATGCGTTTTGAACATGCCATGCTTGACTTAGGTGCATCTATAAATGTCATGCCATATTCTATCTATGCATCTATGAATTTAGGCGAATTGAAAAATGATGGTGTGATTATACAATTAGCCGATCGTTCTAACGCATATCCAAAGGGAGTTGTGGAAGACGTTCTTGTGCAGGTTGACCACTTGATCTTTCCGGCCGACTTCTATGTGCTAGAGATGGAGGATGCGGCCTATTCTTCCCCAATGCCGCTTCTACTTGGAAGACCTTTCATGAAGACCGCCCAAACCAAGATTGATGTGGCCAAGGGGACGTTATCTATGAAGTTTGGTAACGATAAGATTAAGTTTAATGTTTCTAAACCTGTTGAGACCACTAATGCTATTCGTTCTTGTTTTGCCATTGATGGAATAAAAACTAAAAGGCAGGAACGTTTAGTATCAAGCACCAATGATGCATCACGAACTCTTAAGGACGAGGAAGTGGGAGTGAAGCACGAAGACCATGCGGCCACTACCCTGAAAATACCCAAACTGGCCGTGGGAATCATGGAGAAGAAAGTGGAGAGTGATGCCACTTTGTCAAAGCCTAGAGGTAAGCCATCTCATTCAAATCCAATTCCCTTTTCGATTAATGGGTGGTTTCCTTCTTTGGTGCAGGTATCCAAACAAACTTCCAATGGTGGGCAGATTTATATGAACTTTAGGGACCACAAGCCACTAATTAGAAAACATCACTACCCCCTTCCATTCATTGACCCCATGTATGACGATGTCGAGGATCAAGTGGTGGAGGAAGTGCCCTTCCATGCCGTGGGCCCTAAGGATGTTTGACAGATGGATTTCTTCGTCCGGCTGCAAGACGTTAAAGCAAGCGCTTCGTGGGAGGCAACCCATGCCAATAAAGACACCTAGAATCGGCTCTACATCCAGATTTGCTTTCTTTCAACCCTTTTCCTTGCTGCCCTTATCTATCTATATTTTCTTTGTTGGTTGTTTAATTGTCTTTGTGTGAATTTATGTTTGAAACATTGAGGACAATGTTTGATTTAAGTGTGGGGGGGTAAACAATCTGTTTATGCATGAATTTCGTGAGTTTTATTCACCTATCACTTGCAATGTTGTTTCTCACTGTTTTTAGTGTTTTTAGTGTGTTTTGAGCTGTTTTTATGCATGTTGAAGTAAAAATCCGAAAATTTCATAAAAATTTGAAAAATTGTCATGAAAAAGCCAAAAAGAGTTGTTTTTGTGTGTTTGTTTGTGTCTTAGGGTACCTTCCAACACAATGATGAGATTTGATTCTAATTGCATGACTGTTAGAGAGAGTTATAAACATGGATGGAGGTTTGATGTACTCTTTGGTTTATGCTTGGTTGTGGTTATCGTTTATGAATTCATATGCAATCACAAAGAAAAAAATTAGTTTTTGTAACATGCTTGAAGGAAGGAACTCAAATTAACGCTACAACCCTGAGAGACTTGAGCCTAATACGTTCTTTGGAGTGTTTATAATCTGTGCATTGTTGTTTCCTAAAGTCGTTGCATGATCTCATTATTCTTTGCTTGGTTACTACTTAGAAGGCGTTTCATCATTTAGTTCCAAATGCTAGAACTCATATCCGTTTCATTCAAAGCATGATATTGATTTGCATAACACACGAACAAGATGAAGTTGTGTAGTGAACCAAGAGCCAAACAGCCGTCCCCGTGCATTGTGTTTAGGTTTAACCCCGTTGAGCCTTGTTTAGCCTATTTTCTTTCTTAACCCACATCATCCTCACCTAGCCTAGATTAGGACCATCCATACCTTTGTTCTTGAAGCATAGTAAAGCATAACTTAGAGGAATTCCTTTTGAGTGGTTGTGTGCAGAAAACAAGTGTGGGGGAAAGAATCTGTGTGTGAGTGCCAAAGTGCATGGGTAGAGAGAAAAGAAAAGAAAAGAAGAAATTTCGTATGAAAAAGAAAAGAGAAAAGAAAAAGTGTGAAAAGAATGAAAAAGAGTTGAAAAAATATGTGAAAAAGAGTTCCAAAGTGTTGATTGTTGAAGAAAGGGTCCAAAAAGTTGAATTAGGCCCTAAATGTTGAATAAATCTTCCCTTGTGTTTAAAAGTTGATTTCTGCAATCTAAATTGAATTCTAAGTGTCAATTTCATTACTTTGCTTACTATTGCTTAAAGAACGTTTGTTTATCTTTACCCTTCTTTGTTAGCCAATACCCTAGCCCCGTTACTACCCTTAACTTCAATCTTGAGTGTTGTGTGTTTCAATATGTGGAGTTTGGGATTGATATGAGCTTATGGTGTCACTGGTTCTCGCATCTAAGTAGTAGCATTCCATTCATGAGATCATATCCATACATACTCCAGAAATTGCTTTATTTGCTATAATCATATGTGAGTGTTCGTTTTCATGATTACATCAATCTTCTCACATATACTTAGTGTAGGGTGTGTAGTCAGAAATTCTGAGTGAAAACAGAGAGTATCTTGTAAGGCATTGAGCTAATTCTCTAAGGCATGTTACTACATTCAAATCGTTGTTTTAATTGGTTAAATGTGAACTAGTAAGTGGTGACTATGATTAAGTATGCGCTTAAGTGTAAAGATGACTAAAATCTGTGGGAATGATGATCTTTCACATGTCATGTGCGTTGGAAATCCCTGAGGCAAATGTTGGAAGGTTTAGAGTGTGTTTTGTTTACTTTGTTTTGTTTTGTTCGTCTGTTTTGCTCGAGGACTAGCAAAAGCTAAGTGTGGGGGAATTTGATAGAAGCATATTTATGCGACTTAGTATGCTTGTTCTCATGCATTTACGTTGTTATTTCTTAGTTATTCTAGTATTTTGAGTTAGTTTCGTGTGTTTGTAGGTTTAATGGGCTTATGAAGCAATAAGGTGCATTTTGGAGCCTTTTGGAGCATATTGGAGCTTTGAATGAAGGACATATGTATGGAGCAAAAGGAATGGACGAAATTGAAGGTTTAAGGGCTAGAAATCAGCTAAGAAGGTGGAAGAAATAAGTTAAAGACAAAGACAAAGGAAAGCCAAGAAACAAGGGACATTGTCACCTTTATCTTTCCATGATTTTAGCCACAAAAGGGGGGTTTCTTATCATACTTTATCACCTAAATTTGGGGGTTCTAAAAAGCCTCAAAACATGGAGAAAAGCCTCAAAACTCTCCTCAAAATCTGCCACAAACTTCTCCCACTTTTCTACTTTCTTGTCTCCTAGTTTGATTTTTCCATTCCTTTCTTTCCTAAACCTAGCTGCACCTTCCCTCCCTTATAAAAGCCTATTACCACCACATCTTCTTCCATCATTCCTTCACCATTCATCCCATTCATTCACCCAAAACCATTCCAGCCGCACCCTTTTCAAACCACCTCCATAACCACCCCAAACAGCCCAGAAAAGCCCCAAAAATCACTTGGTGCCGCAGCAAGGAGAAGGAGAAGACTACTCTTGGATGCAAAGGCTTGATCGTTGGAGCGTTCTAGGTGTAGTTTGTTTTATGTTTATGTTCAATTTCTTATTCTCTGATTTTGTTGCAGCCATGAGTGGCTAAACCCCTATTTGGCTAGGGGGAAGTTTGAAGCCATGAACATGCTTGAGATATGAATTGATTTCTTCCAATTGTGATTTAATAAGTTGTGAATGCAATTCAATTAACTGTTTTATTCATAACTTGTTCTTGTATGTTGATTAAGGAGGCCTACTTAGTTTGCATGCATGAACTTGATGCTAGAATATGAATGAGTTTCACCTAATCGTTACAAGTTTATATTCACATGTAGTGGAGGTTGCTTATAAACAATCGCGTTAATTGAATTCTTGACAAACGTATCATGCATTCATAGTTACGAATGTTTCGCCAACACTTATGATTTTCATGGAACTTAATGATTTCTAATTGTATCTCTATTATGCATTCATGTAGAGGACTTTTGGAGAATAATTTGGATTGTCGCATGCATTCATCCAATTCAATGATTCAAGGAAAATCTGAGGGTTAATTTGTGCATCACGGTTAACTTGGGGTGTTGGGCTTCATAATTCATTGGAAAGCAATTGGAAATCGATTTATATGCAAGTGTGTCATGTGTGAAAAACGAACCTCTAGCCAATCCATAACCCATTTGAGTCCCAAAACGTTTAAGACATTATTTTGCTCTAGAATCTGCCTAGTTTACATTTTGTTTGTTTTAGTTTTAATTTCGTCCAAATCAAAACCCCCCATTTACTTTCTTGTTCTAAAGTGTCTTAAATATGTTGTGTTGATGTTTTAAGTGGTTTTGAGTCAAACCAAAATCATATTTTCGTCCAAAGTCCATTTAAGGTCAGAAACTGCCTAACTAGTGTTTTTAGGCAGTTTTGAGTGTTTTCAGCCCATTTTGAGTCTTTTGAACTTGTTTTAAGTCTTGTGAGTCTTTCCTTACGTTTTTAACTTTGTTTTTATGTTTTAGAGTCAGTTTAGAGGTTTTAGCAAGCCCTCCTAATCCCCGGTCCAGAACGATCCCTACTTGCATCTATACTATAATCTACAACAAGAGGGTTTAATTTGAGTGCTTAACTTTTATCACATCAGTATGTTGATTGAGGGTCGACACTTGATTCTCATGCATGAATTTGATGCTAGAGTATAAGGGAGTTTCACATAATCGTTACAAACTTATATTCATAAGTAGTGAAGGTCGCTAGTCACAATCGCGTTAAGTTCAATTCCTGGCATGAGTATCATGATGTCATAGTTACGAATGCCTTGTCAATGCTTATGATTTTCATTGAACGTAATGATCTTTGATTGTATCTTTATTATGATGTCATGTAGGGAACTTTCGAAGAATGCTTTGGGTTGTCGAATGATGTCATCCAATCTAATAACACAAGGAAAATCTGAGGGTTAACTAGTGATGTCACGGTTAATTTGGGGCATTGTCGTTCATAATTCAATGAAGGAGTAACTGGAAATCGATTCGTTTGCATACATGTCATGTGTGGAGAAAGAGCCTCTAGCTAGCCCATCATCCATCCAACTTCCCAAAAACGTTTTCAAAGTTGTTTTTTTTTAAGTTACAATCTGTTTTGTTATTTTAAATTCGTCCAAAACTAAACCCCCCTTTACTTTCTTGTTTCAAATTGTTTTAAACTTGTTTTGTTTGTGTTTTTAAGTGTTTTGTGTCAAGCCCAAACCATATTTTCGTCCAAAATTGTGTTTAGAGTCAGAAACTGCCTAGTTTGTGTTTTTAGGCAGTTTTGAGTGTTTTTAGCCTATTTTGAGTCTTGTGAACTTGTTTTAAGTCTTTTGAACCTTTCCAAACGTTTTTAAGTTTGTTTTTGAGTCTTTGAGTCAGTTTAAAGTCGATTAGCAATCCCTCCTAATCCCTGGCCTAGAACGATCCCTACTTGCATCTATACTACAATTCACAACAAGAGGGTTTAATTTGTGTGCTTAACTTATATCACATCAATATAAATATGAAGAAAAGCATGAGTGAAATTAAGTGCATGAGTGAAATTAAGTCCATAGATGAAACCCCTTGATGTGGAACTCCTTCAAAAACAGCCTGGCTGCATGGTTTCTTTGGTAGCAGCGGATGGTGAATGGAAAAAGGATTTTGTTTCTAGAAGAAAGGCCAAAGAAAGAGAAGATAAAGAGCTCTAGGCATCCCAAAGGGGGCTTGTATAAAATGATGTGATAAAAGCTTAACACACAAATTAAACCCTCTTTTATGTAGTATGAATAAGTAGGGATCGTTCTAAGCCGGGGATTAGGAGGGACTGCTAATCTCCACAAATATGACTCAAAATTACAAAACTAGACACTTTATAACTCAAAACACACTAAACAGACTCAAACAGCACAATACTAGCAAATTGACTCAAAACTGACTCTAGGGAGTAAATTGGACGAATTTAAGACTAGTAAGACTCAAAACGCTAAAATGGACAGATTTGAACAAGTTCTAACTAAGCTAACATAACACAATTAAAGGGGGGATTGATTTGGACGAAATTAACTAAACTAAACAGAATGGAAAACAAAGTAAATTAAGCACGAATTTGAGTGATTTAAATGGGTGAAGGGCTAGCTAGAGGATCATTCTCCATACATGACACATACGCATACAAATTGATTTCCAGTTATTATTCCTATAAACCATGAATGACAATGCCCCAAGTTAACCGTGAACAACACTAATTAACCATCAGATTTTTCCAAGTTCATTGAATTGGATATCGCATCGCAACCAAATTATTCTAATCAAGTTCCCTACATGAACAACATGATAGAGATACATATCAAAGATCATTAAGTTCTGTGAAAATCATAAGCGTTGACAAGACATTCGTAACTATGAACAGCATGATACTCCTGCCAGAAATTTTACTTAACTAGCGACCTCCACTACTTGTAAATATACTACTACTAGGTGAAACTCCCTTATATTTTAGCATCAAATTCATGCATGCAAACTAAGTATGCATCCTTAATCAACACACCAGAATAAGTTATCAATCAAGCAGTTAAGCAAATGGCAATACGATTTACGAAACAATAATGGAAGACATATATGTTCATGGCTTTGCATTCACCTCTAGCTAAAACGAAATTAGTTCATCATAACTAAAAACCAAATTAAAACAAACATTGAACTAAAAACTAAGGATATAATACACCTAGAAATGCTCCAAGCTTCTCCTTCCTTAGGTTGCGGCAGATTGGGTTTAATCTCTTTGAATTTGTCTATCTCAGCTCTCTCCTTCAATTGGTGCAGCAGATATGTATTTATAGGGCTAGGGCACGCTCAGGTTGTTAAGGAAAAGGATAGGCACTTTGCATTGTGGTCTGTTCGATTTATTGTGTCAACTGAGAAGTAAGATTCGCTATTTGAGCTTGAATATTAGCAATTGCCATGTCTTGCTTCTCTAGTACCTGAAATCAAAAGAAAGAAAACTAAATCAAATATCAAAAGAAAACAAACTAAACAAAAATCAGAAACCAAAACTAAACACACGAAAAGAAAACAAAGGGGATTAGCAAGTAACGGCGCCAAAATTTGATGTGATATGAATTAAGCACACAAATTAAACCCTCTTGTTGACAATTATAGTAAAGACGCAAGTAGGGATCGTTCTAGACTCAAAAGACTCAAAACAAACTAGAAAGACTAAAACAGCACAAAACAATCAAATTGACTCAAACTAGACACTAAGAAAGACTTTGGACGAATTTGGACTCAACTATGACTCAAAATACTTAAAGACACAAATTTAGACAGATTCTAACCTAATTGACACAACAAAGTAAAAAGGGATTGGGTTTTGACGAAATTAAACTAAAAACAAAATAGAAAGTAGAACTAGACAGATTGCACGAACGTATTGGATGGTTGATAAGCTAGAAGGTCCTTCTCCACACTTGACACACTTGCACATAAATCGATTTCCAGTTGCTCTTTCAAGAAACCATGAACCTCAACGCCCCAGATTAACCGTGAACACCACTAATTAACCCTCAGATTTTCCTTAAGTCATTGAATTGGATGGATAACGCATCGGCAATCAAATTATTCTTCAAAGGTTCCCTACATGAACAACATAATAGAGATACAATCAAAGATCATTACATTACATGAAAATCATAAGCATTGACAAAGCACTCATAACTATGAACAACATGATACTTATGCCAGGAATTCACTTAACATGATTGTGACTAGCAACCTCCACTACTTTTGAATATAAGTTCATAACGATTAGGTGAAACTCCCTTAATTTGTGTGCTTAACTTTTTTCACATCAAATTTTGGCACCGTTGCCGGGGGATTAGCAACTTTGCGAATCCCCCGTTGTTTCTTTTTGTTTATTTTTCGTGCGTTTTTATTTTAGTTTCTAACTTTGTTTTGTTTCTTGTTTTCAGGTACTAGTTTATGACTCGAAGTTCTCAACCTGTTCGTGAGCACATCTTTGACTTTGACGACGATTTTGAACGAACTTTGAGAAGGAGGAGGAATCAACAAGAGTCTAATCCACCTAGCCCTGAACCTGAGCTTGAAGAACAAGAAGTAGGAGAGGAAGAGGAGCCCACGGCTCAGATTTTGGAGGAAGCACAAGATATGGCAGCGGATAATCGAACCATCAAAGAACTTTCTACCTCGGGGGTGGACAATGTCGTACCCCTATGCATCCAATACCCCACGACAGCTCAAGGAAAGACTGAGGAGTTCGAATTGAAGTCCAGTTTGTTGCACCACATTCCAAAGTACCATGGGCTGTCCATGGAGGATCCTAACAAGCACTTGAAGGAGTTCGAAGTTGTTTGTTCAAGCATGACCCCAGTCAATGTCAATGGAAGCATATTGAAGATGAAAGCTTTTCCTTTTTCTCTCTTGGAAAAGGCTAAAGATTGGTTGTACGAATTGGTACCTGGGACCGTCACTTCATGGGAGAGCATGAAACGCGCATTCTTAGAGAAGTTCTTTCCAACGTCAAGAGTTATTCTTTTGAGCAAGCGAATTAGTGGCATCCAACAAAACCAAGGGGAGTCTTTTCCGGCATATATGAACATTTTAAAGCCCTTGTTGCATACTGTCCTCAACATCAAATGAAAGAAGAACTTCTCATTCAATATTTCTACAAAGGACTTCTTCCCATTGAACGCCAAATGCTAGATGCCTCAGCGGGTGGTGCGTTGGTTGACAAAACTCCGGTGGCTGCCAAGACCTGATAGGAGCATATTTATGCGACTTAGTATGCTTGTTTTCGTGCATTTACGCTGTTAATTCTTAGTTATTTTAGTATTTTGAGTTAGTTTTGTGCGTTTGTAGGTTTAAAGGGCCTATGAAGCAATAAGGTGCATTTTGGAGTCTTTTGGAGAATAATGGAGCTTGGAATGAAGGACATATGTATGGAGCAAAAGGAATGGACGAAATTGAAGACTTAAAGACGAGAGGATTCCTAAATGAAGAAGGATTCCTAAATGAAGAAGGATTCCTAATTGAAATAGGATTCCTAGTTGAAAGAGGATTCCTAGAAGGACAAGGATTCCTACTTGGAATAGGAAAGTTAAGCCTAGGTTTCCTACTTTGGTTTGACCTTTCCTAAACCAAAACCTCCCTAAGTTCTAGCCACAAAAGGGAGTCTTAGACACTTTTGGACATCTAATTCCTTGCCCTAGAGGGTTGCCGCACCTTTCCTTGAAGTCCCTCACCTTGCCGTACCCAACATACCCTTTCCCTTTTCCTTGCTGCAAGTTACTTACCCTTTCTCCCCAAAATCAGCAATTAAATCACCTTTCCCTTTAGTTCCTGACCTTGCCGCACCTTGTTACCCAAATCCCTTAAGTTTCTGACCTTGGGCCCTATTTCCTCTAAGTTTTAAATTTAATTCTCTAACCTAAATTAATTTCTGAGCCTTGTTACCCAAAAGCCTTTAAATAAAACACCCTAGCCGCATTCTCTATCTGTCATTCATCATCACACCCTTTCAGCCATCACCCCTATCTCTTGTCGCAGCCTATTCAACCCTTAACCATCCATCTTTCATCCAAACACATCCAGTCTTACCCTTAGTTCTCTGTGCCGCGGCAAGGTGGAGAAGAAGAAGACTTTGGTGTTCCAAGGTTGCAGATTGGAGACTTCTAGGTGTAATTCATTCTTGTTTTCAATGTCTACTTCTTTATTCTCTGATTTTGTTGTAGTTATGAGTGGCTAAACCCCTAATTAGCTAGGGGGGGAGTTTGAAGCCATGAACATGCTTGAAATATGAATTGATTTCTTCCAATTGTGATTTGATAAGTTGTGAATGCAATTCAATTATCTGTTTTATTCATAACTTGTTCTTGTATGTTGATTAAGGATGCATACTTAGTTTTCATGCATGAACTTGATGCTAGAATATAAATGAGTTTCACCTAATCGTTACAAGTTTATATTCATGAGTAGTGAAGGTTGCTTGTCACAATCGCGTTAATTGAATTCTTGACAAACGTATCATGCATTCATAGTTACGAATGTTTCGTCAACACTTATGATTTTCATTGAACGTAATGATCTCTGATTGTATCTCTATTATGCATTCATGTAGGGGACCTTTGGAGAATGATTTGGGTTGTCGCATGCATTCATCCAATTCAATGAGTAAAGGAAAATCTGAGGGTTAATTTGTGCATCACGGTTAATCTGGGGTGTTGAGCTTCATAATTTATTGAAAAGCAATTGGAAATCGATTCATGTACAAGTGTGTCATGTGTGGAGAATGGACCTCTAGCTAATCCATCAACCATCTGAGTTCCAAAACGTTTTCAACTTGTTTTACTTTAAAATCTGCCTAGTTTTGCATTCTGTTTTGTTTTGCTTTAAATTCGTCCAAACCACAACCCCCCTTTTACTTTCTTGTTTTAAAGTGTCTAAAATCTGTTTTCTTTGTGTTTTCAAGTGTTTTGAGTCAAACCAAAACCCTATTTTCGTCCAAAGTGTGTTTAGAGTCAGAAACTGCCCAATTAGTGTTTTTAGGCAGTTTTGAGTCTTTTGAACCTGTTTTGAGTCTCTTGAGTCTTTTCAAACGTTTCTCACTTTGTTTTTGTGTTTTTAAGTCAGTTTAGAGGTTATTAGCAAGCCCTCCTAATCCCCGGTCCAGAACGATCCCTACTTGCATCTATACTACAATCTACAACAAGAGGGTTTAATTTGAGTGCTTAACTTTTATCACATCATATTTATGCGACTTAGTTAGCTTGTGTTCGTGCATTTATGTTACTTGTTCGTAGTTAATTTAGTATTTTAAGCTATTTTCGTGTGTTTGTAGGTCCTAAAGGTTAAAGTATCAAGAAAGTGCATTTTGGAGCCTTTTGGAACAGTTTTGGGCATGTTTTGGATAGCTTATGCTTGGAGCAATGTAGATGGACGAAATTGAAGACTTGAAGAAGGATTCCTAATTGAAGAAGGATTCCTACTCAAATAAGGATTCCTAGAAGAACAAGGATTCCTACTTGAAGAAGGAATGTTAAGCCTAGGGTTCCTATTTTGGTTTTGACCTTTCCTAAATCCAAAAATTTCCTAAATCCCAATCTAAAGAGGTTGCCACATCTTCTCATTCCCTTATACATCCTTGCTGCACTTACTTACCTCTTCTCATTCAATTTAGGACATAAGTGGACCAAAATCAGCATGTTTATCACTTTCCCTTTGTTTTCTTCCCTTGCCGCATGGGAAAGATCCTTTCCCTTTTATTTCTAAGTCTTGCCGCACATGTCCTTACTTTCCTTCCCTTTTTCCTTCAAATCTCTGACCTTTATTCACTTGCCTATTTCCTGCCGCACATCACCTTTCCTTTTCTCCTTTTAATTCTGATTTCTTACCTTTTCTTGGAGGATTTGGAGTCCTAAACATTGCCTAAAATCATCCCAAACCGTGCCTTACCTATTCCCTATATATATGGACCCTTGCCGCACCTTTTGAGTCATCCATTCACTTACCTATCCATCATCCACTCCTCCATTCATTCCCACAAACACTTTCAGCCACTCTCCTTTCCTTGCCGCAGCCTACTCACTCCCCAACCATCCATCCCTTCATCCAAACACATCCATATTCTTACCCTTAGTTCTTGTTGATGTGATTTAAATTAAGCACACAAATTAAACCCTCTTTTTATCGATTGTAGTATTTAATGCAAGTAGGGATCGGTCTAGGCCGGGGATTAGGAGGGCTTGCTAATCTAACACAAACTGACTCAAATAGACAAAAACAACTTAAAAACGTTCAAATAGACTTAAGGGACTCTAAACAGGTTCACAAGACTCAAAACAAACTAAAAACACTCAAAACTGCTTAAAAACACCAATTGGACAGATTCTAGACACTAGACTTAACTTTGGACGAAAATTGAATTAAACTCGACTCAAAACACACAAAAACATAAACTAAAACAGATTTTAATTAATTAGACTCAAACAAGTGAAGGGGGATTGATTTTAGAGTGAATTAAAGCTAAAACAAACAGAAACACTAAACTAGACAGATTTGGACGAATTTGGGTTTTAGGGATGGATGGTGAACTAGCTAGAGGTTTCCTTATCCACACATGAATTATATGCATATGAATCAACTTCCAGTTACGTTTTCATTGAATTAAGAACGATAATGCCCCAGATTAACCATGTCAATCACTAATTAACCCTCAGATTCTCCTAATTTCATTGAATTGGACGGACAACTCATCTACAACCAAATTATTCTCATCAATTTCCCTACATGGCATCATAATAGAGACACAATCAGAGATCATTAAGTTCATTGAGAATCATAAGCATTGACGAGGCATTCATAACTATGACATCATGTTACTCACACCAAGAATTGAACTTAACACGATTGATCCAGCAACCTTTACTACTTTTGAACATAAGTTTGTAACGATTATGTGAAACTCTCTATATCCTAGCATCAAATTCATGCATGCAAATTAAGTGTCGACCCTTGATGTGATAAAAGTTAAGCACTCAAATTAAACCCTCTTGTTGTAGAATGTAGTATAGATGCAAGTAGGGATCGTTCTGGACCGGGGATTAGGAGGGCTTGCTAAAACCTCTAAATTGACTCAAAAACATAAAAACAAAGTTAAAAACGCTTGAATAGACTCAAAGAACTGAAAACAAACTCAAAAGACTCAAAACGGGTTGAAAACACTCAAAACTGCCTAAAAACACAAACTGGGCAGTTTCTGACTCTAAACACACTTTGGATGAAAGTATGGGTTTGGTTTGACTCAAATACACTTAAAACATCAACAAAACATATTTAGAACACTTTGAAACCAGAAAGTAAAAGGGGGGTTTTGAAAGTGACGAATTTGAAATAAAAACAGAAACTTAAGAAAGAAAGCAAATTAGCACGAAATTGGGTTGAATTGGATGGATGATGGATTAGCTAGAGGCTCTTTCTCCACACATGATATGTATGCAAACGAATCGATTTCCAGTTACTCCTTCATTGAATCATGAACGACAATGCCCCAGATTAACCGTGACATCACTAATTAACCCTCAGATTCTCCTTGTGTTATTGGATTGGATGACATCATTCGACAACCAAAAGCATTCTTCGAAAGTCCCCTACATGACATCATAATAAAGATACAATCAAAGATCATTACGTTCAATGAAAATCATAAGCATTGACAAAGCACTTGTAACTATGACATCATGTCACTCATGCTAGGAATTGAACTTAACGCGATCGTGACTAGCAACCTTCACTACTTGTGAATATAAGTTTGTAACGATTATGTGAAACTCCCTTATACTCTAGCATCAAATTCATGCATGCAAATTAAGTGTGCACCCTTAACCCACAAACATAAATAAGTTATCAATCAAACAGTTAAGCCAATTGCATTCACAACTCAAGAATTCGTAACTGAAACTTATCAATTCATATTGCACCCATAATCATGGCTTTGAAATCACCCCTAGCCAAAAAGGGGTCTAGCCACTCATGTTCACAACAAAATCAGAGAATAATAAAGTAAACATTGAAAGTAAGAACGAAGTACACCTAGAATGATCCAATCTTCAAGCTTGAAACGTCCAAGGCTTCCATCTTCTCCACCTTGCTGCGGCACAAGTGTCTAAGGTTGTGTATGGATGTGTTTTGGATGGAAGGATGGGAGGATTGGTGCGGCAAAGGGGTTAGAGTGGCTGAATGTGTTTGTGGGAATGTATGGATGAGTGAATGATGGATAGGTAAGTGAATGGATCTGTGAATGGGTGCGGCAAGAGGTCCTTTATATAGAGGAGAGGTAAGGCACGGTTTGGGTTTAATTAGGCAACAAAATTTACTCCAAAAGCTAAAGGGAAATAGGAATTAAAGTCAAAAACCTAAGGGAAAAGGGTAAGGATATGCGGCATGTGCAGAAATTAAGGCAATGTGAAGTTCAAATGCGGCAAGGACAAGGAAAGAAAGGGAAAGGTCTTTTAATGCAAGGAAAAGTGTTTCCTTGCTGTTTTAGGGTTCAAAACTAACCTAAAATAAAAGTGATATGAGCATATTTATGCGATTTAGTGAGCTTGTTCTCGTGCATTTATGTTGTTTATTCGTACTTAATTTAGTATTTTAAGCTATTTTCGTATGTTTGTAGGTCCAAAGGGTTAAAGTATCAAGAAAGTGCATTTTGGAGCCTTTTGGAACAGTTTTGGGTATGTTTTGGATAGCTTATGCTTGGAGCAATGTAGATGGACGAAATTGAAGACCAAAGCATGCTAGGAATCAGCCAAAGAGAAGAGGAAAAATAAATTCAAGTCAAGGAAGGAAAAGGAATCCAAGAAGAAGAAGGATTGACCAAGTCAAAGTTTCCTAATCCTAATGTGCAAGGAAATCAGCCACAAAGGGGAGTCCTAAGTATTTTGGGACACCTAATTCCCACTCCAAGATGGGTGCTGCACACTCTCCTTCCCTCATACACCCTTGCCGCACAAGAGTACTTTCCCAATTTAATTTAAGACACAATTGCACACAAAATCAGCAAGGAAGTAATCTACTTACCCTTTTTCCTAATCCTTGCCGCAAGTTACCTTCCTTTTCTCTTCCAAATCAGCAACCAAACTTCCTTACCCTTTCTTCTAAGTCAAAGCTGTTTCTCTACTTACCTATTTGTTCCAAAATCTGCAAGATAACTTATTTTCCTTGTTCATTCCTCTTTGCCGCAAAAGACCTTACCCTTTCTTTGGGATTTCTGATTTTAATTCTTCTTTTCCCTTGAGGTTTTGGAGTAAATATGTTTCCTAAATAAATCCCAAACCGTGCACTATACTTCTCTATAAATATAAGGCCCTTGCAGCACCCTAAACACACCATTCCATCATCCATCCTTCACCATAACCTACCTACATCCATCCACCACCACAATTCACCACAAATCACCACCAAACACCCTTGTGCCGCAGCAAAGAAGAAGGAAGGAGACTCTTGGACGTGCTTGCCATTCAAGACGTTGGATTGTTAGAGCGTTTCTAGGTGTACTCTATTCTTTGTTTATGTTTAAGTTTAATTATCTTTGCTTTGCTGTGAACATGAGTGGCTAAAACCTTATTTAGTTAGGGGGAAATTCGAAGCCATGAATATACTTGAGATATGAATTGATTTCTTCCAATTGTGATTTGATAAATCGTGAATGCAATTCAATTAACTGTTTTATTCATAACTTATTCTTGTATGTCGATTAAGAGGGCCCGCTTAGTTTGCATATTTGAATTTGATGCTAGAATATAAGGGAGTTTCACCTAATCGTTACGAACTTATATTCACAAGTAGTGAAGGTTGCTTGTCACAATCGCGTTAATTGGATTCCTGGCAAACGTATCATGCACTCATAGTTACGAATGCCTTGTCAACACTTATGATTTTCATGGAACTTAATGATCTCTAACTGTATCTCTTCTATGCACTCATGTAGGGGACCGTTGGAGAATAATTTGGGTTGTTGTATGCACTTCTTCCAATTCAATAACATAAGGAAAATCTGAGGGTTAATTTGTGCACGTACGGTTAATCTGGGGTGTTGAGGTTCATGGTTCATTGAAAAGCAATTGGAGATCGATTTATGTACAAGTGTGTCATGTGTGGAGAAGGACCCTCTAGCTAATCCATCAACCATCCCATTCCTCAAATTCGTTTTAAAAGTTGTTTAGTTTTAGAATCTGTTTACTTTTGCAATCTGTTTTGTTTGTTTCAAATTCGTCCAAACCAAAACCCCCATTTTACTTTCTTGTTTCAAAGTGTTTAAAATATGTTTTGTTAGTGTTTTTAAGTGTTTTGAGTCAAGTCAAAAACCCTAATTTCGTCCAAAATTGTGTTTAGAGTCAGAAACTGTCCAATTGGTGTTTTTAGGCAGTTTTGAGTGTTTTCAATCTGTTTTGAGTCTTTTGAATATGTTTTGAGTCTCTTGAGTATTTTCAAACGTTTTTAACTTTGTTTTTATGTTTTTGAGTCAGTTTAGAGGTTATTAGCAAACCCTCCTAATCCCCGGTCCAGAACGATCCCTACTTGCATCTATACTACATTCTACAACAAGAGGGTTTAATTTGAGTGTCAAGTTAATTTTCACATCAAAAAGGGAAAAGGGCTGGAGTAAAGGAGAATTGCGGCAAGAAAGGTTTGGGGAAGGAAAAGGTGCGGCATTGATCCTAAAGGGCAAAGGATTGTGTTTCCTTGCAAGGCATGGAGAGAAAGGTAAGAGACATGTGCAGCAGCCTTGTTGAGCAAGGAATTAGGAGTCCCCAGAGTGTCTAGGATTCCCTCTTTGTAAATGAAACCTTGATAAAATAGGCTTAGGAAAGTCAAAGGTCAAAGTAAGGAAACTTTGACTTAGTCAACCCTTCTTCTTCTTGGATTCCTTTTCCTTCTTTGACTTGAATTAATTTTTCCTCTTCTCATAGCTGATTCCTAGCATGCTTTGGCCTTCAATTTCGTCCATCTACATTGCTCCAATCATAAGCTATCCAAAACATGCCCAAAACAGCTCCAAAAGGCTCCAAAATGCACTTTCTTGATACTTCACCCCTTGGGACCTACAAACACACGAAAATAGCTTAAAATACTAAATTAAATACGAATAATCAACATAAATGCACGAAAACAAGCTAACTAAGTCGCATAAATATGCTCCTATCAAATTCCCCCACACTTAGCTTTTGCTAGTCCTCGAGCAAAACGAAACAAAACAAAATAAAATAAAATAACAAAACAAAACACAATCTAAACCTTCCAACGTTGCCTCAGGGATTTCCAACACACATGACATGCCAAAGATCATCATTCACATAGATTTTAGTCATCCTTACACTCGAGCACATACTTAATCACAGTCGTCACTTACTAGCTCGCATTTAATCAATTAAAACAATGATTTGAATGTAGTAACATGCCTTAGAGAATTCACCCAATTCCTTACAAGATACACTCTTTTTTCACACAGATTTTCTGACTACACACCCTACACTAGTTATATGTGAGAAGATTGATGTAAAAATGAAAACGAATACTCACATATGTTTATAGCAAAGAAAGCATTTTCTGGAGTTATTAAGCATGTTTAGATATGATCTCATGAATGGAATGCTACTACTTAGCCGCGAGAACCAGTGACACCATATGCTCATACCAATTCCAAACTCCACAAATTGAAACACACAACACTCAAGATTGAAGTCAAGGGTTGTAACGGGGCTAGGGGTATTGGTTAACAAAGAAAGGTAAGGATAAACAAACGTTCTTTAAGCAATAGCAAGCAAAGTACTGAAATTGACACTTAGAATTCATTTTAGAATGCAGAAATCATCCTTTAAACACAAGGGAAGATTCATGCAACACTTAGGGCCTAATTCAACTTTTTGGACCCTTTCTTCAACAATCAACACTTTAGAACTCTTTTTTCACATATTTTTCACTCTTTTTCATTCTTTTCACGACTTTTCTTTTCATACGAATTTTTCTTTTCTTTTTGTACTCAAATACACTAAAAATTCCTTCCCCCACACTTATTTTCTGCAAAATGTTACTCAAAAGGAATTCCTTCTAAGTTATGCTCCACTATGCTTCAAGAACAAGGGTATGGATGGTCCTAATCTAGGGTTGGTGGGAATGATGTGGGTTAACAAAGAAAATAGGCTAAACGAGGCTCAACGGGGTTAAACCTAAACATAATTGCACGGGGGATGGCTGTTTGGCTCTTGGTTCACTACACAACTTCATCTTGTTCGAGTGTTATGCAAATCAATATCATGCTTTGAATGAAACGGATATGAGTTCTAGTATTTGGAACTAAATGATGAAACGCCTTCTAAGTAGTAACCAAGCAAAGAATAATGAGATCATGCAACGACTTTAGAAAACAACGAATGCACAGATTTTTAACTCTCCAAAGAACGTTTAGGCTCAAGTCTCACAGGGTTGTAGCGTTAATTTGAGTTCCTTCCTTCAAGAAACTGATTTTTTTCTTTTTTAATCAAATGCGAATTCATAAACAACAACGACAACCAAGCATAAACCAAAGGTATATCAAACTTCCATCCATGCTTACAATTTTCCTTAACCGTCATGCAATTAAAAACCAAATCCTCATCATTGGGTTGGAAGGTACCCTAAAACACAAATAAACACACAAAAACAAATCTTTTTGGCTTTTTCAAAACAATTTTTTAAATTTTTATGAAATTTTCGGATTTTTATGTCAAAACACACTAAAATGCATCAAAACACATTAAAAACACATAAAAACAGTGAAAAACAACATTGCAAGTGATAGGTGAATAAAACCCACGAAATTCATGCAAAAACAGCTTGTTTACTGATAGGAGCATATTTATGCGACTTAGTTAGCTTGTTTTCTTGCATTTAGTTAGCTAAACTATGTTAATTATAGTGTTTAAAGTTATTTTCGTCCAATTTCAGGTCCTAAGTGTCAAAGTGGCAAAAGGAAGCAATTTGGAGCATTCTAGAGCATTTTTGGGCCAAGATTGGATAGTGCAAACATGGAGGCTTAAGGATGGACGAAATTGAAGATTGAAAGGCTTGGAATCAGCCAAGAAAGAGGGAGAATTAAATTCAAGTTCAGAAAGATAAGATAGAAGCAAGAAAAAAGGAACATTATCTCTAACCTTATCACCTTATCTTATCTTATCCTTGCCTTATCTTATCTTTCCATATTTTTAGCCAAATAAGGGGGTCCATATCTGATCTTATCACCTAAATTTGGGGGTTCTAGAAGCCTAAAAACGTGCTAAAACCTGAATTAAAACATGTGCTTCACATTCCCTATATTTCTGGCGCCTAGACCTTGTTCTAGAAGTCCTCAGCCTTGCTGCATCCTTATCCTCTGATTCCTTGAGATTTCCTACTCCTAAACTACCTTGGAAACCCTCCCAGCCGTGCCTTATTGTTCCCCTATATATACATGTGTGTGCCGCACTCATTCAACACAATTCAGAACCACAATTCACTCCCACAACGTCCCTTGCCGCAACCATTCATATTTCAGCCCTTCCATCCATCTTCCACACACCTAGCCGCACCACCCATCCACCCTAAACACCACCACACCATCTTCCACCATTCTACACCATTCATAACCCCCTAAACCTGTCCACAAGTCTTGTGCCGCAGCAAAGAGGAAGGAGGACAGTCCATAGGCGTGCTTGCTGTTCAACATTGGATCATTGGAACGTCTGGGTGTTTTCTTTCTTTTATTTTCTCAATGTCTAAATTTGTTTATCTTTGTTCTGTGAGTATGAGAACTTAAACCCCCCTTGGCTAGGGGGGGATTCGAAACCATGTTTATGCTTGCTATATGATCTGATTACATTTAATTGTGTTTCATAAGTTGTGAATTCAATTTACTTATCTTTATGAATTGAAACTGATTTGTGGATGTTGGTTGAGAGTGCACGCTTAATTGTCATGCATAAATTGAATGCTAGGATATAAGGGAGTTTCACCTAATAGTTATGAACTTATATTCACAGGTAGTAAAGGTTGTTGATCACAATCGCGTTAAGTAAATTCTTGGCATAAGTTTCATGCAATTCATAGTAACGAGTGCCTCGTCAATGCTTATGGTTTTCATAGAACTTAATGATTTCTGCTTGTATCTCTATTATGCAATTCATGTAGGGAACTTGTGGGGAATGCTTTGGGTTGTCGTATGCAATCATCCAATTCAATAACTTAAGGGAAATCTGAGGGTTAATTAGTGCAATTCACGGTTAATTTGGGGCGTTGAGAATTCATGGTATATTGAAACGCAATTGGAAATCGTTTTGTATGCAAGTGTGACATGTGTGGAGAAAAACCCCTTAGCTAGCTTTCCATCCATTCACTTTAATCAAATTCGTTTTAAAATCTGTTTAGTTTACAAAGTTTTTGTTTTGTTTTCAAATTCGTCAAAACCAAACCCCCCCTATTATTTTCTTGTTCCCAAGTGTTTAAATCTGTTTTATGTGTGTTTTTAAGTACTTTGAGTCAAGCCAAAACCCTATTTTCGTCCAAAGTAGTGTTTAGAGTCAGAAACTGCCCAATTTGTGTTTTTAGGCAGTTTTGAGTGTTTTCAACCCATTCTGAGTCTTTTGAGTTTATTTTGAGGTCTTTGAGTCTATTCAAACGTTTTTAACTTTGTTTTTATGTTTTTGAGTCAGTTTAGAGGTTATTAGCAAGCCCTCCTAATCCCCGGTCCAGAACGATCCCTACTTGCATCTATACTACATTCTACAACAAGAGGGTTTAATTTGCGTGTTAAGTAATTTTCACATCATTTACCCCCCCACACTTAAATCAAACATTGTCCTCAATGTTTCAAACATAAACTCACACAAAAGCAAACAAACATAACAAACATGGCAAGATAAATGCAGTAAAGAGAAGGGTTTAGGGACGTAAATCTGGATGTTGAGCGATTCCTAGGTCTTTTGAATGCATGGGTTGCCTCCCAGGAAGCGCTTTCTTTAACGTCTTGCAGCCGGACGATACCTCCTTTATCTTTGAATGGGAGATGATAGTTGAAATGATCCGGTAACGGTTTAAACTCAAGAGTGGGTGCCTGAATCATTAACAACATGTTAGTATAAAACGAAATTGAAATTCGGGGAGGTGGCTTACCTGTGTGATCCAACAAGAACTCAAGAACAAACACAACTTCGAAAGTTTTAGGAAGCACATCCTTGCTACACCATGGAGAAATTGAGGGACTGTTGCATTTGGCCAGATTTATTGTGAGGGTTGTGACTTGTCCCGTGTCATAGAATCTAACTTCTTCGGGAATTGGTGTCTCAAGTACATCCTCTTTGACGAATTCTAGACATTCCCCAGCCACTTCTTTCTCTTGAATGTTTGGAAATGTTTCGAAGATGTCTTCCTCACTCTCTTCTTCTTTGAATCTGCAAGGAATATTCACATTCGGTGGAATAGGGTCAGAAAATATTGAATATGGAACTACCTTACTGATGTGATAACAGTTAAGCACTCAAATTAAACCCTCTTGTTGTCAATTGTAGTAAGTATGCAAGTAGGGATCGTTCTGGACCGGGGATTAGGAGGGATTGCTAATCGACTCTAAAAACACAAAAACAAAGTTAAAAACGTTTGGAAAGGTTTACAAGACTCAAAACAAGTTAAAAACACTTAAAACGGCTTAAAAACACTTTGTGGACAGATTTAAAACACTAGGGAAGGTTTTGGACGAAAATTGGTTTTAGGTTGACTCAAAACACTTGAAAACACAAAGAAAACATATTTTGGACACTTTAAAACAAGAAAGTAAAAGGGGGGTTTTAGTTTGAACGAAATTGAAAGTAAAACAAAGACTTTGTAAAGTAAAACAGATTTGAAAACGATTTTGAAAACTTTGATGGGTGATGGGCTAGCAAGAGGGTCCTTCTCCACACATGACACACTTGTATACGAATCGATTTCCAATTGCTTTTCAATGAACCATGAACCTCAACACCCCAGATTAACCGTGATGCACTAATTAACCCTCAGATTTTCCTTATGTCATTGAATTGGATGATGCATACGACAACCCAAATTATTCTCCAACGGTTCCCTACATGATGCATAGAAGAGATACAATTAGAGATCATTAAGCTCCATGAAAATCATAAGTGTTGACAAGGCATTCGTAACTATGATGCATGATACGTTTGCCAGGAATCCAATTAACGCGATTGTGACAAGCAACCTTCACTACTTGTGAATGTAAGTTCATAACGATTAGGTGAAACTCCCTTACATTCTAGCATCAAATTCCTGCATGAAAACTAAGTATGCATCCTCAATCAACATACAAGAACAAGTTATGAATAAAACAGTTAATTGAATTGCATTCACGATTCATCAAGTCACAATTGGAAGAAATCAATTCATATGTCAAGCATGTTCATGGCTTTGAATTCCCCACTAGCTAAGTAGGGGGCTTAGCCACTCATAGTCACAACAAGATTAGAGAATAATAAAGTAAACATTGAAATTAAGAACGAAGTACACCTAGAATGCTCCAATCTTCAAGCTTGAAACGTCCAAGGCTCCTTCCTCTCCACCTTGCTGCGGCACAAAGGTCTAAGATGGGTATGGATGTGTTTGGATGAAGGGATGTGAGTTTTGGGAGTCAAAGGCTGCGGCAAAGGGAGGTTTTGGGCTGAAAGTGTGTGAATGAGTGAATGGTTGTGTGAATGATGGATAGGTAAGTGAATGGATGGTGGAATGGTGTGTTTAGGGTGCTGCAAAGGTCCATATATATAGGGAATAGGTAAGGCACGGTTTGGGATTTATTTAGGAAACTTATTTACTCCAAAACCTTAGGGGAAAAGAAGAATTAAAATCAGAACCTAAGGGGAAAAGGTAAGGGACTTGCGGCAAAGAGGAAAGAAAAAGGGAACGGTGCGGCTTTGTCCTAGAAGGCAAGGGATTGTGTCTTTCTTGTGAAGCAAGGAAGGAAAGGTGGTGTGGGATGTGTGGCTGGATCCTAAAGGGATAAGGGAAGTGTTTTACTTGGTTTAAGGATAGGGAAACATGGCAAGGGGAATTGTTGCACCAAAGGAGACAAGGAGGGAACACAAAGGGGACAAAACGCCACTTTTGTAGGAGATGCTGATTTTGTGTCTTTTATGCTTCCAAACTGACTTCTAACATCCTTCTAGGCTCTTTTGATCTTCAATTTCGTCCATCCACCTTGCTCCATTCATAAGCTATCCATTCCATGCCCAAAACAGCTCCAAAAGGCTCCAAAATGCACTTTCTTGATACTTTACCCCTTGGGACCTACAAACATACGAAAATAGCTTAAAATACTAAATTAAATACAAATAACTAACATAAATGCACGAGAACAAGCCTACTAATTCGCATAAATATGCTCATATCACTTACCTGAATTGGATGGTGTAGGATCCTTGGGGGGTTGCGGCAAGGGTGGTGGAGCAAGGGTAGGCTGCGGCAAAGGTGGTTCCCAACTTGCCGTGGTCTTGTCATCTTCCTCTTCCTCAAGCAGCCACTGTTCATCCATGTTTTGGCTTGATTCGGACATCTTGGGTTCATCTCCAACCTCCATGCCACTTTGTTCTTGAATTTGCCCCATGAATTCTGCGATCTCGCCCATTTGATTCCTCAGTTCGCCCAATTTCTTGGGTTGATTTTGCTGCCCCTGCACCATAGTGGTTAGTAATTGAATAATTTGATCATTATCCATCGACGAACCTGAATTTCTTTGGGCTTCTTCCGGGGGAGGCTGTGGTGGCTGCATAGGCATTGAATAAAACTCCTCATATGGCTGCCAATATCCTTCTTGTTGAGCCTCTTTGGCTTGATTTTGTGTTCCCTGAGCTAAAGAGATTAGTTCATCAAAAATTTGATTATAATCTATTGACGAACCTGAACTTGGTTGAAATTGTTGCGGGGGAGGCATAGGCTCTGAATAGAACTCCTCATATGGCTGCCACCACATAGAATTTGAATGATTGTTCCAATCTCGTTGATCAGCTTCATATCCTCGCGTATAGGACGCACCAAATGTAGGGATACTTTGCATTGGGGTCCTTTCTATGTGCTGCGACAATTGAGAAGTAAGATTCGCTATTTGAGCTTGAATATTAGCAATTGCCATGTCTTGCTTCTCTAGTACCTGAAATCAAAGAAAGAAAACTAAATCAAATATCAAAAGTAAAATAAACAAAACAAAACAGAAAATAAAAACAAAAGACACGAAAAGAAACAAAGGGGAAAAACCGGGGGATTAGCAAAGTTGCTAATCCCCGGCAACGGCGCCAAAATTTGATGCGATAAAAGTTAAGCACTCAAATTAAACCCTCTTGTTGTAGAATGCAGTATAGATGCAAGTAGGGATCGTTCTGGACCGGGGATTAGGAGGGCTTGCTAAAACCTCTAAACTGACTCAAAAACATAAAAACAAAGTTAAAAACGCTTGAATAGACTCAAAGAACTGAAAACAAACTCAAAAGACTCAAAACGGGTTGAAAACACTCAAAACTGCCTAAAAACACAAACTGGGCAGTTTCTGACTCTAAACACACTTTGGACGAAAATATGGGTTTGGTTTGACTCAAATACACTTAAAACATCAACAAAACATATTTAGAACACTTTGAAACCAGAAAGTAAGAGGGGGGTTTTGAAAGTGACGAATTTGAAATAAAAACAGAAACTTAAGAAAGAAAGCAAATTAGCACGAAATTGGGTTGAATTGGATGGATGATGGATTAGCTAGAGGCTCTTTCTCTGCACATGATATGTATGCAAACGAATCGATTTCCAGTTACTCCTTCATTGAATCATGAACGACAATGCCCCAGATTAACCGTGACATCACTAATTAACCCTCAGATTCTCCTTGTGTTATTGGATTGGATGACATCATTCGACAACCCAAAGCATTCTTCGAAAGTCCCCTACATGACATCATAATAAAGATACAATCAAAGATCATTACGTTCAATGAAAATCATAAGCATTGACAAAGCACTTGTAACTATGACATCATGTCACTCATGCTAGGAATTGAACTTAACGCGATCGTGACTAGCAACCTTCACTACTTGTGAATATAACTTTGTAACGATTATGTGAAACTCCCTTATACTCTAGCATCAAATTCATGCATGCAAATTAAGTGTGCACCCTTAACCCACAAACATAAATAAGTTATCAATCAAACAGTTAAGCCAATTGCATTCACAACTCAAGAATTCGTAACTGAAACTTATCAATTCATATTGCACCCATAATCATGGCTTTGAAATCACCCCTAGCCAAAAAGGGGTCTAGCCACTCATGTTCACAACAAAATCAGAGAATAATAAAGTAAACATTGAAAGTAAGAACGAAGTACACCTAGAATGATCCAATCTTCAAGCTTGAAACGTCCAAGGCTTCCTTCTTCTCCACCTTGCTGCGGCACAAGTGTCTAAGGTTGTGTATGGATGTGTTTTGGATGGAAGGATGGGAGGATTGGTGCGGCAAAGGGGTTAGAGTGGCTGAATGTGTTTGTGGGAATGTATGGATGAGTGAATGATGGATAGGTAAGTGAATGGATCTGTGAATGGGTGCGGCAAGAGGTCCTTTATATAGAGGAGAGGTAAGGCACGGTTTGGGTTTAATTAGGCAACAAAATTTACTCCAAAAGCTAAAGGGAAATAGGAATTAAAGTAAAAAACCTAAGGGAAAAGGGTAAGGATATGCGGCATGTGCAGAAATTAAGGCAATGTGAAGTTCAAATGCGGCAAGGACAAGGAAAGAAAGGGAAAGGTCTTTTAATGCAAGGAAAAGTGTTTCCTTGCTGTTTTAGGGTTCAAAACTAACCTAAAATAAAAGGGAAAAGGGCTGGAGTAAAGGAGAATTGCGGCAAGAAAGGTTTGGGGAAGGAAAAGGTGCGGCATTGATCCTAAAGGGCAAGGGATTGTGTTTCCATGCAAGGCAAGGAGAGAAAGGTAAGAGATGATGAGGATTCGGTTTTTAATCCCCGGCAACAAGAAAACAAGAAAACAAAACAAAATAAGAATACTAACTATAAAACTTACGAAACAAACAAGGGATTAGCAAATTTGCTAATCCCCGGCAACGGCGCCAAAATTTGATGTGAAAATTACTTAACACGCAAATTAAACCCTCTTGTTGTCAATTGTAGTAAGTATGCAAGTAGGGATCGTTCTGGACCGGGGATTAGGAGGGATTGCTAATCGACTCTAAATTGATTTAAAAACACAAAAACAAAGTTAAAAACGTTTGTATAGACTCAAGGGACTCAAAACAAGTTAAAAACACTTAAAACGGCTTAAAAACACTTTGTGGACAGATTCTAGACACTAGGGATGGTTTTGGACGAAAATTGGTTTTAGTTTGACTCAAAACACTTGAAAACACAAAGAAAACAGATTTTAGACACTTTAAAACAAGAAAGTAAAAGGGGGGTTTTGGTTTGGACGAATTTGAAAATAAAACAAAGACTTTGTAAAGTAAACAAGTTTGAAAACGAATTTGAAAACTTTGATGGTTGATGGGCTAGCTAGAGAGTCCTTCTCCACACATGACACATATGCAACACAAATCAACTTCCAGTTATTATCTTTCTAAATTATGAATGACAACGCCCCAGATTAACCGTGAATTGCACTAATTAACCTTCAGATTTTCCTAAGTTCATTGAATTAGATAGAATACGTATCCAACCAAATTATCCTTATTGATGATAGCATACTCAAAGGTCATTAAGTTCGTTGAAAATCATAAGCATTGACGAGGAAAATATGACAACATATATGTTTTCCCAGAATTTAACTTAACACGATTGTGACTAGCAACCTTTACTACTTATGAATACAAGTTCATTATATGCAATTCCCTTATATTCTAGCATCAAATTCATGCATGCAAACTAAGCGTGCACCCTTAACCCACATACAAGAATAAGTTTTGAATCAAACAGTTAAGCAAATTACATTCATAACTTATGAAATAATAACTGGATAATCAATTCATGTCACATATATAATCATGGCTTTGAAATCGCCCCTAGCTAAAACGAGTTTAGCCTCTCATGTTTGCAATTACACGAAAATAACTTGATTTAAACATTGAAGTATAAGGATAAAAAACACCTAGAAGTATGGATGCAGCCACGGCACTAGGTCCTTCTTCTCCTTGCAATTGCGGCACAAGAGGCTTATGAGTGTATGAATCTGTATGAGAGGGGTGTATGTCGAATGGGGGGTTGTTTTGTGATGTGAGGGTGGTGAATGAATGAGCTGCGGCACCTATGTATTTATAGGGCTGAAAAGGCACGGTTTCAAGGTATTTTGGAGAAGGATTTGGCATCCCAAACCACCAAGGAAAGGGTGAAATTCGAGCAGATTTCAGGTAGGAAAAGGAGTGAAAATAAGTGTGGAATTTGGACTCCAAATCCCTCAGAAATTAGGCCAACTTCAATCACAATCCAAAGGGGAAAAGGATATGTTCTTCCAGCAGGTTTTAGGGCTTCTAGAAGTGAGACACAAGGCTGGGATTTAGGGATAAGGTTTGGGACCATCTAGAAGAGGTTAGGCACCACCTTTGTAGGAGAAGGGTGTGGCAGATTTGTAGGAGAGGTTTAAGGGATTTGTTACATGTTTTTAGGCTTCTAGAACCCCCAATTTTAGGTGATAAAATCTGATAAGAACCCCCCCCCTTTTTGGCTAAAAACATGGAAAGATAAGGCGAGGATGAGATAAGGTAGTTTTGGATAAGATAAGATAAGGTTTTGGATAATGTTTGAGATAATGCTCCATATTTCTTGCTCTTCTCTTATCTTCTAGAACTTGAACTTGTTTCTTCTTTCTTCTTAGCTGATTCCTAGCCTTTAGATCTCCAAATTCGTCCATCCTTGGTCCAAAATAGCTCCAAAACACTCCAAATTGGCTCTTTTTGCACACTTTGTCATTAGGACCTGAAATTGCACGAAAATGGCTTAAAACTCTATAATTAACATAATTAAGCTAAGTAAATGCAAGAAAACAAGCTAACTAAGTCGCATAAATATGCTCCTATCAAATTCCCCCACACTTAGCTTTTGCTAGTCCTCGAGCAAAACGAAATAAACAAAACAAACAAAAGTAAACAAAACATAATCTAAACCTTCCAACGTTCGCCTCAGGGATTTCCAATGGTACATAATATATTAAAGATCATCATTCCCATAGATTTTAGTTATTCTTGCTCTTGAGCACATACTTAATCATAGTCGCTACTTACTAGCTCACAATTAATCAATTAAAACAATGATTTGAATGTAGTAACATGCCTTAGAGAATTTGCTCAATTCCTTACGGTATACACTCTTATTTTCACTCAGATTTTCTGACTACACACCCTACACTAGTTATATGTGAAAAGATTGATGTAAACATGAAAACAAACACTCACATATGTTTATAACAAAGAAAGCAATTTCTGGATTTATTAATGCATGTATATATATGATCTCATGAATGGAATGTTATTACTTAGATGCGAGAACCAGGGATACCATATGCTCATACCAATCCCAAACTCCACAAATTGAAACACAAAACACCCAAGATAGAAGTATAGGGTTGAAACGGGGCTAGGGGTATTGGTTAACAAGGAAAGATATGGAAAAAAAACGTTCTTAAAGCAATAGCAAGCAAAGCAATGTAATAGGCACTTAGAATTCACTTTTGAATGCAAAAATCAACTTTAAACACAAGGGGAAGGTGCACACAACTTTTTAGGGCCGAATTCAAACTTTTGGACCCTTTCTTCAACAACCAACACTTTAGAGCTCATTTTTTCTTCTTTTCAACTCTTTTTCTTACTTTTCTTCACACTTTTCTTTTCTTTTTCTGTTTTTCACGAATTTTTTTCTTTTTCTTTCTTTTGGCACACAAAACCCTTCCCCCACACTCATTTTCTGCAATATGGTGATCAAAAGGAATGTCCTTCTAAGTTATGCTCCACTATGCTTCAAGAACAAGGGTATGGATGGTCCTATACTAGGCTTGGTAGGGTAAAACGTGGCTAACAAAGAACATGGGCTAAAACAAGGCTCAACGGGGTTAAACCTACAAAACATAATGTGAAGGGTAAGGCTTTTTGGCTCTAGCTTTAACTAACAACTTCATCTTGATTATGTGCTATGCTAATCAATTTTATGCTTTGAATGAAACGGGCATGAGTTCTAGTATTTGGAACTATAGTGATGGAACGCCTTCTAAGTAGCAACCAAGCAAAGAATAATGAGATCATGCAACGACTTTAGAAAACAACAAATGCACAGATTATTAACTCTCCAAATAACGTTTCAGGCTCAAGTCTCTCAGGGTTGTAGCGTTAATTTGAGTTCCTTCCTTCAAGCATGTTACAAAAACTAATTTTTTTTTCTATGTGATTAAACATGAATTCGTAAGTTACAACTACAACTAAGCATAAACCAAAGGCATATCAAACTTCCACACATGTTTGTAACTTTCTTTAACAGTTATGCATTTAAAAACCAAATCCTCATCATTGTGTTGGAAGGTACCCTAAGACACAAACAAACACACAAAAACGACTCTTTTTGGTATTTTTAACACATTTTTCGATTTTTTTCAAGAATTTTCGGATTTTTCTTAAAGAACACATAAAAACACTTCAAAACACTCTAAAAACATTTAAAAACAGTGAAAACAACATTAGAAGTGATAGGTGATAAAAACCCACGAATTTTGCATAAAAACACTTTGTTTACCCCCCCACACTTAAATCAAACATTGTCCTCAATGTTTCAAACATATGCGCACACATAAACAAACAAACAAACAAACAACTAACAAATAAGACACGAATTGCAAAGTAAAATCAATAAAGAGTAGAGTTTAGGAACATAAACACCTGGTTATAATGCCGGATCGTCCAAAGGCTCTTTATTGAATGCATGGGTTGCCTCCCAAGAAGCGCTTGCTTTAACGTCTTCCAGCCGGACGCATCTTCCTTCTAAGCTTGATTTGAGCATATAGCATGGAGTGGTATATTCTCCACGATATGCGCCTTGAAACGTTTATGCATTGAATCCTTGAATGAAAGGGGATAGTGACCCTTCCTGTTTTTGGTGTTTTGCTTCCTTAAGTCAATGTGAACTTTCCCACCACCTTTGGTTCGATTAAGTCCCTTCACCAAAGAGGGTAACAACCTATTAGTTGAAATGGGAATTGAAATTGGGATTGGAGACTTACCCATGTACTGCATTGAAGTGGCAGATTTGTCAAGAATTGCACAATGGTTGCTTTCGGCCAGATTGGGCTTTTTGAGGGGTGTGGTCGAATTTCCTACTCCAATTCCTTCTTCTTTGGTGGTTTGAAATCCATTCTTCTTGATTCGTGATGAACATTCCTGCCTTATATCTTTAATTACATTAATAGCACAACAAGAACGAACATCATTAGTATGCTCAACTGATTCAGAAATTTTAAAATTAATCATATCACCACCAAACTGCATCGTTACTGCTCCCTTAGCCACATCAATCTTCGTGTTGGCTGTTTTCATGAAAGGCCGTCCAAGTAAGAGTGGCGGTGATGGAGAGTGGGCGGTTTCCTCCATGTCAAGCACATAAAAATCTGCAGGAAAAATCAAATGGTCTACCTACACCAAAACATCCTCCAAAACTCCTTTTGGATATGCATTAGACCTATCGGCTAATTGAATAACAACACCATCCTTTTTGAGTTCTCCTAGATTCATAGATGCATAAACAGAATATGGCATGACATTAATTGATGCACCTAAATCTAGCATAGCATGTTCAAATTTAGCATTTCCAATAACACAAGGAATCGTAAAACTACCCGGATCTTTGCATTTAGGTGGTAGTTTTCTTTGTAAGATCGCAGAAACATTCTCACTTACCTGGACCACTTCTTTTTCCCGAATCCGTTTCCTTGTTGTACAAAGCTTCTTCAAAAACTTGGCATACTTGGGAATTTGCTTAATTGCATCAAGGAGCGGGATATTGACATGCACCTTTCTAAATGTCTCTAGAACGTCTTGTTCCTCCTCTTCGTTCTTTGATTGCATAAATCTGCTAGGAAAGGGCGCATTTAGTGGAATAGAACTAGAAAAATTCGAATTTAGGCTTACCTTGGTGGTTTGGGACGGCCTAGGTGGTGTAGGTGGCTGCGACAAGGGTTGTGCATCCCTTGCCCTGGCTTTGTTTCCTTCCTCTTCCTCGAGCAACAGCTTTTCGTCTTCCTTTCGGGCAGATTGGGATGCTTGTGGATTGGTTCCAACTTCTTTGCCACTTCTCAACGTAATGGCCTTGACGGTTTCAAAGCCTCCTTTTGGATTCACAACAGTTGAACTTGGAAGTTTGCCTTGTTCTCTAAACTGCCCTAGGAACTCTGAAATCTGCCCCATTTGTTTCTCCAATTCATTGACCTTTCGGGCTTGATTTTGCACTTCTTTGGCATAATTATGCATGTCTTTGGCTTGATTTTCCTGTCCTTGCGCCAAAGTAGTTAGTAATTGAATGACTTGACCATTATCAAAAGCCAAACCTGAGTTATTTTGGGCAGATTGTTGTTGGGATTGCATTGGTGCATATGGCGTTTGAAACATTCCAGGGGGTGGTGGCCGAAATCCCCCTTGTTGTGCAGGTTGTTAGGGCTCTCTCCACTTCATGTTAGGGTGCTCTCTCCATTCGGGGTTGTATGTGTTCGAGTATGGATCATTCCTTTGCTGATTTTGGCCTTGAAAACCTATGGCATTGGCACTTTCCCATCCTCCATTCTCAATCAATTGTGGACATTGATCATTGGGATGCCCTTGCATAGAGCACACGCCACACACACTTGGGTTGTTTCCTTGTATTTTGCATTCTTCCATAAACTGCGACAACATAGTAGTAAGGTTAGTTATTTGAGATTGCAAATGGGAATTGGAACTTACCTCATTTACTTGCTGCCGTGGGGTGTCCCTTTGGCCAACTCCGTCATATTGTTGTGCGTTCAAGGCTCGGTTCGAAATTAGAATCTTGGCAGCCAACGGTCTTTTGTCAACCAAAACACCTCCTGCCGAGGCATCTAGCATTTGTCTTTCAATTGGAAGGAGTCCCTCGTAAAAGTATTGAATTAGAAGCTCTTCCTTCATTTGGTGCTGTGGACAAGATGCAACAAGGGCCTTGAAACGCTCATAATATGCCGGAAAGGATTCTCCTTGGTTTTGTTGTATGCCACTGATTTTCTTCCTTAAAAGAATGATACGTGATGTAGGAAAGAATTTCTCTAAAAACGCACGCTTCATACTCACCCAAGAAGTGACGGTTCCGGGTGCCAAATGGAAAGGCTTTCATCTTTAGAATACTCCCATCGACATTAATGGGTGTCATACTCGAACATACCACTTCAAACTGCTTAAGATGCTTGTTTGGATCTTCCATGGACAGCCCATGGTATTTGGGAATGTGATGCAACAAGCTAGACTTCAATTCAAACTCATCGGTCTTACCTTGGGCAGCCACGGGGTATTGAATGCAAAGAGGTGCGGCATTGGCCAACCCCGAGGCTGAAAGTTCTTTGATTGTACGATTGTCCGCTTCCATGGCTTGTTCTTCTTCTTCCTCTTCTTCAAATTCAGATTCGGCCTCTGAACTTGAACTAGGTGGGTTTGGTTCTGGTTGCTTCCTCTTCCTTCTCAACGTTCGTTCGAAATCGTCGTCAAAATCCAAGGTGTTTGTACGAATAGGTTGAGAACTACGAGTCATAAACTTAGTACCTGAAACAAGAAAACAAAACAAAATAAGAATACTAACTAAAACTTACGAAACAAACAAGGGATTAGCAAATTTGCTAATCCCCGGCAACGGCGCCAAAATTTGATGTGAAAATTACTTAACACGCAAATTAAACCCTATTTTTGACAGTTGTAGTATATGATGCAAGTAGGGATCGTTCTAGGCCGGGGATTAACTAGGGATGCTAATCAACACAAATTAGACTTAAAAACACAAAAACAAACTTTAAAGACTTAAAACAGCAACAAACAATCAAAAAGACTCAATTTAAGACCCAAGAGGTGATTTTGACAAAAATAAACTCAAACTTGACTCAAAATACTAAAAGAAAACAGATTTGGACTCAACTAATAGGATTAAATGAAAGGGGGATTGGTTTGGACGAAATTAACTAAACTAAACAGATTATAAATACAAAGTAAATTAAGAACGAATTGGGTGATTTAAATGGATGATAGACTAGCTAGAGGACCCTTCTCCACACATGAAACATATGCAACACAAATCAACTTCCAGTTATTATCTTTCTAAATTATGAATGACAACGCCCCAGATTAACCGTGAATTGCACTAATTAACCTTCAGATTTTCCTAAGTTCATTGAATTAGATAGAATACGTATCCAACCAAATTATCCTTATTGATGATAGCATACTCAAAGGTCATTAAGTTCTTTGAAAATCATAAGCATTGACGAGGAAAACATGACAGCATATACGTTTCCCAGAATTTAACTTAACACGATTGTGACTAGCAACCTTTACTACTCATGAATACAAGTTCATTTTATGCAATTCCCTTATATTCTAGCATCAAATTCATGCATGCAAACTAAGTGTGCACCCTTAACCCACATACAAGAATAAGTTTTGAATCAAACAGTTAAGCAAATTACATTCATAACTTATGAAATAATAACTGGATAATCAATTCATGTCACATATATAATCATGGCTTTGAAATCGCCCCTAGCTAAAACGAGTTTAGCCTCTCATGTTCACAATTACACACAAGCAAATTGAATTAAACATTGAAGTATAAGGATAGAAAACACCTAGAAGTATGGATGCAGCCACGGCACTAAGTCCTTCCTCCTCGCAATTGCGGCACAAGAGGCTTATGAGTGTATGAATCTGTATGAGAGGGGTGTATGTCGAATAGGGTGTTGTTTTGTGATGTGAGGGTGGTGAATGAATGAGCTGCGGCACCTATGTATTTATAGGGCTGAAAAGGCACAGTTTCAAGGTGTTTTGGAGAAGGATTTGGCATCCCAAACCACCAAGGAAAGGGTGAAATTCGAACAGATTTCAGGTAGGAAAAGGAGTGAAAATAAGTGTGGAATTTGGACTCCAAATCCCTCAGAAAGTAGGCCAACTTCAATCACAATCCAAAGGGGAAAAGGATATGTTCTCCCAGCAGGTTTTAGGGCTTCTAGAAGTGAGACACAAGGCTGGGATTTAGGGATAAGGTTTGGGACCATCTACAAGAGGTTAGGCACCACCTTTGTAGGAGAAGGGTGTGGCAGATTTGTAGGAGAGGTTTAAGGGATTTGTTACATGTTTTTAGGCTTCTAGAACCCCCAATTTTAGGTGATAAAATCTGATAAGAAGCCCCCCCCTTTTTGGCTAAAAACATGGAAAGATAAGGCGAGGATGAGATAAGGTAGTTTTGGATAAGATAAGATAAGGTTTTGGATAATGTTTGAGATAATGCTCCATATTTCTTGCTCTTCTCTTATCTTCTAGAACTTGAACTTGTTTCTTCTTTCTTCTTAGCTGATTCCTAGCCTTTAGATCTCCAAATTCGTCCATCCTTGGTCCAAAATAGCTCCAAAACACTCCAAATTGGCTCTTTTTGCACACTTTGTCATTAGGACCTGAAATTGCACGAAAATGGCTTAAAACTCTATAATTAACATAATTAAGCTAAGTAAATGCAAGAAAACAAGCTAACTAAGTCGCATAAATATGCTCCTATCAAATTCCCCCACACTTAGCTTTTGCTAGTCCTCGAGCAAAACGAAATAAACAAAACAAACAAAAGTAAACAAAACATAATCTAAACCTTCCAACGTTCGCCTCAGGGATTTCCAATGGTACATAACATATTAAAGATCATCATTCCCATAGATTTTAGTTATTCTTGCTCTTGAGCACATACTTAATCATAGTCGCTACTTACTAGCTCACAATTAATCAATTAAAACAATGATTTGAATGTAGTAACATGCCTTAGAGAATTTGCTCAATTCCTTACGGTATACACTCTTATTTTCACTCAGATTTTCTGACTACACACCCTACACTAGTTATATGTGAAAAGATTGATGTAAACATGAAAACAAACACTCACATATGTTTATAACAAAGAAAGCAATTTCTGGATTTATTAATGCATGTATATATATGATCTCATGAATGGAATGTTATTACTTAGATGCGAGAACCAGGGATACCATATGCTCATACCAATCCCAAACTCCACAAATTGAAACACAAAACACCCAAGATAGAAGTATAGGGTTGAAACGGGGCTAGGGGTATTGGTTAACAAGGAAAGATATGGAAAAAAAACGTTCTTAAAGCAATAGCAAGCAAAGCAATGTAATAGGCACTTAGAATTCACTTTTGAATGCAAAAATCAACTTTAAACACAAGGGGAAGGTGCACACAACTTTTTAGGGCCGAATTCAAACTTTTGGACCCTTTCTTCAACAACCAACACTTTAGAGCTCATTTTTTCTTCTTTTCAACTCTTTTTCTTACTTTTCTTCACACTTTTCTTTTCTTTTTCTGTTTTTCACGAATTTTTTTCTTTTTCTTTCTTTTGGCACACAAAACCCTTCCCCCACACTCATTTTCTGCAATATGGTGATCAAAAGGAATGTCCTTCTAAGTTATGCTCCACTATGCTTCAAGAACAAGGGTATGGATGGTCCTATACTAGGCTTGGTAGGGTAAAACGTGATAGAAGCATATTTATGCGACTTAGTTAGCTTGTTTTCGTGCATTTATGTTAATTGTTCTTAGTTAATTTAGTAGTTTAAGCTATTTTCGTGTGTTTGTAGGTCCAAAGGGGTAAAGTAGCAAGAAAGTGCATTTTGGAGCCTTTTGGAGCAGTTTTGGGCATGTTTTGGATAGCTTATGCTCTGAGCAATGTAGATGGACGAAATTGAAAACCAAAGCATGCTAGGAATCAGCCAAAGAGAGAAGGAAAAATTAATTCAAGTCAAGGAAGGAAAGGGAATCTAAGAAGAAGAAGGATTGACCAAGTCAAAGTTTCCTAATCCTAATCTACAAGGTTTTCAGCCACAAGAAGGGTTCCTAAACACTTTAGGACACCTAAATCCCAGTTCTAGAAGGTTGCTGCACTCTGTCCTTTAATTTCCCTTCCTTGCCTCACATGGGATCCTCCTTCCCACTTCATTTAGGACATTTAGCACCCAAATCTGCAAGGAATCCTTCCTTGCCGTGCAAGGAGGTTGATTTCCTTTACTCCCTAGGTCAGCCGCATATTACTTACCCTTTTTCTTTGGATTCTGACTTTTATTTACCTTTCCCCTTAGGTTTTGGAATAAAAACCTTGCCTAAAATCATTCCAAACCGTGCTCTACCTTCCCCTATAAATACAAGGCCCTTGCTGCACCCTAAACACACCATTCCACCATCCATTCACTTACCTATCCATCATTCACTCAACAATTCACACATTCACACACTTTCAGCCCAAAATCCCTTCTTGCCGCAGCCCTCATTCTCTCTCCAGACTTCCATCCCTCATCCAAACACATCCATACCCATCTTAGACCCTTTGTGCCGCAGCAAGGTGGAGAGGAAGGAGCCTTGGACGTTTCAAGCTTGAAGATTGGAGCATTCTAGGTGTACTTCGTTCTTAATTCAATGTTTACTTTATTATTCTCTAATCTTGTTGTGACTATGAGTGGCTAAACCCCTACTTAGCTAGGGGGGAATTCAAAGCCATGAACATGCTTGAGATACGAATTGATTTCTTCCAATTGTGACTTGATGAATCGTGAATGCAATTCAATTAACTGTTTTATTCATAACTTGTTCTTGTATGTTGATTGAGGATGCATACTTAGTTTTCATGCAGGAATTTGATGCTAGAATGTAAGGGAGTTTCACCTAATCGTTATGAACTTACATTCACAAGTAGTGAAGGTTGCTTGTCACAATCGAGTTAATTGGATTCCTGGCAAACGTATCATGCATCATAGTTACGAATGCCTTGTCAACACTTATGATTTTCATGGATCTTAATGATCTCTAATTGTATCTCTTCTATGCATCATGTAGGGAACCGTTGGAGAATAATTTGGGTTGTCGTATGCATCATCCAATTCAATGACATAAGGAAAATCTGAGGGTTAATTAGTGCATCACGGTTAATCTGGGGTGTTGAGGTTCATGGTTCATTGAAAAGCAATTGGAAATCGATTCGTATACAAGTGTGTCATGTGTGGAGAAGGACCCTCTAGCTAGCCATCAACCATAAAAGTTTTCAAATTCGTTCTCAAATCTGTTTTACTTTACAAAGTCTTTGTTTTACTTTCAAAATCGTCCAAACCAAAACCCCCCTTTTACTTTCTTGTTTTAAAGTGTCTAAAACCTGTTTTCCTTGTGTTTTCAAGTGTTTTGAGTCAACCTAAAACCAATTTTCGTCCAAAACCTCTCCTAGTGTTCTAAATCTGTCTTTAAAGTGTTTTTAAACCGTTTTAAGTGTTTTTAACTTGTTTTGAGTCTTGTAAACCTTTCCAAACGTTTTTAACTTTGTTTTTGTGTTTTTAAAGTCGATTAGCAATCCCTCCTAATCCCCGGTCCAGAACGATCCCTACTTGCATACTTACTACAATTGACAACAAGAGGGTTTAATTTGAGTGCTTAACTTTTATCACATCAAAACGTGGCTAACAAAGAACATGGGCTAAAACAAGGCTCAACGGGGTTAAACCTACAAAACATAATGTGAAGGGTAAGGCTTTTTGGCTCTAGCTTTAACTAACAACTTCATCTTGATTATGTGCTATGCTAATCAATTTTATGCTTTGAATGAAACGGGCATGAGTTCTAGTATTTGGAACTATAGTGATGCAACGCCTTCTAAGTAGCAACCAAGCAAAGAATAATGAGATCATGCAACGACTTTAGAAAACAACAAATGCACAGATTATTAACTCTCCAAATAACGTTTCAGGCTCAAGTCTCTCAGGGTTGTAGCGTTAATTTGAGTTCCTTCCTTCAAGCATGTTACAAAAACTAATTTTTTTTTTCTATGTGATTAAACATGAATTCGTAAGTTACAACTACAACTAAGCATAAACCAAAGGCATATCAAACTTGCACACATATTTGTAACTTTCTTTAACAGTTATGCATTTAAAAACCAAATCCTCATCATTGTGTTGGAAGGTACCCTAAGACACAAACAAACACACAAAAACGACTCTTTTTGGTATTTTTAACACATTTTTCGATTTTTTTCAAGAATTTTCGGATTTTTCTTAAAGAACACATAAAAACACTTCAAAACACTCTAAAAACATTTAAAAACAGTGAAAACAACATTAGAAGTGATAGGTGATAAAAACCCACGAATTTTGCATAAAAACACTTTGTTTACCCCCCCACACTTAAATCAAACATTGTCCTCAATGTTTCAAACATATGCGCACACATAAACAAACAAACAAACAAACAACTAACAAATAAGACACGAATTGCAAAGTAAAATCAATAAAGAGTAGAGTTTAGGAACATAAACACCTGGTTATAATGCCGGATCGTCCAAAGGCTCTTTATTGAATGCATGGGTTGCCTCCCAAGAAGCGCTTGCTTTAACGTCTTCCAGCCGGACGCATCTTCCTTCTAAGCTTGATTTGAGCATATAGCATGGAGTGGTATATTCTCCACGATATGCGCCTTGAAACGTTTATGCATTGAATCCTTGAATGGAAGGGGATAGTGACCCTTCCTGTTTTTGGTGTTTTGCTTCCTTAAGTCAATGTGAACTTTCCCACCACCTTTGGTTCGATTAAGTCCCTTCACCAAAGAGGGTAACAACCTATTAGTTGAAATGGGAATTGAAATTGGGATTGGAGACTTACCCATGTACTGCATTGAAGTGGCAGATTTGTCAAGAATTGCACAATGGTTGCTTTCGGCCAGATTGGGCTTTTTGAGGGGTGTGGTCGAATTTCCTACTCCAATTCCTTCTTCTTTGGTGGTTTGAAATCCATTCTTCTTGATTCGTGATGAACATTCCTGCCTTATATCTTTAATTACATTAATAGCACAACAAGAACGAACATCATTAGTATGCTCAACTGATTCAGAAATTTTAAAATTAATCATATCACCACCAAACTGCATCGTTACTGCTCCCTTAGCCACATCAATCTTCGTGTTGGCTGTTTTCATGAAAGGCCGTCCAAGTAAGAGTGGCGGTGATGGAGAGTGGCCGGTTTCCTCCATGTCAAGCACATAAAAATCTGCAGGAAAAATCAAATGGTCTACCTGCACCAAAACATCCTCCAAAACTCCTTTTGGATATGCATTAGACCTATCGGCTAATTGAATAACAACACCATCCTTTTTGAGCTCTCCTAGATTCATAGATGCATAAACAGAATATGGCATGACATTAATTGATGCACCTAAATCTAGCATAGCATGTTCAAATTTAGCATTTCCAATAACACAAGGAATCGTAAAACTACCCGGATCTTTGCATTTAGGTGGTAGTTTTCTTTGTAAGATCGCAGAAACATTCTCACTTACCTGGACCACTTGTTTTTCCCGAATTCGTTTCCTTGTTGTACAAAGCTTCTTCAAAAACTTGGCATACTTGGGAATTTGCTTAATTGCATCAAGGAGCGGGATATTGATAGGAGCATATTCATGCGACTTAGTATGCTTGTTTTCATGCATTTACGTTGTTTATTCTTAGCTATTTTTGTATTTTTTGTTAGTTTCGTGTGTTTGTAGGTTTAAAGGGCCTATGAAGCAATAAGGTGCATTTTGGAGCCTTTTGGAGCCTTTTGGAGTTTGGAATGAAGGACATATGAATGGAGCAAAGGGAGTGGACGAAATAGAAGATCAAATGAGCCTAGGATTGAAGAATGAAGGAAGAGTCAAGAATTGGAAACCAAGTCTCCATTCTTGAGAGTTTCTATTCTTGAAGGTTCCCAATTGTGCAAGTTTCCATTTGTGAAGGTTTCCATTTTTGGGGTTTCCAAATTATGTTTGGTTGCCTAATTACATGTTCTAGAAGCCTTAGACATACCCTAAACCTTGCAGCCGCACCATCTATCATACACATACCCAATCATCCAACTTACCCTTCTTATTGCACCAAATCTGCCAAGGAAATCACATTCCCTTTCCCTTTTCCACCCTTGCCGAATTTCCTTCCCTCTTTCCCTTTAATTTCTGATTCTTCTTTCCTATTCTCTTTTATTTTCTGACCTTTAATTCTTGTGAACCAAATTAGTTAAGTCTTGTTTACTTTTCTGATTCCCTTAAACTATTTTTAAACCCTTGCCGCAAATCAGCCCTAATGCCTTTAATTTCTGATTTCCTCAATTCAATTTACTTATTCTTAGGAGATTTGGACTTAATGGCTGATTTGCCAAACCCTAAAACCCTTAAAAAGAACCTTGCAGCCGCACCATTCAATAACCATTCACCCTAAATTAAAACAAAGCCGCACCCATCTCCATTGAGAATCCATCCCATCTCATACACACACCTATCTCCATTCAGCCACAAAACCCTACACATTCAGCCATATACATTCCTTGCCGCAGCCCTACACTACCCCATTCACCCAAAAACACATCCATAATCACCCAAACCACCATCCTTACCCTTAGTTCTTTGTGCCGCAGCAAGGTGGAGAAGAAGAGAGACTTTGGTGCTCCAAGGTTGCAGATTGGAGCCTTCTAGGTGTAATTCGTTCTTGTTCTCAATGTTTACTTTCTTCTCTATTTGTTTTGTTGCAGCCATGAGTGGCTAAACCCCTAATTGGCTAGGGGGAAGTTTGTAGCCATGAACATGCTTGTGAATTAAATCGATTGCTTTCAGTTGTGCTTTGATGAATCGTGAATGCAATTCAATTAACTATTTGATTGATAACTTATTTGTGTTTGTTGATTAAGGATGCATACTTAGTTTTCATGCACAGATTTGATGCTAGAATATGAATGAGTTTCACCTAATTGTTACAAGTTTATATTCACATGTAGTGGAGGTTGCTTATAAACAATCGCGTTAATTGAATTCTTGACAAACGTATCATGCATTCATAGTTACGAATGTCTCGCCAACACTTATGATTTTCATGGAACTTAATGATTTCTAATTGTATCTCTATTATGCATTCATGTAGATGACTTTTGGAGAATAATTTGGATTGTCGCATGCATTCATCCAATTCAATGATTCAAGGAAAATCTGAGGGTTAATTTGTGCATCACGGTTAATCTGGGGTGTTGGGCTTCATAATTCATTGGAAAGCAATTGGAAATCGTTATGTGCAAGTGTGTCATGTGTGAAAAACGAACCTCTAGCCAATCCATAACCCATTTGAGTCTCAAAACGTTTTAGACATTGTTTTGCTCTAGAATCTGCCTAGTTTACATTCTGTTTGTTTTAGCTTTAAATTCGTCCAAATCAAAACCCCCCTTTTACTTTCTTGTTCTAAAGTGTTCTAAATATGTTTTGTTTATGTTTTAAGTGGTTTTGAGTCAAACCAAAACCATATTTTCGTCCAAAGTTCATTTAAGGTCAGAAACTGCCTAACTAGTGTTTTTAGGCAGTTTTGAGTGTTTTCAGCCCGTTTTGAGTCTTTTGGACTTGTTTTGAGTCTTGTGAGTCTTTCCTTACGTTTTTAACTTTGTTTTTATGTTTTAGAGTCAGTTTAGAGGTTTTAGCAAGCCCTCCTAATCCCCGGTCCAGAACGATCCCTACTTGCATCTATACTACAATCTACAACAAGAGGGTTAATTTGAGTGTCAAGCTAATTTTTGCATCAGATATTGACATGCACCTTTCTAAATGTCTCTAGAACGTCTTGTTCCTCCTCTTCGTTCTTTGATTGCATAAATCTGCTAGGAAAGGGCGCATTTAGTGGAATAGAACTAGAAAAATTCGAATTTAGGCTTACCTTGGTGGTTTGGGACGGCCTAGGTGGTGTAGGTGGCTGCGACAAGGGTTGTGCATCCCTTGCCCTGGCTTTGTTTCCTTCCTCTTCCTCGAGCAACAGCTTTTCGTCTTCCTTTCGGGCAGATTGGGATGGTTGTGGATTGGTTCCAACTTCTTTGCCACTTCTCAACGTAATGGCCTTGACGGTTTCAAAGCCTCCTTTTGGATTCACAACAGTTGAACTTGGAAGTTTGCCTTGTTCTCTAAACTGCCCTAGGAACTCTGAAATCTGCCCCATTTGTTTCTCCAATTCATTGACCTTTCGGGCTTGATTTTGCACTTCTTTGGCATAATTATGCATGTCTTTGGCTTGATTTTCCTGTCCTTGCGCCAAAGTAGTTAGTAATTGAATGACTTGACCATTATCAAAAGCCAAACCTGAGTTATTTTGGGCAGATTGTTGTTGGGATTGCATTGGTGCATATGGCGTTTGAAACATTCCAGGGGGTGGTGGCCGAAATCCCCCTTGTTGTGCAGGTTGTTGGGGCTCTCTCCACTTCATGTTAGGGTGCTCTCTCCATTCGGGGTTGTATGTGTTCGAGTATGGATCATTCCTTTGCTGATTTTGGCCTTGAAAACCTATGGCATTGGCACTTTCCCATCCTCCATTCTCAATCAATTGTGGACATTGATCATTGGGATGCCCTTGCATAGAGCACACGCCACACACACTTGGGTTGTTTCCTTGTATTTTGCATTCTTCCATAAACTGCGACAACATAGTAGTAAGGTTAGTTATTTGAGATTGCAAATGGGAATTGGAACTTACCTCATTTACTTGCTGCCGTGGGGTGTCCCTTTGGCCAACTCCCTCATATTGTTGTGCGTTCAAGGCTCGGTTCGAAATTAGAATCTTGGCAGCCAACGGTCTTTTGTCAACCAAAACACCTCCTGCCGAGGCATCTAGCATTTGTCTTTCAATTGGAAGGAGTCCCTCGTAAAAGTATTGAATTAGAAGCTCTTCCTTCATTTGGTGCTGTGGACAAGATGCCACAAGGGCCTTGAAACGCTCATAATATGCCGGAAAGGATTCTCCTTGGTTTTGTTGTATGCCACTGATTTTCTTCCTTAAAAGAATGATACATGATGTAGGAAAGAATTTCTCTAAAAACGCACGCTTCATACTCACCCAAGAAGTGACGGTTCCGGGTGCCAATTCATATAGCCAATCTTTAGTCCAAAAGAGAGAATGGAAAGGCTTTCATCTTTAGAATACTCCCATCGACATTAATGGGTGTCATACTCGAACATACCACTTCAAACTGCTTAAGATGCTTGTTTGGATCTTCCATGGACAGCCCATGGTATTTGGGAATGTGATGCAACAAGCTAGACTTCAATTCAAACTCATCGGTCTTACCTTGGGCAGCCACGGGGTATTGAATGCAAAGAGGTGCGGCATTGGCCAACCCCGAGGCTGAAAGTTCTTTGATTGTACGATTGTCCGCTTCCATGGCTTGTTCTTCTTCTTCCTCTTCTTCAAATTCAGATTCGGCCTCTGAACTTGAACTAGGTGGGTTTGGTTCTGGTTGCTTCCTCTTCCTTCTCAACGTTCGTTCGAAATCGTCGTCAAAATCCAAGGTGTTTGTACGAATAGGTTGAGAACTACGAGTCATAAACTTAGTACCTGAAACAAGAAAACAAAACAAAATAAGAATACTAACTAAAACTTACGAAACAAACAAGGGATTAGCAAATTTGCTAATCCCCGGCAACGGCGCCAAAATTTGATGTGAAAATTACTTAACACGCAAATTAAACCCTATTTTTGACAGTTGTAGTATATGATGCAAGTAGGGATCGTTCTAGGCCGGGGATTAACTAGGGATGCTAATCAACACAAATTAGACTTAAAAACACAAAAACAAACTTTAAAGACTTAAAACAGCAACAAACAATCAAAAAGACTCAATTTAAGACCCAAGAGGTGATTTTGACAAAAATAAACTCAAACTTGACTCAAAATACTAAAAGAAAACAGATTTGGACTCAACTAACAGGATTAAATGAAAGGGGGATTGGTTTGGACGAAATTAACTAAACTAAACAGATTATAAATACAAAGTAAATTAAGAACGAATTGGGTGATTTAAATGGATGATAGACTAGCTAGAGGACCCTTCTCCACACATGAAACATATGCAACACAAATCAACTTCCAGTTATTATCTTTCTAAATTATGAATGACAACGCCCCAGATTAACCGTCAATTGCACTAATTAACCTTCAGATTTTCCTAAGTTCATTGAATTAGATAGAATACGTATCCAACCAAATTATCCTTATTGATGATAGCATACTCAAAGGTCATTAAGTTCTTTGAAAATCATAAGCATTGACGAGGAAAACATGACAGCATATACGTTTCCCAGAATTTAACTTAACACGATTGTGACTAGCAACCTTTACTACTCATGAATACAAGTTCATTTTATGCAATTCCCTTATATTCTAGCATCAAATTCATGCATGCAAACTAAGTGTGCACCCTTAACCCACATACAAGAATAAGTTTTGAATCAAACAGTTAAGCAAATTACATTCATAACTTATGAAATAATAACTGGATAATCAATTCATGTCACATATATAATCATGGCTTTGAAATCGCCCCTAGCTAAAACGAGTTTAGCCTCTCATGTTCACAATTACACACAAGCAAATTGAATTAAACATTGAAGTATAAGGATAGAAAACACCTAGAAGTATGGATGCAGCCACGGCACTAAGTCCTTCCTCCTTGCAATTGCGGCACAAGAGGCTTATGAGTGTATGAATCTGTATGAGAGGGGTGTATGTCGAATAGGGTGTTGTTTTGTGATGTGAGGGTGGTGAATGAATGAGCTGCGGCACCTATGTATTTATAGGGCTGAAAAGGCACAGTTTCAAGGTGTTTTGGAGAAGGATTTGGCATCCCAAACCACCAAGGAAAGGGTGAAATTCGAGCAGATTTCAGGTAGGAAAAGGAGTGAAAATAAGTGTGGAATTTGGACTCCAAATCCCTCAGAAAGTAGGCCAACTTCAATCACAATCCAAAGGGGAAAAGGATATGTTCTCCCAGCAGGTTTTAGGGCTTCTAGAAGTGAGACACAAGGCTGGGATTTAGGGATAAGGTTTGGGACCATCTAGAAGAGGTTAGGCACCACCTTTGTAGGAGAAGGGTGTGGCAGATTTGTAGGAGAGGTTTAAGGGATTTGTTACATGTTTTTAGGCTTCTAGAACCCCCAATTTTAGGTGATAAAATCTGATAAGAACCCCCCCCCCCCCCTTTTTGGCTAAAAACATGGAAAAGATAAGGTGAGGATGAGATAAGGTAGTTTTGGATAAGATAAGATAAGGTTTTGGATAATGTTTGAGATAATGCTCCATATTTCTTGCTCTTCTCTTATCTTCTAGAACTTGAACTTGTTTCTTCTTTCTTCTTAGCTGATTCCTAGCCTTTAAATCTCCAAATTCGTCCATCCTTGGTCCAAAATAGCTCCAAAACACTCCAAATTGGCTCTTTTTGCACACTTTGTCATTAGGACCTGAAATTGCACGAAAATGGCTTAAAACTCTATAATTAACATAATTAAGCTAAGTAAATGCAAGAAAACAAGCAAACTATCCCTTATATTCTAGCATCAAATTCATGCATGCAAACTAAGTGTGCACCCTTAACCCACATACAAGAATAAGTTTTGAATCAAACAGTTAAGCAAATTACATTCATAACTTATGAAATAATAACTGGATAATCAATTCATGTCACATATATAATCATGGCTTTGAAATCGCCCCTAGCTAAAACGAGTTTAGCCTCTCATGTTTGCAATTACACGAAAATAACTTGATTTAAACATTGAAGCCACGGCACTAGGTCCTTCTTGATTTAGCCTCTCATGTATAAGGATAGAAAACACCTAGAAGTATGGATGCAGCCACGGCACTAGGTCCTTCTTCTCCTTGCAATTGCGGCACAAGAGGCTTATGAGTGTATGAATCTGTATGAGAGGGGTGTATGTCGAATGGGGGGTTGTTTTGTGATGTGAGGGTGGTGAATGAATGAGCTGCGGCACCTATGTATTTATAGGGCTGAAATGGCACGGTTTCAAGGTGTTTTGGAGAAGGATTTGGCATCCCAAACCACCAAGGAAAGGGTGAAATTCGAGCAGTTTTCAGGTAGGAAAAGGAGTGAAAATAAGTGTGGAATTTGGACTCCAAATCCCTCAGAAAGTAGGCCAACTTCAATCACAATCCAAAGGGGAAAAGGATATGTTCTCCCAGCAGGTTTTAGGGCTTCTAGAAGTGAGACACAAGGCTGGGATTTAGGGATAAGGTTTGGGACCATCTAGAAGAGGTTAGGCACCACCTTTGTAGGAGAAGGGTGTGGCAGATTTGTAGGAGAGGTTTAAGGGATTTGTTACATGTTTTTAGGCTTCTAGAACCCCCAATTTTAGGTGATAAAATCTGATAAGAACCCCCCCCCTTTTTGGCTAAAAACATGGAAAGATAAGGCGAGGATGAGATAAGGTAGTTTTGGATAAGATAAGATAAGGTTTTGGATAATGTTTGAGATAATGCTCCATATTTCTTGCTCTTCTCTTATCTTCTAGAACTTGAACTTGTTTCTTCTTTCTTCTTAGCTGATTCCTAGCCTTTAGATCTCCAAATTCGTCCATCCTTGGTCCAAAATAGCTCCAAAACACTCCAAATTGGCTCTTTTTGCACACTTTGTCATTAGGACCTGAAATTGCACGAAAATGGCTTAAAACTCTATAATTAACATAATTAAGCTAAGTAAATGCAAGAAAACAAGCTAACTAAGTCGCATAAATATGCTCCTATCAAATTCCCCCACACTTAGCTTTTGCTAGTCCTCGAGCAAAACGAAATAAACAAAACAAACAAAAGTAAACAAAACATAATCTAAACCTTCCAACGTTCGCCTCAGGGATTTCCAATGGTACATAACATATTAAAGATCATCATTCCCATAGATTTTAGTTATTCTTGCTCTTGAGCACATACTTAATCATAGTCGCTACTTACTAGCTCACAATTAATCAATTAAAACAATGATTTGAATGTAGTAACATGCCTTAGAGAATTTGCTCAATTCCTTACGGTATACACTCTTATTTTCACTCAGATTTTCTGACTACACACCCTACACTAGTTATATGTGAAAAGATTGATGTAAACATGAAAACAAACACTCACATATGTTTATAACAAAGAAAGCAATTTCTGGATTTATTAATGCATGTATATATATGATCTCATGAATGGAATGTTATTACTTAGATGCGAGAACCAGGGATACCATATGCTCATACCAATCCCAAACTCCACAAATTGAAACACAAAACACCCAAGATAGAAGTATAGGGTTGAAACGGGGCTAGGGGTATTGGTTAACAAGGAAAGATATGGAAAAAAAACGTTCTTAAAGCAATAGCAAGCAAAGCAATGTAATAGGCACTTAGAATTCACTTTTGAATGCAAAAATCAACTTTAAACACAAGGGGAAGGTGCACACAACTTTTTAGGGCCGAATTCAAACTTTTGGACCCTTTCTTCAACAACCAACACTTTAGAGCTCATTTTTTCTTCTTTTCAACTCTTTTTCTTACTTTTCTTCACACTTTTCTTTTCTTTTTCTGTTTTTCACGAATTTTTTTCTTTTTCTTTCTTTTGGCACACAAAACCCTTCCCCCACACTCATTTTCTGCAATATGGTGATCAAAAGGAATGTCCTTCTAAGTTATGCTCCACTATGCTTCAAGAACAAGGGTATGGATGGTCCTATACTAGGCTTGGTAGGGTAAAACGTGATAGAAGCATATTTATGCGACTTAGTTAGCTTGTTTTCGTGCATTTATGTTAATTGTTCTTAGTTAATTTAGTAGTTTAAGCTATTTTCGTGTGTTTGTAGGTCCAAAGGGGTAAAGTAGCAAGAAAGTGCATTTTGGAGCCTTTTGGAGCAGTTTTGGGCATGTTTTGGATAGCTTATGCTCTGAGCAATGTAGATGGACGAAATTGAAAACCAAAGCATGCTAGGAATCAGCCAAAGAGAGAAGGAAAAATTAATTCAAGTCAAGGAAGGAAAGGGAATCTAAGAAGAAGAAGGATTGACCAAGTCAAAGTTTCCTAATCCTAATCTACAAGGTTTTCAGCCACAAGAAGGGTTCCTAAACACTTTAGGACACCTAAATCCCAGTTCTAGAAGGTTGCTGCACTCTGTCCTTTAATTTCCCTTCCTTGCCTCACATGGGATCCTCCTTCCCACTTCATTTAGGACATTTAGCACCCAAATCTGCAAGGAATCCTTCCTTGCCGTGCAAGGAGGTTGATTTCCTTTACTCCCTAGGTCAGCCGCATATTACTTACCCTTTTTCTTTGGATTCTGACTTTTATTTACCTTTCCCCTTAGGTTTTGGAATAAAAACCTTGCCTAAAATCATTCCAAACCGTGCTCTACCTTCCCCTATAAATACAAGGCCCTTGCTGCACCCTAAACACACCATTCCACCATCCATTCACTTACCTATCCATCATTCACTCAACAATTCACACATTCACACACTTTCAGCCCAAAATCCCTTCTTGCCGCAGCCCTCATTCTCTCTCCAGACTTCCATCCCTCATCCAAACACATCCATACCCATCTTAGACCCTTTGTGCCGCAGCAAGGTGGAGAGGAAGGAGCCTTGGACGTTTCAAGCTTGAAGATTGGAGCATTCTAGGTGTACTTCGTTCTTAATTCAATGTTTACTTTATTATTCTCTAATCTTGTTGTGACTATGAGTGGCTAAACCCCTACTTAGCTAGGGGGGAATTCAAAGCCATGAACATGCTTGAGATACGAATTGATTTCTTCCAATTGTGACTTGATGAATCGTGAATGCAATTCAATTAACTGTTTTATTCATAACTTGTTCTTGTATGTTGATTGAGGATGCATACTTAGTTTTCATGCAGGAATTTGATGCTAGAATGTAAGGGAGTTTCACCTAATCGTTATGAACTTACATTCACAAGTAGTGAAGGTTGCTTGTCACAATCGAGTTAATTGGATTCCTGGCAAACGTATCATGCATCATAGTTACGAATGCCTTGTCAACACTTATGATTTTCATGGATCTTAATGATCTCTAATTGTATCTCTTCTATGCATCATGTAGGGAACCGTTGGAGAATAATTTGGGTTGTCGTATGCATCATCCAATTCAATGACATAAGGAAAATCTGAGGGTTAATTAGTGCATCACGGTTAATCTGGGGTGTTGAGGTTCATGGTTCATTGAAAAGCAATTGGAAATCGATTCGTATACAAGTGTGTCATGTGTGGAGAAGGACCCTCTAGCTAGCCATCAACCATAAAAGTTTTCAAATTCGTTCTCAAATCTGTTTTACTTTACAAAGTCTTTGTTTTACTTTCAAAATCGTCCAAACCAAAACCCCCCTTTTACTTTCTTGTTTTAAAGTGTCTAAAACCTGTTTTCCTTGTGTTTTCAAGTGTTTTGAGTCAACCTAAAACCAATTTTCGTCCAAAACCTCTCCTAGTGTTCTAAATCTGTCTTTAAAGTGTTTTTAAACCGTTTTAAGTGTTTTTAACTTGTTTTGAGTCTTGTAAACCTTTCCAAACGTTTTTAACTTTGTTTTTGTGTTTTTAAAGTCGATTAGCAATCCCTCCTAATCCCCGGTCCAGAACGATCCCTACTTGCATACTTACTACAATTGACAACAAGAGGGTTTAATTTGAGTGCTTAACTTTTATCACATCAAAACGTGGCTAACAAAGAACATGGGCTAAAACAAGGCTCAACGGGGTTAAACCTACAAAACATAATGTGAAGGGTAAGGCTTTTTGGCTCTAGCTTTAACTAACAACTTCATCTTGATTATGTGCTATGCTAATCAATTTTATGCTTTGAATGAAACGGGCATGAGTTCTAGTATTTGGAACTATAGTGATGCAACGCCTTCTAAGTAGCAACCAAGCAAAGAATAATGAGATCATGCAACGACTTTAGAAAACAACAAATGCACAGATTATTAACTCTCCAAATAACGTTTCAGGCTCAAGTCTCTCAGGGTTGTAGCGTTAATTTGAGTTCCTTCCTTCAAGCATGTTACAAAAACTAATTTTTTTTTTCTATGTGATTAAACATGAATTCGTAAGTTACAACTACAACTAAGCATAAACCAAAGGCATATCAAACTTGCACACATATTTGTAACTTTCTTTAACAGTTATGCATTTAAAAACCAAATCCTCATCATTGTGTTGGAAGGTACCCTAAGACACAAACAAACACACAAAAACGACTCTTTTTGGTATTTTTAACACATTTTTCGATTTTTTTCAAGAATTTTCGGATTTTTCTTAAAGAACACATAAAAACACTTCAAAACACTCTAAAAACATTTAAAAACAGTGAAAACAACATTAGAAGTGATAGGTGATAAAAACCCACGAATTTTGCATAAAAACACTTTGTTTACCCCCCCACACTTAAATCAAACATTGTCCTCAATGTTTCAAACATATGCGCACACATAAACAAACAAACAAACAAACAACTAACAAATAAGACACGAATTGCAAAGTAAAATCAATAAAGAGTAGAGTTTAGGAACATAAACACCTGGTTATAATGCCGGATCGTCCAAAGGCTCTTTATTGAATGCATGGGTTGCCTCCCAAGAAGCGCTTGCTTTAACGTCTTCCAGCCGGACGCATCTTCCTTCTAAGCTTGATTTGAGCATATAGCATGGAGTGGTATATTCTCCACGATATGCGCCTTGAAACGTTTATGCATTGAATCCTTGAATGGAAGGGGATAGTGACCCTTCCTGTTTTTGGTGTTTTGCTTCCTTAAGTCAATGTGAACTTTCCCACCACCTTTGGTTCGATTAAGTCCCTTCACCAAAGAGGGTAACAACCTATTAGTTGAAATGGGAATTGAAATTGGGATTGGAGACTTACCCATGTACTGCATTGAAGTGGCAGATTTGTCAAGAATTGCACAATGGTTGCTTTCGGCCAGATTGGGCTTTTTGAGGGGTGTGGTCGAATTTCCTACTCCAATTCCTTCTTCTTTGGTGGTTTGAAATCCATTCTTCTTGATTCGTGATGAACATTCCTGCCTTATATCTTTAATTACATTAATAGCACAACAAGAACGAACATCATTAGTATGCTCAACTGATTCAGAAATTTTAAAATTAATCATATCACCACCAAACTGCATCGTTACTGCTCCCTTAGCCACATCAATCTTCGTGTTGGCTGTTTTCATGAAAGGCCGTCCAAGTAAGAGTGGCGGTGATGGAGAGTGGCCGGTTTCCTCCATGTCAAGCACATAAAAATCTGCAGGAAAAATCAAATGGTCTACCTGCACCAAAACATCCTCCAAAACTCCTTTTGGATATGCATTAGACCTATCGGCTAATTGAATAACAACACCATCCTTTTTGAGCTCTCCTAGATTCATAGATGCATAAACAGAATATGGCATGACATTAATTGATGCACCTAAATCTAGCATAGCATGTTCAAATTTAGCATTTCCAATAACACAAGGAATCGTAAAACTACCCGGATCTTTGCATTTAGGTGGTAGTTTTCTTTGTAAGATCGCAGAAACATTCTCACTTACCTGGACCACTTGTTTTTCCCGAATTCGTTTCCTTGTTGTACAAAGCTTCTTCAAAAACTTGGCATACTTGGGAATTTGCTTAATTGCATCAAGGAGCGGGATATTGATAGGAGCATATTCATGCGACTTAGTATGCTTGTTTTCATGCATTTACGTTGTTTATTCTTAGCTATTTTTGTATTTTTTGTTAGTTTCGTGTGTTTGTAGGTTTAAAGGGCCTATGAAGCAATAAGGTGCATTTTGGAGCCTTTTGGAGCCTTTTGGAGTTTGGAATGAAGGACATATGAATGGAGCAAAGGGAGTGGACGAAATAGAAGATCAAATGAGCCTAGGATTGAAGAATGAAGGAAGAGTCAAGAATTGGAAACCAAGTCTCCATTCTTGAGAGTTTCTATTCTTGAAGGTTCCCAATTGTGCAAGTTTCCATTTGTGAAGGTTTCCATTTTTGGGGTTTCCAAATTATGTTTGGTTGCCTAATTACATGTTCTAGAAGCCTTAGACATACCCTAAACCTTGCAGCCGCACCATCTATCATACACATACCCAATCATCCAACTTACCCTTCTTATTGCACCAAATCTGCCAAGGAAATCACATTCCCTTTCCCTTTTCCACCCTTGCCGAATTTCCTTCCCTCTTTCCCTTTAATTTCTGATTCTTCTTTCCTATTCTCTTTTATTTTCTGACCTTTAATTCTTGTGAACCAAATTAGTTAAGTCTTGTTTACTTTTCTGATTCCCTTAAACTATTTTTAAACCCTTGCCGCAAATCAGCCCTAATGCCTTTAATTTCTGATTTCCTCAATTCAATTTACTTATTCTTAGGAGATTTGGACTTAATGGCTGATTTGCCAAACCCTAAAACCCTTAAAAAGAACCTTGCAGCCGCACCATTCAATAACCATTCACCCTAAATTAAAACAAAGCCGCACCCATCTCCATTGAGAATCCATCCCATCTCATACACACACCTATCTCCATTCAGCCACAAAACCCTACACATTCAGCCATATACATTCCTTGCCGCAGCCCTACACTACCCCATTCACCCAAAAACACATCCATAATCACCCAAACCACCATCCTTACCCTTAGTTCTTTGTGCCGCAGCAAGGTGGAGAAGAAGAGAGACTTTGGTGCTCCAAGGTTGCAGATTGGAGCCTTCTAGGTGTAATTCGTTCTTGTTCTCAATGTTTACTTTCTTCTCTATTTGTTTTGTTGCAGCCATGAGTGGCTAAACCCCTAATTGGCTAGGGGGAAGTTTGTAGCCATGAACATGCTTGTGAATTAAATCGATTGCTTTCAGTTGTGCTTTGATGAATCGTGAATGCAATTCAATTAACTATTTGATTGATAACTTATTTGTGTTTGTTGATTAAGGATGCATACTTAGTTTTCATGCACAGATTTGATGCTAGAATATGAATGAGTTTCACCTAATTGTTACAAGTTTATATTCACATGTAGTGGAGGTTGCTTATAAACAATCGCGTTAATTGAATTCTTGACAAACGTATCATGCATTCATAGTTACGAATGTCTCGCCAACACTTATGATTTTCATGGAACTTAATGATTTCTAATTGTATCTCTATTATGCATTCATGTAGATGACTTTTGGAGAATAATTTGGATTGTCGCATGCATTCATCCAATTCAATGATTCAAGGAAAATCTGAGGGTTAATTTGTGCATCACGGTTAATCTGGGGTGTTGGGCTTCATAATTCATTGGAAAGCAATTGGAAATCGATTTATGTGCAAGTGTGTCATGTGTGAAAAACGAACCTCTAGCCAATCCATAACCCATTTGAGTCTCAAAACGTTTTAGACATTGTTTTGCTCTAGAATCTGCCTAGTTTACATTCTGTTTGTTTTAGCTTTAAATTCGTCCAAATCAAAACCCCCCTTTTACTTTCTTGTTCTAAAGTGTTCTAAATATGTTTTGTTTATGTTTTAAGTGGTTTTGAGTCAAACCAAAACCATATTTTCGTCCAAAGTTCATTTAAGGTCAGAAACTGCCTAACTAGTGTTTTTAGGCAGTTTTGAGTGTTTTCAGCCCGTTTTGAGTCTTTTGGACTTGTTTTGAGTCTTGTGAGTCTTTCCTTACGTTTTTAACTTTGTTTTTATGTTTTAGAGTCAGTTTAGAGGTTTTAGCAAGCCCTCCTAATCCCCGGTCCAGAACGATCCCTACTTGCATCTATACTACAATCTACAACAAGAGGGTTAATTTGAGTGTCAAGCTAATTTTTGCATCAGATATTGACATGCACCTTTCTAAATGTCTCTAGAACGTCTTGTTCCTCCTCTTCGTTCTTTGATTGCATAAATCTGCTAGGAAAGGGCGCATTTAGTGGAATAGAACTAGAAAAATTCGAATTTAGGCTTACCTTGGTGGTTTGGGACGGCCTAGGTGGTGTAGGTGGCTGCGACAAGGGTTGTGCATCCCTTGCCCTGGCTTTGTTTCCTTCCTCTTCCTCGAGCAACAGCTTTTCGTCTTCCTTTCGGGCAGATTGGGATGGTTGTGGATTGGTTCCAACTTCTTTGCCACTTCTCAACGTAATGGCCTTGACGGTTTCAAAGCCTCCTTTTGGATTCACAACAGTTGAACTTGGAAGTTTGCCTTGTTCTCTAAACTGCCCTAGGAACTCTGAAATCTGCCCCATTTGTTTCTCCAATTCATTGACCTTTCGGGCTTGATTTTGCACTTCTTTGGCATAATTATGCATGTCTTTGGCTTGATTTTCCTGTCCTTGCGCCAAAGTAGTTAGTAATTGAATGACTTGACCATTATCAAAAGCCAAACCTGAGTTATTTTGGGCAGATTGTTGTTGGGATTGCATTGGTGCATATGGCGTTTGAAACATTCCAGGGGGTGGTGGCCGAAATCCCCCTTGTTGTGCAGGTTGTTGGGGCTCTCTCCACTTCATGTTAGGGTGCTCTCTCCATTCGGGGTTGTATGTGTTCGAGTATGGATCATTCCTTTGCTGATTTTGGCCTTGAAAACCTATGGCATTGGCACTTTCCCATCCTCCATTCTCAATCAATTGTGGACATTGATCATTGGGATGCCCTTGCATAGAGCACACGCCACACACACTTGGGTTGTTTCCTTGTATTTTGCATTCTTCCATAAACTGCGACAACATAGTAGTAAGGTTAGTTATTTGAGATTGCAAATGGGAATTGGAACTTACCTCATTTACTTGCTGCCGTGGGGTGTCCCTTTGGCCAACTCCCTCATATTGTTGTGCGTTCAAGGCTCGGTTCGAAATTAGAATCTTGGCAGCCAACGGTCTTTTGTCAACCAAAACACCTCCTGCCGAGGCATCTAGCATTTGTCTTTCAATTGGAAGGAGTCCCTCGTAAAAGTATTGAATTAGAAGCTCTTCCTTCATTTGGTGCTGTGGACAAGATGCCACAAGGGCCTTGAAACGCTCATAATATGCCGGAAAGGATTCTCCTTGGTTTTGTTGTATGCCACTGATTTTCTTCCTTAAAAGAATGATACATGATGTAGGAAAGAATTTCTCTAAAAACGCACGCTTCATACTCACCCAAGAAGTGACGGTTCCGGGTGCCAATTCATATAGCCAATCTTTAGTCCAAAAGAGAGAATGGAAAGGCTTTCATCTTTAGAATACTCCCATCGACATTAATGGGTGTCATACTCGAACATACCACTTCAAACTGCTTAAGATGCTTGTTTGGATCTTCCATGGACAGCCCATGGTATTTGGGAATGTGATGCAACAAGCTAGACTTCAATTCAAACTCATCGGTCTTACCTTGGGCAGCCACGGGGTATTGAATGCAAAGAGGTGCGGCATTGGCCAACCCCGAGGCTGAAAGTTCTTTGATTGTACGATTGTCCGCTTCCATGGCTTGTTCTTCTTCTTCCTCTTCTTCAAATTCAGATTCGGCCTCTGAACTTGAACTAGGTGGGTTTGGTTCTGGTTGCTTCCTCTTCCTTCTCAACGTTCGTTCGAAATCGTCGTCAAAATCCAAGGTGTTTGTACGAATAGGTTGAGAACTACGAGTCATAAACTTAGTACCTGAAACAAGAAAACAAAACAAAATAAGAATACTAACTAAAACTTACGAAACAAACAAGGGATTAGCAAATTTGCTAATCCCCGGCAACGGCGCCAAAATTTGATGTGAAAATTACTTAACACGCAAATTAAACCCTATTTTTGACAGTTGTAGTATATGATGCAAGTAGGGATCGTTCTAGGCCGGGGATTAACTAGGGATGCTAATCAACACAAATTAGACTTAAAAACACAAAAACAAACTTTAAAGACTTAAAACAGCAACAAACAATCAAAAAGACTCAATTTAAGACCCAAGAGGTGATTTTGACAAAAATAAACTCAAACTTGACTCAAAATACTAAAAGAAAACAGATTTGGACTCAACTAACAGGATTAAATGAAAGGGGGATTGGTTTGGACGAAATTAACTAAACTAAACAGATTATAAATACAAAGTAAATTAAGAACGAATTGGGTGATTTAAATGGATGATAGACTAGCTAGAGGACCCTTCTCCACACATGAAACATATGCAACACAAATCAACTTCCAGTTATTATCTTTCTAAATTATGAATGACAACGCCCCAGATTAACCGTCAATTGCACTAATTAACCTTCAGATTTTCCTAAGTTCATTGAATTAGATAGAATACGTATCCAACCAAATTATCCTTATTGATGATAGCATACTCAAAGGTCATTAAGTTCTTTGAAAATCATAAGCATTGACGAGGAAAACATGACAGCATATACGTTTCCCAGAATTTAACTTAACACGATTGTGACTAGCAACCTTTACTACTCATGAATACAAGTTCATTTTATGCAATTCCCTTATATTCTAGCATCAAATTCATGCATGCAAACTAAGTGTGCACCCTTAACCCACATACAAGAATAAGTTTTGAATCAAACAGTTAAGCAAATTACATTCATAACTTATGAAATAATAACTGGATAATCAATTCATGTCACATATATAATCATGGCTTTGAAATCGCCCCTAGCTAAAACGAGTTTAGCCTCTCATGTTCACAATTACACACAAGCAAATTGAATTAAACATTGAAGTATAAGGATAGAAAACACCTAGAAGTATGGATGCAGCCACGGCACTAAGTCCTTCCTCCTTGCAATTGCGGCACAAGAGGCTTATGAGTGTATGAATCTGTATGAGAGGGGTGTATGTCGAATAGGGTGTTGTTTTGTGATGTGAGGGTGGTGAATGAATGAGCTGCTGCACCTATGTATTTATAGGGCTGAAAAGGGACGGTTTCAAGGTGTTTTGGAGAAGGATTTGGCATCCCAAACCACCAAGGAAAGGGTGAAATTCGAGCAGATTTCAGGTAGGAAAAGGAGTGAAAATAAGTGTGGAATTTGGACTCCAAATCCCTCAGAAAGTAGGCCAACTTCAATCACAATCCAAAGGGGAAAAGGATATGTTCTCCCAGCAGGTTTTAGGGCTTCTAGAAGTGAGACACAAGGCTGGGATTTAGGGATAAGGTTTGGGACCATCTAGAAGAGGTTAGGCACCACCTTTGTAGGAGAAGGGTGTGGCAGATTTGTAGGAGAGGTTTAAGGGATTTGTTACATGTTTTTAGGCTTCTAGAACCCCCAATTTTAGGTGATAAAATCTGATAAGAACCCCCCCCCCCCCCCCTTTTTGGCTAAAAACATGGAAAAGATAAGGTGAGGATGAGATAAGGTAGTTTTGGATAAGATAAGATAAGGTTTTGGATAATGTTTGAGATAATGCTCCATATTTCTTGCTCTTCTCTTATCTTCTAGAACTTGAACTTGTTTCTTCTTTCTTCTTAGCTGATTCCTAGCCTTTAAATCTCCAAATTCGTCCATCCTTCTTGCTTGAATCATAAGCTATCCATCCTTGGTCCAAAATAGCTCCAAAACACTCCAAATTGGCTCTTTTTGCACACTTTGTCATTAGGACCTGAAATTGCACGAAAATGGCTTAAAACTCTATAATTAACATAATTAAGCTAAGTAAATGCAAGAAAACAAGCTAACTAAGTCGCATAAATATGCTCCTATCAATTTACTCTTTGGTTTATGCTTGATTGTGGTTATAATTCATGAATTCATGTCTAATCAAAAAGGAAAAAAATCAGTTTTTGTAACATGCTTGAAGGAAGAAACTCAAACTAACGCTACAACCTTGTGAGACTTGAGCCTAAAACGTTATTTGGAGAGTTAATGATCTGTGCATTTATTGTTTTCTAAAGTCGTTGCATGATCTCATTATTCCTTGCTTGGTTGCTACTTAGAAGGCGTTTCATCATATAGTTCCAAATACTAGAACTCATATCCGTTTCATTCAAAGCATAAAATTGAATTGCATAACACATAAACAAGATGAAGTTGTGTTGTGAACTAGAGCCAAAAAGCCTTACCCCTGTGCATTATGTTTTGTAGGATTAACCCCGTTGAGCCTTGTTTAGCCTATGTTCTTTGTTAACCCATATCATCCTTACCCTTGTTCTTAAGGCGTAGTGAAGCATGACCTAGACTGAATTCCCGAGGTTCGTTATTAGGCAGCAAATAAGTGTGGGGGAAGGGTTTCAACGTGAGTATGTGTGTGCCTAGCAAAACAAAAGGCACGGCAAAAAGAAAGAAAAGAAAAAAAAAAAAAAAGAAGAAAATTTCGTGAGAAAAAGAAAAGAAAAAGAAAAGTATGTGAAAAAGTGTGAAAAGTGTTCAAAATAAGTGAGAATAAGCTTACAAGTGTTAATTGTTGAAGAAAGGGTCCAAAAAGTTGAATTCGGCCCTAAATATGTATGATTCTTCCCCTAGTGTGTCAAAGTTTGTGGCTGCATTCAAAAGGGAGTTCTAAGTGTCATATTCATTGCTTTGCTTGCTATTGCTTTAAAGACCGTTTGTTTCCCTTACCTTTCGTTGTTAGCCAATTACCCTAGCCCTGTTACAACCCTTTAAACTTCAATTTTGGGTGTTGTGTGATCAATAATGTGGAGTTTGGGATTGGTATAAGCATATGGTGTCCCTGGTTCTCGCGTCTAAGTAGTAGCATTCCATTCATGAGATCATATCTATACATGCTTAATAACTCCAGAAATTGCTTTCTTTGCTATAAATATATGTGAGTGTTCGTTTTCGTGTTTACATCAATCTTCTCACATATACCTAGTGTAGGGTGTGTAGTTAGAAAATCTGAGTGAAAATAAGAGTGAAACCGGAGAGGAATTGAGTGAATTCTCTAAGGCATGTTGCTACGTTCAAAACATTATTTTAATTGGTTAAGATGCGAGCTAATGAATGGTGATTGTGATTGGATTCCTTCTCCTTCTCCTTCTTGGATTCCTTCTCCTTCTTCTTTGACTTAGTGAACCCTTCTTCTTCTTGGATTCCTTCTCCTTCTTTGACTTGAATTTATTTTTCCTCTTCTCTTTAGCTGATTCCTAACATGCTTTGGCCTTCAATTTCGTCCATCTACATTGCTCCAAGCATAAGCTATCCAAAACATGCCCAAACTGCTCCAAAAGGCTCCAAAATGCACTTTCTTGATACTTTACCCCTTGGGACCTACAAACACACGAAAATAGCTTAAAATACTAAATTAACTACGAACAATAAACATAAATGCACAAAAGCAAGCCAACTAAGTCGCATAAATATGCTCCTATCATATATATTCTGAAATCATGTTGTGTAATTAAGTTCATAGCTGGGGATTTCGACGTAGCCTTGCAAAACTACTTTATGTTATTAAGTTAAAGTTTTCAAATTACCGATCTGTTTCCTTATTTCATTCACTAGTAAGGCTGCCTATGAATTATTTGATCAAGGTGATAGTACACATCATGCTCAATCTTAGTGGACATGTGAATGAATAAAGAAACTATTATGCAAACATCCTGCCATGTGATTTCTTTGGTTCTTGGAAGTTTCTTGTCCTTAATGGATTCTTAATTGGTAATCTAATTTGAACATCGTTCCTAGGTTGCAAATTAGGAGTACTTGATCACAACAACTCATCAAATGGATGATCATATATATGTAAAATGAACCCTAGTTGCAGATTGGAAATTTGAAAAAGTTTTGACTTAATTTTCATTAAATTGGCTTGTAATGGTGAAATCGGTATCCCTAATTGATAGGAGCATATTTATGCGACTTAGCTTGCTTGTTTCCTGACATTTTAGTAGTTAGTTTCCATTTAATTTAGTATTTTAAGTCATTTTCGTGTGTTTGTAGGTTTCAAGGGTCAATAAGGCAAAAAGGTGCATTTTGGGGCCTTTTGGAGCATTTTTGGGCCAAGTTTGGATAGCTTATGCTTGGAGCAAAAGGGATGGACGAAATTGAAGACCAAAGCAAGCTAGGAATCTGCCAAAGAGAGGAAGAAAATAAATTCAAGTCAAAGAAGGAAAAGGAATCCAAGAAGAAGAGGGATTGACTAAGTCCAAGTTGCCTGATTTGGTTTTAACTTTCCTATTTCCAATCCATTCAATTCCCAGCAGCAAGGAGGCTTCCTAAATAATTTAGGACACTTAAATATAGGTTCTAGAAGTCCTAATACCTGCCTAGGAAGTTGCCGCACCTCCTTACCCTTTTCTCTCCAAAATCTGAAACATATCTTACATTCCCTTTCCTATTCTTCCAAAAATCAGTAACCCAATCTTCTTTCCCTTTCTTTTTCCTACAAATCTGCCACAAAATCACATTCCCTTTTGCTTAAATCTGGCCGCACCTATCCTTGGCAAGAAATCCCTTTTTCCTTGCCTTGCAAGGCAATTTCCTTCCCTTTTACTTGCTGCCGCACCTCCCCTCCCTCTTTCCTTTTGATTTCTGAATTTAATTACCCTTTTTCTCTTAGGATTTGGAGAAAAATCTGATTCAAAACTTAATGGGGTCGTGCTCTCTCTTTGGCCTATATATAAAACCCCTTGTCGCACCAAAAAGGGGTTCCACCCTTCACCATAACTCACCTATGTCCATCCAGCACCATAATTCACCACTAAAACCACCACCACACCCTTGTGCCGCAGCAAAAGAGAGGAAAGAAGGAGCCTTGGATGTTCAAGCTTGATCGTTGGAGCATTCTAGGTGTAACTTGTTTTATGTTTATGTTTAATTTCTTCTCTTTTCGTTTTGTTGCAGCCATGAGTGGCTAAACCCTTATTTGGCTAGGGGAAAGTTTGTAGCCATGAACATGCTTGTGAAATAAATCGATTACTTTCAGTTGTGATTTGTTGAATCGTGAATGCAATTCAATTAACTGTTTGATTGATAACTTATTCTTGTATGTGGGTTGAGGGTGCACACTTAATTTGCATACATGAATTTGGTGCTAGAATATAAATGAGTTTCACCTAATTGTTACAAGTTTATATTCACAAGTAGTGGAGGTTGCTTATAAACAATCGCGTTAATTGAATTCCTGACAAACGTATCATGCATTCATAGTTACGAATGTCTTGCCAACACTTATGATTTTCATGGAACGTAATGATTTCTAATTGTATCTCTATTATGCGTTCATGTAGAGGACTTTTGGAGAATAATTTGGATTGTCGCATGCATTCATCCAATTCAATGATTCAAGGAAAATCTGAGGGTTAATTTGTGCATCACGGTTAATATGGGGTGTTGGGCTTCATAATTCATTGAAAAGCAATTGGAATCGATTTATATGCAAGTGTGTCATGTGTGAAAAACGGACCTCTAGCTAATCCATCAACCATCTTTACAACCTTATTTTTGTGCCAATTTGTTTTGTCTCTTAAGTTTCTGTTTTTATTTCAAATTCGTCACTTTCAAAACCCCCCTTTTCTTTAGTGTATTAAAGTGTCTCAAATCTGTTTTGTTTGTGTTTTTAAGTGTCCTAAGTTGAGTCAAAAGTGATTTTCGTCCAAAATCTGTCCTAGAGTCTAGTTTGAGTCTTTTTAGTTGTTTTGCAATGTTTTGAGTCTTTTAGGTCAGTTTTGAGTCATACAAGTCTTGTTAGAAGTTTTTAAGTTTGTTTTTACGTTTTTGAGTCAGTTTACATTAGGTTAGCAAGCCCTCCTAATCCCCGGTCCAGAACGATCCCTACTTGCATCTTTACTACAATCGTCACAAAAGGGTTTAATTTGAGTGCTTAACTTTTATCACATCAACTAATCCCATGACAACATTTCTGAATCAATCTATGATATGAGCATATTTATGCGATTTAGTTAGCTTGTTTTCGTGCATTTATGTTGATTGTTCGTATTTAATTTAGTATTTTAAGCTATTTTCGTGTGTTTGTAGGTCCCAAGGGGTAAAGTATCAAGAAAGTGCATTTTGGAGCCTTTTAGAGGATAATGGAGCTTGGAATGAATGACATATGCATGGAGCAAAGGGAATGGACGAAATTGAAGACTTGAAGAAGAAGGATTCCTAAGAGAAAAAGGATTCCTAAGAGAAGAAGGATTCCTAAGAGAAGAAGGATTTCCAAGAGAAGAAGGATTCCTACTCAAATGAGGATTCCTAGAAGGACAAGGATTCCTACTTGCACAAGGATTCCTACTTGGAATAGGAAAGTTAAGCCAAGGTTTCCTATTTTTGTTGACCTTTCCTAAACCAAAATCTCCCTAAGTTCCAGCTACAAAAAGGCTTCCTAAGCTTATTAAGTCACTCAACAAAAGGTTCTAGAACCTCTAAAGACATTGCCGCACCCAACATTCCCTTTCCCTTTTCCTTGCTGCAAGATACTTACCCTTTCTACCCAAAAATCAGCAACTAAATCACCTTTCCCTTTCCTTTTTGTTCCTGCCGCACATCACCTTTCCTTTTCTCCTTTTAATTCTGATTTCTTACCTTTTCTTGGAGGATTTGGAGTCCTAAACATTGCCTAAAATCATCCCAAACCGTGCTCCTTGCTTGCCCTATAAATAACACCTCTTGCCGCACCATTCATTGATCCATTCACTGCCAAACACATCATTCACTCATCCATACATTCCCACAAACACTTTCAGCCATCCCAAGTCCCTTGCCGCACCTACCTTACCATCCTTGACCCCAAAACACATCTCATACATCCCTCACCCACTTGTGCCGCAGCAAAGGAAAAGAAGGAAGGCCTTGGACGTGTTTGCTCTTCAAGCTTTGGATCGTTGGAGCGTTCTAGGTGTAATTCTTTCTTTGTTTTCAATGTTTAAGTTAAATTCCTTTTGTTTTGCTGTGAACATGAGTGGCTAGACCCCTTTTTGGCTAGGGGTGATTTCAAAGCCATGATTATGGGTGCAATATGAGTTGATAAATTCCAGTTATGAATTCTTGAATCGTGAATGTAATTGGCTTAACTGTTTGATTTATAACTTGTTCTTGTGTGTCGATTAAGGTGGCCAACTTAGTTTGCATGCTTGAACTCGATGCTAGAATATAAGGGAGTTTCACATAATCGTTACAAACTTATATTCATATGTAGTGAAGGTCGCTGGTCACGATCGCGTTAAGTTTAATTCCTAGCATGAGTGACATGATGTCATAGTTGCAAGTGCTTTGTCAATGCTTATGATTTTCATTGAACGTAATGATCTTTGATTGTATCTTTATTATGATGTCATGTAGGGAACTTTCGAAGAATGCTTTGGGTTGTCGAATGATGTCATCCAATCCAATAACACAAGGAAAATCTGAAGGTTAATTAGTGATGCCACGGTTAATTTGGGGCATTGTCGTTCGTGATTCAATGAAGGAGTAACTGGGAATCGATTCGTTTGCATACATGTCATATGTGGAGAAAGAGCCTCTAGCTAGCCCATCACCCATCAAAGTTTTCAAATTCGTTTTCAAAGTTGTTTTACTTTACAAATTCTTTGTTTTACTTTCAAACTCGTCCAAATCAAAACCCCCCTTTTACTTTCTTGTTTTCTTTGTGTTCTCAAGTGTTTTGAGTCAAACCAAAACCAATTTTCGTCCAAAACCATCCCTAGTGTCTGAAATCTGTCCAAAAAGTGTTTTTAAGCAATTTTGAGTGTTTTTAACTTGTTTTGAGTCCCTTGAGTCTTTTCAAACGTTTTTAACTTTGTTTTTGTGTTTTTGAATCAATTTTAGAGTCGATTAGCAATCCCTCCTACTCCCCGGTCCAGAACGATCCCTACTTGCGTACTTACTACAATTGACATCAAGAGGGTTTAATTTGTGTGCTTAACTTATATCACATCAAATTTTGGCGCCGTTGCCGGGGATTAGCAACTTTGCTAACGGTTTTTCCCCTTTGTTTCTTTTCGTGTCTTTTGCTTTTAGTTTTGTTTTGTTTTGTTTATTTTACTTTTGATATTTGATTTAGTTTTCTTTCTTTGATTTCAGGTACTAGAGAAGTAAGACATGGCAATTGCTAATATTCAAGCTCAAATAGCGAATCTTACTTGTCTATTGTCACAACACATCGAAAGGACCACAATGCAAAGTGCCCCTGCATATGGTGTGCAAGGATATCAAGTCCATGGACGTCCACAAAGAGGTTGGGAGAATGTCGATACCTGGGGTTATCAAAGCCCTAATCAATCGAGAAACGACTTGTTTTCCAACATGTACAATTCAGATTGGGTTGATCATTCAAATTCTATGTGGTGGGAACCTCAACAAGGTCAACACGAAGCATATTGGCAGCCCTATGAGGAGTTCTATTCAGAGCCTATACCTCCCCCGCAACAATTCCAACCAAACTCAGGTTCATCAATAGATTGTAAGCAAATTCTTGATGAACTAATTTCTTTGGCGCAGGGCTCACAAACTCAAGCCAAGAAGGCTCAACACGAAGGATATTGGCAGCCATATGAGGAGTTTTATGCAACGCCTATGCAGCCACCACAGCCTCCCCCGCAACAATTCCAACCCAATTCAGGTTCGTCCATGGATAATGATCAAATTATTCAATTACTAACCACTTTGGTGCAGGGGCAGCAAAATCAAATCACAGAAATGCACAATTACGCCAAAGAGGTGCAAAATCAAGCCAAGAAATTGGGCGAACTAAAGAATCAAATGGGAGAGATCGCAGAATTCATGGGGCAAATTCAAGAACAAAGTGGCATGGAGGTTGGAGATGAGCCCATAACGTCCAAACCAAGTCAAAACATGGATGAACAATGGCTGCTTGAGGAAGAGGAAGATGACAAGACCACGGCAAATTGGGAACCACCTTTGCCGCAACCTACCCTTGCTCCACCACCCTTGCCGCAGCCCCCCAAGGATCCCACACCACCCACTTTAGGTAAGGTGGTTCCATATTCAATACTTTCTGACCCCGTTACACCGAATGTGCCTATTCCTTGCAGATTCATGCAAACCAATGAAGAAGAGGGTGAGAAAGGCATCTTCGAAACCTTTTCAGAGATTCAAGAGAAAGAGGTGGCTGGGGATTGTCTTAAATTCGTCAAAGAGGATGTACTTAAGCACTCAAATTAAACCCTCTTTGTATCAATTGTAGTATAAAACGTAAGTAGGGATCATTCTAGGCCGGGGATTAGGAGGGATTGCTAATCTAATAGAAACTGACTCTAAATTATCAAAACAAACTTTAAAACACCTAACTAGACTTAAATAAGCAAAACAAGATTCAAAAGACTCTAAATAAACTAGTATGACTCAAAACAGATTCTAGACACTCAAAACAGCCTAAAAACACCAATTGGACAGTTTCTGGGCACTAGACACAACTTTGACGAAAATTGGTTTTTACTTGACTCAAAACACACAAAAACACAAACTAGGGCAGATTCTAACTAATTAGACTCAAACAAGTGAAGGGGGATTGATTTTAGAGTGAATTTAGACTAAAACTAACAGAAACACTAAACTAGGCAGATTAGCACGAATTTGGGTTTTTGGGATGGATGGTGAACTAGCTAGAGGTTTCCTTATCCACACATGAATTATATGCATATGAATCAACTTCCAGTTACGTTTTCATTGAATTACGAATGACAATGCCCCAGATTAACCGTGTCAATCACTAATTAACCCTCAGATTCTCCTAGTTTCATTGAATTGGACGGACAACTCATCTACAACCAAATTATTCTCATCAATTTCCCTACATGGCATCATAATAGAGACACAATCAGAGATCATTAAGTTCATTGAGAATCATAAGCATTGACGAGGCATTCATAACTATGACATCATGTTACTCACACCAAGAATTGAACTTAACACGATTGATCCAGCAACCTTTACTACTTGTGAACATAAGTTTGTAACGATTATGTGAAACTTACTTATATCCTAGCATCAGATTTATGCATGCCAATTAAGTGTCGACCCTCAATTAACAAACACAAATAAGTTCTAATTCAAACAGTTAAGCCAATTGCATTCATAACCCAAGAATCTGTAACTGAAATTTATCAACTCATAACACAAATAAAATCATGGTTTCAAAGTAACCTCTAACTAAAACAAGTTTAGCCTCTCATAGTTGCAGCAAGAACAAGGAAAATTAATTTAAACATCGAAAACATATGGTAGAAAACACCTAAAAACGCTCAGCAATCAGATTGGGTGCAAACACGGTCCAAGGCTGCTTCTCCTCTCCTTCCTCCTTGCTAGGCTGCGGCACAAGTGGCTGTGGGTGTATATGGATGTATGAAGGTGGTATGGATAGGTGGTGGATGCGGCACGGGGGTATGGAAGTGTTATGGAATGGCAGAATTGTCAAGGGTTGCGGCAGGAATGTGTGGGAATGATATGGAATGGCAGGAGATGAATGGAAGGCTGCGGCAAAGGTCTATGGGAATTGTGATCAGGAATTGTAGTGTGTAGCTAGGGTTTGCGGCACATTAAGTATAAATATGGGCAGGGTAGGGCACGGCTGAGAAGGCCTATTACTTAGGTTTTTGGGCTCCCCAAATCCCTCTAGCAATCAGATTAGGATAATTAAATGGCCCAAATCCCTCTAGCAATCAGATTCCTTGAGTTTAGGGGAATTAAATGACAGAAATCCCAAGGAATAAGGGATAGGCATGCGGCAAAGGCTGAGAGAATGCCTTGCAAGGCAAGGCAAAGGACTCCCTTGCTGATTTGGTGCGGCACAAGTGACATTCTAGAAGGGTGCATGCGGCACCTATTTAGGAGTGGATAAAGGCTTCTAGAAATTATATGTAGGTGTCCTAGGTTGTTTTTGAAACCTCTTTGTAGCTGGAACCTTGGTGGATTTGAAATAGGAAAGTTTAGATCCAAAATAGGAAACTTTGCCTATTTCCTCTTCTTGCTGAATTCCTTCTCCACCTTGGTCTTCAATTTCTTTTCTCCCTTTCTTTGGCTGATTTCTAGCCTTCTAACCTTCAAATTCGTCCATCAACTTGCCTCCATGCTTGCACATCCAATCTTGGCCCAAAAATGCTCTAGAATGCTCCAAATTGCTTCTTTTTGCCACTTTGACACTTAGAACCTACAAACACACGAAAATAACTTTAAACACTATAATTAACATAGTTTAGCTAATTAAATGCAAGAAAACAAGCTAACTAAGTCGCATAAATATGCTCCTATCAGTTTGCTCGAGCATGACCCTGGTGAATGTGGATGGCAGCATATTGAAGATGAAGGCCTTTCCATTTTCTCTTATGGACAAGGCCAAAGATTGGCTCTATGAACTAGCCCCGGGAACTGTGACTTCTTGGGAGAGTATGAAACGAGCGTTTTTGGAGAAGTTTTTCCCTACTTCAAGAGTCATTCTCTTGAGGAAACGGATTAGTGGCATAGAACAAAATGAAGGTGAAACATTTCCAGCTTATTATGAACGTTTTAAAACTCTTGTTGCTTCTTGTCCACAGCACCAAATGAAGGAGGAGCTGCTCATTCAATACTTTTACAAAGGACTCCTCCCCATTGAACGTCAAATGCTTGATGCCTCGGCGGGAGGTGGTTTGGTGGACAAGACTCCAGTGGCTGCCAAGATTCTTATTGCCAACCAAGCCCTCAATGCACAACAATACGAGGGAGTGGGTCGAAGAGAGGCCCCACGGCAACAAAGTGTGAATGAGGTAAGTGCCATTTCTGAAATTCAAGCACAACTAGCTAATCTTACTTCTCTTGTTTCTCAGGTTGTGATTGGACCAAAAGCACAAGAAAACCAAGTTTGTGGCGTGTGCTCCATTCAACGGCATCCATCCGACAAGTGCCCTCAATTGATCGAGAATGGTGGGTGGGAATCTGCCAATGCAATTGGATTCCAAGGACAAAACCAAACCAAGTTCGATCCGTACTCAAACACTTATAACCCCGGATGGAGAGACCACCCAAACTTCAAATGGAGGGAGCCACAATCTGCCCAACAAGGAGGATTTCGGTCAAACCCCCCTGGATTTTATACCAAGCCGTATGCACCACAACAAGCCCAACAAACTTCGGCCTCTTCTCACTCAGGTACGTCCATGCGAAATGATCAAGCTATTCAGTTACTAACCTCTATTTCGCAGGGGATACAAAATCAAGACAATCGGATAGCAAATAATGAGAAGGAGATGATGGACATGAAGAGACAAATTGGGCAGATTTCTGAGTTTCTTGGACAGATTAGAGAACAAGGAAAACTCCCAAGTTCAACCAATGTGAATCCAAAGGGTGGATTCGAATCTGCCAAAGCCATAACCTTAAGAAGTGAAAAAGAGGTTGGAATTGAGTCCAACACTCCCCAATCTGCCCAAAAAGAGGTGGAAAAACTGCAAGCCAAGGAGGATGCAATAACCACACTGATGCGAAAATAGTTAAGCACTCAAATTAACCCTCTTGTTGTAGATTGTAGTATAGATGCACGTAGGGATCGTTCTGGACCGGGGATTAGGAGGGCTTGCTAAAACCTCTAAACTGACTCTAAAACATAAAAACAAAGTTAAAAACGTAAGGAAAGACTCACAAGACTCAAAACAAGTCCAAAAGACTCAAAACAGGCTGAAAACACTCAAAACTGCCTAAAAACACTAGTTAGGCAGTTTTTGACCTTAAATGAATTTTGGACGAAAATATGGTTTTGGTTTGACTCAAAACCACTTAAAACATAAACAAAACATATTTAGAACACTTTAGAACAAGAAAGTAAAAGGGGGGTTTTGATTTGGACGAATTTAAAGCTAAAACAAACAGAATGTAAACTAGGCAGATTCTAGAGCAAAACAATGTCTAAAACGTTTTGGGACTCAAATGGTAATGGATTGGCTAGAGGTTCGTTTTTCACACATGACACACTTGCACATAAATCGATTTCCAATTGCTTTCCAATGAATTATGAAGCCCAACACCCCAGATTAACCGTGATGCACAAATTAACCCTCAGATTTTCCTTGAATCATTGAATTGGATGAATGCATGCGACAATCCAAATTATTCTCCAAAAGTCCTCTACATGAATGCATAATAGAGATACAATTAGAAATCATTAAGTTCCATGAAAATCATAAGTGTTGGCGAGACATTCGTAACTATGAATGCATGATACGTTTGTCAAGAATTCAATTAACGCGATTGTTTATAAGCAACCTCCACTACATGTGAATATAAACTTGTAACGATTAGGTGAAACTCATTCATATTCTAGCATCAAATCTGTGCATGAAAACTAAGTATGCATCCTTAATCAACAAACACAAATAAGTTATCAATCAAATAGTTAATTGAATTGCATTTACGATTCATCAAAGCACAACTGAAAGCAATCGATTTAATTCACAAGCATGTTCATGGCTACAAACTTCCCCCTAGCCAATTAGGGGTTTAGCCACTCATGGCTGCAACAAAACAAATAGAGAAGAAAGTAAATATTGAGAACAAGAACGAATTACACCTAGAAGGCTCCAATCTGCAACCTTGGAGCACCAAAGTCTCTCTTCTTCTCCACCTTGCTGCGGCACAAAGAACTAAGGGTAAGGATGGTGGTTTGGGTGATTATGGATGTGTTTTTGGGTGAATGGGGTAGTGTAGGGCTGCGGCAAGGAATGTATATGGCTGAATGTGTAGGGTTTTGTGGCTGAATGGAGATAGGTGTGTGTATGAGATGGGATGGTAGATGGTGCGGCTGAATTCTCTGTATGGGAGGATGGGTGAATGCTTATTGAATGGTGCGGCTGCCAGGTTCTTTTAAGGGTTTTAGGGTTTGGCAAATCAGCCATTAAGTTCAAATCTCCTAAGAATAAGTAAATTGAATTGAGGAAATCAGAAATTAAAGGCATTAGGGCTGATTTGCGGCAAGGGTTTAAAAATAGGTTAAGGGAATCAGAAAAGTAAACAAGACTTAACTAATTTGGTTCACAAGAATTAAAGGTCAGAAAATAAAAGAGAATAGGAAAGAAGAATCAGAAATTAAAGGGAAAGAGGGAAGGAAATTCGGCAAGGGTGGAAAAGGGAAAGGGAATGTGATTTCCTTGGCAGATTTGGTGCAATAAGAAGGGTAAGTTGGATGATTGGGTATGTGTATGATAGATGGTGCGGCTGCAAGGTTTAGGGTATGTCTAAGGCTTCTAGAACATGTAATTAGGCAACCAAACATAATTTGGAAACCCCAAAAATGGAAACCTTCACAAATGGAAACTTGCACAATTGGGAACCTTCAAGAATAGAAACTCTCAAGAATGGAGACTTGGTTTCCAATTCTTGACTCTTCCTTCATTCTTCAATCCTAGGCTCATTTGATCTTCTATTTCGTCCACTCCCTTTGCTCCATTCATATGTCCTTCATTCCAAACTCCAAAAGGCTCCAAAATGCACCTTATTGCTTTATAGGCCCTTTAAACCTACAAACACACGAAACTAACTCAAAATACAAAAATAGCTAAGAATAAACAACGTAAATGCATGAAAACAAGCATACTAAGTCGCATGAATATGCTCCTATCACACACCCACGGCAAGGATTGAAAAATCCTTGCCGCAGGCCCCTAACCCATCCAATTCGGCCAAGCAAGGTAAGTTGAGTTCTCATTCGGTTATTTCTAACTCCATTCCCACTAATGCTCATTTCCCTCGCAGGTTTATGCAATCAATGAAGGAAGAAAGCGAGAAGGACATTCTTGACACCTTCCGGAAAGTGCAAGTGAACATTCCGCTTCTTGACGCGATTAAACAAGTTCCCAAGTATGCTAAATTCCTCAAGGAGCTGTGCACTACCAAAAGGAGAATGTCCAACAAAGAGGTAGTGAAGGTAAGTGAGAATGTGTCCGCTGTTTTACAACGTAAGTTACCCACTAAATGCAAAGACCCCGGTAGCTTTACGATTCCTTGTGTGATTGGAAATAAACGTTTCGAACATGCCATGCTTGACTTAGGAGCATCTATAAATGTCATGCCATATTCTATTTATGCATCTATGAATTTGGGCGACTTGAAAAATGATGGTGTGATTATACAATTGGCCGATCGTTCTAACGCCTATCCAAAGGGAGTTGTGGAGGATGTTTTGGTGCAAGTTGACCATCTAATCTTTCCGGCCGATTTCTATGTGCTAGAGATGGAAGATTCGGCCTATTCCTCCCCAATGCCGCTCCTACTTGGAAGACCCTTCATGAAAACCGCCCAAACCAAGATTGATGTGGCTAAGGGAACGTTATCTATGAAGTTTGGTAGTGATAAGATTAAATTTAATGTTTCTAAACCTGTTGAGACTTCTAATGCTATTCGTTCTTGTTTTGCCATTGATGAAATAAAAACTAAAGGGCAGGAACGTTCAGCACCAAGCACCAAGGATGCATCAAGAACCCTCAATGACGAGGGAATGGGAGTGAAGCACAAAGACCATGCGGCCACTGCCCTCAAAATGCCCAAACTGGCCGTGGGAACCATGGGGAAGAATGTTGACAGTGCTGCCACTTCGTCACATTCCAGAGGTAAGCCATCTAATCCAAATCCAATTCCTATTAAAATTAAGAGGTGGTTCCCTTCTTTGGTGCAGATACCTCATCAGATCCCCGATGGTGGAAGCATTCTCATGAACTTTAGGAAGCACAACGCCCCAATAAGCAAAGCTCAATACCCCCTTCCTTTCATTGATCCAATGTATGAGGACTTTGAAGAGCATGTTTTGGAGGCAGCACCACTCCATGCCATGGGCACCAATGGAGTTTAAACCGAGTATTCGTCCGGCTACAAGACGTTAAAGAAAGCGCTTCGTGGGAGGCAACCCATGCCAATAAAGACACCTAGAATCGGCTCTTATCCCAGATTTGCTTTCTTTCACCCTTTTCCTTGCTGCACTTGTCTTGCCATGTTTAATTATTGGTTCTTTGCTTGTTTTTGTGTGAATTTATGTTTGAAACATTGAGGACAATGTTTGATTTAAGTGTGGGGGGGGGGGGGGGGGGTAAACAATCTGTTTATGCATGATTTTCGTGGGTTTTATTCACCTATCACTTGCAATGTTGTTTCTCACTGTTTTTGTGTGTTTTAGTGTGTTTTGAGCTGTTTTTATGCATGTTGAGGTAAAAATCCGAAAATTTCATAAAAATTTGAAAAATTGTCTTGAAAAAGCCAAAAAGAGTTGTTTTTGTGTGTTTGTTTGTGTCTTAGGGTACCTTCCAACACAATGATGAGGATTTGGTTTTTAATTGCATGACTGTTAAAGAGAGTTGTAAACATGGATGGAAGTTTGATATACCTTTGGTTTATGCTTGGTTGTCGTTGTAGCTTATGAATTCACATGTAGTCACAAAGAAAAAATCAGTTTTTGTAACATGCTTGAAGGAAAGAACTCAAATTAACGCTACAACCCTGAGAGACTTGAGCCTAAAACGTTCTTTGGAGTGTAATAATCTGTGCATTGTTGTTTTCTAAAGTCGTTGCATGATCTCATTATTCTTTGCTTGGTTACTACTTAGAAGGCGTTTCATCATTTAGTTCCAAATGCTAGAACTCATATCCGTTTCATTCAAAGCATGATATTGATTTGCATAACACACGAGCAAGATGAAGTTGTGTAGAAAACCAAGAGCCAAACAGCCATCCCCGTGCATTGTGTTTAGGTTTAACCCCGTTGAGCCTCGTTTAGCCTATTTTCTTTGTTAACCCACATCATTCTCACCTAGCCTAGAACAGGACCATCCATACCCTTGTTCTTGAAGCATAGTAAAGCATGACTTAAGAGGGAATTCCTTTTGAGTAATTGTATGCAGAAAACAAGTGTGGGGGAGTAAATCTGTATGTGTGTGCCTGATGTGATAAAAGTTAAGCACTCAAATTAAACCCTCTTGTTGTCAATTGTAGTAAGTATGCAAGTAGGGATCGTTCTGGACCGGGGATTAGGAGGGATTGCTAATCGACTTTAAAAACACAAAAACAAAGTTAAAAACGTTTGGAAAGGTTTACAAAACTCAAAACAAGTTAAAAACACTTAAAACGGCTTTAAAACACTTTGTGGACAGATTTAAAACACTAGGGAAGGTTTTGGACGAAAATTGGTTTAGGTTGACTCATAACACTTGAAAACACAAAGAAAACAGCTTTTGGACACTTTAAAACAAGAAAGTAAAAGGGGGGTTTTAGTTTGAACGAATTTGAAAGTAAAACAAAGACTTTGTAAAGTAAAACAGATTTGAAAACGAGTTTGAAAACTTTTATGGTTGATGGGCTAGCTAGAGGGTCCTTCTCCACACATGACACACTTGTATACGAATAGATTTCCAATTGCTTTTCAATGAACCATGAACCTCAACACCCCAGATTAACCGTGATGCACTAATTAACCCTCAGATTTTCCTTATGTCATTGAATTGGATGATGCATACGACAACCCAAATTATTCTCCAACGGTTCCCTACATGATGCATAGAAGAGATACAATTAGAGATCATTAAGTTCCATGAAAATCATAAGTGTTGACAAGGCATTCGTAACTATGATGCATGATACGTTTGCCAGGAATCCAATTAACGCGATTGTGACAAGCAACCTTCACTACTTGTGAATGTAAGTTCATAACGATTAGGTGAAACTCCCTTACATTCTAGCATCAAATTCCTGCATGAAAACTAAGTATGCATCCTCAATCAACATACAAGAACAAGTTATGAATAAAACAGTTAATTGAATTGCATTCACGATTCATCAAGCCACAATTGGAAGAAATCAATTCATATCTCAAGCATGTTCATGGCTTCGAATTCCCCCTAGCTAAGTAGGGGTTTAGCCACTCATAGTCACAACAAGATTAGAGAATAATAAAGTAAACATTGAAATTAAGAACGAAGTACACCTAGAATGCTCCAATCTTCAAGCTTGAAAAGTCCAAGGTTCCTTCCTCTCCACCTTGCTGCGGCACAAAGGGTCTAAGATGGGTATGGATGTGTTTGGATGAGGGATGGAAGTCTAGAGAGAGTGAGGGTTGCGGCAAGAAAGGATTTTGAGCTAAAAGTGTGTGAATGAGTGAATGGTTGTGTGAATGATTGAGTTTGGTGTAGCATGGGGTCATATATATAGGGGAGAGGTTAAGGCACGGTTTGGGCATTCTAGGAAACAAAAACTAAACCAAAACCTAAAGGGAAATAGGAATTAAAATCAGAAACCTAAGGGAATTGGGTATGGATTTGCGGCATGGACAGAAAATGCAAGGAAAAGGTAAGTTACTTGCAGCAAGGGAAAGAAATAAAAGGGAAAGGTCTAACAAGGCAAGGGAAAGGGTTTCCTTGCTGTTTTAGGTCCTAAATTAAAAGGGAAACATGAAACTTGAACGGCAAGAAAGGAAAGAGAAGAAGGAAGTTGCGGCTTTGTCCTAGAAGGCAAGGGATTGTGTCTTTCTTGTGAAGCAAGGAAGGAAAGGTGGTGTGGGATGTGTGGCTGGATCCTAAAGGGATAAGGGAAGTGTTTTACTTGGTTTAAGGATAGGGAAACATGGCAAGGGGAATTGTTGCACCAAAGGAGACAAGGAGGGAACACAAAGGGGACAAAACGCCACTTTTGTAGGAGATGCTGATTTTGTGTCTTTTATGCTTCCAAACTGACTTCTAACATCCTTCTAGGCTCTTTTGATCTTCAATTTCGTCCATCCACCTTGCTCCATTCATAAGCTATCCATTCCATGCCCAAAACAGCTCCAAAAGGCTCCAAAATGCACTTTCTTGATACTTTACCCCTTGGGACCTACAAACATACGAAAATAGCTTAAAATACTAAATTAAATACAAATAACTAACATAAATGCACGAGAACAAGCCAACTAATTCGCATAAATATGCTCATATCAGTGCCAAAGTGCACGGGTAGAGAGAAAAGAAAAGAAAAAAAAAAGAAAAGGTATGAAAAGAGTGAAAAAGTGTTGAAAAATTTGTGAAAAAGAGTTCTAAAGTGTTGATTGTTGAAGAAAGGGTCCAAAAAGTTGAATTAGGCCCTAAGTGTTGCAAGAATCTTCCCTTGTGTTTAAAAGTTGATTTCTGCATTCTAAAGTGAATTCTAAGTGTCAATTTCATTACTTTGCTTGCTATTGCTTAAAGAACGTTTGTTTATCCTTACCCTTCCTTTGTTAGCCAATACCCTAGCCCCGTTACAACCTTTGACTTCAATCTTGAGTGTTGTGTGTTTCAATTTGTGGAGTTTGGAATTGGTATGAGCATATGGTGTCACTGGTTCTCGCGTCTAAGTAGTAGCATTCCATTCACGAGATCATATCTATACATGCTTAATAATTCCAGAAAATGCTTTCTTTGCTATAAACATATGTGAGTATTCGTTTACATGTTTACATCAATCTTCTCACATATACTTAGTGTAGGGTGTGTAGTTAGAAAATCTGAGTGAAAATAGAGAGTATCTTGTAAGGAATTGGGTGAATTCTCTAAGGCATGTTACTACGTTCAAATCATTGTTTTAATTGGTTAAATGGGAACTAGTGAGTGGTGACTATGATTAAGTATGCACTCAAGTGTAAGGATGACTAAAATCTATGTGAATGATGATCTTTGACATGTCATGTGCGTTGGAAATCCCTGAGGCAAATGTTGGAAGGTTTAGAGTGTGTTTTGTCTACTTTGTTTTGTTTTGTTCTTTTGTTTTGCTCGAGGACTAGCAAAAGCTAAGTGTGGGGGAATTTGATAGGAGCATATTTATTTGACTTAGTATGCTTGTTTTCATGCATTTACGTTATGAATTCTTAGTTATTTTAGTATTTTGAGTTAGTTTCGTGTGTTTGTAGGTTTCAAGGGTCAATAAGGCAAAAAGGTGCATTTTGGGGCCTTTTGGAGCATTTTTGGGCCAAGTTTGGATAGCTTATGTATGGAGCAAAGGGAATGGACGAAATTGAAGACTTGAAGATGAAAGGATTCCTAATTGAAGAAGGATTCCTAATTGAAGAAGGATTCCTAGAAGAATGAGGATTCCTAGAAGAACAAGGATTCCTACTTGAAATAGGAATGTTAAGCCAAGGTTTCCTAATTTGGTTTTGACCTTTCCTAATCCTAGAAGTCCCTAAGTTCCAGCAACAAATAAGAACTCCTACACACCCTAATACCCTTGCCGCACACATCCTTTCCCTTTCCCTTCCTTGCCGTGCAAGGAAGGTGGTTTCCCTTTCTTTTGGATCCCTTTCCCTTTCCCAAAACCCTTGCCGCAGGTCACATGCCCTTTTCTCCTTAATTCCTGATTCTAGTTGAATATTTTCCTTACCTTTTATCTCTCAAATCAGTAATTAAGCCATTTTAACTCCCTTTAACCCCTTTGCCGCAAGTCAACTTTATTTTCCCCTAATTTCTGATTTCTTGATTGGAATAACTTATTCTTAGGGGATTTGAATTTAATTTCTGATAGGAGCATATTTAGGCGACTTAGTTAGCTTGTTCTTATGCATTTACATTGTTATTTCTTAGTTATTGTAGACTTTTAAGCCATTTTCGTGTGTTTTCAGGTTCTAAGGACAAAGTATGCAAGAAGATGCATTTTGGGGCCTTTTGGAGCACTTTTGGGCCAAGTTTGGATAGCATGTGCTTGCAGCAAAGGGAGTGGACGAAATTGAAGATCAAATGAGCCTAGGATTGAAGGAAGAAGGAAGAGTCGAGAATTGGAAACCAAGTTTCTATTCTTGAAAGTTACCAATTGTGCAAGTTTCCATTTGTGAAGGTTTCCATTTTTGGGGTTTCCAAATTACGTTGGTTGCCTAATTACATGTTCTAGAAGCCTTGGACAAGCCCTCTCACCCTAGCCGCACCTAATTCAGCAAGGAGGCCTTGTTCCTTGCCTTGCAAGGCAATCTAGAAGCCCAATCTCTCTAAACCCTAATCTGCCGCACCCTTGGGCTTTTTCCCATTCAAATTCTGATTAGTTTGGCCTTTTCCTGATGGGTTTGGGTTCTAAAAGGCCTAATCTGATTTGCTAGGGTTTTGGGAGCCTATATATATGAGTTTTAAACCCTTGCCGCAGATCATTCTCCCCCCATATTCCTAATTCACGCCAGAAACTCATCTCCCATCTCTGCCGCACCCATCCTTCACCATTCTCCATATTTTCTGACCAAAAACACATCCACCCTAAACACCACCACACCATCTCCCACCATTCTACACCATTCAAAACCCCCTAAACCTTCCTGCAAGTTTTGTGCCGCAGCAAAGGGGAGAGAGGACAGTCCATAGGCGCGCTTGCTGTTCAAGATTGGATCGTTTGAGCGTCTAGGTGTTTTCTTTCTTTTATTTTCCATGTCTAAATTTGTTTATCTTTGCTCTGTGAGTATGAGATCTTAAACCCCCCTTGGCTAGGGGGGGATTCGAAACTATGTCTAAGCTTGCTATATGATCTGATTACATTTAATTGTGTTTCATAAGTTGTGAATTCAATTTACTTATCTTCATGAATTTAGACAGATTTGTGTATGTTGGTTGAGAGTGCACGCTTAATTTTCATGCATAAATTGAATGCTAGGATATAAGGGAGTTTCACCTAATCGTTACGAACTTATATTCACAGGTAGTAAAGGTTGTTGATCACAATCGCGTTAAGTAAATTCTTGGCATAAGTTTCATGCAATTCATAGTAACAAGTGCCTCGTCAATGCTTATGGTTTCCATAGAACTTAATGATTTCTGCTTGTATCTCTATTATGCAATTCATGTAGGGAACTTGTGGGGAATGCTTTGGGTTGTCGTATGCAATCATCCAATTCAATAACTTAAGGGAAATTTGAGGATTAATTAGTGCAATTCACAGTTAATTTGGGGCATTGAGAATTCATGGTATATTGAAACGCAATTGGAAATCATTTTGTATGCAAGTGTGACATGTGTGGAGAAGAACCCCTTAGCTAGCTTTCCATCCATTCACTTTAATCAAATTCGTTTTAAAATCTGTTTAGTTTACAAAGTTCTTGTTTTGTTTTCAAATTCGTCAAAACCAAACCCCCCTTTATGTTAAAGTGTCATTTTAGTTAGAAATCCATTTAGTTCGTGTTTTTAAGTGTCTTGAGTCAAGTTAAAACCAATTTTCGTCCAAATTATTCCTTAGTGTCAAAACTGCCCAGATTGTGTTTTTAAGGCAGTTTTGAGTGTTTCTGTGCTGTTTTGAGTCTTTTGGTTTGTTTTAGTGTTTTAAACTTTAGTTTTGCATTCTTTGAGTCTAGTTTAGTGTCTTTAACTTTGTTTTTATGTTTTAGAGTCAGTTTAGAGGTATTAGCAAGCCCTCCTAATCCCCGGTCCAGAACGATCCCTACTTGCATCTATACTACAATCTACAACAAGAGGGTTTAATTTGAGTGCTTAACTATAATTCACATCAATTTCTGATTTGCAAAAACCCTAGGTCCTAGCCGCAGCCATATATACATTCCCACCCTCATCTATCCGGACCATTATTCACCATTCACTCTCACCATCATCCAGCCGCACCCTAGAGACATCTCAGCCATTCCACTCACTTCTCCATCCCCTTGCCGTGTCCACCACATCTCCAAACCACCTTCAAACATCCATTCACCATTCTACCTATTCCCCAATCTCTGCCGCAGACCACCTGATGTGATAAAAGTTAAGCACTCAAATTAAACCCTCTTGTTGTCAATTGTAGTAAGTACGCAAGTAGGGATCGTTCTGGACCGGGGATTAGGAGGGATTGCTAATCGACTCCAAACTGACTCAAAAACACAAAAACAAAGTTAAAAACGTTTAAATAGACTCAATGAACTCAAAACAGACTCACAAGACTCTAAACTGCCTAAAAACAGTAATTGGACAGTTTCTGACACTAAACAGATTCTAGGGATGATTTTGGACGAAAATTGAAATACAAAGACTCAAAACAATGGAAATAAACCAATTCTAATCTATATTGACTTAAAAGACTCAAAAGAACTCAATTAGGGCAGATTCTAACTAAGAAACACTCAATATAAAGGGGGGTTTTGTTTTGGACGAATTTAAAACAGAAATAAGTAATTTAAAGACTAGGACAGATTTGGCACGAAATTGGGTTGAATTGGATGGATGATGGACTAGCTAGGGAGTTCTTCTCCACACATAACACACTTGCATACAAATTGATTTTCAGTTGCTCCTTCGATAAACTATGAAACTCAACACCCCAGATTAATTAAGTCCGCTTAAACTAACCTTCAAGTCTTCCTTAAGTTATTGAATTGGACGGGAAAGCGCATACACAATTCAAAACATTCTTCAAAAGTCCCCTATGTGAACAGCACAATAGAGATACAATTAAAGATCATTAAACTTTGTGAAAACTATAAGTATTGACAAGGCATTCGTAACTATGAAAAGCATGATACTCTTGCCAGGAATTCATTTAACACGATTGTGACTAGCAACCTTTACTACTTGTGAATATAAGTTCATAACGATTAGGTGAAATTCACTTATATTCTAGCACCAAATTTATGCATGAAAACTAAGCGTGCACTCTCAATCAACATACAGAAATAAGTTATCAATCATACAGTTAAGCAAATTGAATCCACAATTTATGAAATCGCAACCGAATGTAATCAATTCATAACACAAGTATAGTCATGGTATTGAATAACCCCCTAGCCAAAAGGGCTTAGTTCCTCATGTTCACAGCAAAACAAAGATAAATAATCTTATACATTGAAATCAAAAGAAAGATTACACCTAAAACGTCCAGCGATCCAAACTGAAAAGCAAGTACGTCCAAGCACTCTCAATCTCTTCTTTTGCTGCGGCACAAAGAGTGGGTTGTGGGTTGAGTGGTTATTTGTATGGATGAATAGGTAGGAGGATGTATGGTGGTGTTTAGGATGGTTGAATGGTGTAGCAAAGGTTGGAAGATGGACAAAGAGTATGGAGAGGTGCAGGGGATAGGTGCGGCAGAGATGGGAGATGAATGGAATGTGGCTGTCGAAAATTGGGGAGTGAATGGATCCCCTGAATTCTGACCCTAGACCCCCTTTTAAGGTGCGGTCAGACTTGGATCATTCAAAAGGGTAAGTTTTGATTCCCCTAAATTAATTCTAGCAATCAGAAATTAAGTCCAAATCCCCTTAGAATAGGTAAATTGAAATCAGGAATTAAGGAGAAAAGGCATGTGACTTGCGGCACAAAAGGAGAGGGAAAAGGAAAGTGGTTTGTATTGCAGATTTTGGGGAGAAAAGGGTGTATGGATGCGGCAAGGATTTTGGGAAGGATTAATTGACTTAGTTCCTGATTTTGGGAAAGGAAAAAGGAAAGAACATTGCTGCAAAGACAAGGAAAGATCCTTCCTTGCATGGCAAGGAAGAGGAAAGGGAAAGGGAAGTGTCCCTTTGTGTGGCAAGGACTTAGATAGTGCAAGGAACAATTGTTGAGTGTTCTAACATGCTTGGGAAGCCATTTTGTAGCTGGAACTTAGGGAAGTCTTGGTTTAGCAAAAAGGTCAACCAAAATAGGAAACCTAGGCTTAACTTTCCTACTTCAAGTAGGAATCCTTCTTTAATTAGGACTCCTTCTTCAATTAGGACTCCTTACATCTTTAATTCTTCAATTCATCCATTCCCTTTGCTCCAAGCATATGCTATCCAATCTTGGCCCAAAAATGCTCCAAAAGGCTCCAAAATGCACCATAATGCTTCATAGGCCCTTTAAGCCTACAAACACATGAAACTAACTCAAAATACTAAAATAACTAAGAATTAACAACGTAAATGCACGAAAACAAGCATACTAAGTCGCATAAATATGCTCCTATCAAATTCCCCCACACTTAGCTTTTGCTAGTCCTCGAGCAAAACAAAAGAACAAAACAAAACAGAGTAAACAAATCACACTCTAAACCTTCCAACATTTGCCTCAGGGATTTCCAACGCACATGACATGTCAAAGATCATCATTCACATAGATTTTAGTCATCCTTACACTTGAGCGCATACTTAATCATAGTCACCACTTACTAGTTCACATTTAACCAATTAAAACAATGATTTGAATGTAGTAACATGCCTTAGAGAATTCACCAAATTCCTTACAAGATACTGTCTATTTTCACTTAGATTTTCTAACTACACACCCTACACTAAGTATATGTGAGAAGATTGATGTAAACATGAAAACGAATACTCACATATGTTTATAACAAAGAAAGCATTTTCTGGAGTTATTAAGCATGTATAGATATGATCTCATGAACGGAATGCTACTACTTAGACGCGAGAACCAGTGAAACCATATGCTCATACCAATCCCAAACTCCACAAATTGAAACACACAACACCCAAGATCGAAGTCAAAGGTTGTAACGGGGCTAGGGTATTGGCTAACAAAGAAGGGTAAGGATAAACAAACGTTCTTTAAGCGATAGTAAGCAAAGTAATGTAATTGACACTTTGATATGAGCATATTTATGCGATTTAGTTAGCTTGTTCTCATGCATTTATGTTGATTATTCGTATTTAATTTAGTATTTTAAGCTATTTTCGTATGTTTATAGGTCCCAAGGGGTAAAGTACCAAGAAAGTGCATTTTAGAGCCTTTTGGAGCATTTTTGGGCAAGTTTTGGATAGCATATGCTTGGAACAAAGTAGATGGACTAAATTGAAGACCAAGACATGCTAGGAATCAGCTATGAGAAGAGGAAGAATTAATTCAAGTCAAAGAACGAAAAGGAATCCAAGAAGAAGAAGGGTTGACTAAGTCAAAGTTTCCTTACTTTGACCTTTGACTCTCCTTATCCTATTTTATCAAGGTTTCAACCACAAAGAGGGAATCCTAGACATTTTGGGACACCTAGTTCCTAACTCTAAGAGGAGCCGCACCTTCCTTTATTATTCTCCTTCCTTGCTGCACAAACAATTCAGAATCCCTTGCTATTTAGGACAATGCCGCACAAGTATCATCTTTCCCCTTTAATTTAGGACATAATCCTTACCTTTCTGCACATGTTTATCACATTCCCTTTTATTTGAACCTTTGCCGCACAGAATTTCTCTTTTCCTTTCAAATTAGGACATGATCTCACCCAAAACAGCAAGGAAACATCTTTCCTTGTACAGCCGCAAGTCCCTTACCTTTTCCCTTCAGGTTTTGACTTTGTAATCCTATTTCCCTTAAGGTTTTGGTTTAGTTCTTGTTACCCAAATAAATCCCAGCTGTGCCTTAACCTATTCTCTATAAATACCAAGTCTTGGCTGCACCTTCTGAATCATTCACACAACCATTCACTCATTCACACACTTTCAGCTCAAAATCCTTTCTTGCCGCAGCCCTCACTCTCTCTAGACTTCCATCCCTCATCCAAACACATCCATATTCAACCTTAGCCCTTTGTGCCGCAGCAAGGTGAAGAGGAAGGAGCCTTGGACGTTTCAAGCTTGAAGATTGGAGCATTCTAGGTGTACTTCGTTCTTAATTTCAATGTTTACTTTATTATTCTCTAATCTTGTTGTGACTATGAGTGGCTAAACCCCTACTTAGCTAGGGGGAATTCGAAGCCATGAACATGCTTGAGATATGAATTGATTACTTCCAATTGCGACTTGATGAATCGTGAATGCAATTCAATTAACTGTTTTATTCATAACTTGTTCTTGTATGTTGATTGAGGATGCATACTTAGTTTTCATGCAGGAATTTGATGCTAGAATATAAGGGAGTTTCACCTAATCGTTACGAACTTATATTCACAAGTAGTGAAGGTTGCTTGTCACAATCGTGTTAATTGGATTCTTGGCAAACGTATCATGCTCTCATAGTTACGAATGCCTCGTCAACACTTATGATTTTCATGGAACTTAATGATCTCTAACTGTATCTCTTCTATGCACTCATGTAGGGGACCGTTGGAGAATAATTTGGGTTGTTGTATGCTCTTCTTCCGATTCAATGACATAAGGAAAATCTGAGGGTTAATTTGTGCACGTACGGTTAATCTGGGGTGTTGAGGTTCATGGTTCATTGAAAAGCAATTGGAGATCGATTTATGTACAAGTGTGTCATGTGTGGAGAAGGACCCTCTAGCTAGCCCATCACCCATCAAAGTTTTCAAACTTGTTTTCAAAATCTGTTTTACTTTACAAAGTCTTTGTTTTATTTTCAAATTCGTTCAAACCAAAACCCCCCTTTTACTTTCTTGTTTTAAAGTGTCTAAAACCTGTTTTCCTTGTGTTTTCAAGTGTTTTGAGTCAACCTAAAACCAATTTTCGTCCAAAACCATTCCTAGTGTTCTAAATCTGTCTTTAAAGTGTTTTTAAACCGTTTTAAGTGTTTTTAACTTGTTTTGAGTCTAGTAAACCTTTCCAAACGTTTTTAACTTTGTTTTTGTATTTTTAGAGTCGATTAGCAATCCCTCCTAATCCCCGGTCCAGAACGATCCCTACTTGCATACTTACTACAATTGACAACAAGAGGGTTTAATTTGAGTGCTTAACTTTTATCACATCACACTTAGAATTCATTTTAGAGTGCAGAAATCAACTTTTAAACACAAGGGAAGATTCATTCAACACTTAGGGCCTAATTCAACTTTTTGGACCCTTTCTTCAACAATCAACACTTTAGAGCTCTTTTTCACTTATTTTTCAACTCTTTTTCATTCTTTTCACAACTTTTCTTTTTTTCTTTTCTTTTTCATACGAATTTTTTTCTTTTCTTTTCTCTCTTCCCGTGCACTTTGGCACACACACACAGATTCTTTCCCCCACACTTGTTTTCTGCATACAATTACTCAAAAGGAATTCTCTCTAAGTCATGCTTTACTATGCTTCAAGAATAAGTGTATGGATGGTCCTATTCTAGGCTAGGTGAGGATGATGTGGGTTAACAAAGAAAATAGGCTAAACGAGGCTCAACGGGGTTAAACCTAAACACAATGCACGGGGGATGGCTATTTGGCTCTTGGTTTTCTACTCAACTTCATCTTGTTCGTGTGTTATGCAAATCAACATCATGCTTTGAATGAAACAGATATGAGTTCTAGCATTTGGAACTAAATAATGAAACGCCTTCTAAGTAGTAACCAAGCAAAGAATAATGAGATCATGCAACGACTTTAGAAAACAACAATGCACAGATTATTACACTCCAAAGAACGTTTTAGGCTCAAGTCTCTCAGGGTTGTAGCGTTAATTTGAGTTCTTTCCTTCAAGCATGGTACAAAACTGATTTTTTCTTTGTGATTATGATGTGATTTCATAAGCTATAACCACAACCAAGCATAAACCAAAGAGTATATCAAACTTCCATCCATGTTTACAACTTTCCTTTACAGTCGTGCAATTAAAAACCAAATCCTCATCATTGTGTTGGAAGGTACCCTAAGACACAAACAAACACACAAAAACAACTCTTTTTGGCTTTTTCAAGACAGTTTTTCAAATTTTTATGAAATTTTCGGATTTTTATGTCAAAACACACTAAAATGCTTCAAAACACACTAAAAACACATAAAAACAGTGAGAAACAACATTGTAAGTGATAGGTGAATAAAACCCACGAAATTCATGCAAAAACAGATTGTTTACCCCCCCCCCCCCCCCACACTTAAATCAAACATTGTCCTCAATGTTTCAAACATAAACTCACACAAACACAATCAAACAAACAACGAACCAAACACACTAAATATGGCAGAATAGGAACAACAAAGAGAAGGGTTTAGGGACGCAAATGTGGATGTGAAGCGATTCCTAGGTTTTCCTTTGTTGAATGCATGGGTTGCCTCCCACGAAGCGCTTTCTTTAATGTCTTGCAGCCGGACGAATCTGCCATTTAAGGTTGAATGGCGCCCACGGCATGAAGGGGTATTTCCTCCACAAGCTCAGCAAAGTGCTCATAGTATGGCTTCAAGTGATGCCCATTCACCTTGAATTCTTGCCCCGTTTTCAAGCTTTTGATTTGGACTGCACCATGCACAAAAACATTAGTAATAACAAACGGGCCAACCCACTTAGAACGAAGCTTACCAGGGAATAAACGAAGACGGGAGTTGAATAGCAACACTTTCTGCCCTATTGAGAATGTTTTGCCTCGAATCATCTTGTCATGAAACGCTTTTGTTTTCTCCTTGTAAATTCGGGCATTCTCATATGCGTCGTTCCTTATCTCCTCAAGTTCATTCAACTGGAGCTTTCGGTGAATTCCAGCCTTGTCCACATCCATATTGAAGGTCTTGACAGCCCAATGTGCCCTGTGCTCAAGTTCTACAGGGAGATGACAAGGTTTACCATAAATAAGTCGAAATGGAGACATACCAATGGGTGTTTTGTAAGCCGTACGATATGCCCATAGTGCATCCTCCAAACGCATGCTCCAATCCTTCCTATTTGGCCCAACGGTCTTTTCCAGAATTTGCTTGATTTCTCTATTTGAAACCTCGGCTTGGCCACTCGTTTGGGGGTGGTAAGGTGTTGAAACCTTATGCGTCACATTGTACTTTTTCAACAGCGCCTCAATGGTTCGATTGCAAAAATGGGACCCCCCATCACTAATAAGCACTTGAGGCATCCCAAATCTGGAAAATATGTTAGATTTGATGAAATCTGCAACAACTCTAGAATCGTTAGTTCGGGTGGCCTTAGCTTCCACCCACTTCGAAACATAATCCACAGCAAGTAAAATGTAAGTGAAACCAAAAGATGTAGGAAAAGGACCCATAAAATCAATACCCCAAACATCAAAGATTTCAACAACAAAGATTGGGGCTTGCGGCATTTGGTCTGTTTGGCCTAAATTTCCTGTCCTTTGGCAGCGATCACATGTTAAGCAAAATGTTCTAGCATCTTTAAACAAAGTAGGCCAATAAAAACCACATTCAAGAACCTTATGAGCTGTCCTTTGGGTACCAAAATGACCCCCACATGCATAGGAGTGACAGAAACTTAAAATTGAATGAAATTCGGTTTCATGCACACACCTACGTAGGATCTGATATGGGCAATGTTTCCACAAATATGGGTCATCCCAAACATAAAATCTAGCATTCTTTTTGAGTTTATCACGTTGGGACTTGTTAAGGGTGTTGGGAACTTGCTTAGACACCAAATAATTGACCAAATCAGCATACCAAGGCTCACTTACCTCAATGGACAGTAGCTGCTCATCTGGAAACGTTTCTAGAATGGGAATGGAGTCTTCTTCATGCACAATTCGGTTTAGGCGGTCAACCACTACGTTTTCACTCCATTTCTTGTTCCTAATCTCAATATCAAACTCTTGAAGCAAAAGCATCCAACGAATGAGTCTTGGCTTGGCTTCCTTCTTTGTTAGCAAATACTTCAAGGCTGCATGGTCAGAATAAACAATCACTTTAGTTCCAACTAAATAAGAGCGAAACTTATCTAATGCAAATACAACAGCCAAGAGTTATTTTTCAGTTGTGGAATAGTTCAATTGGGCATCATTTAGGGTCCGGGAAGCATAATAGATGACATGTGGCTGCTTGTTCTTCCTTTGGCCTAAAACAGCTCCAATTGCATAGTCCGATGCATCACACATAAGCTCAAAAGGGCGACTCCAATCTGGTGGAGTAATGATGGGTGCCGAGGTAAGCAAGGTCTTGAGATGCTTGAATGCTTTCTCACATGCTGCGTTGAACTCAAATGGCACTTCCTTTTGAAGTAGACGGCAAAGGGGCTGTGCAATCTTTGAGAAATCCTTGATAAATCGTCGATAGAAACCTGCATGGCCAAGAAACAAACGAACCTCTCTAACCGAAGTTGGAGATGGTAAGTGACGTACAAGATCTACTTTCGATTTATCAACCTCTATTCCACGTTCAGAGATAATATGACCCAAAACGATACCTTGTTTAACCATGAAATGACATTTCTCCCAATTTAACACAAGGTTAGTTTCAACACATCTTTTCAAGATTAAAGTCAGATTGGCCAAACAATCATCAAATGAATCTCCGAAAACACTAAAATCATCCATAAACACTTTAATGATCTTTTCAACGTAATCGGAGAAAATACTTACCATACACCTTTGGAATGTGGCAGGAGCATTGCATAAACCGAATGGCATACGACGATAAGCAAACGTTCCAAAGGGACAAGTGAAGGTGGTCTTTTCTTGATCTTCCGGGGCTATGACAATTTGATTATAACCAGAATATCCATCAAGAAAACAATAAAAGGAATGACCCGCTAACCTCTCAAGCATTTGATCAATGAAGGGCAGTGGGAAATGGTCCTTTCTTGTTGTGGCATTGAGTTTCCTATAATCGATGCAAACTCGCCAACCGGTTACAACACGAGTGGGCACGAGCTCGTCCTCTTCATTCTTCACAACCGTGATTCCAGATTTCTTGGGGACGACTTGGATAGGTGAAACCCAACGGCTATCGGAGATGGGATAGATCACTCCACAATCAAGTAGCTTGATTATCTCCTTTTTCACAACTTCCATCGTCGGAGGGTTGAGATGGCGTTGAGCCTCTCTAGTTGGTTTGGCCCCCTCCTCAAGAAGTATGCGATGCATGCAAGTGGTAGGGCTGATTCCTTTGATGTCCGCCAATGTCCAACCTATGGCAGATTTGAACTCCTTCAAGACACGAACTAGCTTTTCTTCTTCTTGGGCCGTGAGGGAGGAAGAGACAATGACGGGCAAGGTCTCGTGTTCCCCCAAGAAAACGTACTTCAAATGGCTTGGTAATGGTTTAAGTTCAAGCGTAGGGGCCTGAATTACTGAAGGAAGCAACTTATTAGTCGAAACGGGAATTGAATCAAAGTTAGAAGACGTACCAACATGCGTAGGCAAGGATTTAAGGGCAGCAACCATCTCTGCCTCTTCTTCACACTTAGGCACGGCAAGGAATGCATCATCCTTGCCGTGGGTAGATATGTCCCCAATTTCTTCTAGTTTGACTCCTTTGCTTCTAAAAATGGTTCTTTCAAGCGCATCATCTTGTAAATCCTCAAGGTGTCCATGCGCCAACGAATCAATTATATCAATAGAAAAACATGAATGATAATCACTAGGGAACTTTATAGAATCAGAAATTTTGAAATTAATAACTTCCCCATCGAACTCCATTGTTAAAGTCCCTGTGAACATGTCAATCTTTGTACGAGCTGTCTTCATGAATGGCCTTCCAAGGAGGATCGGTAATGGAGGTGAAGTGCTTGAATCTTCCATGTCAAGGACATAAAAATCCGCTGGAAAAATTAGATGATTAACCTGCACTAAAACATCCTCCAAAACACCCTTTGGATAGGCATTAGAACGATCAGCCAATTGGATGATCACACCATCATTTTTCAATTCTCCTAGGTTCATAGAGGCATAAATAGAATAGGGCATAACATTAATGGATGCACCTAAATCTAACATAGCATGTTCGAACCTAGTATTGCCAATTACACAAGGAATTGTAAAACTGCCAGGATCTTTGCATTTGGTGGCAGTTTTCTTTGCAAGACCGCGGAGACATTTTTACTTACCTTGACCACCTCCTTGTTCGACATTCTTCTTTTTGTGGTGCATAGCTCCTTTAAAAACTTGGCATATCTTGGAACTTGCTTAATCGCATCAAGGAGTGGAATATTCACTTGCACCTTCCTAAATGTGTCCAGAATGTCCTTTTCAGCTTCCTTTTTCTTTGTTTGCATGAACCTGCGAGGAAAAGGCACATTCGAAGGAATAATGTTAGTAGGAATGGAATTAGACACGTTCTTACCTTTATTGGACAGATTGGATGGTTTAGGGCCACTTGGAATCTGTGGCAGAGGTGTTTCCACCCTTGCCGTAGGTTGGGTGGACTCTTTCTCTTCAAATTGCATCCTTTCATCTTCCTTAGGATCTGTTTTCAATGGTTGGGAACCTGCCCCAACTTCCTTGCCACTCCTTAGCATAATGGCCTTGGCAGATTCGAAACCACCCTTCGGATTTGCAATGGTTGAGCTTGGAAGCTTTCCTTGGTCTCTAAACTACCCTACAAACTCTGCAATCTGCCCAATCTGCTTCTCTAATTGATCAACCCGTTTGTCTTGGTTTTGCATTGCTTTGGCTTGATTTTCTTGCCCCTGAGACAAATTGGTTAGTAACTTGAGAAGTGTATCATTATCTAGGGAAGTACCTGAAGTATTTTGGGCAGGTTGTTGTTGGACTTGATTGGGGGTGTATGGCTTGGTGTAGAAGCCCGGGGGCTGCTGCCTAAAGCCTCCTTGTTGTTGGGGTTGTTGGGGCTCCCTCCACTTGAAATTGGGGTGGTCTCTCCATCCGGGGTTGTATGTGTTCGAGTATGCATTGTATTTGGGTTGGTTTTGGCCTTGGAATCCAATGGCATTGGCAGATTCCCATCCTCCATTCTCGATCAACTGAGGGCACTTCTCGGATAGATGCCCTTGGATGGAGCACACGGTGCAAACTTGATTTTCTTGTGCTTTTGACCCAATTACAACATGAGACACAAGAGAGGTAAGATTAGCTATTTGTGATTGAATTTCTGAAATGGCACTTACCTCATTTACACTTTGATGCCGTGGGTTTTCTCTCTGTCCAACACCCTCATATTGTTGTGCATTGTGGGCTCGGTTTGCAATTAGAGTTTTGGCAGCTACCGGAGTCTTATCCACCAACGCACCACCCGCTGAGGCATCTAGCATTTGGCGTTCAATGGGGAGGAGTCCTTCATAGAAATATTGAATGAGCAGCTCCTCCTTCATTTGGTGTTGTGGACATGAAGCAACAAGAGTTTTAAAACGTTCATAATAAGCTGGAAACGATTCACCTTGATTTTGTTGGATGCCACTAATCCGTTTCCTCAAGAGAATGACTCTTGAAGTTGGGAAAAACTTCTCCAAGAATGCGCGTTTCATACTCTCCCAAGATGTAACCGTCCCAGGTGCTAGTTCATACAACCAATCTTTAGCTTTGTCCATTAGAGAGAATGGAAAAGCCTTCATCTTCAAGATGCTGCCATCAACGTTCACCGGGGTCATGCTTGAACAAACTACTTCAAACTCCTTCAAGTGCTTGTTCGGATCCTCCATGGACAGCCCATGGTACTTCGGAATGTGGTGCAACAAGCTGGACTTCAATTCGAACTCCTCGGTCTTCCCTTGGGCTGCCGTGGGGTATTGGATGCATAGGGGCAGGGCATTGTCCACACCCGAGGCAGAAAGCTCTTTGATGGTTCGATTGTCGGCTGCCATACCTTGTGCTTCCTCCTCAAATTGTGCCGTGGGGACTTCTTCCTCCTCTACAACTCGTTCTTCGAACTCAGGTTCAGGGCTAGGTGGATTAGACTCTTGTTGATTTCTCTTCCTTCTCAAAGTTCTCTCAAAATCGTCGTCAAAGTCTAGGATGTGCTCACGAACTGTTTGAGAACTTCGAGTCATAAACTAGTACCTAAAAACAAGAAACAAAATAAAGTCAGTTACTAAAACGAAAATATACGAAAAAGAAACGAAAAGAAACAACAGGGGATTAGCAAAGTTGCTAATCCCCGGCAACGGCGCCAAAATTTGATGTGATAAAAGTTAAGCACTCAAATTAAACCCTCTTGTTGTTAATTGTAGTAAGTACGCAAGTAGGGATCGTTCTGGACCGGGGATTAGGAGGGATTGCTAATCGACTCCAAACTGACTCAAAAACACAAAAACAAAGTTAAAAACGTTTAAATAGACTCAATGAACTCAAAACAGACTCACAAGACTCTAAACTGCCTAAAAACAGTAATTGGACAGTTTCTGACACTAAACAGATTCTAGGGATGATTTTGGACGAAAATTGAAATACAAAGACTCAAAACAATGGAAATAAACCAATTCTAATCTATATTGACTTAAAAGACTCAAAAGAACTCAATTAGGGCAGATTCTAACTAAGAAACACTCAATATAAAGGGGGGTTTTGTTTTGGACGAATTTAAAACAGAAACAAGTAATTTAAAGACTAGGACAGATTTGGCACGAAATTGGGTTGAATTGGATGGATGATGTACTAGCTAGGGAGTTCTTCTCCACACATAACACACTTGCATACAAATTGATTTTCAGTTGCTCCTTCGATAAACTATAAAACTCAACACCCCAGATTAATTAAGTCCGCTTAAATTAACCTTCAAGTCTTCCTTAAGTTATTGAATTGGACGGGAAAACGCATACACAATTCAAAACATTCTTCAAAAGTCCCCTACGTGAACAGCACAATAGAGATACAATTAAAGATCATTAAACTTTGTGAAAACTATAAGTATTGACAAGGCATTCGTAACTATGAAAAGCATGATACTCTTGCCAGGAATTCACTTAACACGATTGTGACTAGCAACCTTTACTACTTGTGAATATAAGTTCATAACGATTAGGTGAAATTCACTTATATTCTAGCACCAAATTTATGCATGAAAACTAAGCGTGCACTCTCAATCAACATACAGAAATAAGTTATCAATCATACAGTTAAGCAAATTGAATCCACAATTTATGAAATCGCAACCGAATGTAATCAATTCATAACACAAGTATAGTCATGGTATTGAATAACCCCCTAGCCAAAAGGGCTTAGTTCCTCATGTTCACAGCAAAACAAAGATAAATAATCTTATACATTGAAATCAAAAGAAAGATTACACCTAAAATGTCCAGCGATCCAAACTGAAAAGCAAGTACGTCCAAGCACTCTCAATCTCTCCTTTTGCTACGGCACAAAGAGTGGGTTGTGGGTTGAGTGGTTATTTGTATGGATGAATAGGTAGGAGGATGTATGGTGCAGCAAAGGTTGGAAGATGGACACAGAGTATGGAGAGGTGCAGGGGATAGGTGCGGCAGAGATGGGAGATGAATGGAATGTGGCTGTCGAAAATTGGGGAGTGAATGGATCCCCTGAATTCTGACCCTAGACCCCCTTTTAAGGTGCGGTCAGACTTGGATCATTCAAAAGGGTAAGTTTTGATTCCCCTAAATTAATTCTAGCAATCAGAAATTAAGTCCAAATCCCCTTAGAATAGGTAAATTGAAATCAGGAATTAAGGAGAAAAGGCATGTGACTTGCGGCACAAAAGGAGAGGGAAAAGGAAAGTGGTTTGTATTGCAGATTTTGGGGAGAAAAGGGTGTATGGATGCGGCAAGGATTTTGGGAAGGATTAATTGACTTAGTTCCTGATTTTGGTAAAGGAAAAAGGAAAGAACATTGCTGCAAAGATAAGGAAAGATCCTTCCTTGCACGGCAAGGAATAGGAAAGGGAAAGGGAAGTGTCCCTTTGTGCGGCAAGGACTTAGATAGTGCAAGGAACAATTGTTGAGTGTTCTAACATGCTTGGGAAGCCAGTTTGTAGCTGGAACTTAGGGAAGTCTTGGTTTAGGAAAGATCAACCAAAATAGGAAACCTAGGCTTAACTTTCCTACTTCAAGTAGGAATCCTTCTTTAATTAGGACTCCTTCTTCAATTAGGACTCCTTCTTCAATTAGGACTCCTTACATCTTTAATTCTTCAATTCATCCATTGCCTTTGCTCCAAGCATATGCTATCCAATCTTGGCCCAAAAATGCTCCAAAAGGCTCCAAAATGCACCATAATGCTTCATAGGCCCTTTAAGCCTACAAACACATGAAACTAACTCAAAATACTAAAATAACTAAGAATTAACAACGTAAATGCACGAAAACAAGCATACTAAGTCGCATAAATATGCTCCTATCACCACCCACCACCAACACTGCCATCCTTTCACCCAAATCACCTTGGTGCCGCAGCAAGGAGAAGGAGAAAACTACTCTTGGATGCAAAGGCTTTATCGTTGGAGCATTCTAGGTGTAGTTTGTTTTATGTTTCTGTTTAAATTCTTCTTTTTCTGTTTTGTTGTAGCCATGAGTGGCTAAACCCCTCTTTGCTAGGGGTAATTTCGAAGCCATGACTATGTGTGTATTTTGAATTGATCAATTTCAGTTACGATTTCTGGGATTGTGAATGTGATTGGCTTAACTATTTTATTCAGAACTTGTTCTTGTATGTGGGTTGAGGGTGCACACTTAATTTTGCATGCTTGAACTTGATGCTAGAATATAAAGGAGTTTCACATAATCGTTATGAACTTATATTCGTATGTAGTGAAGGTCGCTAGTCACGATCGCGTTAAGTCCAATTCCTAGCATGAGTGACATGATGTCATAGTTGCAAGTGCTTTGTCAATGCTTATGATTCTCATTAAACGTAATGATCTTTGATTGTATCTCTATTATGATGTCATGTAGGGAACTGTTGAAGAATGCTTTGAGTTGTCGAATGATGTCATCCAATTCAATGGCTTAAGGAGAATCTGAAAATTAATTAGTGATGGCACGGTTAATTTGGAGCATTGTCGTTCATAGTTCAATGAAAAAGTAGCTGGAAATCGGTTTGGTTGCATACATGTCATGTGTGGAGAAAGAACCTCTAGCTAATCCATCTGATATGAGCATATTTATGCGAATTAGTTAGCTTGTTCTCGTGCATTTATGTTAGTTATTTGTATTTAATTTAGTATTTTAAGCTATTTTCGTGTGTTTGTAGGTCCCAAGGGATAAAGTATCAAGAAAGTGCATTTTGGAGCCTTTTGGAGCAGTTTTGGGCATGTTTTGGATAGCTTATGCTTGGAGCAATGTAGATGGACGAAATTGAAGACCAAAGCATGCTAGGAATCAGCCAAAGAGAAGAGGAAAAATAAATTCAAGTCAAGGAAGGAAAAGGAATCCAAGAAGAAGAAGGATTGACCAAGTCAAAGTTTCCTAATCCTAATGTGCAAGGAAATCAGCCACAAAGGGAATCCTAAACATTTTGGGAGACCTAAAACTCAAATTAAAGAGGATGCCGCACATGCTTAAGACTACATCTTCCTTGCCGTGCAAGGAAGTACTCCTCCTTGCTCTTTTGGGACATTGCCGCACCTTACCTTGCATAATCCTTTCTTGCTGCTCACTCCAGCCATTTTCCCTTTTAATCTAGGACCTAAAACAGCAAGGAAAGCCTTTTCCTTGCCTTGTAAGACCTTTCCCTTTCTTTCCTTGTCCTTGCCGCATTTAAATTTCATGTCCTTAGAATTTCTGCACATGCCGCAAAAGACCTTACCCTTTCTTTGGGATTTCTGATTTTAATTCTTCTTTTCCCTTGAGGTTTTGGAGTAAATATGTTTCCTAAAATCATCCCAAACCGTGCTCCTTCCTTGCCCTATATATAATACCTCTTGCCACACCATTCATTCATCCATTCACTTACCTATCCATCATTCACTCACTCATTCATACAAACTGCTCACACATTCAACTCTCTCTCACTTTGCCGCACCTCCTTACCATTCCTCACCCCAAAACACATCCCAAACCTCCCTCAACCACTTGTGCCGCAGCAAAGGAGAAGAAGGAAGGCCTTGGACGTGTTTGTTCTTCAAGCGTTGGATCATTGGAGCATTCTAGGTGTAATTCTTTCTTTGTTCTAAATGTTTAAATTAAATTCTTGTTGCTTTGTTGTGAACATGAGTGGCTAGACCCCTTTTTGGCTAGGGGTGATTTCAAAGCCATGATTATGGGTGCAATATGAATTGATAAGTTTCAGTTACGAATTCTTGAGTTGTGAATGCAATTGGCTTAACTGTTTGATTGATAACTTATTTGTGTTTGTTGATTGAGGGTCGACACTTAATTGGCATGCATGAATTTGATGCTAGAGTATAAGGGAGTTTCACATAATCGTCACAACCTTATACTCATAAGTGGTGAAGGTCGCTTATAAACGATCGCGTTAAGTTCAATTCCTAGCATGAGTGACATGATGTCATAGTTACAAGTGCTTTGTCAATGCTTATGATTTTCATTGAACGTAATGATCTTTGATCGTATCTTTATTATGATGTCATGTAGGGGACTTTTGAAGAATGCTTTGGGTTGTCGAATGATGTCATCCAATCCAATAACTCAAGGAAAATCTGATGGTTAATTAGTGATGTCACGGTTAACTTGGGGCATTGTCGTTCGTGATTCAATGAAGGAGTAACTGGGAATCGATTCGTTTGCATACATAACATGTGTGGAGAAAGAGCCTCTAGCTAGCCCATCATCCATCCAAACTTCTCAAAAACGTTTTCAAACTTTGTTTTACTTTAAAATCTGTTTTCAACTTGTTTTCTTTTCAAATTCGTTCAAACAAAACCCCCCCTTTACTTTCTTGTTTCAAATTGTTTTAAACTTGCTTTACTTGTGTTTTTAAGTGTTTTGAATCAAGCCCAAACCATATTTTCGTCCAAAATTGTGTTTAGAGTCAGAAACTGCCTAGTTTGTGTTTTTAGGCAATTTTGAGTGTTTTTAGCCTATTTTGAGTCTTGTGAACTTGTTTTAAGTCTTTTGAACCTTTCCAAACGTTTTTAACTTTGTTTTTGTGTTTTTTAGAGTCGATTAGCAATCCCTCCTAATCCCCGGCCTAGAACGATCCCTACTTGCATCTATACTACAATTCACACCAAGAGGGTTTAATTTGAGTGCTTAATATATTTCGCATCAAATTTTTGGCGCCGTTGCCGGGGATTAGCAACTTTGCTAATCCCCCGGTTTTTCCCCTTTGTTTCTTTTCGTGTCTTTTGGTTTTAGTTTCTGTTTTCTTTTGTTTATTTTACTTTTGATATTTGATTTAGTTTTCTTTCTTTGATTTCAGGTACTAGAGAAGTAAGACATGGCAATTGCTAATATTCAAGCTCAAATAGCGAATCTTACTTCTCTATTGTCACAGCACATCGAAAGGACCACAATGCAAAGTGCCCCTGCATATGATGTGCAAGGATATCGAGCCCATGAACGTCCACAAAAAGGTTGGGAGAATGTCGATACCTGGGGTTATCAAAGCCCTAATCAATCAAGAAACGACTTGTTTTCCAACACGTACAATTCAGGTTGGATTGATCATTCAAATTCTATGTGGTGGGAAACTCAACAAGGTCAACACGAAGCATATTGGCAGCCTTATGAGGAGTCATATTTAGAGCCTATGCCTCCCCCGCAACAATTCCAATCAAACTCAGGTTCGTCAATCAATTATGATGAAATTTTTGATGTATTAATTTCTTTGACGCAGGGCTCACAAAATCAAGCCAAGGAGGAGGCTCAACAAGAAGGATATTGGCAGCCATATGAGGAGTTCTATACAACGTTTATGCAGCCACCACAGCCTCCCCCGCAACAATTCCAAACAAATTCAGGTTCGTCGATGGATAATGATCAAATTATTCAATTACTAACCACTATGGTGCAGGGGCAGCAAAATCAAGCCAAGAAATTGGGCGAACTGAGGAATCAAATGGGCGAGATCGCCGAATTCATGGGGCAAATTCAAGAACAAAGTAGCATGGAGGTTGGAGATGAACCCAAGATGTCCGAATCAAGCCAAAACATGGATGAACAGTGGCTACTTGAGGAAGAGGAAGATGACAAGACCATGGCAAGTTGGGAACCACCTTTGCCGCAGACTACCCTTGCTCCACCACCTTTGCCACAACCCCCTAAGGACCCTACACCACCCACTTTAGGTAAGGTAGTTCCATATTCAATACTTTCTGACCCCGTTACACCAAATGTGCCTATTCCTTGCAGATTCATGCAATCCAATGAAGAAGAGGGTGAGAAAGGCATCTTCGAAACCTTACCAAAGATTCACAAAGAAGAAGTGGCTGGGGAATGTTTCGAATTAATCAAAGAGGATGTGCTCGCACCAACAAATCCTAATGAAGTTGGATTTGATGACACGGGACAAGTCACAACCCTCACAATAAATCTGGCCAAATGCAACAGTCCCTCAATTTCTCCATGGTGCAGCAAGGATGTGCTTCCTAAAACTTTCGAAGTTGTGTTTGTTCTTGAGTTCTTGTTGGATCACACGGGTAAGCCACCTCCCCGAATTTCAAATTTGTTTTATACTAACAAGTTATTAATGATTCAGGCACCTACTCTTGAATTTAAACCGTTACCGGATCATTTCAACTACCACCTTCCATTCAAGGATTCACGTTTCAAGAAGCATGACGTGGAGGCCATTCCTCTCCATGCCGTGAGCACCAATGGAGCTTAAACCAAGGAATCGTCCGGCTGCACGACGTTAAAGCAAGCGCTTCTTGGGAGGCAACCCATGCAATCAACAAAGAGAGCACGCGAAAGCACTCCATAACCAGGTGTTTATGTTCCTCACTCTACTCTTTGTTAATTTTACTTTGCATTGCATGTTTATTTGCTGTTTGTTTGCTTGTTTGTGTGTGAGTTTTTTGTATGAAACATTGAGGACAATGTTTGATTTAAGTGTGGGGGGGTAAACAAGATGTTTTTGCATGATTTTCGTGGGTTTTATTCACCTATCACTTACAATGTTGTTTTTCACTGTTTTTATGTGTTTTTAAAGTGTTTTGAAGCATTTTAGTGTGTTTTTAAAGTGTTTTGAAGCATTTTAGTGTGTTTTGATTTAAAAATCCGAAAATTTCATAAAAATTTGAAAAATTGTTTTGAAAAAGCCAAAAAGATTTGTTTTTGTGTGTTTGTTTGTGTCTTAAGGTACCTTCCAACCCAATGATGAGGATTTGGTTTTTAATTGCATGACGGTTAAGGAAAATTGTAAACATGGATGGAAGTTTGATTTACCTTTGGTTTGTGCTTGGTTGTCGTTGATGTTTATGAATTCGCATTTGATTAAAAAAAAAAAAAAAAAGAAAAAAATCAGTTTTTGTAACGTGCTTGAAGGAAGGAACCCAAATTAACGCTACAACCCTGTGAGATTTGAGCCTAAACGTTCTTTGGAGAGTTAAAAATCTGTGCATTCATTGTTTTCTAAAGTCGTTGCATGATCTCATTATTCTTTGCTTGGTTACTACTTAGAAGGCGTTTCATCATTTAGTTCCAAATACTAGAACTCATATCCGTTTCATTCAAAGCATGGTATTGAGTGCATGACACATAAACAAGATGAAGTTGTATAGTAAACCAAGAGCCAAATAGCCATCCCCCGTGCAAATATGTTTAGGATTACCCCCGTTGAGCCATGTTTAGCCTATTTCTTTGTTAACCCACATCATCCTCACCAAGCCTAGAATAGGACCATCCATATCCTTGTTCTTGAAGCATAGTAAAGCATGACTTTAGAGGGAATTCCCTTTGAGTAATTGTTGCAGAAAACAAGTGTGGGGGAAGAGATTATTGGTGTTTTTGAGTACAAAAAGGAAAGAAAAATTCGTATGAAAAGAAAAGAGAAAAAGAAAAGTTGTGAAAAGAATGAAAAAGAGTTGAAAAATATGTGAAAAAGAGCTCTAAAGTGTTGTTTGTTGAAGAAAGGGTCCAAAAAGTTGAATTAGGCCCTAAGTGTTGCATGAATCTTCCCTTGTGTTTAAAAGATGATTTCTGCATTTTACCATGAATTCCAAGTGTCAAATTCATTACTATGCTTGCTATTGCCTAAAGAACGTTTGTTTTTCCTTACCTGTCTTTGTTAGCCAATACCCCTTAAGCCCCGTTACAACCCTTGACTTCAATCTTGTGTGTTATGTGTTTCAATTTGTGGAGTTTGGAATTGGTATGAGCATATGGTGTCTCTGGTTCTCGCGTCTAAGTAGTAGCATTCCATTCATGAGATCATATTTAAACATGCTTAATAACTCCAGAAAATGTTTTCTTTGCTATAAACATATGTGAGTTTTCGTTTTCATTTTTACATCAATCTTCTCACATATAACTAGTGTAGGGTGTGTGGTCAGAAAATCTGTGTGAAAAAGAGTGTATCTTGTAAGGAATTGGGTGAATTCTCTAAGGCATGTTACTACATTCAAATCATTGTTTTAATTGATTAAATGCGAGCTAATAAGTGACGACTGTGACTAAGTATGTGCTCAAGCGTAAGGATGACTAAAATCTATGTGAATGATGATCTTTGGCATGTCATGTGCGTTGGAAATCCCTGAGGCAACGTTGGAAGGTTTAGTTTGTGTTTTTGTTTACTTTGTTTTGTTTTGTTTGTTTCGTTTTGCTCGAGGACTAGCAAAAGCTAAGTGTGGGGGAATTTGATATGAGCATATTTATGCGAATTAGTTAGCTTGTTCTCGTGCATTTATGTTAGTTATTTGTATTTAATTTAGTATTTTAAGCTATTTTCGTGTGTTTGTAGGTCCCAAGGGATAAAGTATCAAGAAAGTGCATTTTGGAGCCTTTTGGAGCAGTTTTGGGCATGTTTTGGATAGCTTATGCTTGGAGCAATGTAGATGGACGAAATTGAAGACCAAAGCATGCTAGGAATCAGCCAAAGAGAAGAGGAAAAATAAATTCAAGTCAAGGAAGGAAAAGGAATCCAAGAAGAAGAAGGATTGACCAAGTCAAAGTTTCCTAATCCTAATGTGCAAGGAAATCAGCCACAAAGGGAATCCTAAACATTTTGGGAGACCTAAAACTCAAATTAAAGAGGATGCCGCACATGCTTAAGACTACATCTTCCTTGCCGTGCAAGGAAGTACTCCTCCTTGCTCTTTTGGGACATTGCCGCACCTTACCTTGCATAATCCTTTCTTGCTGCTCACTCCAGCCATTTTCCCTTTTAATCTAGGACCTAAAACAGCAAGGAAAGCCTTTTCCTTGCCTTGTAAGACCTTTCCCTTTCTTTCCTTGTCCTTGCCGCATTTAAATTCATGTCCTTAGAATTTCTGCACATGCCGCAAAAGACCTTACCCTTTCTTTGGGATTTCTGATTTTAATTCTTCTTTTCCCTTGAGGTTTTGGAGTAAATATGTTTCCTAAAATCATCCCAAACCGTGCTCCTTCCTTGCCCTATATATAATACCTCTTGCCACACCATTCATTCATCCATTCACTTACCTATCCATCATTCACTCACTCATTCATACAAACTGCTCACACATTCAACTCTCTCTCACTTTGCCGCACCTCCTTACCATTCCTCACCCCAAAACACATCCCAAACCTCCCTCAACCACTTGTGCCGCAGCAAAGGAGAAGAAGGAAGGCCTTGGACGTGTTTGTTCTTCAAGCGTTGGATCATTGGAGCATTCTAGGTGTAATTCTTTCTTTGTTCTAAATGTTTAAATTAAATTCTTGTTGCTTTGTTGTGAACATGAGTGGCTAGACCCCTTTTTGGCTAGGGGTGATTTCAAAGCCATGATTATGGGTGCAATATGAATTGATAAGTTTCAGTTACGAATTCTTGAGTTGTGAATGCAATTGGCTTAACTGTTTGATTGATAACTTATTTGTGTTTGTTGATTGAGGGTCGACACTTAATTGGCATGCATGAATTTGATGCTAGAGTATAAGGGAGTTTCACATAATCGTCACAACCTTATACTCATAAGTGGTGAAGGTCGCTTATAAACGATCGCGTTAAGTTCAATTCCTAGCATGAGTGACATGATGTCATAGTTACAAGTGCTTTGTCAATGCTTATGATTTTCATTGAACGTAATGATCTTTGATCGTATCTTTATTATGATGTCATGTAGGGGACTTTTGAAGAATGCTTTGGGTTGTCGAATGATGTCATCCAATCCAATAACTCAAGGAAAATCTGATGGTTAATTAGTGATGTCACGGTTAACTTGGGGCATTGTCGTTCGTGATTCAATGAAGGAGTAACTGGGAATCGATTCGTTTGCATACATAACATGTGTGGAGAAAGAGCCTCTAGCTAGCCCATCATCCATCCAAACTTCTCAAAAACGTTTTCAAACTTTGTTTTACTTTAAAATCTGTTTTCAACTTGTTTTCTTTTCAAATTCGTTCAAACAAAACCCCCCCTTTACTTTCTTGTTTCAAATTGTTTTAAACTTGCTTTACTTGTGTTTTTAAGTGTTTTGAATCAAGCCCAAACCATATTTTCGTCCAAAATTGTGTTTAGAGTCAGAAACTGCCTAGTTTGTGTTTTTAGGCAATTTTGAGTGTTTTTAGCCTATTTTGAGTCTTGTGAACTTGTTTTAAGTCTTTTGAACCTTTCCAAACGTTTTTAACTTTGTTTTTGTGTTTTTTAGAGTCGATTAGCAATCCCTCCTAATCCCCGGCCTAGAACGATCCCTACTTGCATCTATACTACAATTCACACCAAGAGGGTTTAATTTGAGTGCTTAATATATTTCGCATCACCATCCATCATCCCAAAACTCCCTAATTTCGTGTTAGACTTAGTTGTTCTCAAGTTTCTGTTTTTATTTCAATTTTCGTCAAAACTCAATCCCACCTTTACTTTCTTGTTTTTAAGAGTCTAGAATCTGTTTTGAGTGTGTTTTTAAGTGTCCTAAGTTGAGTCAAAACTTATTTTCGTCCAAAATCTGTCTTAGAGTCTAGTTTGAGTCTTTTTAGTTGTTTTGCAACGTTTTGAGTCTTTTAGGTCAGTTTTGAGTCATACAAGTCTTGTTAGAAGTTTTTAAGTTTGTTTTTACGTTTTTGAGTCAGTTTACATTAGGTTAGCAAGCCCTCCTAATCCCCGGTCCAGAACGATCCCTACTTGCATCTTTACTACAATTGTCACAAGAGGGTTTAATTTGTGTGTCTAGTTAATTTACGCATCACATACAACACTGCTTGGAGGAACTCTAATCATGGCTTGTGGGGCAACATAGGAGCATAAAATCAATAATTTGCAACTCCACCACAACAGTCCCCTCTTAACACTTCATTGGAAGATGATTTGATTATGCTCACTCTAAACACTTTACAACCTCAACAATCGACGAGTAGCATGATTCAAGAACACTCCACTGCACTTACCAAGTTGGAAATTCAAGTGGGGCAGATTCTCCAATAGTTAAATAAACAACCCTGTGGTTATGGTCAAGATGTGAATGTTGAACTATCATTGGAATCTTGTTGTGCCTATATACATAAAGAAGTTCTTGAATTTGAAGTTATTTTCCAATCTTCTAATTCGCTTGAATTTTTTAAAAAAGTTGTTTTGATTCTCCCTATTGTTTTATATCTTTGTAGGTGCCATCTTTAGAATCTTTGGGTGATGATTTGCTGCCATATCAAGAGGCAGACTAATTGAAGTTGGATGACGAATCATTGATGCCCACACCTTAAGAAAGAAGATTCAGAGCTGAATGATGAGATTACTGCCTTGAATGAATTTTATTCATCCTTAGCCGCCACGAACTCATCCATCGAAACCATTTCTCTAGTCACATCTTCAACAATTTTCGAGGATATGGTTTTTCACAAAGAGAGACGAAAACGTCATCACAATCGAGTCCTTGTGCAAATTCAAAGCACCATATTCAAAGTCCCTCAAAAGAAGCCACCTTTTCCTATGAAGGTCTGTAAGTATCTTGAATTCTTTCCACCTTAGACGTGCATCCATCATACCTACCATGTCTTGCCTAGACCTTAAATAAAGCGCTTGCTAGGAGGCAACCTAGCTGAGTTTTAAGTTCGTTTTTTTTTCCTTTTAATTTTTGTTTCATTTTCTTTTTATGCACACTCAGCCTATTTGCATTGCATGCATTCCATTCATTTTGAAGCATCGAGGACAATGCTTAGTTTAGGTTTGGGGGGTGAGATTGAATTTATGTTTGAGTTTTAGTTAAAGTTTACTTTGCTCACTAATGTGAATGTATATGATGGTTGTGCATACAATCTGACTATGGTGTTGTCATGAAAACTTCCTTATCACAACTTTTGTAGTTCACAAAGCTATTACTCTTGGAATTATGGTGGTTAAAGTATCATGCTCAAATTCTGGAAGAAGAGTAGTGGAGACTACCCTAGTAAGCTATTTTGAGCCTATTTGTTTCTTTGAAATGATCTCACTATTTCTTTTTTGTTAAATGTTAAGAATTATTCTCCTTCGCAAATATCTTGTGCTTGTTATCACCTATGAATGAACTCATTGAGATGATGTTGGGCTTTGCATGCTTTAACCACTAAAAGGCCCAATGCCCATCCATTTATGTGCTCCATTCGCCTTGTTTCAGCCAAACATTTTAACCTGACTCTTTCATAACCCACATCAAGTTCTAACCATTTTGCTCTTTTATAGCCATACCCTATAGCTTGGGGAATATCGAGGAGATGGAGATAAAGATAATTTGAGGTCTACATCAAGAAAATGGTGCATACCGAGGTAACATGTGCTGAAATTGCAAAACAAAAAAAAAAGTTTCAAAAAGAAAGAGAAAGGAAGAAAAGAATAAAAATGATCAAAGAATATGCCATTTCCAAATCCTTCCACTAGCAATCATGGGTCCTCGACACCAAGTACAAACAATGAAGATCAATTCAAGATGACAGCTTTCTAGTTTTACAAGGAAGACACTTTGATATGTCCCAAACTCTAGTATTTCATATCCATTCTTTCATAGCCCCTACCCTAAGCCTTACATTACAACCTTGTTAAAGACCTAGCTGATCTTTGGGATGTATCCATGGGTGCTGGTAAGTATGTGTGTTATCCATATTCTTAGTGTTTGATTCCTTTCATGAAATTAGTTCAGAAATTGTGCTTTTGTTTCACATTTCGTATGTGAGGATTTGGATTCCCTTTTACATAAGTTCACTCACATACCTTTGTTGAGAGACTACACCTTAGGCTCTGTGTGAAATTTTAGTATGGTGTCTTTGAAGTCATTAGTCATGGAGTAATATATTTACACTATACAAATGATAGGCATACTTTTGGTTTGAATGTATGACTAAGATTTCATTGGTTCTTATTAGTTTTTTTTAAGTATGCTTTAACCAATTTGTTTGATGAGTCAGTATATGTTTGTGGGAGTCACTGTTGTAAACCCTCAAGAGACACAACTCTGCCTACTAGGGACACCTAGAGGTTTATAGGCTTGTTGCACATGCTGAGTGCAATCGTTTAGCTAGCAAAAGTGGTTTAGCTAGATTTTCTTTATTTTTTTTATTATTAGTTTTAGTTTTGCTCGAGGACTAGCAAAAACTAGGTTTGGAGTATTTGAGAGTCATATATTTCATACATCTATACAATCCATTCCTAGTCTCTTTGTGATATTTTTTTAGTTAAACTGGTTGCATTTTACCCTCTTTTGTGTTAATGTGCAATTAATTGCATTGTAGAGTCCATTTGAGGGCAAATGAGGCAAAATGATGTTGAAAGTGGTGAATTGAATAAGGATTCTGACGTAGAGAGAGAATCAAAAGAGGACAATTGAAGATGGTGATGAATATGGCCCTTTAAGAGACCAATAACATAAGAAAAAGAATGTTTGAAATAAATGTTCAATTACTAGGATGTGTTGGCATTCTGTAACTACAATTTTTACCTTATAAAACCTAACTTTTCAGCCATTTTTACACAAGCCTCTTGGGGATGTCCAGAGCTCTTTCTCTTCTCTTTCTTTGGAACAATGTCTCAAACATTATCCAAAACCTTATCTTATCTTATCCAAACAACCTTGTCTTATCCTTACCTTATCCTAATCCTATCCTACCTTATTTTCAGCTACAAAGAAGGATTCCCACTTACATTAGAACATCTAGAACCTGATTTCTAGAAGCCAAAGCTTGTTCCCTAAATTCATGCCGCATGTCCCCTTCTAAAAGGTCAAGAACCTGCCGCACCTTACTTGTCCTTCTCCTCCTTGGAATCTGATTGAAGTTAACCTTTTACTATGAGAATTTGGAGTCCTTTTTAGCCCTTGCCGTGGCCTTTGACTCTCCCTATAAATAGAACCTGCCGCAGCCTCATTCATTCACCACCAGAATTCACAACACACTTTAGAGATTTTCAGAGAGCAAATTGAAAGAAATTTAGAGGGAATATAAGAGTGTGCCGCAGCAAGGGAAGGAAGGAGGGGAGAAGCCTTTGTGCCGTGCCTATGCCCAAGTCCTTTGGAGTGCTGGAGCGTCTTAGGGGTGTCTTCTATCCTTGTTTTAGTTTTACAATTATGTTGATTTCATTGTTAATTTTTACAATCATGTCGAACTAAGTTTATTTTAGCTAGGGGCGATTTCAAAGCCATGAACATATATGTGACATGAATTGATTACCTTCAATTATTATTCATAAGTCGACAATGCAATTTGCTTAACTGTTTGATTCATAACTTATTCTTGTATGTTGATTAAGGGTGCACACTTAGTTTGCATGCATGAATTTGATGCTAGAATATAAGGGAGTTTCACTTAATCATTATGAACTTATATTCATAAGTAAGGGAGGTTGCTAGTCACAATCGCGTTAAGTAAAATTCCTGGCAGGAGTATCATATAGTCATAGTTACGAATGCCTTGTCAATGCTTATGATTTTCACAGAATGTAATAATCTTTGATATGTATCTCTATTATGCAGTTCATGTAGGGAACTTGATAAGAATAATTTGGTTGATGGCGCAGAGTCCAATTCAATGAATTTAGGAAAATCTAATGGTTAATTAGTGCAGTTCGCGGTTAACTTGGGGCATTGTCATTCATGATTTAGAGAAATAATAACTGAAATTGATTTGTGTTGCATATGTGTCATGTGTGGAGAAGGATCCTCTAGCTAGCCCTTTACCCATTTAAATTACCCAATTTCGTTCAAGTTTAGTTTAGAGTCTTTAATCTGTTTGTTTAAGTTTAATTTCGTCCAAAACCCAATCCCCCTTTATATTTTATGTCATATTAGTTAGAAACTGTCCAAACTTGGTTCCTTTTAGTGTTTTGAGTGTTACTAGTCTTAAATTCGTCCAAATAACCCCTTAGTGTGTATTTTGAGTCAGTTTGATTGTTTTGTGCTGTTATGAGTCAGTCTAGGCAGTTTTGAGTCATAGGAGTCTAGTTAAGTGTTTTTAAGTCTAGTTTTGTGTTTTTGAGTCATATTTGTGTAGATTAGCAGCCCTAGTTAATCCCCGGCCTAGAATGATCCCTACTTTCTTATACTACAGCTATCTTAATAGAGTTTAATTTGTGTGCTAAGTTTTTATCACATCACAAGGTTATAGTACACATCATGCTTAATCTTGGTTGACATGTGAATGAATGAAGAAACTGTTATGCAAACATCCTGACATGTGTTTTCTTTGGTTCTTTGAAGTTTTCTTCTTCTTAATGGATTCTTAATTGGTAATTTAAGTTGAACATCACAACTAGGTTGCAAATTAGGAGTACTTGATCATTAACAAACATCACATGGATGATCATAAATAAGTAAAATGAATCCTAGTTGCAGATTGGAGAGTTGGATACATTTTGACATAATTTTCATGGAATTGGCTTGTAATGGTGAAATCGGTATCCCTATTCCCATACCATCATTTATGAATCAATCTATCATTCATATTTACATTCTCTTGCATTTCAAGTTACTTCACTTTTCAAATCAAAACTCAAACTCAATTTATTAGTTTCATTGTTTAGTTAGGGTTCACATATAGCTAATAATTTGCAGAGGTCTACGCAGTCCCTGTGGTAATACTATCCTTATATTTGCACTTGAAAGGAACACAACAGAAATGCTGCTACATGCTGTCTGAAAATGTGGCAGAGCAAAGGAAATCTGGGGTTCTACAGGTTGGGTGGACGTCCATAGAGAATGAAACTGATGGAGTTTAAAGATTTATAGATCGCCGTAATTTTATCAGGTAACATAAAGGATCGTAACTTCTTTGCCATGTTGGTGTGGAGTATTTAAATAGCAAGAAGTGATGAATTTTTTGATGAGAAGAAGTGGAGTAGTCATGTAATTCGGAATCGAGCAAGGGATCTTCTTCTTGATATTCAAGATCCCAACAAGACTGACCAAGCATAGGGTGATGGGGGCTATGGAGGGTCGACGATGGCAGCATCCACCTGGGGGTGTATTCAAAGTCAATGTTGATGGAGCAATATCGTTGAAGGGATTGAATAGAGGTGTAGGAGCTGTTATTAGAAATGACGATGGGGCTTTCTTGGCAAGTTGTGCGACACAACTATATGATTACTTCGATGCTTCAACAACTGAATTGCTCGCAGCAAAGGAGGGTTTATTGTTTGCATACGATGCGGGATTCACTTCTATTATATTGGATCTGGATTCCAAAAGCGCAGTGGATTTAACAAATGATGTTAGTCTTGATCAATGTCTTAAAAATCGATATTATCGGCGATATTTCGCCGATAATATCGTTTTTTTGACCGGACGATATTTTTTTAAGTTAAATTAAAATATCTTTAAAATATCGCGATAATATCGCCGGGGAGGTGAGAAATTGAGAACGGTGATGGTGCTCGGATCTGATGGTGCAGTGGTCGCCGCCGCCGCCGGGAGGTGAGAATGGTGATGGTGCACGGCGGAGTTGTAGAGAAGAGCTGGGGGGGGGAGAACAAGAGAAGGATCGAGATTCGAGAGTAGACTGAGGGAGAACTTCTCTGGCTCGATGGTGCTGAATCGATGGTGGGGAGAGTAGACTGTGGGGAGAAGGATCCACAGGTGGTGAATCGATGGTGCTCGGCGGAGTTGCAGAGAAGAGATGGGGGGGCGGAGAGCCGGAGAAGGGTCGAGAGACTGAGGGAGAACTCTGCTACCCACGGGTGCACCGGAAAATGAGACTACCTTTATGGACGGAGAGAACGAGGAGAGAAGGATCCAGATTCCAGAGAGGGTTCGCGTGTGTGTGGTGGTCTGCGTGCGTGTGTGTGGTCTACGTGAGGGTTTGCGTGTTGAGGGAGAAGGATGGAGATGGACGGAGGGTTTGCGTGTTGAGGAGGGAGAAGGATGGAGATGGACGGAGAGAACGAGGAGAGAAGGATGAGATCTGAGAGAGTGATGAGAGAGAGTGATGAGAGAGTTGAGATCTGAGAAAGAGTGAGGGGTCCAAGAGAGACTCGGGAAAAGAGAGAGAGAGAGAGATAGGGTGAGGGTTAGTGGCTGCCACGTGGCAGCGTGATGGAGAGTGAGAATCAAGATGGAGGGTCCAGATTAGATTAGGATAAAGGACTCAATTGCACAATTTATATAATTTCAGGGAAAGAGTGAAAATATAAATTAATCTGGGGGTGGGGTTTCACTTCTTTCATTAATTACTACATATTTTCTACACTCACAATGTTTGCCAGCTCGCTATATAATCAACTTAAATCAGTTAAATCCATAATGCAATGCATTTCCTTCCAATTTTTTGTGATAAACTAATAGATAATTGACTAAATAAACATCCTGCAAAGTTTCAATAAAAATTTCCAAGTTTTTCTTACAATTTCCGTGGTTTTTATTCAATTTTTATCGATATCGATAATATCCCGATATTTCCATCGATATTTCCGTGTTTTTGGACTACCGATATTTCCGATATCATCGATATTTAATACCTTGGTCTTGATAGGGATGCCAATATATTGGAGGAGATTGAAATCTTGAAGAAGGGGTTCTTTTACTTTTCATGCCAATAGCAATGACGTGAAGGAAACATGGTGGCTCATGAATATATCCACGTTGGATAGAGGAGGAGCCACTTTGACTACTTCCTCTTCTGGAAGTAGATTTGGATAATGATAATTGAATGTAAGTGGGGAGCAACCTGGTGAAGTACTTTTTTTTCCCTCTACACTGGAGATTTTTTTTGTTTTCAGTCTTGGGTGAAATTAGTCATTGTAGTCGATAAAGCAAAAATTTATTCGTTTTCTTCGTATTTTAAACAAAACCTACCAACCAAACGTTACATTAACTCTTTAGGTAAAATAAGCAAAGGGTTTTATTTATTGTTATTATAAAAAATGAACGAGAGTTGAACTCATCTTACGGCTTGTACAAAGTAAAGTAAAACTATAAGCATCATATAAATCCGTAAATCAAGTACATATATTGCATAAACCCTCAAATTCAAGACGAGCAAAGCACTAGCAAGGTCAATGCACTTGTCAACCAATGGTTCGTTAAACGAGTGTGGAACAATTGGTTAAATGGTGGTTGTTGCTTCTCTATAAACTGGGTGGCCACCACGTTCAAGCCTCTAAATCAAGTCAAATAGTTTTTTTATTTTTTTAGATTTCTTCCCTTTTGACATGGTTTGCGAGTATATGTTTAAATAATAGACGACCAATGAATGACAACTTTTGATCATCTGTGTTTGAATAAAATGCAAGCCACGAACAAGTCCCATAATATTAATCGTTGCTCATCGTCGCGCTTATAAATAAGCTGTCTTCCATAACCATTCCTTAAGTTTCACTTTTTGTTCATATTTAGCATTATTAACCATTAAAATTCAAGCAATGGTTTCTACTTATTCTTCTTCCAATGTTTCAGCACTGTTGTTGGTTTTTGTTTTCATGATCAGCACTTCCATGGTTGCCTTTGCTGACAAGTTTTACCAAGATTTCTACATAACATGGGGAGGGGATTATCATGCAAAAATGCTCAACAATGGGGACCTCCTTACTCTCTCTCTCGACAATGTCAGTGGCTCGGCGTTTGAGTCATACAATGAATATCTTTATGCAAGGATTGATATACAGATCAAGCTTGTTCCTGGAAACTCTGCTGGCACTGTCACTACATTCTACGTAAGTTTCCTGAAAGTTAAATATTATATATAAGTGATTTTATGGGAAACAAATAAGAGGTGTTTTCCATTAAATCACTTAAAGCGACATTCAAGTGATTTTACAGGGAAAAATGTGCTTCTTTCCAAAAGTAATCCTGGTCTTTTCAAAATAACTTTCAAATTTAGGATTAAATACACACACACGCGCGCACACACACACATGTATTACTCAGTGGTTCTGCAAAATGGGTGTCAACATATGTGTCAAAAATAGATATCTCCCGATCTTAACCCATTTTTGACACACATTTTGTAGGGCCAACATTGTAATGCATTTCATCGATTCAACCGTCTATATTTTAGACCTTCCCTTAATGACTATGCCTACCAAAAATTACTCAAATCAAAAAAATCTTATGACGTTGGATTAAATGATAGTCATTTTAGTGTTTTATTTTTATTTTTTTCCGAACCATGTATGTTTGAATTCATCATTCATACATCATCCCTTGCAAAAAATAGACAAATTAACCCAAAACTGTTAAGATATTTATCTACAATGAAACACTAAGATAATTACCATTTAATCCAGTAATCACATGGTTTCGGATTTGGGTAACTTTTGGTAGACTTGATCTTTCAGGGAAAACTTACAAAATAAACGAATGGATTATTGAAATACATTAAGGAGTGAGCCTACAAAGTATGTCAAAATATGTGTTAAAAATGAGTATACTCCGATCCTAACCCTCATGTATATATACATATAATGCAAGAGTATATGTATTAAATTCTGATGTAATTATATGTTTCAGTTATCATCAACTGGGTCATCTCATGATGAGATAGACTTTGAGTTCTTGGGAAACGTTACTGGTAAGCCTTACATTCTTCATACTAACGTGTTCTGCCAAGGCAAGGGTAACAGGGAACAGCAATTCTACCTTTGGTTTGACCCCAGTACTGATTTCCACACCTATTCTATACTCTGGAATCCCCAAAATATTGTGTAAGTAAACATCTATAATGTAGAAAAAAAATGTTTTATAAACTAGACTTTTTAGCATACTAGCTGATCACAAGGTCTGAACACGTCCTCTTATAATCAATTATTGTCCAAATTTTCCTCCTTTATATTTATTTTCAATTTTCTAATCATATTTTGCTGAAGCAATTTTTCATAACACTCTCCAATGAAAAAGAGATTATAATATGTAGGAGAAATTAGTTCCCATTCCTCTTTTTTCAACTCCATTGATTAAAATCTTATTCATTTTCAATTTTTGATCAAGATCCCTTAATTTTAATAAACATTATTAATTATTTCCATAATAAAATATTTTACGTGCAAAATAATTAAATTTTATTTTTAAATATATTCATTTAGTGTTAGAAACATTACATTTGACATATTATATATATATATATATATATATATGTATATATATTACACACACACACACTTATTGCTAAATTTTGTTTCATATATTTTTATGTTTAGTTTGTACCTATTTAATTTGCAGCCATTGTTTTTTTTAAATTGTACCAATTTTCTTTTTAGTTTTAGTTTGTACCCATATATTAACGTCACATCCCAGTCTCGACTCCGCCGTAGCACGATATTGTTCGCTTTGCGCCACGCCCTCACGGTTTTGTTTCTGGGAACTTACACGAGAACTTCCCAGTGGGTCACCCATCCTAGGAATGCTCTAACCCGAACTCGCTTAACTTCGGAGTTCCGATGAAATCCGAAGCCAGTGAGTTCCCAAAAACAAAACTGTGAGGGCATGGCAGTTTTCAAGTCTTTTTGTATCCATATTTTTCAAACTTTTATTTTTACACATTTTTTTAACCTTTTTTTAGTACCAATAATTTATTGATATGTACCCATTTGTCTTTAAAAATGTTCCACTTTGTTATATGTAAAATATACCAATTTTGTTTTTGTAAGTACCATTTTTTATGTAAAATGTACCCATTTTTTAATGTAAGATGTATTTATTTATTTTACTCTAAAATGTACCCATTGTTTTATTATATAAAATGTACCCATTGTTTTGTATATAATATGTACCAATTTTTTCATCTAAAATGTACCACCTTTTTTGTATAAAATGTACCAACTTTTTGTATGTAAATTTATCGTATAAAAATTACCAATTTTTTGTATGTAAAATGTCATTAATATAAGTAATGACAAATAATAGGTTTTATATAAATATAATTTATCTTAATGACAAATCATGTCATTAAGATAAATTATACTTTTTTATATAAGTATAATTTATTTTTTAATATTTTTAACCCAACAAATCATGGATTTTATTCAAAATCTCATTAATATAAGTAACTACAAATATCAAATTTAATTTAAAATTATAATAATCTACATAGAAATACATTATTGTATTAATTTCAGGGACCCCAATCAAAAACTGAAAATTAACAAGGTTTCAATAAAAAAACGTTGATAAATAGGGATCACATCCAAATTCACCCTAATATGCATAATAGACTAGTAGATTGTACAACATATTTTTCGAGTGAAAACTTTTTAATTTATTGAAAGAAAAATTATTATGATCAAACTGTTTAGTACATGTTACCACCGCCGTTTATATTATGATCAACTGATGTCAGTAATAATATATGATATCTCCAGCATTATTCTTGATCGACTATCTTATCAATAATTACTTGGGCCCTGTTATAATTATGTGCTAAAATATTCGTGTGTGTATATGTAGATTCTTGGTTGATGACCTCCCAATTCGACAGTTCATGAACCAGGAGTCGTACGGTATTCCATTCCCCAAAAACCAGGCTATGAGGTTGTACTCCAGTCTCTGGAATGCTGATAACTGGGCCACAAGAGGTGGACTTGTAAAGATCGATTGGAGCCAATCGCCCTTCACTGCCTCCTACACGAACTTCAACGCCGATACTTGCATATGGTCTTATGGTACTTCTTCTTGCGAGTCAAACTCCAATAAAGGAGCATGGTACTGGAAGACGCTTAATTATGCGGATCAAGGGAGGAAGCAATGGGTGCAAAAGAATTATATGATTTACAATTATTGCACAGACACAAAGCGATTCCCTCAAGGCTTTGCTCCAGAATGCTATCTTACCAATTTTCCCTAGAGGGGTCGCAACTCAGCCCATATATATAGCGATTCATTTGGTTTCTGCGTAGGAAGTGTGTCTACCTCTGATTTGATTTCGTCCCAATAAAACATAAACGCACGATTTCTCTTAAAATGTTATAGGCAGTGTGTTTACCTTCTTTTTGTTTTTCTTTGAACATTGTTTAATTTTTGAAGATTTTGATTCTTCTTGCATGACTATGAGGACGTACGCGCAAACTGTCAAGCCTTGTAAGAATCTTGTGTTCTTGTTGGGTTGATTTGTTTTGTTAATATGTTTTGGTGGGTATTTTTTCTTTGTTATTATTGTTTGTCAATGGTCATATTTTATCGATAGCAATAGATTTTGTAAGATGCAATAACAACATATGAATATAATAGTTATTGAGGATGAACTTGTAATGTATACCAAAATCACTCGTTTCTCATTTATATGATACCACGCCCTTAGTTGCAGAAACCAATAGAACAAGAGGAAGTATACACTCAATTTATTGACAATATGAAGAAAAACACAAACATCACACTTTAGAGATACATCATACATATAAGCTTGACAATAAAAAGAAATTACAGAAACAATTACCCTAGACGATAGGCTTGCGCACCAGAACAACGGAGATTTGGATGGAAGATTGTAAGAAGCTCAAAGCAGGCAAGTCGTGGTCCTCAACAACTGGGTCAAAAAGGCTCTAGCTCCTTTTTGGCACTCCTCACAAGCGAAACGCTTCCATCTTTCATATAATTCCTAATATGCTTAAGAATCTTTACCTTATAATCTTATTCATCCTCACCAAAGCTGCCAAAAATATGCAGTCATATTCTCCAATCTTCTCTCTTAATTTTCACAGTATCATTTGTCTCAAACTTCATCCTCTTTGATAGCTCAACGTCTGTGAGATCCCACATCAACCAACGGAGAGGGGGTGATGTGCCTTATATGTACATGCTCTCCTCCCTATAGCACGAGGCCTTCTGGGAACTCATAGGCTTAGGGTTCCATCAGAACTCCGAAGTTAAGCGAGTTTGGGCGAGAGCATTCCTAGGATGGGTGACCCACTGGGAAGCTCTTATGTGAGTTCCCTGAAACAAAAATCATGAGGGAATGGTAAGCCCAAAGCAGACAATATCATGCTACGGCAGAGCCAAGTTTGGGATGTGACAATAATTGACACACCCCGACCCGGAAAGTCCACTTGAACTCCGAATCGAGTTGTGCTGGCCGACACCTGGAGGGTGATGAAGCAATAAAGTGTAGTGTAGTAGAAGAAGAATGTGAATAAATTTAAAGCTAAAAGTGCCTAAACAAAAGAGGGCGCAGGTGAGCGGGATTGCACCCATTCCACACGTGATGTCAGAGCATAAGAACAGTACAGTAATTAGGGTGAGGGTTATACCACTGAAGATAACCATCTCCTGAGATTTCCTAGAACTTTGTTTACAACGTAAATGTTGTGTTCCTCTCAAGTGCAAATATAAGGATAGTATATTGGCACAAGTAAGGGTGTCGAACCACAGGGACTGATTAGAACTCTACAAATTACTAGCTTTATGAGAACCCTAACTAAACAATGAAAATGCAAACTGAATTTAGATTTTTCAATTGAAAACTAAAATAACTTAAAAATGCAAGAAAGATAAAGATAAAGATAAATTGATTCAGAAATAATGGGAATGGAACTAGGGATACCGGTTTCACCATTACAAGTCAATTCCATGAAAATTAAGTCAAAACGCATTCAACTCTCCAATCTGCAACTAGGGTTCATTTTACTCATTTATGATGATCCATTTGATGTGTGGTTGTGATCCAGTACTCCTAATCTGCAACCTAGTTGTGATGTTCAACTTAGATTACCAAATAAGAATCCATTAAGAATAAGAAAACTTTCAAGAACCAAAGAAATCACATGGAAGGATGTATGCATAGCAGTTTCTTCATTCATTCACATGTCCACCAAGGGAAGGAGAGAGAGAGAAGAGAGAGCTTTTCTTCTTTTGCTTTTTCTGATTGGGTGCTGTGATGAGGGAATATATGAGATTGGTGAGAGATTTGAGGGAGTTGATTGGTGAGTGACACAAAGGGAAGGGCACGGGTAGGTTAAATAGAAAACTAGAGATAAGTTTTCAAATTTCTACAATAAAAGGAAATCGAAACCTATCCGTAACAGTATTTTACACTAGTAAAATTTTATGTACACTCGTTACAACGTGTACAATTTAAATGCGATGGAGAAAAATAAAATAAAAGTGATATAAATACGTCTACGTCACTTGCCAATAAGGGCATAATAGTCATTTCACATGCTCAGGGAGAAATTACATAGAAAATTAGCGACGGGTTGTCACAATCGACCCCCTTAAGAAAATTTCATCCCCGAAATTTCAATACTGACTACAAATCAAAACGATAGAACAGACGTGGGTAATATCTCGCATGCGCTCTTCTGTCTCTGATGTGATATAAGTTAAGCACACAAATTAAACCCTCTTGTTATGAATTGTAGTATAGATGCAAGTAGGGATCGTTCTAGGCCGGGGATTAGGAGGGATTGCTAATCGACTTTAAACTGACTCAAAGACTCAAAAACAAACTTAAAAACGTTTGGAAAGGTTCAAAAGACTTAAAACAAGTTCACAAGACTCAAAATAGGCTAAAAACACTCAAAACTGCCTAAAAACACAAACTAGGCAGTTTCCGACTCTAAACACAATTTTGGACGAAAATATGGTTTGGGCTTGACTCAAAACACTTAAAAACACAAACAAAACAAGTTTAAAACAATTTGAAACAAGAAAGTAAAGGGGGGTTTTGTTTTGGACGAATTTAAAATAACAAAACAGATTGTAACTTAAAAAAAACAACTTTGAAAACGTTTTTGGGAAGTTAGATGGATGATGGGCTAGGCTCTTTTTCCACACATGACATGTATGCAAACGAATCGATTTCCAGTTACTCTTTCATTGAATTATGAACGACAATGCCCCAAATTAACCGTGACATCACTAGTTAACCCTCAGATTTTCCTTGTGTTATTGGATTGGATGACATCATTCGACAACCCAAAGCATTCTTCAAAAGTTCCCTACATGACATCATAATAAAGATACAATCAAAGATCATTACGTTCAATGAAAATCATAAGCATTGACAAGACATTCGTAACTATGACATTATGATACTCATGCCAGGAATTGAACTTAACGCGATTGTGACTAGCGACCTTCACTACTTATGAATATAAGTTTGTAACGATTATGTGAAACTCCCTTGTACTCTAGCATCAAATTCATGCATGACAATCAAGTGTCGACCCTCAATCAACATACATAAACAAGTTTTGCATAAAACAGTTAAGCCAATTGCATTCACGACTCAAGAATTCGTAACTGAAATTTATCAATTCATATTGCACCCATAATCATGGCTTTGAAATCACCCCTAGCCAAAAAGGGGTCTAGCCACTCATGTTCACAGCAAAACAAAAGGAATTTAACTTAAACATTGAAAACAAAGAAAGAATTACACCTAAAACGCTCCAACGATCCAAAGCTTGAAGAGCAAACACGTCCAAGGCCTTCCTGTTGGAAGTATGCCCACAAAGCCACTCATTTGATGTAATAGCTTTTGGAATACTTATTGTGTTAAACTATTGTATTGTTTAATGAAGGGCAAAGCTTATTGTTAATCATTATTTATTGGATTATATGTTTAAGCAATAAGGGAATCCAAGGAATGTATTTAGTCTAAGAGAGAAGTGATCTAAGTAAGTTAGATTAACGAGACCTTTCTCTTATGTTCATTCCTAAAACGTTCCTAGCCATAGGATTGCCAATTGGGCATTGACAATCCGCTAAGGTTAGTATGTGTTATGTTAACTCAAGCGTGAGTATGACTAGTCTCAAGTCATTTAGTGTTGGACACTGAGACAAACACATAGGTGCTCGAAAGGTAATCGAGTACACTGAACAATGATCAAAAGAGAGTTCGAACATACATGTCATGTAAGAACTCGTAAGTTGCAATATGCAAAGTAGTCCTTTGATCTGAGGCATCATAGATGTCTAATGGTTAGGTCCTTGATCTTTGATCATGCAAAGGCATTCCATCGAGAGTGTCCACGACATTGTTGGGGTCAAGCTATCTAGTCATGTAGGCATATGAATGCACAACAAGGGATCCCTAACCTTCCATGGTGGAAGGAGAATACTCTGAGATATGATTCAGGAGTCTTTGGCCAAAGCATACGAATATGACTTAGGAAATATGTTTCAAGTCATATTCAAATGAATCATATAGAGAAGTATCACATTGGATAGTAGACATGAAATAAACTATCACTTAAACAATGTGATCAAGAGTATTGTATTAGAGAAGGACCGTATTGCATTGTAATTGTAACTGGATAGGTTCTCCAACCACTTCTACTTAGCTTGGGTAGCCATGACATACTGCTAGGTGTCACTCATGGTTTGTGGAAGCCCTGAGGATTAGCTAACACTAATCTTCATCAAAGGGAGAATTGAAATGTAGTTTCAATTCGCAATCGATCGTTAAGAGTAACAATCGCCCACTGCCTCGCTAATTGGAACCTAATGGATCGTATACCGAGTAAGGATGAAAGTGAAGAAATATAAATGAGATGGATAAGCAATTAAATAGTTTAATTGAGAATGGTCAAGATTAATTAATTAGTTAATTAATCTTACGAAAGGTTCGTATTGGGCTTTTAAGTTGGTTTTGGGTTTCGGGGCCCAAAAGGGTTTTTGGTCCATAAGGCCCATTGAGTTTAGGTTGTGTGACAACTAAAACTAAATGGAAATTAACCCAAAAACAAAGTCAAAACCGGCCTAGGGTGAGTGGTATCCAACTTGGGTTAATTGCAAGTGTGCCACTCACATGTGAGGTGGTATAAAGGCAACTTTATAGCCATAACCTCATTAGGGTTTTCTAGAGAGAAAGAAGAGAAACATTTTCTCTCCTTTTTCACAAAAGAGGCCGGCCACTTAGAGAGGGTTTCACTAGCATCAAAATCTCTCTAAGTCATCCATCTTCTCTTCACACTACATCCTTGGTGTGGAGACTTAGAGACACTAAATCTTTAATGTTCTTGGAGATCCTTTCCTTACATCTTCAAGGAGCAAGAGGAGCATTCAAAAGGAAGAAAATCACAAGGAAGATTCAAGGAACTAGGAGGTGACTTGAAGGCCCTCCACTTGGGTGAATCCCTTGTGTAAACAAGGATGAGCTTCAAGGGTAATGAATCTCAAAAACCTTCCTTCTCTTTAATGTTGTTAGAGAGTCTCTTGGTTCACCATTCACTAGGCTTTGAAAGTCATGGGTTTTAGAATTGTTTTTGAATGCATGCCTACTTTAAAGTGTTATTAGTTTGCATATGTGTTCAAATGTTCTCACATGTTCTTAGCTAGGACAAAATTTTTCCTTCACTTCCTTCTTCTCCTTTGCTGCGGCACAAGAGGGTGAGGGGTGTATGAGATGTGTTTTGGGGTCAGAGATGGGAAGGGATGTGTGGCAAGGGTGTAGAGATGGCTGAATGTGTGTATGTGTGAATAAATTGGTGAATGAATGAATGATGGGTGCGGCAAGACTTAGTATTTATAGGACAAAGCTCCAAATTAAATTAGGCAATCAGGAATTATTCTAAATCGTAAAGGAAATAGGAATTTAAGTGCAAAATCCCAAGGGAATTAGGACATAAGGTGCGGCTATGAAGGAAAACAAAGGGAAAGGGAATGTCCTATGCGGCAAGGGTTGTAAATAAAAGGGAATGTGATAAACTTGTGCAACAAGGTATGGGTTATGTCCTAAATTGAAAGGGGAAAGATGATACTTGTGCGGCAAGAAAGGAAGGTAAAGGAAAAGGTGCGGCTATTGTCGCAAAAGGTAAAGGAAAGTGACTCCTTGCACGGCAAGGAAGGTGTGGCTGATGCGGCTCCCTCTTTGAGTTGGGAATTAGGTGTCCCAATATGTCTAGGACTCCTCTTTGTAGTTGAAACCTTTGTACATTAGGATTAGGAAAGTCAAAGGTCAAAGTAAGGAAACTTTGACTTAGTCCACCCTTCTTCTTCTTGGATTCCTTCTCCTTCTTTGACTTGAATTTATTTTTCCTCTTCTCTTTAGCTGATTCCTAACATGCTTTGGCCTTCAATTTCGTCCATCTACATTGCTCCAAGCATAAGCTATCCAAAACATGCCCAAACTACTCCAAAATGCACTTTCTTGATACTTTACCCCTTGGGACCTACAAACACACAAAAATAGCTTAAAATACTAAATTAACTACGAACAATCAACATAAATGCACGAAAACAAGCCAACTAAGTGATGTGATAAAAGTTAAGCACTCAAATTAAACCCTCTTGTTGTCAATTGTAGTAAGTATGCAAGTAGGGATCGTTCTGGACCGGGGATTAGGAGGGATTGCTAATCGACTCTAAAAATACAAAAACAAAGTTAAAAACGTTTGGAAAGGTTTACAAGACTCAAAACAAGTTAAAAACACTTAAAACGGTTTAAAAACACTTTAAAGACAGATTTAGAACACTAGGAATGGTTTTGGACGAAAATTGGTTTTAGGTTGACTCAAAACACTTGAAAACACAAGGAAAACAGGTTTTACACACTTTAAAACAAGAAAGTAAAAGGGGGGTTTTGGTTTGAACGAATTTGAAAATAAAACAAAGACTTTGTAAAGTAAAACAGATTTTGAAAACAAGTTTGAAAACTTTTATGGTTGATGGGCTAGCTAGAGGGTCCTTCTCCACACATGACACACTTGTATACGAATCGATTTCCAATTGCTTTTCAATGAACCATGAACCTCAACACCCCAGATTAACCGTGATGCACTAATTAACCCTCAGATTTTCCTTATGTCATTGAATTGGATGATGCATACGACAACCCAAATTATTCTCCAACGGTTCCCTACATGATGCATAGAAGAGATACAATTAGAGATCATTAAGTTCCATGAAAATCATAAGTGTTGACAAGGCATTCGTAACTATGATGCATGATACGTTTGCCAGGAATCCAATTAACGCGATTGTGACAAGCAACCTTCACTACTTGTGAATGTAAGTTCATAACGATTAGGTGAAACTCCCTTACATTCTAGCATCAAATTCCTGCATGAAAACTAAGTATGCATCCTCAATCAACATACAAGAACAAGTTATGAATAAAACAGTTAATTGAATTGCATTCACGATTCATCAAGTCACAATTGGAAGAAATCAATTCATATCTCAAGCATGTTCATGGCTTTGAATTTCCCCCTAGCTAAGTAGGGGGCTTAGCCACTCATAGTCACAACAAGATTAGAGAATAATAAAGTAAACATTGAAATTAAGAACGAAGTACACCTAGAATGCTCCAATCTTCAAGCTTGAAACGTCCAAGGCTCCTTCCTCTCCACCTTGCTGCAGCACAAAGGGTCTAAGATGGGTATGGATGTGTTTGGATGAGGGATGGAAGTCTAGAGAGAGTGAGGGCTGCGGCAAGAAAGGATTTTGAGCTGAAAGTGTGTGAATGAGTGAATGGTTGTGTGAATGATGGAATGGGTGCGGCAAGACTTAGTATTTATAGGGCAAGGCTCCAAATTAATTTAGGCAATCAGGACTTAGTCTAAATCTGACAGGAAATAGGAAATTAAGGTCAAAATCCCAAGGGAATTAGAACATAAGGTGCGGCTGTGAAGAAAAATAAAGGAAAAGGTCTTTTGAGGCAAGGAAAAGGGTTTCCTTGCTGTTTTATGTCCTAAACTAAAAGGGAATTGGCTGGAGTGTGCGGCAAGAAAGGCTAAGTGGTGTGGGATGTGTGGCTGGATCCTAAAGGGATAAGGGAAGTGTTTTACTTGGTTTAAGGATAGGGAAACATGGCAAGGGGAATTGTTGCACCAAAGGAGACAAGGAGGGAACACAAAGGGGACAAAACGCCACTTTTGTAGGAGATGCTGATTTTGTGTCTTTTATGCTTCCAAACTGACTTCTAACATCCTTCTAGGCTCTTTTGATCTTCAATTTCGTCCATCCACATTGCTCCAAGCATAAAATATCCAAAACATGCCCAAAACAGCTCCAAAAGGCTCCAAAATGCACTTTCTTGATACTTTACCCCTTGAGACCTACAAACACACGAAAATAGCTTAAAATACTAAATTAAATACGAATAATCAACATAAATGCACGAAAACAAGCTAACTAAGTCGCATAAATATGCTCCTATCAATAGGGTGCTAGAAAAACAAAACGCCACTTTTGTAGGAGATTCTGATTTTGTGTCTTTTATGCTTCCAAACTGACTTCTAACATCCTTCTAGGCTCTTTTGATCTTCAATTTCGTCCATCCACCTTGCTCCATTCATAAGCTATCCATTCCATGCCCAAAACAGCTCCAAAAGGCTCCAAAATGCACTTTCTTGATACTTTACCCCTTGGGACCTACAAACATACGAAAATAGCTTAAAATACTAAATTAAATACAAATAACTAACATAAATGCACGAGAACAAGCCAACTAATTCGCATAAATATGCTCATATCAAACTCCCCCACACTTAGCTTTTGCTAGTCCTCGAGCAAAACAAAACAAAATAAAGTAAACAAAACAAAACACAATCTAAACCTTCCAACGTTTTCCTCAGGGATTTCCAACACACATGACATATCAAAGATCATCATTCACATAGATTTTAGTCATCCTTACGCTCGAGCACATACTTAATCACAGTCGTCACTTATTAGCTCGCATTTAATCAATTAAAACAATGATTTGAATGTAGTAACATGCCTTAGAGAATTCACCCAATTCCTTACAAGATACACTCTTTTTCACACAGATTTTCTGACTCTACACCCTACACTAGTTATATGTGAGAAGATTGATGAAAAAATGAAAACAAATACTCACATATGTTTATGACAAAGAAAGCATTTTCTGGAGTTATTAAGCATGTTTAAATATGATCTCATGAATGGAATGTTACTACTTAGACGCGAGAACCAGTGACACCATATGCTCATACCAATTCCAAACTCCACAAATTGAAACACACAACACTCAAGATTGAAGTCAAGGGTTGTAACGGGGCTTAAGGGGTATTGGCTAACAAAGAAAGGTAAGGATAAACGAACGTTCTTTAGGCAATGGCAAGCAAAGTAATGAAATTGACACTTGGAATTCATGTTAGAATGCAGAAATCAACTTTTAAACACAAGGGAAGATTCATGCAACACTTAGGGCCTAATTCAACTTTTTGGACCCTTTCTTCAACAATCAACACTTTAGAGCTATTTTTCACATAATTTTCAACTCTTTTTCATTCTTTTCACAACTTTTCTTTTTCTCTTCTCTTTTCATACGAATTTTTCTTTTCTTTTTGTTTTTCTAGCCATGAACTTTGGCATACACACACAAATCCTTTCCCCCACACTTGTTTTCTGCAACATGTTACTCAAAAAGAATTCCCTTTAAGTCATGCTTACTATGCTTCAAGAACAAGGGTATGGATGGTCCTATTCTAGGCTTGGTGAGGATGATGTGGGTTAACAAAGAAATAGGCTAAACAAGGCTCAACGGGGTTAAACCTAAACACAATGCACGGGGGTAGGCTTTTTGGCTCTTGGTTCACTACACAACTTCATCTTGCTCGTGTGTTATGCAAATCAACATCATGCTTTGAACGAAATGGATATGAGTTCTAGTATTTGGAACTAAATGATGAAACGCCTTCTAAGTAGTAACCAAGCAAAGAATAATGAGATCATGCAACGACTTTAGAAAACAATGAATGCACAGATTTTTAACTCTCCAAAGAACGTTTAGGCTCAAGTCTCACAAGGTTGTAGCGTTAATTTGAGTTCCTTCCTTCAAGCATGTTACAAAAACTGATTTTTTTTTTCTTTGTAATTAAATGTGAATTCAAAAACAACAACGACAACCAAGGATAAACCAAAGGTATATCAAACTTCCATCCATGTTTACAACTTTCCTTAACCGTCATGCAATTAAAAACCAAATCCTCATCATTGGGTTGGAAGGTACCCTAGGACACAAACAAACACACAAAAACAAATCTTTTTGGCTTTTTCAAAACAATTTTTTAAGTTTTTATGAAATTTTCGGATTTTTATGTCAAAACACACTAAAATGCTTCAAAACACACTAAAAACACATAAAAACAGTGAAAAACAACATTGCAAGTGATAGGTGAATAAAACCCACGAAATTCATGCAAAAACAGCTTGTTTACCCCCCCACACTTCAATCAAACATTGTCCTCAATGTTGCATACATAAACTCACACAAAACAAACAAACAGCAAATAAAACATGAATTGCAAAGTAAAATCAACAAAGAGTAGGGTTTAGGAACATAAACACCTGGTTATAATCCTGGATCATCCAAAAGATCTTTGTTGAATGCATGGGTTGCCTCCCAAGAAGCGCTTGCTTTAACGTCGTGCAGCCAGACGAATTCCATCTCTCAAACATCCTTGGAGCCCACGGCATGGAGAGTAGTCTCCTCCACCACATGCTCCTCAAAGTACTCATTCCTTAGGTCAACGAACGGAAAAGGGTAGTGATGTTTGTTAATTGGTGCATTGTGTTCCCTAAAGTTCATGTAAATCTGCCCACCATTGTGGTTTTGTTTGGGTACCTGCATCAAAGAAGGGAACCACCTATTAATTGAAATGGGAATTGGATTTGGTTTAGGCGGCTTACCTCTAGGCTGTGACGAAGTGGCAGCACTATCAACATTTTTCCCCATGGTTCCCACGGCCAGATTGGGTGTTTTGACGGCAGTGGCCGTGTGGTCCTTATGCTGCACTCCCCTTCCTTCGTCATTGAGGGTTCTTGATGCATCCTTGGTGCTTGGTGCTAAACATTCTTGCCCTATAGTTTTTATCTTATCAATAGCAAAACAAGAGTGAATAGCATTAGAAGTCTCAACAAGTTTAGAAACATTGAATTTAATCTTATCGCCACCAAACTTCATAGATAACGTTCCCTTGGCCACATCAATCTTTGTTTGGGCGGTTTTCATAAAAGGTCTTCCAAGGAGAAGCGGCATTGGGGAGGAATGGGCCGAATCCTCCATCTCTTAGAAATCGGCCGGAAAGATTAGATGGTCAACCTGCCCCAAAACATCCTCCAAAACTCCCTTTGGATAAGCATTAGAACGATCGGCCAATTGAATAATAACCCCATCATTTTTTAGCTCACTTAGGTTCATTGATGCATAAACTGAATAGGGCATGACGTTAATAGATGCACCTAAATCTAACATGGCATGTTCGAACCTTGTATTGCCAATTACACAAGGGATAGTAAAGCTACCTGGATCTTTGCATTTGGGAGGTAGTTTGCGTTGCAAGACTGCTGAAACATTCTCACTTACCTTTACTATCTCTTTGTTTGAACGTCTCTTCTTTGTTGTGCAAAGTTCTTTGAGAAATTTGGCATAATTCGGAATTTGTTTAATTGCTTAATGAGCGGGATGTTTACTTGCACTTTCTGGAATGTCTCAAGAATGTCCTTCTCGTTCTCATCCTTCTTTGATTGTAGGAACCTACGAGGAAAAGGAACATCGGGCAGATTAGTATTAAGTGAATTTGAACCCAACTTACCTTGTTTGGCCGAGTTAGGGTGGTTGGTGGGTGCTTGCGGCAAAGGGTTTTTCACCCTTGCCGTGGGCATGCTAGTACTCCCCTCTTCTTCTTGTAGATTGTCATCTTCTTTTTGGGCAGATTTGGGAGTGTCGGACCCGATTCCAACTTCTTTTCCACTACGCAAGGTGATGGCTTTGGCAGATTCGAAGCCTCCCTTCGGATTCACATTCGTTGCGCTTGGTAGCTTGCCTTGTTCTCTACTAAATTGCCCCATGAATTCAGCCATTTGTCCCACTTGTCTCTTCAATTCAGTCACCTCTTGGGCTTGATTTTGCACTTCTTTGGCGTAATTTTGCATGTCTTTGGCTTGATTTTGCATGTCTTTGGCTTGATTTTCTTGTCCCTTCGTCAAATTCGTTAGTAATTGAATAATTTGAGCATTATCAAAAGACGAACCTGAGGTATTTTGGGCAGGTTGTGGTTGTGGAGGTGCATAGGGCCGTGGAAACCCAGGGGGGTTTGGCTGAAATCCCCCTTGTTGTGCAGGTTGTTGGGGCTCTCTCCACTTCATGTTAGGATGTTCTCTCCATCCGGGGTTGTACGTGTTCGAGTATGGATCGTATTGGGTTTGGTTTTGGCCTTGGAATCCAATAGCATTGGCAGATTCCCATCCTCCATTCTCAATCAACTGTGGGCACTTCTCGGATGGATGCCCTTGGATGGAGCACACGCCACAAACTAGTACCTAAACACAAGAAACAAAACAAAATCAGTAACTAAAACTAAAACAAACGAAAAAGAAACAAAAGAAACAACGGGGGATTAGCAAAGTTGCTAATCCCCGGCAACGGCGCCAAAATTTGATGTGATAAAAGTTAAGCACTCAAATTAAACCCTCTTGTTGTCAATTGTAGTAAGTATGCAAGTAGGGATCGTTCTGGACCGGGGATTAGGAGGGATTGCTAATCGACTCTAAAAATACAAAAACAAAGTTCAAAACGTTTGGAAAGGTTTACAAGACTCAAAACAAGTTAAAAACACTTAAAACGGTTTAAAAACACTTTAAAGACAGATTTAGAACACTAGGAATGGTTTTGGACGAAAATTGGTTTTAGGTTGACTCAAAACACTTGAAAACACAAGGAAAACAGGTTTTAGACACTTTAAAACAAGAAAGTAAAAGGGGGGTTTTGGTTTGAACGAATGTGAAAATAAAACAAAGACTTTGTAAAGTAAAACAGATTTTGAAAACAAGTTTGAAAACTTTTATGGATGATGGGCTAGCTAGAGGGTCCTTCTCCACACATGGCACACTTGTATACGAATCGATTTCCAATTGCTTTTCAATGAACCATGAACCTCAACACCCCAGATTAACCATGATGCTCTAATTAACCCTCAGATTTTCCTTATGTCATTGAATTGGATGATGCATACGACAACCCAAATTATTCTCCAACGGTTCCCTACATGATGCATAGAAGAGATACAATTAGAGATCATTAAGTTCCATGAAAATCATAAGTGTTGACAAGGCATTCGTAACTATGATGCATGATACGTTTGCCAGGAATCCAATTAACGCGATTGTGACAAGCAACCTTCACTACTTGTGAATGTAAGTTCATAACGATTAGGTGAAACTCCCTTACATTCTAGCATCAAATTCCTGCATGAAAACTAAGTATGCATCCTCAATCAACATACAAGAACAAGTTATGAATAAAACAGTTAATTGAATTGCATTCACGATTCATCAAGTCACAATTGGAAGAAATCAATTCATATCTCAAGCATGTTCATGGCTTTGAATTTCCCCCTAGCTAAGTAGGGGGCTTAGCCACTCATAGTCACAACAAGATTAGAGAATAATAAAGTAAACATTGAAATTAAGAACGAAGTACACCTAGAATGCTCCAATCTTCAAGCTTGAAACGTCCAAGGCTCCTTCCTCTCCACCTTGCTGCGGCACAAAGGGTCTAAGATGGGTATGGATGTGTTTGGATGAGGGATGGAAGTCTAGAGAGAGTGAGGGCTGCGGCAAGAAAGGATTTTGAGCTGAAAGTGTGTGAATGAGTGAATGGTTGTGTGAATGATGGAATGGGTGCGGCAAGACTTAGTATTTATAGGGCAAGGCTCCAAATTAATTTAGGCAATCAGGACTTAGTCTAAATCTGACAGGAAATAGGAAATTAAGGTCAAAATCCCAAGGGAATTAGGACATAAGGTGCGGCTGTGAAGAAAAATAAAGGAAAAGGTCTTTTGAGGCAAGGAAAAGGGTTTCCTTGCTGTTTTATGTCCTAAACTAAAAGGGAAACATGAAACTTGAACTGCAAGAAAGGAAAGAGAAGAAGGAAGTTGCGGCTTTGTCCTAGAAGGCAAGGGATTGTGTCTTTCTTGTGAAGCAAGGAAGGAAAGGTGGTGTGGGATGTGTGGCTGGATCCTAAAGGGATAAGGGAAGTGTTTTACTTGGTTTAAGGATAGGGAAACATGGCAAGGGGAATTGTTGCACCAAAGGAGACAAGGAGGGAACACAAAGGGGACAAAACGCCACTTTTGTAGGAGATGCTGATTTGGTGTCTTTTATGCTTCCAAACTGACTTCTAACATCCTTCTAGGCTCTTTTGATCTTCAATTTCGTCCATCCACCTTGCTCCATTCATAAGCTATCCATTCCATGCCCAAAACAGCTCCAAAAGGCTCCAAAATGCACTTTCTTGATACTTTACCCCTTGGGACCTACAAACATACGAAAATAGCTTAAAATACTAAATTAAATACAAATAACTAACATAAATGCACGAGAACAAGCCAACTAATTCGCATAAATATGCTCATATCACTAAGTCGCATAAATATGCTCCTATCAAATTCCCCCACACTTAGCTTTTGCTAGTCCTCGAGCAAAACGAAACAAACAAAACAAAACAAAGTAAACAAAACACAATCTAAACCTTCAAACTTTTGCCTCAGGGATTTCCAACACACATGACATGCCAAAGATCATCATTCTCACAGATTTTAGTCATCCTTACGCTTGAGCACATACTTAATCACAGTCGTCACTTATTAGCTCGCATTTAATCAATTAAAACAATGATTTGAATGTAGTAACATGCCTTAGAGAATTCACCCAATTCCTTACAAGATACTCTCTTTTTTTCACACAGATTTTCTGACTACACACCCTACACTAGTTATATGTGAGAAGATTGATGTAAACATGTAGACAAACACTCACATATGTTTATAACAAAGAAAGCATTTTCTGGAGTTATTAAGCATGTTTAGATATGATCTCATGAATGGAATGCTACTACTTAGACGCGAGAACCAGTGACACCATATGCTCATACCAATCCCAAACTCCACAAATTGAAACACACAACACCCAAGATTGAAGTTTAAGGGTTGTAACGGGGCTAAGGGTATTGGTTAACAAAGAAAGGTAAGGATAAACAAACGTTCTTTAAGCAATAGCAAGCAAAGTAATGAAATTGACGCTTAGAATTCATTTTAGAATGCAGAAATCAACTTTTAAACACAAGGGAAGATTCATGCAACATTTAGGGCCTAATTCAACTTTTTGGACCATTTCTTCAACAAACAACACTTTAGAGCTCTTTTTCACATATTTTTCAACTCTTTTTCATTCTTTTCACAACTTTTCTTTTTCTCTTTTCTTTTCATACGAATTTCTTTTCTTTTTGCACACAAATACACAAAAATCCCTTCCCCCACACTTGTTTTCTGCAACATGTTACTCAAAAGGAATTCCTTCTAAGTTATGCTTCACTATGCTTCAAGAACAAGGGTATGGATGGTCCTAATCTAGGCTTGGTGGGGATGATGTGGGTTAACAAAGAAAATAGGCTAAACAAGGCTCAACGGGGCTAAACCTAAACACAATTGCACGGGGGATGGCTGTTTGGCTCTTGGTTCACTAACAACTTCATCTTGATCGTGTGTTATGCAAATCAATATCATGCTTTGAATGAGACGGATATGAGTTCTAGTATTTGGAACTAAATGATGAAACGCCTTCTAAGTAGCAACCAAGCAAAGAATAATGAGATCATGAAACGACTTTGAAAACAACAAATGCACAGATTATTAACTCTGCAAAGAACGTTTAGGCTCAAGTATTATAGGGTTGTAGCGTTAATTTGAGTTTCTTCCTTCAAGCATGTTACAAAAACTGATTTTTTTCTTTGTAATCAATTGTGAATTCATAAACGACAACGACAACCAAGCATAAACCAAAGGTATATCAAACTTCCATCCATGTTTACAACTTTCTTTAACAGTCATGCAATTAAAAACCAAATCCTCATCATTATGTTGGAAGGTATCCTAAAACACAAACACACAAAAACAACTCTTTTTGGCTTTTTCAAAACAATTTTTCAAATTTTTATGAGATTTTTCGAATTTTTATGTCAAAACACACTAAAATGCTTGAAAACACACTTAAAACACATAAAAACAGTGAAAAACAACATTGTAAGTGATAGGTGAATAAAACCCACGAAAATCATGCAAAAATAGCTTGTTTACCTCCCCCCCCCCCCCCCACACTTAAATCAAACATTGTCCTCAATGTTTCAAACATAAACTCACACAAAAGCAAACAAACAAACAACGAATAAACACACTAAACATAGAAATAACAAAGAGAAGGGTTTAGGAACGCAAATCTGGAAATGGAGTGCTTTCTCGGTCTTCCTTTGTTGATTGCATGGGTTGCCTCCCACGAAGCACTTTCTTTAACGTTGTGCAGCCGGACGAAGAACGCCATTCACTCCCCATTGGAGCCCACGGCGTGGAGGGGGATCTCCTCCACAACCTGCCCCACGACACTCTCATAATAGGGCTTCAATCGATGTCCGTTTACCTTGAATTCTTGTCCATTCCTTAAGCTTTGGACTTGAACTGCACCATATGGAAAAACATTAGTAACAACAAAAGGTCCAATCCACTTAGAACGTAACTTACCAGGGAATAAGCGTAAACGGGAGTTGAAGAGCAACACTTTCTGCCCAATTGAGAATGTTTTGCCCCGAATCATCTTATCATGAAACGCCTTTGTTTTCTCCTTGTAAATTCGGGCATTCTCATATGCTTCGTTCCTTATCTCCTCAAGTTCATTCAATTGGAGCTTTCTTTGTATTCCAGCCGCATCTAAGTCCAAATTGAATGTTTTCACAGCCCAATGCGCCTTGTGCTCTAGTTCCACAGGTAGGTGACACGGCTTGTGATGTGATAAAAGTTAAGCACTCAAATTAAACCCTCTTGTTGTCAATTGTAGTAAGTATGCAAGTAGGGATCGTTCTGGACCGGGATTAGGAGGGATTGCTAATCGACTTTAAAAACACAAAAACAAAGTTAAAAACGTTTGGAAAGGTTTACAAGACTCAAAACAAGTTAAAAACACTTAAAACGGCTTAAAAACACTTTGTGAACAGATTTAAAACACTATGGAGGGTTTTGGACGAAAATTGGTTTTAGGTTGACTCAAAACACTTGAAAACACAAAGAAAACAGATTTTGGACACTTTAAAACAAGAAAGTAAAAGGGGGGTTTTAGTTTGAACGAATTTGAAAGTAAAACAAAGACTTTGTAAAGTAAAACAGATTTGAAAACGAATTTGAAAACTTTGATGGGTGATGGGCTAGCTAGAGGGTCCTTCTCCACACATGACACACTTGTACATAAATCGATCTCCAATTGCTTTTCAATGAACCATGAACCTCAACACCCCAGATTAACCGTACGTGCACAAATTAACCCTCAGACTTTCCTTATGTCATTGAATCGGAAGAAGAGCATACAACAACCCAAATTATTCTCCAACGGTCCCCTACATGAGTGCATAGAAGAGATACAGTTAGAGATCATTAAGTTCCATGAAAATCATAAGTGTTGACGAGGCATTCGTAACTATGAGAGCATGATACGTTTGCCAAGAATCCAATTAACACGATTGTGACAAGCAACCTTCACTACTTGTGAATATAAGTTCGTAACGATTAGGTGAAACTCCCTTATATTCTAGCATCAAATTCCTGCATGAAAACTAAGTATGCATCCTCAATCAACATACAAGAACAAGTTATGAATAAAACAGTTAATTGAATTGCATTCACGATTCATCAAGTCGCAATTGGAAGTAATCAATTCATATCTCAAGCATGTTCATGGCTTCGAATTCCCCCCTAGCTAAGTCGGGGTTTAGCCACTTATAGTCACAACAAGATTAGAGAATAATAAAGTAAACATTGAAATTAAGAACGAAGTACACCTAGAATGCTCCAATCTTCAAGCTTGAAACGTCCAAGGTTCCTTCCTCTCCACCTTGCTGCGGCACAAAGGGTCTAAGATGGGTATGGATGTGTTTGGATGAGGGATGGAAGTCTAGAGAGAGTGAGGGCTGCGGCAAGAAAGGATTTTGAGCTGAAAGTGTGTGAATGAGTGAATGGTTGTGTGAATGATTGAGTTTGGTGTAGCATGGGGTCATATATATAGGGGAGAGGTTAAGGCACGGTTTGGGCATTCTAGGAAACAAAAACTAAACCAAAACCTAAAGGGAAATAGGAATTAAAATCAGAAACCTAAGGGAATTGGGTATGGATTTGCGGCATGGACAGAAAGTGCAAGGAAAAGGTAAGTTACTTGCGGCAAGGGAAAGAAATAAAAGGGAAAGGTCTAACAAGGCAAGGAAAAGCGTTTCCTTGCTGTTTTAGGTCCTAAATTAAAAGGGAAACATGAAACTTGAACGGCAAGAAAGGAAAGAGAAGAAGGAAGTTGCGGCTTTGTCCTAGAAGGCAAGGGATTGTGTCTTTCTTGTGAAGCAAGGAAGGAAAGGTGGTGTGGGATGTGTGGCTGGATCCTAAAGGGATAAGGTAAGTGTTTTACTTGGTTTAAGGATAGGGAAACATGGCAAGGGGAATTGTTGCACCAAAGGAGACAAGGAGGGAACACAAAGGGGACAAAACGCCACTTTTGTAGGAGATGCTGATTTGGTGTCTTTTATCTTCCAAACTGACTTCTAACATCCTTCTAGGCTCTTTTGATCTTCAATTTCGTCCATCCACCTTGCTCCATTCATAAGCTATCCATTCCATGCCCAAAACAGCTCCAAAAGGCTCCAAAATGCACTTTCTTGATACTTTACCCCTTGGGACCTACAAACATACGAAAATAGCTTAAAATACTAAATTAAATACAAATAACTAACATAAACGCACGAGAACAAGCCTACTAATTCGCATAAATATGCTCATATCAGCTTGCCATAGATTAGCCGAAATAGAGACATCCCTAGGGGTGTTTTGTAGGCAGTGCGATATGCCCACAGTGCATCGTCCAAGCGTAGACTCTAATCTTTCCGGTTTGGCCCAACAGTCTTCTCCAAGATTTGCTTGATTTCTCTATTCGAGACTTCGGCTTGGCCACTTGTTTGAGGGTGGTAAGGCGTTGAAACCTTATGCTTGACATTGTACTTCTTAAACAGCGCCGCAATGGTCCGATTGCAAAAGTGTGATCCTCCATCACTTATGAACACCCTCGGCATCCCAAACCTAGAGAATATGTTAGTTTTGATGAAATCTGCAACCACTCTTGAATCATTAGTACGGGTGGCCTTTGCTTCCACCCATTTGGAAACATAATCAACTGCGAGCAAAATATAAGTGAAACCAAACGAAGTAGGAAAAGGACCCATGAAATCAATACCCCAAACATAAAAAATTTCGACATTGAAGATAGGGGTTTGTGGCATTTGGTCCTTGCCGCCTATGGTACCTGTTCTTTGACATCGATCACACGTTATGCAGAAAGTACGAGCATCTTTAAACAATGTAGGCCAATAAAAACCACATTCTAATACCTTGAGGGCTGTTCTTTGGGTGCCAAAATGACCCCCACATGCATACGAATGACAAAAGGCTAGAATGGAATTAAACTCAGAATTGTGAACACACCTACGCACAATCTGATCCGGGCAGAATTTCCATAGATATGGGTCATCCCAAACATAGAACCGTGCATCCTTTTTAAGCTTATCACGTTTGTATTTGTCTAAGGTGCTAGGAACTTGTTTTGTGACCAAGAAATTGACCAAATCTGCATACCAAGTCTCACTTACCTCTATGGACAGCAATTGCTCATCAGGAAAGGTTTCTGGAATGGGTAAGGAGTCCTCATTGTGCACCAAACGGCTTAGGTGGTCAGCCACCACGTTTTCACTCCCCTTTTTGTCTCTATTTTCAATGTCGAACTCTTGAAGTAGGAGCATCCAACGAATCAGCCGTGGTTTGGCTTCTTTCTTGGTGAGAAGATACTTCAAAGCTGCATGGTCAGAGTAAACAATGATTTTAGTGCCAATTAGATATGAACGAAATTTATCTAAAGCAAAGACAATAGCAAGAAGTTCTTTTTCCGTAGTAGAGTAGTTCAATTGAGCATCGTTTCAGGTCCGGGAGGCGTAATAGATGACATGGGGCTGTTTGTTCTTCCTTTGGCCTAAAACAGCTCCAATTGCATAGTCGGATGCATCACACATTAGCTCAAATGGAAGGCTCCAATCTGGTGGCATGATGATAGGAGCCGAAGTTAGCATTTCTTTGAGGGTTTTGAAGGCCGTCTCACACTCCTCATTGAAGTCGAAGGCCACCTCATTTTGAAGCAAACGGCATAGGGGATGTGCAATCTTTGAGAAGTCCTTGATAAATCGCCTATAGAATCCTGCATGGCCAAGAAAAGAACGAACCTCTCTCACCGAAGTGGGAGATGGTAAGTAGCGTACAAGATCTATTTTTGATTTATCAACCTCAATGCCTTTTTCTGAGATGATATGCCCCAAAACTATACCTTGTTTCACCATAAAATGACATTTTTCCCAATTTAAAACAAGGTTAGTTTCAACACATCGTTGCAAGATCAAGGTGAGATTATCCAAACAATTATCAAAAGAATCCCGACACACACTGAAATCATCCATAAATACCTCAATAATCTTTTCAACAAAATCGGAGAAGATACTTACCATACACCTTTGGAACGTGGCAGGTGCATTGCATAAACCGAATGGCATGCAACGATAAGCAAAAGTTCCAAAGGGACATGTGAATGTGGTTTTTTCTTGATCATCTGGGGCTATCACAATTTGTTTATATCCAGAATATCCATCAAGAAAATAATAAAAAGCATGACCGGCTAACCTTTCAAGCATTTGGTCGATGAATGGCAAAGGGAAGTGATCTTTCCTTGTTGTGGCATTGAGCTTCCTATAGTCGATGCAAACTCGCCATCCAGTTTGAATTCGTGTAGGCACAAGCTCGTTCTCTGCATTCTCTACGACAGTGACTCCAGATTTCTTGGGCACGACTTGAACTGGTGAGACCCAACGGCTATCAGAAATAGGATAGATCACTCCACAGTCTAGTAACTTGATTATTTCCTTTTTCACAATTTCCATCATTGGAGGGTTGAGACGGCGTTGAGCCTCTCGAGATGGTTTAGCCCCCTCCTCAAGAAGTATGCGGTGCATGTAAGTAGTAGGGCTAATTCCCCTGATGTCGGCCAAGGTCCACCCTATTGCCCAAAAACACATACTTTAAATGGTCCGGCAACGGCTTAATGATAGGAGCATATTTATGCGATTTAGCTTGCTTGTTTCTTGGCATTTTAGTAGTTAGTTTCCATGTAATTTAGTATTTTAAGTCATTTTCGTGTGTTTGTAGGTTCCAAGGGTCAATAAGGCAAAAAGGTGCATTTTGGGGCCTTTTGGAGCATTTTTGGCCAAGTTTGGATAGCTTATGCATGAAGCCAAAGGGATGGACGAAATTGAAGACTTGATGAGGCTAGGATTGTGTTTGAAGACTGACGAATTAATTCAAGAAAGTCAAGGAGCTTTGAAAGAAGGAAAGAAATCAGCCAAGTTCCTTGTTTTGGCCTAAACCTTTCCTATTCTCAAATGCATTAAGTTCCAGCCATAATTAAGGTTCCTAGTCAATTTGGGACAATTAATATTTGACCCTAAATGACTTTAGACTTGCTCTAAATCCTTGCCGCACCCCTTTACCCTTTTCTCTCCAAAATCTGAAACATATCTTACATTCCCTTTCCTATTCTTCCAAAAATCAGTAACCCAATCTTCTTTCCCTTTCTTTTTCCTCCAAATCAGCACTTAAATTCAGATTTCCTTTTCTTCAAAATCCTTGCCGCACAAGGTTACCTTTTCTCATTTAATTTAAGACACAATCACATCAAAATCTGCATCAAATCTCCTTTCCCTTTTTCTCTAGTCAATGCCGCACCCTACATTCCCTTTTCTTTGGGATTTCTGATTTTAATTCCCCCTTCCCTTAAAATTTTGGAGTAAATGTGTTACCTAAATAAGTCTAATTCGTGCTACCTCTTAACCCTATAAATAACACCCCTTGCCGCACCCCTTAGAGACCATTCCATCATCCATCCTTCACCATAACCTACCTACATCCATCCACCACCACAATTCACCACAAATCACCACCAAACACCCTTGTGTCGCAGCAAAGAAGAAGGAAGGAGACTCTTGGATGTGCTTGCCATTCAAGACGTTGGATTGTTAGAGCGTTTCTAGGTGTACTCTATTCCTTGTTTATGTTTAAGTTCAATTATCTTTGCTTTGCTGTGAACATGAGTGGCTAAAACCTTATTTAGTTAGGGGGAAATTCGAAGCCATGAATATACTTGAGATGTGAATTGATTTCTTCCAATTGTGATTTGATAAATCGTGAATGCAATTCAATTAACTGTTTTATTCATAACTTATTCTTGTATGTCGATTAAGAGGGCCCGCTTAGTTTGCATGTTTGAATTTGATGCTAGAATATAAGGGAGTTTCACCTAATCGTTACGAACTCATATTCACAAGTAGTGAAGGCTGCTTGTCACAATCACGTTAATTGGATTCCTGGCAAACGTATCATGCACTCATAGTTACGAATGCCTTGTCAACACTTATGATTTTCATGGAACTTAATGATCTCTAACTGTATCTCTTCTATGCACTCATGTAGGGGACCGTTGGAGAATAATTTGGGTTGTCGTATGCATCATCCAATTCAATGACATAAGGAAAATCTGAGGGTTAATTAGTGCATCACGGTTAATCTGGGGTGTTGAGGTTCTTGGTTCATTGAAAAGCAATTGGAAATCGATTTATGTACAAGTGTGTCATGTGTGGAGAAGGACCCTCTAGCTAATCCATCAACCATCCCATTCCTCAAATTCGTTTTAAAAGTTGTTTAGTTTTAGAATCTGTTTACTTTTGCAATCTGTTTTGTTTGTTTCAAATTCGTCCAAACCAAAACCCCCATTTTACTTTCTTGTTTCAAAGTGTTTAAAATATGTTTTGTTAGTGTTTTTAAGTGTTTTGAGTCAAGTCAAAACCCTAATTTCGTCCAAAATTGTGTTTAGAGTCAGAAACTGTCCAATTGGTGTTTTTAGGCAGTTTTGAGTGTTTTCAATCTGTTTTGAGTCTCTTGAGTATTTTCAAACGTTTTTAACTTTGTTTTTATGTTTTTGAGTCAGTTTAGAGGTTATTAGCAAGCCCTCCTAATCCCCGGTCCAGAACGATCCCTACTTGCATCTATACTACATTCTACAACAAGAGGGTTTAATTTGAGTGTCAAGTTAATTTTCACATCACTTAAGTTCAAGAGAAGGTGCCTGAATAACAGAAGGTAATAACGTAGTAGAAACTGAACTTGAAATTGAGATCGGGACCTTACCATATTGTTGTGGTAGTGATTCTAAGGCAGCCACCATCTCAATGACTTCTTCACAAGGGTGCACGGCATGGATGGCTCCTTGCATGCCGTGGGTAGGCATAGGACTTGCCCCTACGTTTTTGAGTTGTATTCCACTTGTAAGGGCTGTTTCAAGGGCGTCCTCATTCGAATCTTCAAGATATGCCTGCGCCAAAGAATCGATAATATCAATAGAGAAACATGAATTATCATCAGGAGGGTACTTCATAGCTTCTGAAATTTTGAAATCAATAATGTCTCCATCAAACTCCATTGTCAAAGTCCCCTTAAACACGTCTATTTTGGTGCAGGCAGTCTTCATGAATGGCCTTCCGAGTAGAATGGGCAAGGAGGGAGAATGAGCCGAATCCTCCATTTCGAGCACGTAGAAATCAGCCGGGAAGATCAAATGGTTCACCTGCACTAAAACATCCTCCAAAACTCCCTTTGGATAAGCGTTAGAACGATCGGCCAATTGAATGATAACCCCATCTTTTTTAAGCTCACCTAGGTTCATTGATGCATAAATCGAATATGGCATGACGTTAATAGATGCACCTAGGTCTAGCATGGCATGTTCGAACTTGGTATTGCCAGTAACACAAGGGATAGTAAAGCTACCTGGGTCTTTGCATTTGGGAGGTAGTTTGGGTTGCAAAACCGCTGAAACATTCTCACTTACCTTGACTACCTCCTTGTTCGAACATCTCTTCTTTGTTGTGCAAAGTTCCTTCAAGAATTTGGCATATTTTGGAACTTGTTTGATTGCATCAAGGAGTGGAATGTTGACTTGCACCTTTCTAAATGTGTCCAGAATGTCTTTTTCGGTTTCCTCTTTCTTTGATTGCATGAATTTGCGAGGAAAGGGTGCATTGGGTGGAATAGGGTTAGAATTAATCAAATTTGGACCCAACTTACCTGTGTTGGACGTTTTGGATGGTTTAGGTGCATTGGAAGGCTGCGGCAAGGTTGGAGCAACCTTTGCCCTGGCTTCCTCTTGTTCTACCTCTTCTTGTACCAACGTCTCGTCCTCCTTTTGGCTTGATTTGGATGGTGTAAGGTCAGTTCCAACTTCTTTCCCACTTCTTAGTGTGATGGCCTTGGCAGATTCGAATCCTCCTTTCGGATTCACATTCGTTGAACTAGGTAACTTACCTTGTTCTCTACTAAATTGCCCCATGAATTTAGCCATTTGTCCAATTTGTCTCTTCAATTCAGTTACCTCTCGGGCTTGATTTTGCATGTCTTTAGCTTGATTTTCTTGTCCCTGCGCCAAAGAAGTTAGTAACTGAATAACTTGAGCATTATCAAAGGATGAGCCTGAGTTAGATTGGGCCGGAAGTTGTTGAGTTGGTTGAGATTGTTGATAGGGTCGTGGAAACCCAGGGGGGTTTTGCTGAAATCCCCCTTGTTGTGCAGGTTGTTGGGGCTCTCTCCACTTCATGTTAGGATGCTCTCTCCATCCGGGGTTGTACGTATTCGAGTAGGGATCGTACTTGGTTTGGTTTTGGCCTTGAAATGAGACACAAGGCTGGGATTTAGGGATAAGGTTTGGGACCATCTAGAAGAGGATATGTTCTAGGGGAAAAGGATATGTTCTCCCAGCAAGTTTTAGGGCTTCTAGAAGTGAGACACAAGGCTGGGATTTAGGGATAAGGTTTGGGACCATCTAGAAGAGGTTAGGCGCCACCTTTGTAGGAGAAGGGTGTGGCAGATTTGTAGGAGAGGTTTAAGGGATTTGTTACATGTTTTTAGGCTTCTAGAACCCCCAAATTTAGGTGATAAAATCTGTTTAGAATCCCCTCTTTTTTTGGCTAAAAATAAGGTGGATAAGATAAGGTAAGGATAAGGCAAGATAAGATAAGGTTATGGATAATGCTTCTAGATAATGTTCCTTATTTCTTGCTCTTCTCTTATCTTCTAGAACTTGAACTTGTTTCTTCTTTCTTCTTAGCTGATTCCTAGCCTTTAAATCCTCAAATTCGTCCATCCTTCTTGCTTGACTCTTAAGCTATCCATCCTTGGCCCAAAATAGCTCTAGAATGCTCCAAAATGGCTCTTTTTGCACACTTTGTCATTAAGCCCTGAAATTGCACGAAAATGGCTTAAAACACTATAATTAACATAATTAAGCTAAGTAAATGCAAGAAAACAAGCTAACTAAGTCGCATAAATATGCTCCTATCAAATTCCCCCACACTTAGCTTTTGCTAGTCCTCGAGCAAAATGAACTAAACAAGACAAACAAAAGTAAACAAAACACAATCTAAACCTTCCAACATTTACCTCAGGAATTTCCAATGGTACATAACATATCAAAGATCATCACTCCCATAGATTTTAGTTATCCCTACCCTTGAGAACATGTTTAATCACAGCCGCCACTTACTAGCTCACAATTAATCAATTAAAACAATGATTTGAATGAAGTAACATGCCTTAGAGAATTTGATCAATTCCTTACGGTTTACACTCTTATTTTCACTCAGATTTTCTGACTACACACCCTACACTAGTTATATGTGAGAAGATTGATGTAAACATGAAAACGAACACTCACATATGTTTATAACAAAGAAAGCAATTTCTGGAATTATTAATGCATGTGTATAGATATGATCTCATGAATGGAATGCCACTACTTAGATGCGAGAACCAGGGACACCATATGCTCATACCAATTCCAAACTCTACAAATTGAAACACACAACACCCAAGATAGAAGTATAGGGTTGTAACAGGGCTAAAGGGTATTGGCTAACAAGAAAGGATATGGAAAACAAACGTTCTTAAAGTAATAGTAAGCAAAGTAATGAAATTGACACTTAGGATTCACTTTTGAATGCAAAAATCAACTTTAAACACAAGGGGAATGATTCACACAACTTTTAGGGCCGAATTCAAACTTTTGGACCCTTTCTTCAACAACCAACACTTTAGAGCTCATTTTCTCTTCTTTTCAACTCTTTTTCTTACTTTTCTTCACACTTTTCTTTTCTTTTTCTGTTTTTCACGAATTTTTTTCTTTTTCTTTCTTTTGGCACACAAAACCCTTCCCCCACACTCATTTTCTGCAATATGGTGATCAAAAGGACTTCCCTTCTAAGTTATGCTCCACTATGCTTCAAGAACAAGGGTATGGATGGTCCTATACTAGGCTTGGTAGGGTAAAACGTGGCTAACAAAGAAAATAGGCTAAAACAAGGCTCAACGGGGTTAAACCTACAAAACATAATGCGAAGGGTAAGGCTTTTTGGCTCTAACTTAACTAAACAACTTCATCTTGTTTATGTGCTATGCTAATCAATTTTATGCTTTGAATGAAACGGGCATGAGTTCTAGTATTTGGAACTATAGTGATGGAACGCCTTCTAAGTAGCAACCAAGCAAAGAATAATGAGATCATGCAACGACTTTAGAAAACAACAAATGCACAGATTATTAACTCTCCAAAGAACGTTTTAGGCTCAAGTCTCTCAGGGTTGTAGCGTTAATTTGAGTTCCTTCCTTCAAGCATGTTACAAAAACTAATTTTTTTTCTTTGTGATTAAACATGAATTCGTAAGTTACAACTACAGCTAAGCATAAACCAAAGGCATATCAAACTTCCATCCATGTTTGTAACTTTCTTTAATAGTTATGCATTTAAAAACCAAATCCTCATCATTGTTTGGAAGGTACCCTAAGACACAAACAAACACACAAAAACGACTCTAGAACAACTCTTTTTGGTATTTTTAACACATTTTTCGATTTGTTTCAAAAAATTTCGGATTTTGCTTAAAGGACACATAAAAACACTCTAAAAACACTTAAAAACAGTGAAAACAACTTTAGAAGTGATAGGTGATAAAAACCCACGAATTTTACATGAAAACACTTTGTTTACCCCCCCACACTTAAGTCAAACATTGTCCTCAATGTTTCAAACATATACGCACACATAAACAAACAAAAAAAACAACTAACAAATAAGACACGAATTGCAAAGTAAAATCAATAAAGAGTAGAGTTTAGGAACATAAACACCTGGTTATAATGCCGGATCGTCCAAGGGCTCTTTATTGAATGCATGGGTTGCCTCCCAAGAAGCGCTTGCTTTAACGTCTTCCAGCCGGACGCATCTTCCTTCTAAGCTTGATTTGAGCATATAGCATGGAGTGGTATATTCTCCACGATATGCGCCTTGAAACGTCTATGCATTGAATCCTTGAATGGAAGGGGATAGTGATCCTTCCTGTTTTTGGTCTTTTGCTTCCTTAAGTCAATGTGAACTTTCCCACCACCTTTGGTTCGATTAAGTCCCTTCACCAAAGAGGGTAACAACCTATTAGTTGAAATGGGAATTGAAATTGGGATTGGAGACCTACCCATGTATTGCATTGAAGTGGCAGATTTGTCAAGAATTGCACAATGGTTGCTTTCGGCCAGATTGGGCTTTTTGAGGGGTGTGGCCGAATTTCCTACTCCAATTCCTTCTTCTTTGGTGGTTCGAAATCCATTCTTCTTGATTCGTGATGAACATTCCTGCCTTATATCTTTAATTACATTAATAGCACAACAAGAACGAACATCATTAGTATGCTCAACTGATTCAGAAATTTTAAAATTAATCATATCACCACCAAACTGCATCGTTACTGCTCCCTTAGCCACATCAATCTTCGTGTTGGCTGTTTTCATGAAAGGCCGTCCAAGTAAGAGTGGCAGTGATGGAGAGTGGGCGGTTTCCTCCATGTCAAGCACATAAAAATCTGCAGGAAAAATCAAATGGTCTACCTGCACCAAAACATCCTCCAAAACTCCTTTTGGATATGCATTAGACCTATCGGCTAATTGAATAACAACACCATCCTTTTTGAGCTCTCCTAGATTCATAGATACATAAACAGAATATGGCATGACATTAATTGATGCACCTAAATCTAGCATAGCATGTTCAAATTTAGCATTTCCAATAACACAAGGAATCGTAAAACTACCCGTATCTTTGCATTTAGGTGGTAGTTTTCTTTGTAACATCGCAGAAACATTCTCACTTACATGGACCACTTCTTTTTCCCGAATCCGTTTCCTTGTTGTACAAAGCTTCTTCAAAAACTTGGTATACTTGGGAATTTGCTTAATTGCATCAAGGAGCGGGATATTGACATGCACCTTTCTAAATGTCTTTAGAACGTCTTGTTCCTCCTCTTCGTTCTTTGATTGCATAAATCTGCTAGGAAAGGGCGCATTTAGTGGAATAGAACTAGAAAAATTCGAATTTAGGCTTACCTTGGTGGTTTGGGATGGCCTAGGTGGTGTAGGTGGCTGCGGCAAGGGTTGTGCATCCCTTGCCGTAGCTTTGTTTCCTTCCTCTTCCTCGAGCAACAGCATTTCGTCTTCCTTTCGGGCAGATTGGGATGGTTATGGATTGGTTCCAACTTCTTTGCCACTTCTCAACGTAATGGCCTTGACGGTTTCAAAGCCTCCTTTTGGATTCACAACAGTTGAACTTGGAAGTTTGCCTTGTTCTCTAAACTGCCCTAGGAACTCTGAAATCTGCCCCATTTGTTTCTCCAATTCATTGACCTTTCAGGCTTGATTTTGCACTTCTTTGGCGTAATTATGCATGTCTTTGGCTTGATTTTCCTGTCCTTGCGCCAAAGTAGTTAGTAATTGAATGACTTGAGCATTATCAAAAGACGAACCTGAGTTATTTTGGACAGATTGTTGATGGGATTGCATTGGTGCATATGGCTTTTGAAACATTCCAGGGGGTGGTGGCCGAAATCCCCCTTGTTGTGCAGGTTGTTGGGGCTCTCTGCACTTCATGTTAGGATGATCTCTCCATCCGTGGTTGTACGTGTTGGAGTATGAACCGTATTGGGTTTGGTTTTGGCCTTGGAATCCAATAGCATTGGCAGATTCCCATCCTCCATTCTCAATCAACTGAGGACATTGATCATTGGGATGCCCTTGCATAGAGCACACGCCACACACACTTGGGGTAATTCCTTGTATTTTGCATCCTTCCATAAACTGCGACAACATAGTAGTAAGGTTAGTTATTTGAGATTGTAAATCGGAATTGGAACTTACCTCATGTACTTGCTGCCGTGGGGTATCTCTTTGGCCAACTCCCTCATATTGTTGTGCGTTCAAGGCTCGGTTTGAAATTAGGATCTTGGCAGCCACCGGTGTTTTGTCAACCAAAGCACCCCCTGCCGAGGCATCTAGCATTTGTCTTTCAATAGGAAGGAGTCCCTCGTAAAAGTATTGAATTAGAAGCTCTTCCTTCATTTGGTGTTGTGGACAAGATGCAACAAGGGCCTTGAAACGCTCATAATATGCCGGAAAGGATTCTCCTTGGTTTTGTTGTATGCCACTGATTTTCTTCCTTAAAAGAATGACACGTGATGTAGGGAAGAATTTCTCTAAAAACGCACGCTTCATACTCTCCCAAGAAGTGACGGTTCCGGGTGCCAATTCATATAGCCAATCTTTAGCCTTGTCCAAAAGAGATAATGGAAAGGCTTTCATCTTTAGAATACTCCCATCGACATTAATGGGTGTCATACTCGAACATACCACTTCAAACTCCTTAAGATGCTTGTTTGGATCTTCCATGGACAGCCCATGGTATTTGGGAATGTGATGCAACAAGCTAGACTTCAATTCAAACTCATCGGTCTTACCTTGGGCAGCCACGGGGTATTGAATGCAAAGAGGTGCGGCATTGGCCAACCCCGAGGCTAAAAGTTCTTTGATTGTACGATTGTCCGCTTCCATGGCTTGTTCTTCTTCTTCCTCTTCTTCAAATTCAGATTCGGCCTCTGAACTTGAACTAGGTGGGTTTGGTTCTGGTTGCTTCCTCTTCCTTCTCAACGTTCGTTTGAAATCGTCGTCAAAATCCAAGGTGTTTGTACGAATAGGTTGAGAACTACGAGTCATAAACTTAGTACCTGAAACAAGAAAACAAAACAAAATAAGAATACTAACTAAAGCTTACGAAACAAACAAGGGATTAGCAAATTTGCTAATCCCCGGTAACGGCGCCAAAATTTGATGTGAAAATTACTTAAACACACAAATTAAACCCTATTGATGATAGCATACTCAAAGGTCATTAAGTTCGTTGAAAACCATAAGCATTGACGAGGAAAATATGACAACATATATGTTTTCCCAGAATTTAACTTAACACGATTGTGACTAGCAACCTTTACTACTTATGAATACAAGTTCATTATATGCAATTCCCTTATATTCTAGCATCAAATTCATGCATGCAAACTAAGTTGGCCACCTTAACCCACATACAAGAATAAGTTTTGAATCAAACAGTTAAGCAAATTACATTCATAACTTATGAAATAATAACTGGATAATCAATTCATGTCACATATATAATCATGGCTTTGAAATCGCCCCTAGCTAAAACGAGTTTAGCCTCTCATGTTCACAATTACACACAAGCAAATTGAATTAAACATTGAAGTATAAGGATAGAAAACACCTAGAAGTATGGATGCAGCCACGGCACTAAGTCCTTCCTCCTTGCAATTGCGGCACAGGAGGCTTATGAGTGTATGAATCTGTATGAGAGGGGTGTATGTCGAATGGGGGGTTGTTTTGTGATGTGAGGGTGGTGAATGAATGAGCTGCGGCACCTATGTATTTATAGGGCTGAAAAGGCACGATTTCGAGGTGTTTTGGAGAAGGATTTGGCATCCCAAACCACCAAGGAAAGGGTGAAATTCGAGCAGATTTCAGGTAGGAAAAGGAGTGAAAATAAGTGTGGAATTTGGACTCCAAATCTCTCATAAATTAGGCCAACTTCAATCACAATCCAAAGGGGAAAAGGATATGTTCGCCCAGCAGGTTTTAGGGCTTCTAGAAGTGAGACACAAGGCTGGGATTTAGGGATAAGGTTTGGGACCATCTAGAAGAGGTTAGGCGCCACCTTTGTAGGAGAAGGGTGTGGCAGATTTGTAGGAGAGGTTTAAGGGATTTGTTACATGTTTTTAGGCTTCTAGAACCCCCAAATTTAGGTGATAAAATCTGTTTAGAATCCCCCCTTTTTTTGGCTAAAAATAAGGTGGATAAGATAAGGTAAGGATAAGGCAAGATAAGATAAGGTTATGGATAATGCTTCTAGATAATGTTCTTTATTTCTTGCTCTTCTCTTATCTTCTAGAACTTGAACTTGTTTCTTCTTTCTTCTTAGCTGATTCCTAGCCTTTAAATCCTCAAATTCGTCCATCCTTCTTGCTTGACTCTTAAGCTATCCATCATTGGCCCAAAATAGCTCTAGAATGCTCCAAAATGGCACTTTTTGCACACTTTGTCATTAAGCCCTGAAATTGCACGAAAATGGCTTAAAACACTATAATTAACATAATTAAGCTAAGTAAATGCAAGAAAACAAGCTAACTAAGTCGCATAAATATGCTCCTATCATGCTACTACTTAGATGCAAGAACCAGGGACACCATATGCTCATACCAATCCCAAACTCCACAAATTGAAACACACAACACCCAAGTTTGAAGTTAAGGGTTGTAACGGGGCTAGGGTATTGGCTAACAAAGAAGGGTAAGGATAAACAAACGTTCTTTAAGCAATTGTAAGCAAAGTAAGCAAACTGACACTTAGAATTCATTTTAGAATGCACAAATCAACTTTCAAACACAAGGGAAGATTCATGCAACAATTAGGGCCTAATTCAACTTTTTGGACCCTTTCTTCAACAATCAACACTTTAGAGCTCTTTTTCACATATTTTCAACTCTTTTTCATTCTTTTTTCAATTTTTCTTTTTCTTTTTTCTTTTCATACGAATTTTTCTTTTTTCTTTTTGCACACAAATACACAAAAATCCCACACTTGTTTTCTGCATAATATCACTCAAAAGGAATTGCTTCTAAGTTATGCTCCACTATGCTTCAAGAACAAGGGTATGGATGGTCCTATTCTAGGCTAGGTAAGAATGATGTGGGTTAACAAAGAACATAGGCTAAACGAGGCTCAAAGGGGTTAAACCTAAACACAATGCACAGGGGATGGCTATTTGGCTCTTGGTTCACTACACAACTTCATCTTGTTCGTGTGTTATGCAAATCAATATCATGCTTTGAATGAAACATGCATGAGTTCTAGTATTTGGAACTAAATGATGAAACGCCTTCTAAGTAGTAACCAAGCAAAGAATAATGTGATCATGCAACGACTTTAGAAAACAACAAATGCACAGATTTTTAACTCTCCAAAGAACGTTTTAGGCTCAAGTCTCTCAGGGTTGTAGCGTTAATTTGAGTTTCTTCCTTCAAGCATGTTACAAAAACTGATTTTTTTCTTTCTTTCTTTGTAATCAAAATGTGAATTCATAAACGACAACGACAACCAAGCATAAACCAAAGGTATATCAAACTTGAATCCATGTTTACAACTTTCCTTAACAGTCATGCAATTAAAAACCAAATCCTCATCATTGTGTTGGAAGGTACCCTAAGACACAAACAAACACACAAAAACACTCTTTTTGGCTTTTTCAAAACATTTTTTCAAATTTTTATCAAATTTTCGGATTTTTATGTCAAAACACACTAAAATGCTTCAAAACACACTAAAAACACATAAAGAACAGTGAGAAACAACATTGTAAGTGATAGGTGAATAAAACCCACGAATTTCATGCAAAAACAGCTTGTTTACACCCCCACACTTAAATCAAACATTGTCCTCAATGTTTCAAACATAAACTCACACAAAAGCAAACAAACAAACAACGAATAAACACACGAAACATAGCAGAATAGAAACAACAAAGAGAAGGGTTTAGGAACGCAAATCTAGAAATGGAGTGCTTTCTCGGTCTTCCTTTGTTGATTGCATGGGTTGCCTCCCAAGAAGCGCTTTCTTTAACGTCTTGCAGCCGGACGATACCTCTCCTTCTCTTTGAATGGAAGGTGATAGTTGAAATGATCCAGTAATGGTTTAAATTCAAGAGTAGGTGCCTGAATCATTAACAACATGTTAGTATAAAACGAAATTGAAATTCGGGGAGGTGGCTTACCTATGTGATTCGACAAGAACTCAAGGACAAACACCGCTTCAAAAGATTTAGGCTTAGAGAATTCGGCCAGATTGGGTGGTTTTAGTGTTGTGACTTGTCCCGTGTCATAAAATGCAACTTCATTAGGAATTGTTGTTGCAAGCACATCCTCTTTGATTAATTCAAGGCAATCCCCAACCACCTCTTTTTCTTGAATCTTTGGTAAGGTTTTGACGATGCCTTTCTCACCCTCTTCTTCATTGAATCTGCAAGGAATAGGCACATTCGGTGGAACGGGGTTAGAAAGTATTGAATATGGAACTACCTTACCTGAATTGGATGGTGTAGGGGCCTTAGAAGGTTGTGGCAAGGGTGGTGGATCAATGAGAGGCTGCGGCAAGGGTGGTTCTTCCCTTGCCTTGGCTTTTTCTTCTTCCTCTTCCTCGAATAGCAGCTGTGCATCCATGTTTAGGCTTGGTTTGGACGTCTTGGGTGCATCTCCAACCTCCATGCCACTTTGTTCTTGACTTTGTTCCATGAATTCTACCATCTCTCTGATAGGAGCATATTTATGCGCCTTAGTTAGCTTGTTCTTGTGCATTTACATTGTTTTTCCTTAGTTAAAGTAATCTTTTAAGCTAGTTTTATGTGTTTTCAGGTTTTAAGGGCAAAGAATACAAAAAGATGCATTTTGGAGCCTTTTGGAGCAAAATGGAGCTTGGAATGGATGTCATATGCTTGGAGCCAAAGGAATGGACGAAATTGAAGATTTGAAGGGCCACAGAGGATGCATTGACTACCATTCACGCCAGAAAACTTCACCCATTCTCGGCAGCCACCATCCTTCACAAAACACCATAGTTTCTGACCAAAAACCATCCTTGCCGCACCCTACATCCATCCTAAACACAATTCCAGCATCCTACACCATCCATAACCCCCAAATTCCATCATTAAACTTTGTGCCGCAATCAAGGAAGGGAAGGAGAGTTCTTGGAAGTGCTTGCTGTTCACTTTGAATCGCTGGAGCGTTTAGGTGTTTTCTTTCTTTTGTTTTCAATGTCTAAACTTTATATTCTTTGTGTTGTGAGTATGAGGAACTAAACCCCCCTTAGTTAGGGGGTGATTCGAAACCATGTACATACTTGCAATATGAATTGATTACCTTTGGTTGTGATTTCATAAGTTATGGATTCAATTTGTTTAACTGCTTGATTGATAACTCATTCATGTATGTTTATTAAGAGTGCACGCTTAGTTTTCATGCATGAATATGATGCTAGAGTATAAGGGAGTTTCACCTAATAGTTACAAACTTATATTCACAAGTAGTGGAGGTCGCTTATAAACGATCGCGTTAAATGAATTCTTGGCAAAAGTTTCATGCTCATCATAGTAACGAATGCCTCGTCAATACTTATAGTTCTCATGATGCTTAATGATCTTTGATTGTATCTTTATTATGCTGTTCATGTAAAGGACTTTTGAAGAATGCTTTGAATTGTTGTATGCGCTTTCCCATCCAATTTGATAACTTAAGGAGAACTTGAAGGTTAATTTAAGCGAACCTAATTAACCTGGGGTGTTGAGTTTCATGATTTATCGAAAGAACAACTGAAAATTGATTTATGTGCAAGTGTGTCATATGTGGAGAAGAACCCCCTAGCTAACCCATCATCCATAGTTTTACCCAAATTCGTCCAAAATCTGTTTTAGTTACAATCTGTTTGTTTTACTTTCAAATTCGTCAAAACCAAAACCCCCCTTTTACTTTCTTGTTCTAAAGAGTTCTAAATATGTTTTGTTTATGTTTTGAGTGGTTTTGAGTCAAACCAAAACCATATTTTCGTCCAAAGTTTGTTTAAGGTCAGAAACTGCCCAATTAGTGTTTTCAGCCCGTTTTGAGTCTTTTGAACTTGTTTTGAGTCTTGTGAGTCTTTCCTTACGGTTTTAACGTTGTTTTTATGTTTTAGAGTCAGTTTAGAGGTTTTAGCAAGCCCTCCTAATCCCCGGTCCAGAACGATCCCTACTTGCATCTATACTACAATCTACAACAAGAGGGTTTAATTTGAGTGTCAAGTTAATTTTCACATCACTCTCCAAGTTGAATATTCAATTCGCCCATTTCATTTTGCAATTTGCCCATCTCCTTGGTTTGATTTTCCTGTCCCTGCGCCAAAGAGGTTAGTACATCAAGAATGTGATCATAATCCATTGATGAACCTGAGTTTGTTTGGAATTGTTGCAGGGAAGGCTGTGGTGGCTGCATAGGCATTGAATAAAACTCCTCATATGGCTGCCAATATCCATCGTGTTGAGCCTCCTTGGCTTGATTTTGTGAGCCCTGCGCCAAAGAAATTAGTTCATCAAAAATTTGATTATAATCTATTGACGAACCTGAATTTGGTTGAAATTGTTGCGGGGGAGGCATAGGCTCTGAATATAACTTCTCATATGGTTGCCAATATGCTTCGTGTTGAACTTGTTGAGGTTCTCACCATATAGAATTTGAATGATTGCTCCAATTATTGTCACTCTCCCAACCTTGTTGATAAGCTGGATATCCAAATGTAGGGACACTTTGCATTGAAGTCCTTTCGATGTGCTGCGACAATTGAGAAGTAAGATTCGCTATTTGAGCTTGAATATTAGCAATTGCCATGTCTTGCTTCTCGAGTACCTGAAATCAAAGAAAGAAAACTAAATCAAATATCAAAAGTAAAATAAACAAAACAAAACAAAACAGAACTAAAAACAAAAGACACGAAAAGAAACAAAGGGGAAACAACGGGGGATTAGCAAAGTTGCTAATCCCCGGCAACGGCGCCAAAATTTGATGTGATAAAAGTTAAGCACTCAAATTAAACCCTCTTGTTGTCAATTGTAGTAAGTATGCAAGTAGGGATCGTTCTGGACCGGGGATTATGAGGGATTGCTAATCGACTCTAAACTGACTCAAAGATACAAAAAACAAAGTTAAAAACGTTCAAATAGACTCAAAGGACTCAAAACAAGTTCACAAGACTCAAAATAAGCCAAAAACACTCAAAACTGCCTAAAAACACCAACTAGGGAGTTTCTGACACTAAACACAATTTTCGACGAAAATAAGGTTTGGGCTTGACTCAATGATGTGAATATTAGTTAAGCACACAAATTAACCCTCTTTTTATCGATTGTAGTATTTAATGCAAGTAGGGATCGTTCTAGGCCGGGGATTAGGAGGGCTTGCTAATCTAACACAAACTGACTCGAATAGACAAAAACAACTTAAAAACGTTCAAATAAACTCAAGGGACTCTAAATAGGTTCACAAGACTCAAAACAAGTTAAAAACACTCAAAACTGCTTAAAAACACCAATTGGACAGATTCTAGACTCTAGACACAACCTTGGACGAAATTTAATTAAACTTGACTCAAAACACACAAAAACATAAACTAAGACAGATTATAACTAATTAGACTCAAACAAATGAAGGGGGATTGGTTTTAGATTGATTTTAAGCTAAAACAAACAGAAATACTAAACTAGACAGATTTGCACGAATTAGGGTTTTTAGGATGGATGGTGACTTAGCTAGAGGTTTCCTTATCCACACATGAATTATATGCATAGGAATCAACTTCCAGTTACGTTTTCATTGAATTAAGAATGACAATGCCCCAGATTAACCGTGTCAATCACTAATTAACCCTCAGATTCTCCTAATTTCATTGAATTGGACGGACAACGCATCTACAACCAAATTATTCTCATCAATTTCCCTACATGACATCATAATAGAGACACAATCAGAGATCATTAAGTTCATTGAGAATCATAAGCATTGACGAGGCATTCAAAACTATGACATCATGTTACTCACACCAAGAATTGAACTTAACACGATTGATCCAGCAACCTTTACTACTTTTGAACATAAGTTTGTAACGATTATGTGAAACTCACTTATATCCTAGCAGCAGATTTATGCATGCAAATTAAGTGTGCACCCTCAATCAACAAACACAAATAAGTTTTAATTCAAACAGTTAAGCCAATTGCATTCATAACTCAAGAATCTGTAACTGAAACTTATTAACTCATAACACAAATAAAATCATGGTTTCAAAGTAGCCTCTAGCTAAAAACGAGTTTAGCCTCTCATAATTACAGCAAGAACAAGAGAAATTAAATTAAACATCATAAACATAAGGTAGAAAACACCTAGAACGCCCAGAAATCAGATTGGGTGCAGGCACGCTCCAAGGCTGTTTCTCCTCTCCTTCCTCCTTGCTATGGTGCGGCACAAGTGGCTAAGGGTGGTTATGGATGTGTATGGAATGGCAGGAAGTGTAGGGACTTGCGGCAGGATGTGTGGGGAGTGTTTTGTGCTGTGAGATGGTGTAGAATGAGTGCGGCATATGTATGTATTTATAGGGGAGAGGTAGGCACGGCCAGAGAGGGTTTCCAAGGTAGTTTAGGAGTAGGAAATCTCAAGGAATTAGGGATAAGGGTGCGGCACAATCAGATTGGCCTTCTAGAATGAGGTCTAGGCGCCAGAAATATAGGGAATGTGCAGCACATGCTCTAATTCAGATTAGCACGTTTTTAGGCTTCTAGAACCCCCAAATTTAGGTGATAAGATCAGATATGAACCCCCTTATTTGGCTAAAAATATGGAAAGATAAGATAAGGCAAGGATAAGATAAGATAAGGTGATAAGGTTAGAGATAATGTTCCTTTTTTCTTGCTTTTATCTTATCTTTCTGAACTTGAATTTAATTCTCCACCTTTCTTGGCTGATTCCAAGCCTTCCTTTCTTCAAATTCGTCCATCCTCAAGCCTCCATGTTTGCACCATCCAATCTTGGCCCAAAAATGCTCTAGAATGCCCCAAATTGCTTCTTTTTGCCACTTTGACACTTAGGACCTGAAATTGGACGAAAATAACTTTAAACACTATAATTAACATAGTTTAGCTAGTTTAACAGAATTGAAAACGTTTTTGGGAAGTTGGATGGATGATGGGCTAGCTAGAGGCTTTTTCTCCACACATGACATGTATGCAAACGAATCAATTTCCAGTTACTCTTCCATTGAACCATGAACGACAATGCCCCAGATTAACCGTGACATCACTAATTAACCCTCAGATTTTCCTTGTGTTATTGGATTGGATGACATCATTCGACAACCCAAAGCATTCTTCAAAAGTTCCCTACATGACATCATAATAGAGATACAATCAGAGATCATTAAGTTCTATGAAAATCATAAGCATTGACAAGGCATTCGTAACTATGACATCATGATACTCATGCCAGGAATTTAACTTAACGCGATCGTGACTAGCGACCTTCACTACTTGTGAATATAAGTTTGTAACGATTATGTGAAACTCCCTTATATTCTAGCATCAAATTCAAGCATGCAAACTAAGTGTGCACCCTTAACCCACATACAAGAACAAGTTTTGAATCAAACAGTTAAGCAAATCACATTCACGATCCAAGAAATTATGACTGGAACTTATCAATTCATATTACACACATAAGCATGGCTTTGAAATCATCCCTAGCCAAGAGGGGTTTAGCTCCTCATGTTCACAGCAAAACAAAGACAATTAAATTTAAACATTAAGAACAAATAACGAATTACACCTAGAAACGCTCCAACAATCCAAAGCTTGAATGGTTGGCACGGTCCCAAGCTATTTCTCTCCTTCTCCTTCCTTGCTTGCTGTGGCACAGAGGTGTTTGAGTGGTTTATGGCTGATAGGGTGGTGCGGATTCATGCATGAATTTGATGCTAGAATATAAGGGAGTTTCACCTAATCGTTATGAACTTATATTCATAAGTAGTGAAGGTTGCTAGTCACAATCGCGTTAATTGAATTCCTGGCAAACGTATCATGCATTCATAGTTACGAATGCCTTGTCAATACTTATGATTTTCATGGAACGTAATGATCTCTAACTGTATCTCTTCTATGCATTCATGTAGGGGACCGTTGGAGAATAATTTGGGTTGTCGCATGCATTCATCCAATTCAATGACATAAGGAAAATCTGAGGGTTAATTAGTGCATCAGGGTTAATCTGGGGTGTTGAGGTTCATGGTTTATTGAAAAGCAACTGGAAATCGATTTATGTACAAGTGTGCCATGTGTGGAGAAGGACTCTCTAGCTAGCCCATCAACCATCCAAGTTCCCAAAATCGTTTTCAAATCTGTTTTACTTTACAATCAGTTTGTTTAATTTCAAATTCGTCCAAACCAAAGCCCCCCTTTTACTTTCTTGTTTCAAAGTGTTTAAAATCTATTTTGTTTGTGTTTTTAAGTGTTTTAAGTCAAGCTAAAACCAATTTTCGTCCAAAATTATCCCTAGTGTCTAGAATCTGTCCAATAAGTGTTTTTAAGCAGTTTTGAGTGTTTTTAGCTTGTTTTGAGCCTTGTGAACCTGTTTTGAGTCCCTTGAGTCTATTTAAACTTTTGTAACTTTGTTTTTGTGTTTTTGAGTCAGTTTAGAGTCGATTAGCAATCCCTCCTAATCCCCGGTCCAAAATGATCCCTACTTGTATATTTACTACAATTGACAACAAGAGGGTATAATTTGAGTGCTTAACTTTTCTCACATCAAATACCTCTTACTAGGCAATTCTTGGATAAGGGATACCCTCCAAAGTTAGGCAGAAATGATCTTTAAAATGGAGGTGGCCTAGAAAAGAGAACAGGGTCATTGGATACGATTGGAAAAGCAGCTACAGGAGAAAAATGCAAATTTGGAGAAGCTTCTAGCCAAGAAAAGGGAGGCAAAGCATTCCAAGAGTGGTGAGTGGGACAGTCTGACTGAGCAATTGTGCAACGAAGACAAAAGGGCTAACAAATTGGTTGCAAAGATGACCTGTCTTGAGACAGAATCTGCACAGTCATTAAAAGCCAAGAACGACGCTGAGCGGGCACTCATAGTGGAGCTGAGTTCATGTGATGGTGATCGGGCCATTCTTTTACTAGAACTAGACAAAGCTTGGCAGAAGGCAAACTTTATAGAAGAGTCACATATTAAAGCCTTTCAGCAGGCCATGAATGACAACAAGGAAAAACTAGCAAAGATTCATCATTCGAGGCGGCATCGTCTCTTAAGTACTTTGTGCGATATGACTTGGGCTATGTTGTGGGCCTTGCTAGCCAAGATCATTAAGACAGATGAGATGCTTGTCATAAATTAGCAAAGATACAGAAGGCAGACTTGATGGTTCCTCCTCAGTTGGCAACGAAGGTTGTACAGTTGAAGGTCTCCGAGGATCATCACCTGAGAAAGCTTCCCCTATAGTTCTGGAAGTTCCTTGTGAAGACCCTTCCGTTGTTGAAGAGAGCACGGTACCTGAGGTAGTGGAATATAGTTTAGTCCGTCAATTTTTCCATAGTAAGCTAACTCCAGAGTAGTGGGTACTGAGGCAAAACAAGGATAAGTATATAGGCCCATGACAAAGCTCGGAACCCCCTAAGTAATGTTGAGTCAGATTATAAAAATCCTCCCTGCAATAATTGGAGTACCTCTTTACTCCAACACCAAGCGCTAGTCCCATGAAAAATGTTTTTGCCCCATACTTGCTCTTATGCACTGATCGGACTAAGCATGAAATTCCATTCCTAGAACGTGGCCCAGATTTTCTAAATCTTTTCTCGGACTAGCTTGATTATTGTTTTTTGCATGTTTGTTCATTCACCTTGCCACATTCAAGTCTGAGAATTTTAGGAGATTGCAATGTGCCACTGAGGAGGGCTTTCCTTCCTAGTCTAAATTGCATGTCCGTCCTTGGTGAATCTTAGTCAAAAGTTCGTTAAAGACTTGGTCGCTTGCATATAGGTCAGAAACACCTTTAGAATCCTTTTATCATACACTCTATGTCAGACTTGAGCGTTTCCGATCGGGCTACACCTAGCTGACTTGGCTAAGTCATTTCTAAGTATAGGAGCTCATTTGGAATAAAATTTCTCTTGATCTTGAGGACTTCCTAGTCTGGATGCCATCTTCGAACCTTCTTAAACACATGGTACCATAGAATGTACTTGACATGATACGCTAGTCTTGGATTAAATAATTATACCCAAGATTGGGACTCAGAGCCACTTCTCGGATGATACCTAACTGCCCTTTCAATTATTCTCTCGAATGGCATAGGGCTAGGTTTGAATGTTATAACTCACAACCCTTAGGTTGTATAAACTTTCCGGAGGCCAGATGGTGCATTGAACATTCGGGTCAAAAGATCATGTAATATTCATAGCTGAATAAGAATTAAAACACTGGTGTAGTTCAAAAAAATATGATACAATGTAAAATTGTCATTGGGGATCATCTTTGACGAGTGGCCTGTGGTAAGTCGATATGGAGATGAGTTCTCCAATAACATATCTTTGCCTAGACTACAACGTTGAGCTTATATGTGGTTGCACCCATAGTGGATGGCCTATATATCTTCTCATATCATCAAAGAATCAAACCACTTGTAGTTCATGGAGTTGAATTTTTAGTTGATCAAGCGATTCCTAGGAACTGTCCATCTCAGAGTCGTCGACATTATCTTCTTCCACTCAGACTTGATAGTTTTCCCTCCTTGCGGCACCTTTTGTCCTTTATAGATGCAGTTGATTTTGAGGGTATTTTTCTTCGCGAGACGGATGTCGTCTTCATCGTCTGTGAGCTTATACTTGTAGGACTTGCATTTGTTCTTTTCATTGGTGGGCTATTCTCCTATTGCTTTGCTTCTCACGAACTTCCAGTAATGCCCTTGGTCAAAGAGCTCTTCAATGTGGTCCTTATCGTACGACAGTTTCGAGTGGTAGTGATGTTCATTGATGGAAGGAGCAATGCTTATTTAACTTCTTCTTGGCAGGTGTTCAGAAATGTGCTTCAGCCATTTGGGGAAGGGCTTGACCTCAATGTTATGAAGGATTTTGTTGATGGTAGTGTTTAGGTCCCTATACTGCCTTGGTTTTGGCGAAGCTGGCTTGTCCCTTCGATCTCTCTTATTGTTCTGAGGGGGAAAAAATTATGGTGGAGTGTTACAATCCTCTTTCATCTGCTCGAGCTTCATACCTCGGTCCTGATCCAAAACATTCTTTCTAGTTTTGTCATCCAAGTCGTTTATGTCTGCCATGTCAAAGCCCTTAACTAATGTGGCAAAGTTGAACTTCTTCGTGTTCGGCTTCTAGGAGATGGGCGAGTGGACAAAGAACACTTACTTGAAAGCCATGGTGAAAAACCTGTTGTCCGACCTCTTTACCTCAACTAATTATGCACGAAATCGCTTTAAGTAAGCCCTAAGGGTTTCATCCTAACTATGAGCGGCCAAGCTTTCGAAATAGTTGATTGAGATAGGTAGTAACTACGAGAACCACCTCATGACGGGCCCCTCTACGGTGGAGGGGAACATCTTACACATCCAAACATCATTGTTACTGTATTGCACCATGGCTTTGCCATAGTGTATGGTGTTATAATTGGTGTCTTTTTGTCGCGGTTCATGAGTCGTTGTCTTTGTAGTTCTTTCCAGGACTCAAGATCATTAAAGCTCATGTATCATGGCTTCATCTGAACACTCTTATAGTGTCCAAAGGACCAGGATTGTTTGAAACTGTGTCCCACCTATAACGGTGCTATTGTGAATTTGATCATCGTGAGGCAGGTTCGTACTAAAATCAGCGACGTCTGTTAGGGTCTTAATAGATGTTGGCACTCTGAGCTGGTTGTCTGGGATTATGGTGCTTATGTTGCCATAATTGAAGATGGGAATTTACGTTTGTGGGGTGGTCTTGCTGGCTATCCGGAGCCTTCATTCTTTTCTTCATGTCCACTAAGTTTGCAAGATTTTCCATGCGAAAGGTAGTATAGGCTTGCTGTATCAAGGGTTTGATTACTTATCTTTGGAGTGGTGGTGTCTGGAATAGAACTAGATGTCTGGGGTGGGACTGTCTTAAGTCGCCTTGTTAATGTTGGCATTAACAAAGGTTTCTTTTGTGTTCATGTTTGCAGTAAAGTGATCTAGTCAAAAGGAATATGAGTTCACTCTTAATGAAAGCACGAATTACTGAGGAGCTGTACCAGTCAAAGGCATCCCGATGGCCAAGGTAGTAAGAAATTTAAAACTTACGAAATGGGCAAGAGAATAAGTGAGCGATAATTGCTACCCGAGTGAACCCTAGAAAGATGTATTTATGCCAGTTGAAGAAAAACGTTTTTTGAATAATATAATCCTTATTAAACTAGGAGAATCCCATATATGAAGATTTTTAATTTGTGCTTTTTGTAATTGTTGAAATTCCTTACGAGTGCAAAAAATAAGGATAGTATAGCGGCACAAGTAAGGGTGTCGAACCACAGGGACTGAGAAACAACTTAGTAAAACCTTTGACTCTTACAAATTAGCATTAGTTAAAGACTCCTATGACTTAAAATGGGGGGTTTAAGTAGTTTTAGAAAAGAAATAAAGACAAAAAGAAAAGGAAAAGATTAGAACTATCGAAAACTAAACCTAAGACGTGAAATAGGTTAAAAACGTTTTTAAGACATAAATCTGACTTCAAATGAACAAAGACCTTCCCCTAAACATTCATGAACCAGTGATATGATCTTTTAACTTATCCCTTTCAAATGCACAACTAAGATGTTCACATATCTAGCATGGCATATAACTAAATTGCATGAATCCTCTCTTACTTTGCATTTTAGATGCATGGCATATACATAAAACTTATATTTGTAGGTGCAACCTAGCATGGCATATACTCATATTTAGCACCTAGAAACTCATTAAGAACGAAGAGGATTATGAACATCACATGAACCCTAGAACATGGCATTTATCCTAGATTTTCATGGAGTCAATTTACATGATTAGTTCTGAACCTAACAACATGTTGTTAATGAATGAAAGAAGATATGGCAGACATCATTATCATTCTCAATAGAAAGCAAACATAAACAAGGTAGCTAAGCTTGAAAATATGTGCTTCAAATGATAGAAACATAAACCTGATTCTAGCTTGCAAGTGAAATTGATAAACTAAAATTGCATCATAACATTAATTCAATCATGTCTAGGGCTTCAAAACAGCCCTAAGTATTCATAAAAACAAAATACATAAAAAGTCAGGAAGCTAGAACCTAGAAAACAGCTCAAGGCTAAAGACTCTTGCTCTCTCCAAATTCTCCCCCTTCTGTTGTGTATTTGTCTCCTATTAAAAGGTTTAGGACTTATCTAACATCTGACACATTTACATCCTTGAATTGACTCTCATTTATAGCTCATTACAACCAGCTTTTAGTATTGGACTGAAAACTAGTTGTTATAAGAATTTCTAACTGAACAGCTCCTCTTTATTCTGTCATAATTTCTTGTCGAAACCTCCAAATCACAATCTGTAAAGACCATCAAAAAGAAGACTCCCGGGGATTTCTAAGCATATATGGCCCATTTTCTAATTCGTTATGAGCACTTCGGGGAAAAGCTCGCAATTTGGCTGTTCTGCAAGGGTCTTTTCTGGCGGATTTTAGGCCACTTGTTACAATATTCAAAATAAGATGATTTCTTCAAGCCCTCCCTTTCATCCTGAAGTACAATATAAACAACAAAATATCTTGTGATACATAAAGATTTTAAGTCAAAAACCTAAGTAAAAGAGGGCATATAAATATAACTTTATGCACTCAACAGTAATATCCCTATATAAATGGATCAGTTTGTAATGGTGTTATACACCAATTCTCATGCATCTATATGTGAGTGTATGAGGGATACCCAAGGCCATAGATAAGAGAGAAAAATAGTGAGCTAATTTAGAGAGAGATATACACTAAGTTGAGAATTATCTTTGTACTCATGTTATTTCAGTTAATGAAATAAACTAGTATTGTTCACCTGAGTATGTAGGCACACTTTTGAACCTCATAAATATTGTGCCTTATTTACTTAAAATACCACTACACATGTCTTCTATTCTACTACAATTCAGTATAATAAAAGAACTACTAAGCATTTACACCATGTAACTCTAGACATAGATGAATAACTTCTATAGTTAAAGACATTCAAATTGAAAAGATGAAAAACAATAAAAATGTATAATTATAGAAGATTAAAGGATACCACATAGGAAAATTCCTATATAAATAAGGAAACTTTAATGAAAAGTCCTTGACAAAACTAAAATTAACCAAAAACTTTTAATTTTTGTTGTTATAATTATAACACACGTGTGATTGAGTAAATTCTAAGTATAGATTATGTATGAATCCTACGAGATATGGAAGACCTTTCCTATTAATGCTTGTAATACTTGAAGAGCAAATTTATCTCCCATATTAGTATAAATAAAGATACACGGCTTGAGGAATATCATCACATAATTCATCAAGCCATTTTTCTTCCCGTCTTCTCTATGTCGATTTTCTTCTCATTCCTCTCTCTAAATTTATGCCACAACACGTTATCAACGCATTCTTGACGTTGCAGTAAAAAAAGTTTGTCCATCTTAAATCAGGAGAGTACTACGTTTCAATAATTCTTATTATGATTCAATTTTCTCATTGCTATCTCATGTCAAATGTGGCACAATGCAGTAAAGATAGAAATTCAATATTGGTCAAGGAACTTGTACAAAATCATTCACAACAACCAATCCAAGTACCTTCTAAAACACGGTCTAAGTTGCCGATAGTTTGTTGGCCATTATTTCATGAAACAGTCACCATGATTCAATTTTCTCCTTGCTATTCTATGTTAAACATGATACAATGTAGTGAAGATGGAAATCTGACATTGGTAGAGGAACTTATACAAAATCGTTCACAATATTCATCAAGCAATTCAAGTACCTTCTAAATCACGGTCTAAGTTGTCAATAGTTTATTGGCTATTATTTCATGAAACATTCACCATGATGCATGAACCCTAATTTTTTGCTATCGAATTTTAGATTTCACTTAAATTATTGTTTGCAACTATATATTATTATCATTATATTATAATTGTTGTGAATTGAATATATGTGAAAAAGAGAAGAAAAAGATAGGATTTTTTTTTTTTACAAAACCCTAGTTGCGTACTGCCTGAAGCCCCCGAGCTGCATCACGTTACTAAGCTGAATCGAGCCTAGTCATACGTCCAAAACCCTCCCAAATTGAAACAAAAACGTTTTGCATCATCTCCTTCCTTTAGGTTTGGCCGCTGCACACCATCTCGCCTGCAGTCATGCTCAACTATCCCCACACCAATTTTTGGTGAGAATCACCATTATCGCCGACTTGAAGTCGTCCAACGATGACTAATTAGTCAACCGTGATGACTGAACAGGTGATTGTCCTTCAATCTCGAGGTACTTGATGTGAAAATTACTTAAACACACAAATTAAACCCTATTGATGACAATTGTAGTATAGATGTAAATAGGGATCGTTCTAGGCCGGGGATTAACTAGGGCTGCTAATCAACACAAATTAGACTTAAAAACACAAAAACAAACTTTAAAGACTTAAAATAGCAACAAACAATCAAAAAGACTCAATTTAAGACCCAAGAGGTGATTTTGACGAAAAAAAACTCAAACTTGACTCAAAATACTAAAAGAAAACATATTTGGAGTCAACTAACAGGATTAAATGAAAGGGGGATTGGTTTGGACGAAATTAAATTAAAACAACCAGATTAAAGACTCTAAACAAAGGTAAAACGAATTTGGGTGATTTAAATGGATGATGGACTAGCTAGGGAACCCTTCTCCACACATGATACATATGCAACACAAATCAACTTCCAGTTATTATCTTTCTAAATTATGAATGACAACGTCCCAGATTAACCGTGAATTGCACTAATTATAATTAACCTTCAGATTTTCCTAAGTTCATTGAATTAGATAGAATACGTATCCAACCAAATTATCCTTATTGATGACAGCATACTCAAAGGTCATTAAGTTCGTTGAAAACCATAAACATTGACGAGGAAAACATGACAGCATATACGTTTCCTAGAATTTAACTTAACACGATTGTGACTAGCAACCTTTACTACTCATGAATACAAGTTCATTTTATGCAATTCCCTTATATTCTAGCATCAAATTCATGCATGCAAACTAAGTTGGCCACCTTAACCCACATACAAGAATAAGTTTTGAATCAAACAGTTAAGCAAATTACATTCATAACTTATGAAATAATAACTGGATAATCAATTCATGTCACATGTATAATCATGGCTTTGAAATCGCCCCTAGCTAAAACGAGTTTAGCCTCTCATATTCACAATTACACACAAGCAAATTGAATTAAACATTGAAGTATAAGGATAGAAAACACCTAGAATAGAGCTCCACTAGGTACAGCAAGGTCCTTCTTCTCCTTGGTATTTGCGGCACAAGAGGCTTTGTGAGTGAATGAGTGTGGATGAATGTCTGAATGTAGAGTGAAATATGAGAGAGGTCGTGTGGGGTGGTGTCTGAATGAGAGAAATCTGAGATGGTGGTTAATGAAAAGGGTGCGGCACATATGTATTTATAGGCAGATTTTGTAATCCAAAGTAAAGGCTGAATAGGAATGAGAATGGTTTCAGAATTAGGACTTCAAAACCACAAAGGAAAGGGACATTCTAAAACACAATCCAAAGAGGAAAAGGACATGTTTTTCAGCAGGTTTTTAAAGCATCTAGAAGAGGTACATGCGGCTGGGAATTAGGAGAAGAGATAGGGCTTCTAGATGATGTCTAGGCGCCACCTTTGTAGTGATGTGAAAATTACTTAGCACACAAATTAAACCCTCTTTTTATCGATTGTAGTATTTAATGTAAGTAGGGATCGTTCTTGGCCGGGGATTAGGAGGGCTTGCTAATCTAACACAAACTGACTTAAATAGACAAAAACAACTTAAAAACGTTCAAATAGACTCAAGGGAATCTAAATAGGTTCACAAGACTCAAAACAAGTTAAAAACACTCAAAACTGCTTAAAAACACCAATTGGACAGATTCTAGACTCTAGACATAACCTTGGACGAAATTTGAATTAAACTTGACTCAAAACACACAAAAACATAAACTAAGACAGATTATAACTAATTAGACTCAAACAAGTGAAGGGGGATTGGTTTTAGATTGATTTTAAGCTAAAACAAACAGAAATACTAAACTAGACAGATTTGCACGAATTAGGGTTTTTAGGATGGATGGTGACTTAGCTAGAGGTTTCCTTATCCACACATGAATTATATGCATATGAATCAACTTCCAGTTACGTTTTCATTGAATTACGAATGACAATGCCCCAGATTAACCGTGTCAATCACTAATTAACCCTCAGATTCTCCTAATTTCATTGAATTGGACGGACAACTCATCTACAACCAAATTATTCTCATCAATTTCCCTACATGACATCATAATAGAGACATAATCAGAGATCATTAAGTTCATTGAGAATCATAAGCATTGACGAGGCATTCATAACTATGACATCATGTTACTCACACCAAGAATTGAACTTAACACGATTGATCCAGCAACCTTTACTACTTGTGAACATAAGTTTGTAACGATTATGTGAAACTCACTTATATCCTAGCATCAAATTCATGCATGCAAATTAAGTGTCGACCCTTAACCAACAAACACAAATAAGTTCTAATTCAAACAGTTAAGCCAATTGCATTCATAACTCAAGAATCTGTAACTGAAACTTATTAACTCATAACGCACATAAAATCATGGTTTCAAAGTAGCCTCTAGCTAAAAACAAGTTTAGCCTCTCATAATTACAGCAAGAACAAGATAAATTATATTAAACATCATAAACATAAGGTAGAAAACACCTAGAACGCCAGAAATCAGATTGGGTGCAGGCACGCTCCAAGGCTGTTTCTCCTCTCCTTCCTCCTTGCTAGGCTGTGGCACAAGTGGCTGGTGGTGTGTATGGATGTATGAAGGTGGTGTGGATAGATGGTGGATGCGGCAAGGGGTGTAAAGATGGATGGAAGGCTGAAAGTTATGGGACTTGCGGCAGGAATATGTAGGAGTGAATTTGGGGCTGTGAATGGTGTTGAATGAGTGTGGCAAGCATATGTATTTATAGGAGAACATTAAGACACGGCTGGGAGGGTTTCCAAGGTAGTTTAGGAGTAGGAAATCTCAAGGAATCAGAGGATAAGGGTGCGGCAAGGCTGAGGACTTCTAGAACATGGTCTAGGCGCCAGAAATATAGGGAATGTGAAGCACATGTTTTAATTCAGGTTTTAGCACGTTTTTAGGCTTCTAGAATCCCTAATTTTAGGAGATAAGAATCAGATATTAACCCCCTTATTTGGCTAAAAGTATGGAAAGATAAGATAAGGCAAGGATAAGATAGGATAAGGTGATAAGGTTGGAGATAATGTTCCTTATTTCTTGCTTCTATCTTATCTTTCTGAACTTGATTTTAATTCTCCACCTTTCTTGGCTGATTCCAAGCATTCCTTTCTTCAAATTCGTCCATCCTCAAGCCTCCATGTTTGCACTATCCAATCTTGGCCCAAAAATGCTCTAGAATGCTCCAAATTGCTTCTTTTTGTCACTTTGACACTTAGGACCTGAAATTGGACGAAAATAACTTTAAACACTATAATTAACATAGTTTAGCTAACTAAATGCAAGAAAACAAGCTAACTAAGTCGCATAAATATGCTCCTATCAAATTCCCCCACACTTAGCTTTTGCTAGTCCTCGAGCAAAACGAAACAAACAAAACACAATCTAAACCTTCCAACGTTTGCCTTAGGGATTTCCAACGCACATGACATATTAAAGATCATCACAACCATATATTTTAGTCATCCCCACCCTCGAGCACATACTTAATCACGGTCACCATTCACTAGCTCGCATTTAACCATTTAAAACAATGTTTTGAACGTAGTAACATGCCTTAGAGAATTCACTCAATTCCTTACGGTTTACACTCTTATTTTCACTCAGATTTTCTAACTACACACCCTACACTAGGTATATGTGAGAAGATTGATGTAAATATGAAAACGAACACTCACATATGCTTATAGCAAAGAAAGCGATTTCTGGAGTTATAAAGCATGTATAGATATGATCTCATGAATGGAATGCTACTACTTAGACGCGAGAACCAGGGATACCATATGCTCATACCAATTCCAAACTCCACATTATTGATCACACAACACCCAAGATTGAAGTTAAGGATTTTAACGGGGCTAGGGTAATTGGCTAACAAAGAAAAGTAAGGAAAACAAACGTTCTTAAAGCAATAGCAAGCAAAGCATTGAATATGACACTTAGAACTCCCTTTTGAATGCAGCCACAAACTTTGACACACTAGGGGAAGAATCCTACATATTTAGGGCCGAATTCAACTTTTTTGGACCCTTTCTTCAACAATCAACACTTGTGAGCTTATTCTCACTTATTTTGAGCACTTTTCACTCTTTTTCACATACTTTTCTTTTTCTCACGAATTTTTTTTTTTTTTTTTTTTTTTTTTTTTTTTTTTTTAACATATACTTTGTAACCCTTCCCCCACACTTATTTTGCTGCCCGATAACGAACCAAGGGAATTCACTTTAGGTCATGCTTCACTACGCCTTAAGAACAAGGGTAAGGATGGTCCTAATCTAGGCTAGGTAGGGAACATGTGGGTAAACAAAGAAAATGGCTAAACAAGGCTCAACGGGGTTAATCCTACAAAACATAATGCACAGGGGTGAGGCTTTTTGGCTCTTGGTTCACTACACAACTTCATCTTGTTTATGTGTTATGCAATTCAATCTCATGCTTTGAATGAAACGGATATGAGTTCTAGTATTTGGAACTATATGATGAAACGCCTTCTAAGTAATAACCAAGCAAAGAATAATGAGATCATGCAACGACTTTAGAAAACAATAAATGCACAGATTATTAACTCTCCAAATAACGTTTTAGGCTCAAGTCTCTCAGGGTTGTAGCGTTAGTTTGAGTTTCTTCCTTCAAGCATGTTACGAAAACTGATTTTTTTCCTTTTTGATTAGACATGAATTCATGAATTATAACCACAATCAAGCATAAACCAAAGAGTAAATCAGACTTCCATCCATGTTTACAACTCTCTTTCATAGTCATGCAATTAAAAACCAAATCCTCATCATTGTGTTGGAAGGTACCCTAAGACACAAACAAACACACAAAAACAACTCTTTTTGGTTTTTTCAAAACAATTTTTCAAATTTTTATCAAATTTTCGGATTTTTATGTCAAAACACACTAGAATGCTTCAAAACACACTAAAAACACATAAAAACAGTGAAAACAACATTGTAAGTGATAGGTGAATAAAATCCCACGAATTTTGCATAAAAACACTTTGTTTACCCCCCCACACTTAAACCAAACATTGTCCTCAATGTTTCAAATAGAACACACATAAAACACACAGCAAGCAACAACTAACTAATCATGACACTAATATGGCAAAGTAAATGCAATAAGGAGTAGAGTTAGGAACGCAAATCTGGGTTTGAGCCAGTTGTTCCTAGGTCTTCTTTATTTGAATGCATGGGTTGCCTCCCAAGAAGCGCTTGCTTTAACGTCTTGCAGCCGGACGGTTCCTCGGTTCAAGCTTCATTGGTGCCCACGGCATGGAAGGGAATGGCCTTCATGACAGCAAGAACAAGATAAATTATATTAAACATCATAAACATAAGGTAGAAAACACCTAGAACGCCAGAAATCAGATTGGGTGCAGGCACGCTCCAAGGCTGTTTCTCCTCTCCTTCCTCCTTGCTAGGCTGCGGCACAAGTGGCTGGTGGTGTGTATGGATGTATGAAGGTGGTGTGGATAGATGGTGGATGCGGCAAGGGGTGTAAAGATGGATGGAAGGCTGAAAGTTAAGGGACTTGCGGCAGGAATATGTAGGAGTGAATTTGGGGCTGTGAATGGTGTTGAATGAGTGTGGCAAGCATATGTATTTATAGGAGAACATTAAGGCACGGCTGGGAGGGTTTCCAAGGTAGTTTAGGAGTAGGAAATCTCAAGGAATCAGAGGATAAGGGTGCGGCAAGGCTGAGGACTTCTAGAACATGGTCTAGGCGCCAGAAATATAGGGAATGTGAAGCACATGTTTTAATTCAGGTTTTAGCACGTTTTTAGGCTTCTAGAATCCCTAATTTTAGGAGATAAGAATCAGATATTAACCCCCTTATTTGGCTAAAAGTATGGAAAGATAAGATAAGGCAAGGATAAGATAGGATAAGGTGATAAGGTTGGAGATAATGTTCCTTATTTCTTGCTTCTATCTTATCTTTCTGAACTTGATTTTAATTCTCCACCTTTCTTGGCTGATTCCAAGCATTCCTTTCTTCAAATTCGTCCATCCTCAAGCCTCCATGTTTGCACTATCCAATCTTGGCCCAAAAATGCTCTAGAATGCTCCAAATTGCTTCTTTTTGTCACTTTGACACTTAGGACCTGAAATTGGACGAAAATAACTTTAAACACTATAATTAACATAGTTTAGCTAACTAAATGCAAGAAAACAAGCTAACTAAGTCGCATAAATATGCTCCTATCATGTAGGAGAAGGGTGTGGCAGATTTGTAGGAGAGTTTTAAGGGTTTGTTGCATGTTTTTAGGCTTCTAGAACCCCCAATTTTAGGTGATAAAATCTGATAAGAACCCGCCCCCCCCCCCCCTTTTTGGCTAAAAACATGGAAAGATAAGGTGAGGATGAGATAAGGTAGTTTTGGATAAGATAAGATAAGGTTTTGGATAATGTTTGAGATAATGCTCCATATTTCTTGCTCTTCTCTTATCTTCTAGAACTTGGACTTGTTTCTTCCTTCTTCCTAGCTGATTCCTTGTCTTTAAATCTCCAAATTCGTCCATCCTTCTTGCTTGAATCATAAGCTATCCATCCTTGGTCCAAAATAGCTCCAAAACACTCTAAATTGGCTCTTTTTGCACACTTTGTCATTAGGCCCTGAAATTGCACGAAAATGGCTTAAAACACTATAATTAACATAATTAAGCTAAGTAAATGCAAGAAAACAAGCTAACTAAGTCGCATAAATATGCTCCTATCAGTACTTTGAAAGTTTCCAAACAAAATCTCATCATTTCGACAACCATCGCGGAGACCAACAATCACCAGGTTGTTTACCACCACGCCTGCACCTTCAGATGCAAACCTAGATATAACCGTGATGATGACATTCAGTCTTCTTCTTTGGCAAACTCTAGTGTTACAACCCGTACCTTGAAATATTTTATTTTATTCTCGAGACATGTGAAATGACTATTTTTCTCCTGAGTGGGTGTCTTAATTAATTTATCGAGCCTCGACTTGAGAACTATATCCTCGTACTTTCTTAAGTTTCATAACCTTATGATGTGAAAATTAACTTGACACTCAAATTAAACCCTCTTTTGACAATTGTAGTAAAGTATGTAAGTAGGGATCGTTCTAGACCGGGGATTAGGAGGGATTGCTAAACACTTGAAAACTGACTTAAAAACGTAAAAACAAAGTTTAAAACACTAAATTAGACTCAAAGAATGCAAGACTAAACTTTAAAACACTTAAACAAAGCAAAAGACTCAAAACAGCAACCAAAAGACTCAAAACTGCCTTAAAAACACTTTCTGGGCAGTTTTGGACACAAGCACCAAATTGGACGAATTTGGGTTTTAACTTGAATCAAAACACTTAAAAACACAAATCAAAACAGATTCTAACTAATTTAACACTTCAAAATAAAGGGGGATTTGGTTTTGACGAAATTGAAAACAAGACACAAACTTTGTAATTAAAACAGATTGTAAAAACGATTTTGGATGAAACTTATGGATGGAAGGCTAGCTAGGGAGTTCTTCTCCACACATGACACACTTGCATACAAACCAATTTTCAGTTGTTCTTTTGATAAGTTATGAAACTCAACACCCCAAGTTAATTAGGTTCGCTTAAATTAACCTTCAAGTTCTCCTTAAGTTAATGAATTGGATGGGAATGCGCATACAACAATTCAAAGCATTCTTCAAAAGTTCCTTACGTGAAAAGCACAACAAAGATACAATCAAAGATCATTAAGCAACATGAGAACTATAAGTGTTGACGAGGCCTTCGTTACTATGATGAGCATGAAACTAATGCCAAGAATTCATTTAACGCGATCGTTTATAAGCGACCTTCACTACTTGTGAAATATAAGGTTGTAACTATTAGGTGAAACTCCCTTATACTCTAGCATCATATTCATGCATGAAAACTAAGCGTGCACTCTCAATCAACATACACAAATAAGTTATCCATCAAGCAGTTAAACGAATTGAACTCATAACTTATGAAATCACAACCAAAGGTAATCAATTCATATTGCAAGTACGTACATGGTTTCGAATCACCCCCTAACTAAGGGGGGTTTAGTTCCTCATACTCACAACACAAAGAATATAAAGTTTAGACATTGAAAACAAAAGAAAGAAAACACCTAAACGCTCCAGCGATTCAAAGTGAACAGCAAGCACGTCCAAGAACTCTCCTTCCCTTCCTTGATTGCGGCACAAAGTTTGATGATGGAATTTGGGGGTTATGGATGGTGTAGGATGCTAGAATTGTGTTTAGGATGGATGTAGGGTGCGGCAAGGATGGTTTTTGGTCAGAAACTATGGTGTTTTGTGAAGGATGGTGGCTGCAGAGAATGGGTGAAGTTTTCTGGCGTGAATGGTAGTGAATGGATAGTGAATGGGTCCTTTGTGGCTGCAACAAGGGGGTTTATTTAAAGGAAATCAGGAATTAAAACCCTAGGTTGATTTAGGTAATCAGAAATTAAGTCAAAAGCTTCTAGAAATAGGAAACAAAATCAGAAAACTAAAGGAAATTGGCTAAGAATTTCGGCAAGGCATTAAAACAAATTAGGAATGTGTTTTAATGCAAGGAAACAGGAAAGAATCACTCTCCCTTGCACGGCAAGGAAGAGGAAAGGGGAAGGAGGGTGCGGCACATGTGTTTAGGTGGTCTAGGGCCTTTGTTTTGTGTCCTAAAATGCATATAAGGCTTTCAAAGTTGCTGAAATTTAGAGACATTTAGGTTTAGGAAAGGTCAACCAAAATAGGAAACTTAGGCTTAACTTTCCTATTCCAAGTAGGAATCCTTGTGCAATTAGGAATCCTTGTCCTTCTAGGAATCCTCATTTGAGTAGGAATCCTCTTTCTTCTAGGAGTCCATCTTCAATTAGGAATCCTTCGTCGATTAGGAATCCTTCGTTGATTAGGAATCCTTCGTTGATTAGGAATCCTAACCTCTTCAAGTCTTCAATTTCGTCCATTCCTTTTGCTCCAAGCATGTGAGATTCATTCCAAGCCCAACTTTGCTCCAAAAGGCTCCAAAATGCACCTTTTTGCTTACTTTGTCCTTAGAACCTGAAAACAGCACGAAAATGGCTTAAAAGACTAGAATAACTAAGAAAACACAACGTAAGTGCACAAGAACAAGCAAACTAAGTCGCATAAATATGCTCCTATCAAATTCCCCCACACTTAGCTTTTGCTAGTCCTCGAGCAAAACAGAAGAACAAAACGAAACAAAGTAAACCAAACACCTTCTAAACCTTCCAACATTTGCCTCAGGGATTTCCAACGCACATGACATGTCAACGATCATCATTCCCACAGATTTTAGTCATCTTTACACTTAAGCGCATACTTAATCATAGTCACCACTTACTAGTTCACCTTTAACCAATTAAAACAATGTTTTGAATGTAGTAACATGCCTTAGAGAATTCACTCAATTCCTTACAAGATACTCTCTATTTTCACTCAGAATTTCTGACTACACACCCTACACTAAGTATATGTGAGAAGATTGATGTAAACATGAAAACGAATACTCACATATGTTTATAGCAAAGAAAGCATTTTCTGGAGTTATTAGGCATGTATAGATATGATCTCATGAATGGAATGCTACTACTTAGATGCGAGAACCAGTGACACCATATGCTCATACCAAGTCCAAACTCCACAAATTGAAATGCACAACACTCAAGATTGAAGTCAAGGGTTGTAACGGGGCTAGGGTATTGGTTAACAAAGAAAGGCAAGGATAAACAAACGTTCTTTAAGCAATAGTAAGCAAAGTAATGAAATTTGACGCTTGGAATTCAATTTAGAGTGCATAAATCAACTTTTAAACACAAGGGAAGATTCATTCAACATTTAGGGCCTAATTCAACTTTTTGGACCCTTTCTTCAACAATCAACACTTTGGAACTCTTTTTCTCATATTTTTCAACTCTTTTTCATTCTTTTCACAACTTTTCTCTTCTCTTTTCTTTTTCATACGAAATTTCTTCTTTTCTTTTCTCTCTACCCGTGCACTTTGGCACACACACACAAATTCTTTCCCCCACACTTGTTTTCTGCACACAACTACTCAAAAGGAATTCCTCTAAGTCATGCTTTACTATGCTTCAAGAACAAGGGATTGGATGGTCCTATTCTAGGCTAGGTGAGGATGATGCGGGTTAAGAAAGAAAATAGGCTAAACAAGGCTCAACAGGGTTAAACCTAAACAAAACATATGATTGAAGGGATTCGGCTATTTGGCTTTGGTGGCACTAAACAACTTCATCTTGAATATGTGTTATGCAAATCAATAGCATGCTTTGAATGGAACGGGCATGAGTTCTAGCATTTGGAACTAAATGATGAAACGCCTTCTAAGTAGTAACCAAGCAAAGAATAATGAGATCATGCAACGACTTTAGAACACAACAATGCACAGATTATAAACTCTCCAAAGAACGTTTTAGGCTCAAGTCTCTCAGGGTTGTAGCGTTAAGTTGAGTTCTTTCCTTCAAGCATGTTACAAAAACTGATTTTTTTCTTTATGATTACATGTGAATTCATAAGCTACAACGACAACCAAGCATAAACCAGAGGTAAATCAAACTTCCATCCATGTTTACAACTCTCATTAACAGTCATGCAATTAAAAACCAAATCCTCATCATTGTGTTGGAAGGTACCCTAAGACACAAACAAACACACACAAACAACTCTTTTTGGCTTTTTCAAGACAATTTTTCAAATTTTTATGAAATTTTCGGATTTTTACTTCAACATGCATAAAAACAGCTCAAAACACACTAAAAACACTAAAAACAATGAGAAACAACATTGCAAGTGATAGGTGAATAAAACCCACGAAAATCATGCAAAAACAGATTGTTTACCCCCCCACACTTAAATCAAACATTGTCCTCAATGTTTCAAACATAAACTCACATAAAAAAAACAATCAAATAACCAACAAAGAAACATAGATAAATAAGGCAGCAAGGAAAAGGGTGAAAGAAAGCAAATCTGGATGTAGAGCCGATTCTAGGTGTCTTTATTGGCATGGGTTGCCTCCCACGAAGCGCTTGCTTTAACGTCTTGCAGCCGGACGATGCTTCCATTCAAACTCCATTGGTGCCCATGGCAAGGAGTGGTGCTGCCTCCAACACATTTTCTTCAACTTCCTCATATAACGGATCAACGAAAGGAAGGGGGTATTGAGCTTTGGTGATTGGGGCGTTGTGCATCCTAAAGTTCATGAGAATGCTTGCACCATCGGGAATCTGATAAGGGAACTGCACCAAAGAAGGGAACCACCTCTTAATTTTAAAGGGAATTTGATTTGGATTAGATGGCTTACCTTTACGATGTGACGAAGTGGCAGCACTGTCAACTTTATTCCCCATGGCTCCCACGGCCAGTTTGGGCATTTTGAGGGCAGTGGCCGCATGGTCATTGTGCTTCACTCCCACCCCCTCGTCATTAAGGGTTCTTGATGCATCCTTGGTGCTTGGTGCTAAACCTTCCTGCCCTTTAGTTTTTATCTTATCAATAACAAAGCAAGAGTGAATAGCATTAGAAGTCTCAACAGGTTTAGAAACATTAAACTTAATCTTATCGTTACCAAACTTCATAGATAACGTCCCCTTGGCCACATCAATCTTTGTTTGGGCGGTTTTCATGAAAGGTCTCCCAAGTAGAAGCGGCATTGGGGAAGAATAGGCCGCATCTTCCATCTCTAGCACATAGAAATCGGCCGGAAAGATTAAGTGGTCAACCTGCACAAGAACATCTTCCACCACTCCCTTTGGATAGGCGTTAGAACGATCGGCCAATTGTATAATCACACCATCATTTTTCAATTCGCCCAAATTCATAGATGCATAAATAGAATATGGCATGACATTTATAGATGCACCTAAGTCAAGCATGGCATGTTCAAAGCGAGTATTTCCAATCACACAAGGAATCGTAAAGCTTCCGGGGTCTTTGCATTTAGTGGGTAACTTACGTTGCAAAACAGCAGACACATTTTCACTTACCTTCACTACCTCTTTGTTTGACATTCTCCTTTTGGTAGTGCACAGCTCCTTGAGGAATTTGGCATACTTTGGCACTTGTTTGATTGCCTCAAGAAGCGGGATGTTCACTTGCACCTTCCGGAACGTTTCAAGAGTGTCCTTCTCGCTCTCATCTTTTTTCAATTGCATGAACCTGCTAGGAAAAGGTACATTGGGCAGATTAGGCCTTGAATTAAGTGAATTAGACACTAAATTACCTTGTTTGGCTGAATTGGGCTGAATGGGTGCTTGCGGCAAGGGTTGCTTCACCCTTGCCGTGGGTGTGCCTTGTGCATCCTCAGAATGCAGCTCCTCTTCATCCACTTTCTGGGCAGATTTGGGAGTTTGGGACTCATTCCCAACTTCTTTTCCACTACGCAAGGTGATGACTTTAGCAGTTTCGAATCCTCCCTTCGGATTTGGAATGGTTGAACTAGGGAGTTGGCCTTGGTCTCGAAACTTCCCTACAAAATCTGCAATCTGCCCAATTTGTTTCTCCAAGTGATCCACCCTTTTGTTTTGGGTTTGCATGGCTTGGGTGTGATCTTCTTGCCCCTGAGATAACTTGGTTAGTATTTTAAGAAGTGCATCATTGTCTAGGGACGTACCTGAAGCATTTGGGGCAGATTGGGGTTGGACTTGAGGATAGGGCCGTGTGAACCCAGGGGGGTTTTGCCGAAATCCCCCTTGTTGTTGGGATTGTTGGGGCTCCCTCCACTTGAAGTTTGGATGGTCTCTCCAACCTGGATTATACGTATTAGAGTATGGATCGTTCCTTGGTTGGTTTTGGCCTTGAAATCCAATTGCATTGGCGCTCTCCCATCCACCATTCTCAATCAATTGTGGGCACTTTTCAGAAGCATGTCCTTGGATAGAACACACACCACACACACTTGGTCCTTGCACCCTCATTCCTTCGGCCATCTGAGACACAATGGAAGTAAGATTAGCTAATTGTGAGTGAATGTCGGATGTGGAACTTACCTCATGCACTTGCTGCCGTGGGGTGCCTCTTTGCCCAACACCTTCATATTGTTGAGCGTTCAACGCTCGGTTAGCAATCAAGATCTTGGCAGCCGTGGGTGTCTTGTCCACCAAAGCTCCACCCGCTGAGGCATCTAGCATTTGGCGTTCAATTGGTAGAAGCCCCTCGTAGAAATATTGAAGAAGAAGCTCTTCCTTCATTTGGTGCTGTGGACATGAAGCAACAAGTGATTTAAAACGTTCATAATAAGTAGGAAAAGATTCACCTTCATCTTGCTGAATTCCACTAATCCTTTTGCGTAAAAGAATGACTCGAGAAGTTGGGAAGAACTTCTCCAAAAACGCCCTTTTCATGCTCTCCCAAGATGTAACAGTTCCGGGAGCTAATTCAAACAACCAATCTTTGGCTTTGTCCATTAAAGAGAATGGAAAAGCCTTCATCTTCAATATGCTGCCATCCACATTCACAGGGGTCATGCTCGAGCAAACTACTTCAAATTCCTTCAAATGCTTGTTCGGGTCTTCCATGGACAGCCCATGGTACTTTGGAATGTGATGCAACAAGCTTGATTTTAACTCGAATTCCTCGGTCTTCCCTTCTGCAGCCGTGGGGTATTGAATGCATAAAGGCATGGCATTGCCTACTCCCGAGGTAGAAAGCTCTTTGATGGTTCGATTGTCCGCTGCCATGGCTGGAACTTCCTCCAAAATTTGTGCCGTGGGTACTAACTCCTCCTCTTCTCCTTGCTCTTCAAGCTCAGGTTCAGGGCTAGGAGGATTTGATGCTTGCTGACTCCTCCTCCTTCTCAAAGTCCTCTCAAAATCGTCGTCAAAGTCAAGGATATGCTCACGAATCTGTTGAGAACTCCGAGTCATACACTAGTACCTGAAAAACAAAGAAAAAAAATAAACTAGAATCAGTAACTAACTAAAACAAACTGAAATAAAAGATCCAAGGGATTAGCAAAGTTGCTAATCCCCGGCAACGGTGCCAAAAATTTGATGTGAAAATTAACTTGACACTCAAATTAAACCCTCTTTTGACAATTGTAGTAAAGTATGTAAGTAGGGATCGTTCTAGACCGGGGATTAGGAGGGATTGCTAAACACTTGAAAACTGACTTAAAAACGTAAAAACAAAGTTTAAAACACTAAATTAGACTCAAAGAATGCAAGACTAAACTTTAAAACACTTAAACAAAGCAAAAGACTCAAAACAGCAACCAAAAGACTCAAAACTGCCTTAAAAACACTTTCTGGGCAGTTTTGGACACAAGCACCAAATTGGACGAATTTGGGTTTTAACTTGAATCAAAACACTTAAAAACACAAATCAAAACAGATTCTAACTAATTTAACACTTCAAAATAAAGGGGGATTTGGTTTTGACGAAATTGAAAACAAGACACAAACTTTGTAATTAAAACAGATTGTAAAAACGATTTTGGATGAAACTTATGGATGGAAGGCTAGCTAGGGAGTTCTTCTCCACACATGACACACTTGCATACAAACCAATTTTCAGTTGTTCTTTTGATAAGTTATGAAACTCAACACCCCAAGTTAATTAGGTTCGCTTAAATTAACCTTCAAGTTCTCCTTAAGTTAATGAATTGGATGGGAATGCGCATACAACAATTCAAAGCATTCTTCAAAAGTTCCTTACGTGAAAAGCACAACAAAGATACAATCAAAGATCATTAAGCAACATGAGAACTATAAGTGTTGACGAGGCCTTCGTTACTATGATGAGCATGAAACTAATGCCAAGAATTCATTTAACGCGATCGTTTATAAGCGACCTTCACTACTTGTGAAATATAAGGTTGTAACTATTAGGTGAAACTCCCTTATACTCTAGCATCATATTCATGCATGAAAACTAAGCGTGCACTCTCAATCAACATACACAAATAAGTTATCCATCAAGCAGTTAAACGAATTGAACTCATAACTTATGAAATCACAACCAAAGGTAATCAATTCATATTGCAAGTACGTACATGGTTTCGAATCACCCCCTAACTAAGGGGGGTTTAGTTCCTCATACTCACAACACAAAGAATATAAAGTTTAGACATTGAAAACAAAAGAAAGAAAACACCTAAACGCTCCAGCGATTCAAAGTGAACAGCAAGCACGTCCAAGAACTCTCCTTCCCTTCCTTGATTGCGGCACAAAGTTTGATGATGGAATTTGGGGGTTATGGATGGTGTAGGATGCTAGAATTGTGTTTAGGATGGATGTAGGGTGCGGCAAGGATGGTTTTTGGTCAGAAACTATGGTGTTTTGTGAAGGATGGTGATTGCAGAGAATGGGTGAAGTTTTCTGGCGTGAATGGTAGTGAATGGATAGTGAATGGGTCCTTTGTGGCTGCAACAAGGAGGTTTATTTAAAGGAAATCAGGAATTAAAACCCTAGGTTGATTTAGGTAATCAGAAATTAAGTCAAAAGCTTCTAGAAATAGGAAACAAAATCAGAAAACTAAAGGAAATTGGCTAAGAATTTCGGCAAGGCATTAAAACAAATTAGGAATGTGTTTTAATGCAAGGAAACAGGAAAGAATCACTCTCCCTTGCACGGCAAGGAAGAGGAAAGGGGAAGGAGGGTGCGGCACATGTGTTTAGGTGGTCTAGGGCCTTTGTTTTGTGTCCTAAAATGCATATAAGGCTTTCAAAGTTGCTGAAATTTAGAGACATTTAGGTTTAGGAAAGGTCAACCAAAATAGGAAACTTAGGCTTAACTTTCCTATTCCAAGTAGGAATCCTTGTGCAATTAGGAATCCTTGTCCTTCTAGGAATCCTCATTTGAGTAGGAATCCTCTTTCTTCTAGGAGTCCATCTTCAATTAGGAATCCTTCGTCGATTAGGAATCCTTCGTTGATTAGGAATCCTTCGTTGATTAGGAATCCTAACCTCTTCAAGTCTTCAATTTCGTCCATTCCTTTTGCTCCAAGCATGTGAGATTCATTCCAAGCCCAACTTTGCTCCAAAAGGCTCCAAAATGCACCTTTTTGCTTACTTTGTCCTTAGAACCTGAAAACAGCACGAAAATGGCTTAAAAGACTAGAATAACTAAGAAAACACAACGTAAGTGCACAAGAACAAGCAAACTAAGTCGCATAAATATGCTCCTATCACCTTACTTTTGTACATTAATTTAACGTTAAAATTGAATTATGAATCGAGACCTCGAGGGTCCATTTGCAATTAAAAACAATTGGAGGGGCAACTTCGTAATTTCACTTAACATGAGTTAGTGGAATTACCACACAGCCGGCCCACTCTCTATCTCCCTCCATCTTCATTTTTCTAAAACTCTCTCTAATTCTCGAAACACTCCCTCTCTCTCTAAGTCGAGAGCTTTACCCTTGCGCTCACTAATCGAACTCAAAAACCATATATTTGGCATCACTGAGATGAGAGAAACCTGCCTATACCTTTGCATGCTTCATCGGAGTGATGGGCAGTGAACTGCCATGGAACCCGTGAGCTTCGATCTCTAGTTCTTGATCTCAGGTGAGATTCCTTCTCTTCCTTTAATTTCTGGGCTTCTAAATGTGTTGGAACTGATTATTACTTCGAATTTTGAGCTTGAAATTTTGTATTCTAACCCTATTATACTCTGCACCTGCATGCACAGCCTCGGCTTCAAATTTCGGCGAGACTGCTGTCGAGTTCAAGGTTGATTTGGGTTTTGCAGTGCTCTCATTTCGTTTCACTCTCGATTAGAACTGAAATTGGGAAAGTTTAGACCCGTTTTTCATGTTCTAAACCTCTACATGATTCTCGGTGTACTTGCTGATAGAAGCATATATATGTGACTTTGTTATCTTATTTCTTTGCATTTACTTAGTTAATTTTCATTTATAGTAATTTAAGTTATTTTCGTATTATTGTAGGTCTAGTTGGTAAAGATGACAATAAAGAGTCAAATGGAGCAATTTGGAGCAGTTTTGGACTTGGATTGGATAGCAGGCGCGTATAGCATATGGGCTGGCCGTTTTTGGTGTTTCAAAGGTGTTAAACATGTTCTAAAATTGATAGGAGCATATTTATGCGACTTAGTTAGTTTGTTTTCTTGCATTTATGTAGTTAGTTTCTAGTTATTATTGTGTTTTAAGCTATTTTCGTGTGTTTTCAGGTTCAAATGGCAAAAGTGGCAAGAAAGTGCATTTTAGAGTGTTTTAGAGCATTTTTGGGCCAAGAATGGATAGCTTAGTTATGGTGCAAGGTGGATGGACGAATTTGAAGTTCAAGAAAGGCTAGGAATCAGCTAAAGAGAAATGGAAGAATTAATTCAAGACAAAGAAGATAAGGAGACAGCAAGAAACATGGAACATTATCCCAAACATTATCCAAAACCTTATCTTATCTTATCAAAACTACCTTATCTTATCCTTACCTTATCCTAATCCTATCCTACCTTGTTTTCAGCTACAAAGAGGGATTCCCACTTGCATTAGAACCTCGAGAACCTGTTTCTAGAAGCCATATCTTATTCCCTAAAAATCTGGCGCTGGACCCCTTCTAGAAGGCCAAATACCTACTGGAAGTCCTATTCCTTATCCCTCCTAGAATTTGCTCAAATTTAACCTTGTTCTTTGTGGATTTGGAGTCCTAGATCCCTCTCCAAAGCTACCTTGGAACCGTGCCTCTTCTCAGCCCTATAAATACATCATATTGCAGCACAAATCATTCACCACCCACCATCCTTCACCACAATTCGACCATCCACCACCACAATACACATCCACCATTCACCACAAACATCTCATTGTGCCGCAGCAAGGAAGGAGAGAAGAAGAGGAGTCCCTTGGAGCGGTGCCCTGCCATTCAGGACGTTGGATTGTTGGAGCTAATTTAAGTTTTCTTTGTTTAGTTGCGAACATGAGGAACTAATTTCTTTTTAGCTAGAGGTGATTTCAAAGCCATGAACATATATTGCATATGAATTGATTACCTTCAGTTATTATTTCATAAATCGTGAATGCAATTTGCTTAACTGTTTAATTCAGAACTTATTCTTGTATGTTGATTAAGGTGGCCAACTTAGTTTGCATGCATGAATTTGATGCTAGAATATAAGAGAATTTCACATAATTGTTACGAACTTATATTCACAAGTAGTGAAGGTTGCTGGTCACGATCGCGTTAAGTTAAATTCCTGGCATGAGTATCATGATGTCATAGGTACGAATGCCTTGTCAATTCTTATGATTTTCACAGAGCCTTAATGATCTTTGCTTGTATCTCTATTATGCAGTTCATGTAGGGGACTTGGAAAGAATAATTTGGTTGCTGATGGATTGTCCGTCCAATTCAATGACTTAAGGAAAATCTGAGGGTTAATTAGTGATGACACGGTTAATCTGGGGCATTGTCATTCATTATTTAGAGAAGTAATAACTGGAAATCGATTTGTGTTGCATATGTGTCATGTGTGGAGAAAGACCCTCTAGCTAAGCCCATTCACCCATTTAAAATCACCAATTTTGTTTAAGTCTTGTTTAGTGCTTTAAATCTGTCTAATTTAGTTTAGTTTCGTCCAAAACCAATCCCCCTTTACTTTGTCATATCATATTAGTTAGAATTTGTCCCAATTTTGTTCTTTTGAGTGTTTTGAGTCTTGTTAGTCTTAAATTCGTCCAAATTACTCCATAGAGTCAGTTTTATGTCTATTTGTTAGTTTTATGCTGTTTTGAGCTATAAGTGTCTAGTTTTGTGTTTTTGAGTCATATTTGTGTAGATTAGCATCCCTAGTTAATCCCCGGCCTAGAACGATCCCTACTTTCTTATACTACAACTATCTTAATAGGGTTTAATTTGTGTGCTAAATTTTTATCACATAAATTTTTGGCGCCGTTGTCGGGGATTAGCAAAATTGCTAATCTCCCTTTGTTTCTTTTCGTGTCTTTTGTTTTTAGTTTCTGATTTTGTTTTGTTTATTTTACATTTGATATTTGATTTAGCTTTTTTTCTTTGATTTCAGGTACTAGAGAAGCAAGACATGGCAATTGCTAATCTTCAAGCTCAAATAGTGAATCTTACTTCTCTTGTGTCGCAGCATCCCACAATGCAAAGAGCCTCTACATTCGATGCGTCCTATAGGCAAGGATATCAAGCTAATCAAAGAGGTTGGGAGAGTGTCAATACCTGGGGTTATCAAGGCTATAATCAATCAAGGAACAACTTGTTTTCCAGCACGTACAATTCAGATTGGAGTGATCATTCAAATTCTATGTGGTGGGAACCTCAACAAGTTCAACACGAAGGATATTGGCAGCCACCACAGTCTCCCTTTCAACAATTCCAACCAAATTCAGGTTCGACAATGGATTATAATCAAATTCTTGCTGAACTAATTTCTTTGACGCAGGGAACACAAAATCAAGCCAAAGAGGCTCAATAAGAAGGATATTGGCAGCCATATGAGGAGTTCTATACATCACCTATGCAGCCACCACAGCCTCTCCCACAACAATTCCAATCAAATTCAAGTATGTCCATAGATAATGATGAAATTGTTCAATTACTAACCACTTTGGCACAAGGGATGCAAAATCAAACCAAAGAAATGCACAATTACGCCAAAGAGGTGCAAAATCAAGCCAAAGAAGTGACCGAATTGAAGAAGCAAATGGGAGAGATAGCAGAATTCATGGGACAAATTCAAGAACAAAGTGAACTATCCAACTCAACTATTGAAAATTCAGCGGAAGTTTTTGAAATCGCTCAAACTATCATCTTGGAAAGTGGCATGGCGGTTGGAGATGAATCCAAAACATCAAAACCAAGCCCATACATGGATGAAAAGCTGCTGTTCGAGGAGGAGGAGGATGACAAGGCCACAACAAGCTTGGAAGAAGCCTTGCCGCAGCCTATCCTAGCCCCAACACCCTTGCCGCAGCCCCCTATGCCCTCTACGCCATCCAATTAAGGTAAGGTAGTTCCAAATTCAATTCTTTCTGACTCTGTTCCACCAAACGTCCCTATTCCTTGCAGGTTCATGCAATCCAATGAAGAAGAGGGTGAGAAAGGCATCTTCGAAACCTTTCCAAACATTCAAGAGAAAGAAGTGGCTGGGGAATGTCTAGAATTCGCCAAAGAGGATGTACTTGAGACAACAATTCCCGAATAAGTTAGATTCTATGACACGGGACAAGTCACAACCCTCACAATAAATCTTGCCAAATGCAACAATCCCTCAATTTCTCCATGGTGCAGCAAGGATGTGCTTCCTAAAACTTTCGAAGTGGTGTTTGTCCTTGTGTTCTTGTCGAATCACACAGGTAAGTCACCTCCCCGAATTTCAATTTCGTTTAATACTAACATGTTGTTAATGATTCAGGCACCCACGTTAGAATTTAAACCAATACAGGATCATTTCAAGTATCACCTTCCATTCAAAGATCAATTCCATGCCATGGGACCTAGGGGAGTTTGAATGGAAGTATCGTCTGGCTTGAAGACGTTAAAGCAAGCGTTTCGTGGGAGGCAACCCATGCGTTCAAATAAAGAAGACCTAGGAATCTCCGGCTCCAAAACCAGGTGTTTGCGTTCCTAAACCCAACTCTTTATTGCTTTTACTTTGCCATTATTGTCATGTTTGTTTGTTGTTTGTTGTTTGCTTGCTTGTGTGTGAGTCTATGTTTCAAACATTGAGGACAATGTTTGGTTTAAGTGTGGGGGGTAAACAAATGGTTTTTCATGCATTTTCGTGGGATTTTATCATCTATCACTTCTAAAGTTGTTTCTCACCGTTTTTAAGTGTTTTTAGTGTGTTTTGAAGAAAAAATACGAAAATTTGAGAAAAAATTCGAAAAATGTTTTGAAAAACCCAAAAAGAGTCGTTTTTGTGTGTTTGTTTGTGTCTTAGGGTACCTTCCAACACAATGATAAGTATTTGGTTTTTAAATTGCATGACTGTTATAGAGAGTTACAAACATGGATGGAAGTTTGATATGCTCTTTGGTTTATGCTTGATCGTAGTTGTAATTCACGAATTCACATTTAATCACAAAGAAAAAAAATCTGTTTTTGTAACATGCTTGAAGGAAGGAACTCAAATGAACGTTACAACCCTGAGAGACTTGAGCCTGTGCTTTATTTGGAGAGTTATTAATCTGTGATTCTTTGTTTTCTAAAATCGTTGCATGATCTCATTATTCTTTGCTTGGTTGTTACTTAGAAGGCGTTTCATCACTATAGATCCAAATACTAGAACTCATACCCGTTTCATTCAAGGCATGACATTGAATTGCATAACACATAACAAGATGAAGTTGTGTAGTGAACTAGAGCCAAATAGCCGACCCTTTGCATTTGTGTTGTAGGTTAAACCCCGTTGAGCCTAAGTTAGCCTATTTTCGTTGTTAACCCACGTTACCCTTACCTAGCCTAGAAGAGGATCATCCATACCCTTGTTCTTAAAGCATAGTGAAGCATGACTTAGAGGGAATTCCTTTTGAACGACATTATGCAGAAAAACAAGTGTGGGGGAAAGCTTTCGTTGATAATCTATGCATTAGTATGACTTGTGTGCCAAAAGAAAAGAGCTCGAAAAAAAAAATCGTGGAAAAAGAAAATAAAAAGTGTTGAAAAGAAGTGAAAATGAGCTCTAAGTGTTGATTGTTAAAGAAAGGGTCCAAATATGTGAAATCTGGCCCTAAATGTTGTATGCATTTTCCCCTTGTGTTTAAAGTTAGTTTCTGCCACTAAAAGTGAATTCTAAGTGTCAATTTCATTACTTGCTTACTATTGCTTTAAGAACTTTTGTTTGTTTGTCTTTATCCTTTCTTTGTTAGCCAATACCCTTGGCCCTGTTACAACCCTATACTTCTATCTTGAGTGTTATGTGTTTCAATATGTGGAGGTTGGAATTGGTACGAGCATATGGTATCCCTGGTTCTCGCGTCTAAGTAGTGGCATTCCGTTCATGAGATCATATACATGTTATATTAATAATTCAAGAAAGTGCCTTCTTTGTTATAACATATGTGAGTGCTAGTCTACATGTTTACATCAATCTTCTCACATATACCTAGTGTAGGGAGTGTAGTAAAAAATCTGTGTGAAAATATAGAGTATATCCGGTGAGGAATTGAGTGAATTCTCTATCTAAGGCATGTTACTACATTTACAACATTGTTTTAATTGATTGAATGCGAGCTAGTGAATGGTGACTGCGATTAAGCATATGCTTGAGGGTAGGGAAAGCTAAAATCTGTGGGAGTAGTGATCTTTAATATGTCATGTGCATTGGAAATCCCTGAGGTAAATGTTGGAAGGTCTAGATTGTGCTTTGTTTCTTTTGTTTTGCTCGAGGACTAGCAAAAGCTAAGTGTGGGGGAATTTGATAGGAGCATATTTATGCGACTTAGTTAGCTTGTTTTCTTGCATTTATGTAGTTAGTTTCTAGTTATTATAGTGTTTTAAGCTATTTTCGTGTGTTTTCAGGTTCAAATGGCAAAAGTGGCAAGAAAGTGCATTTTGGAGTGTTTTAGAGCATTTTTGGGCCAAGAATGGATAGCTTAGTTATGGTGCAAGGTGGATGCACGAATTTGAAGTTCAAGAAAGGCTAGGAATCAGCTAAAGAGATGGAAGAATTAATTCAAGACAAAGAAGATAAGGAGACAGCAAGAAACATGGAACATTATCCCAAACATTATCCAAAACCTTATCTTATCTTATCAAAACTACCTTATCTTATCCTTACCTTATCCTAATCCTATCCTACCTAGTTTTCAGCTACAAAGAGGGATACCCACTTACATTAGAACCTCGAGAACCTGTTTCTAGAAGCCATATCTTATTCCCTAAAAATCTGGCGCCTAGACCCCTTCTAGAAGGCTAAATACCTGCTGCAAGACCTATTCCTTATCCCTCCTGGAATCTGCTCGAATTTAACCTTATTCTTTGTGGATTTGGAGTCCTAAATCCCTCTCCAAAGCTACCTTGGAACCGTGCCTCTTCTCAGCCCTATAAATACATCATTTTGCAGCACAAATCATTCACCACACATCATTCTTCACCACAATTCGACCATCCTCCATCCACCACCACAATACACATTCACCATTCACCACAAACACCTCATTGTGCCGCAGCAAGGAAGGACAAAAGAAGAGGAGTCCTGATATGAGCATATTTATGCGAATTAGTTGGCTTGTTCTCGTGCATTTATGTTAGTTATTTGTATTTAATTTAGTATTTTAAGCTATTTTCGTATGTTTGTAGGTCCCAAGGGGTAAAGTATCAAGAAAGTGCATTTTGGAGCCTTTTGGAGCTGTTTTGGGCATGTTTTGTATAGCTTATGAATGGAGCAAGGTGGATGGACGAAATTGAAGATCAAAAGAGCCTAGAAGGATGTGAGAAGTCAGTTTGGAAGCATAAAAGACACAAAAACAGCATCTCCTACAAAAGTGGCGTTTTGTCCCCTTTGTGTTCCCTCCTTGTCTCCTTTGGTGCAACAATTCCCCTTGTCATGTTTCCTTATTCCTAAACCATGTAAAACCATCTCTCTTTCATCTTAGGACAAGGAAAACCCCTTCCCTTTCCTTTTGGGACAATGCCGCACTACCCTAACACATTCCTCTTCCTTGTTGTGCAAGGAAGAGTATTTCTTCCCTATTTTCAGCCTTAAAACACATTCCTATTCTATTCTAAATCCTTCTTGCCTAATTTCTGACCCAAAATCACATTCCTTTTCCTACATAAATTTCTGCCGAATTTCCTTTCCTATTTTCTTTAAATTCTGATTTACTTCCCCTTTTTCCTTGAGGATTTGGAGTCCTAAATGCATTCCTAATTCATCAATTTCGTGCCTTCCCTTTTCCCTTTAAATAAGACTCTTTGCAGCAGCATATAAGGCCCCATTCAGAAATCTAGAGATTCATTCACGCCCATATACATCCATTCACCATCTTTCACGCCAGAAATCATCCACCACCACAAATCACTACCCAAACCTCCCTCAACCACTTGTGCCGCAGCAAAGGAGAAGAAGGAAGGCCTTGGACGTGTTTGTTCTTCAAGCTTTGGATCGTTGGAGAGTTCTAGGTGTAATTCTTTCTTTTGTTATAAATGTTTAAATTAAATTCTTGTTGTTTTGCTGTGAACATGAGTGGCTAGGCCCTTTTTGGCTAGGGGTGATTTCAAAGCCATGATTATGGGTGCAATATGAATTGATAAGTTTCAGTTACGAATTCTTGAGTTGTGAATGCAATTGGCTTAACTGTTTGATTGATAACTTATTTGTGTTTGTTGATTGAGGGTCGACACTTAATTGGCATGCATGAATTTGATGCTAGAGTATAAGGGAGTTTCACATAATCGTTACAACCTTATACTCATAAGTGGTGAAGGTCGTTGATCACGATCGCGTTAAGTTCAATTCCTAGCATGAGTGACATGATGTCATAGTTACAAGTGCTTTGTCAATGCCTATGATTTTCATTGAACGTAATGATCTTTGATTGTATCTTTATTATGATGTCATGTAGGGGACTTTCGAAGAATGCTTTGGGTTGTCGAATGATGTCATCCAATCCAATAACTCAAGGAAAATCTGATGGTTAATTAGTGATGTCACGGTTAACTTGGGGCATTGTCATTCATGATTCAATGAAAGAGTAACTGGGAATCGATTCGTTTGCATACATAACATGTGTGGAGAAAGAGCCTCTAGCTAGCCCATCACCCATCCAAGTTCCAAAATCGTTTTCAAATTTGTTTTACTTTAAAATCTGTTTTGTCTTTAACTTACTTGTTTTACTTTCAAATTCGTCCAAAACAAAACCCCCCTTTTACTTTCTTGTTTTAAAATGTTTAAAATCTGTTTTGTTTGTGTTTTCAAGTGTTTTGAGTCAAGCTAAAACCTTATTTTCGTCCAAAGTTTTGTTTAGAGTCAGAAACTGCCCAGATTGTGTTTTTAGGCAGTTTTGAGTGTTTTCAACCTATTTTGAGTCTTGTGAACTTGTTTTAAGTATTTTCAACTTAACCAAACGTTTTTAAGTTCGTTTTTGAGTCTTTGAGTCAGTTTAACGTCGATTGGCAATCCCTCCTAATCCCCGGCCTAGAACGATCCCTACTTGCATCTATACTACTATTCACACCAAGAGGGTTTAATTTGTGTGCTTAACTTATTTCGCATCAAATTTTTGGCGCCGTTGCCGGGGATTAGCAACTTTGCTAATCCCCCGGTTTTTCCCCTTTGTTTCTGTTCGTGTCTTTTGTTTTAGTTTCTGTTTTGTTTTGTTTATTTTACTTTTGATATTGGATTTAGTTTTCTTTCTTTGATTTCAGGTACTAGAGAAGTAAGACATGGCAATTGCTAATATTCAAGCTCAAATAGCGAACTTTATTTCTCAATTGTCGCAGCACACCGAAAGGACTTCAATGTAAAATGTCCCTACATTTGGATATCCAGCTTATCAACAAGGTTGGGAGAGTGACAATACCTGGAGTGATCATTCAAACACTATGTGGTGGGAACCTCAACAAGTTCCACAAGAAAGATATTGGCAGCCATATGAGGAGTCTTATGCAACGCCTATGCAACCACCACAACCTTCCCCTCAAGAAGCCCAAACAAATTCAGGTTCGTCGATGGATTATGATCAAATTCTTGATGTACTAACCTCTTTGGTGCAGGGACAGGAAAATCAAGCCAAGGAGTTGAGCGAATTGAAGAATCAACTTGGAGAGATGGTAGAATTCATGGAACAAATTCAAGAACAAAGTTGCATGGAGGTTGGAGATGAGCCCACGATGGCCAAACCAAGTCAAAACATGGATGAACAGTGGCTACTTGAGGAAGAGGAAGATGACAAGACCATGGCAAGTTGGGAACCACCTTTGCCGCAGACTACCCTTGCTCCACCACCTTTGCCGCAACCCCCTAAGGACCCTACACCACCCACTTTAGGTAAGGTAGTTCCATATTCAATACTTTCTGACCCCGTTACACCAAATGTGCCTATTCCTTGCAGATTCATGCAATCCAATGAAGAAGAGGGTGAGAAAGGCATCTTCGAAACCTTACCAAAGATTCACAAAGAAGAAGTGGCTGGGGAATGTTTCGAATTAATCAAAGAGGATGTGCTTGCACCAACAATTCCTAATGAAGTTGAATTTGATGACACGGGACAAGTTACAACCATCATTGAAAATCTGGCCAAATGCAAAGTTCCTGAAACGTTCAAGGACGTGGTGTTTGTCATTGAGTTCTTGACGAACAAAGCAAGTAAGCCATCTTCTCCAATTTCAAATTCGTTTTCTATTAACATGTTGTTGATTTTGATGATTCAGGAACCCACTTTAGAATTTAAACCCTTGCCGGATCATTTCAACTACCATCTCCCATTCAAAGATAAAGGAGAGGTATCGTCCGGCTGCACGACGTTAAAGCAAGCGCTTTGTGGGAGGCAACCCATGGAATCAACAAGGGGAGCACGAGAAAGCACTCCATAACCAAGTGTTTATGTTCCTAACTCTACTCTTTGTTGATTTTACTTTGCAATTCATGTGTTATTTGCTGTTTGTTTGTTTGTTTTGTGTGAGTTTATGTTTGAAACATTGAGGACAATGTTTGATTTAAGTGTGGGGCGGTAAACAAGTTGTTTTTGCATGATTTTCGTGGGTTTTATTCACCTATCACTTGCAATGTTGTTTTCACTGTTTTTATGTGTTTTAAGTGTGTTTTGAAGCTTTTTAGTGTTTTTTGACTTAAAAATCCGAAAATTTCATAAAAATTTGAAAAATTGTTTTGAAAAAGCCAAAAAGATTTGTTTTTGTGTGTTTGTTTGTGTTTTAGGGTACCTTCCAACCCAATGATGAGGATTTGGTTTTTAATTGCATGACTGTTAAGGAAAATTGTAAGCATGGATGGAAGTTTGACATACCTTTGGTTTATGCTTGGTTGTCGTTGTTGTTTATGAATTCACATTTGATTACAAAAGAAAAAATCAGTTTTTGTAACATGCTTGAAGGAAGGAACCTAAATTAATGCTACAACCCTGTGAGACTTGAGCCTAAACGTTCTTTGGAGAGTTAAAAATCTGTGCATTCATTGTTTTCTAAAGTCGTTGCATGATCTCATTATTTTTTGCTTGGTTACTACTTAGAAGGCGTTTCATCATTTTGTTCCAAATACTAGAACTCATATCCGTTTCATTCAAAACATGGTATTGAGTGCATAACACATAAACAAGATGAAGTTGTGTAGTGAACCAAGAGCCAAAAAGCCATCCCCCGTGCATTGTGTTTAGGTTCCCGTTGAGCCTTGTTTAGCCAATTTCTTTGTTAACCCACATAACCCTCACCTAACCTAGATTAGGACCATCCATACCCTCGTTCTTGAAGCGTAGTAAAGCATGATTTAAAGGGAATTCGTTTTGAGTAATTGTTTGCAGAAAACAAGTGTGGGGGAAGAGATTTTTGGTGTTTTTGAGTACAAGAAGAAGAAAAAATTCGTATGAAAAGAAAAAGAGAAAAATAAAAGTTGTGAAAAGAATGAAAAAGAGTTGAAAAATATGTGAAAAAGAGTCCTAAAGTGTTGATTATTGAAGAAAGGGTCCAAAAAGTTGAATTAGGCCCTAAGTGTTGCATGAATCTTCCCTTGTGTTTAAAAGATGATTTCTGCATTCTAAATTGAATTCCAAGTGTCAATTTCATCACTCTGCTTGCTATTGCCTAAAGAACGTTTGTTTATCCTTACCTTTCTTTGTTAACCAATAACCTAGCCCCGTCACAACCCTTGACTTCAATCTTGTGTGTTGTGTGTTTCAATTTGTGGAGTTTGGAATTGGTATGAGCATATGGTGTCACTGGTTCTCGCGTCTAAGTAGTAGCATTCCATTCATGAGATCATATTTAAACATGCTTAATAACTCCAGAAAATGCTTTCTTTGTCATAAACATATGTGAGTATTCGTTTTCATTTTTACATCAATCTTCTCACATATAACTAGTGTAGGGTGTGTAGTCAGAAAATCTGTGTGAAAAAGAGTGTATCTTGTAAGGAATTGGGTGAATTCTCTAAGGCATGTTACTACATTCAAATCATTGTTTTAATTGATTAAATGCGAGCTAGTAAATGGCGACTGTGATTAAGTATGTGCTCGAGCGTAAGGATGACTAAAATCTATGTGAATGATGATCTTTGATATGTCATGTGTGTTGGAAATCCCTGAGGAAAACGTTGGAAGGTTTAGATTGTGTTTTGTTTTGTTTACTTTATTTTGTTTTGGTTGTTTCGTTTTGCTCGAGGACTAGCAAAAGCTAAGTGTGGGGGAATTTGATATGAGCATATTTATGCAAATTAGTTGGCTTGTTCTCGTGCATTTATGTTAGTTATTTGTATTTAATTTAGTATTTTAAGCTATTTTCGTATGTTTGTAGGTCCCAAGGGGTAAAGTATCAAGAAAGTGCATTTTGGAGCCTTTTGGAGCTGTTTTGGGCATGTTTTGGATAGCTTATGAATGGAGCAAGGTGGATGGACGAAATTGAAGATCAAAAGAGCCTAGAAGGATGTGAGAAGTCAGTTTGGAAGCATAAAAGACACAAAAACAACATCTCCTACAAAAGTGGCGTTTTGTCCCCTTTGTGTTCCCTCCTTGTCTCCTTTGGTGCAACAATTCCCCTTGTCATGTTTCCTTATTCCTAAACCATGTAAAACCATCTCTCTTTCATCTTAGGACAAGGAAAACCCCTTCCCTTTCCTTTTGGGACAATGCCGCACTACCCTAACACATTCCTCTTCCTTGCTGTGCAAGGAAAAGTATTTCTTCCCTATTTTCAGCCTTAAAACACATTCCTATTCTATTCTAAATCCTTCTTGCCTAATTTCTGACCCAAAATCACATTCCTTTTCCTACATAAATTTCTGCCGAATTTCCTTTCCTATTTTCTTTAAATTCTGATTTACTTCCCCTTTTTCCTTGAGGATTTGGAGTCCTAAATGCATTCCTAATTCATCAATTTCGTGCCTTCCCTTTTCCCTTTAAATAAGACTCTTTGCAGCAGCATATAAGGCCCCATTCAGAAATCTAGAGATTCATTCACGCCCATATACATCCATTCACCATCTTCCACGCCAGAAATCATCCACCACCACAAATCACTACCCAAACCTCCCTCAACCACTTGTGCCGCAGCAAAGGAGAAGAAGGAAGGCCTTGGACGTGTTTGTTCTTCAAGCTTTGGATCGTTGGAGCGTTCTAGGTGTAATTCTTTCTTTTGTTATAAATGTTTAAATTAAATTCTTGTTGTTTTGCTGTGAACATGAGTGGCTAGGCCCTTTTTGGCTAGGGGTGATTTCAAAGCCATGATTATGGGTGCAATATGAATTGATAAGTTTCAGTTACGAATTCTTGAGTTGTGAATGCAATTGGCTTAACTGTTTGATTGATAACTTATTTGTGTTTGTTGATTGAGGGTCAACACTTAATTGGCATGCATGAATTTGATGCTAGAGTATAAGGGAGTTTCACATAATCGTTACAACCTTATACTCATAAGTGGTGAAGGTCGTTGATCACGATCGCGTTAAGTTCAATTCCTAGCATGAGTGACATGATGTCATAGTTACAAGTGCTTTGTCAATGCTTATGATTTTCATTGAACGTAATGATCTTTGATTGTATCTTTATTATGATGTCATGTAGGGGACTTTCGAAGAATGCTTTGGGTTGTCGAATGATGTCATCCAATCCAATAACTCAAGGAAAATCTGATGGTTAATTAGTGATGTCACGGTTAACTTGGGGCATTGTCATTCATGATTCAATGAAGGAGTAACTGGGAATCGATTCGTTTGCATACATAACATGTGTGGAGAAAGAGCCTCTAGCTAGCCCATCACCCATCCAAGTTCCAAAATCGTTTTCAAATTTGTTTTACTTTAAAATCTGTTTTGTCTTTAACTTACTTGTTTTACTTTCAAATTCGTCCAAAACAAAACCCCCCTTTTACTTTCTTGTTTTAAAATGTTTAAAATTTGTTTTGTTTGTGTTTTCAAGTGTTTTGAGTCAAGCTAAAACCTTATTTTCGTCCAAAGTTTTGTTTAGAGTCAGAAACTGCCCAGATTGTGTTTTTAGGCAGTTTTGAGTGTTTTCAACCTATTTTGAGTCTTGTGAACTTGTTTTAAGTATTTTCAACTTAACCAAACGTTTTTAAGTTTGTTTTTGAGTCTTTGAGTCAGTTTAACGTCGATTGGCAATCCCTCCTAATCCCCGGCCTAGAACGATCCCTACTTGCATCTATACTACAATTCACACCAAGAGGGTTTAATTTGTGTGCTTAACTTATTTCGCATCAAGTCCCTTGGAGCCGTGCCCTGCCATTCAAGAAGTTGGATTGTTGGAGCGTTTCTAGGTGTATTCTATCTTTTGTTAGTTCAATGTTTAATTTAAGTTTTCTTTGTTTAGTTGCGAATATGAGGTGCCAAATAAGTCTAAAACGTACAAAATAAAGGTTAAGTTGCTAGGATCACTTTGGAATATCTTGCAGCCTCTTTTACCCTATAAAAACTTGCCTTTTAGCCACTTTTACATGCCCTTTTTATTCTGGACGAATTACACAACTTTAAGGATATATTTTTCCTCTCTTTTCATTCACTTTTGAGAAAACCCTAGCCGTGCCCTATATATATATATGAAACGTTCTACAACATGGAAAAGGGGTGTCGCGCCTACCATTCATCCATTGAAGTTGCTGGAATTTTCAAAGTTCTTTCTATCTTTGTTTTAAGTTTCAATGTTTATTTTAGATTGCTTTTCAGTTATGATGAACATGTGTAACTAATATTTTTTTTTAATTAGAGGTGAATTCGAAGTCATGATCATATGTTTTATATAAATTGATTACATCCAGTTATTGTTTCATAAAACATGAATATGATTTAGTTATCTACTTTATAGAAAACTTATTCTTGTATGTTTATTAAGGATGCATACTTAGTTTGCATGCATGGATTTGATGCTAGAATATAAGGGAATTTCACCTAATTGTTATGAACTTATATTTGTAAGTAGTAAAAGTCACTAGTCATGATTGTTAAGTAAATCCTTGGTAGGAGTATCGTTCTTTTTATAGTTACAAATGCTTTGTCAATGCTTATGATTTTCATAGAACTTAATGATCTTCGAGATGCATCTCTATCATGCTTTTCATAGTTGGGGAACTTGAGAAGAATAATTTGGTTGCGTCGCTAAGTCCAATTCAATGAACTTAGGAAAATATGAGACTTAATTAGTGTTGTACACAATTAATTTGGGGCATTGTCATTCATGGTTTATAGGAAGAATAATTGGAAATCGATTTGTATGCATATGATTCATGTGTGGAGAAGAATTCTTTAGCTATCATTTCATCCATATTTCATTCACAACTTAATTTACTTGCTGCCATTCACATTTGTTTTTATTAAATTCGTCCAAAATCCCCCCAATCATTGTTTTGCTGTTAGTTTAACTTAGTTTTCAGTTTTATAAGTTTAATTTATGTTGATTAGCATCCCTTCTAATCCCCCGAATAGAACGATCCCTACTTACTCGTATTACGATTGCATAATTTATAGGTTTAATTTGTGTTAGTTTTTACCACATCAACTGCCTAGATTCCAGCCACATTCTCAGTGCAAACTCTGACAAGTTTGTGGGTTTTGGAGCTCGGGCTCAGTTCAAATCCATCCCAGGTACATAAATACCTCATTGCATGTAAACATTGGTGGAGAAATCGCTATGTTTTTACATGCATGCTCTCTGTTCTTCATTTCCAAAATCCGACAAGGAACTTCGACCATCATCATTCAAATCTGAGACAGATTCAAGCCCCATTGGCTCAAATTTGGGTTTAGGTAGTCCCTAGACCATAATTCATGTTTTATTTCAATTTTAGATTTTGAAATCAAAGAAGTCGAGCTTGGGAGAGCCCTGACCGTGTTCCGGGTTTTTCCTGCAGATTTTTGTGAGTCTCCGGCAACCGGCAATAGTGACCTGCGATGATGACCATTAGCTTTATTGGCAAAGGCTGAGATTTTTTTAACCATAACAAAATCTTGTAAAGGAGAAGGTATATTCTGTTAGGTTATTTTATATCCTCATCGCATCGGTGTGTGGCACCGAGGACCGCGAGTGTGGCGTCTACTCGCCAAACCACCATGGCGAAGTTTTCCGGCGATGGCGGCCCACGGTGACGTGTGTTTTCCACATGTGACAAACCTAAGACCTAACCCTAGGTTTTTCGGTGTTCTAAATCATGTGGTGCCCTCCATTTGTGCAAATTCAAAGCCTAAATGGTAGTTTTGGACAATGTTCCCTAAATTGATGTTTTGAGCTTATTTTTAGTTTATGTTGACTATCACAAGATTGTTTGACGATCGAAAGGATACAAGCAAGGAGCCCATTTTCCAAGGACGCTCTGCTTACTTGTGAGTGGACCCCTTCAAAAACTAAAACGTTTTTATGTTATATATATATGTTTATATGCCTAATATGTGAATGCATATTAATATTTTAGTCTCAGACAAGACTTGTGATGATATTTTATTATATCTTTAGATCATTAGTGAGCTATTTTCACCACATGGTCATTATGTGATATTTCTTATAGCTATCTTCGGCCGTAGATTTATTTACAGGTGATATTTGTCCTAGTAGATGCTAGGGTTGATGATTATTACCGATATTGAGATTAACTAGTGGATGCTAGTATATTTCCTGCTTGCTATACTTATGTTAGTGGATGCTAGCATGATTGATTGACGGAAGGTATGATTTCTGAACTTGACTTGATTGTTTTCGATGGTATTGATGAATGAGATTTTACTATTATGGTAGTAATATTATGGGTTTATATCACAAATGGTTCCTGAAATTGACCCCATCAATCATGATGGTCCCTGAAATTCAAAATCGATCAATGTAGTCCCTGAATTTTAACTCGCGAATCAATGTGGTTCTTCTGTTAGTGTTCCGTCCAAATTAACTTTAAAAAAAGGTTAGAGAACCAATTTTTCATGGTAAAATGATCAAAAATAACCCTGTTACTTATAATTTTACTTACTACCTCTCTTTTCTTTTTTCCATCTTCACTTTTCTCTCCATTTTTTCATGGATTTGGTGCTAAAACTAAAATAAAAACAAAAAAAAGTGGTTCTCTAACCTTTTTTTGGTCATTTTACCATGAAAAATTGGTTCTCTAACCTTTTTTTAGTGTTAATTTGGACGGAACACTAACAGAAGGACCACATTGATTCGCGAGTTAAAATTCAGGGACTACATTGATCGATTTTCAATTTCAAGGACCATTATGATTGATGGGGTCAATTTCAGGGACCATTTGTGATATAAACCCTAATATTATTATATAGTTTTTGTTATATATATTTTCAAAACAGGGGTTATTATGTTTAACGATGATTTTATAACTGTGATAAAACTGGTCCACTCACATTTTGTTTTATCAATCCTTTTAGGCCGTAACAAGAGTAAGGAGAACAAAGACGAGTGGGCTTGGCACTGCACGCTGTTGTATTTACTGTTGTGTGAAACTTCTAACTACTCTGAAGTGATGTGATAATAACGAGGTTAGACCCGAGATAATTTGTGTCCCCAAGTGGGGAGGATGATAAGTATGTTCTTGTAGCATCTTTGGATTTATATTAAATGAACATCTTTGGTTCAAATTCTTACACATCATAAATATCTTGCTATGGCTTCGTTAATAAGTTGTCTTGTGGCGTCATCTCTGGATGGGGTCATATGATTAATTTAGTGTTGACTAACACATTACGGCCTCGTAAAATATGTTATTAGGGTCGGGGTGTGTCATCTAGGGTCCTTGGCCGACCTCGGATCGTTATGTACCATGTATAGCTGGTCCGCAAGTATTTAGGGTTGGGTTTATTAACCCATAAGTATTTATAGCTGGTCCGCAACACAACAGTAACCAAATTGGGCATGCTGCCCACATTAGCCCCAAAATTTTTGGGTAGTGACTAAATTTTTCCACACATGGGTTCCGAAGCTACCCATATTCATTATATTTGTTTTCAATTGTTATAGATATTATTTTGGAAATTGCGTTTCAATGCATGTACCATGAACCTGAAAATCACATTTACTCTCAAATTTGAAGTTTTAAAGATAAAGTGCATAGAAACCTGAAGTTTCATAAAATAACACACCCATGGAAACATGCAGTTTTTCATGCTTAATTAAATCAAACATGTCGATAGTACCTGAATGTTCTAACAAGATGCTAATAAATGTTTCTCTGCCCATAAGACTATCCACCACCTTGCTCCTTCTAATAAGCAAATTGTTGAATCATAACATGTTCAGTTTCACTGCTTTCGAAGTTTTAGGCAAAAAATACTTTGGTTACAAGATGTGAAGCTCCACTTGATTGGATAGAGCTTAAGAGCTAGTTGCAACTCCGGCCGGTGAAGATAAGAATTCAACTATCATGATCGTCATTCGACGACACATGCATAGCAATGCACCCTAAATATCTCGGTGGGAGGACATTTACGCTCTTTGACTTGCTCTACCTGATTGCTTTGATCACTAGGAGTTGATTTTCTTACTTTCCAGATTAAACTATAGCTGCTCAGAGAAAATTAGGTTTCGTGCCCTACATCATTGCGAACATACAGATGTCAGATATCCGTAGAATTTTGGTGAAGTCAATTCCGAGTTACGTGGCAAATGTTATCTTCATTTTACCACTCATATTGCAGACTGAAATTTCCTGTGGAATTCCTCAAGTTATTCCTCCAAAGTCATATCAAATGACGCACAATGTGTTGCAACAACTTGTGAATTCAGGATACACACAGCTATGATCAAGTTAACGGTTAATCTAAGGGTTCCAACCAATTCAAGTCTACTTCGATGAGCTGAAAATAAGGTCATCCGCAAGGCACTACATGACAACTCCACATTTGTCCTCCTCCACTACTAGCTTGTCATGAAAAAAGACAAGGGGCATATTATATGGAGCAAGAAGAAAAAATTTATGAATTCGAATGGTTTCTACACCACATGGCGGTTATGGATTCAGATTCCCACACATGAAGAAGTCCGAATGGCAAATTACTTCGCCTCACTCTAAAACTATTTCGAATGAGGTGGATCGAAGTAAGAATGCCTTTGTAGTCCAGCCAACTTCTGCCTTGAAGCTGGATAAACGAAGCAGTGATGCCATTATCATCCGGTTTTGGAGCCTCACTAAGATTATTTGTGCTTGTTTCGTAAGGTTCAAAAAACTAATCCAGCAAGGAATCAGCGGGTTTCTTATAATCTTGGAGCCCTTACAAGGATTGGCGTGGGTCTCAAGTAGTCACACTCCTAAGAAGATGCATATTTATTCCTAGATATTCTTTGGAATTCTCGAAGCCATCATCAAAGACGAATGAGGAAAACAACTTGAAGGCCCTTTCAACGGGTAAACAACCTTGGTCCAAACCACAGGGCTCCAAGAGATACGTATTTTTTCTTATTTATTTATTACGTACATGATTAAATGCATGTCTAGAACAGAAAACCCAAAGTTGGGAATGATCTTTTCAAGATTCTTGTCATCGTTTATTGTTTCTCATATCATTCATTGTGGTGCATGGAATACACTAAATTCCAAAATTATGAAGAGTTTGGAAACTTCACATAATCGCAAGTCTAAAAATTCAAAACAATAATCTCAGATGAGTCACTTTTAACCCATTTCGTATTGTTCAGTTAGCAGCTTGGAAGGCTCGAGCCGTAATAAGATAGTTTATGATTGGCGGGCTACGAGAGTACATCATCTGGCCTCTAGAAAGATTATACAACTAAAAAGGATGTGGGTTATAACATTCAAACCTGGGCTCTACGCCATCCGAGGGAATTGTCGAAAAGGCAATTTGGAAATCATCCGTGGGTGGCTCTGTGATAGGAGCATATTTATGCAACTTAGTTAGCTTGTTTTCTTGCATTTAGTTAGCTAAACTATGTTAATTATAGTGTTTAAAGTTATTTTCGTCCAATTTCAGGTTCCAAGTGTCAAAGTGGCAAAAAGAGGCAATTTCGAGCATTCTAGAGCATTTTTGGGCCAAGATTGGATGGTGCAAACATGGAGGCAAGTTAATGGACGAATTTGAAGAAAGGAAGGCTTGGGATCAGCCAAGAAAGATGGAGAATTAAATTACAAGTTCAGGAAGATAAGATAAAAGCAAGAAAAAAGGAACATTATCTCTAACCTTATCACCTTATCTTATCTTATCCTTACCTTATCTTATCTTTCCATATATTTAGCCAAATAAGGGGGTTAATATCTGATTCTTATCTCCTAAAATTAGGGATTCTAGAAGCCTAAAAACGTGCTAAAACCTGAAATTAAACATGTGCTTCACATTCCCTATATTTCTGGCGCCTAGACCTTGTTCTAGAAGTCTTCAGCCTTGCTGCATCCTTATCCTCTGATTCCTTGAGATTTCCTACTCCTAAACTAACCTAAAAACCTCCTCCCAGCCGTGCCTACCTCTCCCCTATAAATACATATGTGTGCCGCACTCATTCACGACCATTCACAGCCCTAAATTCACCCATTCACATCCTGCCGCAAGTCCTTCCATCTTCCAGCCTTCTATACACTTCTATCACCCCTTGCCGCACCCACCACCCATCCACACCATCTTCACACATCCATAACCACCCCTAGCCACTTGTGCCGCACCATAGCAAGGAGGAAGGAGAGGAGAAACAGCCTTGGAGCGTGCTTGCACCCAATCTGATTTCTGGGCGTTCTAGGTGTTTTCTACCTTATGTTTTCAATGTTTAATTTAATTTCTCTTGTTCTTGCTGTAATTATGAGAGGCTAAACTCGTTTTTAGCTAGAGGCTACTTTGAAACCATGATTTTATGTGCGTTATGAGTTAATAAGTTTCAGTTACAGATTCTTGAGTTATGAATGCAATTGGCTTAACTGTTTAATTTAGAACTTATTTGTGTTTGTTGATTGAGGGTCGACACTTAATTTGCATGCATGAATTTGATGCTAGGATATAAGTGAGTTTCACATAATCGTTACAAACTTATGTTCACAAGTAGTAAAGGTTGCTGGATCAATCGTGTTAAGTTCAATTCTTGGTGTGAGTAACATGATGTCATAGTTATGAATGCCTCGTCAATGCTTATGATTCTCAATGCACTTAATGATCTCTGATTGTGTCTCTATTATGATGTCATGTAGGGAAATTGATGAGAATAATTTGGTTGTAGATGCGTTGTCCGTCCAATTCAATGAAATTAGGAGAATCTGAGGGTTAATTAGTGATTGACACGGTTAATCTGGGGCATTGTCATTCTTAATTCAATGAAAACGTAACTGGAAGTTGATTCATATGCATATAATTCATGTGTGGATAAGGAAACCTCTAGCTAGTTCACCATCCATCCTAAAAAACCAAATTCGTCCAAATCTGTCTAGTTTAGTGTTTCTGTTTGTTTTAGCTTAAAATCAATCTAAAACCAATCCCCCTTCACTTGTTTGAGTCTAATTAGTTATAATCTGTCTTAGTTTATGTTTTTGTTTGTTTTGAGTCAAGTTTAATTCAAATTTCGTCCAAGGTTGTGTCTAGAGTCTAGAATCTGTCCAATTGGTGTTTTTTAAGCAGTTTTGAGTATTTTTAACTTGTTTTGAGTCTTGTGAACCTATTTAGAGTCCCTAGAGTCTAATTGAACGTTTTTAACTTTGTTTTTGTGTTTTTGAGTCAGTTTAGAGTTGATTAGCAATCCCTCCTAATCCCCGGTCCAGAACGATCCCTACTTATACATATACTACAATTGATAAAAAGAGGGTTTAATTTGTGTGCTTAACTATAATTCACATCACTCTGAACTCCGACCCTTAGAACGACTACTTCTATCTCATACCAGTATACTAAGCCAAGTACGTTTTGCAACACCATGTGTTAAGCAGATCTGAATGAGGCATCCAGACTAGGAAATCATGAAGAGGAATTTTATTTCAACGAAGTTCCAATAAGCATAAGTACCTTAGCTAAGCCAGCTAAGTGTAATCATTTCAGAAATGCTCAAATCCGACATATAGGGTCTGACAAAAGAATTCTAAAGGTGTTTCCGACCCACATGCAGGCGACCAAGTCTCTAACAAACTTTCGTTTAAGATTCACTAGGGACAAACAAACAATTCCAACTGAGAAGGAAGCCTCTTCTTGGTTACATGTTGCACTATTGAAATCCTTTGACCTAGAATGGGGCAAGGTGTAAAAACCACAGAATCAGCGAACCAGATAGCTCAAACATGTCAAATTGACATTAAAATTTGGAGGCCATTCCAGGTATGATTCAACACTTTCTCGTCCTTAATCCTACCAATGCATTACAACAAGTCTAGGGCAAAAGATTTCTCATGGGCTTTAGATACTAAGTTTGTGATGTGACATTTTTTCGAATTTGAAGGAAAAATTTTGTCATTACTAAGAACATGCGAGAATATTTGAATGTACAAGCATACAAATAACTTTTAAAGTAGACATGAATTAAAAAATAATTCTATAACTCATGATTTTCAAGGCCTTATGAATGGTGAACCACAAGACTCTTTAACAAATAAAAGAGAAGAGAGTTTGAGCTTCATTACCCTTAAAGCTCATCCTTGTTTACACAAGGGATTCACCCAAGCAAAAGACCTTCAAGTCACCTTCTTATTCATTGGATCTTTTCCTTGTATTTGTGATCTTCTCTCCTTGGATATTTGCTTCTTTGGTTCTCCTTTTGTTCCTTGAGGATTTGAGGAAATAAATCTCCAAAAGCTTTCACGATGGAAAGATTGCTCTAAGTTTCGACACCATGAATGTGGTGTGAAGAAGAGATGGAATGACTTAGATGAAGAAAGATTGGTAGCTATACCTCACCTAAGTGGCCAGCCATATAGAGAGAAGGAAATAATTTGTGCCTCCAAACTTTCTTTCTGAAAACTTAATGAAGGACATGTTATAAAGTCACTTTTATACAGCCCTTCATTTGAGAAGCAAACTTGTAAATAAGCCACACCCTTAGCATGGCCGGCCTCCCCTTTCTAGTTTGGTTAATTGTTCGTCTTAGTTTAGTTGTCATACAACTAAACTAAATATGTCTTGTGGACCAAAACCCCCGTTTAGGTTCCAAAATCCGAAACTAACTTAAAAGGCCAATACAAACATTTCGAATGATTAATAACTATTTAATTAATCTTGACCATGCTCAATTAAACCATTTAATTGTTTATCCATCTCATTATATTTCTTCACGTTCATCCTTACTCAGTGTACGATCCATTAGGTTCCAATTAGTGAGGCAGTGGGCGACTATTACTCTTAATGATCGATTGTGAGTTTAATCACATTTCAATTCTCAATTTAACGAAGATTTATGTTTGTTAATGGGACCTATGCATTAAAACATTAAATTAAGTATATTTGACTCCTTTGTTTCCTATTAAAAAAATGACAGCTAAAAAGTAAGGAGTCAAATTACTCAATGGCCACATCATGTATGGCATATCCATTGAAGAACACCTGAATGTCTTCTAGTCTTATTCGGGATATTTGACATCTCCTTTGGAGATAGTCTAGAGGTCATTTTCATTATTTTATTTCCAAGAAATAAAAAACAACTTATAAATAAAATACAGGAATTAAATATTTTATCAAACAAAGTTGAGCTTAATTCAAGATTTTGTGAAATTACACTAGCAAATTATTCAATAGAGTGGACAAAAATCACATATCCATAACAACGTTATGAATGGCTTGTCATGTCATGGACCTCCAATATTTGTATACATCTACATAATATATTAATACACAACAAAAATAGAGATGAACATAAAAACGTTAAAAAATTATTTTGCAAGAATTTATAGTCATTAGTAAGAATAAAAAAAAAAAGAATTTTAACGAAACACTTCCGATACTATTCACTTTTAACGAAAAACCACATTTTTACCTTTACCTGACACTATTCACTATACCTTTATAAAGGATTTTTCGTTAAAAATGAAGTTTTTTGGACTTCTCATTAGTTTTCCTTAAAAAAAAAATGGAAAAGCAACATATAAATGGAGCCTTTTGAAAAATGATAAAGATAAGCTGGATATTACCATTAGATAGTGGAAGTTGATCGAGTAGATTAAATGCTTGCTAGTTTGGATGACAATCTGGATACAACCAGAGGTCAGGTGGTTCGAAGGATCCCTTAGTTAGGGACATACACTCCCATTTTTCACAATCATTACTTGTGGGAAGATAAATTTACTTGTCGCAGTTGCGTTTGAATTCTCCGATACTTGTAATGTATAAGCTAAATATCGAGGAATGGGCAAATGACTTTGTTATATACAATTTGCTTATAGAACTTGAATTTGTACCAACCTTGACGATGGATTTGTTTTGTGATTATAAGGTTGCGATAGATATTGCCCATAAAAAAGCAAAAGAAATAGCCGTGGAAATTTTAAACAGAATATCAAATCACCGTTGAAGAGGCTGGCAAATTTAGAAATATCGATGGAATAACATATGAATAATGGTCCGGACGAAACCATCAAAGTGTACCTTCAAATCCACTCGACAACAATTGATTGTTAGCATAAATGTGCCCACAATGAAGCATGGTTTAGCTCGCTGGATTGTCAAACGGAGGCAGACCCCAGTCGTTCGGGTTTAAATCCAACAGGGATTTCAAAACTTGGCCTGCAATATCGTAAAAACAGCTGTTATAGATACAATATTCGCATAAAGATGCGGTAGAACGTTAAACATTGCAGCATAAAATCAGGGAATGTATATTTAAATGGACATAAAGGCAGGTGGCTTCTATTGGCGGTCATTCAATTGAGATGCCACCAAGAACATGTCATAAAGATGCTTAGATTCTAATGTAAACGCCGCTCAAGGCAGGGCACTAGTAGAGAACAGATTAACCTATTTGGTATGCGTCTTTCTGGTTCAGTCAGAATCAAGCCATGAATCTTGTTTGAATTCTGTTAGTAGCTTAGGTAATCTACCTTTAAGGCATTCATATCGGTACTAAATGATGAAATTGAGGTTCCACCATAAAACTAATTGGCAATATGGGGAGTAGCCCAAGATCATATAAGCACATAGCAAACCTTGTCCCTCACCAATGTGGGACAACTCTCAACACGCCCCCGCACGTGTGTCGGATTTTCAAACCTACACGTGGACAACAACTGGGTGACGTGGAGCGCGTGTGGTCTTTTGGGCTTCACACGTGGTCAACCTTGCTCTGATACCAAATTGTCACATCCTGGCCCGGGTCACCACCACATCCCGGGCTCGACTCCACCGTAGCACGATATTGTCCGCTTTGGGCCCGACCACGCCCTCACGGTTTTGTTTCTGGGAACTCACACGAGCAGAACTTCCCAGTGGGTCACCCATCTTGGGAATGCTCTGGCCCATTCTCGCTTAACTTCGAAGTTCGTACGGAACCCGAAGCCAGTGAGCTCCCAAAAGGCCTCGTGCTAGGTAGAGATGAGAATATACATATAAGGCTTACAAGATCCACACCCCTGGGCGATGTGGGATCTTACAATCCACCCCCTTTAAGGGCCCGACGTCCTCGTCGGCACACTTCCGACAAGGGATTGGCTCTGATACCATGATGAAATTGAGGTTCCACCATAAAACCAATTGGCAATATGGGGAGTAGCCCAAGATCATATAAGCACATAGCAAACCTTGTCACTCACCAATGTGGGACAACTCTCAACACTTATATGGTCTTGGGCTACTCCCCATATTGCCAATTGGTTTTATGGTGGAACCTTAATTTCATCACTAAACACTCATTATTCCTTACTATTTCTGAATGCAATGCTTGTTACCATCCTTCCTGATATAGATGGTTTAGAAACAAGAAGTCATGTCAATGTTAAAAGAAACGAGGTGTCATTAAAAGACCTCATAACAAATTTTGCAGGACATGTTAGTGGTTAAGCCTACAGACTGCAATCCAATTCCGCCTACAGAAAAAGTTCTTTTGTTTCTTGGCAATAAGGTCAATGGCTGTAGGCAGAAGAAGTATTGGGCTCAACCTTGTTTTGTTGGAAAGTGAACGTTAACACTGGCATAATTAAACCTGCATACTAATCTTACGATATGTATGGTATTCTGTTATTACCATTTTTTTGGTTAATAGTGAAAGGAAATAAAATGTTCAATTTTCTCCCAAGCAAATCAATTTTGCAATACCCCAAAACAAAAACCCTACTGTCTCCCTACAATTATCTTTATGTTTACTGTTCTACGCTATAAAAGATAAACATGCACCACATTTTTTTATTTCTGAAATTATTAATGGCTGGATATATGTAAACAGATATGAATGCCACCAACCAACACAGCAAATGTACACAGGTATGTAGTAATAATATCACTGATTTAACATGTTAAAGTAAATATAATGAGAAAATAAGTTATTTACGATAAGATAACTGATATCTTACATGTGCAATAAAATTCAAATTATAAAACTTACATTCCAGCATTCTTAGCTGAAAGAACTCCAGCCGGCATCTTCAAACACAAGAATTTTCTCTGGATCAATTGGGGCACCCTGTTTACACAAATCTTGTCATCAGTCACTTTTACCTATCAATTACCGACCAAAAAATACTATTGAGTACAGGATGTAATAGTACAAACCAGCTGCACAGATATTCCCATGAGAAGAAACTATCATAAAAACTAACGTGACAACCCAATTGTGTTGCTGTAATAACCTAATCATTCCAAGTAGTTTGATATCCTTTCTCGTTTGTGCATATGAGGTGTGAATGTGTACAAAGTACTACATTGCTTCTGTGTTTAATCATATGGGCTGTATAATTGATTATGGAAAACCCCATTGGTCACTCATCATTTTGAGACGTCATGGCGATTTGGCAAGCCACTCAGGGTCATGACAAGTAATATGATAAAGGAACATATCTGAGATCGTTATACCTCAAATCTTTTGGCTGCAACAAGGAATACATCTGGTGTGGGCTTGCCTTGTTTAACTTCTGGATCATCGCCAAGGACAAGATGATGCATCAATGAAAAAGTTCACCATGCTTTTGTGTTTTCAGTTCAAAATGAGTCTTCTGAGAACTGCAAGATATATTTTGAAATGAGTGATGCTTGTGGTAGTCTTGTGAATTATCATTATAAAATTCCAATCATAATAATGATTTATGAGGATTTAAAAATTCTTAAAGGTTTCAAGTTAATGGCATTTGATAAAACTGGCTATATTATAAGTACAAAATGAAAACATAATTAAAGAAACTATACCCAGTTGCCAAGGCACATGGTATTCCTTTTGCATGAAGATGTTTGATCAAGCGGCTGGCCCCTACAATTTAGTACCCAAAAAAATAAATTAAAACTAGCAGAAGCCAGCTGGATGGTAATAATATCCTCATTCAAAAAAAGTGAAACCCTTCATAATTAGCATAACATCTAAGAAATTCGACAACTCATATCCAAACTATGGGAAGCTTAAACCAGAAAGGATGAAGTTTCGAATGCTTATTTGATAGAACATGAGTAAAAAATCTAGACATGTGTATATGTAGATTTTAGTTTCAAAGTATTTCCAATTCATGATTTGTTCTAAGTGTACATGGCAGTATATGTAGGCAAGAAAAGAGAATGATTACAAGCAACCAACTTTACATGAAACCCTAGAGATCGGGTAAACCTAGGACAAAAGCTTTCCCTTAATTTAAGGTGATTTACATCAAACCCAAGACTAAGGAGTAATCAGCAAGTTAAGTGCCTTGAATCAAGGAGGAGAGAAAGCTGGAAAGCAACTGGTGGTTGACTGATTACTTGAAGACTTGTGATACGAGTTGACAATCTAGGGTTTAGTGACTAGTTCCAACACTCCCCCTCAAGCTGGATCGTGGAGTGTAGTCGAGCCAAGCTTGCTCAGAAGACGGTGACATTGATGAGAGCGTAGAGCCTTGGTGAATAAGTTAGCCAACTGGTCATGACTCCGTGTGAATTGAATTTGAATGACTTGTGTTTGAACTTGAGTTCTAATGAAATGGCAATCCACCTCGATGTGCTTGGTTCTTTCGTGGAAAACAGGATTGGCTGCGATGTGCATGGCAGCCTGATTATCACACAGGAGAGACATAGGAGCGTGATGTAAAAACCCTAAATCTGAAGCAAGACTTTTAAGCCGGATTAATTCACATGCAGTAGCTGCCATTGCTCGATACTCCGCTTCAGCACTAGATCGAGCAATAATGTTTTGCTTCTTGCTCTTCCATGTCACAAGGTTTCCGACAACGAAAGTGCAATATCCAGTGGTGGATTTTCTGTCAATTTGACTACCTACCCAGTCTACATTAGCATAAGCACTGATTTCTGTGGACTGATTGTTTGACATAAGAATGCCTCTGTCCAGGGAACATTTGAGGTAATGCAGGATGCATTTGACAAGTTGAAGGTGTTGCATTGTGGGAGCATGCATAAACTGACTGACTAAGCTAACAGCATAGCTGATGTCGAGGCGTGTGATAGTGAGATAGATAAGTTTACCTACCAACCTTTGATAGTAGCTTATATTGGTAAGAGGTTCTCTAGTTAAGTCGATCTTTAGTTTGTTGTCAATAGGTGTGATGGCAAGCTTGCAATCAGTTAGATTAGCCTCAGTTAGGAAATCAACAAGATACTTTCTTTGACTGAGAAATAACCCTTTATGAGAGGTGGCCATCTCAATGCCAAGAGAATACTTTAATCTCCCAAGATCTTTGATGGCAAATGTGTGATGTAAGGAACGTTTCAAGGTTTCAATTTCACTCTTATTGTCACCAGTGATAATCAGATCATCGACATAGATGAGAACCATAAGTTTACCACTAGAGCCATTTCGAATGAAGAAGGAGGAATCAGCATTGCTTCTTATGAACCCTACATTCTCTAAGACAAAACTTAACTTGGCATACCATGCCCTAGGAGATTGTTTTAATCCATAGATAACCTTGTGTAACTTACAAGACATTCCTTTTTCCACCTGAATATAACCTGGTAGAGGTTGCATGTAGGCTTCTTCTTGAAGTTCTCCATGAAGAAAAGCGTTTTTTACATCCATTTGGTACAGAGACCAACCATAGTTTACTGCCATAGAGAGCAATACCCGAAAAATGTTCATTTTAGCCATTGGGGCGAAGGTTTCCTTGTAATCAACCCCGAATGTCTGAGTGAAGCCACGTGCCACAAGTCTGGCTTTGTGTTGCTCTGCTGAACCATCTGCCTTGAGCTTTGTTTTGTAAACCCATCTACTTCAAACAGCCTTCTTTCCTAGAGGCAACTTGACAATGCTCCAAGTGTTATTTTCTTCCAATGCATTCAGCTCTTCAACCATAGCGAGTTTGCAATGTGGCACGGAAGAAGCTTCTTAAGATGTTCTGGGTTTAGGAATCTTAAAGACTTCAGTGAGGAAGGCACGGTGCGAAGTTAAATGCTTTGAGTAATGTAGCACATCAGTGATAGGGTACCTTGAAGCATAAGTTACATAATCCAATAGCCATGGTGGAGGTTTTCTTGCACGGGAAGGATTTCTTCGTACATCTTGTGTTGACTGTGATGGTTGTGCATTGTCAACTTGATTTTCAGATCCATGCTCAATGTCCCCTTATGAGACAACCTGTGAATTTGAAAATTTTGTGACTTGGTGTATGTCCTCATTACCTTGAATGTCATGCATTGGTACATCATCATCTCGATTAGTGCACATAGGCAACGGGAACAGATCATGTAGTGACTCCCCCTTACAAGAAGCATGCCTTTTTGGTCGAAAGAAAGGGGTGTCTTCATCAAAGACAACATCTCTGGAGACAATACATTTTTTGGAAAGAGGATTGAAGCATTTATATCCCTTTTGTGTGGATGAATACCCCACAAACACACATTTTTCAGCCCTAGCATCCAATTTGTCACGATGTTGATGTTGTACATGAACAAAACATGAGCAACCAAACACCTTCAAGTGAGATAGCATGATAGCCTTCTTCTCTAAAGTTTCATAAGGAGATTTGAACCTTAGAACACAACTTGGGAGTCGGTTGATGAGATATGTAGCTATCAAAATTGCATAGAACCAAAACCTCTTTGGAACATTCATATGTAACATTAGTGCACGAGTTTTTTCAAGGAGATCCCGGTTCTTTCGCTCAGCAATCCCATTTTGTTGTGGGGTTCCCACACAGCTAGTTTGATGTACAATTCCTGATCTTAGTACCATTATCTGATCTTAGTGTTTTAATAGTTGAATGGAATTGGTTTGACACAAATGTATGAAAGTCTTGAAAGATAGTTGAAACTTCACTCTTAGCTTTCATGAGATAAAGGAAAGTGAGAAGAGTGCAATCATCCACAAATATGACAAAATATTTATAGCCTTCCATTGATTCAATAGTAGGACCTCATACATTAGTGTGAACAAGTTCAAAAGGTATGCTAGACCTAGACACTGAGGTTCTAAAAGGTAACCTAGCAAACTTTGAGTAATGACAGGTATCACACTTAGTCAATGGGTGACAAAACTTGGGAAATAGTTTTGACAAAACAACTTCGAATGGATGGGCTAGCCTTTGGTGCCAAAGTTGTTGGCCATTGGAAGAGCTTGGTTGAGCTTGAAGGGCTTTTGAAAAAAAAAAGGCTTGGTGCGGAAATAATAAAGGCCATTTTGATAGAATCCTTCACCAATCCTCCTCATGGTGAGAGCATCCTGAAAAATGACATTTGTGGGTGAGAATATGGCTAGGCAATTTAAAGTGTTAGTGAGTTGTCCTATTGACATCAATTGAAATGGAAAGGATGGTACATATAAGGCGGTAGATTCTATGGTGTTCGAAACTAAACCTAGTTTTCCCTTCCCATGACTGAGAAATTTTTTCCATTTGCAACTGACACATGAGATGGTTTTGACAAGGCTTGGAAATCATGTAGATTTAAGGCTTTATTTGTCATGTGATCAGAGGCACCCGAGTCAATTATCCAACAATCATGATTAATACTAGTTTGTAGTGTAGTTGAGAATGCTTTGAAGATACCTGGAGCTACATCTTGTGAAACATGATCATGATCAGCTAGAAATTCTGCAAACTATCCAAAGAGTGCAGTGTGGTTGTTCTCTTCACCCTTTGATGCTTGTGCAGCTTCTCCATGATTTTTAGTTTGCAAGTAGGCTGCAAACTCGTTGATAAGAGTCACAAAGTTAGCTGTGAAGTCCACAAGCCATGATTGAGAGAGCTAATAGCATTGTTGACAGCATGTTGAGCCTTAAAAGGAACCACTGATGAAGATTTTGAAGCCATCATTCTGTTGTCTTTGAACTTCGGCTTAAGTTCAGGATGTAACTCCCAACACCTATCTTCTGTGTGTCCAGCATCATACCAGTACTTGCACTTTCGGCGTGGATTCCTTCCTTTATATACCTTGGATTCATAGCCCCGGTGATTTGCAACATATCCTCGAGTCTGATAGCTTGAGATTAGACTCCATATTCATAGCTCCTTCTTGCTTCTTCACGTTGTACCGTAGCACAAACAGTCTTGAATGGTGGTAGGTCCTTACTCATTAGTATGTGACTTATGAGATGCTCATATTTTGAGCTGAGACTTACAAGCAGTTGATAGATCTTATCATCCTCAGCTCTTTTGAGAAGAATAGTGGGATCCGTAGTGTGAGGGAGTTATACATCCAACTCATTCCACATAGTCTTCAAGCTGCCAAGATGTTGAACAAAAGACTTCTTTTCTTCCTGGAGACAAGCGATATCTCTCTTCAACTGGAATACTCGAGCATAGTTATTCTGATTTCCATACATATCCTTCACAGATTTCCACAAATCTTGTAAGGATTCAGAATAACTAAATATCTTAGCAACATGTTTCTCCATGGTGTTGAGCAGCAAGGAAATGACGAATTGATCCTTGCACAACCATGTTTCATAGGCCTGAGAAGAAGGATCTGGAGTATCAACACTACCATTAATGAACCCTAACTTTCCCTTTCCTCATAGGGCAAGTGAAAATGCCCTAGACCAAGGAAGGTAGTTGAGCTCATTCAACAACATGGAGCATAGACTTTGGTTGGTATTGACTTCAAAGTCTAAGAAACTCGAAAGAGCTACCTGAGAGCTTTCTCCCTCAAGATTAACTGAGCTTTCCTCAGCCATTACAGAAGCTCACAAGAATAATAGCGGAAACAAAAAAGGGCAGAGACAGGTCAAGGATGACACTGCTCTGATACCATGTAGATTTTAGTTTCAAAGTATTTCCAATTCAAGATTCGTTCTAAGTGTACATGGCAGTATATGTAGGCAAGAAAAGAGAATGCTTACAAGCAACCATCTTTACATGAAACCCTAAAGACAGGGTAAACCTAGGACACGAGCTTTCCCTTAATTTAAGGTGATTTACATCAAACCCAAGACTAAGGAGTAATAAGCATGTTAAGTGCCTTGAATCAAGGAGGAGAGAAAGCTAGAAAGCAACTGGTGGTTTACTGATTACTTGGATACTTGGGATACGAGTTGACATGCTATGATTTAGTCTAGGGTTTAGTGACTGGTTCCAACAGTATACAAATATTTGTGTTTGTTTGTAATCAAATAAAAGGTACCGAGCATGAGCTCGTGATGCGTAAATTAACTAAACACACAAATTAACCCTCTTTTGACAATTGTAGTAAAATGAATAAGTAGGGATCGTTCTGGACCGGGGATTAGGAGGGCTTGCTAATCTAATGCAAACTGACTCAAAAACGTCAAAACAAACTTTAAAACACCTAACTAGACTCAAATAAACAAGACAGGACTTAAAAGACTCTAAATAAACTAGTATGACTCGAAACAGATTCTAGACACTCAAAACAGCCTAAAAACACCAATTAGACAGTTTCTAGACACTAGACACACTTTGGACGAAAATTGGATTAAACTTGACCCAAAACACACAAAAACACAAACTAAGACAGATTCTAACTAATTAAACTCAAACAAGTGAAGGGGGATTGGTTTTAATGTGAATTTAGACTAAAACAAGCAGAAACACTAAACTAGACAGATTTGGACGAATTTGGGTTTTAGGGATGGATGGTTGGATTAGCTAGAGGTTCTTTCTCCACACATGACATGTATGCAAACGAATTGATTTCCAGCTACTTTTTCATTGAACTATGAACGACAATGCTCCAAATTAACCGTGCCATCACTAATTAATTTTCAGATTCTCCTTAAGCCATTGAATTGGATGACATCATTCGACAACTCAAAGCATTCTTCAAAAGTTCCCTACATGACATCATAATAGAGATACAATCAAAGATCATTACGTTTGATGAGAATCATAAGCATTGACAAAGCACTTGCAACTATGACATCATGTCACTCATACTAGGAATTGGACTTAACACGATCGTGACTAGCGACCTTCACTACATACGAATATAAGTTCATAACGATTATGTGAAACTCCCTTATATTCTAGCACCAAGTTCAAGCATGCAAATTAAGTGTGCACCCTCAACCCACATACAAGAACAAGTTCTGAATAAAATAGTTAAGCCAATTGCATTCATAATCCAAGAAATCGTAACTGAAATTTATCAATTCAAAATACACACATAGTCATGGCTTCAAAATTACCCCTAGCAAAGAGGGGTTTAGCCACTCATGGCTACAACAAAACAGAAAAGGAAGAAATTAAACATAAACATAGAATGAATTACACCTAGAATGCTCCAACGATCAAGCTTGAACATCCAAGAGCACTTCCTTCTTCCTTCTTGTTGCGGCACAAGGTGTTTTTCCAGGGTTTTCTAGGTTTTTGGGATGAAAATAGGTTGAATGGGAGAGAGAGGGGTGCGGCTGGAATGTGATGGGTTGAATGATGATGGAATGAATGGTTCGATTATTCCCCTTAAAAGGTGCGGCCAGCTTTAGGGTTTTTGCAATCCCCATTTAAGTCAAAACAAATCAGATATTAACCCCCAAATCCCCTAAGAATAAGTAACTGAAATCAGGAAAATCAGAAATTAAGGGAAATAGAGTTGACTTGCGGCAAAGAGGGAAAGAAGAAAGGGAAAGTCTTCTAATTTCTGATTTGGAACAAGAAAAGGTAAGTATAATAGCTGCAAGGATTTTAGGAATAAAGGAATGTGAATTAAGTTGCTGATTTTGGGGAAAAAGGGAAAGTCTTGTGCGGCAAGGAGGAGGGTTGAGATTTAGGTGTCCTAAAAATGTTTAGGGTTCCTTCTTTGTGGCTGAAACTTAATGAATTTGAGAATAGGAAAGGTTTAGGACAAAACAAGGAACTTGGCTGATTTCTTTCCTTCTTTCAAAGCTCCTTGACTTTCTTGAATTAATTCTTCTTCCTTTCCTTGGCAGGTTCCTAGCTTGCTTTTACCTTTCAATTTCGTCCATCCCTTTGGCCTCATGCATAAACTATCCAAACTTGGCCCAAAAATGCTCCAAAAAGCCCCCAAATGCACATTTTTGCCTTATTGACCCTTGAAACCTACAAACACACGAAAATGACTTAAAATACTAAATTAAATGGAAACTAACTACTAAAATGTCAAGAAACAAGCAAGCTAAGTCGCATAAATATGCTCCTATCAGCTCGCTTATTGGAAACAAACTTTGCAACACTGCCTCTCTCAACAAGAAAGCCCTCAGCAGTAAAGGTGTCACTAATTCCGGATTCTTCAACAAACACCCGAGCAGCTTCAATTGCTTTCTTTCCCATCATTTTCGCTTTGAGAGACCAATCAAATGTTTTATTATACCTAGCAAGTATTTTTTTCCTGGACTTCAGTATAGAACTTCTTTGTGTCTGGTGTCTGAATCAACAGAAATCATATCCCACCATCAGTTTATTTCCTAGAATCTGGCAGAAAGTATAATTATCAACTATTTAACAACCAAGCTATGAGAACTTGTAATCAACGAAAGCAATATTTAAACTGTTATGGCATTACTTATAGTTGAAAGTTAGTGCACATAGAACAGCCGAACAATGGGACTAACTGAGTTTTGCAACGATGATTATTAGCAACTAAAATTGGTCCACAAATTAATTAAAAACAAAGACCAAGAAAAAATCCGAACACTATTAGTACATACATATATATACCAATGTTTTAAAAGGTGAAGGCGATGCTAAGACGTTTTGTGACGACCCACCCCTAATTTTCTATGTAATTAGTTAAGCACACAAATTAACCCTCTTTTTATCGATTGTAGTATTTAATGCAAGTAGGGATCGTTCTAGGCCGGGGATTAGGAGGGCTTGCTAATCTAACACAAACTGACTCAAATAGACAAAAACAACTTAAAAACGTTCAAATAAACTCAAGGGACTCTAAATAGGTTCACAAGACTCAAAACAAGTTAAAAACACTCAAAACTGCTTAAAAACACCAATTGGACAGATTCTAGACTCTACACACAACCTTGGACGAAATTTAATTAAACTTGACTCAAAACACACAAAAACATAAACTAAGATAGATTATAACTAATTAGACTCAAACAAATGAAGGGGGATTGGTTTTAGATTGATTTTAAGCTAAAACAAACAGAAATACTAAACTAGACAGATTTGCACGAATTAGGGTTTTTAGGATGGATGGTGACTTAGCTAGAGGTTTCCTTATCCACACATGAATTATATGCATATGAATCAACTTCCAGTTACGTTTTCATTGAATTACGAATGACAATGCCCCAAATTAACCGTGTCAATCACTAATTAACCCTCAGATTCTCCTAATTTCATTGAATTGGACGGACAACGCATCTACAACCAAATTATTCTCATCAATTTCCCTACATGACATCATAATAGAGACACAATCAGAGATCATTAAGTGCATTGAGAATCATAAGCATTGACGAGGCATTCATAACTATGACATCATGTTACTCACACCAAGAATTGAACTTAACACGATTGATCCAGCAACCTTTACTACTTTTGAACATAAGTTTGTAACGATTATGTGAAACTTACTTATATCCTAGCATCAGATTTATGCATGCAAATTAAGTGTGCACCCTCAATCAACAAACACAAATAAGTTCTATTTCAAACAGTTAAGCCAATTGCATTCATAACTTAAGAATCTGTAACTGAAACTTATTAACTCATAACACAAATAAAATCATGGTTTCAAAGTAGCCTCTAGCTAAAAACGAGTTTAGCCTCTCATAATTACAGCAAGAACAAGAGAAATTAAATTAAACATCATAAACATAAGGTAGAAAACACCTAGAACGCCCAGAAATCAGAATGGGTGCAGGCACGCTCCAAGGCTGTTTCTCCTCTCCTTCCTCCTTGCTAGGCTGCGGCACAAGTGGCTGGTGGTGTATATGGATGTATGAAGGTGGTGTGGATGGGTGGTGGGTGCGGCAAGGGGTGGTGGAAGTGTATGGAATGGCTGGAACTTATGGGATTTGCGGTAGGATGTGAATGGGATGATTTGTGATGTGTGGTGAGCATATGTATTTATAGGAGAACATTAAGGCACGGCTGGGAGGGTTTCCAAGGTAGTTTAGGAGTAGGAAATCTCAAGGAATCAGAGGATAAGGGTGCGGCAAGGCTGAGGACTTCTAGAACACGGTCTAGGCGCCAGAAATATAGGGAATGTGAAGCACATGTTTTAATTCAGGTTTTAGCACGTTTTTAGGCTTCTAGAATCCCTAATTTTAGGAGATAAGAATCAGCTATTAACCCCCTTATTTGGCTAAAAGTATGGAAAGATAAGATAAGGCAAGGATAAGATAGGATAAGGTGATAAGGTTAGAGATAATGTTCCTTATTTCTTGCTTCTATCTTATCTTTCTGAACTTGATTTTAATTCTCCACCTTTCTTGGCTGATTCCAAGCATTCCTTTCTTCAAATTCGTCCATCCTCAAGCCTCCATGTTTGCACTATCCAATATTGGCCCAAAAATGCTCTAGAATGCTCCAAATTGCTTCTTTTTGTCACTTTGACACTTAGGACCTGAAATTGGACGAAAATAACTTTAAACACTATAATTAACATAGTTTAGCTAACTAAATGCAAGAAAACAAGCTAACTAAGTCGCATAAATATGCTCCTATCACTCGTCACTATGAACGCCTAAGCACATGTTAGACTCAAATCGAACTTGGTACTTTACGGTTACGCTCCGTCAAAGTACGAGGATAATGGGTATATTTGTACACTGTGTGTATTAAATTGTTAGTGTTAGAAACACTGTGCTAGATAGATTTTCTGATTCCTTTAACTGTAGGAAATCTGAAAAACCCTATCCCTAATTTCTTTTTAACCCAACCCGTGCCTTCCTTTGTCACTCATGAATCAAACTTTCCTATTTTCACTCTCACCAATCACATCTCTTCCCATTTCCATGCACCCAATCAGAAAAAGAGAAAAAGCACTCTCCCTTTCTTCATTCTTTCTATTCCTCCCGAAGTCCCTCTTTCTCTGTAATTGCCATGAGCGAGCACCAAAGCTCGTGGATCGAGCCCAAAAATCACACCATTGTGCTCATCTCGACTCCACGAACACAACCATACCAACCAAACTCAGAACATATGAGTTTTGACTCGTGAACTCGGAAGGTCCGAATCGGACGAGTTTTAGATTGATGTGTTTTCGACCGAATCACGGCATTTTAGGACTCGGGAAAGCTCTCTCAAAACTCCCCGAGGCTCTTAGGACTATTTTGAAGAAGCTTTGACGTCAAAACAACGGAGTTTCGAGGAGCCCAGTTTTGGCCGGATCTTTCAAGCCATTTTTCAGGTCACCTCTGTCCACTCTTCAGACTTTTGGAAGGTATAACGTGATTCTACACTTCATAAGATTCATTTCCATATAAATTTTGTGAAAAATGGTTGAAAAATGAAGAAGATATGAAGGTTTGAAAATTTTCCCAGAAACCGACGAAATTTTCCAGTTTCCGGGGAGTTCAGACGACGGCGAATGGTGCCGACCGGCGAGGACCACCAGAGAAGACGATGAAATATTCTAACGGCGTCAGGTAACACCGTTAACTTCTGTTAAGGATTTAACGAAATATTCCTAACGGCCGTTAGGCCTCTGTCAGCCTCTGTCTGCGTATGGTCGTGCCCTAGGCGGTGCGTGAGGGCGCGTCCGGCCTCCAATTTACTTTCTGTAAATTTGTGTAGGTCCATAACGTCGAGTAGATCAATTTCATATATTTAAACCCTAGGTTTAAGCAAACTATGGGGGTTTTATTTAAGTTTCCGTATATGTGTTTTAATTAATTTTAAGGGCAAAAGACAGTTTACTACCCTCATGTTTAGTAGTTTTCAACATTTAGTACATAAAGTTTTTTTTGTCCCAGAGTCATACCTAAAGTGTTAATTTTGGGACAGTCTCATACATCCGTTAGTCAAACTGTTAATTCTCCCGTTAAGTGATGACGTGGCGCCCAGGTGGACAATGACTGGGCGCCACGTGTCATTTAAAATATTAAATTAATTAATTTGAAAAAAAAAAAAAAATCGAAGAGTGACTCTGGGTTGCCCAGATTTTTTTCTTTTCTTTTTTTTTGTTCCTTTTCCTTCTTCTCTTCTTCGTCTTTCTTCTTCTTCTTCTTCTCTTCCTTCTTCTTCTTCTCTTCCTTCTTCCTCCTTCTTCTGGGTTGCCCAGATTCGCGTTTTTTTTTTTTTTTTTGCTTTTTCTTATGTTCTTCTTCCTTCCTTCTTCCTCATTCCTCTGGGTTGCCCAGATTCCTCGGCGAATTCCCCAGGTTATGCAAGAACACGGCGTGCAATTCCTTTATGTGCGGCACCATGATGTCACCGATGTACTGCGATAACTGAGCGAATATCAAGAACGCCGCTTCTTGAAGCTTTGGCGAATCGGACGAGATGCACTGGAACATAAACGGCAACAGCTCCGGCCACCCGTTATTGGGCAAAATCCCAGAGGCGAGCTCGGAAATCGTATCGCAGAGCTTCTTGGAGATGGATTTTGTGTCCTCCTGCTGAATACACGTCAGCAGAATCGTCTTCAGCGTTGATTGGGTCGTCGGATTCAATCGAGGCCAAAGATACGAGTCGTTGCGGGTGAGATGCTTGCGGAGGAGAATCGCGGACATGGCACGGGCCTTGGCAACGGGGGAGAACTGGAGAAGGTGGGCGAGCTTGAGGGAGAGGGAGTCAGGATCGGTCTGCTTGCAGAGGTTGAAGAGGAGCTCCGCCTGGGAGCGCTGCTCGTTGGCGGAAGACATGAGGTGGGAGATCAGGGTTTGGAAAGGGGCCGGGTCGGGACCGATTTGCCTTTTTCCTTCTTCCTCCTTCTTCTGGGTTTGCCCAGATTTGCCTTTCTTTTTTTTTTTTTTTTTTCTTCTTCTTCTCTCCTTCTTCCTTCTTCTTCTGAGTTGCCCAGATTCGTTTTTTTTCGTTTTTTTTTTTCCCTTCTTCTTCTTCTTCCTCCTTCTGGAGAGGGATGCGGGCTCGGGTCAGCAGAGCCATAACCGTCGAGCTTCGGAGGAGCTGAGAGCGAGAGAAGAGAGAGAGAGGAATTGCAGATTTTGTTTTGTTTTTTTTTTAACTTTTATTTAATTAATTAATTTAATATTTTAAATGACACGTGGCGCCCAGTCATTGTCCACCTGGGTGCCACGTCATCACTTAACGGGAGAATTAACAGTTTGACTAACGGATGTATGGAACTGTCCCAAAATTAACACTTTAGGTATGACTCTGGGACAAAAAAAACTTTATGTACTAAATGTTGAAAACCACTAAACATGAGAGTAGTATACTGTCTTTTGCCCTAATTTTAAAATAGTTATTTCACATATAAGGGAAACATATCCCGAGGACTTGACGGATCAGGCAAGGCTCGGGGCTACGATCCAACGACGTATTTGTGAGTGGGCAGTTTGTTTTTATACCTATATATAATTATAGTTTTCATGATTGCGTATTTACTTCATTTTTATGCTTATATTGCCAAGTATCGTTATTGTGATATTAAATGTGATAAATGTTGCTATATGGTTGGGATATTACTGTCATGACATTCATACATATTTGTATATGCTCATCTTGCTGTACCCCGATGTTAGTACTCTGCCCCAGGGCTAGGGCCAGTCCTTCATGTGTATGTTCATATCCGCACCGTTCGCTCGCCTTGGATCCAAGTTAGGTGCCAGTCCTGTCGTACAGATTGCATTATGTAATTCTGACTCGTATGTGACTGGGCTTCTACACGAGCCTTCACATGATCGTAGTACTAAAGCGTATTGATTACACCCAGTCTTGTTCTTGTCAAAAATTATCTATACGAACTCGTGTGTCAGCTTAGATGGATGAGCACTTAGTTATACTTGTTTATCACATGATTATATTATTGCGGTATTTGATGTATCATGACTTGATATATTTCTGGTTATATTGTTGTTATACTATTGTTTACATACTTATGTAGTATATTTTAAGGAAACTATACTTGTTTTACAGCGAGGGGTTACTATGTTCAAAAATAAAGGTTGTCTTACAAACGTAGTTTTGCTGACCCACTCAATTTTGTTTTTCGCCTCTCCAGGACCTAGATAGCTGCATTCTTCGTGGAATTCGAAGGAGCTTCAACAGTTTTGACATTATCTCTGTTTAGAAGTATGAACTTATCCACTGTTGTGTAATAAGTGTACTTTAGCTACTTTGACTACCTTATTGTAGTCGTACTGTCTATTATGCTCTGAATAATTGTAGTGGGTTCTTCCCACGATTGCGCACTTTTTCACTGTTTAATTTAAATTAGTTCTAGTTTAGTTTTAATTTATTTACTTTTTCACATCACTTACTCTTATGGTTACATCACCTCACGGTGAAGGCCAGCATGCTTCGACCTTCATCGGTCGAGGTGTACATTTCATGGATAGCCTCACCTAGCGATAGCCTCGAGGTGTGAGGCAACAACTCATGGTACCTAAAATGTTATAATACTTAATATGTACATATATAAAATTATATACATATAACATAATACTTTGTAAAACAAATATCCATTGTCATTCAAACAATTAAGAAAAAAAAACAAACTTATAATTCAAATAATAGTCAAGACCATCCTAAATCTAATTGAAATTCAAGGACCTCAAACAACAACTATAATGATCTTAATAATCATTCAAAAGTGCACAAGTCACAAACAAATTTAACTCACAAACATACAATAAAAGAAATCATTCATCCAAATCCTCTTCATCTAAATCAAATGTAATATCATCTTCTTCATTGTCAAGTCTAGTTGAACACGAAGTGAGGAGGTCGATTTCTTAGCAGGCTCTCTCTCGAACACAAATGTTTCTCAAATCTTCTCATTTCATATTTAAAATGTCGAATTAGATCATCAAATTTCAGGATTGGATAACTATGAAAACATTACATTGTGGAATAGACAACATAGGAAAACAACGGGAGAGAATGGAACAGGGCGATGAGCCTACGGTAAAAAACCAACAAAGGAATGGGAGCAAGACGACGTCCTTAGGCTCGGGGTTTTAAATTTTTTTTACTTTTTTCTCCTACCTCCCGCAGCATCGGCTTTGCCCATTTGTTGCTTTTCTCAAGCAGGTTTCAGGTCATTCTACTGGGTCGGCAAACTGAGTTTCAGTCAAGGGTTTTCCAGTGTCTGGATGGGCAGCTACCCACCATTTCCATAACGTGCGTAAGCCCGTATATGCATACATATTTGTGTGTGTCTCCTTGGTGAATGAATTGATATATGGTAGGCTAAGATGTTGATATGAGCATATTTATGCGAATTAGTTGGCTTGTTCTCGTGCATTTATGTTAGTTATTTGTATTTAATTTAGTATTTTAAGCTATTTTCGTGTGTTTATAGGTTTTAATGGCTAAAGGAGCAAAGAAGTGCATTTTGGTGCCTTTTGGAGCAAAATAGGGTTTGGAATGGATTACATATGTTTGGAGCAAGGAAGATGGACGAAATTGAAGACTACAAGGGGCTAGAAGGATGTTAGAAATCAGTGTTGAGGTTTAGAAGACAATAAAAGACACAAGTGAAGCATTCCCTACAAAGGTGGCGCCTTGTCCCCTTTGTGTTCCCTCCTTGTTTCCTCTTGTGCAACAATTCCCCTTGTCATGTTTCCTTATTCCTAAACCATGTAAAACCATCTCTCTTTCATCTTAGGCCAAGGAAAACCCCTTCCCTTTCCTTTTGGGACAATGCCGCACTACCCTAACACATTCCTCTTCCTTGCCGTGCAAGGAAGAGTATTTCTTCCCTATTTTCAGCCTTAAAACACATTCCTATTCTATTCTAAATCCTTCTTGCCTAATTTCTGACCCAAAATCACATTCCTTTTCCTACATAAATTTCTGCCGAATTTCCTTTCCTATTTTCTTTAAATTCTGATTTACTTCCCCTTTTTCCTTGAGGATTTGGAGTCCTAAATGCATTCCTAATTCATCAATTTCGTGCCTTCCCTTTTCCCTTTAAATAAGACTCTTTGCAGCAGCATATAAGGCCCATTCAGAAATCTAGAGATTCATTCACGCCCATATACATCCATTCACCATCTTTCACGCCAGAAATCATCCACCACCACAAATCACTACCCAAACCTTCACCCATACCTTGTGCCGCAGCAAAGAAGAGGAAGGAAGGCCCTTGGACGTGTTTGCCATTCAAGTTTGGATCGTTGGAGCGTTCTAGGTGTAATTCTTTCTTTGTTATAAATGTTTAAATTAAATTCTTGTTGTTTTGCTGTGAACATGAGTGGCTAGACCCCTTTGTGGCTAGGGGTGATTTCAAAGCCATGATTATGGGTGCAATATGAATTGATAAGTTTCAGTTACGAATTCTTGGGTTGTGAATGCAATTGGCTTAACTGTTTGATTGATAACTTATTTGTGTTTGTTGATTGAGGGTCGACACTTAATTGGCATGCATGAATTTGATGCTAGAGTATAAGGGAGTTTCACATAATCGTTACAAACTTATATTCATAAGTGGTGAAGGTCGTTGATCACGATCGCGTTAAGTTCAATTCCTAGCATGAGTGACATGATGTCATAGTTACAAGTGCTATGTCAATGCTTATGATTTTCATTGAACGTAATGATCTTTCATTGTATCTTTATTATGATGTCATGTAGGGGACTTTCGAAGAATGCTTTGGGTTGTCGAATGATGTCATCCAATCCAATAACTCAAGGAAAATCTGATGGTTAATTAGTGATGTCACGGTTAACTTGGGGCATTGTCATTCATGATTCAATGAAGGAGTAACTGGGAATCGATTCGTTTGCATACATAACATGTGTGGAGAAAGAGCCTCTAGCTAGCCCATCATCCATCCAACTTCCCAAAAACGTTTTCAAACTCTGTTTTACTTTAAAATCTGTTTTCAACTTGTTTTGCTTTTCAAATTCGTTCAAACAAAACCCCCCCCCTTTACTTTCTTGTTTCAAATTGTTTTAAACTTGTTTTATTTGTGTTTTCAAGTGTTTTAAATCAAGCCTAAACCATATTTTCGTCCAAAATTGTGTTTAGAGTCAGAAACTGCCTAGTTTGTGTTTTTAGGCAGTTTTGAGTGTTTTCAACCTATTTTGAGTCTTGTGAACTTGTTTTAAGTATTTTCAACTTAACCAAACGTTTTTAAGTTTGTTTTTGAGTCTTTGAGTCAGTTTAACGTTGATTGGCAATCCCTCCTAATCCCCGGCCTAGAACGATCCCTACTTGCATCTATACTACAATTCACACCAAGAGGGTTTAATTTGTGTGCTTAATATATTTCGCATCAGATGTGTGGCAAAGGCTCAAATACTAGTACCACAATGAGACGAAGACAGGGCAACGGAAGTAGATCGAAAGGATATTGAAGATGACATGAGTGATTGGTCCTCTGCCCGAGACAGCTTGAGAAGGATTCGCCATTGCAGTAACAATACGGGGTCTCCAACTCCAACAGCTTTTGAGGAAAGAGGGATGACGCTTCTGCTTCTGCATGAAGGAAGGATCTGGGAAAGTTACTCGTTGCAAATGCCACACTCTTTAACATTTTCGGAGGTTTTACTTTGGAATGTAATATTCACACATCCTTTTTACTTCTCACACATTCTTTTAATTTTCGGCCGGATCTGATAAATTGAAAAATATCAAATGACAGAAATTAAAAAGATGTGTGTGGATAACACATCCTTTTACTTGTACTGTGGTATTGGAATATCGGAGAATATTCTCCAGTGCGCTACTCAAACTTCGCTGCTTATGTGCGCTACAATTGCGAGCTGTTGAGATTAATCTTACAATCAATTTTGTTTTTTTTTCAATTTGATTTTTATGGGTATCAGGTTGGGTCTATTCGTATGAGGATTTTTTTTATGGAAACCACATAATAAATTTATTTTATTTTATCTCTATTGTCTAAAAGGAGCACCTTAAAATGGTGAAATATTCAAAATTGTAGTGGCCTAAATTTAACTGACGAGATAGATGGTACACAGCATAGAGAGAAAGAGAGATGTAGAATTGGCTTGAGGAATTATGTGTGTTATTCCTAGACCTTCTGCCTTTATTTGTTGTAATAAGGAGGAGATAAACTTGCTCTCTAAGATATTATAGATTCTAAAGGATTCCTAATTTATCTCTACTTGGGATTTACACAATTACACATGTATTAAAATGGATATCACAACACTCCCCCTTGAATGTGTAAATCCTTAAGTAGATGGCACATCATAAAGTCGTCTCATCTAGTCAGCACAAGTAGCGAATGTTAGACTCAAAATAAACGGAAGAATGCACAGGTAATGAAACTCACAAACCTCGGTATGACAAAACCTAAGCATTCTTAAATCTTCAAACTTTGAGAGGGTCATTTGAAGCTTCAAATCTCTCACTTGTTTGTCACATTCATGAAGGATTCGAAGTTTATCCCAAGCTTACTTGGCAGTTGTGTAGTAACGGATATGAGCAAACTGAGTTGGTGATATGGCAGATACAATAGCATTTCTTGCCTTCTTGTTTGCCATGCCAGATGTCACTTCACCTATAGTCCATTCACTTTTAGGTTTAATCACAACCTCCCCATCAACTGCTCTAGAGGGCGCCCTCCACTCAAGAGTAAGGTAATCAACTACAAGAAAGTCTTGTGCCTCAAGGAATATTTGTAACATCTCACCTCACGCCGCCTAGTTCACGCCATCAAAGAACGGAGTAGAGTTACACGATCCAGCAACACGATCACGATCCATGATATGAGTCCACCCAATACCAGTAAAATTCTAGAGATTACTTTATGTATATCTAGAGTAAGGCTTTGATACCAATTGAAACTGGTACCAGGTGGAATACCCTACAAAAAAACATAAAACCAACTATATTGACTAGTCAACCATACTACTCAACTGGTAACAAATCGTTAAAAACCCACAAGCATATAAACCAACCAAACTTATAAAAGGTTAAAACTTAACAATGTGAACTTCAGTTAAGTTTTAGTCTTAGTACTTGAGTTAAGTTCACTTGGTTAATAAAGTGTCAATAGTAGCAAACCCTACGATGTTAAACTTTCCACTGAGTCCAATCCACTAGTGTAAATAAAGGTTCATACGAAGACCACACAAGCTCAATTTCTAGATCTCTATCTATGGAGCAGCTTTATCTTTGTGCAATCTTGCCTTACACAAGATGGACTCCTTTGGTCTTCATGAAGTGACAACTCCTCATGAGCTCATCATCTTATGGCACCAAGATCAACACAATCAATGATAGGATGTTATGATATGCTTATGAGATATGGATTCAGATGTCTAGTCAGGTTCTCCAGTCAAACAGTTCAAAAAGAATCTAACATGAATTCGACAGATTGGTCTATGAAGGATATGAAACTTAGGTTTAGACCAAAAGCTTAATGCAAAACCATTAAAACAATACAACCCTAATATGCAATGATTTGGTGTTTGTGCATAAGATGGTTTTGTGGCTAAGGTTTCGGTTTGGAAGCTTAAGAGGTAGCTCTAGGCTAAATGCACTTTTTTTCTTGAAATGTGAATAACCTAGCCAAAAAACAAAAGAATCATTGAGAACCCTTTTAATGGGAGAGATAAATGTTTCAGACAAGGGAACAAGGAGACATGTGTCACAAGCCAAAGAGACCTTTCCAGATCTAGGGTGAGAGATCCATGCACAAAAAAAGGTGTCAAATGGCTAGTGTGGGCTTTCTTAATTTTTGTGCCTAGACAGCTGGACAACAGACAAAATTTATGAATAGACAATTGCACTAAATGAAAGGAATCTGAAAAAAATAAGCTTGATATGCAAATGCAAATGTATGATTCAAACCTTTTATTGTGTCGAAGGCTGTTGCTTTGACAAGTTCAATCCCAGTAGAAATTCCAGATCAACATTGTATTCTAACACTAAATTATGAGCATGTGTGGTAACATTTACAATTTTTGGACAAGGGAAGCCAAACATTAAACCTAGGACTTAACAATCTCCCCCTTTGGCTTTCCATGACAAAATAACCCCAAACCTATAACTATATTCACACTTCACCAGCACTCAAGAAACCAACCAATGACAAGAGAAGAGCAAGTAACAACTCCTACAACAACATAAATTTCTTGGCAAAAGAAAGCGAGATTCATCATGGGTTATGAGGTTAATACAACATAGTAAGCTCAAGTGATACCATTAATGCATATTCTAGGAATTTAAATAAGGACACAACACATTTGTTTGTTAAAATTTAAAATTGAATTTTTCTTCCCCATTTTGTCATGGTAAGACAAAGGAAGAAAGCGATGAACAAGTAAGTACACAAACTAGCAAGAAATATACAATGAAGGAACAATGCAATTAGGAACACCAAAGCAACCTAACTAGGTACAATTCTCGATACCAAATGAGTCAGACATTTAACATTTTAAGCTCAGAAGTTCTAGGTAGGCAATAGATAACAACGACAAAACAGATGTAGCAAGGTTAACTACATCAAGAGCCCAAAAAATGAAGTTTCAACTTCAGCAACATTGTTTAAGATTTAACAGATAAGAACTCCCCCACAACACTTGCACAAAAAATCTAGAACTCCTCCGATTGTGATCAGTCATCTGAGCCAATAGGAAATTCAGCAGCAATGGCATCTTCAATAGGAAAATCTCCAGGGCATAGATGATGCGATAAAAGTTAAGCAATCAAATTAAACCCTCTTGTTGTAGATTGTAGTATAGATGCAAGTAGGGATCGTTCTGGACCGGGGATTAGGAGGGCTTGCTAAAACCTCTAAACTGACTTAAAAACATAAAAACAAAGTTACAAACGTTTGAAAAGACTCAAGAGACTCAAAACAGGTTCAAAAGACTCAAAACTGCCTAAAAACACTAATTGGGCAGTTTCTGACTCTAAACACACTTTGGACGAAAATAGGGGTCTGGTTTGACTCAAAAACACTTAAAACATCAACAAAACATATTTAGAACACTTTGAAACAAGAAAGTAAAAGGGGGGTTTTGATTTGGACGAATTTAAAAGAAAACAAACAGATTGTAAAACTAGGCAGATTTTAGAGAAAACAATGTTGAAAACGTTTTGGAACTCAGATGGTTGATGGATTAGCTAGAGGTCCATTCTCCACACATGACACACTTGTACATGAATCGATTTCCAATTGCTTTTCAATGAATTATGAAGCCCAACACCCCAGATTAACCGTGATGCACAAATTAACCCTCAGATTTTCCTTTACTCATTGAATTGGATGAATGCATGCGACAACCCAAATCATTCTCCAAAGGTCCCCTACATGAATGCATAATAGAGATACAATTAGAAATCATTAAGTTCCATGAAAATCATAAGTGTTGGCGAGACATTCGTAACTATGAATGCATGATACGTTTGTCAAGAATTCAATTAACGCGATTGTTTACAAGCAACCTCCACTACTTGTGAATATAAACTTGTAACGATTAGGTGAAACTCATTCATATTCTAGCATCAAATCTGTGCATGAAAACTAAGTATGCATCCTTAATCAACATACACAAATAAGTTACCAATCAAATAGTTAATTGAATTGCATTCACGATTCATCAAATCACAACTGAAAGCAATCGATTTATTTCACAAGCATGTTCATGGCTTCAAACTTCCCCCTAGCCAAATAGGGGTTTAGCCACTCATAACTACAACAAAATCAGAGAATAAAGAAGTAGACATTGAAAACAAGAGTGAATTACACCTAGAAGTCTCCAATCTGCAACCTTGGAACACCAAGACCTTCTTCTTCTCCACCTTGCTGCGGCACAGGGACTAAGGGTAAGAATGGATATGTTTGGATGAAGGGATGGATGGTTAGGGAGTGGGAAGGCTGCGGCAAGGAGTGGGGAGGTTGAATGGATTGAGTGACAGAATAGATGAAGGGAATGGAGTGTGTAGAATCATGAATGGGTGCGGCTGGATGATGTATAAAAAGGCTTTAGGGCAACAAGGCTCAGAAATTAATTTAGGTTAGAGAATTAAATTCAAAACTTAGAGGAAAATATGACATAAGGTTAGAAACTTAAGGGTTTTGGGTAACAAGGTGCGGCTAGGTCAGAAAATTGAAGGAAAGTGATACACATGTGCGGCAAGGAAGAGGAAGTGTCTTATTGCTGATTTTGGATGAAAACTAGAAAGGGAATGTGGACTTTGGTGCGGCAAGGGTGTGTGAGAGAAGGGAAAGGTGCGGCTGCTACCTTAGAGTGGGATTTAGGTGTCCAAAAGTGTCTAAGACTCCCCTTTGTGGCTGGAACTTAAGGAGGTTTTGGTTTTAGGAAAGGTCAAACCAAAGTAGGAAACCTAGGCTTAACTTTCCTATTCCAAGTAGGAATCCTTGTGCAACTAGGAATTCTTGTCCTTCTAGGAATCCTCATTTGAGTAGGAATCATCTTTCAACTAGGACTCCTACTTCAATTAGGAATCCTTCTTCATTTAGTAATCCTTCTTCATTTAGGAATCCTTCTTATCTTCAAGTCTTCAATTTCGTCCCTTCCTTTTGCTCCATACATATGTCCTTCATTCCAAGCTCCATAATGCACCTTATTGCTTCATAGGCCCTTTAAACCTACAAACACACAAAACTAACTCAAAATACTAAAATAACTAAGAATTAAGAACGCAAATGCACGAAAACAAGCATACTAAGTCACATAAATATGCTCCTATCAAATTCCCCCACACTTAGCTTTTGCTAGTCCTCACAAAAGAACAAAACAAAACAAAGTAAACAGAACACATGACATGTCAAAGATCATCATTCACATAAATTTTAGTCATCCTTACACTTGAGCACATACTTAATCATAGTCGCCACTTACTAGTTCACATTTAACCAATTAAAACAATGTTTTGAATGTAGTAACATGCCTTAGAGAATTCACCCAATTCCTTACAAGATACTCTCTATTTTCACTCAGATTTTCTAACTACACACCCTACACTAAGTATATGTGAGAAGATTGATGTAAACATGAAAACGAATACTCACATATGTTTATAACAAAGAAAGCATTTTCTGGAGTTATTAAGCATGTATAGATATGATCTCATGAATGGAATGCTACTACTTAGATGCGAGAACCAGTGACACCATATGCTCATACCAATTCCAAACTCCACAAATTGAGACACACAACACCCAAGATCGAAGTCAAAGGTTGTAACGGGGCTAGGGTATTGGCTAACAAAGAAGGGTAATGATAAACAAACGTTCTTTAAGCAATAGTGAGCAAAGTAATGAAATTGACACTTAGAATTCATTTGAAATCAACTTTTAAACACAAGGGAAGATTCATTCAACACTTAGGGCCTAATTCAACTTCTTGGACCCTTTCTTCAACAATCAACACTTTAGAGCTCTTATTCAAATATTTTTCAACTTTTTTGCATTCTTTTTCTCATCTTTTGTTTTCTCTTTTACCCGTACACTTTGGCACACTCACACATTCTTTCCCCCAAACTTGTTTTCTGCATACAATTACTCAAAAGGAATTCCCTCTAAGTCATGCTTTACTATACTTCAAGAACAAGGGTATGGATTGTCCTATTCTAGGCTAGGTGAGGATGATGTGGGTTAACAAAGAAAATAGGCTAAACGAGGCTCAACGGGGTTAAACCTAAACACAATGCACGGGGGATGGCTGTTTGGCTCTTGGTTCACTACACAACTTCATCTTGTTCGTGTGTTATGCAAATCAATATCATGCTTTGAATGAAACGGATATGAGTTCTAGCATTTGGAACTAAATGATGAAACGCCTTCTAAGTAGTAACCAAGCAAAGAATAATGAGATCATGCAACGACTTTAGAAAACAATGAATGCACAGATTATTACACTCCAAAGAACGTTTTAGGCTCAAGTCTCTCAGGGTTGTAGCGTTAGTTTGAGTTCCTTCCTTCAAGCATGTTACAAAAACTGATTTTTTTCTTTATGATTACATGTGAATTCATAAGCTATAACCACAACCAAGCATAAACCAAAGGTATATCAAACTTCCATCCATGTTTACAACTTTCCTTAACAGTCATGCAATTAAAAACCAAATCCTCATCATTGTGTTGGAAGGTACCCTAAGACACAAACAAACACACAAAAACAACTCTTTTTGGCTTTTTCAAGACTTATTTTCAATTTTTTATGAAATTTTCGGATTTTTATGTCAAAACACACCCAAAACACATAAAAACAGTGAGAAACAACATTGCAAGTGATAGGTGAATAAAACCCACGAATATCATGCAAAAACAGCTCGTTTACCCCCCCCCCCCCCCCACACTTAAATCAAACATTGTCCTCAATGTTTCAAACAAAAACTCACATAAAAACAATCAAACAAATAAGCATGGAAAGATAAAGGCAGCAAGGAGAAAGGTTGAAAGAAAGCAAATCTGGATGTAGAGCCGATTCTAGGTGTTCTTTATTGGCATGGGTTGCCTCCCACGAAGCGCTTGCTTTAACGTCGTGCAGCCGGACGAAAAACATCCTTCAAACATCATTGGAGCCCACGGCATGGAGGGGTGTGTCCTCCACCACATGCTCCTCGACATTCTCATACATTGGATCGATGAATGGAAGGGGGTAGTGATGTTCGCTGTTTGGTACGTTGTGGTCCCTAAAGTTCATGTAAATCTGCCCACCATTGGGAGTTTGTTTGGGTATCTGCATCAAAGAAGGGAACCACCTATTAATTGAAATGGGAATTATATTTGGATTAGATGGCTTACCTCTAGGCTGTGATGAAGTGGTAGCACTATCAACATTAGGCCCCATGATTCCCACGGCCAGATTGGGTGTTTTGAGGGCAATGGTCGTGTGGTCCTTGTGCTTCACTCCCCTTCCTTCGTCGTTGAGGGTTCTCGATGCATCCTTGGTGCTTGGTGCTGAACAATCTTGCCCTATAGTTGTTATCTTATCAATAGCAAAACAAGAGTGAATAGCATTAGAAATCTCAACAGGTTTAGAAACATTAAATTTAATCTTATCGCCACTAAACTTCATAGATAACGTTCCCTTGGCCACATCAATCTTGGTTTGGGCGGTTTTCATGAAGGGTCTTCCAAGTAGGAGCGGCATTGAGGAGGAATGGGTCGAATCTTCCATCTCTAGCACATAGAAATCGGCCGGAAAGATTAAGTGGTCAACCTGCACAAGAACATCTTCCAAAACTCCTTTTGGATAGGCGTTAGAACGATCGGCCAATTGTATAATCACACCATCATTTTTCAATTCGCCCAAATTCATAGATGCATAAATAGAATATGGCATGACATTTATGGATGCACCTAAGTCAAGCATGGCATGTTCAAAACGTGTATTTCCAATCACACAAGGAATCGTAAAGCTACCGGGGTCTTTGCATTTAGTGGGTAACTTACGTTGCAAAACAGCGGACACATTCTCACTTACCTTCACTACCTCTTTGTTTGACATTCTCCTTTTGGTAGTGCATAGCTCCTTGAGGAATTTGGCATACTTTGGCACTTGTTTAATTGCATCAAGAAGCGGGATGTTCACTTGCACCTTCCGGAATGTGTCAAGAATGTCCTTTTCGTTCTCATCCTTCTTTGATTGCATGAACCTACGAGGAAAAGGAACATCGGGCAGATTCGTATGAAGTAAATTTGAACTCAACTTACCTTGTTTGGCTGAAGGAGGGGTGATGGGGGCTTGCGGCAAAGGGTGTTTCACCCTTGCCGTGGGTAATCTAATGCTTCCTTCATCTTCTTTCAGCTTGTCATCCTCTTTTTGGGCAGATTTGGGAGTGTTGGACTCAATTCCAACTTCTTTTCCATTACGCAAAGTGATGGCTTTGGCAGATTCGAATCCTCCCTTCGGATTCACATTCGTTGAACTAGGTAGCTTACCTTGTTCTCTATTGAATTGCCCCATGAATTCAGCTATTTGTCCCATTTGTTTCTTTAAGTCATCCACCTCTTTAGCTTGATTTTGCTGCCCCTGAGACAAAGTAGTTAGTAACTGAATAACTTGAGCATTATCGAGAGACAAACCTGAGTTATTTTGGACCGGTGGTGGTGGTTGAGGTTGTGGAGGTGCCTAGGGCCGTGTAAACCCAGGGGGTTTTGCCGAAATCCCCCTTGTTGGGCAAGTTGTTGGGGCTCTCTCCACTTCATATTAGGGTGATCTCTCCATCCGGGGTTGTATGTGTTCGAGTATGGATCGTATTTGGCTTGGTTTTGGCCTTGGAATCCAATAGCATTGGCAGATTCCCACCCTCCATTCTCGATCAACTGAGGGCATGTCTCGGATGGGTGACCTTGGATGGAGCACACGCCACAAACTTGGTGTTCTTGTGGTTTTGGTCCAATTACAACCTGAGACACAAGAGAGGTAAGATTAGCTAATTGTGATTGAATTTCAGAAATTGTACTTACCTCATTCACACTATGTTGCCGTGAGTTTCCTCTCTGTCCAACGCCTTCATATTGTTGTGCGTTGAGTGCTCGGTTTGCAATGAGAGTCTTGGCAGCCACCGGAGTTTTGTCAACCAACGCACCACCCGCTGAGGCATCTAGCATTTGGCGTTCAATGGGGAGGAGTCCTTCGTAGAAATATTGAATGAGCAGCTCCTCCTTCATTTGGTGCTGTGGACAAGAATCAACAAGAGTTTTAAAACGTTCATAATAAGCTGGAAACGTCTCACCTTCATTTTGTTCGATGCCACTAATCCGTTTCCTCAAGAGAATGACTCTTGAAGTTGGGAAAAACTTCTCCAAGAATGCTCGTTTCATACTCTCCCAAGATGTGACCGTCCCAGGTGCTAGTTCGTACAACCAATCTTTAGCTTTGTCCGTGAGAGAGAAGGGAAAAGCCTTCATCTTCAAGATGCTGCAATCTACATTCACCGGGGTCATGCTCGAGCAAGCTACTTCAAATTCCTTCAAATGCTTGTTCGGATCCTCCATGGACAGCCCATGGTACTTCGGAATGTGATGCAACAAGCTTGATTTCAATTCGAACTCCTCTGTCTTCCCTTGGGCAGCCGTGGGATATTGGATGCATAAAGGCATGGCATTGTCCACACCCGATGCAGAAAGCTCTTTGATGGTTCGATTGTCCGCTGCCATGGCTTGGGCTTCCCCTACAATCTGTGCCGTGGGGACTAACTCCTCTTCTCCTTCTTGCTCTTCAAGCTCAGGTTCAGGGCTAGGTGGGTTAGATGCTTGCTGATTTCTTTGCCTTCTCAAAGTTCTCTCAAAATCGTCGTCAAAGTCTAAGATGTGCTCACGAACTGTTTGAGAACTTCGAGTCATAAACTAGTACCTAAACACAAGAAACAAAACAAAGTCAGTAACTAAAACAAAAACAAATGAAAAAGAAATAAAAAGAAACAACGGGGGATTAGCAAAGTTGCTAATCCCCGGCAACGGCGCCAAAATTTGATGCGATAAAAGTTAAGCACTCAAATTAAACCCTCTTGTTGTAGATTGTAGTATAGATGCAAGTAGGGATCGTTCTGGACCGGGGATTAGGAGGGCTTGCTAAAACCTCTAAACTGACTTAAAAACATAAAAACAAAGTTAAAAACGTTTGAAAATACTCAAGAGACTCAAAACAGGTTCAAAAGACTCAAAACTGCCTAAAAACACTAATTGGGCAGTTTCTGACTCTAAACACACTTTGGACGAAAATAGGGGTTTGGTTTGACTCAAAAACACTTAAAACATCAACAAAACATATTTAGAACACTTTGAAACAAGAAAGTAAAAGGGGGGTTTTGATTTGGACGAATTTAAAAGAAAACAAACAGATTGTAAAACTAGGCAGATTTTAGAGAAAACAATGTTGAAAACGTTTTGGAACTCAGATGGTTGATGGATTAGCTAGAGGTCCATTCTCCACACATGACACACTTGTACATGAATCGATTTCCAATTGCTTTTCAATGAATTATGAAGCCCAACACCCCAGATTAACCGTGATGCACAAATTAACCCTCAGATTTTCCTTTACTCATTGAATTGGATGAATGTATGCGACAACCCAAATCATTCTCCAAAGGTCCCCTACATGAATGCATAATAGAGATACAATTAGAAATCATTAAGTTCCATGAAAATCATAAGTGTTGGCGAGACATTCGTAACTATGAATGCATGATACGTTTGTCAAGAATTCAATTAACGCGATTGTTTACAAGCAACCTCCACTACTTGTGAATATAAACTTGTAACGATTAGGTGAAACTCATTCATATTCTAGCATCAAATCTGTGCATGAAAACTAAGTATGCATCCTTAATCAACATACACAAATAAGTTATCAATCAAATAGTTAATTGAATTGCATTCACGATTCATCAAATCACAACTGAAAGTAATCGATTTATTTCACAAGCATGTTCATGGCTTCAAACTTCCCCCTAGCCAAATAGGGGTTTAGCCACTCATAACTACAACAAAATCAGAGAATAAAGAAGTAGACATTGAAAACAAGAGTGAATTACACCTAGAAGTCTCCAATCTGCAACCTTGGAACACCAAGACCTTCTTCTTCTCCACCTTGCTGCGGCATAGGGACTAAGGGTAAGAATGGATGTGTTTGGATGAAGGGATGGATGGTTAGGGAGTGGGAAGGCTGCGGCAAGGAGTGGAGAGGCTGAATGGATTGAGTGACAGAATAGATGAAGGGAATGGAGTGTGTAGAATCATGAATGGGTGCGGCTGAATGATGTACAAAAAGGCTTTAGGGCAACAAGGCTCAGAAATTAATTTAGGTTAGAGAATTAAATTCAAAACTTAGAGGAAAATAGGACATAAGGTCAGAAACTTAAGGGTTTTGGGTAACAAGGTGCGGCTAGGTCAGAAAATTAAAGGAAAGTGATGCACATGTGAGGCAAGGAAGAGGAAGTGTCTTATTGCTGATTTTGGGTGAAAACTAGAAAGGGAATGTGGACTTTGGTGCGGCAAGGGTGTGTGAGAGAAGGGAAACGGTGCGGCTGCTACCTTAGAGTGGGATTTAGGTGTCCAAAAGTGTCTAAGACTCCCCTTTGTGGCTGGAACTTAAGGAGGTTTTGGTTTTAGGAAAGGTCAAACCAAAGTAGGAAACCTAGGCTTAACTTTCCTATTCCAAGTAGGAATCCTTGTGCAACTAGGAATCCTTGTCCTTCTAGGAATCCTCATTTGAGTAGGAATCATCTTTCAACTAGGACTCCTACTTCAATTAGGAATCCTTCTTCATTTAGGAATCTTTCTCATCTTCAAGTCTTCAATTTTGTCCATTCCTTTTGCTCCATACATATGTCCTTCATTCCAAGCTCCATAATGCTCCAAAAGACTCCAAAATGCACCTTATTGCTTCATAGGCCCTTTAAACCTACAAACACACAAAACTAACTCAAAATACTAAAATAACTAATTATTAACAACGCAAATGCACGAAAACAAGCATACTAAGTCACATAAATATGCTCCTATCAATAGACCATAACGAAGATCTTCTGCATCTTCATCTTCATCAGAGGAATATGTGAACCTAATGTGCTTGCCCTTCGAGGTAAGAGTGGAAGAAAAATGTTGATGTACATTGATAGACACTCCATTTCCTTTAGCAGCATATATTGCAGCCATCTTGGCAGCAATGACACTTGAATGGCTAGAGGAAGTAGTTGTGTGATAAGACACAGAAGACGGATCAACATGACGTTGAGGGACAAGCTTTAGAAGACACAAAGATGGCTCGGGGGACAAACGATGGAGGATTCAAGGAGGTTTGACTTAGAGATGGTATGGAGACCGAGTGACTTACAAGCGGTGAGGACGCAAATTTGATGTGATAAAAGTTAAGCACTCAAATTAAACCCTCTTGTTGTCAATTGTAGTAAGAATGCAAGTAGGGATCGTTCTGGACTGGGGATTAGGAGGGATTGCTAATCGACTTTAAAACCACAAAAACAAAGTTAAAAACGTTTGGAAAGGTTTACAAGACTCAAAACAAGTTAAAAACACTTAAAACGGTTTAAAAACACTTTAAAGACAGATTTAGAACACTAGGAGAGGTTTTGGACGAAAATTGGTTTTAGGTTGACTCAAAACACTTGAAAACACAAGGAAAACAGGTTTTAGACACTTTAAAACAAGAAAGTAAAAGGGGGGTTTTGGTTTGGACGATTTTGAAAGTAAAACAAAGACTTTGTAAAGTAAAACAGTTTTTTAGAACGAATTTGAAAACTTTTATGGTTGATGGGCTAGCTAGAGGGTCCTTCTCCACACATGACACGCTTGCACATAAATCGATTTCCAATTGCTTTTCAATAAACCATGAACCTCAACACCCCAGATTAACCGTGATGCACTAATTAACCCTCAGATTTTCCTTATGTCATTGAATTGGATGATGCATACGACAACCCAAATTATTCTCCAACGGTCCCCTACATGAATGCATAGAAGAGATACAGTTAGAGATCATTAAGTTCCATGAAAATCATAAGTGTTGACAAGGCATTCGTAACTATGAATGCATGATACGTTTGCCAGGAATCCAATTAACGCGATTGTGACAAGCAACCTTCACTACTTGTGAATATAAGTTCATAACGATTAGGTGAAACTCCCTTATATTCTAGCATCGAATTCCTGCATGAAAACTAAGTTGGCCACCTTAATCAACATACAAGAACAAGTTATGAATAAAACAGTTAATTGAATTGCATTCACGATTTATCAAATCACAATTGGAAGAAATCAATTCATATCTCAAGCATGTTCATGGCTTCGAACTTCCCCCTAGCTAAGTAGGGGTTTAGCCACTCATACTCACAGCAAAACAAAGATAATTAAACTTAAACATAAACAAAGAATAGAGTACACCTAGAAACGCTATAACAATCCAACGTCTTGAATGGCAAGCACGTCCAAGGGTCTCCTTCCTTCTTCTTTGCTGCGGCACAATGGTGTTTGGTGGTGATTTTTGGTGAATTGTGGTGGTGGATGGATGTAAGTAAGTTATAGTGAAGGATGGGTGGTAGAATGGTCTCGGCAAAGGGTTGTATTTATAGGGAACAGGTGTAGCACGAATTAGAATTAAATTAGGCAAGGTTTTAATTCCAAATCTTTAGAGAAAAGGAGAATTAAAATCAGAAATCCCAAAGGAAAGGTAAGGGAGGTGCGGCTGAAATGAAAAAAGGCAAGGAGATGGTTCCTTGTGCGGCAAGGAGGTTTAAATATTTGTGAGGGAAGGGCACGACCAGAGACTAATTAAGGGCAAGTTTAATCTCCAAATCCTCCAAGAAAAGTTAACAAATCAGATTCTAAAAGGAAAAGGAAAGGGAATGTGCGGCAGAGATTAGGAAACAAGGCAATGCCTTGCAAGGCAAGGAAGGATGCTTTCTTTAAAGATTTGGTGCTGCAGGATTTGGGAATATATTAGGCCTTCTAAAGTTATGCATTTAAGTGTCCTAAAGTGTTTAGGAACCCCCTTTGTGGCTGATTTTCCTTGCACAATAGGATTAGGAAACTTTGACTTGGTCAATCCTTCTTCTTCTTGGACTCCTTTTCCTTTCTTGACTTGAATTAATTTTTCCTCTTCTCATAGCTGATTCCTAGCATGCCTTGGTCTTCAATTTCGTCCATCAACATTTCTCCAAGCATATGATATCCAAAACATGCCCAAAAATGCTCCAAAAGGCTCCAAAACGCACTTTCTTGATACTTTACCCCTTGGGACCTACAAACACACGAAAATAGCTTAAAATTCTAAATTAAATACGAATAATCAACATAAATGCACGAGAACAAGCTAACTAAATCGCATAAATATGCTCATATCAAATTCCCCCACACTTAGCTTTTGCTAGTCCTCGAGCAAAATGAAATAAACATTGTCCTCAATGTTTCAAACATAAATTCACACAAAAGAAAACAAACAAACAGCAAACAAAACACAATAAGCATGGCAGATAAATACAGTAAAGAGAAGGGTTTAGGAACGCAAATCTGGATGTGGAGCGATCCCTAAGTCTTCATTTGTTGAATGCATGGGTTGCCTCCCAAGAAGCGCTTGCTTTAACGTCTTCCAGCCGGACGATACCTCTCCTTTATCTTTGAATGGGAGATGGTAGTTGAAATGATCTGGTAATGGTTTAAATTCAAGAGTAGGTGCCTGAATCATCAACAACATGTTAGTATAAAACGAAATTGAAATTCGGGGAGGTGGCTTACCTGTGTGCTCTAACACGAATTCAAGAAGAAACACTACTTCAAAAGATTGAGGATTAGAGATTTCGGCCAGATTGGGTGGTTGTAGTGTTGTGACTTGTCCCGTGTCATAGAATCTAACTTATTCGGGAATTGTTGTCTCAAGTACATCCTCTTTGACGAATTCTAGACATTCCCCAGCCACTTCGTTCTCTTGAATGTTTGGAAAGGCTGCGAAGATGCCTTCCTCACCCGTTTCTTCATTGAATCTGCAAGGAATAGGCACATTCGGTGCAACGGGGTAAGAAAGTATTGCATATGGAACAACCTTACTTGAATTGGATTGCGTAGAGCCTTAGAGGACTGCGGCAAAGGTGGTGGAGCAAGGGTAGGCTGCGGCAAGGGTGGTGGAGCAAGGGTAGGCTGCGGCAAGGGTAGTTCCCAACTTGCCGTGGTCTTGTCATCTTCCTCTTCCTCAAGTAGCCACTGTTCATCCATATTTTGACTTGGTTTGGACGTCGTGGGCTCATCTCCAACCTCTATGCAACTTTGTTCTTGAATTTGTTCCATGAATTCTACCATTTCTCCAAGTTGAATTTTCAATTCGCCCATTTCATTTTGCAAATTGCCCATCTCCTTGGTTTGATTTTGCAATTCTTTGGTTTGATTTTCCTGTCCCTGCGCCAAAGAGGTTAGTACATCAAGAATTTGATCATAATCCATCGACGAACCTGAATTTGTTTGGGCTTCTTGCGGGGGAGGCTGTGGTGGCTGCACAGGCGTTGCATAAAACTCCTTATATGGCTGCCAATATTCTTCTTGTTGAACCTCATTGGCTTGATTTTGCACCTCTTTGGTGTAATTGTGTATTTCTGTGATTTGATTTTGCTGCCCCTGCACCAAAGTGGTTAGTAATTGAATAATTTGATCATTATCCATGGACGAACCTGAATTTGGTTGGATTTGTTGCGGGGGAGGCTGCATAGGGCTAGAATAGAACTCCTCATATGGCTGCCAATATCCTTCTTGTTGAGCCTCTTTGGCTTGATTTTGCACCTCTTTGGTGTAATTGTGTATTTCTGTGATTTGATTTTGCTGCCCCTGCACCAAAGTGGTTAGTAATTGAATAATTTGATCATTATCCATGGACGAACCTGAATTTGGTTGGATTTGTTGTGGGGCAGGCTGCATAGGGCTAGAATATGACTCCTCATAAGGCTGCCAATATGCTTCGTGTTGACCTTGTTGAGGTTCCCACCACATAGAATTTGAATGATCAATCCAATCTGAATTGTACGTGTTGGAAAACAAGTCGTTTCTTGATTGATTAGGGCTTTGATAACCCCAGGTATCGACATTCTCCCAACCTCTTTGTGGACGTTCATGGGCTCGATATCCTTGCACACCATATGCAGGGGCACTTTGTGTTGGAAATGTGCCCTAAAACCAATCATATGATGATACTTTACGGACATTTCACATGTTAAACTAATCTTGTTTAATATAAAGGGCAAAGATTATTGTTTCAAGCTGTCTCATATAAATGTTATATGCTTAAACGATAAGTCCAAGGAATATGCTATTAGGAGAATGTAATCTAAAGAAGTTAGATTCATGAGACCATTCTCTTTTGTATACATATCCTAAATGTTCCTGATCATAGGATTGCCAATTGGGCATTGACAGTCCGTTAAGATCAGTACATGCTATGTCTTCTCTTAGGGAGAGTGACTGGTCTCGAGTCATTGGTGTGAATGACACCAAGACAAGCATGTAGGTGCTCGATAGAGAATGAGTCCACTGAACGCGATCAACGAGGAGTTCTCATATTCATGTCATATGAGAACTCATGGTTGGGATAATGCAAAGTAGTCATTTGACCTGAGGCATCACAGTTGTCTTGTGGTTAGGTCCTTGATCTTTGACTATGTCAAAGTCACTCCGTCAGAGGGTGTCCACGGCATAGTTGGGGTTAAGCCACTTAGCCATGGAGGCAAGTAAATGCGCAACAAGGGATCTCTAACCTTCAAACTGTTTGAGGGAGAATACTCTATGATATGATTAAGAATCTTTGGCCAGAGTATGAATGAGATTGAGGAAGTCGTTCCAAATCACATTCAAGGTAATCATATAAGTAAATGAATCACGTTGGATAGTAGACATGAATAAACTATCAAACCAAACAATGTGGTCAAGAGTATTGTATTAGAGAATGACCGTATTGCATTGTAATCCTAAACTGAATAGGTTCTCCACCTCTTCTGATTAGCTTGGGTAGCCATGACATACTGCTAGGTGTCACTCATGGTTTGTGGAAGCCCTAAAGATGTATAATCATTTAAGGGAGAATTGAAAGTATGTTTCAATTCATAATCGATTGTTAAGAGTAACAATCGCCCACTGCCTCGCTAAGAGGAACCTAATGGATCGCACACCGTGTAAGGTAATGATTGAAGGATATAATGAAGATGAGTAAGGACAATTAAATAGTTTAATTGTATGTGGCAAGGATTAATTAAAAGTTAATTAATCTAGAACGAAAGGTTCGTTTTAGGCCTTAAGTTAGTTTTGGGTTTCGGGACACAAAATGGTTTTGGTCCACAAGGCCCATAAGGTTTAAGTTGTGTGACAACTAAAACAAAATGGGCAATTAACCCACTAATGATAGGGAGGCCGGCCATACTAGAGAGGGAGTGGGTTTTGGACTTATTACAAGTTTGCCACTCCAAAGAAGGGAGGTATAAATATGACTTTATAACTTTTTCTTCATTAGGGTTTTCTTTGAGGAAAGATGAGAGTTTTTGACTCTCTCTTTCTCTCTAGGGAGGCCGGCCACCATGGAGGGATTTACTAGCATCTAACTCCTCCATGGTCACTCATCTTCTTCCTCAACCATCCTTGGTGTCGAAACTTAGAGGTCTCCAACTTTGGTGACTCTTGGAGAATCCTTTCAACCACCATCCTCCAAGAAATCCATGGAGCTAAGAAGCAAGGAATGAAGGCCCTCTCCTTGGGTGATTAGCCTTTGCTTATGCAAAGAGGAATCAACAAAGGTATAAGATTTCTCACTTTGTTCTTGAGTTGAGTCTTGATTCACCATTTCTACTAGGCTTTGAATTTCATGGGTAATGTTTTGTTTTGAGTGCATACAAGCATGATTCCGCCTTTAAATGTTAATTGCATGCCATAGATGTTGCTCAAATGAACATGTTTTTCACAAATTTTCCTTCAAGTGGTATCAAGAGCCTAGGTCTAGTAGTTGGTGAATCCTTTTGGGTTTTGTAGTTCATAGTCTTTGATTTAAATGTTGTAATTGTTACAAGCTTTATTCTTGCTTCTTTGAATGTAAATTTTGCTAGAAAATTTGCCATCTCAAATGTTGTAGATGTAGTTCATATGAGCATGAATTTTGGAGCTAAAATTTGGTGCCATGTTTTTTGGGAAATTCGGCCAAATCCAAAGGGTGAATTTTGGGTTCATGTTTGTCTTGTTAAAAATGTTTTAAAGTGACATTAGGAACCCCTAAGTACCCTAGTATGGTAATATGTTATTTCCATTAAGTTTGAGAGTTTTTGGGATGTCTTTGAGTGAAAAATGTTCATGAAGCTTTTATGGGTATTCATGGATGTTCTTCATTGTTCTTGTTATGTTCTTAAGCAAGAACAAAAAGGTTGGGAATTTTGATTCAAAAAGGTGTTTGATTGTTTACTTGTTTTTTGTTTGTGATGGGTGATATGATTTTAATCATCACTAGGTATGTACTTTTCTTACACACCCATACCTTTTCTACTATTCACATCATACCAATCACTTACACCTTTCCATCACCTTTCAAACTAAAATCAACTCACACACATCACTCTCACACATCACATGGCCGGCCACCCCTATAATGGGGGTACTTTTGGGGCTTTTATGCAATTACATAAAGTTTTGATACTTTTGTGTATTTGCACTTTGACCTGAGAGTTTACGTTTTTACGTAAAGGCCCAAAAACACTAAAGGACAAATTGTTTTGCTCCTTTAATGAAGTTTTTGTATTAGTTGAAATTTTTGGGTTCTAGTTGTAATTACATGAAGTAGTGGACTTTTGTGTTTTTACAAAGTGACCTCAAAAGTTTGTGTTTTGCAATATAGGCCAATGGTTGAGGTTATTGTTTTTGGCCCAAATTAGATTGAGAACAAAATGGTTTTGTCTCTTTAAATGAGAATTGGATTTTCATTTCATTTAGCTCCTATTAAATCAATTCTATGGATACAAAAACCAAATGACAATGTTGCATTCAAGTTTAATTAGTTAAAGCGTTAATTAATTAAAGAAAGGGTGATTATGAACCTAAGCCTACGATAATTGAGCTATGTGAAAGGCCGTCTCAAATTTGTTTGAACCATGGGAATGTGTAGATTAGATTTTGGTTGTAATTTGATATGATCAAATGTTGTAAAAGAGCATAAGCTCTTCTTTACTTTAAAGTAATTTGTTTTGATCAAATGTTGTAAAAGAGCATAAGCTCTTCTTTACTTTGAAGTACTCATTTCTTGTTTTATTTGATATGCATGAAATTGGAGTAGAGGGTCCAACGCCCAATAAGAAAACACGCCTTAATGTGATTAAACGCGTAACTAAAATCAATCACCATCCCTAGACCGAGATCCAACACTAGGCTCGTGTTGGATCCAATCAAAGGTTCATAGTCATCCTAAGGCCCTAAGGCAACTATATAGTCCATCAATGAATGCAAAACTTATGTTAGTAGTACAATATATTCTTGCTTTAAAAACCGTTTTACAAACATAGTAGGAGTATCATATACTTGTTGGAAATATGCCCTGAAAGTCAATCTTTGGAAGAAACCTTTCAGGACAATGAGTGGATGTATAGATGATTCTTATACATCAAATGGCAAAGATACTAATTAGGACTATCTCAATAAATGATATATGTCCTAAATAGTGAATCCATGGACAATGGATCGATGTAAGATGTAATCTAATGATGTTAGACTACAGAGACCTTCTTCACATAACCATCATGTCCAAAAAGGTTCCTAGTCATAGGATTGTCGGAGGGATACTGACAATGCATGGACTAGTATATACTATGTCCACTTCGAAGAGAAGGATGGAAAGTCTCATTCCATTCGCGTAGTGACACTAAGACAAGTATGTAGGTGCTCATTAAGGGAATGAGTTCACTGAACACAATCGAACGAGGGTACTTGCATGGAGGTCTACTCACATGTCAAGCAAGTAACTCTAATAGTTGGAATAATGTAAGTAGTCCTTTGACCTGAGGCATTATAGTTGTCTTGTGGTTAGGTCCTTGATCTTTGACTATGTTAAAGTCACTCCATCCGCGGGTGTCCACGGCATAGTTGGGGTTAAGCCACTTAGCCATGGAGGCAATTGAATGTACATAAAGGGATCTCTAATCCTCGTTATGAGAGGATGAATACTCTAAAGATATGATTCGGAAATCTTCGGCCGAAGTATCGAGCGTAATAAAGGAAAGCGTTCCTATACGTCTCAAATGAATCATATAAGAAGGAATAATCACATTAGGGGTTTGACATAATAAATCCATACCCTAGTGATGTGATTGAGAGTATTGTTTAGAGAAGGATCGAATTACATTGTAATTCCAACTGAATAGGTTCTCTGAATAACTTCTACATTAGCTTGGGTAGCCATGATATATGTTTAGATGTCACTCATGGTTTGTGAGTTCTTCTAGATGATTAAATGTAGTTGTCGAAGAAGAAGGAGAATTAAAAGTATGTTTTAATTCTCTAAGTGATTGGATTAAATTATAATCAATTAGATTGATGCCAATCACCTTACTGCCTTGCTAATTAGAACCTAAAAGATTGTTCACCGATACACTCTTGTGGTGAGTAACTAATGGATGATGGAAATGATTAATTGGATTAATTAAGTGTGGAGATTAATTTAGAATGTCTAAAGAAATCATAAAAGCGATAAAAGATCGTTTTGGACTTAAGAAAGGTTCGGGTTTAATTAGGCCCATTGGGCCTAAACCCATTGGGCTTTTATTCAAGCATTGGATGACTTGAAATTATAAAAGCCCAAAGCCCAAACCACACATAAAGGGGCCGGCCAAAAAGGGAGAGAGAAAGCTCAAATGTTGAACTTGTTTCTTTTTGGTTATAAAAGGAACTTTATAGCAAAAGGTTTCATTAGGGTTTTTTGAAGTGTTAAAACAAAGAAGGAGAAAAAGAAAATTACTCTCTTCACACTCAAAGGGCCGGCCACCATTGGGGGAAATTAACTAATCATCTTTTCACCCTTTTGGTTATTCCTTCATCCTTCTCACTACACTAGTGGGTGAGGATCTTTAGAGGTTTTCAACTTTGGAAACTTGAAGAGAACCTAGGAGCACTCATTCTAACAAAGTGGAGGAGGCAAGGAGGGAGGCTAGGCTCAAGGATTTCAAGGAGCAAAGATCTTGGAGGTGGTCCATCCTTGGTCTAAGATCTAGATCAAGAGGTATAAAACTTCTCCTAAACTTTGTTCTTATGATTTTTGTTTTTGATGCATCTTACATAAACCTATGCTCTTGAAGGGGATTTGCATGACTAGAGTTTTAATATTATTTGATAACATGCTTCCGTTGCTTTCGTATATAAATTTTGAATTGTATATGCATGCTAGTCACTAGAAATCCCACATGAATCTCATAGTTTTCCCTTCAAGTGGTATCAGAGCCAAAGGTTTATATATTATGTGTCCTTTTGGATTTTATGCATATGGGTGTTAATATTATGTTTGATATATTATTTCTTCATTAAAAGTATGTTTATCTTTTGTTTTTCAAATGTTGAAAAATGTGAATCAATAGTTGAGAAAGATATGTATGCAAAAGGTGTTTTGGATGCATGAATGAAGAAAGAGTTTAGACAAAAATTTGGGGTTTTGTTCCTTTAAGGGGGCACGGCAAAATGGGTGTTTTTGGCTTTGTGTTTGTGTTTTGTTTTGAACCACACACACTCACTTTAAAGCTTGAAAGTAGAAAACTTGTCACTTTTGTTTTTGGGTAAGTCATATCACCAAGAAAGTACAAATCTTGAAATTGTTTTCAAGGTTTTGTTTTTTGATGAACATGGTTTGGTTTTGATGAAAATGGTTTTGTTGTTTTAAATTGTTTTTATGTTTTGACTAGAAGATATTTCAATAAACTTTGTTCTAAAGTCCATAAAGCTTAGGCTAGTGGCAAGAAAAAAGTTTGAATATTTTCTATCACCAAAATTTATTAAATCCTTGACTAGACTAGATGAATTTCCATCATACTCTAAAGTCCATAAAGCTTATGCTAGTGGCAAGAGATCTTTGGATTATTCTATCTCTAGTTGTCTTAAATGCAAAACCAAGTGACAAGCAAAATTGAATTTTTCCTACTTTATGTTGATTTAAAGCAAGATGGGTGAGACTTCCCATCTCCCCATCATGTGGCCGGCCACCCTTAGTCAAAACCCTCTTGGGAGGGTTTTGTGTTTTGGGAAATATCTTGTTTTTACTTTTGAGTATTTACAGTTTTACCCCTAACTTTTTATATTTGCAAAAAGGCCCCTACTATTTGAAAAAGTTAAAATGTTTGATTTTAATTTTAATAGTTGTTTAAACTCATCATATTATTATGCCCATATGCACTAAATCTAATTGTTTATGTTGCATTCCAATTGTTTATTTAATGTGATTAAGTAGTTACAAAAGGGGTGACTATGGCCTTATGCCTTAAACGATAATTGAGCTATGAGATAAGGCGCAAAAATCAAATTGTTTGAACCTTGGGAATGTGTTTTAATTACTTGCTTAATTGGACCTTATCATGTATGACATTAATCTATCTCTCCCTCTTAGAATGTGTAATTCGTAGGAATTTGTACAAATCGGTTTGTAATTCTTATTACTTCTTATTCTTTTATAGTTGATTCCCTCTAGTGCTAGACTAGAGTTTCTTTAACTATTGGTAAGGTGACATTTAAAAGAGGGTTTTGTCATGAGATTAAAGATTAATTGGGTCCAATGCCCTAATTAGCAATGAATGATTGTCTTTCATTTCTAATGGCTCATTAAAATGGTTTTAATTGGATTGAAAAGCTCGTAATTAAATTGACACAACCTCCCCGAGTTTTTATTCAACAATGATGGCTCGTTGTTGAATTAACCAATAAGTCCATGGTCATCCAAGAGCCTAAGATAACTATAAAGTCCAATTTCAAAGGAATGCAAAAACCTTAGTAGTAGTAGTTACTTCCAATATTTGAAAAATTCGTTTTTAATATTGATTTGTTTTTCCTCAAAACAAATAGTGGGAGTATCATATGCTACTAAACTATAATTTCATTAACTTTGGACTAATAGTTGTAATAGGACAATTTATTTGAATGTGTTTAAATAAAAATGATGAGACCTTAAAATCCCTCAACCAACATCCAATATTAAGTTGAAAGCGTAGAGGTGTTTTGAATACTTCTTCGTGGCCTTCCACCGTGGTAGGCTCCAATCGTTTATGACTTGTACACCGTCTTCACCCTATCATGGGGAAGTGCAAAGTGCATGCTTATATTCAGGAGGAGTTTATTTAAAACATTTGATGAGGTGAAGGTAGGCAACGAGTGTGGCCAACATCGTATCATCGTGAGGTCATACTTGAACCCCTATCTAAACCGGCATGGTGGGACAAAACTTAACTAAGAGAAATGGTGCCAACATCGTATCATCGTGAGGCATTATTCTCTAGAGGCCAAAAAGATGGGTAATCACAAGAGGTTGTTGTGAATGGGTAAGTTTGCCCTCTCATTATTATTGTTGCTAGCCGACATCGTATCATCGTGAGGTGGGCTTGGTAATAGTGAGCCTCCCATAACCCGCTAGGAGCTTTCTTTGAAATCTCCTGGATTCCATCTTGAGGGATATGGAAGTTGCCAAAAATGGTGGTTGGTGTCATTCGGTTTAAAGACCCGAATCGTGTGACTTAATCAACAATCAAACTAATTTATTTTATTGTTTATGTATTTAGATATGGTTGGAAGCACACTCGCGAAAATACTCGACAAGCATTGCCTAGAGGGGCATAATTTCCCATCATGGTATCGTAATGTCAAGATTCTCCTAACGTTGGAGAAGATTGTTTACGTGCTAGACAAGGCTCCACCTCACACACCTCTTAGCCCTGAGGCTACTGAGGATGAACGTGCTAAGTATGACAAGCACGTTGAGGACGACATACAAGCCAAGTGCTATCTGTTGGCTTCCATGAATGAGGAGTTGCAGAGACAGCACGAGGGCATGGACAGTGCATTATCCATCATACTCCATCTTACGGAGTTATATGGCGAAGGGACGCGCAACCGTCGCTTTAGCACTGTTTGTGAACTTGTAAAGACCAAGATGGTCAAGGGAGCTCCAGTGCATCAACATGTACTGAAGATGATTGGACTCATTGAACAATTGGAGAGCCTAGGCACTCCACTTGAAGGGGAATTAGCCCAGGACTTTATATTGGCTTCTCTTACTGATTCATTCTCGCAGTTCGTAATGAACTACAATATGAATAAGATGGATAGTACTCTCTCTGAGTTACTAAACATGTTAGTAACTGCTGAGAAGACTATGAAGAAAGAGAACGTTGTAGGGACTTCTGCAGTTGCCTACAACAAGCCATCCTCTTCCAAGTTTAAGCCGAAAGGCAAAGGCAAAGGGAAGGAGAAGAAGTCACCCACTCCTAAGCCGCAAGGAGGAGTGAAGAAAAAGAAGGCAATGGAGCCCAAAGGGACTTGCCACCACTGTGGAAAGGAAGGGCATTGGAAGAGGAATTGCAGGTTATATCTTGCAACTCTTAAGGACAAGCCACAAGGTATGGTTTATGTTCTTATCTTCAATTCTAAATGTTAGATCTTCTAAAAATTTATATTTGATATAAAGAGCTAATCACTTGTATAATTGTATATAGGTGGAGGAGCCAAGTAGAAGATGAACAAGCAAAGAAAAGGTGGAGAAGGGTTCGGCCACCACATATTTTGCTTACTACTTAGGAAGTTTTGTTAGGCATTTAAAGATTGTCTTTAAACTTTCTTATTTTGTTAAGAACTTATTATGTGGCTTCATATGATGGAAGACCACTATTAGTGCCTAAGTGTATGAAGGTATTTAATTAGTCTCTAAAATGTATAGAGCTAATTCTTTTTGTATTAAACATTATGAATGTTTGAATCATCATATCAATGTAATATGATGAAAGCCTTCTATATATCTTATTTCCTAAAAGTAGTATTATGAATTGATTATTGTCTTGTTGTATCCTAGTTGAGATACAAGAAATTTTATATCACTTATTGTAATGTGATAACCAAACTTTAGACTTATCAATTATGGATAGATCTCACATGTTGGACATAGAAGGATACAATGAATCTTTAGATTTGGTTCCAATTGTCTAAATAAGAGTTCTATATGAATTGACAAAAGTCTAGAGATTCCTTTCTTGAAGAGAAGGAAAATCACATTATAATGATATAAATAAAAGGAAAAATGTTTCTTATATGGTTATCACTTAAACCACAATAATCAAGATCACTCTTGATAAAATTAGTAGTTTTGAACAAACTAATTGGGCATTCTTAAAATTGTTTTAAAATGTCAAGTGTGTTAGTGATTAAACCAAGAAAGAAGTGTCCAAATCTATAAAATGTTTAAAGACTTTAGTCACTTAATAAAGAGACAATAACTTAGTGAAGATTGAAACAAACAAGCTTGAAAAGGTTTTGAAGCTACTACTCAATGTCCCCTACCCGAATGCTCCACATTTATACATTTTGAATGTATGAAGTAATTTCTTATTAAAGTCATGAAAAATAGTGGGAGGTATGAAAATGGATATAAACTTAAATATGATTGGTTTATAGTTGTCTAAATAATAATAGTATTTGACTATTATTAAGAGTTTGTAATTTTAATTGTTAAAAGACTCAAGCTCTTGAAAACGTTAAAATTCTATGTTGTGTAACATTCTAAAGAATTGTCTTTGAATGTTGGTTTCGTCAACCTAGCATACAATGGTTATATGTTGGGAGTTGTCCATCATTCTCTTTTATGAGAACAAAGCATATGGACAAGTTGATGAAAAAAAAGGGAATAGTTTCAAAAATGAGTCACAACATATAGTTTAACAACAAGACAATCCAAATTCGTCACCTTATGTAACTATAACGCTCTATGTAGTTTTGATAAAGAATTATATCAACCACCTAGAAGGAATGGTTGAGTTTCTATATCCTTAGTAGGAGCCATGCTTTCACTAAAGACTTGGATAATTCTTATATGACTACATTACAAGTCTTAGTACGACTAAAACTTGAAGTATGGTGTATGACACCATATAACTTAAATGAATGGACTTGATAAAACAAGTCACACATTTCAAATGGAATTACTTGAGAAGGAATTCTTTTGTGCATGTTCATTTAAAATAACTTGTGTTAGCTAGCGTTGTTGATAGTCCCAAAATTGTTGAGACATCATCAAATTAGCTAATGGGTCTCAATGATTGTCAATAGATCCAAGACAAGTTAGTGGGAGCAATATGCATTCAAATCAAGAAAAGATAAATGTTAAATTTTTTGAATGAATGCTTAGTTACAACAAGGCCAGTGGGAGTGATGTCATAATTTTGAGCAACAAGATATGAATAAAGTCTATTTGATAGACTTGATAAAATATAGATGTTATTCGAAAAATGACAAAATGTGACACGGTCAATTTTAAAGTATGGACTTGAAATTGGACTTATTGATATAGCAAGGCTATCTCAAGAATGTTATATGGGGAAATCAAAACTCAAATGTTGAAAATTTGAGAAGATGTTTTCTTATACGATAGAAAAACACTTTCATAACCCTTATAATGTAAGGCCCTGTTTGGTACACCGTATAAGACACAGGATAGTACTAATAATACGATATACGGTGTTTGGTGACCGTTTGGATTAAATAAGCACCGGATTAAATAATCCGGGCCCACCTTTTTTACACGGTGTGTACCCGGTTGCTTATACGCTCCAAATTCACGGGATAAGTTAGTCGGGTTGCGCTCTCGCTTCCTCTCAAACTCACTCTTCACTCCAGGCGCTCTTTCTTCCTCTCCAGAAGCTCTCTCTTCCTCTCCAGGCGCTCTCTCTTCCTCTCATCCCAGGTTCGTCTTCTCAAGTTCTTCTTCTTCGTTTGAATCACAGTTCTTCTTTTCAATTTTCTTGTTCTGGGATTCCGCCCCTCCCTCTCTTCTTCCCCTCCTCCTATTTTTCTCTCATCCCAGGTTCGTCTTCTCAAGTTCTTCTTCTTCGTTTGAATCACAGTTCTTCTTTTCAATTTTCTTCTTCTGGGATTCCGCCCCTCCCTCTCTTCTTCCCCTCCTCCTATTTTTCTTGCAATTTTATTTCAATTGATTGAATCTAGTTATTATTTTCTTTCTCTAATTATGCAATTGATTATGTAATTTTGTGTTTTAATTAGAATTTTTGAATTTTAGGGTTTACTATTGGGGTCGAATTCAGGGTTTATTGTTGGTGTTGAACTTTAATTAGAATTTTAAGGATTGGGTAGAGTGGGTGAATGGACAGCGGGTAGAGGGTAGATGGTTGTTTTAGCATAGTGAGATTACCATTGTACGGTTAAAGGATTATGCTGTTAGTTTTCTCTTTGATCAGTTAAATGCTAGAAATATGGGTATTAGAGGTAGTGAACGGTTGGTTAGACGTTGGATTATTTGAAGTTAGAGGGTTTGTGAATGTACTGGTACCTGCACAACTTTTTTGGGTGTTGAATAGTCGGTTCAACTGTATCTGATTACAGCCATTGAATGTATCTGGTTGTATCTATGCTGCAACTGTTTTTTTTCTTGGAGTTGGATGCCTCAATACTTTGTAGTCAGAAAGACAACTTACTTCAGCTCCATCTAATACAAGTTATACAACCTTCATATGAACTATGGTTATTTCTTGCCCAATTACTATTACAAGCAAACTATTTAACTTATATTTGAGTGGGTTTATGTTTTAGTCTCTTGGATTTTTGAGGAAGCTCTTTCCTGTTTGACTTATTAGACAACTAAGTCGAAAATGAATAAAAATAAATACATTCTTTAGCATGTTGGCCTATTTATTATTTCTTATAGATCTTCTGTTGTATTCTTTGATCTCTTTTCTGCATTCTTGCACTTACAAAACGCACCATTTTAAAGCATCTTACGGTTTTACATCAAGGTGGTTAATAGATACAGTATATACTTGGAATTTGTAGCGATGGTCACTTGAGACAAAGATTAAATTAACCCTTTTCTGCCTATTTAGAAAGCAGGGCTGTTTGTTTTGGGCATCACTCTGTTATTAAACAGGGCTGTTTGTTTTGGGCATCACTCTCTTATCCTTTAACAAAAGCAATATGCATGTTTGTGTATAGATGGAAGTTGTATAGATGGAAGTTCAGACTCATGTGGCGAAGGCAGTGGATAGCGCTATCGGCTTTATGAGTTTAAAGCATATGTGGTTGGATTATATAACGTAATGATTGTAGTTTTTTTTTGTGAACCTTCTTTTATGTTATTGGAAAATATTTTAAATTTGATGTATGGAATTTACTATTTTTCTTTGTTATTTGAAAATTTGTGTGGTTTTCAATAGGTATAAACATGAGAAAAGTTCAACAAACAAAGGAAGTTTTGTCAAATTTTTTTTTTCTCTTGTCCTATCCGGTTCTGCACCAAACACAGTATAAATAATACAGTTATTAATCCGATACTGCACCAAACGCCCGACTAATTTAGTCAGTACTATCCGGTGGCTATTTATCCTATCCGACAGAAATAGTCAGTACAGTCCGAGCTGCCAAACGAGGCCTAAGTGTCATAAAAAAATCACAAAAGGGACACATGTAAGGACTTGTGAGATGATATCCAAGAGTGAAAAGCCATTGGGGTTGTCACTTTAGATATTACTATAGCCCAGGATCAGAACCATAACAACTGATAGAGTATTGTTGCCTTTGAGAAAGGAACATTAGAGTAGGACTCTGGAAGCGTGCATTCACTTAGGTTTTAAACCAAAGTGAAAATAACCCATTTTAACAAATGGAACTTCATAATGGATGAAGTACTAATCATATGAATGTATTGTTAGTATTGTACTACTCAAGGTTGGAGCAAAGTTTGTATAAAGTATACAAACGAAATATATATATCGATATATAGTTTTAGAAACTGCTTCAAAAGGTGTTTTGAATGGAAGGGGTTCTTTTAGAACCAATGATTGAATCCAAACCATAAGGTCGTTAGTAGGATACTACGACGTAATGGGGCAATAGCTCAAGCCATAGAATCAAGGTCTCATCAAAATATTCGAACAAATTAAAGAGACATCATCAAATGTTTTAGAAACATTTGATAAGTAAATCCCTTTTAAACTAAAAGAGGATTAATACATAACCAAGTTAACCTACGAGTATAAGCTCACTCAACTAGCATGTATAAGATACACTAGTGATTGACTTTAGTGCAAGTGGGAGATTGTTGGAAATATGCCCTGAAAGTCAATCTTTGGAAGAAACCTTTCAGGACAATGAGTGGATGTATAGATGATTCTTATACATCAAATGGCAAAGATACTAATTAGGACTATCTCAATAAACGATATATGTCCTAAATAGTGAATCCATGGACAATGGATCGATGTAAGATGTAATCTAATGATGTTAGACTACAGAGACCTTCTTCACATAACCATCATGTCCAAAAAGGTTCCTAGTCATAGGATTGTCGGAGGGATACTGACAATGCATGGACTAGTATATACTATGTCCACTTCGAAGAGAAGGATGGAAAGTCTCATTCCATTCGTGTAGTGACACTAAGACAAGTATGTAGGTGCTCATTAAGGGAATGAGTTCACTGAACACAATCGAACGAGAGTACTTGCATGGAGGTCTACTCACATGTCAAGCAAGTAACTCTAATAGTTGGAATAATGTAAGTAGTCCTTTGACCTGAGGCATTATAGTTGTCTTGTGGTTAGGTCCTTGATCTTTGACTATGTTAAAGTCACTCCATCCGCGGGTGTCCACGGCATAGTTGGGGTTAAGCCACTTAGCCATGGAGGCAATTGAATGTACATAAAGGGATCTCTAATCCTCGTTATGAGAGGATGAATACTCTAAAGATATGATTCGGAAATCTTCGGCCGAAGTATCGAGCGTAATAAAGGAAAGCGTTCCTATACGTCTCAAATGAATCATATAAGAAGGAATAATCACATTAGGGGTTTGACATAATAAATCCATACCCTAGTGATGTGATTGAGAGTATTGTTTAGAGAAGGATCGAATTACATTGTAATTCCAACTGAATAGGTTCTCTGAATAACTTCTACATTAGCTTGGGTAGCCATGATATATGTTTAGATGTCACTCATGGTTTGTGAGTTCTTCTAGATGATTAAATGTAGTTGTCGAAGAAGAAGGAGAATTAAAAGTATGTTTTAATTCTCTAAGTGATTGGATTAAATTATAATCAATTAGATTGATGCCAATCACCTTACTGCCTTGCTAATTAGAACCTAAAAGATTGTTCACCGATACACTCTTGTGGTGAGTAACTAATGGATGATGGAAATGATTAATTGGATTAATTAAGTGTGGAGATTAATTTAGAATGTCTAAAAAAATCATAAAAGCGATAAAAGATCGTTTTGGACTTAAGAAAGGTTCGGGTTTAATTAGGCCCATTGGGCCTAAACCCATTGGGCTTTTATTCAAGCATTGGATGACTTGAAATTATAAAAGCCCAAAGCCCAAACCACACATAAAGGGGCCGGCCAAAAAGGGAGAGAGAAAGGCTCAAATGTTGAACTTGTTTCTTTTTGGTTATAAAAGGAACTTTATAGCAAAAGGTTTCATTAGGGTTTTTTGAAGTGTTAAAACAAAGAAGGAGAAAAAGAAAATTACTCTCTTCACACTCAAAGGGCCGGCCACCATTGGGGGAAATTAACTAATCATCTTTTCACCCTTTTGGTTATTCCTTCATCCTTCTCACTACACTAGTGGGTGAGGATCTTTAGAGGTTTTCAACTTTGGAAACTTGAAGAGAACCTAGGAGCACTCATTCTAACAAAGTGGAGGAGGCAAGGAGGGAGGCTAGGCTCAAGGATTTCAAGGAGCAAAGATCTTGGAGGTGGTCCATCCTTGGTCTAAGATCTAGATCAAGAGGTATAAAACTTCTCCTAAACTTTGTTCTTATGATTTTTGTTTTTGATGCATCTTACATAAACCTATGCTCTTGAAGGGGATTTGCATGACTAGAGTTTTAATATTATTTGATAACATGCTTCCGTTGCTTTCGTATATAAATTTTGAATTGTATATGCATGCTAGTCACTAGAAATCCCACATGAATCTCATAGTTTTCCCTTCAGTTTGAACATATAAAACCACACCGAAACCGAACCGCGCCTTAAAATTAAATAAATATTTAACTCAATACCAATATTAGGTAATTTATATTGTAGGCTTTCTCTATTTTTTTTTTCATTGTGTTTTGTTACCTTTTTTAGGTTTTTTAAAGTTTATAACAACTAATGGAATTTATATTGTTTATGTTTATGTATTGTATAGAGTTGGTCAACTTGAATTCAAGTATCGACTTTGTTACTCTTAATTCACAATCACAACAATAAGCTTCAGTCAATCTCAAGCATCTAGTTCACAAGGTTCATTAGATTCTCATCCAACAGTTTCACTTGCACAAAGACCAAGGTCTTCCTATGTATTGCCTTCTCAAGCCCCTTCACAAGCTCAAAGGCCTCCTAAACATTCTAAGAGTAAGTGTCCAAAAGGTTGAGGAAAGATAAAGGGTTGAACGATGCAAATTAGCGACTTGAAAGTTCAAACACCAAGACCTTTTGTTGAATTTCATGAACACTTTATTTCCTTTGGTTGTACTACTATTGCCATAAGGCATTTTGATGTTGAAGTTTGTTTGAATTTTAGTTTTAGTATGGTAAACTTAACTTTTTTCAATTGGGTTGTACTAAAGTAATGTAATAAGGCATTTTGATGTCGAACTTTATTTCAAGCTGAATTTTAGTGTGGTGATCATGAATATTTTTTATTTTTTTGCCCAATTGGGTTGTATTAATAGCATAGTGCTTTTAGTTTGCAAATGGTTTGAAAACGAACAAAATGGCAACCTAATGGTTTGGTTCCATTTTGGTTCAAGCTTCAAAACCGTACCAATCGCACCGAACCAAACCATATCCACCCCTACTAAAGATCATTTATGGATAAGTTATTCAATTTAAAGACCCCTTCCCCTTCCCCTTCCATACGTCTTCCCCTTCCATACGTGTCAAACAAACCGACGTAACAAATAATACCTCATGATGGACTATCAATTTGTTTGATTCATATGAATGACTAAAAACTTTCCAAATCGAATCATTTTTTCTCAAGATAATCTGTAAATGATAACAAAGAAATCAAACAATGTACTTTAGCCATAGTTATCCATGAAAACATTACAAATGAGATTTCATAAAATCTTAGATATGATAGCTAAATTCGCAGTTTCTGTTTGGCACGATATACATATATATATAGGAATCCCTTCCCAAGAGGGATCTCCATTTTTCAAAAAAAATGGGGATCCTCTCTTTACCATTAGATTTGACTTTAATGAAATTCTGTGGTTGAGATTCAGTGGCCTGTGATTTAATCTCAACCACAGAATTTCATTAAAATCAAATCTAACGGTAAAGAGAGGATCCTCATTTTTTTTGAAAAATGAGGATCCCTCTTGGGAAGGGATTCTTATATATATATATATATATTTTCGTATATCGTGCCAAATCTTTAATCATCCTACATATCCCATCCCTCCCCCTTTTTTTTATTATTATTATTTCTTTTATAAATTAGAAAGCATGCTTAACCTGTGCATGGAAGATGAAACGTCAGTAGACTCGGTACTGTCGAAACTGTGTCTAATATTATATATTTTTCACATAATTTGTGTATGTGAGCTGTGCTATATAAACTGATCCAACCTATCCATTTTTTCAAAATTAATATAGCAAGAGAAGAATCAATCATAATATTCTCGAAGCTGTATACTTGATACTTACACACACATGGGTTTGAGTAATGGTGAAGTGGGTGCTACTAGCCATGAGCTTCTTGGAGCTCAAGCACATGTTTGGAACAACATGTTCCAGTTCATAAACTCCATGTCACTCAAATGTGCAGTTCAACTAGGCATCCCAGACGTGATTCATAACCACGGCCAACCCATCTCTCTTTCCGAGCTCATCGCCGGGCTCAATGTCCAACCTTCGAAAGCTCATTTCATCTCACGCCTCATGCGGATCCTCGTTCACTCCGATTTCTTTGCACAACATCATCATGTTCATCATGATCGTGACGATGCGGGGGAAGAAGTAGCTGTTGTATTGTATAGCCTAACACCAGCTTCCGGTCTTTTTCTCAAAGACGGACCATTAAACACCACACCGTTTGTGCTCATGATACTTGATCCGGTAATTACAGACCCATTTCACTCAATGGGTAATTGGTTACAGATGAATTGTGGCGATGATCTAGTTCCATGTACACCATTTGAGGTGGCAAATGGAATGCCTTTTTGGGAATTGAGTGCCAAGAAACCGAGGTTTGGTGACTTGTTCAATGAAGCAATGGTGGCGGACTCCAAGCTTATCGCAGGGGTGGTGGTAGAAGAGTGTGGAGGAGTCTTTGAGGGTTTGAAATCCCTGGTCGATGTTGGAGGGGGTACAGGAACAATGGCCAAGGCCATTGCCAATGCATTTCCCAACATCAACTGCACTGTGTTTGACCAGCCACATGTGGTGGCTGACTGGATGACCCACAATTTGGGATTTGTGGGAGGAGATATGTTTGAGGAAATACCTCCAGCCAATGCAATTCTGCTCAAGGTAATATATCTAACGCGCACAATTATTTATCTTAATCTTTGTTGTTCCATAACCAATTTCCTAATCAATACATTGTTGCTAGTAAACTATCTCATCCTTCACTACCACAAAAATGGCCACTGTGCACAATAAATTATATGTGCTCTTTGATGCCAAAAAGCACAAACAATTGTGCTCATAGAACAATAGCAACAATGCATCAACTATATTTGTATTTGTGCCCTCTATGGGCGTCACCATTGCTAATAGCACACAATATCGCTATTTGTGCTCAAAGAGTTCAGCACAAATAACAACCTATTTGTGTCTTAATTCTCTGACAACCATGTCAGATTGTCAGGTGACAGAATCATATGCGCACAATTTTCAAATTGTGCCGAATAGGTTCTATTTATAAAAAAAATATTAATGTAGAAAATTTGAAATTTTTTTAAAATCAACAAATCCCACAATATACACATATTTCAGTTATTTACAACAAATCCCACGTAACCAAGCCATTCTTCAGAATCCTATTATCCCCCACTGTACTGCAGATGTTGGACCCAAGTTCTTCGTGCAATGAAGCTCACTTAACCACATTCCCTTCTTGCTTAAACTTAGAGAGTTCCACAACTTTTTCTGAATTGAAAATAAATCGTAGTTGAATAAGAATCTTAGTAAAAAGCATAGACTAAGAAATATTTATACCTTACAAATAGCATCCATTTCATCAAAGATTATTGCATGCAAACAACTCTGGTCTCCAGGGGAATTAAGGACATAATGAGATCAGAAATTATTGAAAAACCAGCCTAAGTGCACTTGACATGTATATATTTCCCTTACCGCAAGCCCTTTGATCATTCTCAGCATCAGCAAATAGATTCCTAACATTTTTCTCAGTTTCACCAACTTCCTCAAAACTTAAGGGTCATTAACAATCTAGCACAGTTCACAAAAACAGAAATCTCATCAATCACCAATGCAGATAATAACTAACTTATCTAAGGATAAGTTGCATATCCAAAATCATTCAGACATGCTCAAGTAGCTTTGTTACAATAATGTACTAGCATCAAAATGATGTGTTAAATCATGATTCAACATGGTTCAATGTTTACAACCGGCAGAATTTAATCGATTCATTACTAAGCCTGTTATGAAAAATAAGAATACAAGATTGTGACAATGAGTATCTAGTTCTTAATTTTATCTTAGTTTCATGTCTCATCAATTGGTAAGTCTTATTTGAAATTACAGCTGAAACATAGAAAAGTAATCATTCAAATGAACAGAACAAATCTTAGTCCTAAGAGATTTGGAACTCTCAGAAATTTAATAATTAAAGAAAAAGGTGGATCAAACTCCAAATCTTTGGTTCTTTCTTGTTCAACATCTTTCCAATTTGACGAGCCATGAGAGTTTTTAAAGTACCAGGTGGCCTAGCATACCCTTTATATGCTTGATCCCTTATCTGGAAGATCAAAGTCTTTCCAGTAAGGAGTGTGGTATAAAGTTATACTAAAAAGATATCAGCGCAACTAGAAGAATCAGTTATCTTACTTATTTGTCACGTGAGGAGGGAAAACATGGGATGCAAAAGCTCTTTGAAATATATCTGCAAACTCAGCACCTTAGCCACCAATTCCAAGTGTTTGAAGATTAAACTCCTTGTGCCTGACAATGTTGCTACTTGTAGCTTCATGCTGATTTACAATCTGATGAATACAGTTCAGAATATCAAATTAAGAAACAATTGAAGAGATATGATATCTACACCCTTAGCAAGAGTAAGGCCAATCCTTTTCCAAGAGAAAGAGAGATATTACCTAACACCAACATCATCGACACTGGCGATAGCCATACCGGTAGAGAGAACAGCAAGGCCACAAGCTAGATAGCCATACAGGTACTGATGATCATGACAATGATAAGTCCATAAATACCCAACAATATAAAATTGTGTTAATAACTGATTAGCAGCTCTTGATCAAAGAATGTAAACAAACAACTTTATAGATCAGATTATGTCTTTGTTGCACAGTAATACAAAAGAAAGAAAAAATCACAACCAATTTTAATACAATCAATTCAAACATTACGCACAAACTAAAAATTCTAGAACACTAGAAATATGGAAAGGAAACTAATGCAGATACTATTTGATTAAAAAGAATTAATTAACAAAAACTTTAAAGTCATATAATAGATAATATTTAAAATTGCAGAAGTATAGAGGTAGGGTTACATCCCACGTGAAAAATCACAGGGGTATGAACTCTGTTTCTCTCAGGTTTTTAACACTCAAAAAATTAGAGGACATAATTAAGTATAAATTTAACTGAGATCAGCTCAAATACCTCCAAGCTTATCATACAACTCTACAGCTAGCTAACAAAAATACCGACTATCCAATTTTGAAATTCCAGTTGATCGATCACAAGGCATCAAAGGTCAAAAACAAACCCCTTAACCATCTAAACCCCTTTGCCTCAAAATACTGTGGAATCCCAAAAAATTACGATAAATTTGAGAAATTAAACAAAACAAAAAAAAAAAACTTGATAGCGAATTAGGAAAAATATAAAACAACTACCTCCTTATGGCATTGATCTGAGGAACAGTGAAGACGATGGTGCTTCCTCAGAATCTTATAGATCGGATCTCAGACTTCACATGCAATTTCTTCTCTCACCAAGCCCAATCGCCCATGGGAAAATTGACCTCTGTCTCTTGCAGAAGCAACATCTTCTCTCGCCAAACCATAACGCGTGTTTAACAAGTGACCCACTCCTCTCGTTGAGGCCGAACGTGAATAAATCACCTCGTGTCCCACATCATATTTCTTAGGAAGCACCTTTGATTCTGAAACCCTTTCCATGCCTAATAACCGTGTATCTCATAGAAAAATCATCCAGCAAAAATCTACAAAGTAAATCAAGATTTAGCTTACCCGAATTCTTCGCATATATAGTCAGATCTTAATGTAAGTGAGAGAGGTAGAGAGAGATGCATAGACTTTGTTTGGTTGAGAAAGGGAGAATTTGGGTAGAGAGAGACAGAGGGAGGGGTTAAAGGAAGAGATGGGGAAGTGGGGTGTGGCGTCTGGGTAAGGAGGAAAGTGGGGTGTGGGTGGGTTAACTGAGAGAGAGAGAGGGGTATGGGTAAAGGAGGAGAGGTAGCGTCTGGGTAAAGGAGGAAAGTGGGATGTGGTTAACTGTGAGAGAGAGAGAGAGAGAGAGAGAGAGAGAGAGAGAGATGGGTATGTGTGGGCCATAAGTATATGAAAAATAATAAAAAATAAATAATTGTGCCTTTAGAAGTAAAAAGTTGGCACAAATGATAACTTGAGTCCATTATTTTTATAATGATGTCTAGAAAAAATATTTGTGCCAAATTTCTAGAGGAATGGGCACATTAATTAGTGCCTTTATACAAAGGAAACAAATACAGTTTTTTTGTGTGTAAAATTGGTTAGTTACCCACAAAATAATTAATTGTGTCCTCAATTTTGTATCCATAGGCCATTTTTGTTGTAGTGCTTGGTTGTATTTGGAATTTCTAGCTAGCTAGTTCAAATCGCTTGTTAAAGTCCTAGCTAGATCAAATTGTTACCCGTAAGAAGGTAGTGGATTATATTTAATCAGACACACAAAATTGACACATTTGCTAACACAATCTAATCAGGTGGAACCCCATAACAATGGGATCCTAATAGAGTGTTCCAAATTTTGCATGTATGCATTATTGATGTAGTTGTGTTTCCATATCCTCTAGATTACTTTGGGTAAATGTTGTGACTAATTGAATAATATATGTGATTCATGATCTATATTTGTTTAGTGGATTCTGCATGATTGGAATGATGAAGAAAGCGTGAAGATATTGAAGAAATGTAGAGAAGCAATATTTCTTAACAAAAATGAGGGAAGGAAGAAAAAGATTATCATCATAGACATAGTTGTGGGGTATGCTGATAACAAGACGAAGATGGACAAGAAATCAATTGAAACCCAACTCATGTTCGATATGTTGATGATGTCCACCATCACCGGCAAAGAGCATAGCGAATCAGAATGGGAGAAGATCTTTTTGGCTGCTGGATTCTCTCGTTATAACATCACTCATATGCTTAGTTTGAGGTCTCTTATTGAAGTTTACCCCTGAAATTAGATCATCATGCTAGACTGCTAGTACTGTATTATGTGTGGATTGTATTATGCAAATAAAGAATGCCCAGAAAGCAGCAGGGCACCTTCTTTTTTTTTTTTTTTTTTTTTAAGTAGAGTGTGTCTGCAACTATGATTCAACGATTGTTACTTCCGTTGTGGTTGCAAACTTTAGGTGATCAATGAATGTTAATTTTTGATGCTTGAAAGGAGTTTCCCCGTTGAAGCTTGTCATAAACTTCATCTGATATGATCCTTGTGGAGCCAAAAATAATCACAAGGCGACACGTGGATTTTTGGGTAAAAGAGGACAAAAATACCTTTGAGGCATACTGGGATTCCTACACGCGAGCAGCGGGCAATCATCCCTCAACCAAGTCAAAAGTGCCCAAAGAAGGTAACAAATTTAAAGTTATCTCATCCATCCTCATCTTAGCTAATTATTACATAACCTCCCAAAAAACATTCATTTTATTATGTTAATTAGCCAATTAATATATTTATTCATAATCAATATATTAATTGCTAATTAATCACCAAATAAACACCCATCTCACCCAAAAACCAAAGTGAAGGCCGGCCACCACCCTTTCTCCTTACCTTTTTATATCTTTTTCCACCTTATTACCCCAATTATGCTAATTAAACAATTTTGTAACCACCAATTTATTCATTTAGGTTTAATTAGGCAATAAATTGGCTAATTAAACCAAAAATTCAACCACAAAAACCACATTATGGCCGGCCACTTTCTCTCCAAAGTGGACCGGCCTAGCCCTATAAATAGGCTCCCATTTTCACCAAACACTCATTCCAAACTCTCTTGCAAAAATCCCAAAATTCTCTAAACACTCTTTCTCTCTAAATTCTAACTTTGGCATCGGAGGTTCTTCGGCCAAAGTCCCCCCCCCCCCCCATTCATCATGGACGCGTGAGGCTTTTGGCCTTGACCCTAAGGTGTTAATTGTTTTGTAGGTGCAATTTTGTCCAAGAAGAAGGAGTCGGAAATTTGCATCCGCAATCCTCTTACTGGATCCTGCAAGAAAAACAAACACATTTCTCATTGTCATTAGCCAAATAGACAAAATTAATTTAACAAACTAATTTGCTCTGATAATACGTTCACAATTAATTGAAGCAAAATCAATATGAATCCCAATAACTAGTCAATTGTAGATAATTACAAACAAAACTAGCATAGCGTAGCTAATTTCCCAATTACATTTGCTGACCAAACAAGCTATAAAATGCTCATCTTGCTCAAAAATTTTAAACATTGCGACTTGTACTGCTACTTCCTCCATTAGTACTAGTACTAGTAGTAGCCGGACTCCCTTTGCTACCATCTTCCTCCAGAATATGATGGCCTCTCTTAACCAAGACAAGAGCTAGGGATTAGAAGAAACCACTTTTTAAAAATGCTTTTTTGTTTTTGTTTTTTCTTTGAGCTGGAAGAAATTTCCTTCGGCAAATAATTTCATTGTCTTATACTGCATTGCAAGTTTGCAACCCTTTTATCTCATTTTTGGTCCCAATTTATCATCATTTCTCAATTCTGATTCTTATAAAAAAAATTTGGGCTTTCAGCAATTATGGTATTAAGAAAGAAACATTGCATCCAAATGAAAAAGTTGACATCTTTTGGAATTTGATGCTAATAATAATTATGTATGTTTCCCATTACTAGTTTTGAGTTGGAAGAGATGTTGATGGGTCATACAGCCGGTATATCTGAGCCTCGGTCATCCAAGGATCGGTTACTTCCTTATGCTGAATCATCTGAGTTAGATGATGTTGACACTGCAGACTGTTCTGAGCAAATACTTTACACAGCCTCCTTCGAAGAGCTTGCAAAGAATATCGTTAAGTATGACACTGTTATATGGCTTTCTATATCGCTATTGCTGGTTAGCTTGGGGAGTTGGCATCATCTATATCTGCCCTGTTAGAATATGAGCATGAGTATGAATTCGTGGATTAAGTTATTTGTTTCAAGTTTGGATAGGAAGTCTTATTGAGAATGGATTTGTAATCCATGTTATGCTGAAACACTATGTTGGCTGTCTATATGGATTTTAATAGGGGAATCCTTATAGAACTTGGCTAGGATTATGTTGTATATATAGTGGCCTCTGCTCTCGCAGTAAAAACGCTCTATTCTTCTGGACTAAGACCTATTATTAGTTAAGAGCAAATTGATTACTGAAGAGAGGAAAAGGTGCACTTCGGATCTTCTGCAGGACCAAGTCATGACAGGTTCTTCGAATTCATCTGCAGGTTTCGAAACTGGTTTAAACGAATTAGCTGGAAAAGAGAGGTTCACGAAAACGACATTGCGTTTTCAATGAGCAGAGAATTAATAATAAAAAAAATAAAAAAATAAAAAAAAATAAAAAATAACCGTCAGGATTTTTTGGGATTGATCTCGGGCCAATTGCTGGTGCAAACCTCATTGTTTTCATCTTAGATGCATCGGTGGTCTGGGTTCTGATTCTTCCTCTTTTCTCTATAAAATTGAATGAGTCATTGATACAAATTTTGCTTCCGCTGACAATCATTGATGTTATTTCGCATATGAGGTATGTGTTCTGATGGTATGGTTGTTCTTCAGCTATTAAGATCAAACTTAAATAAATATGATGATTGTTTATAAATGATCCGCATTCAGTTTTGGGTTTTACCTTCTGTGAAATTCACCTATTCTATATGTGCTTTTCAACCTTTGTTGTTAAGATTATGTATATGGATATTGAATTTATGTCATGATGTGCAATAAACTAAGAAAAGGAAATCAGGAACTTGGAAAGTTCATAATGTGATTTCATTGGTTTTCTGCAAAACTCGAGGTCATCTAAGAAAGGATTGTGAACTGTTTAAGGATTATCTGAGAGCTAATGGCAAAGAGGTAGTTAATGTATGTGAAGAGTCTTTCGATCAGTAGGAGTAGTTTGTTATTCTATTTTACAAAGAGCAATTGCTGCATTAAGGACAGTTGCAGAATAAAGTTTGAGAAGTGCTGCTACTGTGAAGTTTGAAGAGCTGGCGTGGCAGTAATGTTCTTCTCTAAAGTTAAGTTTATGTTTAGCTAGTTTAATTATCAATTAGTATAATTGTTAGCTAGGTTTATTGCATTCAGAGATTCATTTTTTCTAATTGATTGGTCTGATATATATATATATATATATATATATATATATATATATATATATATATATATATACATATTTAAACTATTACCATTGGCTTTTCTGCAAATCTATTGGTTGAGGCTGTTTTCCCAATTTAGGGTTTTGATTAGCAACTTCATCGATCAAAACATGTTCTGGGTTTTGTGATTCTCTCAACTCTTAAATCAATTTTTTTTTTTTCAATTTGGATGATAATTTCCGCTGCGCTGTTCCAAATTGAAATCTACAGGAGCTATGTTTAATAATTCGTATTGTTCTGTCAATGTTTGCTTTATATTTCAATGCATAGATTGGGTCAAGGTTTTCTGTTAAGGTTTTTAATAAAAATTAAAATTACGATAACAAAACCCACGAAGAACTAATCCTATTGAAATTATCGAAAGTAATCTGGAGACCATGAATGATCAATCATGAATGAGACTGCAATTGCTTTATACCTTGCGAAATATATGTATGCATATCTGTCTTAGTGCACGATTTAAAATTTGGGTTTTGTTTGATTTTGTCAAAATTTCAATAACAAAACATGAAGGTCTTAATTGAATGAACATAATTAGCATGCTGATATTTCTGATTAGAGCTTATAATCAAGGCTGTATTTTTCCATATATTCAGAAAAGTTTTGTAGTTTTGGAGGGTGGACTTATTGTAGAGGAAGTTTTGTTTGATGCTTTGGAAACAGTTTGGCTGTTTTAAGCTTATGATTAGTAAATCGTTTAAAGTCAATGTTATGTTGCTTTCCTATAAGATCGATTTGTGTTTTGGCCTTTTTGAAAAGTGGGAGCATATTATGTGATTGACTGTTTAATATCAGTTTATGTTATGAGTCATATTTTGCAGTCTGGATGTGTGTGAATTTGGAATCAATACTGCATTTTGGTTGTGGTTTATGATTCTCTGTTTCCATGTTTTGGAGTGTAATAGAATGATGATCATAACGATAGATTCTCAGGTGAGGCTCTGTGGTCACTTCTTATAAATTGGAGAAGTTCATGCCTGAAACTGATCTCATGTTCAAGTGGGAGAAAATGTATGAATATGAACATGAGATTGGGTGTTTTTGACGGTGAATGGTTAAGTCCAATTAGAATAAGAAAGCCTTATGAGAAGCTATGAACAAATCCTTATTTTTTAAGGATTCTGTTAAAAATATTTGAACTGATATGGCTTGGAAAACATAAGTTGTTTTCTATAACGATTGTAATAGGAAATCCTTGTCAAGTTATAAGAAGGATATATATGTGTTTTGGATTCAGTTTGATGTTTGAGAATCTTTGTGATTTGACTTGAGCAGTTGGTTGAATTCATATATTGGTAATTCTTTATATTGGAATGAATTACTAGTAGATAGTTTTACTATCTGTTAGACTTAATTGTTTCGAATTAAGTTGAAAAATAGTGGGAGTAGACAATTTTAAGGTCTGCTTGTTTCAGTTTGGTCATAATGTTATAAGTGCAAATTGAACATATGTGATTTGAAGTTAGCATTTACATAATGGTTGTAATTGACAGCTTTTGGTCCTGTGTTTTGAAATGCACGGGTAGATTGTTTATGATGAAACTCAAAAGACTTAGTGATCACCTTGTTGTAAACTTGATAAAACTAATTTACTTTTTCATACTTGCTCAAGTGGGAGAATGTTAGAATATGAGCATGAGTATGAATTCGTGGATTAAGTTATTTGTTTCAAGTTTAGATAGGAAGTCTTATTGAGAATGGATTTGTAATCCATGTTATGCTGAAACACTATGTTGGTTGTCTATATGGATTTTAATACGGGAATCCTTATAGAACTTGGCTAGGATTATGTTGTATATATAGTGGCCTCTGCTCTCGCAGTAAAAACGCTCTATTCTTCTGGACTAAAACCTATTATTAGTTAAGAGCAAATTGATTACTGAAGAGAGGAAAAGGTGCACTTCGGATCTGCTGCAGGAACAAGTCATGGCAGGTTCTTCGAATTCATCTGCATGTAAGTAATCTTGCTATATGTTTGAAGGTTTATGAACATGGTTTTGTGTTTGAGGTCTGTGGTTCATACTACATGTATATAGGAATATGTTCTAGCTAACATGCCCTTTAAAAGATATGTTCTTCAGAAGGACGTTTCCTCACGAAAATTATATGTTAAGCCAAGTGAAATAGCTTACAAGGTGCACGCCTTACTTGAATTCTTCCCATGTTTCTAATTTTGTCTTTAAACTGAATGGAATTGTTCTATTTTCACATCTTTGCTTATACGAAAGAAAAACAATGCATCGAGGTAATTCTTCTTCTGTCTCTCGTCCTTTTTCCACAAAGGTTTCGAGGCGATCTTTCATACCCTACTGGGGCATCACTACAATTGGGAAGCATGTACCCCTTTCCCTGGTGATTGACATCATTATAGAACAAGGTACTGATACTGACCTTACTGTGCTCTATAACCTACTTCTTTTTTCGGTAACATGGAAGAAGAAAAAGAAAACACTAAGAAACAAGGAAGAGGCTCCAGAGCAGTCATCCAGAAACAAGGAAGAAAAAGAAAACACTAAGAAAACACTAAGAAACACTAAGAAAACACTAACTGTAGTAACTCCAGAGCAGTCATCCAAAAGAATTTGAATGAAACAAGGAAGAGGCTCCACAAGCTCTTGAAACTCCATCTCGCTATTTAAACCCAATTTGGCTAACCCGTCAGTTGCAAAACTACGCTTTCTATGAACATGTTGCACATTACAACTCCAATTCTCTATGATCAAACTTCTGCACTCCGAGACAAGAACATAGAGAGGATGATTAATAAGGATAGGTGAACCATGAATGAGAGAGACCACCAAAGCAGAATCAGCCTCCACAATAAGATGAGAGAAATTTCTAGTTTTAGCTATCTTCAACCCATAAAACAAAGCCCAAAGCTCAGCATGGTGAACTTCCCCAACTCCTTTTTTAGCAATAAAGCCAGTGATCCGGTTATTGTGCCAGTCTCTACTTGGTCCTCCACTTCCAATCACCCCATTAAAACCAAGCCTAGCACCATCCACATTTAACTTAAAAGTCCCAGACAAAGGAGGAACCCAAGCCAAAAGAACCTGCACACAGTTGTGTTTACTAGAGATGCTAACACTAGCTTTGAGCCATTCAGTAGAATACTCCAAGATGCATTTCTTTGGATCAAGAGGTTTAATAAAATTGGGACAAAATATAGCACAACGCCTCCACTTCTATATGAACCATAAGGCTACAGCAAAAACAAGATTCCAAGGTAACCCAAGCTCATGCGGATCATTGCATTTTAAATTTGCCTCCACACAACAAAGGAAGGAATCAAATAGGTTTCAATGAAGATGATGTGGAACATAAATATTGCTCCAGACCCATATAGCAGCATGATAGCTTGAGGAAACATGCGACATATTCTCCACTGCAGAACTACAAATCTGACAAATAGTGTTGCTAGTCATGTGTCTTTTAAAACGTTACCATGAGACAAAATCCAAAGAAAGAATTTAACTTTAGGAGGCAACTTGATTTTCTAAATGAAAGCCCAAGAACTGTCAGCAAATTCCTGGTTAGGAAAATTCATAAGATAACCACTTTTCACCCTAAACCTTCCATTATTGGTGCCACTCCACAGGACAAAGCTGCTGGAATACAAAGAATGTTTTGTATAACTTGAGGAGGAATCATAAGACTTAACTTATCAACATTCCTAGACCCATTCTCAATGAAATCTGCAACTTTAAAATTTGGATCAAAACCTTGAACTAAAAGTAGAGCATAATTAATCAAGGTATCATTCCAACCCAAATATAAGTCCAGCAATTTGTATTTTGACCATTTCCAATTCTCCATTTCAAGCCTTTATGTAAAGTCTCAACACCATGAGTAATACTCCTCCAAGAAGAAGAAGCACCCTTCTAAACTTTAATTTTAAAAAGATAAGCCTCACCATGTTTGAGATACTTTTTTCCTACACATTAGCCCATACACCATTGTCCTTATTCAGTAACCTCCAACCTGATTTAGCAAGGAGGGCCCTATTCATTTGATTTGCTTTTTTAATGCCATGACCCCTTTTAACCATAGGACAATGATAGAAGCATATTTATGCGACTTAGTTAGCTTGGTTTCGTGCATTTATGTTAATTGTTCGTAGTTAATTTAGTAGTTTAAGCTATTTTCGTGTGTTTGTAGGTCCTAAAGGTTAAAGTATCAAGAAAGTGCATTTTGGAGCCTTTTGGAGCAGTTTTGGGCATGTTTTGGATAGCTTATGCTTGAAGCAATGTAGATGGACGAAATTGAAGACCTGAAGATGTTAGGATTCCTAATTGAAGAAGGAATGTTAAGCCTAGGTTTCCTATTTTGGTTTTGACCTTTCCTAATCCAAAAATTCCCTAAAGTTCAAGCAACAAAGAGGTTTCCTACATGATCTAGGGCACTCAACAAAGGGTCCTAGAACCTCCCTAACCCTTGCCGCACCCAACATTCCCTTTCCCTTTTCCTTGCTGCAAGTTACTTACCCTTTCTCCCCAAAATCAGCAACTAAATCACCTTTGCCTTTCCTTTTTGTTCCTGCCGCACATCACCTTTCCTTTCCTCCTTTTAATTCTGATTTCTTACCTTTTCTTGGAGGATTTGGAGTCCTAAACATTGCCTAAAATCATCCCAAACCGTGCCTTACCTATTCCCTATATATATGGACCTTTGCCGCACCCTTTTGTTATCCATTCACTTACCTATCCATCATTCACTCATCCATACATTCCCACAAACACATTCAGCCACTCTAACCCCTTTGCCGCACCAATCCTCCCATCCTTCCATCCAAAACACATCCATACACAACCTTAGACACTTGTGCCGCAGCAAGGTGGATAAGAAGGAAGCCTTGGACATTTCAAGCTTGAAGATTGGATCATTCTAGGTGTACTTCGTTCTTACTTTCAATGTTTACTTTATTATTCTCTAATTTTGTTGTGACTATGAGTGGCTAAACCCCTACTTAGCTAGGGGGAAATTCGAAGCCATGAACATGCTTGAGGTATGAATTGATTTCTTCCAATTGTGATTTGATGAATCGTGAATGCAATTCAATTAACTGTTTTATTCATAACTTGTTCTTGTATGTTGATTAAGGAGGCCTACTTAGTTTTCATGCAGGAATTTGATGCTAGAATATAAGGGAGTTTCACCTAATCGTTATGAACTTATATTCACAAGTAGTGAAGGTTGCTTGTCACAATCGCGTTAATTGGATTCCTGGCAAACGTATCATGCATTCATAGTTACGAATGCCTTGTCAACACTTATGATTTTCATGGAACTTAATGATCTCTAACTGTATCTCTTCTATGCACTCATGTAGGGGACCGTTGGAGAATAATTTGGGTTGTTGTATGCTCTTCTTCCAATTCAATGACATAAGGAAAATCTGAGGGTTAATTAGTGCACGTACGGTTAATCTGGGGTGTTGAGGTTCATGGTTTATTGAAAAGCAATTGGAAATCGATTCATGTACAAGTGTGTCATGTGTGGAGAAGGACCCTCTAGCTAGCCCATCACCCATCCAAGTTTTCAAAATCGTTTTCAACTTGTTTTACTTTAAAATCTGTTTTGTCTTTAATTTGTTTTACTTTCAAATTCGTCCAAATAAAAAACCCCCTTTTACTTTCCTGTTTTAAAGTGTCTAAAATCTGTTTTCTTTGTGTTTCCAAGTGTTTTGAGTCAAACTAAAACCAATTTTCGTCCAAAACCATCTTTAGTGTTAGAATATGTCCAAAAAGTGTTTTTAAGCAGTTTTAAGTGTTTTTAACTTGTTTTGAGTCCCTTGAGTCTTTTCAAACGTTTTTAACTTTGTTTTTGTGTTTTAGAGTCGATTAGCAATCCCTCCTAATCCCCGGTCTAGAACGATCCCTACTTACGTACTTACTACAATTGACAACAAGAGGGTTTAATTTGTGTGCTTAACTTTTATCACATCAGACAACAAACTTTATTCCAACTCACAAGGTGCGATTTGGTTTTATCATCCACAATACCCCAGAGAAAGTTTCTATTGATTTTATCAAGAATCACAAATATTGATAGGAATGCTGGCCGTTTGCATAGTATAGATCGGTATAGCAAAAGCAGCATACTTAATTAAAGTAAGCCTACCTGCCATAGAAAGCATTTTACTCTTCCAAAAGACAATTTCATCTAGACTTTATCTACCACATATTGATAGGTTGCTTTATTGACCCCTTTATGCAATAAAGGAACTCCAAGATATGTCCCAAGCGAGCTAGCTACATTTGAGCCACATATCTTGCTGATTTTATGAGCCACTCTTCTCCTAGTATTCGGAGAAACAAAAAACTTTGACTTCTCAAAATTTACTAATTCATCGGAAAAGGCATCAATGCAAGACTTGACAATGTTTGCTTGTGTAACATTAGCTTTAGTAAAAACAAGAAGATCATTTGCAAAAAAATAGGTGGGAAATACCAGGACCTCCTGTTGACACTTTGACAGGTTTCCATCTTTTCTTATTAACTTCATGGGTAATCAAATGACTTAGCTTCTCCATGCAAATAACAAAAAGATAAGAAGAAAGAGGATCTCCTTGTCTTATACCACAACCTGGTTGAAAATCATCAGAAAGTTCTCCATTAACGATAGCTCTGAAGTTGACAGAACTTATGCAGCTCAAGATGAGCTGGAGTAAGCTTCCATCAATACCAATTTCAGAAAGAACATAAACAATGAAACCCCATGATAATCTATCATAAGCTTTAGATAAATCAATTTTCCAAGCTAAGAAGCTATTTTTTCCTTTAGCAAGCTTAAACTTATGCAGAACTTCCTGAGCTATCACAATGTTATCTGTTATATGACGACCAGGAACAAAACTGACTTGATTTGGGCTAATAATCATCTCCATTATAGGCCGTAGTTTGCAAACCAGAAGTTTGGAAACTACTTTATACATTGTAGTACATAAACTGATGGGCCTAATTTGATTCATTGAAATAGGATTAGGGACTTTAGGTAATAAAGTGATAAGCATTTCATTCATACCAGGAGGAATTCTGTTATGCTGAAAACAATTCTGAACAAAAGCGGTGACATCATTAGCACACTCATTCCTGCAATGCTGAAAGAAGAGGGCTGGAAACCCATCAATACCAGGAGCTTTAAGGGGGCCAATAGCAAACAAACAATCCTTGATTGTAGAATTATCAACTTGAACATTAAGATCTCTAACTTCATCATCCAACAACGGAGGGAAAAAATTGGGCAAATTCATGAAAGAACCCAAATACCACCAGAAAAACCCACAGCTTCGGAGACAATAGAATTAGAAAAAATTCAATTGTTTGATTACCTCAGCAGCTCTGTTATAACTAATTTTGGGCTCAACCACAACTAAGACATCAACATTGTTATGCTTAACTAAATCAATTGCAGTACTGACAAAATTCTCCTTGCCAGCTCCTCTAACATTCCATACTAAAAAAAACATTAAAAATAATGGGAGAGAAGATCAGTGACTAAATCAGAACTTAAGAGTCCATAGAGCATTCCTCTATAGAAAATCATCTCATCAGCGGCGGCAATATTGCACTTATCACCAACCTTACCTTCACCAATCCCAACAATTGATTGGGTATGATGAAGGTAATTATCAACCTTACCCTCATTAACTCCCATATCTCTCTGGTCTAGGCCTACATCCTGATCATGAATATTAGGAGGTACATGACCCAAGATACAGGTTCCTTTAGTCATATTAGGACCGTAGTAGATATCAGTTTTGAAATGCTGAGGAGTTTTAAAAGGATGCACACTTGAAAGGGGGCTACCAACTGAATTATTAAGCAGAGAACCCTTTCCACTCATGACAGAACTACGAGCTGGCCTTACTATAGTAGAAAAAGCCCCAAATTCTCTCATTTTCAAGCTAGAACCATTGAAAATATCAGGAAGCGCAACCCTAGACTTTGAACCATTATTCTTCTTATTAGCCTAAATTTTTCTATCTACTGTAACTTTGTTTGTACTGACAACATGTCCACCAATATTAGAGTGAATGGACCTGTATCGTCCGAATTTTCAGGTTGTACATTCAAAATATCAAACCTGGAACCAACATGTTTCTCGGCAGTAGCGGAGACTTCTTCCTTAGTGTTTCCCTTCCTTGGTCTGCCCCTTGGCTTAACTTGCATCCAAGACCCAAGAATGGCAGAATTCTCAATAGGAACTTCCTTGACAATCTCATCTTGTTCCATAGTAGTGTCAGCATCATGATTAGAATCAACAACATTTTGTTTCTCAGCCCCAGAATCAACACTCCAAGTACAACTTTCACTCTTATGACCATAGCGGCTACAAATAAAGCAGATTTCCGGCATACCCTCGTATTCCAAATTGTACCAACTATTATTGATTTGAATGAAAGCCTCTAATGGTTTTGTAAGATCAATCTCCACACAAATTCTTGCAAATTTACCTCTGGCATGAGAATTAGTATTGATATCAACTTTCAACAGCTTCCCCAACACACCACCAATTTTCCTTATAGTCCATACATTAAAATATTCAATTGGAACTCCGCAAATTCTAACCCACACTGCCATTCGTTTCACAACTTCAACAGACGGAATGAAATCAGGCCTCCACTTTTGAATTATCAAATATTGACCCTCAATAATCAAAGGCCCCTAGTTAAGACAAACATATAATCCTCCTCCAAGTCAAATTTCACAAATAGTAATCATTATCCAAGTCAATGAGTTGCAAATCTCCTTTGAGCCTCCACTTTTGATTTAGTCGGGTATGTAAAAAGCTATCGGAATGGGATCTACCCAATAGCTTAATAATCAGAACATCATTCCATCTTTTGCAAAAATTTCCAGTAGCCTGAGAATAGAACACTAGGACCTTTTTCACCTCTGGAAAAGGCAACATCTTCATCAGAAGGCTCCGACTCCTCATCTAATTCAGGAACCGCCACAGATCCCAATTTCCTAGTTGACTTCATCAGCTTATCTCTGAAACTCATCTTTTGGTCAATTGAAAGCTTACCCAAGTCCTTCTCATTGAATACCCGTAACTTTGAATTTGAATTCGCTTTCGCCTACGCACCATGAATACGAAAATGATTTTAATAAAATAGGAACATATGAGAATAAAGATTTAGTTCAGAGGTCCATATTTACTCAAGACTAGGGATACCGAACCAAAAATGACATATCAAATCCCGAACCGAAAATTTTCGGGACGAAAATTTCATGACCGATCCCGAACCGAAATTTCGGGATTCCCGAATTTTGGTATTCCCGAAATATTTTCGGTATTTCGGAATTTCCCGAAACCGAACATCATCAGAATCCAAATCATCCGAACATGCATTCAAATTCCAAATTGAAATCAGAGACGTAGTGACAGTGAATCAGTGAAAGATTTATGGTCGAGAGAGAAACAGAGTGAAGAGAGGGACCTCCTCCTGACCCGAGCCCCAAATTCGAAACCCTAAGCCCCAATTCAAAACCCTAACCTTAATACGAAATCCCACACACACAGAGAATCACTAGAGAGAACCGGAGGTGGGGATGAAGCCATGAGGTGTGGTGGTGGAGATAGTTCGTCGGAGTCAGATTGCTAGACGGTGGGTAGATGCTGAGCTTCAAATCCGAGAAAGAGAGGGAGAGTCTGAGAGATGTTCGGCTTGGTTTTGGATTGGGTGGAAGGAAAGGTTAGGTGGTTTCTGGGTTGTAGAGAGAGAGAGAGAGAGAGAGAGAGAGAGAGTGGTTTCTGGGTTGTAGAGAGCGAGAGAGAGAGAGAGAGGTTTCTAATCCGAGAGAGAGAGAGAGAGAGAGAGAGAGAGAGAGAGAGAGAGAGAGGTTTCTAGATGAGACAGAAAAAGGGGGGTTAGCTGGGTTAGAGAAAAAGGGGGGTAGAGAGAGATGAGACACCGGAAAAATCATGCATATGTGCTTCCGTGTGTGTGTGTTGTAGAGAGAGACGAGAATACCGAAAAATCATGATATATTATATATATATATATATGCATGAATTTTCTATATATATATATAAAGGGGGGTTTCTGGATTATGACTTATGATGAGTTGTAGAGAGAGACGAGACAGAAAATAAGAGAGAAGTAAGAGAGATGGATGACTGATGAGACAAGGCTTTGTCTTCAGAAAGCAAGTACCCACGCCACACACACACTGACACACCCGCACATACTTCAACACACACACACTGACACACCCACACATATACATATATTATACACACACACACACACATTCCAAGTTCCAACACACACACACACGGAAGCACATATGCACATATACACACATATATATATATATAATATATATATATATATATTAATAAAGTTCGGTTCGGGAATACCGAAAATTTCAAATTGTGAGACCGATCCCATACCGAAAATTTCGGGATCGGTTCGGTTTCGGTACTAAAATTTTCAGGATTTTTGGTTTGGTATTTTTTCGGTTTGGTTTCGGTATGGTTTGGGATTTTCGGTATTTTTTTCCAGCCCTACTCAAGACACCTGCCAAGGGCATTTTGGTTATTTCACGTCATTCGAGAATAAAATTTAAAATATGATCTATTTTAAGGTATGGGTTGTAACACACCGTGTACTATGTCTTCTCCCTGGAGAGTGACTGATCTCAAGTAATTGGTGTGAAAGGCACCAAGACAAGTATGTAGGTGCTCAATAGAGAGAGACCATTGAACACGGTCAACCAGGAATTCTCATATTCATATCATATGAGAACTCAATAGTTGGGATAATGGTAAGTAGTCGTTTGACCTGGGACACCAAGTTACCTTATATGGGTACATCTTTGAACATTTGACAATGTAACATAGCCAAACCTCATCATGTTGTTGAAAAATGTGCCCTAAAACCAATCATAAGATGATACTTTTACGAACATGTCACATGTTAAACTAAACTAGTTTAATCTAATGGTATAGATTATTGTTTAAAGCTGTTTCATTAAATGTTATACGCTTAAGCAATAAGTCTCATTTCACATCTCACATTAAAACATCATAGTTGTCTTGTGGTTAGGTCCTTGAGGGTGTCCACAACATAGTTGAGGTCAATTACATAATCATGTGGTCATGTGAATGTATAACAAGGGATCTCTAAGCTTCAAACTGTTGAGGGAGAATACTTTATGATATAATTAAGAATCTCAGGGTAAAGTATGAATGAGATTTAGGAAGTCAGCCAAATCATATTGAAGGTAATCATATAGACAAGAGAATTACATTGATAGTAAACATAAATAAACTATCAACCAAACAATAATCTGATCAAGAGTATTGATTTAGAGAATGACCGTATAACAAGTGATCCCAAACTGAATAGGCCATCCAACCTCTTTTGATTAGCTCGGATAACCATGACATACTGCTAGATGTCACTCATAATTTGTGGAAGCTTTGAAGATGAATAATTACGAAAGGGAGAATTGAAAGTAAGCTTCAATTGATATTAGTAAGTTCTAATTGCCCACCACCTCGATAAAAAGGAACCTAATGGGTAGTACATTGTGTAAGATAATGATTGAAGAATATAATGGAGTTGAGGTAAGGATAATTAAATAGTTTAATTGTTTGGTTAAGATTAACTAAAATTTAATTAATTAAAGACGAATAATTTCCAATTGGGCTCTAAGTTCGTTTCGGGCTTCAAAGCCCAAATGAGCCTGAACCTTCAATCCTCACAAGTTAAATGGTGTAACAAATTAGAACTAAAAGCCCAAAAAGGCCCACCATTGTAGTATAGCCGGCCATAGTGAGAAGGCCTTGGGCTTTCTCACTTAGTCACAAATTGGTGGCACTATATAAGTGGCATTATAAGCCAATTGCTCATTAGGGTTTCATGAGGCAAAAGAGAGAAAACATTATTCTCTCTTTTCTTCAAGGAGGCCACCAAGGAAGACATTGCTAGCATTTTGTTCTTCCTTGGTCACTCATCTCCTTCCTCTCACTTGGGTGATTAGCCTTTGTTTGTGCAAAGATGAATCTACAAAGGTATATGAAATCTCAACTCCTTCTCTTTGATTTGAGTTAAGCCTTGGTTCACAAGTACTAGACTTTGAATTTAATGTTGACCATAAAAATTACAAAATATGAGCTAGCTACGTCCTTCTTGTGAATGTGGGCATGCTAACTTACAACTGAGCTCAGTCCGACGAGTAGGATAGGTGTGGTCGTATGATGGTGTTGAATGTGTTGTTGACTTATACACTTGAGCGACTATTGCCGAGGAAGGAACACGTCTCAGCCTTGGGGTGTAAAACCTGAAGACATGGTTGCCTAATTCATTGCAAAGTTCATGATCTCCTGCCCCAAGGTTCCGCTGCCTCGACTTGTTCGTGAGGAGCAATGATCTTTACTTGTCCAAACTGAAGGTGCTCCTATGCTGCTTAATTCTATGACGCCAATGTTGTTTACTTATCCAAGCTGAAGGTGTCGCCAGTTGTCAACATAGTGTTGTTTACTTATCCAAACTTAGAATCTTTTGACCAGGGGTTTAGGATAGTGTGAGACAGGTTTCGTGTAGAGCGAAGGTTTTCAACTAGAGCATTTTTAGTTGTGTGTTGAGTTCGAGGTCATATTGCAGAACCTCTTCGTGCCTACTCGATAGGACTGTGCCTACTTGAAACCTAAACCTTATCCAGCCTCGGCTTCTTTTATTTGAACTAGGACTCTGAACCTAATCCTTTTATGCCCTTGATTCATCATCATCTGATTAAGCATGAATTATGTTCCCTAGAATGGTTCACATCTAAACATAGCGGCAATTTTATTTCATGAAGGACTCGACCGAGCCACGTTTGAACTTAATCCTTTCACAATTCTACCTTCATAAGGACTTGGTCGAATTAGTCCTTGTTGGGCTGAAAGCCCACTTGCCTGAGAGATCTTTATTGGGATGAGAACTATGGCTTTTCAACCCAAGTTATCGACTCTCGGCCCAAACCTGTATTTCAGGCCCAAACGAACTGATACCGAATAATAAAAGAATGATTGCAAAACGCTTAAAAGAGTGTGAAAGTCAACGCACGCAATAAGTCAAATACCCAGGCCTTAACAATCAAAAGTACGAAGCCCTTGTTTTAATTGCAAAGAAAATTGTGTACAAGTGTACTGTTGGCCCTTGTTTTAATTACAAAGAAAATTGTGTACCAATGTATTGTTGACTTGAGATATCAAGGTTTTAGTCAGTATTTTCATTAATTCAACAAGCGGTAGTCATGCATTTTTACATATAGTCGTTTCTTCACTCTAGAAGCTGTCTATGAATCTGTCCTTTCAATTCTTCGTTACTAAAGTAAAAATAATCATGCATCCATTAATGCATTTCATACAATATTCTCATTTTAAAGTGTCCCACATTTTTTTATTCCAAGTTTTTAACTGGTTAAAATGGCACTTATTTCTCTTAGCATAGCTATTATGTGCCAGTATTTTAGAGGAGATTGATGATATGAAGAATCGATTCAATTTTTTTTTGCCGGTGGCAGTGACGCGAAGGCAATATGATGGCTCATGAATTGTAAAACATGAACTTAGTAATGGAGGATTTAATACATGGATAGAGGTGGAACCACTTTGGTTATCTCCATTCATTGATACTGATATAGAGAATGATAAGTAATTGGAATTGGTGAGCAAGCTGCTGAAGAACTCTTTTTTTTTTAATAAGCCATGAAAATATCAATTTTATCAAAAGAAAAAAAAAAGCTATTATATGATCGGCATTAATAATGGTGACACTATAATACAAGGGTAATGATTTATAGCATGGGCGGTGCGATCACTAATCCCTCCTTTGCTTCGCATGCTAAAATATAATTATTTAGCATTCATTGAGAATAAGTAGGATCAATGGAAACTTATGATATGGCTTAAAACAATTATAACTTGGATTTTCCTTTATTTAAGACGCTTAGCGAAACTCATACAAAAACTTAAAGCATTATTTTTATACATTGTAGACATGATTATCCAGGACAGTACCCTTTCATCTATGCACTCAAATTCGAATGCTCCTTCAAATAATATGAAAAACATTTTCTATTCGTAAGATTTCTTTTAACCAAGTTTGGTAGACGCATCAAATTTATATTTGGCTCTTTGACTGAAGTATGAATACAATTTTTCACTTTGACAAAATATGGAATTTGATTATTTTGCATACACATTTATCTAGATTGATTGCTCGCAAATATAAGAAGGGTCATATTCGAAACGATATGAGTTCACATCATCAGTGTTGAAATTGGGTAAAGCATATTAGAACATATTTTCTATGCATCTTCTGTCACATCCCGGCCCGGGCCACCACCACATCCCGGGCTCGACTCCACCGTAGCACGATATTGTCCGCTTTGGGCCCCGACCACGTCCTCACAGTTTTGTTTCTGGGAACTCACGAGCAACTTCCCAGTGGGTCATCCATCCTGGGAGTGCTCTGACCCCTTTCTCGCTTAACTTCGGAGTTCCTACGGAACCCGAAGCCAGCGAGCTCCCAAAAGGCCTCGTGCTAGGTAGGGATGAGAATATACATATAAGGATCACTCCCCTGGGCGATGTGGGATCTCACAATCCACTCCCCTTAGGGGCCCGACGTCCTCGTCGGCACACTTCCGGCCAGGGATTGGCTCCGATACCGTGGATTGTGAGATCCCACATCGCCCAGGGGAGTGATCCTTATATGTATATTCTCATCCCTACCTAGCACGAGGCCTTTTGGGAGCTCACTGGCTTCGGGTTCTGTAGGAACTCCGAAGTTAAGCGAGAAAGGGGTCAGAGCACTCCCAGGATGGGTGACCCACTGGGAAGTTGCACGTGAGTTCCCAGAAACAAAATCGTGAGGGCGTGGTTGGGGCCTAAAGCGGACAATATCGTGCTACGGTGGAGTTGAGCCCGGGATGTGGTGGTGGCCCGGGCGGGGATGTGACATTTTGGTATCAGAGCCAATCCCTGGCCGGAAGTGTGCCGACGAGGACGTCGGGCCCCTAAGGGGGGTGGATTGTGAGATCCCACATCGCCCAGGGGAGTGATCCTTATATGTGTATATTCCTATCTCTACCTAGCACGAGGTCTTTTGGGAGCTCACTGGCTTCGGGTTCCGTAGGAACTTCGAAGTTAAGCGAGTTCGCACGAGAGCATTCCCAGGATGGGTGACCCACTGGGAAGACCCACTGGGAAGTTGCTCGTGAGTTCCCAGAAACAAAATTGTGAGGGCGTGGTTGGGGCCTAAAGCGGACAATATCGTGCTACGGTGGAGTCGAGCCCGGGATGTGGTGGTGGCCCGGGCCGGGATGTGACATTTTGGTATCAGAGCCAATCCTTGGCCGGAAGTGTGCCGACGAGGACGTCGGGCCCCTAAGGGGGGTGGATTGTGAGATCCCACATCGCCCAGGGGAGTGATCCTTATATGTATATTCCTATCTCTACCTAGCACGAGGCATTTTGGGAGCTCACTGGCTTCGGGTTCCGTAGGAACTTCGAAGTTAAGCGAGTTCGCACGAGAGCATTCCCAGGATAGGTGACCCACTGGGAAGTTGCTCGTGAGTTCCCAAAAACAAAACCGTGAGGGCGTGTTCGGGGCCCAAAGCGGACAATATTGTGCTACGGTGCAGTCGAGCCCGAGATGTGGTGGCGGCCCGGGCCGGGATGTGACATCTTCACTGTCTATTTTTTTTTTTTTTTTGAGACAGTATCCAGATCTACGCCTTTCGTGCGGATCGGAAATTATTGATCCTTACACTTATTTCAAGCAATATTTGTTAAAGCATATTAGAACATATTTTCTCGAAGAAAGAACCTTTTTCACGTCTTAAATGTAGGTACTTGGCCAACTTGCCTTTAAACATGTGGTAAAACTAATGTTTCGATATATATACCATGATTCATGATGTTCTTGCTAACTAAGTTGGGTCATACCATATTGTCGGCCTAATAGATGTACCCGAAAGGAAACATTCGATTAGCTAACATTGTGGATATTTATAGTTTAATACCCTTTATATATATAAGCTTGGACTTGCTAATTACGAGCATCATAAAAATATTAACACTACAATGAACAAATAAATAAAGGGAGTTTTAACGAAAAGTCCATGGTACTGTTCACTTTAACGAAAAACCACATTTTTACACTAAAAAGTCAAACCTGGTACTATTCAGTTTACCCTTTATTTTGTCCTCATCGTTAAAACTCGAAGTTTTCAAGCCCTTTTCATTAGTTTTCCTATAAATAAAATAAAAACAAAAACACGAGAATTTTATGTCGTAATCGGATTCTCGTGATATTCATTCTTTTCATATTTCTGTGGCCACCTAACAACCAAAACCTGCTCCTCTTCATCCTCAATTACTAAGAGTGAGAGGGGGACCATCGTCAGACAAGGCTCTTCTACGTTAACCTGACTTCGAAGCAAACCCAGAATTTTAGTGACCATTTTGCCCCTCTCATGCAAATCAAATCAGCATAAAAAAAGTTCTCTTGTGACATTGTCTAGCACATTAGTTAATAAACTGTCCGTGTGAATCGTTGATACAATACATTTTTGTTTAAATTGTGATTCGAATACAATTTGCTAACATATTATATCAAACCATGTGACAAAAGAATATTTACCTAAAATCATATAATCATATTCATGGGTTAGGGACTAGGGACATGATATTACAGTGCACGCGTGATCAGAAATTGCCTCTCACACTAGTGTACAGTGCGGCGTCTTTGCAGCAACACTTGCATGGTCCTTGCAGCTCAATAACTTGAGCAGTTTCCAAGAGCTCCGATTGTCAGGGGCTTCACTGCGGAATAGCGTGGAAGGGTTTCGTCGAATCTGCCGGTTCTTGATATCGCTGAGGTCCATCTCAGCCTGAAACCTCACAATCCCAAACATGAGTAAAAACCACTTTGGCTTGTTACCACACTTCTTATCGTATTTTCCAACACTCTTCACGGAAGAAATCCTCTCCATCTCTGCCGGGGTCGGGGAGACCATCGAGGATTTGCGGTGAAGCTTTTGATAATCCAATGATCTGCTGCTTCTCATCATGATCTGATTCTTTGTGCTGCTTGATCTTGCTACTGAGCTTTGTAACCCGGGCAGTGACTCCGACCTCCTTCGGAAAGATGAATCTTTTTTGTGATAACCATTGTTAGTACAGGTCGTCTGAGGGGCTTCATTTGGGTGATCTTTGAAGGGTATGAGTTTCCCACAGACGATGATGTCTTCGGCTGAACACATGAAGCTGTCGGTGCTGACCTCGCTGAAGAACTCGAAAAACTGATCAGCGGAAGAACGACGAGCGTGTAGGTGCTTGGAGGACATGTCGTGGAATTCATTGACTTGATCATGGATATTGTCTAGCGGAAGGTCGCAGAGAGAGAGTGCTTCTTCTGCATCTTCTTCTTCTTCTTCTGATTGATCTCGATAACAAAGAATATTCTCAATGTAATTTTCGTCCTCCATTGTGAAGAATTGATGAGGAAAATGAAGGTTTTAGGTTTATTGGGTATTTTAGAGAAGAACTAAGAATGGTTGTGTTGAAAAATGGCTTGTATATATTTCTAGAGAATTGAGAAGAGAGCAAAGGTGAATATATACATAAATAAATGGGTACCACCAAGAGAGAGAAATTGTATTGTCGATGATTTCTTTGGAATTTTATTTAGTCCTAGATTTTATTTTATTTTTGTTTTGGAGTTTTTACAAAGCGACATAATTTGGGAGCGTTATTACAGTAAGAGAAAGATAACATTAAGATGATAAACAAGGGGATTTTTTTCTAGAAAAACCAAAACAAAGCCACTGAGAGAATAACAAATGAGTCCAGTATCCTTTGACTTTGCAATCCGTTAAAAATAGTAGTAGTAGAAGCAGTTTTTATTTTTTTATTTTTTTATTTTTTTAAAAAAAATATAATAATACCAAACTAGCTCATAAAAAAAAGTCCCAATTAGAAACCTCAAATTAGACCTAGTTAATGTATGAAATATTAGTCTAAATACTTTGAATTTGCAATCCATTTAAAAGGTAATAGCACAAGTTTTTGGGTACCTTGCAAGTCGTTGAAGCCATTGTTAGGTCATTGGTGGTGGTTATTGGTTGAAGTCACGTTTCCACATGACATATTTTTTGTTCGTGCTGTTTACAAAATACCCTAACAAAGTAGTTTCCAAAAAAAAAAAAAAAAAAACCCTAACAAAGTTATTAAAGTTTACAAGTATTTAACATGAACACGCAACTTAATACTATGGTCTAGTGTTATTTCTTTCCATTTGTAAGTGAGAGATCTTAAGTTCGTTTTTCACCAATAGGCGAATTTGAATCACATTATTGTTATCTCATTGTGAGGCTAAGGCCATCTTCTTCCCTTAGTGTAGAATATCGTTGGTTCAAAAAAGAAAAAAAAATACATGAATACAAAATAACATGATTTGAAGGCCAATACGACAAGACAACAGCATGACTACGGTCTAATTTAAGAATATTGTTGATTTGTCTCTCAATAAACCAAATATTCGTTTAAAAAGAAAAAAAATATATATATCAAAAACACTTTTTTGTTCTTTTCCTTAAAATCGAAATATGGAATTAGGGAGATACTTGCTTATATGAATTATAATGTTAATAGATGCTTTTGCACTAAGCAATATTACTTTTTATTTATTTTTAACAAATGATAAAATATGTACATTGTTGATGCATAAAATTGGCGAGGACTTTGGTACAACAGAAAGTGTCAAGTTTGTGACCTTCGTTAGAGTGCTCCAGTCACTATTGTGGATAAGTATGTAAATGGACAGAGACAGGGAAGCAAACACAAGATGTACGTGGTTCACCCAAGTTGGCTATGTCCATGGAGTAGATGAGTTCTTATTAATAGTGAAGGGTTTTCACAAATACATAGGTTCAAGCTCTCCTTTTAGTGAGTTCTAGTGAATGATTCAATACACATGACATTAGGAATAATTGTGGGAGAATGATCTCCCTTTATAGAAGAGATTTTCTAGCTTTGTTCTGACATTGACACGTGTCGTGCTGTGATTGGCCTCTGATGTCGGCATGTGTCATGCTGTGATTGGCCTCTGATGTTGACGCATGTCGCGTTGTGATTGGCCTCCTGGATGGAGGGGAACTCTTGTGGATCCTTGACGGTATAATGTTGACCGGTCCTCAGTAGTTTCGAGATTGGTCAAGTATGGTACAAACAGTGCTCCCCTACGTTCCCGAGTGTCGGAAGCTCCTCGGTTGGGGACTTGCAAGGTCCAAGCCACTGAGTAATCACGAAACTTCTAAGTACTGAAATGTGGTATCGTTTTCACTTGCCTTTATCCCATAGATGGAAGTGGTATGCTCTCTAGTTTTCACTTGCCTCTGTCCCATTGGTAGAAGTAGTACTTATCCTCCATCCAGGAGTAGCATCTTTAGTTGATGTTGACGCACAAGATAATGTATCATTTTCACTTGAAGCTTACTTGTAGTTTCGGGCTTGGTCAAGTTCTATACAAACCATATAGTAGGAGTCCCCCAAGTATCCGAGCTAGGAGATTTACCGAAAGAGGTGACAGACAAGGTAAGCAATCAGAGTTCCAAGCAAACAGTCTCAGATCAGAAGTTTGATTTCGGGCTCCGGCTGATTGATCTCCTTCTACTTGTCTCTCATTCAGCAACAAGGACAAAGAAAAGGACAGGGAGAAGAGATGATATGAGATACTCTTGCTTTCCACATGCGGGTGAATCGGCATGTGTTTTGTTGTACTTGTTGACTTTCCATAGGTTTATTCTTGAACTGGGTTGGAGGGTTTTCTGGTTTCCGCCAAATGAGCGAGCTGACTCAAGAATTTGAGGGTCAAAACAAGTCCGTCAAATCTAGAGTACGCTCGACCCTGATGATATGGGATACTTTTACTGTTGACAAAGTAATGGATGTGATGTGGCGAGGCTTTGTTTTTCGGCGATGGTGCTAGCGAAAGGTTGTTGAAGCTTCTCGAGCTCTTTGGATAGGGTAGCAATGCCAAGCTTGGGTTTGACTTAGATTCCTCCGTCTGGATTGTGCGGTTTTGCAGGAAGGGCATCGTGCTGTAGTGATCTGTTCCAGCTCGTCGTTAAACCTTCTGTTTCAATCCTTTGAATAGCAGAAGTGGTGCGCAACCTTTGCATTTAAATGGTCATTCAGAGCACTTCTTCTCAGCGACTCATCTATGCTTGGCAGCTTCAATGTAAAGTGCCAATGTCGTATCAACTGTTCTGAGGTATTTGCCGAAGGAATTCGTGACCTTGACAACAGTTGAGGATGAGTACTCGAGAGCAATGCTAGGTAAGCAATTAGGCAAAGGTTCTGGGCAATCAATTCCAGATCGGATGTTTGATTTCAGGTTCTGACTGATTGCGTTCTTTTTCCTTGTCTTGCAGGTAAGAGCAAGGGCAAAGGAAAAGACAGGGAAAAAGCATGATATAGGATACTCTTTTTTTTAACCCTGATGATATGAGATACTCTTGCTCTAGTGTGGCTTGTTTGCAGAGCTATTATCTGGAGGAAGGAAGCTGAGTATTTTGAGAAGGCTTCGTTGGGAGTGCTCTCTTGGATGTGAGGAAGGGTTGAGCATTTTTGCAGGTCTGCCTGTCTGTGGAGGATGAAGGTCGACATATATAGAAATTTCCCCAACAACAAGTAGTAACGTTGTTCCTTTACCTTTCTCGGTAATAGCAATGTAGTGGGAGCTGCAAGGTTCACGTGTTTTAACTTTGTCAGAGATTTTTGAAAAAGTGGTCCGTGATACCTGGAAAGCTGATGTTGCGTGTGAAAAGCGTCGACAATTTTTTATCCAAGAAAATCCGGTTCTCGAGGTTCGGAGAGCGGTGCCTCTTCGATTTTTGAGCAAGCAATCATGTTGGGGGTCTGGCTCTCGAGGTTAGGGGAGCAGTGCCTCTTTGATTTTTGAGCAAGCAATCCTATTGGGAGTGCTTTCTCGGATGTGAGGAAAGGTTGGACATTTTTGCAAGTCTGCTTTGCCACGGAGCAGGAAGGTTGACACACATAGGGATTTTCCAGCTATCAAGCAGTGGTGCTGTTCCTTTACCCTTGTGCGTAATAATAGGGTAGCTGGACCTTCAAGGTTCACGTGTTATAACTTTGTCAGAGATCTTTGGCAAAATGACTTGTGGTATCCGAGGAGCTGATGTTGCGTGTGGATATTGTCGACAAGTTTTACGCGGGAAGATCTGCTTCTCGAAATCAGAAGAGTGGTGCCTCTTCGATTCTTGAACAAACGGCCATGTTGCCCTTCCTTTTATAGGGGCACTAATTGTGTGCAAGAAGTACGTTAAGAGAGTTATTGCTTGTAGGAAATTTTCCTTTATTTTTGTACTTCTGAGATGTATTGGAACTCATTTTTCCTTTACCACTTCTGAAAATGTCTGGCTCATCCGACCGTCGTCTGGACCTGAATGTTCGTGAAGAGGCAGCTATGTCTCCTCAAGACAACATATGGAGCCCATCCTTCTTATCCCCCACTGGTTCTCTTACCATTGGGGACTCTATGATGAAGAATGATATGACCGCTGCGGTGGTGGCCATGAACCTTCTCACTCCCAAAGATCACAAACTACTTTCCAAACGGTCTGATGATTTGGTTGTTAAGGATTCTCTGGCTTTCAGTGTTCAGTGTGCGGGTTCTGTGTCTAATATGGCCCACTGCCTATTTGCTTGAACCTGCCAAGTTAAATCATTGGCGGCTGAAGTGATAAGTCTCAAACAGGAGATCAGAGGGCTCAAGCACGAGAATAAACAGTTGAACATGCTTGCACATAGCTATGCTATGAAGAGAAAGCTTGACCAGCTGCAGGAATCCGATGGTTAGATTTTAAGTGATCATCAGAGGTTTGTGGGTTTGTTCCAAAGGCATTTATGGCCTTCGTCTTCTGGGGCTGTACCATGTACTGAAGCTCCAAATGACCAACAGCCGGTGCCTCCTCTTTCTAAGGCTCTGCCGAGTACTGAGACTTCTCATGAGCAGCCTTTGTGAAGGCTCCCTCCTGTTTGTTTGTTTTGATTCATGTGTATGCATATATCTGTAATTTCTTGGAAATATCAATAAATAAGCTTTGCTTCGTTTTAGCATATTGTGTTAAATACACCAAGGCATACTTCACTAAGCTTTTTTGAATTTTTCCTTTTGTTGAAGTTTGCATGTTGAAACTTCGTGGGTGGATCATGTAGATTGAAATAGCGCTCCCTTAATTTCTCGAGTGAGGAAAGGTTCTCGATTGGGGACTTGAAAAAATCCAAGTCGTTGAGTAGTCACTAAATTTTTGAGTACCAAGGTATAGTAGCGTATGGTAGGAGTCCCCCAAGTCTCCGGTTAAGGGAGTTGACGAAGGAGGTGTCTTGCTAGTAGTCAAGTTTCCAAATTAACAAAACTTCATCCTTTTCTTTACTAAGTGGTAGCCCAAAACCTTTTCTTCACATTTTTTTTTATGAAGGTTGTTAGGTCTGAAGAAGTGGAGGCCCAGCCCCTCATTTTTTTCTTTTTTTTCTGTTTGGCCCGAGACCTAACTTAAGACCAGCCGGGCCCAGCCCTTGTTCGAAACTAGCTCTAGGCCTAACCTTCCTTCGTCGTGAAGTCCAAGACCAGCGCCCTTTTTGGGCTGCTGTTTTGTTTCTTTCTTTTATTTGCTAGGCCCGAGAAAGAAAGAAGACCAGTGCTCAGCCTTCCCTTGATATGAGGCCCGTGCCCAGCTTTTGAGGCCTGTCTCTGTTGTGGAGCCCGATCTTAGGTTAAAGACCTAGCTTTGGGTCTGAAATCCTGAGGCCCAACTTTTGGTTAAAAGGCCCGAGGCCTAGTCATGGCGTGAAAACCAGCACTCTTCGTGTGGCCGTGAGTCTGTGTAGGATCCTTGAGTTTGTGTAGGATTCTTGAGGCCGCATGCTGCTGACCAGACATTACCAAGTGCAGTTGGCAGCTTTTCTCTCTTTTGAATGATTGTACATATATATATATATATATATACATTTTTTTTTTTTTTTGTGGCCATGCCCTAAGAGTTAGTTCACAAATCCTCCAGATTTTTGGGGCCCGCCCTTTTTGTGGGGCACAAGGTTAGCCCAAGACTGTCCAATACCCACTTGTGCCGTGCCCTAGCCAGCTCCCCCATTGATTTTTTTTTCTTTTTTTTTGCTTTGTAGTGGAAGGGGCAGAGAGATAATTGAGAATCAGATGGGTGAGGCTATGAGAATTAGATGGGTGAGGTTGTGGTTGGATATATTGCTTAAAACCTTGAGTTTTGTGAAACTAATTTTATTTTATTTTATTTTATTTTTGCAGCTAGGTTTTTGTGTTTGGAGAATAGTTTAATGGGTAAGGTTTATTGGTTGTTGGTTTCTAGGGTTTAGGGTTATTGGTTTATGTTTAGATATATAGCTTGAATAATTGAAGCTATTTTTAGGACACAAAATTTAATTTGGCTTCACACTATCTTGATCAAGAGTGTGTGAAGCTTTTACATGTTTTAGTGTTGAAGTTTTGTAGTGAAGCTTTGTAGGTGAAGCTTTGTGGGTGAAGCTTTGTGGTTGAAGCTTTGTAGGTGAAGCTTTGATGGTGAAGCTTTTTAGTTTTAGGTGAAGCTTTGTAGGTGAAGCTTTTTAGGTGAAAATTTGTAGGTGAAGCTTTGTGGGTGAAGCTTTTGTTGGCTGTTTTGCTTCATACTATCTTGATCAAGAGTGTGTGAAGCTTTTGAGAATTGTAGGTGTCCTCCATTTGTTGAAGCTTTTGTTGTCACCATAAATTGGTTTTGCTTCACATTGTCTTGATCAAGAGTGTGTGAGGCTTTTGACACTTGTAGGTGCCCTCCATTTGTTGAAGCTTTTATTGGCACCATAAATTGGTTTTGCTTCACACTATCTTGATCAAGAGTGTGTGAGGCTTTTGACATTTCTAGGTGCCATCCATTTGTTGAAGCTTTTGTTGGCACCATAAATTGGTTTTGCTTCATACTATCTTGATCAAGAGTGTGTGAAGCTTTTGAGAATTATACTTGGACTCCATTGATGAAGCTGTTGTGTTCCCCCTCCCTTTTTTTTTTTTTTTTTTTTTTTTTTTTGGGGGTGGGGGAAGGGTTGAAAACTGCAAATTTGAAACTCCCTAGCTTGTGTGGAAGTTTGAAGACTTTCCGTGTGGGGCTTTCTCATGATTTGAATTCAAATTTTGAATTTCTTTGGCCATGTTGAGCTATATAAGGAGGATAAGTTTCCACTCTTTACATTGCCTTCGCTTGCTTATTTTGTAGTGATTTTTGAAGCCAGACTGCTCTCTGGTTGAGAGGGATTCCGACATTTTTTTTGCACCATATTCAGGTTGGTAGTCTTCTCCACTAGGTCGAATGCTTTCATTCTTGTTGAATTGTTTGAGTGTTCATATATTTGGTTAAGAACATAATGAACTGGTTGAGCTTTTTCGTTCCCTAGGAACTTCCTTCTGTTTCGATCCTTCATGTAGTGATAGAGTTTGTTTCTTTTTGTTGTAGATGTCAGAGCCTAGAAGTCCTAGTGATGAGGGCTCCCCTAGCTCTAGCTCTAGGTTTGAGCCTGCAATGTCGGAGTCTTCAGGGCCTTTGTTAGAGTCTTGTACCAAAGAAACGTTGGATGATCTTCATAATTGTCAAACCTTAGCCCCTAATGGTTCTTCCTCCTTCATGTCAGTGGGTGAGGGATTTATTTGTGACGCCATACCCATATTTCGCTCTGAGTTCATAGCGGACCATGTAGAGAAAAACTTGTTAGATGGCGAAGAGCAGCTTGAGGCCCTTAGGCAGTCATGTAGCATACCCTGTAGTGTAGGAATGCACTTGGTGCATTGTGAAGAATTGCCCACTGAGCCGCCCAAAGGTCATGTTATGTTTTATACTCAGATACTACTGACCTTAGGGGCGAAGTTACCTTTGCACCCGTGGTTGCAACAGATGCTATCTTTCATTGGATATGCGCCTCGACAACTCAACCCTAGTTTTTGGGATACCTTGCTCGGGTTTTATATTATTTGGATGAAGTGTGGGTTAGGTGAGCCTTTCTTCCATCAATGGCGCTACTGCTATAAGATGCGTCCGGTGAAGTCATGCACAGGTTACGCTGAGTGTGCATGTCGGAGCGAGAGAGAGCGTGTTGTCTTTGGTAAGAAAAAGGCATACTGCACTTGGCAAAATAGTTGGTGCTTTGTTTATAATGATTGGGAGCACGCTAGGGGTGTCACACCTGAGCGACGTGTTCTTACTCACTTCCAGACTATAGGTTGTAATGTATCCATTGTTCGCATAATTTGCTATTTGTTGTTATTTCTTCTTGCTTCTGACATTTTTCTTCATGCAGTGACGCGAAGCACCATTAAACTGTCTGGACGGGAGCTAGCTGATGTAGAGAAGGTGTTGAAGGTGCCTAAAGAGGATAGATATTAAGCGAGCTACGACCCATATTTTGAAAGTACGATTTCCAGTCCCTAGTTTCTGAGTGCCAAAGACGAGCGAGTAAGTTGTATCCTTCGCTTGACCTCTGTTCTTTCTCTTTTTATTTTTATTTTTATTTTTATAAAGTTGTATTCCTTACTTTGACTTTCCTTGTTCAGTGGAGAAGGTGAGTAAGGGAAGTGAGACTAGTACTAAGAAAAGGAAAGCACCCATGTTAGTTCCCTCGGAAGACATTCTGTTTCACAAGGAAACTCGCAAGCACCGGGTGAGACCAGCCATTAGACCTAAGTCTCAAGAAGAGGTTCTTAAGATTGCTGCCTCGAGGAAAGCTGAAGCTGAGGCCATAGTTGCAGGGGATGAGAGGTGACTGTTGCCTCCTCTTCCCGCTATTGATCTTATCATTCCTCCAGTTATGGAGCACACTGGCAAGGAAAGTGATCCTAGTTCCAACCGTAAGAGGAAGGATAAGGAAAAGGCTAGCAGCGTCCCTTGGAAGGACTTGGAGGTTGCTATGCAGCCAAAAAGCTTTGGGTTGTCAACAATTGTCTGGCAGGGCGTCGATTCACTTTGGATGAGCTCGGAGAGCCACTAGCGAAGGATGAATTAGATCGCGATCGGATACTGAAGCTATCTTCTTATGTGAGTGTTACTTTGTCATTTCCGCACTTTCTCCTCTGTTTTATTTTTTGGTAGTAGTGATCCTTTTGTTATGCAGGTCATGACTGAGTATGACGACAGGCTGCGAGAAGTTGAGGGATGTAAGGTGAAATTGAAAGAGAATAAGCAATTTATGGATGACGCAAGGAATAATAAGGGACTTTTGACTGAGGCCCTTCGGCTCAAGGACCAAACCATGGAGAGGTTAACGAGGCGAAATGGTGAAAATGTAAGGCTCAAGAAACTGTTTGAGGTGACTAAGAAACAGTTGGAGATGACTACCCTTGAGGCATCCAAGGTCAGTGAGGAGTTGGATGGTGCCTTGGCTGAGGTTTATGAGCTGAAAAGGAGTATCCCAACCGAGAGGGAGGCTGCAGTGCATGAGTACTTAGGTTCCCAGTCCTTTCACCTTGCCATTAAACCTCATTGTACTCGGGAGGTTCACTTTGAGAAAAGGAAATGGATGGCCGTCCTTGATCATTACGACGATGGAAGCATTATTCGAAAATACCATGAGGAGATAGATAAGTATCACCAAAGGGGTGAAACCTTCGTCCTCGCAGTTGATCCTAATAGTGAAGATGAGTCTGATGATGAGGCAAGTGCTGATGAGCAGACTCAACAGGGTGAGGATGATTTACGGCTTTGCACCGTGTTGATTTGATGTTAATTGCCAAGTGTTTGCGCTGTTACTTATGAATGCTTGTCCATGTTTTAATAGGTCCATTGTTTGGACATAAACCATGACTTGGTTGTTCGTTTGTTTGTATGGTCTTGTTGACACATACTTAGATTTTATTTCATGTTGCAAACATTCGCGTTGAAGTTTCGACACTTGAGTGTTTCATTTTTAGGAATGTAAAAGAGTTAGGGCCGAGTTGGCTAAATCACCTCTTTATTGAATTCATTGCCAAATGGTCTTCATTACATAGGATGCCGAACGGCTATAACCCAACACTTGTACATTGTGAGTCTACTTGTAATAGTACTTCAAGTGATCAGGGTTCCATGGATGGCCAAGGGTCTTGCCATCAGAGCTTCTAAGTTTGTAGGAGCCAGGGTGACTGATGCCAATGACTTCAAATGGTCCATCCCAGTTTGGACTGAGTGTGCCTTCACTCGGGACTCTGTCGCATAGTAGTCTTTTCTTTAATACCCAGTCCCTTACTTTGAAAGAGCGGGGCTTGACCCTAGAGACATAGTAGTTGGAGATGCGCTGCTTGTAAGCGACGTTTCTCAAGTGAGCCTGATCTCTGTGTTCCTCAACTAAATCCAAGTTGAGGGTGAGTTGCTTGTCATTCTCACTCTGCATGTAGTTCCGGACTCGATACGTTGCTTGCTCAAGCTCAACTGGGATAACCGCCTCTGTACCAAAGGCAAGTGAGAATGGAGTTTCTCCCGTTGAAGTCCGATATGAAGTGCGGTATGACCAAAGAACTTGGGGTACAAATTCTGGCCAATAGCCTTTAGCCTTGTCCAAGCTGGTTTTCAAAATGCGCTTATTTTGTTGATGACCTCAACTTGTCCATTAGACTGGGGATGAGCTGGGGAGGCAAAGCATAAGTTGATGTTGAACTTAGAGCAGAACATCCTGAACTTCTTATTGTCGAACTGTCGCCCATTGTCAGTAACTATAGCATTGAGAATGCCGAATTTGCAAAGGATGTTCTTCCATACAAAGTCTTCTATTTTTGCCTCGGTAATGGTTGCCAAGGGTTCTACCTCGGCCCACTTTGTGAAATAGTCAACTGCAACGACTGCATAACAGACCTTGCCCTTCCCTGCCGACATTGGGCCTATCAAATCAAGTCCCCACTAGGCGAAGGTCCAAGGGCTGATCATGGGAGTGAGAGGTTCAGGAGGGGAGTGAGGAATAGTCGCATAGCATTGACACTTGTCACATGAGCGGGATACTTTGATGGCATCTTGGTGGAGTGTTGGCCAGGAATATCCTTGACGAAAAGCCTTGTGTGCAAGAGATCGGGATCCAGCATGATCTCAACAGACTCCCTCATGTATTTCCCGGAGGATAATTTCTGCCTCTACATACGCAAGAGACCTTAAGTATGGCAAGCTAAAACCTCGCTTGTAGAGTTGATCATTGATGATCAAGTAGCGGGTAGACTTGTATCGAATTTGTTTTGCCTGAACTTTATCATTTGGGAGGGTGCCATGAGCAAGGAAGTTATAAATCGGGGTGATCCAACTATCCATTTGTTGTAAGTTGCACACTTTCGCGTCCATGGTGCTTGGTGCTTCCAATAACTCGACATGAATCTTTCTTCCGATCTTGTCTTCCATTGCTGAGGTGAGGCGAGCCAAGGCATCTGCATGACTGTTTGCCGCTCGAGGAATTTGGGTGATCTGGTAGTGGAAGTGCTTGAGCAAAAGTTGTGTTTGTGCAAGATATGCTGGTATGGAACTATCATTGGCATCAAAGTTGTTGATGACCTGGTTAACCACCAATTGGGAGTCTCTGAAGATATCAATTTGTTTAACCCCAAGGTGTTTGGTCAAACGTAAGCCTGCTAGAAGGGCTTCGTATTCGACCTCGTTGTTCGACGCCTTGAATTTGAAAAGAAGAACATACTCCATCGCCACTTTGTCGGGGGTAGTAAGGACTAGTCCTGCTCCGCAGCCCTGTTGGTTGGATGAACATCAACGTATAGACTCCATGTTGGGGTTGTTGGTTCTATCTTCTGAGCTTCCAAAGGTAACAAAGCCATTGTTTTAGGTGTGGAAGCAATGTCAACAGGATATGTGAAGTCGGCAATGAAGTCTGCCACTGCTCGGCCCTTCTCAGCTGGCTTTGGTTGGTAGGAGATGTCAAACTCTCCCAATGCTATCGCCCACTTGATCATTCGCCCCGAAGTGTTAGGACTCTGGAGTATCTGTCGAAGGGGATGATTTGTAAGCACGATGATGGAGTGTGCTTGGAAGTAAGGGCGAAGTTTTTGAGCAGTCATGACCAATGCCAGAGCCAGTTTCTCAATATTGGAATTTCGTGTCTCCGCATCTTGTAAGGCCTTGCTAGCGTAGTAGATGGGCCGTTCGACGTTACCATCATTTCGAATGAGAACGGAACTTACTGCTGAAGCCGATAATGATAGATAGATAATGAGAGTGTCACCAACTTCAGGTTTGGAGAGCATGGGGCTTTGCTCATGTACTCCTTGAGGTTCTTGAATGCCTCGACACATTCATCAGTCCATGTAATGTACTTCTTACTTCCCTTAAGTGCTTTGAAGAAAGGAGCACATCTGTCTATGGCCTTAGAGATGAACTTGGTCAAAGCTGCTACCTTACCAGTAAGGCTTTGGATGTCTTTTGAAGTTACAAGTTCATTCATGTCGAGGATTGCTTTGATCTTCTCGGGGTTAGCTTCAATGCCTCTTTGGCTAATCATGAAGCCCAAAAATTTGCCAGAGCCTACACTGAAGGCACATTTGTTGGGGTTCAACCTCATTCGATACCTCTTTAAAATGGTGAAAGTCTCAGACAGGTTGGTGATGTGTTGGTCAACATGTTTTCTTTTGACTAGCATGTCATCAACATAAACTTCCATGCTCTTCCCATTTTGTTCGGTGAACATTGAATTGACTATTCTTTGATAAGTCACCCCTGCATTCTTTAGGCCCAAGGGCATGACTTTATAGCAATATAGTCCCCTGTCAGTAGTGAAGGCTGTGTGTTCTTGGTCCGGAGGGTTCATGAGGATTTGGTTATATCCTGAGTAAGCATCCATGAAGCTCAGGAGTTCATACCCTGCCGTAGAGTCTATAAGTCTGTCAATTAGCTAAAGGGGGAAGCTATCCTTCAGGCATGCTTTGTTTAGGTCGGTGTAGTCGACACACATTCTCCACAAGACCTTTTGGAGCAGGAGACTTTCCTTGGTTGGATTCTTCCTAACCAGGACAACATTTGCTACCCATGTTGGGTAATTGACTTCTCGGACGAAGCCTATATCCTTGAGTTTTTCAACTTCTGTTTTCATTGCCTCGTATCGTTCGGCGTCATAAGATCTTCGCTTTTGTCTCACTGGCTTGGTCTTGGGATCAATACTCAAACGATGACAGATGATATCGGGAGAGATGCCCGGCATGTCCTTGTATGACCAAGCCAAGACTTCAGTGTTCTCTTGCAAAAATGAGATTAGTGCCAACCGAATGGGTGGCGACATAGTGGTGCCAATCTTTACCACGTGATCTGGATAGTCTTTGGAGATAGAGATTTTCTCCAACTCTGCAGCAGGTTGTGCTTGCTGGGTGAAGAAGTCATCTCGGGGATCGTCGGGTTGACTGTTGCCATCATGAAGATCCGAGTTGGCTTCGTCCAAGTTGGTCTTTATGACTTGATCATGTATAGAGAGGGTCTCTTTGGGCATAGTCAAGCGTTGTTTCTTAACTGAAGTGTTATAACATGATCGTGCACTAAGTTGATCTCCTCTGATGTAACCATTGCCGGAAGGGGTTGGAAACTTCATCAACAACATGTGTGTGGATACCATGGCCTTGAGATCATTGATGCCTGTGCGCCCAAAGATGACATTGTATGCCGTTGGGCAGTCGACCACCAGGAAGTTAGTGGTAATAGTAGCTGTGTAGGGGCCTGTACCAATGGTGAGGGGTAAGTGTATGCTCCCTAAAGGTTGCACGATATCACCGGAGAAGCTTATCAGAGGAGAAATCGAGTGATCAAGCAAATGTTCAGCTACATTAAGTGCCTTAAAAGCTTCAACAAACATGATATTGACTGAAGCACCTGTGTCGACCAGGATTCGTGGCACATCAAAGTTGGCTATGTGGGCCTCCACGATCAGTGGGTCATTGTGAGGGTAAATGATACCTCTTTCTTCCTCAAGGTAGAAGCATATTGGATCCCAGTTAGGCTTTCGATGGTTACCTCCTCTGATGTCTTCCACGTGAAACACTTGGTGGCCTGGCCTTAAGGTTTATTCATTGTTCTTCATGGCCCTGTTAGAACATCCAGATAGGGGCGTGCCACCGCATATAGAATATATCACGTTCACTTGGAGCTGGTTATGGTTATCCCTTTGAGGGTGAAGGAGGAATTGATCAATTTTCCCTTCGAGTGCCAAAGCTTTGATATGGTCCTTAAGGATGATACACTTCTCACTCTCATGGCTGTTATACTCGTGGTAGCAGCAAAACATGCCAGTGTTCTTTGTGGACTTATAATCTGGCTGCCTCGACTTTGGCTTTGGTATCAAGTGAGCTATGCTTGGGTAAATAGCCGCGCACATGGCATTCAAAGGTATGTATGTCTCATACCTTGGGGTAGGGCCTGTCTTGACTCATGCTTACCCTACTGCATTCATTGTCTGAGGGCGAGCATTATCATAGCGATACCCCTGGTTTTCGCAATAGTGTCCCTTACTCTTCTTGTTGAAACGAGACTGTTGAGGATGGAAATGCTTCCTCTTGGAAGGTCGAGGTCTTCTCACTTGGTTGGATCTGGCTCCCACTTCCTACTTGTTGATAAGGAATAGTTGTAGGGGTTTCCCTTGGTATGTCATTGCTTCAGCGGATGCATGATTGTAAGCCTGTGCCATTACCTCAGAGTAAGTCTTCCAAGTGTTAGCATTGATCATGTACTTGAAGAAATAATTACGTAGGCCTGCCATGAAGGCCTTGAGGGCAGTTTTGTCGTCTGCCTCGGTGCAGCGAGAATACTCGTGGCTGAAGCGGCCGGCATACTTACGTAGTGACTCATCTGGCTTCTGGCAAATAGTGTACAAGTCATCTGCAGAGTGCAAGCGATCGGTCTGGAAGATGTGTTGAGAGATGAACAGTTTCCTCAATTCCTCAAATGAATCTACTGTCCTAGGTGGAAGATGACAATACCAGTTTAGAGCTCCACCAGAGAGGGTGGAGGGGAAGAGAAGGCATCGTTCTCCGTCAGTGTGCATCCGATATGCCATGGTGGACTCAAAGAGGTTAAGGTGTTCAATCAGATTCTCCCTTCTGGTATATAGTTGTAAGCCGAGCGTCTGCTTGGTCTTTGCTTGGAGTGAGGGTGTTGAGGATCCTCCTTGTAAGAGGACCAGGCCTGGGTTGGTTCCAATCAGGTATCTCGGCCTGACGTTCGGCCTTCAGCTTGTTCACTTACTCAAGGAGTTGTAGGACAAGGGGATCCTAAGTGGAGTTATGTACTATTGGAGCCTTCTTTCGTAAGTTTCCATCGCCTCTTGGAAGTAGGGAAGTTTGATCGAGGGCATGTGGTTTTTTCTTGGACTCACCGTATTGGCTTCTAGGGTGAGTCTATCGGAACACCTCCAAGTCCTCAATACCTTCATGTTTCTCTGGGACCTGTCGCTCGTTCCCTGGCCTAGTAGCTGGCCTGGGCCGGGGTAGGGGACCGAGTTTTTCAGAAACTCTTGGGTCATTGATCTTTGAGCTTATGTGGATGGGGTTCTCTCGACGTTGCCTCAGGAAGTCTTGGTAGTCGTGATAAACAGCTTTCGATCCTTCCACTCCCTCTGCAAGGAGGTGTCTCCCTCCACTTCTCCTGCTTCGGGTTGAAGCAGCTGGGTTGAGAGAAGTCTCATGTTGATCAACATATTGATGAGCAGCACGTTCCTGGTCAGGAACATCCATGTTGAAGACTAATGACCCTCCGGGTTAGGGGGTACTGATAGAAGCATATTTATGCGACTTAGTTAGCTTGTTTTCGTGTGTTTGTAGGTCCACAGGGGCAATGAGCTTATGTGTTCAAGCATGCCTAACGTCGTGGAGCATTTCGAAGAGCTTCTCATACTGCTCTTGGAGGACTTCATTCTTCATTGCTGTCTTATTGTTCTGAGCCTCTAGCTCTTCAATTTTAGCTTGAAGAGCAAATCTTTCTTGTTCCTTCTTTCGTTGCTTCGCACTAGGCGTGAGATGGGTGTCGTTCTGCGTGCTATGGCTTCCTTCGCTTCCCATGTTGGAGAGGGATGCCTAGTCAAAAGAGTGTACGACTGGTGGAAACCAGCTTGACAAAGCTGAAGAAAGTGTCAAGTTTGTGACCTTCGCTAGAGTGCTCCGGTCACTAGTGTGGATAAGTATCTAAATGGACAGAGACAGGGAAGCAAACACAAGATGTACGTGGTTCACCAAGTTGGCTACGTCCACGGAGTAGAGGAGTTCTAATTAATAGTGAAGCGTTTTCACAAATACATAGGTTCAACTCTCGTTTTAGTGAGTTCTAGTGAATGATTCAATACAAATGACATTAGGAATTATTGTGGGAGAATAATCTCCTTTTTGATAGGACCATATTTGTGCGACTTAGTATGCTTGTTTTTGTGCATTTACGTTGTTAATTCTTAGTTATTGTAGTATTTTGAGCTAGTTTCGTGTGTTTGTAGGTTTAAAGGGCCTATGAAGCAATAAGGTGCATTTTGGAGCCTTTTGGAGCATAATGGAGCTTGGAATGAATGACATATGCATGGAGCAAAGGGAATGGACGAAATTGAAGACTAGAAGGACAAGGATTCCTACTCAAATGGGGATTCCTAGAAAAACAAGGATTCCTACTTGCACAAGGATTCCTACTTGAAATAGGAAAGTTAAGCCAAGGTTTCCTATTTTGGTTGACCTTTCCTAAACCAAAATCTCCCTAAGTTCCAGCTACAAAAAGGCCTCCTAAGCTTACTAAGTCACTCAACAAAAGGTTCTAGAACTTCCAAAGACTTTGCCGCAATTCCCTAGCTTTCCTCATCCAGTTTTCCTACTTTCCCTTTTAGTTTCCTATTCCCCTTTTTCCCAAATCACTTAGCCTTACCAAATACTTCCCTTTCCTTAGATTTATGACTTTAAATCCTATTTCCCTTAAGGTTTTGGTTTAATTTCTGTTACCTAAATTATGTCCTAGCTTTAAGTTCCCAAACCCTATAAATAAGACCCCTTGCCGCACCAAAAGGATCATCCACTCATCCATTCATTCATTCACACACATTTAGCCAATCTACACCCTTTGCCGCAGCCCACTCATCTCCTAAACTTCCATCCCTTCATCCAAACACATCCATACCCATCCTTAGTGACTTGTGCCGCATCAAGGTGGAGAAGAAGGAGGCCCTTGACGTTTCAAGCTTGAAGATTGGATCGTTCTAGGTGTACTTCGTTCTTACTTTCAATGTTTACTTTATTATTCTCTAATTTTGTTGTGACTATGAGTGGCTAAAACCCTACTTAGCTAGGGGGAAATTCGAAGCCATGAACATGCTTGAGATATGAATTGATTTCTTCCAGTTGTGATTTGATGAATCGTGAATGCAATTGGCTTAACTGTTTGATTGATAACTTATTTGTATATGTTGATTGAGGGTCGACACTTAATTGTCATGCATGAATTTGATGCTAGAGTATAAGGGAGTTTCACATAATCGTTACAAAATTATATTCATAAGTAGTGAAGGTCGCTAGTCACGATCGCGTTAAGTTCAATTTCTGGCATGAGTATCATGATATCATAGTTACGAGTGCCTTGTCAATGCTTATGATTTTCATAGAACTTAATGATCTCTGATTGTATCTCTATTATGATGTCATGTAGGGAACTTTTGAAGAATGCTTTGGGTTGTCGAATGATGTCATCCAATTCAATAACATAAGGAAAATCTGAGGGTTAATTAGTGATGTCACGGTTAATCTAAGGAAAATCTAAGGGTTAATTAGTGATGTGACGGTTAATCTGGGGCATTGTCGTTCATGGTTTACTGAAAAGCAACTGGAAATCGATTTATGTACAAGTGTGTCATGTGTGGAGAAGGACCCTCTAGCTAGCCCATCAACCATCCAAGTTCCAAAATCGTTTTCAAACTTGTTTTACTTTAAAAATCTGTTTTGTCTTTAAATTGTTTGTTTTACTTTCAAATTCGTCCAAATCAAAACCCCCCTTTTACTTTCTTGTTTCAAATTGTTTAAAATCGGTTTTGTTTGTGTTTTTAAGTGTTTTGAGTCAACCCAAAACTAATTTTCGTCCAAAGTCATCCCTAGTGTCTAGAATCTGTCCAAAAAGTGTTTTTAAGCAGTTTTGAGTCTTGTGAACCTGTTTTGAGTCTGTTGAGTCTTTTCAAACGTTTTTAACTTTGTTTTTGTGTTTTTGAGTCAGTTTAGAGGTTATTAGCAATCCCTCCTAATCCCCGGTCCAGAACGATCCTTACTTATCCATACTACAATTGTCAACAAGAGGGTTTAATTTGTGTGCTTAACTTTTATCACATCAAATTTTGGCGCCGTTGCCGGGGATTAGCAACTTTGCTAATCCCCCGTTGTTTCTTTTTGTTTATTTTTCATGTGTTTTTGTTTCTGAATTGGTTTTGTTTCTTGTTTTCAGGTACTAGTTTATGACTCGAAGTTCTCAAATGGTTCGTGAGCACATCCTAGACTTTGACGACGTTTTTGAGAGAACTTTGAGAAGGAGGAGAAATCAGCAAACATCCAATCCACCTAGTCCTGAGCCTGAATTCGAAGACCAAGAAGTAGAGGTGGAGAACATTCCCACGGCACAGGTTGTGGAGGAGGTCCAAGACATGGCAACGGACAATCGAACCATCAAAGAACTTTCTGCCTCGGGAGTGGACAATGCCGTGCCCCTATGTATACAATATCCCACGGCAGCTCAAGGGGAGACAGAGGAGTTCGAGTTGAAGTCAAGCTTGTTGCATCACATCCCGAAGTACCATGGGCTGTCCATGGAGGATCCAAACAAGCATCTAAAGGAGTTTGAAGTGGTTTGTTCGAGCATGACCCCTGTGAATGTTGATGGCAGCATCTTGAAGATGAATGCTTTTCCCTTTTCTCTCTTGGAAAGGGCTAAAGATTGGTTGTATGAACTAGCACCTGGGACCGTTACTTCATCGGAAAGTATGAAACGGGCATTCTTAGAGAAGTTCTTTCCAACGTCAAGAGTTATCCTTTTGAGGAAGCGAATTAGTGGCTTCAAACAAAATGAAGGAGAGTCTTTCCTGGCCTACTACAAACGTTTCAAGACCCTTGTTGCATCCTGCCCACAACACCAAATGAAGGAGGAGCTGCTCATTCAATATTTCTACGAAGGACTCCTTCCCATTGAACGCCAAATGCTAGATGCCTCAGCGGGTGGTGCGTTGGTTGACAAGACTCCGATGGCTGCCAAGACTCTAATTGCAAACCGAGCTCTCAAAGCACAACAATATGAAGGTGTTGGACAGAGAGGAAGCTCACGGCAACAAAGTGTGAATGAGGTAAGTGCAATTTCTGAAATTCAATCACAATTAGCTAATCTTACCTCTCTTGTGTCTCAGGTTGTAATTGGATCAAAACCATAAGAAAATCAAGTTTGTGGCATGTGCTCCATCCAAGGTCACCAATCCGAGACATGCCCTCAGTTGATCGAGAATGGAGGGTGGGAATCTGCCAATGCTATTGGATTCCAAGGCCGAAACCAAACCAAATACGATCCATACTCGAACACATACAACCCTGGATGGAGAGAGCACCCTAACATGAAGTGGAGAGAGCCCCAACAACCTGCACAACAAGGGGGATTTCGGCCACCACCCCCTGGAATGTTTCAAACACCATATGCACCAATGCAATCCCAACAACAATCTGCCCAAAATAACTCAGGTTCATCTTTTGATAATGCTCAAGTTATTCAATTACTAACTACTTTGGCGCAAGGACAGGAAAATCAAGCCAAAGACATACATAATTACGCCAAAGAAGTGCAAAATCACGCCAAAGAAGTGAAAAATAAAGCCCGAAAGGTCAATGAATTGGAGAAACAAATGGGGCAAATTTCAGAGTTCCTAGGGCAGTTTAGATAACAAGGCAAACTTCCTAGTTCAACCGTTGTGAATCCTAAAGGAGGCTTTGAAACCGCTAAGGCCATTACGTTAAGAAGTGGCAAGGAAGTTGGAACCAATCCACAACCATCCAAATCTGCCCGAAAGGAAGACGAAAAGCTGTTGCTCGAGGAAGAGGAAGGAACCAAAGCCACGGCAAGGGATGCACAACCCTTGCCGCAGCCACCGACACCACCTAGGCCGTCCCAAACCACCAAGGTAAGTCTAAATTTGAATTCTTCTAGTTCTATTCCACTAAATGCGCCCTTTCCTAGCAGATTTATGAAATCAAAGAACGAAGAGGAGGAACAAGACGTTTTAGAGACATTTAGGAAGGTGCATGTCAATATCCCGCTCCTTGATGCAATTAAGCAAATTCCAAAGTATGCAAAGTTTTTGAAGAAGCTTTGTACAACAAGGAAACAGATTCGGGAGAAAGAAGTGGTCCAGGTAAGTGAGAATGTTTCTGCGGTCTTACAAAGAAAACTACCACCTAAATGCAAAGATCCGGGTAGTTTCACGATTCCTTGTGTTATTGGAAATACTAAGTTTGAACATGCTATGCTAGATTTAGGTGCATCAATTAATGTCATGCCATATTTTGTTTATGCATCTATGAATCTAGGAGAGCTCAAAAAGGATGGTGTTGTTATTCAATTGGCCGATAGATCTAACGCATATCCAAAAGGAGTTTTGGAGGATGTTTTTGTGCAGGTAGACCATTTGATTTTTCCTGCAGATTTTTATGTGCTTGACATGGAGGAAACCGCCCACTCTCCATCACCGCCACTCTTACTTGAACGACCTTTCATGAAAACAGCCAACACCAAGATTGATGTGGCTAAGGGAGCAGTAACGATGCAGTTTGGTGGTGATATGATTAATTTTAAAATTTCTGAATCAGTTGAGCATACTAATGATGTTCGTTCTTGTTGTGCTATTAATGTAATTAAAGATATAAGGCAGGAATGTTCATCACGAATCAAGCAGAATGGATTTCAAACCACCAAAGAAGAAGGAATTGGAGTAGGAAATTCGGTCACACCCATCAAAAAGCCCAATCTGGCCGAGAGCGACCATTGTGCAATTCTTGACAAATCTGCCATTTCAATGCAGTACATGGGTAAGTCTCCAATCCCAATTTCAATTCCCATTTCAACTAATAGGTTGTTACCTTATTTGGTGCAGGGACTTAATCGAACAAAAGGTGGTGGGAGAGTTCACATTAACTTAAGGAAGCAAAACACCAAAAACAGGAAGGATCACTATCCTCTTCCATTCAAGGATTCAATGCATAGACGTTTCAAGAAGCATGTCGTGAAAGCCATTCCCTTCCATTCCGTGGTCACCAATGGAGCTTAAACCAAGGAATCGTCCAGCTGCACGACGTTAAAGCAAGCGCTTCTTGGGAGGCAACCCATGCATTCAACAAAGGAAGACCTAGGAATCACTCCACTTCCAGATTTGCGTTCCTAAACCCTTCTCTTTGTTGTTTCTATTCTGCCATGATTATTGTGTTTGCTCGTTGTTTGTTTGTTTGCTTTTGTGTGAGTTTATGTTTGAAACATTGAGGACAATGTTTGATTTAAGTGTGGGGGGGTAAACAAGCTGTTTTTATTCACCTATCACTTACAATGTTGTTTCTCACTATTTTTATGTGTTTTTAGTGTGTTTTGAAGCATTTTAGTGTGTTTTGACATAAAAATCCGAAAATTTGACAAAAATTTGAAAAATTGTTTTGAAAAAGCCAAAAAGAGTTGTTTTTGTGTGTTTGTTTGTGTCTTAGGGTACCTTCCAACACAATGATGAGGATTTGGTTTTTAATTGCATGATTGTTAAAGAAAGTTGTAAACATGGATGGAAGTTTGATATGCTCTTTGGTTTATGCTTGGTTGTCGTTGTCGTTGTCGTTTATGAATTCACAGTCGATTACAAAAAAAAAAAAAAAAAAAAAAAAAAAAAAAAAAAATCTGTTTTTGTAACATGCTTGAAGGAAGGAACTCAAATTAATGCTACAACCCTGTGAGACTTGAGCCTGAACGTTCTTTGGAGAGTTAAAAAATCTGTGCATTTGTTGTTTTCTAAAGTCGTTGCATGATCTCATTATTCTTTGCTTGGTTACTACTTAGAAGGCGTTTCATCATTTAGTTCCAAATACTAGAACTCATATCCGTTTCATTCAAAGCATGGTATTGAGTGCATAACACACGAACAAGATGAAGTTGTGCAGTGAACCAAGAGCCAAACAGCCATCCCTGTGCATTGTGTTTAGGTTTAACCCCGTTGAGCCTCGTTTAGCCTATGTTCTTTGTTAACCCACATCATCCTCAATTTCATTACTTTGCTTGCTATTGCCTAAAGAACGTTTGTTTATCCTTACCTTTCCTTGTTAACCAATACCCTAGCCCCGTTACAACCCTTAACTTCGATCTTGGGTGTTGTGTGTTTCAATTTGTGGAGTTTGGGATTGGTATGAGCATATGATGTCCCTGGTTCTCGCGTCTAAGAAGTAGCATTCCATTCATGAGATCATATCTAAACATGCTTAATAACTCCAGAAAATGCTTTCTTTGCTATAAACATATGTGAGTGTTCGTCTACATGTTTACATCAATCTTCTCACATATAACTAGTGTAGGGTGTGTAGTCAGAAATTCTGTGTGAAAAAAAAGAGAGTATCTTGTAAGGAATTGGGTGAATTCTCTAAGGCATGTTACTACATTCAATCATTGTTTTAATTGATTAAAAGCGAGCTAGTAAATGGCGATTGTGATTAAGTATGTGCTCGAGCATAAGGATGACTAAAATCTATGTGAGTAATGATCTTTGACATGTCATGTGCGTTGGAAATCCCTGAGGCAATGTTGGAAGGTTTAGATTGCGTTTTGTTTACTTTGTTTTGTTTTGTTTATTTCGTTTTGCTCGAGGACTAGCAAAAGCTAAGTGTGGGGGAACTTGATAGGAGCATATTTGTGCGACTTAGTATGCTTGTTTTCGTGCATTTACGTTGTTAATTCTTAGTTATTTTAGTATTTTGAGCTAGTTTCGTGTGTTTGTAGGTTTAAAGGGCCTATGAAGCAATAAGATGCATTTTGGAGCCTTTTGGAGCATAATGGAGCTTGGAATGAATGACATATGCATGGAGCAAAGGGAATGGACGAAATTGAAGACTAGAAGGACAAGGATTCCTACTCAAATGAGGATTCCTAGAAAGACAAGGATTCCTACTTGCACAAGGATTCCTACTTGAAATAGGAAAGTTAAGCCAAGGTTTCCTATTTTGGTTGACCTTTCCTAAACCAAAATCTCCCTAAGTTCCAGCTACAAAAAGGCCTCCTAAACTTACTAAGGCACTCAACAAAAGGTTCTAGAACTTCCAAAGACTTAGCCGCAATTCCCTAGCTTTCCTCATCCAGTTTTCCTACTTTCCCTTTTAGTTTCCTATTCCCCTTTTTCCCAAATCACTTAGCCGCACCAAATACTTCCCTTTCCTTAGATTTATGACTTTAAATCCTATTTCCCTTAAGGTTTTGGTTTAATTTCTGTTACCTAAATTATGTCCTAGCTTGAACTTCCCAAACCCTATAAATAAGACCCCTTGCCGCACCAAAAGGATCATCCACTCATCCATTCATTCATTCACACACATTCAGCCAATCTACACCCTTTGCCGCAGCCCACTCATCTCCTAAACTTCCATCCCTTCATCCAAACACATCCATACCCATCCTTAGTGACTTGTGCAGCAGCAAGGTGGAGAAGAAGGAGGCCCTTGACGTTTCAAGCTTGAAGATTGGATCGTTCTAGGTGTACTTAGTTCTTACTTTCAATGTTTACTTTATTATTCTCTAATTTTGTTGTGACTATGAGTGGCTAAAACCCTACTTAGCTAGGGGGAAATTTGAAGCCATGAACATGCTTGAGATATGAATTGATTTCTTCCAGTTGTGATTTGATGAATCGTGAATGCAATTGGCTTAACTGTTTGATTGATAACTTATTTGTGCATGTTGATTGAGGGTCGACACTTAATTGTCATGCATGAATTTGATGCTAGAGTATAAGGGAGTTTCACATAATCGTTACAAACTTATATTCATAAGTAGTGAAGCTCGCTAGTCACGATCGCGTTAAGTTCAATTCCTGGCATGAGTATCATGATGTCATAGTTACGAGTGCCCTGTCAATGCTTATGATTTTCATAGAACTTAATGATGTCTGATTGTATCTCTATTATGATGTCATGTAAGGAACTTTTGAAGAATGCTTTGGGTTGTCGAATGATGTCATCCAATCAATAACATAAGGAAAATATGAGGGTTAATTAGTGATGTCACGGTTAATCTGGGGCATTGTCGTTCCTGGTTTACTGACAAGCAACTAGAAATCGATTTATGTACAAGTGTGTCATGTGTGGAGAAGGACCCTCTAGCTAGCCCATCAACCATCCAAGTTCCAAAATATTTTTCAAACTTGTTTTGCTTTAAAAATCTGTTTTGTCTTTAAATTGTTTGTTTTACTTTCAAATTCGTCCAAATCAAAACCCCCCTTTTGCTTTCTTGTTTCAAAGTGTTTAAAATCTGTTTTGTTTGTGTTTTTAAGTGTTTTGAGTCAACCCAAAACTAATTTTCGTCCAAAATCATCCCTAGTGTCTAGAATCTGTCCAAAAAGTATTTTTAAGCAGTTTTGAGTCTTGTGAACCTGTTTTGAGTCTGTTGAGTCTTTTCAAACGTTTTTAACTTTGTTTTTGTGTTTTTGAGTCAGTTTAGAGGTTATTAGCAATCCCTCCTAATCCCCGGTCCAGAACGATCCCTACTTATCCATACTACAATTGTCAACAAGAGGGTTTAATTTGTGTGCTTTGCTTTTATCACATCACTTTTATAGAAGAGAGTTTCTAGCTTTGTTCTGACATTGACACGTGTCGTGCTGTGATTGGCCTCTGATGTCGACACTTGTTGTGCCATGATTGGCCTCTGATGTTGACGCGTGTCCCGTTGGGATTGGCCTAATGGTTGGAGGGGAACTCTTGTGGGTCCTTCATTGTATAATGTTGACCGGTGCTCAATAGTTTTGGGATTCGTCAAGTATGGTACAAACATACATAAATGCTTTTACAATTGATAGGAGCATATTTATGCGACTTAGTTAGCGTGTTTTCTTGCATTTACTTAGCTTAATTATGTTAATTATAGAGTTTTAAGCCATTTTCGTGCAATTTCAGGTTCTAATGACAAAGTATGCAAAAATAAGCAATTTGGAGCATTCTAGAGCTATTTTGGGCCAAGGATGGATAGCTTAGAATTCAAGCAAGAAGGATGGACGAATTTGAAGATCAAAAGAGGCTAGGAATTAGCTAAAGAGATGGAGAAAATAAAGTCAAGATAAGAAGATAAGAAGTTAGCAAGAAATATGGAGCATTATCTCAAACATTATCCAAAACCTTATCTTATCTTATCCAAACTAACTTATCTTTCCATATTTCTAGCCACAAAAGGGGGTTCTTATCAGATTATATCACCTAAATCTATGGTTCTAGAAGCCTAAAAACGTGCAACCAAATCCCAAGTGGATTCCCTAAGTTTGTGCCGCAACAACCTTTCAAGAAACATGATTTCTGGCGCCTATGGTCCTTCTAGATGGTCCCAAACCTTATCCCTAAATCCCAGCAGTGTGTCTCACTTCTAGAAGTCCTAAAACCTGCTGGGAGAACATATCCTTTTCCCCTTTGGATTGTGATTGAAGTTAGCCTAATTTCTGAGGGAATTGGAGTCCAAATCCTTCACCCATTCTCAATCCCTCTTCTCTGCAAAGTTGTATCTTTCCCCTCTCCCTATAAATACAATGCCGCACCCCTTCATTCAGGACCACCCCTCTCATAATTCACTCTACATTCAGATATTCATCCACACTCATTCACAAAGCCTCAAGTGCCGCAATTGCAAGGAGAAGAATGACCTAGTGCCGTGGCTGCATCCATACTTCTAGGTGTTTTCTATCCTTATACTTCAATGTTTAAATCAAGTTATTTTCGTGTAATTGCAAACATTAGAGGCTAAACTCGTTTTAGCTAGGGGCGATTTCAAAGCCATGATTATATATGTGACATGAATTGATTATCCAGTTATTATTTCATAAGTTATGAATGTAATTTGCTTAACTGTTTGATTCAAAACTTATTCTTGTATGTGGGTTAAGGTGGCCAACTTAGTTTGCATGCATGAATTTGATGCTAGAATATAAGGGAATTGCATATAATGAACTTGTATTCATGAGTAGTAAAGGTTGCTAGTCACAGTCGTGTTAAGTTAAATTCTGGGAAAACATATATGCTGTCATATTTTCCTCGTCAATGCTTATGGTTTTCAACGAACTTAATGACCTTTGAGTATGCTGTCATCAATAAGGATAATTTGGTTGGATGTGTATTCCGTCTAATTCAATGAACTTAGGAAAATCTGAAGGTTAATTAGTGCAATTCACGGTTAATCTGGGGCGTTGTCATTCATAATTTAGAAAGATAATAACTGGAAATTGGTTTGTGTTGCATATGTATCATGTGTGGAGAAGGGTTCCCTAGCTAGTCCATCATCCATTCAATTCACCAAATTCGTTTTACCTTTGTTTAGAGTCTTTAATCTGGTTGTTTTAGTTTAATTTCGTCCAGAATCAATCCCCTTTAATTAAGTGTGTTAGATTAGTTGAAATCTGTCCAATTTAGTTGTTTCTAGTGTTTTGAGTCAAGTAGAAGTTAAAATTCGTCCAAATAACTCTTTAGAGTCAGTTTAGTGTCTTTTTGATTGTTTGTTGCTGTTTTGAGTTAGTTTTGAGTCTATAGAGTCTAGTTTAGTATTTTTAAGTCTAATTTGTGTTGATTAGCATCCCTAGTTAATCCCCGGCCTAGAACGATCCCTACTTGCATCATATACTACAATTGTCGAAAATAGGGTTTAATTTGTGTGTCAAATAATTTTCACATCAAATTTTTTGTTTACCCCCCCACACTTAGACCAAACATTGTCCTCAATGTTTCAAACATAGACTCACACATTAGCACACAAACAAACAACTAACAAATAAGACACGAATTGCAAAGTAAAATCAATAAAGAGTAGAGTTTAGGAACGCAAACACCTGGTTATAATGTCGGATTGTCCAAATAACTCTTTAGAGTCAGTTTAGTGTCTTTTTGATTGTTTGTTGCTGTTTTGAGTTAGTTTTGAGTCTATAGAGTCTAGCTTAGTATTTTTAAGTCTAATTTATGTTGATTAGCATCCCTCGTTAATCCCCGGCCTAGAACGATCCCTATTTGCATCATATACTATAATTGTCGAAAATAGGGTTTAATTTGTGTGTCAAGTAATTTTCACATCAACAATACAAGTACATCTAAAATACCTATTAATAAAGATCTCTAATGGTAAATTGAGGGATGGAACTAAATTAGACATGGAGCTAGGATTTCAAAACGAACTGCAATGCTGGCCCAAGCATGGTTCCTCTGAGAGCTGGTCCTGGGGCGTCTTTTGGTTTGGCTTTAATTTTTTGAGAGTCATTTCAGTCTCTTAGTGATAGATCCCAAAATTTTGATGTGATATAAAATAGCACACAAACTTAAACCCCCTTGTGACAATTCTAGTATATATGTAAGTAGGGATCGTTCTAGGCCGGGGATTAGGAGGGATGCTAATCTACTCAAATTAGACTTAAAAACACAAAACTAGACTTAAAAACACTAAACTAGACTCTAATGACTCAAAACAAACTAGAATGACTCAAAACAGCACAAAACAAGCAAATTGACTCAAAACAAACACTAAGGGTGGCTTTGGACGAGATTCTAACTTAACTTGACTCAAAACACTAAAAAGAAACAAGTGTTAACTAGTTTTAACTAAAAGACACGACAAATAAGGCGGGGGGGGGGGGGGGGGGGATTGGTGTTTGACGAATTTAAAACTTAAACAAACAAATTAAAGACACACAAATTAAAGGGTATGAATTTGGGGTGAATTGATGGGTGAAAGGCTAGCTAGAGGGTCCTTCTACACACATGACACATATGCATACGAATCGATTTCCAGCTAATCTTCCTATAAACCATGAATGACAACGCCCCAAGTTAATCGTGAACAGCACTAATGATGTGATATAAACTAACACACAAATTAAACCCTATTAAGATAGTTGTAGTATGAATAAGTAGGGATCGTTCTAGGCCGGGGATTAACTAGGGATGCTAATCAACACAAATATGAACCAAAAACACAAAACTAAACCTAAAAACACTTAACTAGGCACTTATGACTCAAACAGGCTAAATAGACTCAAAACTGACTCTAGGGAGTTATTTGGACGAAATTAAGGTTAACAAGACTCAAAACACTCAAACGAACTAAATTGGGACAGATTCTAACTAAACTAATGCAACAAATTAATGGGGGATTGGTTTTGGACGAAATTAACTAAACTAGACAGATTGCTTAAACTAAACAGATTAGACACGAATTAGGGTGAATTAAACGGGTAAAGGGCTTAGCTAGAGGGTCCTTATCCACACATGACACATATGCAACACAAACCAATTTCCAGTTATTATTTCTTTAAATCATGAATCTCAGCGCCCCAGATTAACCGTGAACTGCACTAATTAACCTTCAGATTTTCCTAAGTTCATTGAATTGGACTCTGCGCCGACAACCAAATTATTCTTATCAAGTTCTCTACATGAACTGCATAATAGAAATACTATCAAAGATCATTAAGTTTTGTGAAAATCATAAGCATTGACAAAGCATTCATAACTATGACTGCATGATACTCTTGCCAGGAATTTACTTAACGCGATCGTGACCAGCGACCTCCACTACTTACGAATATAAGTTCATAACGATTATGTGAAACTCCCTTATATTCTAGCATCAAATTCATGCATGCAAACTAAGTTGGCCACCTCAATCAAAATACAAGAATAAGTTATGAATCAAACAGTTAAGCAAATTGCATCCATGATTTATGAAATAATAACTGAAGGTAATCAATTCATGTCACATATATGTTCATGGCTTTGAAATCGCCCCTAGCTAAAATAAACTTAGTTCCACATGATTGTAAAAATTAACAATGAAAGCAAAATGATTGTAAAACTAAAATAAGGATAGAAGACACCCCTACGACGCTCCAGCAATCCCGAGGACCTGGAATGGCATGCACGGCAGAGATTTTCCTCCTTCTCCTTCCCTTTTCTGCGGCACATCTTGAAAACTCTCTCAAAATCTCTCAATTGCTCTCCGAATTCTCAAGTGTGTTGTGAATTGTGGTGGTGTCAATGAATGAAAGCTGCGGCATGTATTTATAGGGTTAGGAGGGCTTCTAGAAGGGTTTTGTGCGGCAAAGACTTAGGATAAGGACTTGGCACGGCTAAAGCTGATAAATAGAGAAATTAGGACTCCAAATCATCCCCGAAAAAGGATAAATTCGAGCAGATTTCAGGTGGAAATAGGAGAAGAGGGTGCGGCAGGTTTCCTAGCTTCTAGAAGGGCATATGCAGCATGAACATAGTAGAATCAGTAAGTCTTCTAGAAATCTGAATTTTAGGTGCTTAAATGTAATTAGGAATCCCTTATGTAGCTGAAAACAAGGTAGGATAGGATTAAGATAAGGTAAGGATAAGATAAGGTAGTTTAGATGAGATAAGATAAGGTTTTGGATAATGTTTGAGATAATGCTCCATGTTTCTTGCTCTTCTCTTATCTTCTTTGACTTGAACTTGTTTCTCCATATTTTTAGCATGATCCTAGCCTCTTTTAAACTCCAAATTCGTCCATCCACCTTGCTCCATAAGTAAGCTATCCATCCTTGGCCCAAAAATGCTCCAAAACACTCCAAAATGCACTTTCTTGATACTTTTTCCATTTGACCCTACAAACACACGAAATTAGCTTAAAACACTATAATACACATAATTTAGCTAAGTAAATGCAAGAAAATAAGCTAACTAATTCGCATATATATGCTCCTATCAAATTCCCCCACACTTAGCTTTTGCTAGTCCTCGAGCAAAACAAACAAACAAAACATAACCTAGACCTTCCAACGTTCGCCTCAGGGATTTCCAATGAAACATAACATATTAAAGATCATTACTCCCACAAATTTTAATTATCCTTACCCTCGAGCTATACTTAATCAGTGTCGCCACTCACTAGCTCGCATTTAATCAATTAAAAATAATGTTTTGAATGTAGTAACATGCCTTAGAGAATTCACTCAATTCCTCACTTGATACTCTCTATTTTCACACGGATTTTCTGACTACACTCCCTACACTAGGTATATGTGAGAAGATTGATGTAAACATGTAGATTAGCACCCACATATGTTTATAACAAAGAAGGCTTTTTCTGGAGTTATTAACACGTGTATATGTATATGATCTCTTAAATGGAATGCCACTACTTAGACGCGAGAACCAGGGACACCATATGCTCAAACCAATTCCAAACTCCACATATAGAAACAGATAACACTCAAGATAGATGTATAGGGTTGTAACGGGGCTAGGGGTATTGGCTAACAAGATAAAGATAAACAAAAGTTCTTAAAGCGATAGTAAGCAAGTAATGAAATTGACACTTAGAATTCACTCTTGATGGCAGAAACTAACTTTAAACACAAGGGGAAGATTTATGCAACATTTAGGTCCGGATTTCACATATTTGGACCCTTTCTTCAACAATCAACACTTTGAGCTCATTTTCACTACTTTTCCACACTTTTTCTTTCTTTTCTACACACTTTTCTTTTCTTTTTCTTTTTCTACGATAGTTTTTTTTTTTCTTTCTTTTTGAGCTTTTTTCTTTGGCACACAAATCATACTAATTCATAGATTTCCAACGAAAACTTTCCCCCACGCTTATTTTTCTGCATAATATCGATCAAAAGGAATTCCTTCTAAGTTATACTTACTATTCCTTAAGAACGAGGGTGTGGATTGTCCTATTCTAGGCTAGGTAAGGAAAACGTGGCTAACAACAAAAATAGGCTAAACAAGGCTCAACGGGTTTCAACCTACAAAACATAATGCAAGGGATAAGGCTTTTTAGCTCTAGTTTAACTAACAACTTCATCTTGTTATATGTCATGCTAATCAATTTTATGCTTTGAATGAAATGGGCATGAGTTCTAGTATTTGGAACTATAGTGATGAAACGCCTTCTAAGTAGCAACCAAGCAAAGAATAATGAGATCATGCAACGACTTTAGAAAACAAGAACTTCACAGATTAATAACTCTCCAAATAAAAGCATAGGCTCAAGTCTCTCAGGGTTGTAGCGTTAGTTTGAGTTCCTTCCTTCAAGCATGTTACAAAAATTGATTTTTTCATTTGTGATTAAATGTGAATTCGTAAGTTACAACTACAACTAAGCATAAACCAAAGGCATATGAAATTTCCATCCATGTTGGTAACATTCTTTAACATTTATGCAATTAAAAACCAAATCCTCATCATTGTGTTGGAAGGTACCCTAAGACACAAACAAACACACAAAAACGCCTCTTTTTAGGTTTTTTTCTAACTATTTTTCGAATGTTTTCAAAAAATTTCGGATTTTTCTTAAATGACACATAAAAATACTTCAAAACACAATGAAATACTTAAAACAATGAGTAACAACCTTTGAAGTGGTAGGTGACAAAAACCCACGAATTTTCATGAAAAACCATTTGTTTACCCCCCCCACACTTAAACCAAACATTGTCCTCAATGTTTCAAACATAGACTCACACGCAAGCAAGCAAACAAACAACTAACAAACATGACAATTATGGCAAAGTAAAAGCAATAAAGAGTGGAGTTTAGGAATGCAAACACCTGGTTATAGTGCCGGAGCTTCCGAGGTCTTCTTTATTCGAACGCATGGGTTGCCTCCCAAGAAGCGCTTGCTTTAACGTCTTCCAGCCGGATGATACCTCCATTTAAGCTTGATTGGAGCCCACGACATGGAGTGGTATATTCTCCACGACATGCTCCTCAAAACACTCGTGCATTGGATCCATGAACGGAAGGGGATAATGATCTTTCCTGATTGGTGCGTTATACTTCCTTAAGTCCATGTGAACTCTCCCACCACCTTGAATTCGATTTGATCCCTGCACCAACGAAGGTAACAACCTATTATTTGAAATGGGAATTGGAATTGGAGTAGGTGACTTACCAATGGGTTATGATGAAGTGGCAGCACTGTCTACAACTTCAAAGGGGGTGCTCTCGGCCAGAATTGGTGGTTTGAGGTTTGAGGCCGTGTGCTTTACTCCAATTCCCTCTTCGTTGGTGGTTCGAAATGCATCCTTCTTGATTGGTGCTGGACGTTTCTGCCTTAAATGTTTAATTTTATGAATGGGAAAACAAGAACGAACGTCATTAGTATTCTCAACGGATTCAGAAACTTTGAAGTTAATCATATCACCACCAAATTCCATAGTTAACGCTCCCTTGACCACGTCAATCTTGGTGTGGGCTGTTTTCATGAAAGGTCGTCCAAGTAAGATTGTCGATGGTGGAGAGTGGGCTGAATCCTCCATGTCAAGCACATAAAAATCTGCAGGAAAAATCAAGTGGTCTACCTGCACCAAAACATCTTCCAACACTCCTTTCGGATATGCATTAGATCGATCGGCTAATTGAATAATGACTCCATCATTTTTAAGCTCTCATAGATTCATAGATGCATAAACAAAATATGGCATGACATTAATTGATGCACCTAATTCTAGCATAGCATGTTCAAACCTTGTATTACCAATTACGCAAGGGATGGTGAAACTACCTGGATCTTTGCATTTAGGTGGCAGCTTTCTTTGCAACATTGCAGAGACATTTTCACTTACATGTACCACCTCTTTCTCCCGAATCCGTTTCCTTGTTGTACAAAGCTTCTTCAAAAACTTGGCATACTTCGGGATTTGCTTTATAGCATCAAGGAGCGGGATATTGACATGCACCTTCCTAAATGTTTCCAGAATGTCTTTTTCCTCCTCTTCAGTCCTAGTTTGCATAAATCTGCGAGGAAAAGGCACATTGGGCGGAATAACGTTAGAAGTAACTTGATTTGGGCTTACCTTAGTGGGATTGGACGGCATAGATGGCTTAGGTGGCTGCGGCAAGGGTTGTTCTACCCTTGCCGTGGCTCATTCTTCTTGCTGCAGCAGCTTATCGTCCTCCTCATGGCTTGGTTTGGACGGTTTGGACGGTTTGGGGCCGGTTCCCACCTCCTTGCCACTTCTCAACGTGATAGCGTTGGCGGTTTCAAAACTTCCCTTTGGATTGACAACGGTTGAACTAGGCAGTTTGCCTTACTCTCTAAACTGTCCAATGAATTCCGCCATTTGCCCCATTTGTTTCTTCAATTCGCCCATCTCTTTGGCTTGATTTTAATTTTGCTGCGTCAAAATGGTTAGTATTTGAAGAATTGTATCACTATCCAATGACGTACCTAAATTTGGTTGGGCAGATTGTGGTTGAGGTTGTGTTGGTACGAATGGCCTTTGGAATATCCCGAGAGGTGGCTGTCTAAATCCGCCTTGTTGTTGAGGTTGTTGAGGCTCCCTTCACTTCATATTTGGGTGATCTCTCCAGCCCGGATTGTATGTGTTAGAGTATGGATTATACTTGGGCTGATTTTGGCCTTGGTAACCAATGGCGTAGGCACTTTCCCATCCCCCATTCTCTATCAATTGAGGGCATGTATCTGAGGGGTGTCCTTGCATAGAGCACACAGCACAAGTTGTATTTCCTTGCACTTTCGATCCTTCAACAAACTGTGATAACATAACAGTGAGGTTAGCCATTTGAAATTGCAATTCAGAGATTGAACTTACCTCATTTACTTGCTGTCGTGGGGGTTCTCTTTGTCCAATGCCTTCGTATTGTTGTGCATTCAAGGCTCGATTTGCAATTAAGATCTTTGCATCAATTGGTGTTTTGTTGACCAAAGCACCACCTGCAGAGGCATCTAACATTTGTCTCTCAATTGGAAGAAGTCCTTCGTAGAAGTATTGAATTAGAAGCTCTTCCTTCATTTGGTGTTGTGGGCAGGATGCAACTAGGGCCTTGAAACGCTCACAATACACCAGAAAGGATTCTCCTTGGTTTTGTTGAATGCCACTAATCTTCTTCCTTAAAAGAATGACTCTTGACGTTGGGAAGAATTTCTCCAAGAATGCTCTTTTCATGCTTTCCCAAGAAGTGACAGTTCCAGGTGCCAATTCGAATAACCAATCTTTAGCCTTTTCAAAAAGAGAGAATGGAAAGGCTTTCATCTGCAAAATACTGCCATCTACGTTGATTGGTGTCATGCTTGAACAAACAACTTCAAATTCCTTCAAGTGCTTGTTTGGATCTTCCATGGACAGCCCATGGTATTTCGGAATGTGGTTGTTGGAAATGTGCCCTAAAACCAATCATATGATGATACTTTACGGACATTTCACATGTTAAACTAATCTAGTTTAATATAAAGGGCAAAGATTATTGTTTCAAGCTGTCTCATATAAATGTTATGTGCTTAAACGATAAGTCCAAGGAATATGCTATTAGGAGAATGTAATCTAAAGAAGTTAGATTCATGAGACCATTCTCTTTTGTATACATATCCTAAATGTTCCTGATCATAGGATTGCCAATTGGGCATTGACAGTCCGTTAAGATCAGTACGTGCTATGTCTTCTCTTAGGGAGAGTGACAGGTCTCGAGTCATTGGTGTGAATGACACCAAGACAAGCATGTAGGTGCTCGATAGAGAATGAGTCCACTGAACGCGATCAACGAGGAGTTCTCATATTCATGTCATATGAGAACTCATGGTTGGGATAATGCAAAGTAGTCATTTGACCTGAGGCATCACAGTTGTCTTGTGGTTAGGTCCTTGATCTTTGACTATGTCAAAGTCACTCCGTCAGAGGGTGTCCACGGCATAGTTGGGGTTAAGCCACTTAGCCATGGAGGCAAGTGAATGCGCAACAAGGGATCTCTAACCTTCAAACTGTTTGAGGGAGAATACTCTATGATATGATTAAGAATCTCTGGCCAGAGTATGAATGAGATTGAGGAAGTCGTTCCAAATCACATTCAAGGTAATCATATAAGTAAATGAATCACGTTGGATAGTAGACATGAATAAACTATCAAACCAAACAATGTGGTCAAGAGTATTGTATTAGAGAAAGACCGTATTGCATTGTAATCCTAAACTGAATAGGTTCTCCACCTCTTCTGATTAGCTTGGGTAGCCATGATACACTGCTAGGTGTCACTCATGGTTTGTGGAAGCCCTAAAGATGTATAATCATTTAAGGGAGAATTGAAAGTATGTTTCAATTCATAATCGATCGTTAAGAGTAACAATCGCCCACTGCCTCGCTAAGAGGAACCTAATGGATCGCACACCATGTAAGGTAATGATTGAAGGATATAATGAAGATGAGTAAGGACAATTAAATAGTTTAATTGTATGTGGCATGGATTAATTAAAAGTTAATTAATCTAGAACGAAAGGTTCGTTTTAGGCCTCAAGTTAGTTTTGGGTTTCGGGACACAAAAGGGTTTTGGTCCACAAGGCACATAAGGTTTAAGTTGTGTGACAACTAAAACAAAATGGGCAATTAACCCACTAACAATAGGGAGGCCGGCCATGATTAGAGAGGGAGTGGGTTTTGGACTTATTACAAGTTTGCCACTCCAATGAAGGGAGGTATAAATATGACTTTATAGCTTTTTCTTCATTAGGGTTTTTTTTGAGGAAAGATGAGAGTTTTTGGCTCTCTCTTTCTCTCTAGGAAGGCCGGCCACTATGGGGAGTTTACTAGCATCTAACTCCTCCATGGTCACTCATCTTCTTCCTCAACCATCCTTGGTGTCGAAACTTAGAGGTCTCCAACTTTGGTGACTTTTGGAGAAACCTATTCTTCCATCCACATCCAAGAAGGCATGGATCCAAGAAGCAAAGTTCTTCCACCTTCATCCATGGAGCCAAGGAGCAAGGTGACAAAGGAAGAAGGCCCTCACATGGGTGATTAACCTTTGCTAAGCAAAGAGGTACTTCAAAGGTATAAAGTTACTCAACTCTTTCTCTTAGATTTTGAGTTGAGTCTTGGTTCACCATTTCTACTAGGCTTTGAATTTCATGGGTAATGTTTTGTTTTGAGTGCATACAAGCATGATTCCGCCATTAATTGTTAATTGCATGCCATAGATGTTGCTCAAATGAACATGTTTTTCACAAATTTTCCTTCACTGGTGCAGCAAGCTAGACTTCAATTCGAACTCATCGGTCTTTCCCGCAGCTGCCCTAGGATATTGAATGCATAAGGGCATGGCATTGTCCAATCCCGAGGCTGAAAGTTCCTTGATTGTTCGATTATCTGCAGCCATGGCTTGTTCTTCCTCTTCCACTTCTTCTTCTTCTTCTTCAGATTCGGCCTCAGAACTAGGTGGACTAGGTTCTGGGTTCTTTCTTTTCCTTCTCAAAGTTCGTTCAAAATCAGCGTCAAACTCAAAGATATGTGCACGAACAGGTTGAGAACTCCGAGTCATAAACTAGTACCTAAAACAAGGAAAACAAACAAAATAAAATCAGAAAAAAAACAAAAAGACACGACACAAACAAGGGAGACTACCAATTTTGCTAATCCCCAGCAACGGTGCCAAAATTTAATGTGATATAAACTAACACACAAATTAAGCCCTATTAAGATAGCTGTAGTATGAATAAGTAGGGATCGTTCTAGGCCGGAGATTAACTAGGGATGCTAATCAACACAAATATGAATCAAAAACACAAAACTAAACCTAAAAACACTTAACTAGGCACTTATGACTCAAAACAGGCTAAATAGACTCAAAACTGACTCTAGGGAGTTATTTGGACGAAATTAAGGTTAACAAGACTCAAAACACTCAAAAGAACTAAATTGGGACAGATTCTAACTAAACTAATGCAACAAAATAAAGGGGGATTGGTTTTGGACGAAATTAACTAAACTAGACAGATTGCTTAAACAAAACAGATTAGACACGAATTAGGGTGAATAAAACGGGTAAAGAGCTTAGCTAGAGGGTCCTTATCCACACATGACACATATGCAACACAAACCAATTTCAAGTTATTATTTCTTTAAATCATGAATCTCAACGCCCCAGATTAACCGTGAACTGCACTAATTAACCTTCAGATTTTCCTAAGTTCATTGAATTGGACTCTGCGCCGACAATCAAATTATTCTTATCAAGTTCTCTACATGAACTGCATAATAGAAATACTATCAAAGATCATTAAGTTTTGTGAAAATCATAAGCATTGACAAAGCATTCATAACTATGACTGCATGATACTCTTGCCAGGAATTTACTTAACGCGATCGTGACCAGTGACCTCCACTACTTACGAATATAAGTTCATAACGATTATGTGAAACTCCCTTATATTCTAGCATCAAATTCATGCATGCAAACTAAGTTGGCCACCTCAATCAACATACAAGAATAAGTTATGAATCAAACAGTTAAGCAAATTGCATCCATGATTTATGAAATAATAACTGAAGGTAATCAATTCATGTCACATATATGTTCATGGCTTTGAAATCACCCCTAGCTAAAATAAACTTAGTTCCACATGATTGTAAAAATTAACAATGAAAGCAAAATGATTGTAAAACTAAAATAAGGATAGAAGACACCCCTTCGACGCTCTAGCAATCCCAAGGACCTGGAATGGCATGCACGGCACAGATTTTCCTCCTTCTCCTTCCCTTTTCTGCGACACACCTTGAAAACTCTCTCAAAATCTCTCAATTGCTCTCCGAATTCTTAAGTGTGTTGTGAATTGTGGTGGTGTCAATGAATGAAAGTTGCGGCATGTATTTATAGGGTTAGGAGGGCACGGTTTGGTTGTGTTGGAAAGGGATTCATATGGTACAAATTTATGTAGAAAAAGGATTGCACAATCCACTCCAACAAAGGATACAACCTGTGACAGAAACTGGCCTTCTAGAAGGGTTTTGTGCGGCAAAGACTTAGGATAAGGACTTGGCACGGCTAAAGCTGATAATTAGAGAAATTAGGACTCCAAATCATCCCGGAAGAAGGATAAATTCGAGCAGATTTCAGGTGGAAATAGGAGAAGAGGGTGCGGCAGGTTTCCTGGCTTCTAGAAGGGCATATGCGGCATAAAAATAGGAGAATGAGTAAGTCTTCTAGAAATCTGAATTTTAGGTGCTTAAATGTAATTAGGAATCCCTCATGTAGCTGAAAACAAGGTAGGATACGATTAAGATAAGGTAAGGATAAGATAAGGTAGTTTAGATGAGATAAGATAAGGTTTCGGATAATGTTTGAGATAATGCTCCATGTTTCTTGCTCTTCTCTTACCTTCTTTGACTTGAACTTGTTTCTCCATATTTTTAGCATGATCCTAGCCTCTTTTGAACTCCAAATTCATCCATCCACCTTGCTCCATAAGTAAGCGATCCATCCTTGGCCCAAAAATGCTCCAAAACACTCCAAAATGCACTTTCTTGATACTTTTTCCATTTGACCCTACAAACACACGAAATTAGCTTAAAACACTATAATACACATAATTTAGCTAAGTAAATGCAGGAAAACAAGCTAACTAATTCGCATAAATATGCTCCTATCAACTAATTAATCATCAGATTTCCTAAATTCATTGAATTGGACACAGCGACGCAACCAAATTATTCTTATCAAGTTCCCTATATGAACAGCATGATAGAGATACATATCAAAGATCATTATGTTCTGTGGAAATCATAAGCATTGACAAGGCATTCATAACTATGACCGCATGATACTCCTGCCAGGAGTTTTACTTAACGCGATCGTGACTAGCGACTTCCACTACTTGTAAATATAAGTTCATAACTATTAGGTGAAACTCCCTTATATTTTAGCATCAAATTCATGCATGCAAATATAAGTTCATAACTATTAGGTGAAACTCCCTCTTAATCAACATACAAGAATAAGTTATCAATCAAACAGTTAAGCAAATTGCATTCACGATTTATGAAACAATTACTGGAGGTAATCAATTCATATGAAATATATGTTCATGGCTTTGAATTCGACTCTAGCTAAAACGTAATTAGTTCCTCATGTTCGCAATTAAACAAAGATAAATTAACTTAAACATTGAAAACAAAGGATAAAATACACCTAGAAACGCTCCAACACTCCAAAGGTCTTGAATGGCAGGGCACGGCTCCAAGTTTTTCCTCTCCTTTCTCCTTGCAAGCTGCGGCACACTGAGTGGATTTCTGATTTTAAGCTCTTATGTGTGTGGGTGGTGGATGGTGGTCAATTGTGCGGCACAAGTGATGTATTTATAGAGCTAAGAGGGGCATGGTTCCAATTATTTTTGGAGAAGGATTATGTCCACCAAACCCACAAGGAAAAGATAAATATATGCAGATTCCAGGGAGAAATAGGGAGAAGTCTTGCAGCAGGTATTTAGCTTCTAGAAGTGGATAGGTGTGACACTCTTTTAGGAAAAGATAAGGCCTTCTAGAAATCTGATTTTTAGGTGTCCTAATGTAATTAGTGTTGGAGATATGCCCTGAAAGTCAATCTTTGGAAGAAACGTTTCAGGACAATGTCTGTATGTATAGATAACTCTAATACAGTAAAAGGCAAAGTCACTTATTGGGACTATCTCAATGAACGATATACGTCCAAAATTAGTGAGTCCATGGACAATGGATTGATGGAAGAAGTAATCTAAAGATGTTGGATTACAGAGACCTTCTTCACATAACCATAATGTCCAAAAGGTTCCTAGTCATAGGATTGTTAGAGGGACGCTGACAATCCGGGTAGACTAGTACGTACTATGTCTGCTTCATTTGGAAGGATGGAAAGTCTCATGCCATTCGTGTAGTGACACTAAGACAAGTATGTAGGTGCTCATTAAGGGAATGAGTTCACTGAACACAATCAAACGAGAGTACTTGCATGGAGGTCTACTCACATGTCAAGCAAGTAACTCTACTGGTTGGAATAATGTAAGTAATCCTTTGACCTGAGACATCATAGTTGTCTTGGGGATACGTTGCTGATCATTTGATAATGAGACGTGACCACATCTCATCTTGGATGTGTTCTATGCATTGTTGGGGTCAGTGATTTATTCTCAGAGGCATGTGAATGATCAACAAGGGATCTCTAATCCTTGTTATGAGATGATGAATACTCATAGATATGATTCGGGAATCTTCGGCCGAAGTATCGAGCGTAATGATGGAAAGCGTTCCTATACGACTCAATAGAATCATATAACTTGACATAATCACATTAGGGGTTTGACATTAAGTATCCATACCCTAGTAATGTGATTGTGAGTATTGTATTAGAGAAGGATCGAATTACATTGTAATTCCAACTGAATAGGTTCTCCGTACATATTCTACATTAGCTTGGGTAGCCATGATATATGATTAGATGTCACTCATGGCTTGTGGGTTCTTCTAGATAATTAAATAAGTAGTTATCAAAGAAGAAGAAGAATTAAAAGTAAGTTTTAATTCACTAAGTGATTGAATTAATACTAATCAATTGGATTGGTGCCAATCACCTCACTGCCTTGCTAATTAGAACCTAAAACGATTGTACACCGATACACTCTTGTGGTGAGATAACTAAAGGATGATGGAATTAATTAATTGGATTAATTAAGTGTTATGATTAATTAGAAAGTCTAAAGATATCATAGAAGCGATGAAAGATCGTTTAGGACTTAAAGAAAAGTTCGGGTTCATTTGGGCCCATTGGGCCCAAACCCATTGGGTCATTTTATTCAAACATAGGATGACTTGAATTGATAAAAGCCCAAAGTCCAAACCCACAAAAGGAGGGCCGGCCATTGAGAGGAAAGTTGAGAGAGAATGAGTCAATTAGTTGACTCACTTCTTTGACATTTAAAAGGAAAGTTTAATGAAAAAGTTCATTAGGGTTTTGTGTGTTCTTTTCAACCAAAAGAGAAAACAACTCTCTCTCTCTCTTAACACACAAGGCCGGCCACCAAGAGAAGAATTAACTAATCATCTTTCTTCCTTTTGGTTATTCCATCATCCATCTCACTACACTAGTGGGTGTGGATCTTTAGAGGTCTTCTACCTTGGAGACTAAAGGAGAATCAAAGTAGATCCAAATCTATCAAGGTGGAGGAAGCAAGGAGGGAGGCTAGACTCAAGGAGTTCCAAGAACAAAGAGCTTGGAGGTGGTCCATCCTTGGTCTAAAGTCTAGATCAAGAGGTATAATACTCAACCTTCACTTTGTTCTTCAATATTTTATTTGATGCATCATTTATGAACCTATGCTTCTTGAAGGGGATTTGCATGACTATATCTTTGATAATATGTGATAATATGCTTCCGTTGCTTATGTATATAAATTTAGAATTGTATATGCATGCTAGTCACTAGAAATCCCAAATAAATCTCATTATTTCCCTTCAAGTGGTATCAAGAGCCAAAGGTTTATATTTGATGTGTCCTTTTGGATTTTATGCATATGGGTTTTTTGATTTTATGTTTGACATATTATTTTCTTCATTCAAAATATGTTTATCTTTTTGTTTTTCAAAGTGTTGAAAAATATGTTGCAAGAGTTGAAAAGATATGTATGCAAAAAGTGCTTTGGATGCATGAATGAAGAGTGAGTTTTTTGAACAAAATTTGGGGTTTTGGACCATAGGGGAGGGCACGGTTTTGGGGAGATTTTTTGGCTTGTGTTTGTGTTTTATTTTAAGTCACACACACACATTTTAAGCTAGAAAGTCAAGGCCTTGTCACTTTTGTTTTTTGGTTGAAAAGTCACCAAGAAAGTGCAAATCTTGAAATTGTTTTCATGGTTTTGTTCTTGGTGTTCATGGTTTTGTTCTTGTGTTCATACTTTGTTTTTTGAATTTGGGTGATAAACTTTCCATCCATCAATAGCTTTCACTAGACTTACTCCATCCTAGACTTGACTAGGAGGCCATACCCTAACCATACCTTTAAAGTCAACAAGTACAAAAGGTGACAAGGAAAAGCATGGGTTTTTACTTTCATTTGAATTAAAGGGAAAGGTTTGACATTTTCCCTCTCCCCAATACATAGGGCCGGCCTACCCCATGATGAGTCCTTTATGGGCTCTTTTGCAATTTTAAAAGTTGTTTATACTTTCTAGTATTTACGGTTTGACCCCTAACTTTCTATATTTGCATTTCGGCCCCACCTCTAAAAAGGTTAAATATTTTGATATTTTAATTTTGTTTGTAGTTTAAACTCATCATACAATCATGCCCATATGTACTAAATCTAATTGATTATGTTGCATTCCAATTTAATTATTTAATGTGATTAAGTAGTTAGAAAAATGGTTGACTATGGACTAGTGCCTTAAACGATAATTGCGCTACGAGTTAGGCCGCTAAATTCAAATGGTTTGAACCTTGGGAATGTGTTTTAATTACTATTTCAATTGGACCACAACACGTTAGACGTTAATCTTTCTCTCCCTCTTAGTATATGTAATTTGTAGGAATTTGTACAAATCGGTTTGTAATTCTTATTACTTCTTTATCTCTTTCAATTAGTTGATTCCCTCTAGTACTAGACTAGAGTTTCTTTAACTATTGGTAAGAAGACATATTAAAAGGGGTTTTCATGAGATTAAAGAATTGTTGGGTCCAACGCCCTAATTAGCAATGAATGATTGTCTTTTGTTTCTAATGGCTCAATGAAAAATGTTTTAATTGGATTGAAAGCGCGTAATTAAAATGATACAATCTTCCCTAGATCTTATTCAACAATGTTGGCTCGTTGTTGAATCAACCTAATAAGTCCATAGTCATCCAAAGAGCCTAAGATAACTATAAAGTCCAAATTCAAAGGAATGCAAAAACCTCGGTAGTAGTAGTTACTTTCAATATTTGAAAAATTCGTTTTTGATATTGATTTGTTTTTTTTTCTCAAAACAAATAGTGGGAGTATCATACGCTACTAAAATAAAATGAACTCAACTAGTAGTAATATATATCACCAATATTTTGAAAATTGTTTTGATATTTGATTTGTTTTGCAAAAACGAATAGTGGAGATATCATATGCTACTAATTTCATTTACTTTGGACTAGTAGTTGTAATAGGACACAATTTATTATAATGTGATTAAATAAATAAAATGATGAGACCTTAAAATCCCTCAACCAACAAACAATATTAAGTTGAAAGCGGAGAGGTGCTTTTGAACACTTCTTCGTGGCCTTCCACCATGGTAGGCTCCAATCGTTTATGACTCATACACCGCCTTCACCCTATCATGGGGAAGTTCAAAGTATGTGCTTATACTCAGGAGGAGTCTATTTCAAACATTTGATGAGGTGAAGGTAGGCAACGAGTGTGGCCGACATCGTATCATCGTGAGGTCATACTTGGACCCCTATCCAAACCGGCATGGTGGGTCAAAACTTAACTAAGAGAAATGGTGCCAACATCATATCATTGTGAGGCATTATTCTCTAGAGGCCAACTAGATGGGTAATCACAAGAGGTTGTTGTGAATGGGTAACTCTACCCTCTCATTATTATTTTTGCTAGCCAACATCATATCATTGTGAGGTGGGCTTGGTAATAGTGAGTCTCCCATAACCCGCTAGGAGTTTTCTTTGAAATCTCCCGGATTCCATCTTGAGGGATATGGGATTTGCCAAAAATAGTGGGTGGTGTCACTCGGTTTAAAGACCCGAATCGTTTGACTTAATCAACAATCAAACTAATTAATTTTATTGTTATGTATTTAGATATGGTTGGAAGCACACTATCAAAGATACTCGACAAGCATTGCCTTGAGGGGCACAATTTCCCATCATGGTACCGTAATGTCAAGATTCTCCTAACCTTGGAGAAAATTGTATACGTACTAGACAAGGCTCCACCTCACATACCTCTCGGCCCTGAGGCCACTGAGGATGAGCGTGCTAAGTATGACAAGCACGTTGAGGATGATACACAAGCCAAGTGCTATCTGTTGGCTTCCATGAATGAGGAGCTACAGAGACAGCACGAGGGTATGGACAGTGCATCTTCCATCATACTCCATCTTACGGAGTTATATGGTGAAGGGACGCGCAACCGTCGCTTTAGCACTGTTAGTGAACTTGTGAAGACCAAAATGGTCAAGGGAGCCCCAGTGCATCAACATGTACTGAAGATGATTGGACTCATTGAACAATTGGAGAACCTAGGTACTCCACTTGACGGGGAATTGGCCCAGGACTTCATCTTGGCTTCTCTTTCTGATTCGTTCTCGCAGTTCGTTATGAACTACAACATGAACAAGATGGATAGCACTCTCTCTGAGTTACTAAACATGTTAGTAACCGCTGAGAAGACTATGAAGAAAGAGAACGTTGTGGGGACTGCTGCAGTAGCCTACAACAAGCCATCCACTTCCAAGGCTAAGCCGAAAGGCAAGGGCAAAGGAAAGGAGAAGAAGTCACCCACTCCTAAGGCACAAGGAGGAGTTGATAAGCTCATATTTATATATATTTTACATCAAATTCACTTGTCTTTTCTTAGTTAGTTCCTTATATTTTTGAGCTATTTACTTTGTTTTTGTGTTTTGTAGGATTTTTCAAGCAAATAAAATAAAAATAGCATATGTGGAATTTTAAGTAACAAATTCGTCAAAACTGTCTGTGCAGATCAGCTGACTTTGGAAGAAATTTGCGGACAGCTCAGAATGAATTATGGAATGAGCCTCATATGCTTGGAAAGCTACGAATGTCTATTTTCTGGAGCATTTCGCGGATTGTTAATATCATTTTTCTAGAAGAAGTTATGGCCGTTTTAACACTGAAAGGTTGAAAAGAAGAAAAGCAGCAGAACGTGGAGTGCAGCAGAAAAGAGTGCAGAACGTGCAGAAAAGAGTGCAGAACGTGGAGAAAAGCTGTGCAGAATGTGGAGAGTCAGCTGTGCAGAAGGTGGGAAGAAAAATAATAGAAAGTGGAGTGGAAAGGTGTGTGTGTTTGAGGTGGAAAGAAGACTGCACATGGAGTGCAGCAAATGACAGCAGATTGGGAAAGAAGGCACACACGGGCAGGTTACAAAGAAAGAAAGAGGGAGCCATTCCACACTCTCCATCCATCATTTCATTCAACCATTCAGCCATTCCATACACTCCATCCATCTTTGACACCATTCACAATCCCAAAATCACTCCCACACATTCTTGCCGCAAGTCCCTTAAGTTTCAGGATTCCATCCTTTCTATCCACCATTCACCGCAGCCACCCTCATTCCTCTCCATCATTTTCAGCCATCCTACACCACTTCACACATCTCTTCCGCAACCTTCCCCAACCCCTAACCATCTCTCCCACTCGAAAACCATCCAAACAACCCAGAAAACCCCAAAGTTCTCTTAGTGCCGCAGCAAAGAAAGGAGGAGACGACCCTTGGATGCAAAGACTTGGTTGTTGGAGCGTTCTAGGTGTAGTTTGTTTTATGTTTATGTTCAATTTCTTCTCTCTTTGTTTTGTTGCAGCCATGAGTGGCTAAACCCCTAATTGGCTAGGGGGAAGTTTGTAGCCATGAACATGCTTGTGAATTAAATCGATTGCTTTCAGTTGTGATTTGATGAATCGTGAATGCAATTCAATTAACTATTTGATTGATAACTTATTTGTGTTTGTTGATTAAGGATGCATACTTAGTTTTCATGCACAGATTTGATGCTAGAATATGAATGAGTTTCACCTAATCGTTACAAGTTTATATTCACATGTAGTGGAGGTTGCTTATAAACAATCGCGTTAATTGAATTCTTGACAAACGTATCATGCATTCATAGTTACGAATGTCTCGCCAACACTTATGATTTTCATGGAACTTAATGATTTCTAATTGTATCTCTATTATGCATTCATGTAGAGGACTTTTGGAGAATAATTTGGATTGTTGCATGCATTCATCCAATTCAATGATTCAAGGAAAATCTGAGGGTTAATTTGTGCATCACGGTTAACTTGGGGTGTTGGGCTTCATAATTCATTGGAAAGCAATTGGAAATCGATTTATGTGCAAGTGTGTCATGTGTGAAAAACGAACCTCTAGCCAATCCATAACCCATTTGAGTCCCAAAAACGTTTTTACATTGTTTTACTTCAAATCTGCCAGTTTTACATTCTTGTTTGTTTTAGTTCTAAATTCGTCCAAATCAAAACCCCCCATTTACTTTCTTGTTCTAAAGTATCCTAAACTTGTTTTGTTGATGTTTTGAGTGGTTTTGGGTCAAACCAAAACCATATTTTCGTCCAAAGTTCATTTTAGGTCAGAAACTGCCTAAGTAGTGTTTTTAGGCAGTTTTGAGTCTTTTGCACTTCTTTTGAGTCTTGTGAGTCTTTCCTTACGTTTTTAATTTTGTTTTTATGTTTTAGAGTCAGTTTAGAGGTTTTAGCAAGCCCTCAGGAGTTGGGAGAATTGAAGAATCAAATGGGAGAGATTGTAGAATTCATAGGGCAAATTCAAGCACAAAGTGAACTCTCCAGCTCAATGTGCAAACCAAGCCGAGAGGAGGACGAGCAGTTACGACTTGAAGAAGAGGAGGAAGACAAGGCCACGGCAAGCTTGGAAGAAGCTTTGCCGCAGCCTTCCAAGGACCCTCCACCACCCAATTCAAGTAAGATTTCAATTCTTTCTAACCTTATTCCATCAAATGTGCCTATTCCTTGCAGATTCAACGAAGAAGAGGGTGAGAAAGGCATCATCGAAACCTTTTCAATGATTCAAGAGAAAGAGGTGGTTGGGGATTATCTTGAATTAATCAAAGACGATGTGCTTGCAACAACAATTCCCAATGAGGTTGAATTTTATGACACGGGACAAGTCACAACACTACAAACAACCAACCTGGCCGAAATCTCTAATCTTCAATCTTTTGAAGATTTGTTTGTTCTTGAATTCGTGTTAGAGCACAAAGGTAAGCCACCTCCCCGAATTTCAAATTCGTTTTATACTAATATTTTGTTAATGATTCAGGCACCCACTCTTGAATTCAAACCATTGCCGATTCATTTCAAGTATCATTGCCCATTCAAAGATAAAGGAGGAATCGTCCGGCTGGAAGACGTTAAAGCAAGCGCTTCATGGAGGCAACCCATGCATTCAACAAAGGAAGACTTAGGGAGCACTCCATTTCCAGATTTGCGTTCCTAAACCTTCCTCCTTGCTGCCTTTATCTTGCCATGTTTAATTGTTGATTGTTTGCTTGTTTTTGTGTGAATTTATGTTTGAAACATTGAGGACAATGTTTGATTTAATATATATATATATTTTTTTATATATAAAATAAAAAAAAAATAAAATAAAAAATAAAAAAATAAAAAATAAGAAGTGTGTGTACTAATGCTTGTGCGTTTGTGCGGTGGATGTATGTGTAAACACCACCAACAAAAAAATATATATATATATAAAAAAAAAAAAAATAAATAAATAAATAAATAAATAAATAAAAGAAAGATATTCATAGAGTGAAATAAAGTCATTTTATTTATTTCTTGGAAAATTTACATAAATGTACATTTTTACATAAAAAAAAAAAAAAAAAAAAAAAAAAAAAAAAAAAAAAAAAATTGCAAGAACAGGTTGGCGAACTGCAGGAAGCCTTCATTGGCCAGGTGACGCCTCATCACTCGGCGGAACCCCAGGAAGAAGAGGCGCTGGAAGTTGATTGTTTGGAGCCTCAACACTCGGCAAAGCTCCAGAAGACGAAGGCCCTAAATGTCTTTGAAACAAACCCACAAACCTCTGATGATCGCTTAAAGACTGGCCATCGGAGTCTTGCAGCTTGTCAAGTTTTCTCTTCATGCTTGTAGCATAATTATGTGCAAGCCGGTGCAGCTGTTTATTCTCATGCCTGAGCCCTCTGATCTCTTCTTTGAGAATTGTCACTTCAGCCGCCAACGATTCGACTTGGCGGGTTCGAGCAAATAGGCGCTGGGCCATATTGGAAACAGAAGCCGCACACTGGACACTGAAAGCCAGAGAATCCTTAACAGCCAACTCATCGGACCGTCTGGCAAGCAATCTATTGTCTCTGGGAGTGAGCATATTCCTGGCCACCACCGCAGCAGTCATATCACTCTTCATTACAGAGTCCCCAATGGTAAGAGGACCAGAAGGGGATAAGAGAGATGGACGCCATATGTTGTCTTGAGCAGACGCAGATGCCTCTGCCCCAACATTCAAGTCAAGACGACAATCAGATGGGCAATCCATTTGCAAGAAACAACTCTCTAAGCATGCTTTTGGCGCACCGTCTACGCCTCGATAAAAAGAAGAAGCAACAGGGCTCCCTGCTCAGAAATCGAAGAGGCAACAAGGCCGTCGGTTCGGAAATCGAAGAGGTATCGCTCCACGCATCTCAAAATATCAGCTTTTCCAAAAGTTGTCGGCACCTTTCACACGCAACCTCAGCTTTGCGTAAATCACGGGCAACTTTGTCAAAAGATTTCTGACAAAAGAAAACACGTGGATCTTACTGTTCCAATTACCCAACGGTTACCGACAAAGGTGAAAGGAGCAGCACCACTGCTTGATAACTGGGAAAGCTCTATGCGTGTCAACTTCCATGACGCGTGGCGAAGTAAAAGGCCCGGCCTTTCCTCACATCCGAGAAAGTACCGTCAGCACGACTGCTTTCTCAAAGATCGAAAAAGCACAGCTCCCCTAATCTCGAGAGCCAGACCGCCAGCACGACGACTTTCTCAGAAATCGAAGAGGCACACTGCTTTTCAAACCTCGAGAGTCGGATTCAGCATCAGCTTTCCGGAAATAACGGACCACTTTGTCAAAAGCCTCTGACAAAGTTAAAACACGTGAACCCCGTCACTCTCACTGCATCACTGTGACCGAGAAGGGTGAAGAAACAGCATTACCACTTGTCTATAAAAATTCTACATATCTCGACCTTCATCCTTCACAGACGGGTAAACCTGAAGAAAAAAAAAAATGCTCAACTTTTCCTCACCTCCGAGGGTAACACTCCCAGCAAAACCCCTCAAAATACTCAGGCTTCATCCTCCCGAGAATACCTCTGCAAACAAATCACACCAGAGCAAAAGTATCTCATATCAGCAGGGTCGAAAGCAAAAGTATCTCATATCATGCTTTCCCCTATCCTTTTCCTTGTCCTCCCTCTTCACTACAGGATAAGGAGAAGCAAAGTGATCAGCCAGCGTTTACCTTCCCAGTTGGAACGGATCGTTGAGAAATCCTTCCCTGATTGCTTACCTGGCATTGCTCTCGAGTACTCATCTGCCTGAAGAACAGATAAAGACGAGCGACAATGAAGCATCAACCTAGGAGATTCATCCCCTAACCCTCTTCAATATGAATTGGAAAGGTTGAACAAAGAAACGGGCCATCATCTCCACCTGATGTCTGCTTGCCAGGTGTTCAAATTCGGAAGCCGCTCGTGGTCCCGTTTCCATTCATCAAGATCAAGCCTCAACTCCAGATACGAAGAGTAAATTCAGGCATTTGGAGCCACTCTAGCAGAAGGTTTAACAACGAGCTGGAACAGATCACTATAGCACGATGCCCTTCCTGCAGAACCGCATAATCCAGACGGAGGAATCTGGGTTAAACCCAAACTCGGCATCCACTACTGTGTCAACAGCAAGAGTATCCCATATCATCGGGGGCGAGCGCATTTTTTTTAGTCAACTCGTTCCTTTGAAGGAACCAGAAAACCCTCCAACCCAGTTCAAGGATAAACCTGTGGAAAGGCAACAAGTACAACAAAACACGTGAGAACAATCAACCGGAGCCCGAGATCTCCTAGCTCGGCGACTTGAGGGACACCTACTATATGGTTTGCATAGTACCTGACCAAGCTCGAAACCACAAGTCAAGCCCCGACGGCCCTCGAAGAAACTTGCAGCACAAAAATCAAGATTCAAGCCTCTACGGCCCTCGAAGAAATTTCCAGTGGAAATCCAAAGTGCAAAGACCGGAAACGTGTTCAAAGTGAATGGACATAGACTCAAGCCATATTACGAGTCTTTTGTGGAGCATGATGTGGAGGTTGTACCCCTCCAAGAACCAGCTTCCCTTGGATGATTACTCTTGGTACCGTCCGGCTGCGGACGTAAAAACAAGCGCTTATTGGGAGGCAACCCAATATTTCTATTCATTGTCTTTTTTCTGTCATTTTCAATTTTCCGTTTGTTTATTTTTTTTGAATTTTCGTAAAGTGCTAAACTGAATTATTTCTTTTCTTTGTAGGAAAGTTTGATCATGTTCACCGTTCGAGTTGATTGCAAAATTGAAGTTTGGGGGTCATCTCTTGCTTTTACTGCAAATTGGGGAAGTTTTCAGTCCCAATGCTTTATTTTGTTTCTTACTATTTAATTTTATGCATTATTGTGTTTTGTGACATTGGGGACAATGTCCAGTTTAAGTGTGGGGGTATTTAAGGATTGAAAAATGACCAAATTGAAAATTTGTATACCTTCGACTAAAAACTGGTTTTATTTGTTTCCGTGTTATTTCTTTTTGCTTTCTTATTTAGTTTTGTTTACTCTTAAAAAAAATAAAAAATAAAAAATTATTGTTATAAAAAAAAAAAAAAAATAAAAATAAAAATAAAAAAATAAAAAAATAAAAACTAAATTTTTCTGAATATTTGAAAATCCAAAAATATTGTCTTATTTTCTTTATTGTTTTGATGTAGATTTTTGTTAGTTTCCCGACCCAATGATATAATTGGATTGAATTTGTACCACGGTGATCAAGAACTTAGTAAGCATGTGATGTGTGAAATTCCTGATTTTCTTGTTAGTTTTGTACATTTTTAATCATCTTTGAAAAACCAAATGCACATAGCCTTGTTGATGTGAGACTAAAGCATGACTTAAAGCTTCGCATGTGAATATAGTGACCATATACATCCTATGTGAGTTGTTTTAGAGCCTATCGAAAGTGTGTGCATTTTTCATACACTTATATTCTTTCTTGTGTGATGAACTTATGTGACTTACATCTCTAGAACTTGCGGAACGATCTTTCAAAATGTTTGTCATTGATTGCATGAACTTGAAAAGGATAGAGGCATTAGGTTTATCGCCATGGCCCAAATAAGCATGTTTCCTAAAGAACAATGATATCATTAGATTGCCAATTTGAGCCGTATTGTTGAGCCTTTTTATTTCTTATCACCAGATATGTCTACCCTTATACCTTAAACATTTTTCCTTACCCTTTCCAAGCAAGCTAGTGAGCAATGTGAGATTGTCTTATGAGAAATGTTTGTGAAGTACTTTGAAAGAGTTTGGCAAAAGAATAAGTGTGGGGGTATTTCATTCATGTTTGCATTTCGTTCAAAAAAAAAAAAAAAAAAAAAAAAAAAAAAAAAAAAAAAAAAGAAAAAAAAAAAAGAAAGAAAGAACAGAGAAAAAGAAAAATTGTATACAAAGCAAATTTTTTAAGTTTCAATTTAGGGGTGTGGTTGGAAGTGTTAGTAGAGTGGCTGGAGAGCTTGAGTTCTTATAAATCTCAACAAAAGAATTGCTTGCAATGTAGCTTGGAACTTGTGTTTACCTATCCTTTCATTTCAATAACCCTCTCCCTAAGCCTCATTACATCCAATAAAAGTCCTCTTGATTTAAGTTTTGCAATTATGATTTTGGAGATGTGATCTTTATGCAAGCTTATGGTAGATCTTTCACATTTGATTCTTTGAGCGAAACACGTTAAACTAAACATATGTGTGATTGAGTGTATATCCCGTGAGAAGGTCATAGTTTGCATGCGGAATTTTAAAAAAATTAAACTTGAAATTGCATTAGCATGGCTATCTCACACACTACACTTCAAGGATGATTAAAAGGCTACTGCTAACATTTGAATAGGAAGATGAGCTTGGATTAGCTTGTTTGGTGCTAACTAAGGTTCTTGATTTGTTTTCTTGAATGAAATTCTATGAGGGTGACATAGGGGAAGCTAATGTTTTTCATGTTGCTACTTTTTCATGTTTTCTTTGTTTTGCTCGAGGACTAGCAAAAGACTAAGTGTGGGGGTATTTGATAAGCTCATATTTATATATATTTTACATCAAATTCACTTGTCTTTTCTTAGTTAGTTCCTTATATTTTTGAGCTATTTACTTTGTTTTTGTGTTTTGTAGGATTTTTCAAGCAAATAAAATAAAAATAGCATATGTGGAATTTTAAGTAACAAATTCGTCAAAACTGTCTGTGCAGATCAGCTGACTTTGGAAGAAATTTGCGGACAGCTCAGAATGAATTATGGAATGAGCCTCATATGCTTGGAAAGCTACGAATGTCTATTTTCTGGAGCATTTCGCGGATTGTTAATATCATTTTTCTAGAAGAAGTTATGGCCGTTTTAACACTGAAAGGTTGAAAAGAAGAAAAGCAGCAGAACGTGGAGTGCAGCAGAAAAGAGTGCAGAACGTGCAGAAAAGAGTGCAGAACGTGGAGAAAAGCTGTGCAGAATGTGGAGAGTCAGCTGTGCAGAAGGTGGGAAGAAAAATAATAGAAAGTGGAGTGGAAAGGTGTGTGTGTTTGAGGTGGAAAGAAGACTGCACATGGAGTGCAGCAAATGACAGCAGATTGGGAAAGAAGGCACACACGGGCAGGTTACAAAGAAAGAAAGAGGGAGCCATTCCACACTCTCCATCCATCATTTCATTCAACCATTCAGCCATTCCATACACTCCATCCATCTTTGACACCATTCACAATCCCAAAATCACTCCCACACATTCTTGCCGCAAGTCCCTTAAGTTTCAGGATTCCATCCTTTCTATCCACCATTCACCGCAGCCACCCTCATTCCTCTCCATCATTTTCAGCCATCCTACACCACTTCACACATCTCTTCCGCAACCTTCCCCAACCCCTAACCATCTCTCCCACTCGAAAACCATCCAAACAACCCAGAAAACCCCAAAGTTCTCTTAGTGCCGCAGCAAAGAAAGGAGGAGACGACCCTTGGATGCAAAGACTTGGTTGTTGGAGCGTTCTAGGTGTAGTTTGTTTTATGTTTATGTTCAATTTCTTCTCTCTTTGTTTTGTTGCAGCCATGAGTGGCTAAACCCCTAATTGGCTAGGGGGAAGTTTGTAGCCATGAACATGCTTGTGAATTAAATCGATTGCTTTCAGTTGTGATTTGATGAATCGTGAATGCAATTCAATTAACTATTTGATTGATAACTTATTTGTGTTTGTTGATTAAGGATGCATACTTAGTTTTCATGCACAGATTTGATGCTAGAATATGAATGAGTTTCACCTAATCGTTACAAGTTTATATTCACATGTAGTGGAGGTTGCTTATAAACAATCGCGTTAATTGAATTCTTGACAAACGTATCATGCATTCATAGTTACGAATGTCTCGCCAACACTTATGATTTTCATGGAACTTAATGATTTCTAATTGTATCTCTATTATGCATTCATGTAGAGGACTTTTGGAGAATAATTTGGATTGTTGCATGCATTCATCCAATTCAATGATTCAAGGAAAATCTGAGGGTTAATTTGTGCATCACGGTTAACTTGGGGTGTTGGGCTTCATAATTCATTGGAAAGCAATTGGAAATCGATTTATGTGCAAGTGTGTCATGTGTGAAAAACGAACCTCTAGCCAATCCATAACCCATTTGAGTCCCAAAAACGTTTTTACATTGTTTTACTTCAAATCTGCCAGTTTTACATTCTTGTTTGTTTTAGTTCTAAATTCGTCCAAATCAAAACCCCCCATTTACTTTCTTGTTCTAAAGTATCCTAAACTTGTTTTGTTGATGTTTTGAGTGGTTTTGGGTCAAACCAAAACCATATTTTCGTCCAAAGTTCATTTTAGGTCAGAAACTGCCTAAGTAGTGTTTTTAGGCAGTTTTGAGTCTTTTGCACTTCTTTTGAGTCTTGTGAGTCTTTCCTTACGTTTTTAATTTTGTTTTTATGTTTTAGAGTCAGTTTAGAGGTTTTAGCAAGCCCTCCTAATCCCCGGTCCAGAACGATCCCTACTTGCATCTATACTACAATCTACAACAAGAGGGTTTAATTTGAGTGTCAAGCTAATTGTCGCATCAGGAGTGAAGAAAAAGAAGGCAAAGGAGCCCAAGGGGATATGCCACCACTGTGGAAAGGACGGGCATTGGAAGAGGAATTGCAGGCTAGACCTTGCATCTCTGAAGGACAAACCACAAGGTATGGTTTTTGTTCTTATCTTCAATTCTAATTGTTAGATCTTCTAATTTTTATATTTGATATAAAATGCTAATCACTTATGCAATTGTGTGTAGGTGAAGGAGCTAAGTAGAAGATGGACGAGCAAAGAAAGGATGGAGTGAAGAGTTCGGCCATTATTTTTTTTGCTAACTACTTAGGAAGTTTGTTAGGCATTTAAAGATAGTCTTTAAACTTTCTTATTTTGCTAAGAACTTATTATGTGGCTTCATATGATGGAAGACCCACTTTTGGTGCCTATATGAAGGTATATAATTAGTCTCTAATGTAAGAGCTAATTCTTTTGTATAAAACATTATGAATGTTTAACTTATCATATCAATGTAATGTGATGAATGCCTTCTACTATTATTGTTCCTCAAAGTAGTGTTATGAATTGAATATTGTCTTGTTGTATTCTTGTTAAATACAAGAAATATATCACTTATATGTAATGTGATACCCAAGCTTTGGATCAATCAATTAAGGATAGATCTCACAAGTTGGCAATAGATGGATACAATAAATCTTTAGATTTGGTTCCAATTGCCTACATATGAGTTCTATATGAATTGAGAAAGTCTAGAGTTTCCTTTCTTGAAGAAAAGGATGATCACATTATAATGAAGTGAATAATACATAAGAGAAAACGTTTCTTATATATGGTTATCACCTACTTAACCACAATAACCAAGATCACTCTTGGTACAACTAGTAGTTTTTGAACAACTAATTGGACATTCTTAAATTGTTTTAAGAGATGTCAAATGTGTTAGTAGTAACCTAAACAAAGAATGAGTGTCTAAAATCAATAAAAGGTTTAAAGACCTTAGTCACTTAATAACAAGACATCAACTTAGTGAAGTTGAAACAAAAGCTTAAAGGGTTCTAAGCTACTCCAAAATGTCCTCTACCCGTATACTTTAGAATTATACACTTTGAATGTATAATGCGATTCCTCATTAAGGTCATGAGAAACAGTGGGAGGTGAGAAAAGGATATATAAACTTGAATATGATTGGTTTATAGTTGTCTAAAATCAATAGTAAAACACTATTATTAATGAGCTTGTAATTTTAATTGTTAAAGGTCTCAAGCTCTACAAAGCGTTAAAATTGTATGTTGTGTAACATTCTAAGAATAACCTATGAATGTTGGTTTCACCAACCTAGCATAAAATGGTTATATGTTGGGAGTTGTCTATCATTCTCTTTTATGAGAACAAGCTAAGAACAAAAGCAAATGGACAAGTTGATGAAACAAAAGGGAATAGTTTCAAAATGAGTCACAACATATAATTTAACAACAAGACAATCCGATTTCGGCACCTCAAGTAACTATAATGCTCTAAGTAGTTTTAATAAAGAATTAAATCAACCACCTAGGAGGTATGGTTGAATTTCTGTATCCTTAGTAGGAGCCATGCTTCCACTAATGATTTGGATAATTCTTATATGACTACTTTAAAGGTCTTAGTATGACTAAAACTTGATGTATGGTGAATGACACCATATAATTTAAATGAATGGACTTAATAAAACAAGTCACACATTTCAAATGGGATTACTTGAGAAGGAATTCTTTTGTGTATGTTCATTTAAATAACTTGTGTTACTAGGATTGTTGATTGTCCCAAAACTGTTGAGACATCATCAATAAGCTAATGGATCTTAAAGATTGTCAATAGATCCAAGACAAGTTAATGGGAGCTATAAGCATTCAAATCAAGAAAATATAAGTGTTACGTTTTTCTTAAAGTTTCAAATGAATGCTTAGTTACAACAAAGGTCAGTGGGAGTGATGTCATGCTATTGAGCAACATGCTATTAGTGAAGTCTATTTGATAAACTTAATGAAAAATAGATGTTACTCAAAATGCCAAATTGTGACAAGGTCAATTTTGAAGTATAGACTTAAAATGGACTTAATGGTACAACAAGGTTGTCTCAAAATGTTATATAGGGAAATTGAATCTCAAACGTTGAAGATTTGAGAAAGTATTTCTACTCATGATAGAAAATTTGCTTTCATGACCCTTATAAAGAATATGCCACAAAATCACAAAAGGGACACAAGTATGGACTTGTAAGATGATATCCAAAAGAGAATAACCATCGAGGTTGTCACTTTAGATATTGCTATAGCCCAGGATCAGAACCGTAGCAACTGATAGAGTAATAGTACCTTTGAGAAAGGAATGTCAGAGTGAGACTCTGGAAGCGTGCATTCACTTAGGTTATAAACCAAAGTGACAATAACTCATTTTAACAAATGGAACTTCATGGTGGATGAAGTACTAATCATATGAATGTATTGATAGTATGGTACTACAATGGTCTCAAGGTTGGAGCAAAGTTTGTATAAAGTATACAAAAGGTATATATGTCGATATATATTAAAGTTTTAGAAACTGCTTCAACAGGTGTTTCGAATAGACAGGGTTCATTTGAACCAATGATTGAATCCAAACCATAAGGTCGATAGTAGGATACTGCGACGTAATGGGGCGATAGCTCAAGCCATGGAATCAAGGTCTCATCAAAGTATTTGAACACAAGAAAGAGACATCATCAAATGTTTTGCCAACATTTAATGGTTAAATCCTTTTAAGTTAAAAGGATTAATACATAACATAGTTAACCTACGAGCTCAAGATCACTCGACTAGCATCTATAAGATGCACTAGTAATTGACTTTAGTGCAAGTGGGAGATTGTTGGAGATATGCCCTGAAAGTCAATCTTTGGAAGAAACTTTTCAGGACAATGTCTGTATGTATAGATAACTCTAATACAGTAAAAGGCAAAGTCACTTATTGGGACTATCTCAATGAACGATATACGTCCAAAATTAGTGAGTCCATGGACAATGGATTGATGGAAGAAGTAATCTAAAGATGTTGGATTACAGAGACCTTCTTCACATAACCATAATGTCCAAAAGGTTCCTAGTCATAGGATTGTTAGAGGGACGCTGACAATCCGGGTAGACTAGTACGTACTATGTCTGCTTCATTTGGAAGGATGGAAAGTCTCATGCCATTCGTGTAGTGACACTAAGACAAGTATGTAGGTGCTCATTAAGGGAATGAGTTCACTGAACACAATCAAACGAGAGTACTTGCATGGAGGTCTACTCACATGTCAAGCAAGTAACTCTACTGGTTGGAATAATGTAAGTAATCCTTTGACCTGAGACATCATAGTTGTCTTGGGGATACGTTGCTGATCATTTGATAATGAGACGTGACCACATCTCATCTTGGATGTGTTCTATGCATTGTTGGGGTCAGTGATTTATTCTCAAAGGCATGTGAATGATCAACAAGGGATCTCTAATCCTTGTTATGAGAGGATGAATACTCATAGATATGATTCGGGAATCTTCGGCCGAAGTATCGAGCGTAATGATGGAAAGCGTTCCTATACGACTCAATAGAATCATATAACTTGACATAATCACATTAGGGGTTTGACATTAAGTATCCATACCCTAGTAATGTGATTGTGAGTATTGTATTAGAGAAGGATCGAATTACATTGTAATTCCAACTGAATAGGTTCTCCGTACATATTCTACATTAGCTTGGGTAGCCATGATATATGATTAGATGTCACTCATGGCTTGTGGGTTCTTCTAGATAATTAAATAAGTAGTTATCAAAGAAGAAGAAGAATTAAAAGTAAGTTTTAATTCACTAAGTGATTGAATTAATACTAATCAATTGGATTGGTGCCAATCACCTCACTGCCTTGCTAATTAGAACCTAAAACGATTGTACACCGATACACTCTTGTGGTGAGATAACTAAAGGATGATGGAATTAATTAATTGGATTAATTAAGTGTTATGATTAATTAGAAAGTCTAAAGATATCATAGAAGCGATGAAAGATCGTTTAGGACTTAAAGAAAAGTTCGGGTTCATTTGGGCCCATTGGGCCTAAACCCATTGGGTCATTTTATTCAAACATAGGATGACTTGAATTGATAAAAGCCCAAAGTCCAAACCCACAAAAGGAGGGCCGGCCATTGAGAGGAAAGTTGAGAGAGAATGAGTCAATTAGTTGACTCACTTCTTTGACATTTAAAAGGAAAGTTTAATGAAAAAGTTCATTAGGGTTTTGTGTGTTCTTTTCAACCAAAAGAGAAAACAACTCTCTCTCTCTCTTAACACACAAGGCCGGCCACCAAGAGAAGAATTAACTAATCATCTTTCTTCCTTTTGGTTATTCCATCATCCATCTCACTACACTAGTGGGTGTGGATCTTTAGAGGTCTTCTACCTTGGAGACTAAAGGAGAATCAAAGTAGATCCAAATCTATCAAGGTGGAGGAAGCAAGGAGGGAGGCTAGACTCAAGGAGTTCCAAGAACAAAGAGCTTGGAGGTGGTCCATCCTTGGTCTAAAGTCTAGATCAAGAGGTATAATACTCAACCTTCACTTTGTTCTTCAATATTTTATTTGATGCATCATTTATGAACCTATGCTTCTTGAAGGGGATTTGCATGACTATATCTTTGATAATATGTGATAATATGCTTCCGTTGCTTATGTATATAAATTTAGAATTGTATATGCATGCTAGTCACTAGAAATCCCAAATAAATCTCATTATTTCCCTTCAATTAGGGGTCCTCCTTGCAGCTGGAATTTAGGTAGAATAGGATTAGGATAAGGTAGGATAAGATAGGATTTGGATAAGATAAGATAAGGTTTTGGATAATGTTTCCCTGTTTCTTGCTGATTCCTTATCTTCTTTGTCTTGAATTGATTTCTCCAACTCTTTAGCATATTCCTAGCCTTTCTTGAACTTCAAAAACGTCCATCCACCTTGCTCCATTGATGTGCTATCCATTCCAAGCCCAAAACTGCTCCAAAATGCTCCAAATTGCACTTTCTTGCCAACTTTGTAATTTGAACCTACAAACACACGAAAATGGCTTAAAACACTCTAATAAATAGAAACTAACTAAGTAAATGCAAGGAAACAAGCTAACAAAGTCGCATAAATATGCTCCTATCATGTACGAATGGTGGAAACCAGCTTGACAAAGCTGAAGAAAGTGTCAAGTTTGTGACCTTCGCTAGAGTGCTCCGGTCACTAGTGTGGATAAGTATGTAAATGGACAGAGATAGGGAAGCAAACACAAGATGTACGTGGTTAACCCAAGTTGGCTACGTCCACGGAGTAAAGGAATTCTTATTAATAGTGAAGGGTTTTCACAAATACATAGGTTCAAGCTCTCCTTTTAGTGAGTTCTAGTGATTGATTCAATACAAATGACATTAGGAATTATTGTGGGAGAATGATCTCCTTTTATAGAAGAGAGTTTCTAGCTTTGTTTTGACATTGACACGTTTCATGCTGTGATTGGCCTCTGATGTTGACGCGTGTCGCGTTGTGATTGGCCTTCTGGTTGGAGGGGAACTCTTGTGGGTCCTTGACGGTATAATGTTGACCGGGGCTGAATAGTTTCAGGATTGGCCAACTATGGTACAAACATACATAAATGCTTTTACAATACAAATACATCTAAAATACCTATTAATAAAGATCTCTAATGGTAAATTGGGGGATGAAACTAAATTAGACATGGAGCTAGGATTTCAAAACGAACTGCGATGCCGGCCCAAGCATGGTTCCTCCAAGAGCTGGTCCTGGGGTGTCTTTTGGTTTCACTTTAGTTTTTTGAGAGTCATCTCAGTCTCCCAGTGATAGATCCCTCGATCAACCTTAACTTAGGGAAGCCATGAGAGAACTCGAAGAGAGAGAATGACAAAGGAATTTCAATATTATTTCATAACCATTTTCTGTTACTTACAAACCCTAGCTATATAGCAACTTTACCTAATTACTTTTATCCCAGTATAACTATGCTAACAACCTTATTACAAGTATTACAGCTCAATCGTTCAAATGATGCCATCTGGCACAATCAAAATAATATTAGTTACTAGTAATCCCATTAGAATCCTAGCATTACTCCCCCCTTTGAAATTAGCCTTGTCCTCAAGGCTGAAAGTTAGGAAACTTCGACTGTTGAGTATCCAAGTTTTCCCAAGATGCATCTGAAGCATGGTGATTTTTCCAATGCACCAACACTTCTGTGATTGAAGTTGCTCCTGCTTTAACCACTTTGCTGTCCAAAATAGCTTATGGTTCTGGTTCATCTTGCATAAAGGCCAGCCTCTTGAATTAATGGTAAGGGGATAGTAGGAATGACTGAAGGTCCCAGTTTCTTTTTAAGACAAGAAACATGAAACACTGGGTGAATCTTGGAATGACTTGAGAGCATCAATTTGTATGCCACAGAACCAACTCGAGCAAGAATCTCAAAAGGACCATAGAATCGAGGATCCAGTTTATGAAAAAGATGCAAAGCTAAAGATTTCTGTTGGTATGGAACCAATCCGAGATAAATGAAATCACCCACATCAAATGATCTCTCAGTTATGTGCTTGTTTAATTGAGTTGTCATCATTTCTTGAACAACTGCTAAGTTGGTTTTCAAGAGTGATAAAACTCGAGTCCTGTCTTTCAAACATTGATCCACCATATCAACCTTTGTTGTGCCCAGTTCCTAGAGTGGAACATGTGGTGGGGACTGACCATACACCACTTCATAAGGTGTCATTTAGTTTGAAGAATGGTATGATGTGTTGTAGCTCCATTCTGCCTAAGAAAAAAATTTCGACCATTGCTTGGGTTGTAAGCTAAAGAAACATCTGAGATATGTTTCCAAACATCGATTTAGAACTTTAGTTTGGGGATGGAACCCAGATCTAAAACAGAGCTTGGAACCCTGGAATTTAAAAAATTCCTTCCAAAAGGATCTGATGAAAACTGGGTCCCTATCAGATACAATGGAAGAAGGCATTCCATGTAATTTGAACACTTTTTCAGTGAAGACTTGGGCCACTGCATGAGCTGTGTATGGGTGAGCTTAGGGCAAAAAATGGGCAGCTTTTGAGAATCTGTCAATAATGACATAGATAACTGATTTGCCCTTGCAGGGATGAGGTCCTGTGATAAAATCCATAGCTATATCAGACCAAATTCTTTGAGGGACATGAAGTGGATGAAGAAGTCCAACATGGGCAAGTGTCTCATACTTATTCTTCTGATAGATATCACATCCAGCAACCATTTCCTTGACATTGCTCTTCATACCCTCCCAAGAAAAGCAACCAGATATCCTCTTATAGGTCTTAAGGAACCCTTCATGGCCTGCTGGTGGTGTACAATGGTGTTCTTCAAATATTTTTTTGTTTCCAAGGACTGGTAGGGCTGAGAACAATCCTATTTTTATACCTCAAAAATCCATTATCAATTTGGTATTTGAGCAAATTCACTATAGCAGAATCCGAGGGCGTTTGTAAAACAACCTGAGTCTTCTTTATGATCAAGTCATCTTTTTCTATGTGCCGTCGTAGATCATCAAGCCAAGAAATATAAGGGTACAAAATTGCAAGTAGCTCACTATCTATAGCTGTACATTCCAATTGAATTATATCATTATTACTTTGATTACTCCCCACAACCATCCTGGAAGCTGTAGCAATGACATTACCAGTATCAGTTGCTGCACTATCTTGAGAATTGAACACTCGAGATAAAGCATCAGCTGCTTTATTGTCACTGCCTTTCTTGTATTGGATCTCATAATCGAATCCAAGTAACTTAGAAACTCGTCTTTGCTGGAAAGGAGAATTAACTATATTTTGAAGGAAATACTTGAGACTGTGGTGATATGTCCTTATAATGAAATGGTTCCCAAGCAAATAGGATTGCCACTTTTTAACTGCATGAATCACAGCTAACATCTCTCTTTCATATACAGATAGTGCTTGATTCTTTGGTCCAAGAGCTTGGCTGAGAAATACAATAGGTCTACCTCCTTGCTGCAGGACTGCTCCAATTCCAGTGCCCGATGCATCACTCTCGATAGTAAATGGTTTTGAAAAATTTGGAAGTGCTAAAACCTAAGGAGACAACATTGCAGCTTTCTATTCTTGAAATGTAGCAATGGCTGCAGGACTCCATTTAAACCCATCCTTCTTAGTGAGCTGAGTCAAGTGTCCACTTATTCTTCCAAATTGAGGAATGAACTTTCTATAATATCTAGTTTGACCAAGAAACCCCCGTAAAGATTTCACAGAAGTAGGTAATGGCTAATCTGCAATAGCTTTTAATTTGGAAGGGTCAACAACTACTCCATTATCACTACAAGAAAACATGGATTAGGTGACAGAATTTTTTGTGACGCTTAAAAATTCATCATGTTTGAGTAAAATAAGTGACGCTTTTTCAGAAATCGTCACATAATGATTTTTATTGAACACCACAATATTTTGCGCCACATAAACTTTTTTATATCAATGATTGGAATCTTATCAAAGAGAAAACATTACAGGAAATGGGAGATCAACTATGGATTGGCCAACTAGATTGAAAATCGCCCTAGGTTCTGCAAAAGGATTGGCATATCTCCATAAGGATTGTAAGCCTTCTTTGCATGCTAGCTTTTTTTGTTGACAACCATAAAAAAAAAAAAATTCTGGTATGTGTTATCTGCTTTGGAATTCACCCCCTGTTGAGCTATATTAGCTTACCCCCTGCTGCTCATTCTTTAACTCTCTCCTTTGTGTGACATAACAAGACCCAAATTGGGGAAAGAGAAATTTAGGGTTTTTTAATCAAGTTCTTCAGTGGTACCTATTTCTTTCCCTATATATCTTTTATTGTTTTTGGATTTTCTTCTTCAATCAGTTCTTTGGTTGTCAAGCTTAGACACCCAGTTATCAATTTCCTTTGGGTTTCGAAAATCAATGATTAATAAGGGGGTGAATTTGTACAAAGATAGTGAAAGAATAAAAAGAACCAATTTATTGTGATTGTGTATTTATTTTGTAGAACAGCGATGTGGTAGATAAATTTATAAGAGTCTGTTTAGTATGTGAGACGTTCTTCAGTTTTAACCAGGTCCATAGAAGGTGAAACTTTAGTTTTAATTTGCTACTATTTCTTTGCCTTCCTTTTTTTGTCATGGCTAGTGGCGACCAATAGAAGCAATGAGCAAATGGACATGGGAATTACAGAACTTTCTGGGTGAAGGTTAAGAAATTTGGTGTACGATCACCTTCATACACTCAACCCATTGTAATTTCTGATGTACTTTTTTCGTACAGACTAATTGTAGGTTCACACTAGTTAATTTATCCGTCTATTATCAAATCAAATCCTCGTCACCAAATACCAAAGACTATATGTGAGATATGCTAGTTGAGTAAGGTAGTGTGTTCACCCATTTGCACTCTAAGTTCGAATTTCCCTTTCTGTAGTTTAGAATTTCATCTTGTCAAAAAATTATCAAAAGTAGAGGCACCATCTATTGATATATATATATATATATATATATAATGCATATATATATATAATGCATATATAAGTTTGGTGTTTAATTGGGTCAGCCTTAAAAGGTGCAAGATTAATACTAGAAACTCCTACAGTTCAACAATTGAATTGATACTAAATTATTTTGTAGACTTGGAATTGTAACAAGTAAATATTTTTGGCTTTGCAATTTGGTGGTGCTCTTCCTTTTCCCTTCCTTCTGTTATGATGAAAGTTGTTGCAGAAATGTATATGCGAGTACTTTAATAAGTAAGGTAATAATTAGGGAATAAGGTATGCCAGTACTTTAATGTGTTATGCTCTCACCTAATTATGCTCTTGATGCAGATTTACCTTTGTATATATACATATATGAAATTCTTATACTTTCATGATTTCCAGGATTGAAGGTGCTCAAGCTCTGATGCAGATTTACCTTTTAAGTTACTTGTGAGTTTGAATTTAATTCAGTTTATGTAATTTCAAACACTCGCATGCATATATTTGTGTACGTATTATTTGTGGTAGACCTATCCCATCCAAAAGATGATTGAATATGTTGAAAAGAAGATGGCAAAGTTGTACCCTTAGTTTAGGCACTACACTCTTTTTGGTATGTATTCTATACAATCTTAATTTTCTAGTACAAGTCCAAGTTAGATACCAATATTTTCTTATAAAGTTATGAGAATCTATAAAATGTTACCGTACAGTAATATAGAGGTGCTTTACAAGCATTCTGTTAACATATATGCATATATTGTTTGCATTCGTTATGCTTCTCATCTCTTTTAATTATGCATTTCAAATTGGTTAAATTTGAGAATGGCTACGAGAATACTAGAGCTGAAAGCATTTTAAGATAGTGTTTATGAAAGTTTGAATGAATATGCACAAACTAAATATATGATTCTATATATTACAAGAATGGGATCTTGGAACTTTCCAAATTGTACAAGTGTAGTTAACTAAATCTTCTTTTGTATATCATGTACCACATGTGTAATGTAGGAGCTTTCAAAGCAAAATTTTGATAATTGGAAGAAACAAAAGTATCACCACAAGGGAGGGGCAAGACCATTGATCCAACATGCTAGGAAAGCTCACAAGGTAATGAAATTAAATTACTTATTATACTCTTTATGCAGTTTACATATTCTAAAGTATGTTTCTGCATTATTGAGCAGAAAGGAGCTCCATTATTTGTGATTGACAATTGGGGGCCTCCACAAAGACAAGAATGGCCAATGGATCAATGATGTTACTTGAGATAGGTCACCATGAATTAGATTCATTTTTGGAATGTTTATGTTATTTTGCGGGTGTATACTTGGTGAATGTATTGGACTTAAGTATGTGTTTTAATTGTTGATTAATGAAATGTGAAGTATTAAATTATGTTATGAATTACATTTCTAGATTACGAAACAGGAACAAGTAATTAGTTTGTCACATATTATTCTTAAATATGTATTTGATTTTACCGTATGTGACATAAGCTGCGTCACGTATCAAAAGAATATGTGACGATTTTATCGTCACTTGGTGTAAATCATATAATTTTGGGATCATATTGGGTGACACTAAAATCATCACTTATAAGTCTGATATGTGACGAGAAACATAGGTCACTGACTTTTTTATTTTGTGACACTTATTTCGTCACTTATAAATCTAATATGTGATGAAAATAGCGTCACTTAATAGGGAAATATGTGGCGCATGTAACATTCGTCACGTAAACTATCGGTGACGCTGTATAGGTGACGATACTTATGACGTTGGAATTTTGTCACATATAGTTAAATGTGACGAATTTTCATATTTATGTGACGAATGTCTGTCGCCACAAAAGCCCTGTTTTCTTGTAGTGTATGAGAAACAACATGGCCCAAGTATTCAATTTGTTTTTTTCCCAAAAGCACATTTAGACAGTTTCACAAACAAGTGATGATCTTGGAGCAAACTGAGGGAAATACTCAAATGTTGCAGGTGCAATTCCCAAGAGGCATTATATATCAGAATATCATCAAAGAAAACTAAGATGAATTTCCTCAAATAAGGCCTAAAAATCTCATTTATTAGGCTCTGGAATGATGCAGGGGCATTTGTGAGGCCAAAAGGCATAACGAGGAACTCATAATGCCCTTCATGAGTTCTAAAGGCAGTTTTCTCAATGTATTCGGGGTGCATACGAATTTGATGGTAACCAAACCTAAGATCCAGTTTTGAGAAATACTTTGCACCAAAAAGTTCATCCAATAACTCAGAAATCAATGGTATAGGGTACTTGTCCTTGATTGTGAGTAGGTTGAGTACCTTATAATCCGTGCACATCCTCTAAGACCCGTCTTTCTTCTTTACTAAAAGCACCGGAGATGAGAAATGACTATGACTTGGCTTTATAAAACCAGATTCCAGTAGCTTCTTGACACACTTCTCTATTTCAATTTTCTGAAAAGGACCATACTTATAAGGCCTAGCACTCGAAGGTTTGCTCCCTTCCAACAATGGTATCCTGTGATCATGGGATCGTGGTGGAGGAAGTCCATATGGGTTTGAAAAATAGGCTGATATTTTGTTAATAGAACTTACAAATCACTGTCTTGGAGAAGAGTCAACTGAGAATTAGTGGATGGAGGTGTGGTGTCTGCACCAGCTTGCAAAACAAATAAGGCAGCTTGTCCATTTGTAAGGATGAAATGGATTGAGGCTCTTGGGGCTGAGGACTTGATATGGAGAAGGTGGTATTGCCAATTACAAACTGCATAATCATCTTGTCAAAGTTCCATAGCACTGGTCCCAATGTTCTCAACCATTGTATACCCAAAACAATGTCACAACCACCCTATGGAAGAGCATAAAAATCCAGCACAGTTGCATAATGTTGTACTCTAATAGGCACTTTAGCTAAACAACTCGTACTAGTAAGGGATCCCCCATTTGCAATCTTAACCGTGAATGGGTGTGTGGTATCAAAGTGACCCTTCAACTGTTTAACGAGTGAGATATCAATGAAATTATGTGAGCTTCCTGAATCTACCAAGAAAACAGCAGGACAATTGAATACTAACCCCATGACTTTCATTGTTCTGATGAACGTTGGAGCAGGCATCCCATAAACTGCACAGGCAGTAACCTCAGGCTCATCATTGTCATCATAATGATTCTCAGTAAGATCTCCATTGTCGTACACATCCATGAGTAACACTTGTCATTTTGGAGCAGTGCAAACATGTTCTTTGGAAAATTTCTCATCACAGTTAAAGCACAGTCTGTTCTTTCTACGAAACTTAATTTCTGCTGTTGTGAGACGCCTAAAATTCTCATTTCTTAAAGACTGTTCAGGCTTTGGCATGTTAGTAACATCAGATAATGGTGTAGGCTTGAATTGAGATGCGGATGAGGAGTTTCTTGAAAAGTATCTGACCTTTAATTCTGCCAATTTGGCATCTGCCTGTTGAGAGTAAGCAATTGCTTCATGGACATCGAATGGCCTCAAAATCTTGACATCATGGTGAAGTTCTGGTTTCAATCCACCAATAAAACAACTTTTCAAGAGTCCGAGGGTCATTTCGACGGTACGATTTGCTAATCGCCAAAATTCCATGATGTAATCTCTTAGCAACCCAGATTGGCGAAGTTTCACTAGATCAAATCGACGGTACGATTCACTAGTTCATCTTGCATAAAGCCAACCTCTTAAACTGATGGTAAGGGGATATTAGGATTGACTGAAGGTCCCAATTTCTTTTTAAGATAAGAAACATGAAACACTGGGTGAATCTTGGAGTGATTTAGGACCTTCAATTTGTATGCCACAGAACCAACTCGAGCAAGAATCTCAAAGGGACCATAGAATCGAAGACGCTGTTTATGAAAAGGATGCAAAGCTAAAGATTTCTTTTGGTATGGGACCAATCTGAGATAAACGAAATCACCCACATCAAATGATCTCTCAGTTCTGTGCTTGTTTAATTGAGTTGTTATCCATTCTTGAGCAGCTGCCAAGTTGGTTTTCAAGAGTGATAAAATTCGAGTCTTGTCTTTTAAACATTGATCCACCATATCAATCCTTATTGTGGCCAGTTCATAGAGTGGAACATGTGGTGGGGATTGTCTATACACCACTTCATAAGGTGTCATTTTCGTTGTAGAATGATATGATGTGTTGTAGCTCCCTTTTGACCATTGCTTGGGTTATAAGCTACAGAAACATCTGAGATATGTTTTCAAACATCGATTGAGAACTTCAGTTTGTCCATCAGTTTGGGGATGGAACCCGGAACTAAAATAGAGCTTAGAACCCTGGAATTTAAAAAATTCCTTCCAAAAGAAGATGGTGAAAACTGGGTCCCTATCAGATACAATGGAAGAAGGCATTCCATGTAATTTGAACACTTGTTCAGTGAAGACTTGGGCCATTGCATGAGCTGCGTATGGGTGAGCTAAGGGCAAAAAATGGACAGCTTTTGAGAATCTGTCAATAATGACAAGGATAACTGATTTGCCATTGCATGGAGGAAGTCCTGTGATAAAATCCATAGCTATATAAGACCAAATTCTTTGAGGGATAGGAAGTGGATGAAGAAGTCCAGCAAGGGCAAGTGTCTCATACTTATTCTTCTGACAGATATCACATCTAGGAACTATTTCCTTGACATTACTCTGCATACCCTCCCAATAAAAGGAACTAGATATCCTCTTATAGGTCTTAAGGTACCCTTCATTGTTGCGGATGGTGTACAATGGTGTTCTTCAAATTTTTTTTTGTCTCCAATGACTGGTAGGATTGATAACAATCTTAATTATATACCTCAAAAATCCATTATCAATCTGGTATTTGAGCAAATTCATTATAGCAGAATCCGAGGGCGTTTGTAAAACAGCCTGAGACTTCTTTATGATCAAGTCATCCTTTTCTATATGTCATCATAGATCATCAAGCTAAGACATATAAGGGTATGAAATTGCAAGTAGCTAACTATCTATAGTTGTACATTCCAATTCAACTATATCGTTATTACTTTGATCACTCCCCACAACCATACTAGAAGCTGTAGCAATGACATTACCAGTATCAGTTGCAGCGCTATCTTGAGAATTGAACACTCGAGATAAAGCATCAGCTGCTTTATTGTCACTGCCTTTCTTGTATTGGATCTCATAATCGAATCCAAGTAACATAGAAACCCATCTTTGCTGGACAAGAGAATTAACTATATTTTGAAGGAAATACTTGAGACTGTGGTGATCTGTCCTTATAATGAAACGGTTCCCAAGCAAATAGGATTGCCACTTTTTAACTGCATGAATCACAGCTAACATCTCTTTTTCATATACAGATAGTGCTTGATTCTTTGGTCCAAGAGCTTGGCCGAGAAATGCAATAGGTCTACCTCCTTGCTGCAGGACTGCTCAAATTCAAGTGCCCGATGCATCACCCTCGATAATAAATGGTTTTGAAAAATCTAGAAGTGCTAAAACCTGAGGAGACAACATTACAGTTTTCAATTCCTGAAATGCAGCGGTGGCTGCAAGACTCCATTTAAACCCATCTTTCTTAGTGAGCTGAGTCAAGGGTCCACTGATTCTTCCAAATTGAGGAATGGACTTTCTATAATATCCAGTTTGACACACCCCGACCGAGATAGAGGCATGCTGGCCGTCATGTGAGGGTGACGTAGCCATGTACACAGTGCGGAAGCAATAAAATAGCAAGATTTAAGAATGAATAAAAACAACTTCAAAGAGTGTTAGAACAGAATTAAGTGTGAATACACAATCAGAGCGTAAAATAGTCTAGGTGCAGTCAAGCATAAGAATTACTTAATTAAATAACACCCGAAGGTGGTCGTACATAGGTGATGGTCTGTTAGAATCTCCGTTATGTCCTCGTGAGCCGCCAACAAAGTTACCTAATACTTGGAGGGGCGCATAACAAAAGCGTGAGTGGGCAAAAACAAAGTTTTTCGAAAATTATTTCATAAACACCATTTATATCCCTTCGCTGTAAAACCTGTATACTTTCCCAGAAAATAATATATACATATACTAAATCTCAACTGAAATCATCATCGTCAAATATATGCAAACAAATCAAGAATATGCTATGCCATGCTAACCAAAACATCAGGTAAGTAATTAAAATGCAATATCTCGTCATCTGAACTCTAGCTCATAAATCATGCCTGCACACGAGTCGAACCCACCTATAGTGGTCTATACGACAAGACTGGGTGTAAAACAATACACTTTAGTGCTACAATCACGTGAAGACTGTGCGAATACTCGGGGGTCACCTACGAGTCGAACCCACTGAAAGTGGTCTATACGACAGGACTGTGCACCTAACTTGGATCCAAGATGAGCGTGTGGTGCGGGAGGTGAACATTACGTGAAAGACTATGCCCCTAACTCTGGGCAGGAGCACTAACATCGGGGTGCAGGTTAATGAGCTCTCGATGCATCTCATCATACTCTTCATAACACAACTTCTTATTAACAATACATAATCTTACCTGGAACTTACCTGAGCGCCCGCAGCACCAATAATCATGCACATACAATTCATAACGCATATTCGATAATAACAATATATTGGCATGGTAATTCTTTGATAAAATCATTTAAAATGCATATTTTGGGAAAACAATACTTAGTATATCGGTATATACAGAAAACCAAAAGCCCATTCACTGATAAGTAGATGGATCGTAGCCTCCGTGCCTAGCTTGGCTACGCTCATCCTCTAGATAGGTCTCGCCTATGTGAGAAACAACTATAAATACGTTATTTTAAAGCACATAAATGAAACTAGGGAATAACTTCTCATACATTGCTCAATTGAGGTGTGTGAATATACCAAAATGATCTACACAACCTCAGGAACATCCCCATATTTTTAGAATTAATTTTTTAGGCTCTACGCGCCGGCCAAGGCACGGCCAGACGCGCCACCCACGCGCAGGCACGTGCCTGGCACACTGACGGTGTCAACTAACGCTGTCAGGAATATTCTGTTAAAATACGGAATATTCCGATTAACTTAACTAACGCCGTTAGAATATTCCGTCAGTTTTGACGGAATATTCTTGGTCTTCTTCCTCTGAACTCCGGCGACCGTCGCCGTCGCCGAAAACTGGGAAAAACTTTAAACTTACTATTCTCACTCGTTTTTCAACCATTTTCTACGAAATTACCACCAAAATGAAGCTTAGGGTCCAAAGATTCACGTTATACATATTTGAAAATCTGGGGACTGATGCGAAATATATAAGCACACAAATTAAACCCTCTTGTGACAATTGTAGTATATGTATAAGTAGGGATCGTTCTAGACCGGGGATTAGGAGGGATTGCTAAAACACTTGAAACTGACTTGTAAACGTAAAACTAAGTTTGAAACACTAAACTAGACTCAAAGAATGCAAAACTAAACTCTAAAACAGTAAAACAACTCAAAAGACTCAAAGCAACACAAAACAAACTAAAAGACTCAAATCTGCCACTAAGAATGTGAAGGAAAAATATTGTCCTAGCTAAGAACAAGTAAGAACATTTGAATACATATGCAAACTAATAACACTTTAAAGTAGGCATGCATTCAAAAACAATTCATAAAACCCATGACTTTCAAAGCCTAGCATATGGTGAACCAATAGTCTCTTTAACAAACTTAAAGAGAAGAAAGGATTTAGAGATTCTTTACCCTTGAAGCTCATCCTTGATTACACAAGGGATTCACCCAAGTGGAGGGCCTTCAAGTCACCTCCTAACTCCTTGGATCTACCTTGTGATTTGTATGCTCCTTTGCTCCTTGAGGATGTGAGGAAAGGATCTCCAAAAGTACCAAAGATTTAGTACCTCTAAGTCTCCACACCAAAGATGTAGTGTGAAGATGAAATGGATGACTTAGAGAGATTTTTGATGCTAGTAAAACCCCCTAAGTTGGCCGGCCTCTATGGAGAAAATTGGAGACAATGTTTCTCTTCTTTTTCTCTTAGAAAAGCCTTAATGAAAATAAAGCTATAAAGTTGCTTTTATACTTCATTCTTAGGTGAGTGGCAAACTTGCAATAAAGCATAACCTACTACCCCTCACCCTTATGGCCGGCCCCCTTTTGGTATTGGGCTAATTGCCCATTTTGTTTTAGTTGTCATACAACTTAAACATAATGGACCTTGTGGACCAAAACACTTTTGGGCCTTGAAACCCAAAACCAACTTAAAAGCCCAATACGAACATTTCGTATAATTAATTAACTAATTAATTAATCTTGACCATAATTCAATTAAACCTTTTAATTGCATATCCATCTCATTTTATTTCTTCACTTTCATCCTTACTCGGTGTACGATCCATTAGGTTCCAATTAGCGAGGCAATGGGCGATTGTTACTCTTAACGATCGATTGTGAATTGAAACAACATTTCAATTCTCCATTTTGATTAGTGTTTGCTAATCTTCAGGGCTTCCACAAACCATGAGTGACACCTAGCAGCATTTCATGGTTACCCAAGCTAAGTAGAAGTGGTTGGAGAACCTATCCAGTTACAACTACAATGCAATACGGTCCTTCTCTAATACAATACTCTTTATCACATTGTTTGAGTGATAGTTTGTTTCATGTCTACTATCCAATGTGATACTTTTCTATATGATTCAATTTGAATATGATTTGGAACAAACTTCCTAAGTCATATTCATATGCTTTGGCCAAAGACTCTCGAATCATATCTTAGAGTATTCTCCTTCCACCATGGAAGGTTAGAGATCCCTTGTTGTGCATTCACATGTCTACATGATTAGATAGCTTGACCCCAACAATGCCGTGGACACTCACAATGGAATGCCTTTGACATGATCAAAGATCAAGGACCTAACCATTAGACATCAATGATGCCTCAGGTCAAAGGACTACTTTGCATATTGTAACTAACGAGTTCTTACATGACATGTATGTTCGAACTCTCGTTTGATCGTTGTTCAGTGTACTCGATTACCTTTCGAGCACCTATGTGTTTGTCTTAGTGTCTAACACCAAATGACTTGAGACTAGTCATACTCACGCTTGAGTAGACATAACACATACTAACCTTAACGGACTGTCAATGCCCAATTGGCAATCCTATGGCTAGGAACGTTTTAGGAATGAACATAAGAGAAAGGTCTCGTTAATTTAACTTACTTAAATTACTTATCTCTTAGATCAAATACATTCCTTGGATTCCCTTATTGCTTAAACACATGATACAATAAATAGTGATTAACAATAAGCTTTGCCCTTTATTAAACATATAAAAGTTTAATACAATAAGTATTCCAAAAGCTATTACATCAAATGAGTGGCTTTGTGGGCATACTTCCAACAGAATGAATTTGGACGAAAATAGGTTTTGACTTAGATCAAAACACTTAAAAACACAAACAAAACAGATTTCAAACACTTTAAAACAAGAAAGTAAAAGGGGGGTTTTGGTTTTGACGAATTTGAAAGTAAAACAAACAGATTGTAACTAAAACAGATTTTGGACGAATTTGGGTAAAACTATGGATGATGGGCTAGCTAGGGGGTTCTTCTTCACATATGACACACTTGCACATAAATCAATTTTCAGTTGTCCTTTCGATAAATCATGAAACTCAACACCCCAGGTTAATTAGGTTCGCTTAAATTAACCTTCAAGTTCTCCTTAAGTTATCGAATTGGATGGGAAAGCGCATACAACAATTCAAAGCATTCTTCAAAAGTCCTTTACATGAACAGCATAATAAAGATACAATCAAAGATCATTAAGCATCATGAGAACTATAAGTATTGACGAGGCATTCGTTACTATGATGAGCATGAAACTTTTGCCAAGAATTCATTTAACGCGATCGTTTATAAGCGACCTCCACTACTTGTGAATATAAGTTTGTAACTATTAGGTGAAACTCCCTTATACTCTAGCATCATATTCATGCATGAAAACTAAGCGTGCACTCTTAATAAACATACACGAATGAGTTATCAATCAAGCAGTTAAACAAATTGAATCCACAACTTATGAAATCACAACTGAACAGCAATCAATTCATAGTGCAAGCATAGCCATAGTTTCGAATTCCCAACTAAGAGGGGTTTAGTTCCTCATAATCGCAAAGCAAAGATTAACAAGTTTTTGTGGTGGGTTTTGGGGGTTATGGATGGTGTAGAAGGATGGAATTGTGTTTAGGATGGATGTATGGTGCGGCAAGGGTTGATTGAGATCAGAAAATATGGAGAATGGTGAAGGAAGGGTGCGGCTGAGAGAGAGGATGAGTTTCTGACAAAATTGGCTGGATGGGTGTGAGTGGTGGAATAGATGAAGGGAATGGTAGATGGCTGCGGCAAGGTAAGGTGATGAATGAATGGGTGCGGCTGCAAGGTTCTTTTAAGGGCTTTAGGGTTTATCAATCAGCAATTAAGTCCAAATCTCCTAAGAATAAGTAAATTGAAATCAGGAAATCAGAAATTAAGGGAATTAGGGCTGATTTGCGGCAAGGGGTTTAAAAATAGGCTAAGGGAATCAGAAAAGTAAACAAAACTTAACTAATTTGGTTCACAAGAATCAGAAAATAAAAGAGAATAGGAAAGAAGAATCAGAAATTAAAGGGAAAGAGGGAAGGAAATTCGGCAAGGGTGAATCAAAACAGGGATGTGGCTTTAAAGACAGAAAATAGGCAAGGAGAAGATGTTTTGTGTAGCAAGGAAGGACCAAATCAAGGAGAGGTGCGGCTGCAAGGTTTAGGGTATGTCTAAGGCTTCTAGAACATGTAATTAGGCAACCAGACATAATTTGGAAACCCCAAAAATGGAAACCTTCACAAATGGAAACTTGCACAATTGGGAACCTTCAAGAATAGAAACTTTCAAGAATGGAGACTTGGTTTCCAATTCTTGACTCTTCCTTCTTCCTTCAATCCTAGGCTCATTTGATCTTCTATTTCGTCCACTCCTTTTGCTCCATACATATGTCCATCATTCCAAACTCCAAAAGGCTCCAAAAGGCTCCAAAATGCACCTTATTGCTTCATAGGCCCTTTAAACCTACAAACACATGAAACTAACTCAAAATACTAGAATAGCTAAGAATTAACAACGTAAATGCATGAAAACAAGCATACTAAGTCGCATAAATATGCTCCTATCAGGGACCTCTGTAACTCCTCGTATCTGGGCTTCCTGACGTCCAAATTTCACCAACGATGCACTCTGAACATTGTCAGAAGGTCCTTAAGCTCCCTGTGAGCTTGAAATTCAAAGAAAAACTTCCATTAAAAAGTTGGTGAACAGTACCACTCTCGGAGGTTCTGTTTTTAGGGTGTTCTTACGTTCAAACTTAATCAAAACTCATCCAAAACACTTAGAAGGAAGAGAGGATACCTGTAGGAGCCTTGAAATGGTTTGAAACCTTGACAATCACCTCGGTGGTACTGTACCTCGAAGGACCTCTCGGGTTCTAGGATTTTTCTATGGTTTCACGACCAAAAATGACATGGTTGTGTTCGTGGACCTTCAAGGATCTCAAATATGGTCTCTGCAGGTTCGATCTGTGAGAAATGGGTGATTTTGGGTGTGATCCGTACAATTGCAGAGAGAGGGAGAGTGAGTCCGAGAGTGAGAAAGAAAGAGCATAGGAGAGAGAGAGAGAGAGAGAGAGAGATAGAGAGTGTTTTCAGATTGATGTGTGTGTGTGTGGTCCTCACACAGCCAACTAACACACCAAAACAACCACAAAACCAAATTCTAATTAGTTTAGAACTAAGTTTACTGCATGCCAACTAAACCCTAATTAGTTCCCACAAACTAGGAAACAATGCCATTGGTCCAAAACCAAAACTTTTGGGCCTTTAAACTTAGTCCAAAATAAAATATAACCCAAAGCTCGAGGGTAGTTTCGTACTTTCATAAATTCGAGGATAACAATTATACATAATCAGGACGGGCTGTCACACAGTTAGACCAAGAAACCCCCGTAAAGCTTTCACAGAAGTAGGTAATGGCCAATCTGCAATAGCTTTTTTCCCAAAAGCACATTTAGACAGTTTCACAAACAAGTGATGATCTTGGAGAAAACTTAGGGCAATACTTAAATGTTGCAGGTGCAATTCCCAAGAAGCACTATATATCAGAATATCATCGAAGAAAAATAAGATGAATTTCCTCAAATAAGGCCTAAAAATCTCATTCATTAGGCTCTTGAATGATGCAGTTACAATTACAATGGTTGTCATGGCTACCCAAGCTAAGTAGAAGTGGTTGGAGAACCTATCCAGTTACAATTACAATGCAATACGGTCATTCTCTAATACAATACTCTTAATCGCATTGTTTGAGTGATAGTTTGTTTCATGTCTACTATCCAATGTGATACTTCACTATATGATACAATTGAATATGATTTGGAACAAACTTCCTAAGTCATATTCGTATGCTTTGGCCAAAGACTCCTGAATCATATCTCAGAGTATTCTCCATCCACCATGGAAGGTTAGAGATCCCTTGTTGTGCATTCATATGCCTACATGACTAGATAGCTTGACCTTATTAATGTCGTGAACACTCTCGATGGAATGCCTTTGACATGATCAAAGATTAAGGACCTAACCATTAAATATCTATGATGCCTCAAGTCAAAGGACTACTTTGCATATTGCAACTTATGAGTTCTTACATGACATGTATGTTCGAACTCTCTTTTGATCATTGTTCACTGTACTCGATTATCTTTTAAGCACCTATGTGTTTGTCTCAGTTCCCAACACTAAATGACTTGAGACTTGTCAAACTCACGCTTGAGTTAACATAACACATACTAACCTTAGCGGATTGCCAATGCCCAATCGGCAATTCTATGGCTAGGAACGTTTTAGGAATGACCATAAGAGAAAGGTCTCGTTAATCTAACTTACTTAGTTCACTTCTCTCTTAGATTAAATAAATTCCTTGGATTCTCTTATTGCTTAATCACATAATACAATAAATAGTGATTAATAATAAGCTTTGCCCTTCATTAAACGTATAATAGTTTAACACAATAAGTATTCCAAAAGCTATTACATCAAATGAGTGGCTTTGTGGGCATACTTCCAATTGAAAGAAGTTACAAGAGTCAATAGTACTTTGTGCTCTTTAATCAATGTTGAGTATATGCAGAGCTGAGTCCTCATAGGTAAAATGTTTGGGCAACTCCTAGATACTCGTTTTACCAATTGGAAGATAAGCCCATTTTGGAAGAATGAGGTGATAAATACCTTCTATGTTGACCACTTTGGTCGTAGATGGTTTGCATTTGAATTCACTGATGATGATAACTTGTTGTATGTACTTGAGAATAGACCATGCTACGTACAAGGTCAAATCTTCCACTTAAAGCGTTGGACTACACAGTTAAGAGATGTGGATGTTATTTCCATGTTGGTGTTGTGGCTAAGCTACCAAGGGTACCAGTGCAATACAAAGGAAGATAATATCAAAGATATCACACAACCAATTGCCAAGGTAATTAGAGTGAATGAGATCACTCTTGGTCTCAATGATCTTTTCATGAAAGTTTTAATTTAGGTGGATCTAAGATATCCATTAAAGATAGTCATGATTGTTAATAAGGATGATGATAATCCTATTCTTATTAGCTATGAGAAGTTGTTCAAAATTTGTTTCTACTGTGGTAGAAGAATGATGGAGCGTCATTTGTGCCCTAAAGTTGAAGTTGAAGATGCATGTTTTATAATAGATAAGGTGTTTGATGATGAACTGTTGATTTACCCAGAGGATACACAAGTTGATGAGGATATTAAGTCTAGTCTACACAAGGATGTAATGATGTGCTGTCCTTATGTTGCCAACATGGAGGAGGAGAATTTAGAAAATTAGGAGGTTGGACAAAGAGTGGAGGAGAAAGCATAGGATGATGAAGGTTGGATGGCTGTGATTCCTAGATGGAGAATGAAGGCGGACAAGCACATAAGTGGAGAAGCAATGAAGGAGAAAGACCGTATAAAAAGTTTGTCAAAGGTTCAAAGAACAAGTGGGTACGTAAAGCTGATATGGTGCATGATTGGAGGAGAATTAAGAACAGTATGGGGCACGTTCAAGAGGTAAGTTCTTTAAGTCAAGAATCATCTAGAGTTAGCATTCTAGTTGATAATTTGTTTAGGATTAAAAATGCTAATGATAGATGGATGTTGGAAGTATGCCCACAAAGCCACTCATTTGATGTAATAGCTTTTGGAATACTTATTGTGTTAAACTATTATATGTATAAGGAAGGGCAAAGCTTATTGTTAATCATTATTTATTGTATTATGTGTTTAAGCAATAAGGGAATCCAAGGAATGTATTTAATCTAAGAGAGAAGTGATCTAAGTAAGTTAGATTAACGAGACCTTTCTCTTATGTGCATTCCTAAAACGTTCCTAGCCATAGGATTGCCAATTGGGCATTGACAATCCGCTAAGGTTAGTATGTGTTATGTTAACTCAAGCATGAGTATGACTAGTCTCAAGTCATTTAGTACTGGACATTGAGACAAACACATAGGTGCTCGAAAGGTAATCGAGTACAATGAACTACAATCAAAAGAGAGTTCAAACATACATGTCATGTAAGAACTTGTAAGTTGCAATATGCAAAGTAGTCCTTTGACCTAAGGCATCATAGATGTCTAATGGTTAGGTCTTTGATCTTTGATCATGTCAAAGGCATTCCATCGAGAGTGTCCACGATATTTTTGGGGTCAAGCTATCTAGTCATGTAGGCATATGAATGCACAACAAGGGATCTCTAACCTTCCATGGTGGAGGGAGAATACTCTGAGATATGATTCGGGAGTCTTTGGCCAAAGCATACGAATATGACTTAGGAAGTATGTTTCAAATCATATTCAATTGAATCATATAGAGAAGTATCACATTGAATAGTAGACATGAAACAAACTATCACTTAAACAATGTGATCAAGAGTATTGTATTAGAGAAGGACCGTATTGGGTTGTAGTTGTAACTGGATAGGTTTTCCAACCACTTCTACTTAGCTTGGGTAGCCATGACATACTGCTAGGTAGGCCTGGTTCGGGTCGGGATCCCGAACCGAAACCCAAAGCCCGAATCCCAAACCGACTCATTTTGGGATGCAATTCTAAAACCCGAAACCGTACTAAAATTTCGGTGTTCCCGAATTTCGGGATTCCCGAAATTGTTTCGGTTTTTCTATTCAGGGATCGGGAATGACTTCAATCCTAATTTAGAAGATCGAATCAACGCAGATCGTAAATCCCAAATTTGCAGACAAACCTTAAAAATTTAGAGAGTCAACAATACAAAGATCGAAGAAGCCCTCGATCAAAATTCAAAAGTAGAAAGCCATATACAAAGATATCGAGCAGTAATTGAAATAAGGGGATTTTCATTAATTCTAAATCTCCAAATTGAAAGTTCAAAACCTTCTCAATTTTAGAATCCAAATCAAAATCAAGGTACAATAATTTCATGAATCTTGACACCTTCATTATCATATCAGAGAAGCTTCAGTTTGGAGGTCGTTCGAGGTGGAACCATGGAAGCCTGGATCTGGAATATGGAGGAGTCATAGACGTGTGGTGGTCGGCCGGACGTGTTGAGTCTGCTTGCAGAGGGAGGAGGAGGAGAGTGGAGTGTAGAGATGATTCGAGAGATTAAAGAGAGAGTGTTGAGTTTGTTGACATACCTGAGGAGGCAGAGGAGAGAGTGCGGAGATATTTGAGAGGTTAGAGAAAGAGTGTGGTCTGAGTGAGAGAGGGAGTGCTGACACATTTGAGAGATAAGAGAGAGTGAGGTCTTTTACCCAACAGTTGAGATTTAATCTCAACCGAATCCAACGGTTACAATTTATTCTAATATATATAATATATGATAAATAAATGTATAATATGTATACAAATCGGTTCGAGAATACCGAACATTTGCCAACCAAGTCCTAATTCCTGTATCGAATCTATAGGATTTTTCGGTATGGGTTACCGAACTTTTCGGGATTTTTTATTTTGGGATTTTTCGGTTTTGAATTCGGGAATTTTCAGTCGGGTTCGGGTAATTCGGGATTTTTTTTGCAGCCCTACTGCTAGGTGTCACTCATGGTTTGTGGAAGCCTTGACAATTAGCAAACACTAATCTTCATCAAAGGGAGAATTGAAATGTAGTTTCAATTCATAATCGATCGTTAAGAGTAACAATCGCCCACTGCCTCGCTAATTGGAACCTAATGGATCGTACACCGAGTAAAGATGAAAGTGAAGAAATATAAATGAGATGGATAAGCAATTAAATAGTTTATGAGAATGGTCAAGATTAATTAGTTAATTAATAATACGAAAGGTTTGTATTGGGCTTTTAAGTTGGTTTTGGGTTTCGGGGCCCAAAAGGGTTTTTCGTCCACAAGGCCCATTGAGTTTAGGTTGTGTGACAACTAAAACTAAATGAAAATTAACCCAAAAACAAAGTCAAAACCGGCCTAGGGTGAGTGGTAGCAAACTTGGGTTAATTGCAAGTTTGCCACTCACATGTGAGGTGGTATAAAGGCAACTTTATAGCCATTCTCTCACTAGGGTTTTCTTGAGGCAAAGAAGAGAAACATTTTCTCTCCTTTTTCTCAATAGAGGCCGGCCTTCCTAGGGGAGTTTACTAGCATCTAACTTCCTTTAGGTAATCCATCTTCTCTTCACACTACATCTTTGGTGTGGAGACTTAGAGGTACCAAACCTTTGGTACTTTTGGAGTTCCTTTCCTCACATCCTCAAGGAGCAAGAGGAGCATCAAAAGGAAAGAAAATCACAAGGAAGATCTAAGGAGCTAGAAGGTGACTTGAAGGCCCTCCACTTGGGTGAATCCCTTGTGTAAACATGGATGAGCTTCAAGGGTAATGAATCTCAAAATCCTTTCTTCTCTTTAATGTTGCTAAAGAGTCTTATGGTTCACCATTCACTAGGCTTTGAAAGTCATGGGTTTTAGAATTGTTTTTGAATGCATGCCTACTTTAAAGTGTTATTAGTTTGCAAATGTGTTCAAATGTTCTCACATGTTCTTAGCTAGGATAAAAATTTTCCTTCAAGTGGTATCAGAGCCTAGGTCTAGTGTATGGTGAATCCTTTTGGGTATTGTGTTTTTCATGATTTGTGATTTAAATGTTGTAAATGTTACAAGCTTTGTTCTTGCTTGTGAATATAAATTTTGCTTGAAAATTTAGCATCTCAAATGTTGTAGATGTAGTTCATTTAAGCATGAATATTGGAACTAAAATTTGGTGCCATGTATGTGGGGAAATTCGGCCAAATCCGAAGAATGGATTTTTGGGTTCATGTTTGTCTTGTAAATAGTGTTTTAAAGTGACTTTGGAACCCCTAAGTACCCTAGGATGTTAACCCTCTTTTTGAGTAGTGTATTTTTGAGTTTTATTGAGTGAAAACATTCATGGAGATCTTATGAGTTTTCATGTGTGTTCTTCAATGTTCTTGTTGCTCTTACCAAGAACAAAAAGGTTTGGTGTTTTGATTCATTGTGTTTGTTGTTTTTCATAAAGTTTTTGTTTGTTATTGATTGGTGATGGATGATTTGTGTCTTTATTGTTTGACTAACCTATTCTTACAACCCATACCAATCAAACTTTTCAACCATGCCAATCAACTATTCAACCCATACCTTTCACTTTTTCAACACACTTTAAAATTTTGAATTTTCATCAAAACCAATCCCCCCTTTTACACTACCAAAACCGGCCACCCCTTAGTGGGGTACTTTTGGGGCTTTTTATGCAATTACATAAAGTCTTGATACTTTTGTGTATTTGCACTTTGACCCAAAAGTTTACGTTTTTTCGTAAAGGCCCAAAATCACTAAAGGACAAATTGTTTTGCTCCTTTAATGAAGTCTTTGTTATTGTTGAAATTTTTGGGTTCTAGTTGTAATTACTTGAATTTGTGGACTCTTGTGTTTTTACAAAATAACCCCAAAAGTTTATGTTTTAGCAATGTGGCCCAATAAGTTGTGGTCATTGCTTTTTCGGCCCAAATTATGATGAGAACAAAATGGTTTTGTCTCTTTAATGAGAATTGGATTTTCATTTCATATTAGTTCCATTTAAATCAATTCTATGAATCTGAAAACCAATTGTTTAAGTTGCTTTCTTAGTTAATGGGATTGATTAAGAAAATGGTGATTATGAACCAAAGGCCTCGATAATTGAGCTATGTGATTGGCCGCTTTGCATTATGAATGTTTGGGTTAAGTAGTTTAGATTTGAATGTAATTTGATTAGTTCAAATGTGTTGTAAAGGGGCATAAGTCCTTCAAATGTGTTGTAAAAGGGCATAAGCCCTTCTCTTTATTTCAAGTATTCCTTTTTGTTTATATGCATGCTAATTGGAATAGTTGGGTCCAACGCCCAATAGGAAATAACGGTTTAATTAGATTAAACGCGTAACTAAAATCAACAACTACCTACCTTAGACCCAAGGTCCAACACAAGGCTCGTGTTGGATCAAATCAAACGGTTCATAATCATCCTAAGACCTAAGATGACTATATAGTCCATATGAGGATGCAAGGCATTCGTTAGTAGTTCCATATAGTCTCGCTTGTTTCATCGAAATAGTGGGAGTATTATTTACTACTAATTCATATAAACTTGGACCAATGGTTGTGATAGGCCCAAGTTCTTTTAATAAGAATAAAATGAAATTGATGTAGCCCAACACTACTCCCTCAACAAAACGAATATTAAGTTGATAAGCGAGAGATGCTTTGAACATCTCTTTGTAGGCCTTCCACCGTGGTGGGCTCCAATCATTTATGACTCATACACCGGCTTCACCCTATCATGGGGAAGTTCAAAATATGTGCTTACATTTAGGAGGAGTCCATATGTACATACATGATGTAGTGAGGTAGGTAACGAAGATGGCCAACATCATATCATTGTATGGCTATTCTTGAACCCCCTACAAGAACTAGCATGGTGGGAATAACTTAACTAAGTGCAATGGTGCCGACATCATATCTTTGTGAGGCATCATTTTCTAGAGGCAAAACTAGATGGGTAATTACAAGAGTGGTAAATGACTAAAGCGTTATTCTCTCATCATTATTGTTGCTAACCAACATCATATCATTATGAGGTGGGCTTGGTAATGGTGAGTCTCCCATACCTAGACCTGGCATTCGTGTCGTGTTTTCCGTGTTCATGTCGTTTTCGTGTCATACCCGATATCTTAACGGGTCGTGTCGTGTAACACCCACTAAAATAAACGGGTAAAATGACCCGATCCGAAATCGATCCGATAATATTAACAGGTAATATGACTCGACCCGTTACCCGTTAAGGAAAATATATTTTAAACCAATAAATAATTAAATAAAAAACATAATACTTTTTTTGAGTGAAAACGTATTTTTCTTTTAAGTATTGTCACATCCAAAACATAAAAACGCATTTTTCTTTTAAGTGTATAATTACATATCCAAAATAAGAGCATAATAAAATAACATTAGAACATTACAAAATATCAAATGTTCAAAAGATTTGCAAAAATAAGGACATTGGAACATTAGAACATCTTGCACATTTTCTTCCAATCAAACCCTTCAATGTAGAAGTATAAAAAATATAGAAAAAATATATAAACGCTCGTAATAACAAGCTTTACAACTTTCGTGAAGAACTTAACTTCGAAATTCGTCACTATAATCATATAAATCATAGATCAAAATTTAACCGTTGATTATTGTTTATTGTTTACATTTACGCTTCATTTTTCTCATCAAATTTTGTTTTTTTCAGATGTTCTTTTTTGAAAACATGATCTATTAAAGGATGCAAGAAGATGAACGGTTTGGATCGTTGATATTATGTTCAGAGTTTTTATATTAGTGAAAATATTGCTTGATGTTTATAAAGTTTCTACAAACTATATGACATCGTGTGACAACCCGTCCCAAATTCGTACATATTTATTATTTTCGAAATGTGAAAGTACGGAATTGCCCTATTGGATCATTGTTTTGGGATAAGTTAGAGGCCCAAAAATATAGAAATTTGGACCGTTGTTATTATTTCCTAAGTAATAGGAACCAATGGGATCGTTTCCTAGTTATGGGAACTTAGTAAGTAAGTTTCTAGTTAGGGTTGTAGTAACCCTAGTTAAGACTATCTAGAACTAAGGTTAGGTGTGGTGTGATTGGTGTTAGAAGACCACACAAACACTTTCTTTCTCTCTCTCTCCCGTACACTTTCTCTCTTCTCTCCCTCAGACCTTCTCTCTCTCGTTGGAATCGTACGGACCAACTTCGAACTCTCTCTTTCAGGCACAGATTGAAGGTTTAAAGGTAATTTTCGAACTCCTTGCAAACTTTTGAGTATGTATATACCAGTTTTAAGTTCTGTAACCCTAGTTTCCTCGAGAAACCTTGACTCCGATTGTGTCACTGTTCATATGGTCGCGTTATTGGGTGTTTCAGGGGATTTTAAGTTCGTAGAGGGCTTGAGAACACTCTTATGAAGCTCGGAGAAGAAAAATCAGAGGTTTTGAACGTAAGGAACCCTAGTTTATCGAATCTCCGATCTTAGCACTATTCATCAACTTTTAAACCCTTAAGTTTTTGTGAATTCTAGGACTACAACGAGCTCAAGGAGGTCCTCACAATGCTCGGAGTGCATCGTTGGTAAGATTTGGTCCACGGGAAGCTCGAATACGAAGTTTTGCAGAGGTCGCCGGAGTTCGAGGACTTCTCCGACGTTATTTCACGTGATTTGAAGTCTAAAAGAGGTATAACATGATTCCTTACCTCTTAAGCTTCATTTTGGTGAAAATTTCATAAGAAATGGTGAAGAAACGAGCGAGAATAAGAACTTAGAAAATTTACCCAGTTTCCAGCGGCGGCGACGGTCGCCGGAGCTGGAGGTTGAAGAAAAGGAATATTCTGTCAGTTTTGACGGAATATTCTGACGCCGTCAGTCAGTTTAGACGGTTTCTGTTAGGATTAGATGGAATATTCCACGGAATATTCCTAACGGCGTCACAGTTCCAGTCCCGTGTGCCAAGCACGTGCCGCGCGTGGGAGGCGCGTCTGGCCGTGCCTTGGCCGGCGCGTGGGTGATCAGAAAATTATTCTAAAAATATGGGGATGATCTTGAGGTTGTGTAGATCATTTTGGTATATTCACACACCTCATTTGAGTAATGTATGGGAAGTTATTAGCTAGTTTTGTCTATGTGCTTAAAATAACATTTTTATAGTTGTTTCTCACATAGGCGAGACCTATCTGGAGGACGAGCGTAGCCAGGCTAGGCACGGGGGCTACGATCCTTCTACTTACCAGTGAGTGGACTTTTGTTTTCCGTATATACCTATATACTAAGTGTTTTTCCTAGAAAGTGCATTTTAAATGCTTTTATAAATGAAATGCCATGCCAATACCTATATACGTCTGATTATGCATAATGAAATGGTTATGCATAATGAAATGGTTATGCATCATGAAATGGTTATGCATCAAGGAATGGTTATGCATCATGAATTTGTATGCGCATGATTGTTGGTGCTGTGGACACTCAGGTAAGTATCAGGTAAGATTATGTGTGGTTAAATACAAGTTGAGTTAAGAAGAGTATGATGAGATGCATTGAGAGCTCATTAACCTGCACCCCGGTGTTAGTGCTCCCGCCCAGAGTTAGGGGCCAATCTTTCACGTGATGTTCACCTCCCGCACCACACGCTCATCTTGGATCCAAGTTAGGTGCACAGTCCTGTCGTATAGACCACTTTCAGTGGGTTCGACTCGTAGGTGACCCGCGATTATTCGCACAGTCTTCACGTGATTGTAGCACTAGAGCGTATTGTATACACCTAGTCCTGTCGTATAGACCACTATAAGTGGGTTCGACTCGTGTGCAGGCATGATTTATGAGCTAGAGATCAGCTGACGAGCTGTTGCAGTGGTTATAACATTTGATATACTTACCTGATGAGTTGGTTATTATGGCATCATATTATGGCATACTCATGATTTGGCATATTTATGTTGAGGATTTCAGTTCAGTTTGGTATATGTTTATATACTATTTTCTGGGAAAGTATACAGGTTTTACGGCGAGGGGTTATAAAGATTGTTTTTGAAATGGTTTTTGAAAAGATTTATTTTTGCCCACTCACGCTTTTGTTTTGCGCCCCACAGGTTTTAGGTAGCGTTGTTGGTGGCATCCGAGGCAGCTGTAGTGATTCTGACAGACCTTCACTCATGTAGGACCCCTCTGGGGTGTTTTATTTAAGTACTCATTATGTTCGACTGCACCTAGACAAATGATGCTCTGATTGTGTTGAACACATCTCGAATTTGCTTTTAATTTGTTCGTATTTCTTTTATTATTAATGCTTTTGCACTATGCACATGGCTACGTCACCTTTACGTGACGGCCAACATGCCTCGATTTCAGTCGGGGTGTGTCAGTTTGGTATTAGAGCCTAGGTTTCGCAGTCTTACATATTTTGTGAGTATTCTAATCATTGTGATGTCTTCTGTCGGAATTATGCCACCTCGCAGGGATCCACGTTCTTCTTCTGAGCCTAATTTCCTCGATGTTTCTCAGTTAGGGGAGGCTATAGCTAGTGTTATTCAGTCTGTAATTTGCCCTCCTCAGAGGACTCCGTTGGAGACAATTTATAGTCTGAAGTTACCTTCTTTTTATGGTAATGAGGGACACGAAAGACCCGAGCGTTGGCTCGAACATGTGGAGAAAACCTTTCAGGTCATGCAGAGCCAGACAGCCTTTCTGCTGATAGGTGGGTTGAGACAATTTTTTGGTTTTTGGAAAGAGAGCCTGCATCCTGGTGGGGTCAAGAGACTTACAGGTGGACTCCCGAAGAGAAAGTAGATTGGGGGAATTTCAAGCGGTCGTTATACAAAAGATTCATTCCTCCGTCATATCTAGATCAGAAGAAGCAGGAGTTTACCAATCTTAAACAGAAAAAGCTGTCTGCTATTGAGTATCATAGGAGGTTCACAGATTTGTCCCGATATGATCCAGAGACAGCTGCTAATCCAGCCGAGATGTTTCGCCGCTTCAAGTTGGGTGCTAAGAAGAAGTGGCGCTCGATGGCGACTATCTTACCCTGTGAGACCTATCAGGAGTTCTACGAGATTATGTTGAGAATAGAAGATTCTGAAAACCTGCCTAGCGACAGTGAGGAAGAGGAAGCAAGAGGCAGTAATCAGATGAGGCGTGATAAGGGCAAGGGACAGTTGTCTCAGGGGCCACGGCAGACCCAGAACTTTAAGAAGAGTGGGAATAGTTCTAGCTCTTCCAGTGGGGGCTTCAGTGCCACAGGACAGAGGAGAGGGGGTAGACCCACTGGAGGACCCCATTTTCAGAGGCCTAGAGAGTTAGCTGGTGCTATACATGCGAATGCTATACATGCGGACAGACAGGGCATCTGTCTAAGTATTGCCCACAGAATCCGCAGAGACTACGGCAGCCACAACCACTACAACAGTTTCCTTTGCCACCACCGGTGCCGACTCAACAGTATTCAGGACCTAGTGGTTATGCTCCAGCAGGTCATGGAGGTGCGTATCACTATCAGGGGGATCTCATTCCTTATCCTTCGGGACAGTATCAGTATCCCCAGGATCCCTATCAGCAGGGTGGTTACGGGCAGTATTCGGGAGGTTATATGCCATACCAGTAGAGTGGTTTGGGCCAGTTTTCAACTAATGGTTCCCAGTGGCAGTCGGGCGGACAGCCTCAGCAGGTTGATATTGCTGCTAGTAGTGCAGGGTCATCACGACAGCACAGCCAGACAGGCCAGGGTCGTGGTACACAGGGCCGAGGTGTTCATGCCGGTCGAGGTCGAGGAGGACGTCAGCAGGCCCAGGGGCGTATTAATAATATCACTTTGCAGGATGCTCAGAACCATCCGGACTTAATAATGGGTACGTTAAATGTCCTTGGTTATTTTGCTAGAGTTTTGATTGACTATGGAGCTACCCATTCTGTTATCTCTCATACATTTGCTCAGTTGAGTCAACCTCAATCTACACCTCCGGGTTATGAATTGAAAGTTTCTATGCCTAGAGGAGAAAAGTGTTCGGTTAGCTATGTTTACCCAGATTGTCTTGTGTTGGTTGAAGATGTAGTGATGCCAGCCAATCTTCTCCCTTTAGATCTTGTGGATTTTGATGTGATATTGGGAGCAGACTGGTTACACTATAATACTGCCGACATTCACTGTCGTGAGAAGACGGTGACTTTTCGTCGCCCAGGTTTATCTGGAGTTACGTTCATAGGAGAACATAGTGGAGTAAGGCATGGTGTCATCTCTACCATAAGGGCGAAGAAGATGTTGGATAAAGGATGCCAGGGTTATCTAGCGCACGTTGTGCTTAATGATGCTACTCCCAGTAATGTAGAAGAAGTTCGAGTGGTTAGGCATTTTTCAGATGTCTTCCCTGAGAATTTGCCGGGGTTACCGCCTGATAGAGATGTGAAGTTCACTATCGATTTGTTGCCAGGTACGGACCCTATTTTTTTGACTCCATATAGAATGGCACCTGCTGAGTTGAGAGAGTTAAAGGTACAGTTACAGGAATTGGTTGAAAAAGGTTTCATTCAATCTAGTGTTTCGCCTTGGGGAGCCCCAGTTCTGTTTGTTCGGAAGAAAGATGGAACTTTGAGATTATGCATAGATTATCGGCAATTGAATCGGGTGACGATTAAAAACCGTTATCCATTGCCATGCATAGATGATCTTTTTGACCAACTTCATGGAGCTTGTGTTTTCTCGAAGATTGACTTGAGGTATGGCTATTATCAGCTGAAGATTAGTAGTGATTGATATGAGCATATTTATGCGAATTAGTTAGCTTGTTCTCGTGCATTTATGTTAGTTATTTGTATTTAATTTAGTATTTTAAGCTATTTTCGTGTGTTTGTAGGTCCAAAGGGGTAATATAGCAAGAAAGTGCATTTTGGAGCCTTTTGGAGCATTTTTGGGCAAGTTTTGGATAGCATATGCTTGGAACAAAGTAGATGGACGAAATTGAAGACCAAGACATGCTAGGAATCAGCTATGAGAAGAGGAAGAATTAATTCAAGTCAAAGAAGGAAAAGGAATCCAAGAAGAAGAAGGGTTGACTAAGTCAAAGTTTCCTTACTTTGACCTTTGACTTTGTCAAATCCTATTTGATCAAGACTTCAACTACAAAGAGGGAATCCTAGATACTTTGGGACTCCTAAATCCTTGCTCAACAAGGTTGCCGCACAACCAACAGCCACATTCCTTTTTCTTTTGAGTCTTGCCGTCCAAGAAACCCATCCCCTTGCCTTTTAAATTGCTGCCGCAACTTCCCTTCATATTTCCTCTTTCTTGCCCTTCAAGATTCAGGTTTCCCTTCATATTTTAGACCCAAACTTGCAAGGAAACACTTTTCCTTGTCCCAAAAGACCTTTCCCTTTTATTTTCTTCCCTTGCCGCATAGGATATTGTCTTTTACCCTTTGTTTTCCCTTTGCCGCAGGTTTCTTACCCTTTCCCTTTAGGTTCTGATTTTAAATCCTATTTCCCTTCAGGTTTTGGTTTAGTTTTTGTTTCCTAGAATGCCCAAACCGTGCCTTAATCCCTCCACTATATATATGACCTTATGCCGCACCACAATCAATCATTCACACAACCATTCACTCATTCACACACTTTTAGCTCAAAATCCTTTCTTGCCGCAGCCCTCACTCTCTCTAGACTTCCATCCCTCATCCAAACACATCCATACCCATCCTAGACCCTTTGTGCCGCAGCAAGGTGGAGAGGAAGGAACCTTGGACGTTTCAAGCTTGAAGATTGGAGCATTCTAGGTGTACTTCGTTCTTAATTTCAATGTTTACTTTATTATTCTCTAATCTTGTTGTGACTATGAGTGGCTAAACCCCTACTTAGCTAGGGGGGAATTCGAAGCCATGAACATGCTTGAGATATGAATTGATTTCTTCCAATTGTGGCTTGATGAATCGTGAATGCAATTCAATTAACTGTTTTATTCATAACTTGTTCTTGTATGTTGATTGAGGATGCATACTTAGTTTTCATGCAGGAATTTGATGCTAGAATGTAAGGGAGTTTCACCTAATCGTTATGAACTTACATTCACAAGTAATGAAGGTTGCTTGTCACAATCGCGTTAATTGGATTCCTGGCAAACGTATCATGCATCATAGTTACGAATGCCTTGTCAACACTTATGATTTTCATGGAACTTAATGATCTCTAATTGTATCTCTTCTATGCATCATGTAGGGAACCGTTGGAGAATAATTTGGGTTGTCGTATGCATCATCCAATTCAATGACATAAGGAAAATCTGAGGGTTAATTAGTGCATCACGGTTAATCTGGGGTGTTGAGGTTCATGGTTCATTGAAAAGCAATTGGAAATCGATTCGTATACAAGTGTGTCATGTGTGGAGAAGGACCCTCTAGCTAGCCCATCAACCATCAAAGTTTTCAAAATCGTTTTCAAACTTGTTTACTTTACAAAGTCTTTGTTTTATTTTCAAATTCGTCCAACTCAAAACCCCCCATTTACTTACTTGTTTTTAAGTGTCTAAAACCTGTTTTCTTTGTGTTTTCAAAGAGTTTTGAGTCAATCTAAACTTAATTTTCGTCCAAAATCTTTCTTAGTATTTTAAACCTGTCCACAAAGTGTTTTTAAGCCGTTTTAAGTGTTTTTAACTTGTTTTGAGTCCCTTGAGTCTTTTCAAACGTTTTTAACTTTGTTTTTGTGTTTTAGAGTCGATTAGCAATCCCTCCTAATCCCCGGTCCAGAACGATCCCTACTTGCGTACTTACTACAATTGATAACAAGAGGGTTTAATTTGTGTGTTTAAACTTTTATCACATCAGTGATGATGTCCCTAAAACGGCTTTTAGGACTCGTTATGGTCATTATGAGTTCCTTGTGATGCCGTTTGGACTAACAAATGCACCAGCAGCTTTTATGAATAAGGTATTTCAGCAATACTTGGATAGATTTGTCATTGTTTTTATTGATGACATTCTGGTGTATTCTAAGTCGAAAGAAGAACATGGACGACATCTCACTCTAGTGTTAAGAAAGTTGAGGGAGCATCGCCTTTATGCCAAGTTTAGCAAATGCCAGTTTTGGCTAAAAGAAGTGGCATTCTTGGGTCATGTCATTTCGGCTCAAGGCATTCAGGTAGATTCTCAAAAAGTAGCAGCGGTGGAAAATTGGGAACAACCAAGAACCGTCACCGAGGTACGGAGTTTCCTTGGCTTAGCAGGCTACTATAGACGGTTTGTGCAAGATTTCTCAATCTTAGCGTTGCCACTGACGAGGCTAACAAGGAAGAATGTTCAGTTTGAGTGGGACGAAAATTGTGAGCAAAGTTTCCAGCAGTTAAAGTATTGTCTCACTCATGCTCCAGTTTTGACACTTCCGGACGACAGTGGTAATTTCGAGATCTATAGTGACGCTTCTCTGAATGGTTTGGGTTGCGTTTTGATGCATGATGTGATAATAGTTAAGCACTCAAATTAAACCCTCTTGTTGTGAATTGTAGTATAGATGCAAGTAGGGATCGTTCTAGGCCGGGGATTATGAGGGATTGCTAATCTAATAAAAACTGACTCTAAATTATCAAAACAAACTTTAAAACACCTAACTAGACTCAAATAAGCAAAACAAGACTCAAAAGACTCTAAACAAACTAGTATGACTCAAAACAGGTTCAAAACAATCAAAACTGCTTAAAAACACCAATTGGACAGATTCTAGACACTAGACACAACTTTGGACGAAAATTGGTTTTGACTTGACTCAAAACACACAAAAACACAAACTAAGACAGAATATAACTAATTTGCCTCAAACAAGTAAAGGGGGATTGGTTTTAGGGTGAAATTGAACTAAAACGAACAGAAACTTAACTAGGCAGATTTGAACGAAAATAGGTTTTTGGGATGGATGGTGGACTAGATAGAGGTTTCCTTATCCACACATGATTTATATGCATATGAATCAACTTCCAGTTACGTTTTCATTGAATTACGAATGACAACACCCCAGATTAACCGTGTCAATCACTAATTAACCCTCAGATTCTCCTAATTTCATTGAATTGGACGGACAACTCATCTACAACCAAATTATTCTCATAAATTTCCCTACATGACATCATAATAGAGACACAATCAGAGATCATTACGTTCAATGAGAATCATAAGCATTGACGAGGCATTCATAACTATGAAATCATGTTACGCACACCAAGAATTGAACTTAACACGATTGTTCCAGCAACCTTCACTACTTTTGAACATAAGTTTGTAACGATTATGTGAAACTCACTTATATCCTAGCATCAGATTTATGCATGCCAATTAAGTGTCGACCCTCAATCAACAAACACAAATAAGTTCTAATTCAAACAGTTAAGCCAATTGCATTCATAACTCAAGAATCTGTAACTGAAATTTATCAAGTCAATTCACACATAAAATCATGGTTTCAAAGTAGCCTCTAGCTAAAAACGACTTTAGCCCCTCATAGTTGCAGCAAGACAAAGGAAAATTAATTTAAACATCGAAAACATAAAGTAGAAGACACCTAAGAACGCCCAGCAATCTAGATTTAGGTGATACAATCAGATATGGATCCCCTTTTTTTGGCTGAAAATATGGAAAGATAAGATAAGGATGAGATAAGGTTGTTAGGATAATGTTTTGGATAAGGCTTTGGATAAGGTTCCTTATTTCTTGCTAACTTCTTATCTTCTTTGTCTTCGACTTCTTTTCTCCATCTTCTTAGCTGATTTCAAGCCTTTTAATCTTCAAATTCGTCCATCAACTTGCCTCCATGCTTGCACTATCCAATCTTGGCCCAAAAATACTCTAGAATGCTCCAAATTGCTTCTTTTTGCCACTTTGACACTTAGAACCTACAAACACACGAAAATAGCTTAAAATACAAAATTAACTCAGAACTAATAACATAAATGCACGAAAACAAGCTAACTAAGTCACATAAATATGCTCCTATCAAATTCCCCCCGCACTTAGCTTTTGCTAGTCCTCGAGCAAAACGAAACAAAACAAAACACAAAACAATCTAAACCTTCCAACATTTATCTCAGGGATTTCCAATGCACATGACATATTAAAGATCATCACAACCATAGATTTTAGTCATCCCCACCCTCGAGCACATACTTACTTACAGTCACCATTCATTAGCTCGCATCTAATCATTTAAAACAACATTTTGAACGTAGCAACATGCCTTAGAGAATTCACTCAATTCCTCACTGGTTTCACTCTTATTTTCACTCAGATTTTCTAACTACACTCCCTATACTAGGTATATGTGAGAAGATTGATGTAAACATGAAAACGAACACTCACATATGTTTATAGCAAAGAAAGTAATTTCTGGAATTATTACGCATGTATAGATATGATCTCATGAATGGAATGCTACTACTTAGACGCGAGAACCAGGGACACCATATGCTCATACCAATCCCAAACTCCACATATTGAAACACACAACACCCAAGATTGAAGTTTAGGGTTGTAACGGGGCTAGGGGTATTAGCTAACAAAGAAAGGTAAGGTAAACAAACGTTCTTAAAGCAATAGCAAGCAAAGTAATGAATTTGACACTCTAGAATTCCTTTTTGAATGCAGCCACAAACTTTGGTACACAAAGGGAAGAATCACACATACTTAGGGCCAAATTCAACTTTTTGGACCCTTTCTTCAACAAACAACACTTGTGAGCTTATTCTCACTTATTTTGAACACTTTTCACACTTTTTCACAAACTTTTCTTTTTCTTTTCTTTTTCTTTTCTTTTTCTCACGAATTTTTCTCTTCTTTTTTTTTTTTTTTTTTTTTTTTCTGCCGTGCCTTTTGTTTTGCTAGGCACACACATACATACACACTTTGAAACCCTTCCCCCACACTTATTTGCTGCCTAATAACAAACATCGGGACTTCACTCTAGGTCATGCTTCACTACGCCTTAAGAACAAGGGTAAGGATGGTCCTATTCTAGGCTAGGTAGGGAATATGTGGGTAAACAAAGAAAAATGGCTAAACAAGGCTCAACGGGGTTAAACCTAAACACAATGCACATGGGTAGGCTTTTTCGCACTGGTTCACTACACAACTTCATCTTGTTTATGTGTTATGCAATTCAATGTCAATCTTTGAATGAAACGGGTATGAGTTCTAGTATTTGGAACTAAATGATGAAACGCCTTCTAAGTAGCAACCAAGCAAAGAGTAATGAGATCATGCAACGACTTTAGAAAACAAGAAATCACAGAATAATAACTCTCCAAAGAACGTTTTAAGCTCAAGTCTCTCAGGGTTGTAGCGTTAGTTTGAGTTTCTTCCTTCAAGCATGTTACAAAAACTGATTTTTTCCTTTTTGATTAAACATGAATTCATCAATTATAACCACACTCAAGCATATACCAGAAAGCAATTCAAACTTCCATCCATGTTTGTAACTCACTTTAATAGTCATGCAATTAAAAACCAAATCCTCATCATTGTGTTGGAAGGTACCCTAAGACACAAACAAACACACAAAAAGAACTCTTTTTGGGTTTTTCAAAACAATTTTTCAAATTTTTATCAAATTTTCGGATTTTTACTTCAAAACACACTCAAATGCTTCAAAACACACTAAAAACACTTAAAACAGTGAAAAACAACATTCGAAGTGATAGGTGATAAAATCCCACGAAAATCATACAAACAACTTGTTTACCCCCCCCCACACTTAAACCAAACATTGTCCTCAATGTTTCAAACAAAAACTCACACAAAGCAAACAGCAAACAGCACACTAACTAACATGACACTAATAGGGCAAAGTAAATGCAATAAGGAGTAGAGTTAGGAACGCAAATCTGGGTTTGAGCCGGTTGTTCCTAGGTCTTCTTTATTCGAATGCATGGGTTGCCTCCCAAGAAGCGCTTGCTTTAACGTCTTGCAGCCGGACGAGTCCTCGGTTTAAGCTACATTGGTGCCCACGGCATGGAAGGGAACTTCTTCCACAACCTGCCCCACAATGTTCTCATAGTATGGCTTCAAACGATGCCCGTTCACTTTGAATTCTTGTCCGTTCCTTAAGCTCAAAAGGTCCAATCCACTTAGAACGTAACTTACCAGGGAACAAACGTAAACGGGAGTTGAAAAGCAACACTTTCTGCCCAATTGAGAATGTTTTGCCCCGAATCATCTTGTCATGAAACGCCTTTGTTTTCTCCTTGTAAATTCGGGCATTCTCATATGCTTCGTTCCTTATCTCCTCAAGTTCATTCAATTGGAGCTTTCTATGCATTCCAGCAGCATCTATGTTCAAATTGAACGTTTTCACAGCCCAATGCGCCTTGTGCTCTAATTCCATAGGTAGGTGACACGGCTTACCATAGATTAGCCGAAATGGAGACATCCCAAGAGGTGTTTTGTAGGCCGTACGATATGCCCACAGTGCATCATCTAAACGCAAGCTCCAATCCTTCCGGGTTGGCCCAACAGTCTTCTCCAAAATCTGCTTGATTTCCCTATTCGAAACCTCAGCTTGGCCACTTGTTTGAGGGTGATAAGATGTTGCAACCTTATGCTTGACGTTATACTTCCTAAACAGCGCCTCAATGGTCCGATTGCAAAAATGGGACCCTCCATCACTTATGAACACTCTAGGCATCCCAAATCTGGAGATTATGTTAGATTTGATGAAATCTGCAACCACTCGAGAATCATTAGTACGGGTGGCTTTTGCTTCCACCCATTTCGAAACATAAGCAACCGCAAGCAAAATATACATGAAACCATACGAAGAAGGGAAAGGACCCATGAAATCAATACCCCAAACATCAAAAATTTCGACATTAAAGATAGGGGTGTGCGGCATTTGGTCCTTTGCACCTATGCTACCTGTTCTTTGACATCTATCACACGTTATGCAGAAAGTTCAAGCATCTTTAAACAATGTAGGCCAATAAAAACCACATTCTAACACCTTGAGTGCTGTTCTTTGGGTGCCAAGATGACCCCCACATGCATAAGTATGACAGAAAGTAAGAATTGAATTAAACTCAGAGTTATGCACACATCTTCGAATAATCTGATCCAGGCAATATTTCCACAAGTATGGATCGTCCCAAACAAAAAATCTAGCATCCTTTTTTAGTTTATCACGTTTATATTTGTCTAGGGTGCTGGGAACATGTTTTGTGACCAAATAATTCACCAAATCAGCATACCTGATGTGAAAATTACTTGACACACAAATTAAACCCTATTTATGACAATTGTAGTATAGATGTAAATAGGGATCGTTCTAGGCCGGGGATTAACTAGGGATGCTAATCAACACAAAAAACACTAATTTAGACTCTATAGACTCAAAACAAACTCAAAACACTCAAAACAGCAATAAACAATAAAAAAGACTCAATTTAAGACCCAAGAAGTGATTTTGACGAAAATAAACTTAAACTTGACTCAAAAGACTCAAAGAAAACAGATTTTGACTCAAATAACAAGACTTAATGAAAGGGGATTGTTTTGGACGAAATTAAACTTTAAAACAGAAACTTTGTTTAAAACAACTTAGAAAAACGAAGTTTAATGAATTGAATGGATGATGGACTAGCTAGGGAACCCTTCTCCACACATGACACATATGCAACACAAATCAACTTCCAGTTATTATCTTTCTAAATTATGAATGACAACGCCCCAGATTAACCGTGAATTGCACTAATTAACCTTCAGATTTTCCTAAGTTCATTGAATTAGACGGAATATACATCCAACCAAATTATCCTTATTGATGACAGCATACTCAAAGGTCATTAAGTTCGTTGAAAACGATAAGCATTGACGAGGAAAATATGACAGCATATATGTTTTCCCAGAATTTAACTTAACATGATTGTGACTAGCAACCTTTACTACTCATGAATACAAGTTCATTCTATGCAATTCCCTTATATTCTAGCATCAAATTCATGCATGCAAACTAAGTGTGCACCCTTAACCCACATACAAGAATAAGTTTTGAATCAAACAGTTAAGCAAATTACATTCATAACTTATGAAATAATAACTGGATAATCAATTCATGTCACATATATAATCATGGCTTTGAAATCGCCCCTAGCTTAAAACGAGTTTAGCCTCTCATGTTTGCAATTACACAAAAATAGCTTGATTTAAATATTGAAGTATAAGGACAGAAAACACCTAAAAGTATGGATGCAGCCACGGCACTAAGTCCTTCCTCCTTGCAATTGGTACTTGAGGCTTTGTGAATGAGAGTGGATGAATATCTGAATGTAGAGTGAGTTATGAGAGGGGTGGTGTATGAATGAGGGGGTGCGGCATCATATATATGGGCAGGGAATAGGCCACAACAAAGGTGGAATGGGAGTGTGAATGTGTAAAGGATTTGGACTTAGAATAAGTAAAGACTTTGGACTCCAAAACCACAAAGAAAAGGGACATTCTCAAACACAATCCAAAGGGGAAAATGATGTGTTTTCCAGCAGGTTTTAGGCATCTAGAAGGGGGGACACACGACATGAATGTAGGAGAAGGACTTCAGACCATCTAGAAGGTTTCTAGGCGCCATGTTTGTAGGAAAAGGTGCAGCAGGTTTGTAGGAGAAAGTTAAGGGCTTTGTTGCATGTTTTTAGGGTTCTAGAACCCCCAAATTTGGGTGATAAAATCTGTTTAGAACCCCCCCCCCCCCTTTTGGTTGAAAATAAGGTGGAAAAGATAAGGTAAGGATAAGGCAAGATAAGATAAGGTTATGGATAATGCTTCTAGATAATGCTCCTTATTTCTTTCCCTTCTCTCATCTTCTAGCACTTGAACTTGTTTCTTCCTTCTTCTTAGCAGATTCCTTGCCTTTAAATCCTCAAATTCGTCCATCCTTCTTGCTTGAATTATAAGCTATCCATCCTTGGCCCAAAATAGCTCCAAAACACTCCAAATTGGCTCTTTTTGCACACTTTGTCATTAAGCCCTGAAATTGCACGAAAATGGCTTAAAACTCTGTAATTAACATAATTAAGCTAAGTAAATGCAAGAAAACAAGCTAACTAAGTCGCATAAATATGCTCCTATCAAATTCCCCCACACTTAGCTTTTGCTAGTCCTCGAGCAAAACAATCAAAACAAAACAAACAAAAGTAAACAAAACACAATCTAAACCTTCCAACGTTCGCCTCAGGGATTTCCAATGGTACATAACATATCAAAGATCACCACTCCCATAGATTTTAGTTATCCTTACTCTCGAGCACATACTTAATCACTGTCGCCACTTACTAGCTCACAATTAATCAATTAAAACAATGATTTGAATGTAGTAACATGCCTTAGAGAATTTGCTCAATTCCTTACCGGATTCCACTCTTATTTTCACACAGATTTTCTGACTGCACACCCTACACTAGTTATATGTGAGAAGATTGGTGTAAACAAGTAGACTAACACTCACATATGTTTATAGCAAAGAAAGCAATTTCTGGAGTTATTTAAGCATGTATAGATATGATCTCATGAATGGAATGCCACTACTTAGATGCGAGAACCAGGGATACCATATGCTCATACCAATCCCAAACTCCACCTTATTGAAACACATAACACTCAAGATAGAAGTATAGGGTTGTAACGGGCTAAAGGGTATCGGTTAACAAAGAAAGGATATGGAAAACAAACGTTCTTAAAGCGATAGTAAGCAAAGTAATGAAATAGGCACTTAGAATTCACTTTTGAATGCAAAAATCAACTTTAAACACAAGGGGATGATTCATGCAACTTTTTAGGGCCGAATTCAAACTTTTGGACCCTTTCTTCAAGAAACAATACTTAGAACTCATTTCCACTTCTTTTCAACTCTTTTTCTTTCTTTTCTTCACACTTTTCTTTCCTTTTTCTGTTTTCCACGAATTTTTTCTTTTTTCTCTTTCTCTACCCGTGCATATTCTTTCTTTTTGGCATACAAAACACACAAAAATCCCTTCCCCCACACTCGTTTTCTGCAATATGGTGATCAAAAGGAATTCCTTCTAAGTTCTGCTCCACTATGCTTCCAGAACAAGGGTATGGATGGTCCTATTCTAGGTTTGGTGAGGTAAAACGTGGCTAACAAAGAACATAGGCTAAAACAAGGCTCAACGGGGTTAAACCTACAAAACATAATGCGAAGGGTAAGGCTTTTTGGCTCTAGCTTAACTAAACAACTTCACCCTGTTTATGTGCTATGCTAATCAATTTTATGCTTTGAATGAAACGGGCATGAGTTCTAGTATTTGGAACTATAGTGATGAAACGCCTTCTAAGTAGCAACCAACCAAAGAATAATGAGATCATGCAACGACTTTAGAAAACAACAAATGCACAGATTATTAACTCTCCAAAGAACGTTTTAGGTTCAAGTCTCTCAGGGTTGTAGCGTTAATTTTGAGTTCCTTCCTTCAAGCATGTTACAAAAACTGATTTTTTTCTCTTTGTGATTAAACATGAATTCGTAAGCTACAACTACAACTAAGCATAAACCAAAGGCATATCAAACTTCTATCCATGTTTGTAACTTTCTTTTAACAGTTATGCAATTAAAAACCGAATCCTCATCATTGTGTTGGAAGGTACCCTAAGATACAAACAAACACACAAAAACGACTCTAAAACAACTCTTTTTGGTATTTTTAACAAATTTTTCAATTTTTTTTTCAAAAATTTTCGGATTTTGCTTAAAGGACACATAAAAACACTCCAAAACACTCTAAAAACACTTAAAAACAGTGAAAACAACATTAGAAGTGATAGGTGATAAAAACCCACGAATTTTGCATGAAAACACTTTGTTTACCCCCCCCCCCGCCCCACACTTAAATCAAACATTGTCCTCAATGTTTCAAACATATATGCACACATAAACAAACAAAAAAAAAACAACTAACAAATAAGACACGAATTGCAAAGTTAAATCAATAAAGAGTAGAGTTTAGGAACATAAACACCTGGTTATAATGCCGGATCGTCCAAGGGCTCTTTATTGAATGCATGGGTTGCCTCCCAAGAAGCGCTTGCTTTCACGTCTTCCAGCCGGACGATACCTCCTTTATCTTTGAATGGAAGATGAAAGTTGAAATGATCCGATAACGGTTTAAATTCAAGAGTAGGTGCCTGAATCATTAACAACATGTTAGTATTAAACGAAATTGAAATTCGAGGAGGTGGCTTACCTGTGTGATCCAACAAGAACTCAAGAACAAACACAACTTTGAAATTTTTAGGAAGCACATCCTTTCTGCACCATGGATGAGGGACTGTTGGATTTGGCCAGATTTATTGTGATGGTTGTGACTTGTCCCGTGTCATAGAATCTAACTTCTTCCAGAATTATTGTCTCAAGTACATCCTCTTTGACGAATTCTAGACATTCCCCAACCACTTCTTTCTCGTGAATGTTTGGAAAGGTTTTGAAGATGCCTTCCTCACCCTCTTCTTCTTTGGATTGCATGAACCTGCAAGGAATAGGGACATTTTGGTGGAATAGGGTCAGAAAGAATTGAATTTGGAACAACCTTACTTGAATTGGATGGCGTAGGGCTCTTAGGGGGCTGCGGCAAGGGTGGTGGACCAAGGGTAGGTTGCGGCAAGGCTTCTTCCAAGCTTGTCGTGGCCTTGTCATCCTCCTCTTCCTCGAACAGCAACTTTTCATCCATGTATGGGCTTGGTTTGGACATTTTGGGTTCATCTCCAACCTCCATGCCATTTTCCAAGGTGATAGTTTGAGCGATTTCAAAATCTTTCGTTGAATTTTCAATAATGGAGTTGGAGATTTCACTTTGTTCTTGAATTTGTCCCATGAATTATGCGATCTCTCCCATTTGACTCTTTAATTCGCCCAATTCTTTGGCTCGATTTTGTAATCCATGTTCCATAGATGTTAGTACATCAAGAATTTGATCATAATCTATTGACGAACCTGAGTTTGGTTGGATTTGTTGTGGGCGAGGCTGCATAGGGCTAGAATAGAACTCCTCATATGGCTGCCAATATGCTTCGTGTTAAACTTGTTGAGGTTCCCACCACATAGAGTTTGACTGATCACTCCAATCTTGTTGATTAACTGGATATCCTTGCATATAGGACGCACCAAATGTAGGGACACTTTGCTTCGTGGTCCTTTCGATGTGATGCGGCAATTAACTTGACACTCAAATTAAACCCTCTTGTTGTAGAATGTAGTATAGATGCAAGTAGGGATCGTTCTGGACCGGGGATTAGGAGCGCTTGCTAAAGCCTCTAAACTGACTCTAAAACATAAAAACAAAGTTAAAAACGTAACAAAAGACTCAAATAACTCAGAACAAGTGCAAAAGACTCAAAACGGGCTAAAAAGACTCAAAACTACCTAAAAACACTAATTAGGCAGTTTCTGACCTTAAATGAACTTTGGACGAAAATATGGTTTTGGTTTGACTCAAAACCACTCAAAACATCAACAAAACAAGTTTAGGACACTTTAGAACGAGAAAGTAAATGGGGGGTTTTGATTTGGACGAATTTAAAACTAAAACAAACAAGAATGTAAAACTGGCAGATTTGAAGTAAAACAACTTAAAAACGTTTTGGAACTCAAATGGGTTATGGATTAGCTAGAGGTCCGTTTTTTCACACATGACACACTTGCACATAAATCGATTTCCAATTGCTTTTCAATGAATTATGAAGCCCAACACCCCAGATTAACCGTACGTGCACAAATTAACCCTCAGATTTTCCTTATGTTATTGAATTGGAAGAAGAGCATACAACAACCCAAGTTATTCTCCAAAGGTCCCCTACATGAGTGCATAATAGAGGTACAATCAGAGATCATTAAGTTCAATGAAAATCATAAGTGTTGGCGAGGCATTCGTAACTATGAGTGCATGATACGCTTGCCAAGAATTCAATTAACGCGATTGTTTATAAGCAACCTCCACTACTTGTGAATATAAACTTGTAACGATTAGGTGAAACTCATTCATATTCTAGCATCAAATCTGTGCATGAAAACTAAGTATGCATCCTTAATCAACAAACACAAATAAGTTATCAATCAAATAGTTAATTGAATTGCATTCACAAATCATCAAATCACAACTGAAAGCAATCGATTTATTTCACAAGCATATTCATGGCTACAAACTTTCCCCTAGCCAAAGAGGGGTTTAGCCACTCATGGCTGCAACAAAATCAGAGAATAAAGAAGCAGACATTGAGAATAAGAATGAATTACACCTAGAAGTCTCCAATCTGCAATCTTGGAACTCCAAAGTCTCTCTTCTTCTCCACCTTGTTGCGGCACAAAGAACTAAGTGAAAGGATGGTGGTTTTGGTGGTGAATGGCTGCGGCAGAGATGGTTTTGGGTGAATGGGTTGGTGAGGTGCGGCTGTGAGTTGGGGAGTGAATGGCGGGTAGTGCGGCTGAATGTATGTATTTATAGGGGAGAGGTAGGCACGGCCAGAGAGGGTTTCCAAGGTAGTTTAGGAGTAGGAAATCTCAAGGAATTAGGGATAAGGGTGCGGTAGAGGTAAGGGCTTCTAGAAACATGGCCTAGGCGCCATGTTTTTAGGGAATGTGAAGCACATGTTTAATTTTAGGTTTCAGCAGGTTTTTAGGCTTCTAGAATCCCTAATTTTAGGAGATAAGAATTAGATATTAACCCCCTTATTTGGCTAAAAGTATGGAAAGATAAGATAAGGCAAGGATAAGATAGAATAAGGTGATAAGGTTAGAGATAATGTTCCTTATTTCTTGCTTCTATCTTATCTTTCTGAACTTGATTTTAATTCTCCACCTTTCTTGGCTGATTCCAAGCCTTCATTTCCTCAATTTCGTCCATCCTCAAGCCTCCATGTTTGCACTATCCAATCTTGGCCCAAAAATGCTCTAGAATGCTCCAAATTGCTTCTTTTTGTCACTTTGACACTTAGGACCTGAAATTGGACGAAAATAACTTTAAACACTATAATTAACATAGTTTAGCTAACTAAATGCAAGAAAACAAGCTAACTAAGTCGCATAAATATGCTCCTATCAAATTCCCCCACACTTAGCTTTTGCTAGTCCTCGAGCAAAACGAAACAAACAAAACAAAACAAAGTAAACAAAACACAATCTAAACCTTCCAACGTTCGCCTCAGGGATTTCCAACGCACATGACATATTAAAGATCATCGCAATCATAGATTTTAGTCATCCCCACCCTCGAGCACATACTTAATCACAGTCATCATTCATTAGCTCACATATAACCAATTAAAACAATGTCTTGAATGTAGTAACATGCCTTAGAGAATTCACTCAATTCCTTACGGTTTCACTCTTATTTTCACTCAGATTTTCTGACTACACACCCTACACTAGGTATATGTGAGAAGATTGATGTAAACATGAAAACGAACACTCACATATGTTTATAACAAAGAAAGCAATTTCTGGAATTATTAAGCATGTATAGATAGGATCTCATGAATGGAATGCTACTACTTAGACGCGAGAACCAGGGATACCATATGCTCATACCAATCCCAAACTCCACATTATTGATCACACAACACCCAAGATTGAAGTAAAGGGTTGAAACAGGGCTAGGGTGATTGGCTAACAAAGAACGGATATGGAAAACAAACATTCTTGAAACAATAGTAACCATAGTAGTTGAATTGAGGCTTAGAATTCACTTTAATGGCAGAAACTAATTGAAACACAAAGGGGGAATGAATAACACATATTAGGGCCAAATTGAACGTTTTGGACCCTTCCTTTAACAAACAAAACTTGTGAGTTCATTCTCACTTATTTTGAACCTCTTTTTCTTTCTTTTTCACAACTTTTCTTTTTCTTTTCTTTTTCTCACGAATTTTCTTTTTTTTTTATTCCCAACCCGTGCACTTTGGCACACACACACACACATGAATTCCCCCACACTTGTTTTTCTGCCAAGAAAAGGAATTCTTTTAAATCATGCTTTACTAAGCTTCAAGAACAAGGGTATGGATGGTCCTAATCTAGGCTCGGTGAGGATGATGTGGGTTAACAAAGAAATAGGCTAAACACGGCTCAACGGGGGTAATCCTAAACATATTTGCACGGGGGATGGCTATTTGGCTCTTGGTTCACTACACAACTTCATCTTGTTTGTGTGTTATGCAAATCAATGTCATGCTTTGAATGAAATGGATATTGAAGGAAAAATTTTGTCCTAGCTAAGAACATGTGAGAACATTTGAACACATATGCAAACTAATAACACTTTAAAGTAGGCATGCATTCAAAAACAATTCTAAAACCCATGACTTTCAAAGCCTAGTGAATGGTGAACCAAGAGACTCTCTAACAACATTAAAGAGAAGGAAGGTTTTTGAGATTCATTACCCTTGAAGCTCATCCTTGTTTACACAAGGGATTCACCCAAGTGGAGGGCCTTCAAGTCACCTCCTAGCTCCTTGAATCTTCCTTGTGATTTTCTTCCTTTTGAATGCTCCTCTTGCTCCTTGAAGATGTAAGGAAAGGATCTCCAAGAACACTAAAGATTTAGTGTCTCTAAGTCTCCACACCAAGGATGTAGTGAGAAGAGAAGATGGATGACTTAGAGAGATTTTGATGCTAGTGAAACCCTCTCTAAGTGGCCGGCCTCTATTGTGAAAAAGGAGAGAAAATGTTTCTCTTCTCTCTCTAGAAAACCCTAATGAGGTTATGGCTATAAAGTTGCCTTTATACCACCTCACATGTGAGTGGCACACTTGCAATTAACCCAAGTTGGGTACCACTCACCCTAGGCCGGTTTTGACTTTGTTTTTGGGTTAATTTCCATTTAGTTTTAGTTGTCACACAACCTAAACTCAATGGGCCTTGTGGACCAAAAACCCTTTTGGGCCCCGAAACCCAAAACCAACTTAAAAGCCCAATACGAACCTTTCGTAAGATTAATTAACTAATTAATTAACCTTGACCATTCTCAATTAAACTATTTAATTGCTCATCCATCTCATTTATATTTCTTCACTTTCATCCTTACTCGGTGTACGATCCATTAGGTTCCAATTAGCGAGGCAGTGGGCGATTGTTACTCTTAACGATCGATTGCGAATTGAAACTACATTTCAATTCTCCCTTTGATGAAGATTAGTGTTAGCTAATCCTCAGGGCTTCCACAAACCATGAGTGACACCTAGCAGTATGTCATGGCTACCCAAGCTAAGTAGAAGTGGTTGGAGAACCTATCCAGTTACAATTACGATGCAATACGGTCCTTCTCTAATACAATACTTTTGATCACATTGTTTAAGTGATAGTTTATTTCATGTCTACTATCCAATGTGATACTTCTCTATATGATTCATTTGAATATGACTTGAAACATATTTCCTAAGTCATATTCGTATGCTTTGGCCAAAGACTTCTGAATCATATCTCAGAGTATTCTCCTTCCACCTTGGAAGGTTAGAGATCCCTTGTTGTGCATTCATATGCCTACATGACTAGATAGCTTGACCCCAACAATGCCGTGGACACTCTCGATGGAATGCCTTTGACATGATCAAAGATCAAGGACCTAACCATTAGACATCTATGATGCCTCAGGTCAAAGGACTATTTTGCATATTGCAACTTACGAGTTCTTACATGACATGTATGTTCGAACTCTCTTTTGATCGTTGTTCAGTGTACTCGATTACCTTTCGAGCACCTATGTGTTTGTCTCAATGTTGGAACTTCTATCATCGACGTCAGATTGGAAATCTGCGTCTGTATAGGCTTTCCACTCGCAACTCTGTTGCTCCTCCATAAACGAGGAACATGTCCTTAGTTCTTCTTAAGTACTTAAGGACCGTCTTGACAACTGCCCAGTGTTCTGATCCTGGGTTAGATTGATATCGACTAGTGATGCTCACAGCATATGCGATATCAGGCCTTGTGCATATCATGGCATACATGAGACTTCCTATGGCGGAAGCATAAGGAATCCTACTCATTTGCCGTATTTCTTCAGGATTTTTCGGTCCCATGGATTTAGAAAGGTGAATTCCATGTCTCACAGGAAGAAGACCTTTCTTTGATTGTTCTATTTGGAACCTACTTAGCACCTTATCTATGTACATAGATTGGGATAATCCAATTAATTTTCTGGATCTATCACGATAGAGCTTTATCCCAAGCACATAAGATGCATCTCCCAAATCTTTCATGTGGAAGGTTTTGGACAACCACACTTTTACAGAAGAAAGTACTGCAGTGTCATTCCTGAATAGTAATATGTCATCTACATATAACACTAGGAATACAACTGCATTCCCCAACGACCTTTTGATAAACACAATTGTCGTGTTCGTTTTGAGTGAAACCAAACGATTTGATTTCAGTGTCAAAACGAATGTTCCAGCTCCTGGAGGCTTGCTTAAGTCCATAAATGGACCTCTGAAGCTTGCATACCTTAGTCTTTTCAGACTTGGACACGAAACCTTCGGGTTGAGTCATATATAGCTCTTCCTCTAGGTAGCCGTTCAGAAAGGCCGTCTTCACGTCCATTTGCCATATCTCATAGTCATGGTACGCAGCTATAGCAAGCAAAATCCGAATGGACTTAATCATGGCTACAGGAGAGAAGGTTTCTTCATAGTCAATCCCTTCTCGTTGCCTGTAACCCTTGGCTACTAGTCTAGCCTTATAAGTCTCCACGTTCCCATCAGCGCCTATCTTTCTCTTAAAGACCCATTTGTTTCCAACAGGTACTATACCTTCTGGAGGGTCTACAAGAGTCCAGACCTGATTGTGATACATGGAATCCATCTCGGATTTCATGGCCTCTTGCCATCTCTTTGAATCAATGTCGGACATTGCTTCAGTGTAGTCTCTAGGGTCTTCCTTTGTGTCATTGTCACCTAGAAGGTGCAACTCTCCAAAGTTGTTATCCAAGCCATACCTCTTAGGTGGCTTGCTGACCCGTTCGGATCTACGTGGAGCTAAGGTTTCAAGAACAGGGTTGTCAACTTGTCGAGTGCTTGTTTGTGGTTCATCATTAATCTCATTAATTTTCATCATTTTACTTGTGGTTCCTTTGAGAACAAATTCATCCTCTAGAAACTTAGCAGTTATGGCGACAAAGACTTTCTGGTCGTCAGGATGGTAGAACTCATATCCCATAGTTTCTCTAGGATATCCCACAAAATAGCACCCAACTGATTTTGCTTCAAGCTTAGTAGCTTCAAGCTTCTTGACATATGCTTCACAACCCCAAATCTTAATATGATTAAGACTTGGCTTTCTTCCATGCCATATCTCATAGGGCGTCTGTGAAACTGACTTGGAAGGTACTCTATTAAGCAAGTAAGCTGCTGTATATAGAGCGTATCCCCAGAATGTTACTGGCAGATCTGCGGAACTCATCATAGAACGAACCATGTTCATCAAGGTTCGATTTCTCCTTTCAGAAACTCCATTAAGTTGTGGAGTTCCCGGTGGAGTCCACTGTGATATTATTCCACACTCTTTGAGATAATCTAGGAACTCGTTACTTAGATACTCTCCCCCTCGATCTGATCTTAGGATCTTTATCTGCTTCCCAGTTTGCTTCTCAACTTCATTCTTGAATTCTTTGAACTTTTCAAAGGATTCTGACTTGTACTTCATAAGATACACATAGCCAAACCGAGAGTGGTCGCCGGTGAATGTGATATAGTAGGAGAAGCCTCCTCTCGATGTAGTGGACATAGGTCCACATACGTCAGTGTGGATTAACCCTAGAATTTCAGTGGCACGCTCTCCCTTCCCAGTGAATGGAGATTTGGTCATCTTCCCTTTCAAGCAACATTCACAAGTACCCATTTGGTCATTACCTAATGGGCGGAAATATCCATCTTTCGACATCTTGCGAATCTTATCAAGGTTCACATGTCCAAGTTTAAGATGCCACATCTTTTCTTGGTTAACTTCTTCTCTAGCCCTTTTGGGTTTTGAGGTATTCCCGCTTTCAATACAGGGCATTCCACTACTTGTCTCTAGGTGAAAAAGTCCCTCTATCATATTACCATGAGAGATAATACGACCGTTCAAGTATAAAGTGCAACTCATTTTGTCAAACAATACTGAGTGCCCATCTCGTAAAAGCATAGAGATAGAAATCAAATTCTTTATACATGAAGGAAAATAGAAACAATTTTTAAGTTCCAAGACTTCCCCAGAGGGTAGTTTAAGCATGTAGGTGCCAACTGCTTTTGCAGAGATCTTAGTGCCGTTCCCAACTCGCACAATCATCTCCCCATTGCGCAGTGTCGTGCTCCCTGTTAGTCCCTGCAACGAATTGCAGATATGTTAACTAGCGCCTGAATCAAATATCCAGGAATTGGAGCTCACTGTAAAAGCACTCTCTATGACATAAATAGTCCCTTCAAAAGTTCGTGTCATAAGGCTCGCAATGCGCACCCTGTATTTCTTCTTCCAACGTTCATCCTTTCCACAATGAAAGCATGTTCCTTTGGATTTTCTTGCCTTCTTCTTATGCAACCTTTTCCTTGTGATTGCATTCTCACTCCCACTGTCCTTTTTGAAACTTTGTTCAAACTCACAGCACATGTCAATCATCTCGGTAAAAGTATGATCGAATCTATTCACTTTATAGTTTACTATAAACTTAGTGAAATCATCCGAGAGAGATGCAAGGAAAAAGTCTTGGGCCATTTTCCCATCGATGGAAGTTCCTAAACTCTTGAGATCTTGAAAGATCCTTTCCATCTTTTGTCCATGTTTTTGGACCGATGTCCCCTTTACCATTTTGGCATTCAATAGACTACAAACATTTGAGAATCGTATATTACTAGTCTCAATGTCATGCATCTTATGCAAACTATCAACCATGGCACATGAAGTGTCCATGTGCTTATGTAGCTTCTTAAGCTCCTCACTAAGTGAAGTGAGGATTAAGCATTTGGCTTGTAAGTCATCCTCATAGTGTCTTGCATAATTTTGACACTCCTCCTTTGAAGCTAGTTTCGTAGGAGGTACATGAGGAGGGGATTGCTTGAGTACATACAATATGTTATTCATCTTTGAGACATTCTCGATGTGATGATACCAAGCAAGGAAACGTTGACCCCTAAGGCCCTTTTTGTCAAGTACAATGGTAGGTATAATTTTAGGCATGTCGTTAACTACATAACATAACAGAAATCGTATTAGATTGTTGATTTTAAAACTACTTGATTGGGTCTTAAATCAAATAGTACCACCCACTATTTTTGGCAAATTCCACATCCCTCAATGGAATCCGAGAGTTATGTTGAACTCTTAGCGGGGTATGGGAGACTCACCATTACCAAGCCCACCTCACGATGATACGATGTCGGTTAGCAAAAATAGTGATGAGAGAATAACGCTTTAGTCATTTACAACTCGTGTAATTACCCATCTTGTTTGGCCTCTAGAGAATGATGCCTCACAATGATATGATGTTGGCACCATTGCACTTAGTTAAGTCATTCCCACCATGCTAGTTCGTGTAGGGTTTCAAGGATAGCCTCACAATGATATGATGTTGGTCATCCTCGTTGCCTACCTTACCACATCATGTATGTTCATATGGACTCCTCCTGAAGGTAAGCACATACTTTGAACTTCCCCATGATAGGGTGAAGCCGATGTATGAGTCACAAACGATTGGAGCCCACTATAGTGGAAGGCCTACGAAGAGATGTTCAAAGCATCTCTCGCTTATCAACTTAATATTCATTTTGTTGAGGGAGTAGTGTTGGGCTACATCAATTTCATTTTAATCTTATTAGGTTTTAGGATGATTATGAACCGTTTGATTTGATCCAACGCGAGCCTTGTGTTGGACCTTGGGTCTAAGGTAGGTTGTTGTTGATTTTAGTTACGCGTTTAATCTAATTAAACCGTTATTTCCTATTGGGCGTTGGACCCAACTATTCCAATTTGCATACAAATAAACAAAAGGAATACATGAAATAAAGAGGAGGGCTTATGCCCTCTTACAACACATTTGAAGCACTTATGCCCTTTTACAACACATTTGAACTAATCAAATTACATTCAAATCTAAACTACTTAACCCAAACATTCATAATGCAAAGCGGCCAATCACATAGCTCAATTATCGAGGCCTTTGGTTCATAATCACCCTTTTTCTTAATCAATCACATTAACTAAGAAAGCAACTTAAACAATTGGTTTTCGGATTCATAGAATTGATTTAAATGGAACTAATATGAAATGAAAATCCAATTCTCATTAAAGAGACAAAACCATTTTGTTCTCATTATAATTTGGGCCGAAAAAGCAATGACCACAACTTATTGGGCCACAATGCTAAAACATAAACTTTTGGGGTCACTTTGTAAAAACACAAGAGTCCACAACTTCATGTAATTACAACTAGAACCCAAAAATTTCAACAATAACAAAAACTTCATTAAAGGAGCAAAACAATTTGTCCTTTAGTGATTTTGGACCTTTACGTAAAAACGTAAACTTTTGGGTCAAAGTGCAAATACACATAAGTATCAAGACTTTATGTAATTGCTCAAAAAATCCCAAAAATACCCCCACTAAGGGGTGGCCGGTTTTGGTAGTGTAAAAAGGGGGGAAAGGTTTTGGTGAAAATTCAAAATTTTAAAGTGTTTTGAAAAAGTCAAAAGGTATGGGTTGAAAAGTTGATTGGTATGGGTTGTAAAAGTTGATTGGTATGGGTTGTAAGAAAAAGTTTGACAAACAATAAATACACAAATCATCCATCACCAATCAATAATAAACCAAAACTTTATGAAAAACATCAAACACTTTGAATCAAAACACCAAACCTTTTTGTTCTTGGTAAGAACATCAAGAACATTGAAGAACACACATGAAAACTCATAAGAGCTCCATGAATGTTTTCACTCAATAAAACTCAAATTTTCACTACTCAAAAGAGGGTTAACATCCTAGGGTACTTAGGGGTTCCAAAAGTCACTTTAAAACACTTTTAACAAGACAAACATGAACCCAAAAATCCACCATTTGGCACCAAATTTTAGTTCCAATATTCATGCTTAAATGAACTACATCTACAACATTTGAGATGCTAAATTTTCAAGCAAAATTTATATTCAAAAAGCAAGAACAAAGCTTGTAACATTTACAACATTTAAATCACAAACCATGAAAAACACAAAACCCAAAAGGATTCACCATACTCTAGACCTAGGCTCTTGATACCACTTGAAGGAAAAAATTTGTCCTAGCTAAGAACATGTGAGAACATTTGAACACATATGCAAACTAATAACACTTTAAAGTAGGCATGCATTCAAAAACAATTCTAAAACCCATGACTTTCAAAGCCTAGTGAATGGTGAACCAAGAGACTCTCTAACAACATTAAAGAGAAGGAAGGTTTTTGAGATTCATTACCCTTGAAGCTCATCCTTGTTTACACAAGGGATTCACCCAAGTGGAGGGCCTTCAAGTCACCTCCTAGCTCCTTGAATCTTCCTTGTGATTTTCTTCCTTTTGAATGCTCCTCTTGCTCCTTGAAGATGTAAGGAAAGGATCTCCAAGAACACTAAAGATTTAGTGTCTCTAAGTCTCCACACCAAGGATGTAGTGTGAAGAGAAGATGGATGACTTAGAGAGATTTTGATGCTAGTGAAACCCTCTCTAAGTGGCCGGCCTCTTTTGTGAAAAAGGAGAGAAAATTTTTGACTTTGTTTTTGGGTTAATTTCCATTTAGTTTTAGTTGTCACACAACCTAAACTCAATGGGCCTTGTGGACCAAAAACCCTTTTGGGCCCCGAAACCCAAAACCAACTTAAAAGCCCAATACGAACCTTTCGTAAGATTAATTAACTAATTAATTAACCTTGACCATTCTCAATTAAACTATTTAATTGCTTATCCATCTCATTTATATTTCTTCACTTTCATCCTTACTCGGTGTACGATCCATTAGGTTCCAATTAGCGAGGCAGTGGGCGATTGTTACTCTTAACGATCGATTGCGAATTGAAACTACATTTCAATTCTCCCTTTGATGAAGATTAGTGTTAGCTAATCCTCAGGGCTTCCACAAACCATGAGTGACACCTAGCAGTATGTCATGGCTACCCAAGCTAAGTAGAAGTGGTTGGAGAACCTATCCAGTTACAATTACGATGCAATACGGTTCTTCTCTAATACAATACTTTTGATCACATTGTTTAAGTGATAGTTTATTTCATGTCTACTATCCAATGTGATACTTCTCTATATGATTCATTTGAATATGACTTGAAACATATTTCCTAAGTCATATTCGTATGCTTTGGCCAAAGACTCCTGAATCATATCTCAGAGTATTCTCCTTCCACCTTGGAAGGTTAGAGATCCCTTGTTGTGCATTCATATGCCTACATGACTAGATAGCTTGACCCCAACAATGCCGTGGACACTCTCGATGGAATGCCTTTGACATGATCAAAGATCAAGGACCTAACCATTAGACATCTATGATGCCTCAGGTCAAAGGACTATTTTGCATATTGCAACTTACGAGTTCTTACATGACATGTATGTTCGAACTCTCTTTTGATCGTTGTTCAGTGTACTCGATTACCTTTCGAGCACCTATGTGTTTGTCTCAGTGTCCAACACTAAATGACATGAGACTAGTCATACTCACGCTTGAGTTAACATAACACATACTAACCTTAGCGGATTGTCAATGCCCAATTGGCAATCCTATGGCTAGGAACGTTTTAGGAATGAACATAAGAGAAAGGTCTCGTTAATCTAACTTACTTAGATCACTTCTTTCTTAGACTAAATACATTCCTTGGATTCCTTTATTGCTTAAACATATAATCCAATAAATAATGATTAACAACAAGTTTTGCCCTTCATTAAACAATATAATAGTTTAACACAATATGTATTCCAAAAGCTATTACATCAAATGAGTGGCTTTGTGGGCATGCTTCCAACAGATATGAGTTCTAGCATTTGGAACGAAATGATGAAACGCCTTCTAAGTAGCAACCAAGCAAAGAATAATGAGATCATGCAACGACTTTAGAAACAATGAATGCACAGATTATTACACTCCAAAGAACGTTTTAGGCTCAAATCACTCAGGGTTGTAGCGTTAATTTGAGTTCCTTCCTTCAAGCATGTTACAAAAACTAATTTTTTCTTCATGCTTACATGTGAATTCATAAGTTATAACCACAACCAAGCATAAACCAAAGAGTAATTCAAACTTCCATCCATGTTTACAACTCTCTTTAACAGTCATGCAATTAAAAACCAAATCCTCATCATTGTGTTGGAAGGTACCCTAAGACACAAACAAACACACAAAAACAACTCTTTTTGGCTTTTTTCAAAACAATTTTTTCAAATTTTATGAAATTTTCGGATTTTTACTTCAACATGCATAAAAACAGCTCAAAACACACTAAAACAGACAGAAACAGTGAGAAACAACATTGCAAGTGATAGGTGACTAAAACCCACGAAAATCATGCATAAACAGATTGTTTACCCCCCCACACTTAAATCAAACAATGTCCTCAATGTTTCAAACATAACTTACATAAAGATAAGCAAGCAAACAACAAATAAACATGGCAAGACAAGTGCAGCAAGGAAAAGGGTGAAAGAAAGCAAATCTGGGATAAGAGCCGATTCTAGGTGTCTTTATTGGCATGGGTTGCCTCCCACGAAGCGCTTGCTTTAACGTCGTGCAGCCAGACGAATCGGCTCCTTCAAACATCACTAGAACCCACGGCATGGAGTGAGGTTTCCTCCACCACATGCTCCTCAAACAGGTCATAATAGGGCTTCAAATGATGCCCATTCACCTTGAATTCTTGTCCGGTTTTCAAGCTTTGGACTTGGACTGCACCATAAGGAAAAACATAAGTAACAACAAAAGGTCCAATCCACCTAGAACGTAACTTACCGGGGAATAACTGAAGGCGAGAGTCAAAAAGAAGCACTTTCTGCCCCTTGGAGAATGTTTTGGTCCGAAGCATTTTGTCATGGTAGGCCTTCGTCTTGTCCTTGTAAATTTGAGCATTCTCGTATGCTTCGTGCCTAATCTCCTCGAGTTCATTCAATTGGAGCTTCCTATGAACTCCAGCCGCATCTATGTCCAAGTTGAAAGTCTTCACAGCCCAATGCGCTCTGTGTTCTAACTCAACAGGTAAATGACATGGTTTGCCATAAATTAACCGAAAAGGAGACATACCTAAGGGGGTTTTGTAGGCCGTACGATAAGCCCACAATGCATCGTCTAAACGCAAACTCCAATCCCTCCTTGATGGCCCCACGGTTTTCTCTAGTATTTGCTTGATCTCCCTATTTGAAACCTCGGCTTGCCCATTGGTTTGAGGATGATAAGGTGTTGAAACCTTATGCGTAACGTTGTACTTCTTGAGTAAAGCCTCAATGGTCCGGTTGCAAAAGTGGGAACCTCCATCACTAATGAGCACTCTAGGCATGCCAAACCTCGCAAAAATGTTAGTTCTCACAAAATCTGCAACCACCTTAGAATCGTTAGCACGGGTGGCTTTAGCTTCCACCCATTTCGAAACATAATCAATGGCAAGCAAGATATAAGTGAAACCATAAGATGGAGGGAAAGGGCCCATGAAATCAATACCCAAAACGTCAAAAATTTCACAAACTGAGAAATGTTGCTGCGGCATTTGATCTTTGGCACCTATATTCCCCATTCTTTGGCAACGATCACAAGTTAAACAAAAAGTTCTAGAATCTTTAAACAAGGTGGGCCAATAAAAACCACATTCAAGAACTTTTAATGCCGTTCTTTGTGTGCCAAAGTGTCCACCACAAGCATAAGTGTGACAAAATTTTAAAATCGAATGAAATTCACAATCATGCACACATCTACGCAAAATCTGATCAGAGCAATACTTCCACAAATAAGGGTCATCCCAAACATAGAACCGTGCATCTTTTCTCAATTTATCACATTGGTGCTTGCTTAGAGTGCTTGGAAGTTGTTTAGACACTAAGTAATTAACCAAATCGGCATACCATGGTTCACTTACCTCAATGGACAGCAGCTGCTCATCGGGGAAAGCCTCATGGATAGGCACGGCATCAACATCCTCCACATGGGTCATACGGCTTAAGTGGTCAGCCACCACATTCTCGCTTCCTTTCTTGTCTCGGATTTCAATGTCAAACTCTTGAAGAAGAAGCATCCAACGAATGAGCCTAGGTTTTGCTTCCTTCTTCGTTAGTAAGTACTTCAAAGCTGCATGATCAGAATAAACAATCACTTTAGTTCCAATTAAATAAGACCGAAACTTATCTAAAGCAAAGACAACAGCTAGAAGTTCTTTTTCCGTTGTGGAGTAGTTCAATTGGGCATCATTCAACGTCCGAGAGGCATAATATATCACATGGGGCTGCTTGTCTTTCCTTTGCCCCAAAATAGCTCCTAATGCATAGTCGGATGCATCACACATAAGTTCGGACGGAAGACTCCAATCTGGGGGCACAATGATTGGTGCCGTGGTGAGCATGTCCTTGAGGTGCTTGAATGCCTCTTCACACTCCTTGTTGAACTCAAACGCCACTTCCTTTTGGAGGAGACGGCATAGGGGTTGTGCTATCTTGGAAAAATCCTTGATAAATCTCCTATAGAACCCTGCATGACCAAGAAAAGAACAAACCTCTCGAACCGAAGTAGGAGAGGGTAAGTGACGTACAAGATCTATCTTAGATTTATCCACTTCAATACCTCGTTCTGAAATGATGTGTCCTAAAACAATACCTTGTTTAACCATAAAATGACATTTCTCCCAATTCAAAACAAGGTTCGTTTCAACACATCGTTTCAGAATTAAAGTCAAATTATCCAAACAATGATCAAAGGAATCGCCAAACACACTAAAATCATCCATAAACACTTCAATAATTTTCTCAACAAAGTCAGAGAAAATACTTACCATGCACCTTTGGAATGTGGCAGGAGCGTTGCATAACCCAAAGGGCATGCGACGATAAGCAAAAGTTCCAAAAGGACATGTAAAAGTTGTTTTCTCTTGATCATCAGGAGCTATCACAATTTGGTTATAACCGGAATATCCATCAAGAAAACAATAAAAAGAATGACCGGCTAACCTTTCAAGCATTTGGTCGATGAATGGCAAAGGAAAATGGTCCTTCCGGGTTGTGGCGTTTAGCTTCCTATAGTCAATGCACACTCGCCAACCGGTTTGAATTCTTGTGGGGACAAGCTCGTTTTCGTCGTTCTTCACAACTGTAACTCCAGACTTCTTGGGAACGACTTGAACCGGTGAGACCCAACGACTATCGGATATAGGGTAGATCACGCCACAATCCAAGAGCTTGATTATCTCCTTCTTCACAACTTCCATTATAGGAGGGTTGAGACGGCGTTGAGCCTCTTGAGATGGTTTAGCCCCCTCCTCAAGAAGAATGCGATGCATGCATGTTGTAGGACTAATCCCCCTAATATCGGCTAAGGTCCACCCTATAGCCGTCTTGTACTCTCGTAGCACCCTCAAAAGCTTACCCTCCTCTTGTGCCGTGAGTGTGGAGGACACAATGACGGGCAACGTCTCGTCATCTCCCAAGAACACATATTTCAAGTGGTCCGGCAATGGCTTAAGTTCAAGAAATGGTGGCTGCACAACGGAAGGCAACAACTTGTTAGTAGAAACGGAAATTGAACTTAGGGTCAGAGACTTACCAACATGTCGAGGTAATGACTCAAGGGCAGCCACGGTCTCAATCAAATCCTCTTTAAGAGGCACGGTACACATTTCCTCACTGTGGCCGTGGGTATTCATGGCATCCCTCTCCTCGTTTTTTAGCTCTATGGCCTTTGTTATGCTTGTTTCAAGTGTGTCCTCATTCAATTCTTCAAGGTATGCCTGTGCCAAAGAATCAATAACATCAATGGAAAAACAAGAATGGTCATCAACGGGATATCTCATAGTCTCAAAAATATCAAAATCTATCACTTCCCCATCAAATTCCATTGTTAGAGTGCCTTTAAACACATCAATCTTCGTACGGGCCGTCTTCATGAATGGCCTACCAAGGAGAATCGGCAAAGATGTAGAATGGGCTGAATCCTCCATATCTAAGACGTAGAAATCAGCCGGGAAAATTAAATGATTCACCTGCACAAGAACATCTTCCAAAACTCCTTTTGGATAGGCGTTAGAACGATCGGCCAATTGTATAATCACACCATCATGTTTCAATTCACCCAAATTCATAGATGCATAAATGGAATATTGCATAACACTTATAGATGCACCTAAGTCAAGCATGGCATGTTCAAAGCGAGTATTTCCAATCACACAAGGAATCGTAAAGCTACCGGGATCTTTGCATTTGGTTGGTAGTTTACGTTGCAAAATAGCGGACACATTCTCACTTACCTTCACTACCTCTTTGTTGGGCATTCTCCTTTTGGTATTGCACAGCTCCTTGAGGAATTTAGCATACTTGGGAACTTGTTTAATTGCATCAAGAAGCGGGATGTTCACTTGCACCTTCCGGAACGTCTCAAGGATGTCCTTCTCGCTCTCCTCTTTTTTAGATTGCATGAACCTGCGAGGGAAAGGTACATTGGGCAGATTAGGATTTGAATTAAGTGAATTGGCACTAACTTACCTTGTTTGGCCGAATTGGGCTGAATGGGTGCTTGCGGCAAGGGTTGCTTCACCCTTGCCGTGGGTGTGCTTGTACTTCCTTCTTCTTCTTGCAGCTTTTCTTCCTCTTTCTGGGCAGATTGGGGAATGTTGGACCCACTTCCAACCTCTTTTCCACTTCTTAAGGTTATTGCTTCGGCAGATTCGAATCCGCCCTTCGGATTCACATTGGTTGAACTAGGGAGTTCTCCTTGCTCTCTAATCTGTCCAAGAAACTCAAAAATCTGCCCAATTTGTTCCTTCATGTCCATCATCTCCTTCTCATAATTTGCTATCCGATTGTCTTGATTTTGCAACCGCTGTGAAATAGAGGTTATTAACTGAATAGCTTGATCACTTTCCATGAACGTACCTGAGTTTGGTTGGAATTGTTGAGGGGAAGGCATAGGCTCTGAACATAACTCCTCATAGGGCTGCCAAGGCTGCCAATATGCTTCGGGTTGAACTCGTTGAGGTTCCCACCACATAGAGTTTGAATGATCACGCCAATCAAATGTAGGGACACCTTGCATTGTGGTCCGTTCGATGTGCTGTGACACTTGAGAAGTAAGATTCGCTATTTGAGCTCGAATATTAGCAAGTGCCATATCTTACTTCTCTAGTACCTGAAATCAAAGAAAACTAAATCAAATATCAAAAGTAAACAAAGAAAGCACACACAACAAAACAAAAATTAGAAATCAAAAACAAAAGACACGAAAAAGAAAACCAGGGGATTAGCAAAGTTGCTAATCCCCGGCAACGGCGCCAAAATTTGATGCGGCAATTAACTTGACACTCAAATTAAACCCTCTTGTTGTAGAATGTAGTATAGATGCAAGTAGGGATCGTTCTGGACCGGGGATTAGGAGGGCTTGCTAAAACCTCTAAACTGACTCTAAAACATAAAAACAAAGTTAAAAACGTAACAAAAGACTCAAATAACTCAGAACAAGTGCAAAAGACTCAAAACGGGCTAAAAAGACTCAAAACTACCTAAAAACACTAATTAGGCAGTTTCTGACCTTAAATGAACTTTGGACGAAAATATGGTTTTGGTTTGACTCAAAACCACTCAAAACATCAACAAAACAAGTTTAGGACACTTTAGAACAAGAATGTAAATGGGGGGTTTTGATTTGGACGAATTTAAAACTAAAACAAACAAGAATGTAAAACTGGCAGATTTGAAGTAAAACAACTTAAAAACGTTTTGGAACTCAAATGGGTTATGGATTAGCTAGAGGTCCGTTTTTTCACACATGACACACTTGCACATAAATCGATTTCCAATTGCTTTTCAATGAATTATGAAGCCCAACACCCCAGATTAACCGTACGTGCACAAATTAACCCTCAGATTTTCCTTATGTTATTGAATTGGAAGAAGAGCATACAACAACCCAAGTTATTCTCCAAAGGTCCCCTACATGAGTGCATAATAGAGGTACAATCAGAGATCATTAAGTTCAATGAAAATCATAAGTGTTGGCGAGGCATTCGTAACTATGAGTGCATGATACGCTTGCCAAGAATTCAATTAACGCGATTGTTTATAAGCAACCTCCACTACTTGTGAATATAAACTTGTAACGATTAGGTGAAACTCATTCATATTCTAGCATCAAATCTGTGCATGAAAACTAAGTATGCATCCTTAATCAACAAACACAAATAAGTTATCAATCAAATAGTTAATTGAATTGCATTCACAAATCATCAAATCACAACTGAAAGCAATCGATTTATTTCACAAGCATATTCATGGCTACAAACTTTCCCCTAGCCAAAGAGGGGTTTAGCCACTCATGGCTGCAACAAAATCAGAGAATAAAGAAGCAGACATTGAGAATAAGAATGAATTACACCTAGAAGTCTCCAATCTGCAATCTTGGAACTCCAAAGTCTCTCTTCTTCTCCACCTTGTTGCGGCACAAAGAACTAAGGGAAAGGATGGTGGTTTTGGTGGTGAATGGCTGCGGCAGAGATGGTTTTGGGTGAATGGGTTGGTGAGGTGCGGCTGTGAGTTGGGGAGTGAATGGGGGGTAGTGCGGCTGAATGTATGTATTTATAGGGGAGATGTAGGCACGGCCAGAGAGGGTTTCCAAGGTAGTTTAGGAGTAGGAAATCTCAAGGAATTAGGGATAAGGGTGCGGTAGAGGTAAGGGCTTCTAGAAACATGGCCTAGGCGCCATGTTTTTAGGGAATGTGAAGCACATGTTTAATTTTAGGTTTCAGCAGGTTTTTAGGCTTCTAGAATCCCTAATTTTAGGAGATAAGAATTAGATATTAACCCCCTTATTTGGCTAAAAGTATGGAAAGATAAGATAAGGCAAGGATAAGATAGAATAAGGTGATAAGGTTAGAGATAATGTTCCTTATTTCTTGCTTCTATCTTATCTTTCTGAACTTGATTTTAATTCTCCACCTTTCTTGGCTGATTCCAAGCCTTCATTTCCTCAATTTCGTCCATCCTCAAGCCTCCATGTTTGCACTATCCAATCTTGGCCCAAAAATGCTCTAGAATGCTCCAAATTGCTTCTTTTTGTCACTTTGACACTTAGGACCTGAAATTGGACGAAAATAACTTTAAACACTATAATTAACATAGTTTAGCTAACTAAATGCAAGAAAACAAGCTAACTAAGTCGCATAAATATGCTCCTATCAAATTCCCCCACACTTAGCTTTTGCTAGTCCTCGAGCAAAACGAAACAAACAAAACAAAACAAAGTAAACAAAACACAATCTAAACCTTCCAACGTTCGCCTCAGGGATTTCCAACGCACATGACATATTAAAGATCATCGCAATCATAGATTTTAGTCATCCCCACCCTCGAGCACATACTTAATCACAGTCATCATTCATTAGCTCACATATAACCAATTAAAACAATGTCTTGAATGTAGTAACATGCCTTAGAGAATTCACTCAACTCCTTACGGTTTCACTCTTATTTTCACTCAGATTTTCTGACTACACACCCTACACTAGGTATATGTGAGAAGATTGATGTAAACATGAAAACGAACACTCACATATGTTTATAACAAAGAAAGCAATTTCTGGAATTATTAAGCATGTATAGATAGGATCTCATGAATGGAATGCTACTACTTAGACGCGAGAACCAGGGATACCATATGCTCATACCAATCCCAAACTCCACATTATTGATCACACAACACCCAAGATTGAAGTAAAGGGTTGAAACAGGGCTAGGGTGATTGGCTAACAAAGAACGGATATGGAAAACAAACATTCTTGAAACAATAGTAACCATAGTAGTTGAATTGAGGCTTAGAATTCACTTTAATGGCAGAAACTAATTGAAACACAAAGGGGGAATGAATAACACATATTAGGGCCAAATTGAACGTTTTGGACCCTTCCTTTAACAAACAAAACTTGTGAGTTCATTCTCACTTATTTTGAACCTCTTTTTCTTTCTTTTTCACAACTTTTCTTTTTCTTTTCTTTTTCTCACGAATTTTCTTTTTTTTTTATTCCCAACCCGTGCACTTTGGCACACACACACACACATGAATTCCCCCACACTTGTTTTTCTGCCAAGAAAAGGAATTCTTTTAAATCATGCTTTACTAAGCTTCAAGAACAAGGGTATGGATGGTCCTAATCTAGGCTCGGTGAGGATGATGTGGGTTAACAAAGAAATAGGCTAAACACGGCTCAACGGGGGTAATCCTAAACATATTTGCACGGGGGATGGCTATTTGGCTCTTGGTTCACTACACAACTTCATCTTGTTTGTGTGTTATGCAAATCAATGTCATGCTTTGAATGAAATGGATATTGAAGGAAAAATTTTGTCCTAGCTAAGAACATGTGAGAACATTTGAACACATATGCAAACTAATAACACTTTAAAGTAGGCATGCATTCAAAAACAATTCTAAAACCCATGACTTTCAAAGCCTAGTGAATGGTGAACCAAGAGACTCTCTAACAACATTAAAGAGAAGGAAGGTTTTTGAGATTCATTACCCTTGAAGCTCATCCTTGTTTACACAAGGGATTCACCCAAGTGGAGGGCCTTCAAGTCACCTCCTAGCTCCTTGAATCTTCCTTGTGATTTTCTTCCTTTTGAATGCTCCTCTTGCTCCTTGAAGATGTAAGGAAAGGATCTCCAAGAACACTAAAGATTTAGTGTCTCTAAGTCTCCACACCAAGGATGTAGTGAGAAGAGAAGATGGATGACTTAGAGAGATTTTGATGCTAGTGAAACCCTCTCTAAGTGGCCGGCCTCTATTGTGAAAAAGGAGAGAAAATGTTTCTCTTCTCTCTCTAGAAAACCCTAATGAGGTTATGGCTATAAAGTTGCCTTTATACCACCTCACATGTGAGTGGCACACTTGCAATTAACCCAAGTTGGGTACCACTCACCCTAGGCCGGTTTTGACTTTGTTTTTGGGTTAATTTCCATTTAGTTTTAGTTGTCACACAACCTAAACTCAATGGGCCTTGTGGACCAAAAACCCTTTTGGGCCCCGAAACCCAAAACCAACTTAAAAGCCCAATACGAACCTTTCGTAAGATTAATTAACTAATTAATTAACCTTGACCATTCTCAATTAAACTATTTAATTGCTCATCCATCTCATTTATATTTCTTCACTTTCATCCTTACTCGGTGTACGATCCATTAGGTTCCAATTAGCGAGGCAGTGGGCGATTGTTACTCTTAACGATCGATTGCGAATTGAAACTACATTTCAATTCTCCCTTTGATGAAGATTAGTGTTAGCTAATCCTCAGGGCTTCCACAAACCATGAGTGACACCTAGCAGTATGTCATGGCTACCCAAGCTAAGTAGAAGTGGTTGGAGAACCTATCCAGTTACAATTACGATGCAATACGGTCCTTCTCTAATACAATACTTTTGATCACATTGTTTAAGTGATAGTTTATTTCATGTCTACTATCCAATGTGATACTTCTCTATATGATTCATTTGAATATGACTTGAAACATATTTCCTAAGTCATATTCGTATGCTTTGGCCAAAGACTTCTGAATCATATCTCAGAGTATTCTCCTTCCACCTTGGAAGGTTAGAGATCCCTTGTTGTGCATTCATATGCCTACATGACTAGATAGCTTGACCCCAACAATGCCGTGGACACTCTCGATGGAATGCCTTTGACATGATCAAAGATCAAGGACCTAACCATTAGACATCTATGATGCCTCAGGTCAAAGGACTATTTTGCATATTGCAACTTACGAGTTCTTACATGACATGTATGTTCGAACTCTCTTTTGATCGTTGTTCAGTGTACTCGATTACCTTTCGAGCACCTATGTGTTTGTCTCAATGTTGGAACTTCTATCATCGACGTCAGATTGGAAATCTGCGTCTGTATAGGCTTTCACTCGCAACTCTGTTGCTCCTCCATAAACGAGGAACATGTCCTTAGTTCTTCTTAAGTACTTAAGGACCGTCTTGACAACTGCCCAGTGTTCTGATCCTGGGTTAGATTGATATCGACTAGTGATGCTCACAGCATATGCGATATCAGGCCTTGTGCATATCATGGCATACATGAGATTTCCTATGGCGGAAGCATAAGGAATCCTACTCATTTGCCGTATTTCTTCAGGATTTTTCGGTCCCATGGATTTAGAAAGGTGAATTCCATGTCTCACAGGAAGAAGACCTTTCTTTGATTGTTCTATTTGGAACCTACTTAGCACCTTATCTATGTACATAGATTGGGATAATCCAATTAATTTTCTGGATCTATCACGATAGAGCTTTATCCCAAGCACATAAGATGCATCTCCCAAATCTTTCATGTGGAAGGTTTTGGACAACCACACTTTTACAGAAGAAAGTACTGCAGTGTCATTCCTGAATAGTAATATGTCATCTACATATAACACTAGGAATACAACTGCATCCCCAACGACCTTTTGATAAACACAATTGTCGTGTTCGTTTTGAGTGAAACCAAACGATTTGATTTCAGTGTCAAAACGAATGTTCCAGCTCCTGGAGGCTTGCTTAAGTCCATAAATGGACCTCTGAAGCTTGCATACCTTAGTCTTTTCAGACTTGGACACGAAACCTTCGGGTTGAGTCATATATAGCTCTTCCTCTAGGTAGCCGTTCAGAAAGGCCGTCTTCACGTCCATTTGCCATATCTCATAGTCATGGTACGCAGCTATAGCAAGCAAAATCCGAATGGACTTAATCATGGCTACAGGAGAGAAGGTTTCTTCATAGTCAATCCCTTCTCGTTGCCTGTAACCCTTGGCTACTAGTCTAGCCTTATAAGTCTCCACGTTCCCATCAGCGCCTATCTTTCTCTTAAAGACCCATTTGTTTCCAACAGGTACTATACCTTCTGGAGGGTCTACAAGAGTCCAGACCTGATTGTGATACATGGAATCCATCTCGGATTTCATGGCCTCTTGCCATCTCTTTGAATCAATGTCGGACATTGCTTCAGTGTAGTCTCTAGGGTCTTCCTTTGTGTCATTGTCACCTAGAAGGTGCAACTCTCCAAAGTTGTTATCCAAGCCATACCTCTTAGGTGGCTTGCTGACCCGTTCGGATCTACGTGGAGCTAAGGTTTCAAGAACAGGGTTGTCAACTTGTCGAGTGCTTGTTTGTGGTTCATCATTAATCTCATTAATTTTCATCATTTTACTTGTGGTTCCTTTGAGAACAAATTCATCCTCTAGAAACTTAGCAGTTATGGCGACAAAGACTTTCTGGTCGTCAGGATGGTAGAACTCATATCCCATAGTTTCTCTAGGATATCCCACAAAATAGCACCCAACTGATTTTGCTTCAAGCTTAGTAGCTTCAAGCTTCTTGACATATGCTTCACAACCCCAAATCTTAATATGATTAAGACTTGGCTTTCTTCCATGCCATATCTCATAGGGCGTCTGTGAAACTGACTTGGAAGGTACTCTATTAAGCAAGTAAGCTGCTGTATATAGAGCGTATCCCCAGAATGTTACTGGCAGATCTGCGGAACTCATCATAGAACGAACCATGTTCATCAAGGTTCGATTTCTCCTTTCAGAAACTCCATTAAGTTGTGGAGTTCCCGGTGGAGTCCACTGTGATATTATTCCACACTCTTTGAGATAATCTAGGAACTCGTTACTTAGATACTCTCCCCCTCGATCTGATCTTAGGATCTTTATCTGCTTCCCAGTTTGCTTCTCAACTTCATTCTTGAATTCTTTGAACTTTTCAAAGGATTCTGACTTGTACTTCATAAGATACACATAGCCAAACCGAGAGGTGGTCGCCGGTGAATGTGATATAGTAGGAGAAGCCTCCTCTCGATGTAGTGGACATAGGTCCACATACGTCAGTGTGGATTAACCCTAGAATTTCAGTGGCACGCTCTCCCTTCCCAGTGAATGGAGATTTGGTCATCTTCCCTTTCAAGCAACATTCACAAGTACCCATTTGGTCATTACCTAATGGGCGGAAATATCCATCTTTCGACATCTTGCGAATCTTATCAAGGTTCACATGTCCAAGTTTAAGATGCCACATCTTTTCTTGGTTAACTTCTTCTCTAGCCCTTTTGGGTTTTGAGGTATTCCCGCTTTCAATACAGGGCATTCCACTACTTGTCTCTAGGTGAAAAAGTCCCTCTATCATATTACCATGAGAGATAATACGACCGTTCAAGTATAAAGTGCAACTCATTTTGTCAAACAATACTGAGTGCCCATCTCGTAAAAGCATAGAGATAGAAATCAAATTCTTTATACATGAAGGAAAATAGAAACAATTTTTAAGTTCCAAGACTTCCCCAGAGGGTAGTTTAAGCATGTAGGTGCCAACTGCTTTTGCAGAGATCTTAGTGCCGTTCCCAACTCGCACAATCATCTCCCCATTGCGCAGTGTCGTGCTCCCTGTTAGTCCCTGCAACGAATTGCAGATATGTTAACTAGCGCCTGAATCAAATATCCAGGAATTGGAGCTCACTGTAAAAGCACTCTCTATGACATAAATAGTCCCTTCAAAAGTTCGTGTCATAAGGCTCGCAATGCGCACCCTGTATTTCTTCTTCCAACGTTCATCCTTTCCACAATGAAAGCATGTTCCTTTGGATTTTCTTGCCTTCTTCTTATGCAACCTTTTCCTTGTGATTGCATTCTCACTCCCACTGTCCTTTTTGAAACTTTGTTCAAACTCACAGCACATGTCAATCATCTCGGTAAAAGTATGATCGAATCTATTCACTTTATAGTTTACTATAAACTTAGTGAAATCATCCGAGAGAGATGCAAGGAAAAAGTCTTGGGCCATTTTCCCATCGATGGAAGTTCCTAAACTCTTGAGATCTTGAAAGATCCTTTCCATCTTTTGTCCATGTTTTTGGACCGATGTCCCCTTTACCATTTTGGGATTCAATAGACTACAAACATTTGAGAATCGTATATTACTAGTCTCAATGTCATGCATCTTATGCAAACTATCAACCATGGCACATGAAGTGTCCATGTGCTTATGTAGCTTCTTAAGCTCCTCACTAAGTGAAGTGAGGATTAAGCATTTGGCTTGTAAGTCATCCTCATAGTGTCTTGCATAATTTTGACACTCCTCCTTTGAAGCTAGTTTCGTAGGAGGTACATGAGGAGGGGATTGCTTGAGTACATACAATATGTTATTCATCTTTGAGACATTCTCGATGTGATGATACCAAGCAAGGAAACGTTGACCCCTAAGGCCCTTTTTGTCAAGTACAATGGTAGGTATAATTTTAGGCATGTCGTTAACTACATAACATAACAGAAATCGTATTAGATTGTTGATTTTAAAACTACTTGATTGGGTCTTAAATCAAATAGTACCACCCACTATTTTTGGCAAATTCCACATCCCTCAATGGAATCCGAGAGTTATGTTGAACTCTTAGCGGGGTATGGGAGACTCACCATTACCAAGCCCACCTCACGATGATACGATGTCGGTTAGCAAAAATAGTGATGAGAGAATAACGCTTTAGTCATTTACAACTCGTGTAATTACCCATCTTGTTTGGCCTCTAGAGAATGATGCCTCACAATGATATGATGTTGGCACCATTGCACTTAGTTAAGTCATTCCCACCATGCTAGTTCGTGTAGGGTTTCAAGGATAGCCTCACAATGATATGATGTTGGTCATCCTCGTTGCCTACCTTACCACATCATGTATGTTCATATGGACTCCTCCTGAAGGTAAGCACATACTTTGAACTTCCCCATGATAGGGTGAAGCCGATGTATGAGTCACAAACGATTGGAGCCCACTATAGTGGAAGGCCTACGAAGAGATGTTCAAAGCATCTCTCGCTTATCAACTTAATATTCATTTTGTTGAGGGAGTAGTGTTGGGCTACATCAATTTCATTTTAATCTTATTAGGTTTTAGGATGATTATGAACCGTTTGATTTGATCCAACGCGAGCCTTGTGTTGGACCTTGGGTCTAAGGTAGGTTGTTGTTGATTTTAGTTACGCGTTTAATCTAATTAAACCGTTATTTCCTATTGGGCGTTGGACCCAACTATTCCAATTTGCATACAAATAAACAAAAGGAATACATGAAATAAAGAGGAGGGCTTATGCCCTCTTACAACACATTTGAAGCACTTATGCCCTTTTACAACACATTTGAACTAATCAAATTACATTCAAATCTAAACTACTTAACCCAAACATTCATAATGCAAAGCGGCCAATCACATAGCTCAATTATCGAGGCCTTTGGTTCATAATCACCCTTTTTCTTAATCAATCACATTAACTAAGAAAGCAACTTAAACAATTGGTTTTCGGATTCATAGAATTGATTTAAATGGAACTAATATGAAATGAAAATCCAATTCTCATTAAAGAGACAAAACCATTTTGTTCTCATTATAATTTGGGCCGAAAAAGCAATGACCACAACTTATTGGGCCACAATGCTAAAACATAAACTTTTGGGGTCACTTTGTAAAAACACAAGAGTCCACAACTTCATGTAATTACAACTAGAACCCAAAAATTTCAACAATAACAAAAACTTCATTAAAGGAGCAAAACAATTTGTCCTTTAGTGATTTTGGACCTTTACGTAAAAACGTAAACTTTTGGGTCAAAGTGCAAATACACATAAGTATCAAGACTTTATGTAATTGCTCAAAAAATCCCAAAAATACCCCCACTAAGGGGTGGCCGGTTTTGGTAGTGTAAAAAGGGGGGAAAGGTTTTGGTGAAAATTCAAAATTTTAAAGTGTTTTGAAAAAGTCAAAAGGTATGGGTTGAAAAGTTGATTGGTATGGGTTGTAAAAGTTGATTGGTATGGGTTGTAAGAAAAAGTTTGACAAACAATAAATACACAAATCATCCATCACCAATCAATAATAAACCAAAACTTTATGAAAAACATCAAACACTTTGAATCAAAACACCAAACCTTTTTGTTCTTGGTAAGAACATCAAGAACATTGAAGAACACACATGAAAACTCATAAGAGCTCCATGAATGTTTTCACTCAATAAAACTCAAATTTTCACTACTCAAAAGAGGGTTAACATCCTAGGGTACTTAGGGGTTCCAAAAGTCACTTTAAAACACTTTTAACAAGACAAACATGAACCCAAAAATCCACCATTTGGCACCAAATTTTAGTTCCAATATTCATGCTTAAATGAACTACATCTACAACATTTGAGATGCTAAATTTTCAAGCAAAATTTATATTCAAAAAGCAAGAACAAAGCTTGTAACATTTACAACATTTAAATCACAAACCATGAAAAACACAAAACCCAAAAGGATTCACCATACTCTAGACCTAGGCTCTTGATACCACTTGAAGGAAAAAATTTGTCCTAGCTAAGAACATGTGAGAACATTTGAACACATATGCAAACTAATAACACTTTAAAGTAGGCATGCATTCAAAAACAATTCTAAAACCCATGACTTTCAAAGCCTAGTGAATGGTGAACCAAGAGACTCTCTAACAACATTAAAGAGAAGGAAGGTTTTTGAGATTCATTACCCTTGAAGCTCATCCTTGTTTACACAAGGGATTCACCCAAGTGGAGGGCCTTCAAGTCACCTCCTAGCTCCTTGAATCTTCCTTGTGATTTTCTTCCTTTTGAATGCTCCTCTTGCTCCTTGAAGATGTAAGGAAAGGATCTCCAAGAACACTAAAGATTTAGTGTCTCTAAGTCTCCACACCAAGGATGTAGTGTGAAGAGAAGATGGATGACTTAGAGAGATTTTGATGCTAGTGAAACCCTCTCTAAGTGGCCGGCCTCTTTTGTGAAAAAGGAGAGAAAATTTTTGACTTTGTTTTTGGGTTAATTTCCATTTAGTTTTAGTTGTCACACAACCTAAACTCAATGGGCCTTGTGGACCAAAAACCCTTTTGGGCCCCGAAACCCAAAACCAACTTAAAAGCCCAATACGAACCTTTCGTAAGATTAATTAACTAATTAATTAACCTTGACCATTCTCAATTAAACTATTTAATTGCTTATCCATCTCATTTATATTTCTTCACTTTCATCCTTACTCGGTGTACGATCCATTAGGTTCCAATTAGCGAGGCAGTGGGCGATTGTTACTCTTAACGATCGATTGCGAATTGAAACTACATTTCAATTCTCCCTTTGATGAAGATTAGTGTTAGCTAATCCTCAGGGCTTCCACAAACCATGAGTGACACCTAGCAGTATGTCATGGCTACCCAAGCTAAGTAGAAGTGGTTGGAGAACCTATCCAGTTACAATTACGATGCAATACGGTTCTTCTCTAATACAATACTTTTGATCACATTGTTTAAGTGATAGTTTATTTCATGTCTACTATCCAATGTGATACTTCTCTATATGATTCATTTGAATATGACTTGAAACATATTTCCTAAGTCATATTCGTATGCTTTGGCCAAAGACTCCTGAATCATATCTCAGAGTATTCTCCTTCCACCTTGGAAGGTTAGAGATCCCTTGTTGTGCATTCATATGCCTACATGACTAGATAGCTTGACCCCAACAATGCCGTGGACACTCTCGATGGAATGCCTTTGACATGATCAAAGATCAAGGACCTAACCATTAGACATCTATGATGCCTCAGGTCAAAGGACTATTTTGCATATTGCAACTTACGAGTTCTTACATGACATGTATGTTCGAACTCTCTTTTGATCGTTGTTCAGTGTACTCGATTACCTTTCGAGCACCTATGTGTTTGTCTCAGTGTCCAACACTAAATGACATGAGACTAGTCATACTCACGCTTGAGTTAACATAACACATACTAACCTTAGCGGATTGTCAATGCCCAATTGGCAATCCTATGGCTAGGAACGTTTTAGGAATGAACATAAGAGAAAGGTCTCGTTAATCTAACTTACTTAGATCACTTCTTTCTTAGACTAAATACATTCCTTGGATTCCTTTATTGCTTAAACATATAATCCAATAAATAATGATTAACAACAAGTTTTGCCCTTCATTAAACAATATAATAGTTTAACACAATATGTATTCCAAAAGCTATTACATCAAATGAGTGGCTTTGTGGGCATGCTTCCAACAGATATGAGTTCTAGCATTTGGAACGAAATGATGAAACGCCTTCTAAGTAGCAACCAAGCAAAGAATAATGAGATCATGCAACGACTTTAGAAACAATGAATGCACAGATTATTACACTCCAAAGAACGTTTTAGGCTCAAATCACTCAGGGTTGTAGCGTTAATTTGAGTTCCTTCCTTCAAGCATGTTACAAAAACTAATTTTTTCTTCATGCTTACATGTGAATTCATAAGTTATAACCACAACCAAGCATAAACCAAAGAGTAATTCAAACTTCCATCCATGTTTACAACTCTCTTTAACAGTCATGCAATTAAAAACCAAATCCTCATCATTGTGTTGGAAGGTACCCTAAGACACAAACAAACACACAAAAACAACTCTTTTTGGCTTTTTTCAAAACAATTTTTTCAAATTTTATGAAATTTTCGGATTTTTACTTCAACATGCATAAAAACAGCTCAAAACACACTAAAACAGACAGAAACAGTGAGAAACAACATTGCAAGTGATAGGTGACTAAAACCCACGAAAATCATGCATAAACAGATTGTTTACCCCCCCACACTTAAATCAAACAATGTCCTCAATGTTTCAAACATAACTTACATAAAGATAAGCAAGCAAACAACAAATAAACATGGCAAGACAAGTGCAGCAAGGAAAAGGGTGAAAGAAAGCAAATCTGGGATAAGAGCCGATTCTAGGTGTCTTTATTGGCATGGGTTGCCTCCCACGAAGCGCTTGCTTTAACGTCGTGCAGCCAGACGAATCGGCTCCTTCAAACATCACTAGAACCCACGGCATGGAGTGAGGTTTCCTCCACCACATGCTCCTCAAACAGGTCATAATAGGGCTTCAAATGATGCCCATTCACCTTGAATTCTTGTCCGGTTTTCAAGCTTTGGACTTGGACTGCACCATAAGGAAAAACATAAGTAACAACAAAAGGTCCAATCCACCTAGAACGTAACTTACCGGGGAATAACTGAAGGCGAGAGTCAAAAAGAAGCACTTTCTGCCCCTTGGAGAATGTTTTGGTCCGAAGCATTTTGTCATGGTAGGCCTTCGTCTTGTCCTTGTAAATTTGAGCATTCTCGTATGCTTCGTGCCTAATCTCCTCGAGTTCATTCAATTGGAGCTTCCTATGAACTCCAGCCGCATCTATGTCCAAGTTGAAAGTCTTCACAGCCCAATGCGCTCTGTGTTCTAACTCAACAGGTAAATGACATGGTTTGCCATAAATTAACCGAAAAGGAGACATACCTAAGGGGGTTTTGTAGGCCGTACGATAAGCCCACAATGCATCGTCTAAACGCAAACTCCAATCCCTCCTTGATGGCCCCACGGTTTTCTCTAGTATTTGCTTGATCTCCCTATTTGAAACCTCGGCTTGCCCATTGGTTTGAGGATGATAAGGTGTTGAAACCTTATGCGTAACGTTGTACTTCTTGAGTAAAGCCTCAATGGTCCGGTTGCAAAAGTGGGAACCTCCATCACTAATGAGCACTCTAGGCATGCCAAACCTCGCAAAAATGTTAGTTCTCACAAAATCTGCAACCACCTTAGAATCGTTAGCACGGGTGGCTTTAGCTTCCACCCATTTCGAAACATAATCAATGGCAAGCAAGATATAAGTGAAACCATAAGATGGAGGGAAAGGGCCCATGAAATCAATACCCAAAACGTCAAAAATTTCACAAACTGAGAAATGTTGCTGCGGCATTTGATCTTTGGCACCTATATTCCCCATTCTTTGGCAACGATCACAAGTTAAACAAAAAGTTCTAGAATCTTTAAACAAGGTGGGCCAATAAAAACCACATTCAAGAACTTTTAATGCCGTTCTTTGTGTGCCAAAGTGTCCACCACAAGCATAAGTGTGACAAAATTTTAAAATCGAATGAAATTCACAATCATGCACACATCTACGCAAAATCTGATCAGAGCAATACTTCCACAAATAAGGGTCATCCCAAACATAGAACCGTGCATCTTTTCTCAATTTATCACATTGGTGCTTGCTTAGAGTGCTTGGAAGTTGTTTAGACACTAAGTAATTAACCAAATCGGCATACCATGGTTCACTTACCTCAATGGACAGCAGCTGCTCATCGGGGAAAGCCTCATGGATAGGCACGGCATCAACATCCTCCACATGGGTCATACGGCTTAAGTGGTCAGCCACCACATTCTCGCTTCCTTTCTTGTCTCGGATTTCAATGTCAAACTCTTGAAGAAGAAGCATCCAACGAATGAGCCTAGGTTTTGCTTCCTTCTTCGTTAGTAAGTACTTCAAAGCTGCATGATCAGAATAAACAATCACTTTAGTTCCAATTAAATAAGACCGAAACTTATCTAAAGCAAAGACAACAGCTAGAAGTTCTTTTTCCGTTGTGGAGTAGTTCAATTGGGCATCATTCAACGTCCGAGAGGCATAATATATCACATGGGGCTGCTTGTCTTTCCTTTGCCCCAAAATAGCTCCTAATGCATAGTCGGATGCATCACACATAAGTTCGGACGGAAGACTCCAATCTGGGGGCACAATGATTGGTGCCGTGGTGAGCATGTCCTTGAGGTGCTTGAATGCCTCTTCACACTCCTTGTTGAACTCAAACGCCACTTCCTTTTGGAGGAGACGGCATAGGGGTTGTGCTATCTTGGAAAAATCCTTGATAAATCTCCTATAGAACCCTGCATGACCAAGAAAAGAACAAACCTCTCGAACCGAAGTAGGAGAGGGTAAGTGACGTACAAGATCTATCTTAGATTTATCCACTTCAATACCTCGTTCTGAAATGATGTGTCCTAAAACAATACCTTGTTTAACCATAAAATGACATTTCTCCCAATTCAAAACAAGGTTCGTTTCAACACATCGTTTCAGAATTAAAGTCAAATTATCCAAACAATGATCAAAGGAATCGCCAAACACACTAAAATCATCCATAAACACTTCAATAATTTTCTCAACAAAGTCAGAGAAAATACTTACCATGCACCTTTGGAATGTGGCAGGAGCGTTGCATAACCCAAAGGGCATGCGACGATAAGCAAAAGTTCCAAAAGGACATGTAAAAGTTGTTTTCTCTTGATCATCAGGAGCTATCACAATTTGGTTATAACCGGAATATCCATCAAGAAAACAATAAAAAGAATGACCGGCTAACCTTTCAAGCATTTGGTCGATGAATGGCAAAGGAAAATGGTCCTTCCGGGTTGTGGCGTTTAGCTTCCTATAGTCAATGCACACTCGCCAACCGGTTTGAATTCTTGTGGGGACAAGCTCGTTTTCGTCGTTCTTCACAACTGTAACTCCAGACTTCTTGGGAACGACTTGAACCGGTGAGACCCAACGACTATCGGATATAGGGTAGATCACGCCACAATCCAAGAGCTTGATTATCTCCTTCTTCACAACTTCCATTATAGGAGGGTTGAGACGGCGTTGAGCCTCTTGAGATGGTTTAGCCCCCTCCTCAAGAAGAATGCGATGCATGCATGTTGTAGGACTAATCCCCCTAATATCGGCTAAGGTCCACCCTATAGCCGTCTTGTACTCTCGTAGCACCCTCAAAAGCTTACCCTCCTCTTGTGCCGTGAGTGTGGAGGACACAATGACGGGCAACGTCTCGTCATCTCCCAAGAACACATATTTCAAGTGGTCCGGCAATGGCTTAAGTTCAAGAAATGGTGGCTGCACAACGGAAGGCAACAACTTGTTAGTAGAAACGGAAATTGAACTTAGGGTCAGAGACTTACCAACATGTCGAGGTAATGACTCAAGGGCAGCCACGGTCTCAATCAAATCCTCTTTAAGAGGCACGGTACACATTTCCTCACTGTGGCCGTGGGTATTCATGGCATCCCTCTCCTCGTTTTTTAGCTCTATGGCCTTTGTTATGCTTGTTTCAAGTGTGTCCTCATTCAATTCTTCAAGGTATGCCTGTGCCAAAGAATCAATAACATCAATGGAAAAACAAGAATGGTCATCAACGGGATATCTCATAGTCTCAAAAATATCAAAATCTATCACTTCCCCATCAAATTCCATTGTTAGAGTGCCTTTAAACACATCAATCTTCGTACGGGCCGTCTTCATGAATGGCCTACCAAGGAGAATCGGCAAAGATGTAGAATGGGCTGAATCCTCCATATCTAAGACGTAGAAATCAGCCGGGAAAATTAAATGATTCACCTGCACAAGAACATCTTCCAAAACTCCTTTTGGATAGGCGTTAGAACGATCGGCCAATTGTATAATCACACCATCATGTTTCAATTCACCCAAATTCATAGATGCATAAATGGAATATTGCATAACACTTATAGATGCACCTAAGTCAAGCATGGCATGTTCAAAGCGAGTATTTCCAATCACACAAGGAATCGTAAAGCTACCGGGATCTTTGCATTTGGTTGGTAGTTTACGTTGCAAAATAGCGGACACATTCTCACTTACCTTCACTACCTCTTTGTTGGGCATTCTCCTTTTGGTATTGCACAGCTCCTTGAGGAATTTAGCATACTTGGGAACTTGTTTAATTGCATCAAGAAGCGGGATGTTCACTTGCACCTTCCGGAACGTCTCAAGGATGTCCTTCTCGCTCTCCTCTTTTTTAGATTGCATGAACCTGCGAGGGAAAGGTACATTGGGCAGATTAGGATTTGAATTAAGTGAATTGGCACTAACTTACCTTGTTTGGCCGAATTGGGCTGAATGGGTGCTTGCGGCAAGGGTTGCTTCACCCTTGCCGTGGGTGTGCTTGTACTTCCTTCTTCTTCTTGCAGCTTTTCTTCCTCTTTCTGGGCAGATTGGGGAATGTTGGACCCACTTCCAACCTCTTTTCCACTTCTTAAGGTTATTGCTTCGGCAGATTCGAATCCGCCCTTCGGATTCACATTGGTTGAACTAGGGAGTTCTCCTTGCTCTCTAATCTGTCCAAGAAACTCAAAAATCTGCCCAATTTGTTCCTTCATGTCCATCATCTCCTTCTCATAATTTGCTATCCGATTGTCTTGATTTTGCAACCGCTGTGAAATAGAGGTTATTAACTGAATAGCTTGATCACTTTCCATGAACGTACCTGAGTTTGGTTGGAATTGTTGAGGGGAAGGCATAGGCTCTGAACATAACTCCTCATAGGGCTGCCAAGGCTGCCAATATGCTTCGGGTTGAACTCGTTGAGGTTCCCACCACATAGAGTTTGAATGATCACGCCAATCAAATGTAGGGACACCTTGCATTGTGGTCCGTTCGATGTGCTGTGACACTTGAGAAGTAAGATTCGCTATTTGAGCTCGAATATTAGCAAGTGCCATATCTTACTTCTCTAGTACCTGAAATCAAAGAAAACTAAATCAAATATCAAAAGTAAACAAAGAAAGCACACACAACAAAACAAAAATTAGAAATCAAAAACAAAAGACACGAAAAAGAAAACCAGGGGATTAGCAAAGTTGCTAATCCCCGGCAACGGCGCCAAAATTTGATGCGGCAATTAACTTGACACTCAAATTAAACCCTCTTGTTGTAGAATGTAGTATAGATGCAAGTAGGGATCGTTCTGGACCGGGGATTAGGAGGGCTTGCTAAAACCTCTAAACTGACTCTAAAACATAAAAACAAAGTTAAAAACGTAACAAAAGACTCAAATAACTCAGAACAAGTGCAAAAGACTCAAAACGGGCTAAAAAGACTCAAAACTACCTAAAAACACTAATTAGGCAGTTTCTGACCTTAAATGAACTTTGGACGAAAATATGGTTTTGGTTTGACTCAAAACCACTCAAAACATCAACAAAACAAGTTTAGGACACTTTAGAACAAGAATGTAAATGGGGGGTTTTGATTTGGACGAATTTAAAACTAAAACAAACAAGAATGTAAAACTGGCAGATTTGAAGTAAAACAACTTAAAAACGTTTTGGAACTCAAATGGGTTATGGATTAGCTAGAGGTCCGTTTTTTCACACATGACACACTTGCACATAAATCGATTTCCAATTGCTTTTCAATGAATTATGAAGCCCAACACCCCAGATTAACCGTACGTGCACAAATTAACCCTCAGATTTTCCTTATGTTATTGAATTGGAAGAAGAGCATACAACAACCCAAGTTATTCTCCAAAGGTCCCCTACATGAGTGCATAATAGAGGTACAATCAGAGATCATTAAGTTCAATGAAAATCATAAGTGTTGGCGAGGCATTCGTAACTATGAGTGCATGATACGCTTGCCAAGAATTCAATTAACGCGATTGTTTATAAGCAACCTCCACTACTTGTGAATATAAACTTGTAACGATTAGGTGAAACTCATTCATATTCTAGCATCAAATCTGTGCATGAAAACTAAGTATGCATCCTTAATCAACAAACACAAATAAGTTATCAATCAAATAGTTAATTGAATTGCATTCACAAATCATCAAATCACAACTGAAAGCAATCGATTTATTTCACAAGCATATTCATGGCTACAAACTTTCCCCTAGCCAAAGAGGGGTTTAGCCACTCATGGCTGCAACAAAATCAGAGAATAAAGAAGCAGACATTGAGAATAAGAATGAATTACACCTAGAAGTCTCCAATCTGCAATCTTGGAACTCCAAAGTCTCTCTTCTTCTCCACCTTGTTGCGGCACAAAGAACTAAGGGAAAGGATGGTGGTTTTGGTGGTGAATGGCTGCGGCAGAGATGGTTTTGGGTGAATGGGTTGGTGAGGTGCGGCTGTGAGTTGGGGAGTGAATGGGGGGTAGTGCGGCTGAATGTATGTATTTATAGGGGAGATGTAGGCACGGCCAGAGAGGGTTTCCAAGGTAGTTTAGGAGTAGGAAATCTCAAGGAATTAGGGATAAGGGTGCGGTAGAGGTAAGGGCTTCTAGAAACATGGCCTAGGCGCCATGTTTTTAGGGAATGTGAAGCACATGTTTAATTTTAGGTTTCAGCAGGTTTTTAGGCTTCTAGAATCCCTAATTTTAGGAGATAAGAATTAGATATTAACCCCCTTATTTGGCTAAAAGTATGGAAAGATAAGATAAGGCAAGGATAAGATAGAATAAGGTGATAAGGTTAGAGATAATGTTCCTTATTTCTTGCTTCTATCTTATCTTTCTGAACTTGATTTTAATTCTCCACCTTTCTTGGCTGATTCCAAGCCTTCATTTCCTCAATTTCGTCCATCCTCAAGCCTCCATGTTTGCACTATCCAATCTTGGCCCAAAAATGCTCTAGAATGCTCCAAATTGCTTCTTTTTGTCACTTTGACACTTAGGACCTGAAATTGGACGAAAATAACTTTAAACACTATAATTAACATAGTTTAGCTAACTAAATGCAAGAAAACAAGCTAACTAAGTCGCATAAATATGCTCCTATCAAATTCCCCCACACTTAGCTTTTGCTAGTCCTCGAGCAAAACGAAACAAACAAAACAAAACAAAGTAAACAAAACACAATCTAAACCTTCCAACGTTCGCCTCAGGGATTTCCAACGCACATGACATATTAAAGATCATCGCAATCATAGATTTTAGTCATCCCCACCCTCGAGCACATACTTAATCACAATCATCATTCATTAGCTCACATATAACCAATTAAAACAATGTCTTGAATGTAGTAACATGCCTTAGAGAATTCACTCAACTCCTTACGGTTTCACTCTTATTTTCACTCAGATTTTCTGACTACACACCCTACACTAGGTATATGTGAGAAGATTGATGTAAACATGAAAACGAACACTCACATATGTTTATAACAAAGAAAGCAATTTCTGGAATTATTAAGCATGTATAGATAGGATCTCATGAATGGAATGCTACTACTTAGACGCGAGAACCAGGGATACCATATGCTCATACCAATCCCAAACTCCACATTATTGATCACACAACACCCAAGATTGAAGTAAAGGGTTGAAACAGGGCTAGGGTGATTGGCTAACAAAGAACGGATATGGAAAACAAACATTCTTGAAACAATAGTAACCATAGTAGTTGAATTGAGGCTTAGAATTCACTTTAATGGCAGAAACTAATTGAAACACAAAGGGGGAATGAATAACACATATTAGGGCCAAATTGAACGTTTTGGACCCTTCCTTTAACAAACAAAACTTGTGAGTTCATTCTCACTTATTTTGAACCTCTTTTTCTTTCTTTTTCACAACTTTTCTTTTTCTTTTCTTTTTCTCACGAATTTTCTTTTTTTTTTATTCCCAACCCGTGCACTTTGGCACACACACACACACATGAATTCCCCCACACTTGTTTTTCTGCCAAGAAAAGGAATTCTTTTAAATCATGCTGTACTAAGCTTCAAGAACAAGGGTATGGATGGTCCTAATCTAGGCTCGGTGAGGATGATGTGGGTTAACAAAGAAATAGGCTAAACACGGCTCAACGGGGGTAATCCTAAACATATTTGCACGGGGGATGGCTATTTGGCTCTTGGTTCACTACACAACTTCATCTTGTTTGTGTGTTATGCAAATCAATGTCATGCTTTGAATGAAATGGATATTGAAGGAAAAATTTTGTCCTAGCTAAGAACATGTGAGAACATTTGAACACATATGCAAACTAATAACACTTTAAAGTAGGCATGCATTCAAAAACAATTCTAAAACCCATGACTTTCAAAGCCTAGTGAATGGTGAACCAAGAGACTCTCTAACAACATTAAAGAGAAGGAAGGTTTTTGAGATTCATTACCCTTGAAGCTCATCCTTGTTTACACAAGGGATTCACCCAAGTGGAGGGCCTTCAAGTCACCTCCTAGCTCCTTGAATCTTCCTTGTGATTTTCTTCCTTTTGAATGCTCCTCTTGCTCCTTGAAGATGTAAGGAAAGGATCTCCAAGAACACTAAAGATTTAGTGTCTCTAAGTCTCCACACCAAGGATGTAGTGAGAAGAGAAGATGGATGACTTAGAGAGATTTTGATGCTAGTGAAACCCTCTCTAAGTGGCCGGCCTCTATTGTGAAAAAGGAGAGAAAATGTTTCTCTTCTCTCTCTAGAAAACCCTAATGAGGTTATGGCTATAAAGTTGCCTTTATACCACCTCACATGTGAGTGGCACACTTGCAATTAACCCAAGTTGGGTACCACTCACCCTAGGCCGGTTTTGACTTTGTTTTTGGGTTAATTTCCATTTAGTTTTAGTTGTCACACAACCTAAACTCAATGGGCCTTGTGGACCAAAAACCCTTTTGGGCCCCGAAACCCAAAACCAACTTAAAAGCCCAATACGAACCTTTCGTAAGATTAATTAACTAATTAATTAACCTTGACCATTCTCAATTAAACTATTTAATTGCTCATCCATCTCATTTATATTTCTTCACTTTCATCCTTACTCGGTGTACGATCCATTAGGTTCCAATTAGCGAGGCAGTGGGCGATTGTTACTCTTAACGATCGATTGCGAATTGAAACTACATTTCAATTCTCCCTTTGATGAAGATTAGTGTTAGCTAATCCTCAGGGCTTCCACAAACCATGAGTGACACCTAGCAGTATGTCATGGCTACCCAAGCTAAGTAGAAGTGGTTGGAGAACCTATCCAGTTACAATTACGATGCAATACGGTCCTTCTCTAATACAATACTTTTGATCACATTGTTTAAGTGATAGTTTATTTCATGTCTACTATCCAATGTGATACTTCTCTATATGATTCATTTGAATATGACTTGAAACATATTTCCTAAGTCATATTCGTATGCTTTGGCCAAAGACTTCTGAATCATATCTCAGAGTATTCTCCTTCCACCTTGGAAGGTTAGAGATCCCTTGTTGTGCATTCATATGCCTACATGACTAGATAGCTTGACCCCAACAATGCCGTGGACACTCTCGATGGAATGCCTTTGACATGATCAAAGATCAAGGACCTAACCATTAGACATCTATGATGCCTCAGGTCAAAGGACTATTTTGCATATTGCAACTTACGAGTTCTTACATGACATGTATGTTCGAACTCTCTTTTGATCGTTGTTCAGTGTACTTGATTACCTTTCGAGCACCTATGTGTTTGTCTTAGTGTCTAACACCAAATGACTTGAGACTAGTCATACTCACGCTTGAGTAGACATAACACATACTAACCTTAACGGACTGTCAATGCCCAATTGGCAATCCTATGGCTAGGAACGTTTTAGGAATGAACATAAGAGAAAGGTCTCGTTAATTTAACTTACTTAAATTACTTATCTCTTAGATCAAATACATTCCTTGGATTCCCTTATTGCTTAAACACATGATACAATAAATAGTGATTAACAATAAGCTTTGCCCTTTATTAAACATATAAAAGTTTAATACAATAAGTATTCCAAAAGCTATTACATCAAATGAGTGGCTTTGTGGGCATACTTCCAACACCCAATACCCTAAGCAAGTCCCAACGTGATAAACTTAAAAAGGATGCACGTTTTTATGTTTGGGACGACCTATATTTGTGGAAATTTGGCCCTGATCAGATTGTGCGTAGATGTGTTCATGAGTCTGCACAGCGTTTAAGGTTCTTGAAAGTGGATTTTATTGGCCTACTTTGTTTAGAGATGCTAGAACTTTTTGCATAACATGTGATCGTTGCCAAAGGACAGGAAATCTAGGCCAAAAAGACCAAATGCCGCAAACCCCAATCCTTGTTGTTGAAATCTTTGATGTGTGGGGTATTGATTTTATGGGTCCTTTCCCTACTTCTTTTGGTTTCATTTACATATTACTTGCGGTTGATTATGTTTCGAAGTGGGTGGAAGCTAAAGCCACCCGAACTAACGATTCTAGAGTTGTTGCAGATTTTGTGAAATCTAACATCTTTTCTAGATTTGGGATGCCTAGAGTGCTCATAAGTGATGGTGGGTCTCATTTTTGCAATCGCACCATTGAAGCGCAGCTCAAGAAGTACAACGTGATGCATAAGGTTTCCACACCTTATCACCCCCAAACTAGTGGCCAAGCCGAAGTTTCAAATAGAGAAATCAAGCAAATCTTGGAGAAAACTGTTGGGCAAATAGAAAAGATTGGAGCTTGCGTTTGGAGGATGCACTGTGGGCCTATCGAACGGCTTACAAAACGCCCATTGGCATGTCCCCATTTCAGCTCATCTATGGCAAGCCATGCCATCTGCCCGTGGAGCTTGAACACAAGGCACATTGGGCGGTCAAGACCTTCAATATGGATGTGGACACGGCTGGAAATCATAGAAAGCTTCAATTGAACGAGCTTGAAGAGATTAGGCATGATGCTTATGAGAATGCTCGAATTTACAAAGAGAAGACCAAGGCGTTCCATGACAAGATGATTAGAGGCAAAACATTCTCAATTGGGCAGAAAGTGCTGCTATTTAATTCCCGTCTTCGTTTATTCCCCGGTAAGTTACGTTCTAAGTGGGTTGGTCCATTTGTTATTACTAATGTTTTTGTGCATGGTGCAGTCCAAATACAAAGTTTAAAAACTGGACAAGAATTCAAAGTGAATGGACATCGCTTGAAACCCTCCTATGAGAACTTTGTTGAGCATGTCGTGGAGGAGATCCCACTCCATGCCGTGGGCTCCAATGGGGAGTAAATGACGTTCTTCGTCCGGCTGCAAGACGTTAAAGCAAGCGCTTCTTGGGAGGCAACCCATGCATTCAACAAAGGAAGACCTAGGAATCACTCAAATTCCAGATTTGCGTTCCTAAAACCCTTCTCTTTGTTGTTGTTTCTAATCTGCTATGTTTAGTTTGTTTAATTGCTGTTTGTTTGTTTACTTGTGTGTTATATGATCTTATGCTGGAAACATTGAGGACAATGTTTGATTTAAGTGTGGGGGGGGGGGGGGGTAAATAAGTGTTGTTGATGCAAATTCGTGGGATTTTATCACCCATATCTGTCAATGTTGCTCCTTGCTGTTTTTAAGCTGTTTTGGTGCATTTTAGTGTGTTTTGACATAAAAATCCGAAAATCTCATAAAAATTTGAAAAACTTGTTTTGAAAAACCCAAAAAGAGTTGTTTTTGTGTGTTTGTTTGTGTCTTAGGGTACCTTCCAACACAATGATGAGGATTTGGTTTTTAATTGCATGACTGTTAAAGAAAGTTACAAACATTGATGGACGTTTGATATGCTCTTTGGTTTATGCTTGGTCATTGTTATAGTTTACGAATTCACATGTAATCACAAAAGATAAAATCAGTTTTTGTAACATGCTTGAAGGAAGAAACTCAAATTAACGCTACAACCTTGAGAGACTTGAGCCTAAAACGTTCTTTGGAGAGTTATGAATCTGTGCACTTTTGTTTTCTAAAGTCGTTGCATGATCTCATTATTCTTTGCTTGGTTACTACTTAGAATGCGTTTCATCATTTAGTTCCAAATACTAGAACTCATGCCCGTTCCATTCAAAGCATGACATTGATTTGCATAACACATATTCAAGATGAAGTTGTTTAGTGCCACCATAGCCAAATAGCCGAATCCCTTTTGTCATATGTTTTGTAGGTTTTAACCCCGTTGAGCCTTGTTTAGCCTATTTTCTTTGTTAACCACATTATCCCTACCTAGCCTAGAATAGGACCATCCATACCCTTGTTCTTAAAGCATAGTAAAGCATGACTTAAAAAGAAGAATTCCTTTTCGTTGTCCTTTTTGCAGAAAACAAGTGTGGGGGAAGGGCTTTCAAAGTGTGTGTAGTGTGTGTTTTGTGTATCAAAGAAAAGAAAAAAAAATTCGTGGAAAAAGAAAAAGTTATGAAAAGAATGAAAAATAGTTGAAATCTAAGTGAGAATAAGCTCAAATGTGTTGGTTGTTGAAGGAAGGGTCCAAAAGGTTCAAATCTGGCCCCAAATGTTGTTTAATCTTCCCTTTGTGTTGTAGAGTTGATTTTTGCATTCAAAGTGAATTCTAAGTGTCAATTTCATTACTTTGCTTACTTTGCTTTAAGAACGTTTGTTTATCCTTACCTTTCTTTGTCAGCCAATTCCCCTTAGCCCCATTACAACCCTTAACTTCTTCTTGAGTGTTATGTGTTTCAATATGTGGAGTTTGGAATTGGTATGAGCATATGGTGTCCCTGGTTCTCGCGTCTAAGTAGTGGCATTCCATTCATGAGATCATATATACACATGCATTAATACTCCAGAAAAGTGCTTTCTTTGTTATAACATATGTGAGTGCTTAGTCTACATATTTACATCAATCTTCTCACATATACCTAGTGTATGGTGTGTAGTCAGAAAATCTGTGTAAAAATAAGAGTGTATCTAGTAAGGAATTGAGGGAATTCTCTAAGGCATGTTACTACATTCAAAACCATGTTTTAATTGATTAAATGCGAGCTAGTGAATGGTGACCATGATTAAGTATGTACTCGAGGGTAAGAATGACTAAAATCTGTGAGAGTAGTGATCTTTGGCATGTCATGTTCATTGGAAATCCCTGAGGCAAATGTTGGAAGGTTTATATTGTGTTTTTATTTTGTTTTGTTTCGTTTTGCTCGAGGACTAGCAAAAGCTAAGTGTGGGGGAATTTGATAGGAGCATATTTATGCGACTTAGTTTGCTTGTTCTTGTGCACTTACGTTGTGTTTTCTTAGTTATTCTAGTCTGTTAAGCCATTTTCGTGTGTTTTCAGGTTCTAAGGACAAAGTATGCAAGAAGGTGCATTTTGGAGCCTTTTGGAGCAAAAAATTGGGCTTGGAATGAATATCACATGCTTGGAGCAAAAGGAATGGACGAAATTGAAGACTTGAAGATGTTAGGATTCCTAATCCAATGAGGATTCCTAATCCAATGAGGATTCCTACTCCAACAAGGATTCCTACTTGAAGTAGGAAAGTTAAGCCAAGGTTTCGTATTTTGGTTTGACCTTTCCTAATCATAAAAGTCCCTATGTTCCAGCCACTTTGAAAGCCTCATATACACTTTAGGACACTTCCCTTTTCCTAAACATCCAGCCGCACCCTCCTTGCTCTTTCCTCTTCCTTGCCGTGCAAGGGAGAGTGATTCTTTCCTATTTTATGAATTAAAGCACATTCCTAATTTGTTTTAAAGCCTTGCCGCAATTCTTAGCCAATTTCCTTTAGTTTTCTGATTTTGTTTCCTATTTCTAGAAGCTTTTGACTTAATTTCTGGGAGCCTAAATAAGTTAGGATTTTAATTTCCTAAAACCTAAAATACTTCCCCTTTGCTGCACCCTAGACACAATTCATTCACCCAATTTCGTCAGAAACTCATCCTCTCTCTCAGCCGCACCCTTCCTTCACCATTCTCCATATTTTCTGATCTCAATCAACCCTTGCCGCGCCATACATCCATCCTAAACACAATTCCATCCTTCTACACCATCCATAACCCCCAAAACCCACCACAAAACCTTGTGCCGCAATCAAGGAAGGGAAGGAAAGTTCTTGGACGTGCTTGCTGTTCAACTTCGATCGCTGGAGCGTTTAGGTGTTTTCTTTCTTTTGTTTTCAATGTATAAACTTGTTAATCTTTGCTTTGCGATTATGAGGAACTAAACCCCTCTTAGTTAGGGGGGAATTCAAAACTATGGCTATGCTTGCACTATGAATTGATTGCTGTTCAGTTGTGATTTCATAAGTTGTGGATTCAATTTGTTTAACTGCTTCATTGATAACTCATTCGTGTATGTTTATTAAGAGTGCACGCTTAGTTTTCATGCATGAATATGATGCTAGAGTATAAGGGAGTTTCACCTAATAGTTACAAACTTATATTCACAAGTAGTGGAGGTCGCTTATAAACGATCGCGTTAAATGAATTCTTGGCAAAAGTTTCATGCTCATCATAGTAACGAATGCCTCGTCAATACTTATAGTTCTCATGATGCTTAATGATCTTTGATTGTATCTTTATTATGCTGTTCATGTAAAGGACTTTTGAAGAATGCTTTGAATTGTTGTATGCGCTTTCCCATCCAATTCGATAACTTAAGGAGAACTTGAAGGTTAATTTAAGCGAACCTAATTAACCTGGGGTGTTGAGTTTCATGATTTATCGAAAGAACAACTGAAAATTGATTTATGTGCAAGTGTGTCATATGTGGAGAAGAACCCCCTAGCTAGCCCATCATCCATAGTTTTACCCAAATTCGTCCAAAATCTGTTTTAGTTACAATCTGTTTGTTTTACTTTCAAATTCGTCAAAACCAAAACCCCCCCTTTTACTTTCTTGTTTTAAAGTGTTTGAAATCTGTTTTGTTTGTGTTTTTAAGTGTTTTGATCTAAGTCAAAACCTATTTTCGTCCAAATTCATTCTTAGTGGCAGATTTGAGTCTTTTAGTTTGTTTTGTGTTGCTTTGAGTCTTTTGAGTTGTTTTAGTGTTTTAGAGTTTAGTTTTGCATTCTTTGAGTCTAGTTTAGTGTTTCAAACTTAGTTTTACGTTTACAAGTCTGTTTCAAGTGTTTTAGCAATCCCTCCTAATCCCCGGTCTAGAACGATCCCTACTTATACATATACTACAATTGTCACAAGAGGGTTTAATTTGTGTGCTTATATATTTCGCATCAAATTTTTGGCGCCGTTGCCGGGGATTAGCAACTTTGCTAATCCCTTGGATCTTTTATTTCAGTTTGTTTTAGTTTATTCCAGATTCTGACCTTGTTTTGTTTTCTTGTTTTTTAGGTACTAGTTTATGACACGAAGATCCCAACCTATTCGTGAGAATATCTTGGACTTCGACGACGATTTTGAGCGCAATTTGAGAAGGAATAAGAATCAACAAGTGCCCAATCCACCTAGCCTTGAACCTGACCTTGAAGAACCAGTACTAGAAGAGGAAGAGGAGGCCACGGCACAAATAGAGGAAGAAGTACCAATCATGGCAGCGGACAATCGAACCATCAAAGAGCTTTCTGCCTCGGGTGTTGACAATGCAACACCCCTATGCATCCAATACCCCACGGCTGCTCAAGGCAAGACCGAGGAGTTCGAGTTGAAGTCAAGTTTGCTACACCACATTCCAAAATACCATGGGTTGTCCATGGAGGACCCAAACAAGCACTTGAAAGAGTTCGAAGTGGTGTGTTCAAGCATGACTCCTGTCAACATCGACGGAAGCATATTGAAGATGAAGGCCTTTCCATTCTCTTTAATGGACAAAGCCAAAGATTGGTTGTTTGAATTAGCTCCCGAAACTGTTACATCTTGGGAGAGCATGAAACGGGCGTTTTTGGAGAAGTTCTTCCCAACTTCTCGAGTCATTCTTTTACGCAAAAGGATTAGTGGAATTCAGCAAGATGAAGGTGAATCTTTTCCTACTTATTATGAACGTTTTAAATCACTTGTTGCTTCATGTCCACAGCACCAAATGAAAGAGGAGCTTCTTCTTCAATATTTCTACGAGGGGCTTCTACCAATTGAACGCCAAATGCTAGATGCCTCAGCGGGTGGAGCTTTGGTGGACAAGACACCCACGGCTGCCAAGATCTTGATTGCTAACCGAGCGTTGAACGCTCAACAATATGAAGGTGTTGGGCAAAGAGGCACCCCACGGCAGCAAGTGCATGAGGTAAGTTCCACATCCGACATTCACTCACAATTAGCTAATCTTACTTCCATTGTGTCTCAGATGGCCGAAGGAATGAGGGTGCAAGGACCAAGTGTGTGTGGTGTGTGTTCTATCCAAGGACATGCTTCTGAAAAGTGCCCACAATTGATTGAGAATGGTGGATGGGAGAGCGCCAATGCAATTGGATTTCAAGGCCAAATACAACCAAGGAACGATCCATACTCTAATACGTATAATCCAGGTTGGAGAGACCATCCAAACTTCAAGTGGAGGGAGCCCCAACAATCCCAACAACAAGGAGGCTTTAGGCAACAACCCCCGGGCTTCTACACCAAGCCCTACGCACCCACATAAGTCCAACCACAATCTGCCCCAAATGCTTCAGGTACATCTTTAGACAATGATACACTTCTGAAGCTATTAACCAATTTGTCTCACGGGCAAGAAAATCAAGCCAAAGCGATGCAAAACCAAGACAAAAGGGTGGATCATTTGGAGAAACAAATTGGGCAGATTGCAGATTTTGTAGGGAAGTTTCGAGACCAAGGCCAACTCCCTAGTTCAACCATTCCAAATCCGAAGGGAGGTTTCGAAACCGCAAAAGCCATATTGTTGAGAAGTGGAAAAGAAGTTGGGGCAGGTTCACAACCATCAACATCAGGTCACAAAGAAGATGAAAGACTTCAATTTGAAGAGGAGAAACAAAGCCAACCCACGGCAAGGGTGGAAACACCATTGCCGCAAGTCCCATGTGCTCCTAAACCTTCAAATCTGTCCAATAAAGGTAAGAACGTGCCAAATTCAATTCCTACTAACGTCATTCCTTCGAATGTTCCTTTCCTTAGCAGGTTCATGCAAACAAAGAAAGAAGAAGCTGAAAAGGACATTCTAGAGACATTTAGGAAAGTTCAAGTCAACATACCACTCCTTGATGCAATCAAGCAAGTGCCAAGGTATGCCAAATTTTTGAAAGAACTTTGCACAACTAGGAAGAGAGTTTCGAACAAGGAGGTTGTGAAGGTAAGTGAAAATGTTTCAGCCGTATTGCAACGTAAACTACCCCCTAAATGCAAAGACCTCGGTAGTTTTACGATTCCTTGTGTAATTGGCACTAATCGGTTTGAACATGCAATGCTTGACTTAGGTGCATCTATAAATGTCATGCCTTATTCTATTTATGCATCTATGAACTTGGGTGAATTGAAAAAGGATGGTGTGATCATACAATTGGCTGATCGTTCTAACGCTTATCCAAAAGGAGTATTGGAGGATGTTAAAGAGTCTTATGGTTCACCATTCACTAGGCTTTGAAAATCATGGGTTTTAGAATTGTTTTTGAATGCTTGTCTACTTTAAAGTGTTATTAGTTTGCATATGTGTTCAAATGTTCTCACATGTTCTTAGCTAGGACAAAAATTTTCCTTCAATGGATTAATTCCAGTCCAAGCTCTTCCTTAGGCTCTTTGGAGTTAGATGATTTGAACTCTATGGCAAAGAGGACGTGCCTCTGGTATTTCAGTTTCGACATAACCTTGATCTTCTTGTGAAGTGGCAGTAATGTAAGCCTTATCCAATTCCTTTTCCAACCAAGGTTGCTGTTAAGTCTGACAGAGGCAATTGACGTCTGTCTTGGCTGTCTAGCTATGATTAAACATCCTGGCCATCCCTTTAGCATCCTAGCCCAAAGCATTATGGGTGAAAGCGTAATCACAACTGTCTAATCTCGTGGTTCCCAGTACTTGCTTTATGCCTTTCCTTCTTCTTGAAGGAAAAATTTGTATAAACTAAGTTTATTTTATGCTATATATATATATATATATATATATAGCATTTAATAATTAAATGACAGAAGCTAAAGCATATGCACTCAAAAAACAAAAACTTTACCCATTAATTCAAAGCCTAGTAGTTGTGAACCAAGACTCAACTCAAATCAAAATAAGATGTTAAGTTTGTTATACCTTTGAAGAACATCTTTGCTTAGCAAAGATTAATCACCCATGAGGGGGCCTTCAAGGCTTTGCATCCTTGATCCTTGGATCCATGGATATGGATGGAAGAAATTCGCTTCTGAACTCCTTGTCTTCTTGGATTTGAATGGAAGAATAGAATCTCCAAAAGTCACCAAAGTTGGAGGCCTCTAATTTTTAACACCAAGGATAATGGAAGGAAGAAGACGAGTGATATGGAAGGAAGGAAATGTTAACTTCTTCTCCCATATGGCTAACCTCTCTAGAGAGAAAGAGAGAGCTTAGTGTTCTCTCATGTTATATCAAAGAATCCCTAAAGAGGTTAAAACTTTGCATTTATACCTCTTTCCAAGTGAGTGGAAACTTGTAACAAGTCCACCATCACACTCCCTTTAGCATGGACGGTTTTGAGATTGTTTTTGGGTTATTTCCCATTTCATTTTAGTGGTTGGTCATACGTACCGAACTCCCGACCTTTGCCTAGGAATATGCACTACTTCACACATCTGTGTTGGTTCACTTGAGGCCCATGCCACCTAATCCTATTTTTTAGCGTTACAGTTGGTAATTGTGTACAAACTTGAAGTTTGTATTTATACGTTTTGGGTGCACACTTTATGTGCCACTTGTGCTGCCGCAATGTACCACTATGGGTCCTCACAAAAAGATTGTGAATCAATGTCGATTAGGATTCTCCTATGCCCTTGCAAGCGATCTCTTTATTGCTTAATTTAGCAGATTGTCACTTGAATGAGACAGTCTTCCTGCTGCTAGAGAGAGATAAGAATGTCAACGTTCCTGAAGGACAACATGAATTATCATAGATGTCCCTAGGGGTGGGTTCGGTTTCATTCGGTTTGGTGTTTTGCCAAAACCAAAACCGAATCGAAACTTCGGTTCGGTTTGATTTTCTTTTGGTTTTTTCGATTTCGGTTTTTCTTTTATTTTATAAAACTTTATCTTTTTTTAATATGAATTTAGAAAAGAGGCTTACACTGGCAGACTAATAATAATAAATGGGGAAAGTGAGAAGGTAGTTGTAGATATACATAATCATATAAACCAATCCTATTCTATCAACAACCTCAATTGTAAAGATCGTCATATCCATTCCAAAAGAAAACAAATAGATAAACTTTTCCAAGTTCAAAAGCCTTCCAAAACTTTATTCTATAACCAATGGAATATGCTTCCTAATTGAACTAAGTATGCTTCTTGAAAAAGCCCTAGGCTTAGTTTCAAACTTGGAAACAAAGTTTCACAAAAGAAACATCATGGGCATACATTCGTAAAAGTGTAAATAGATTCAGTTTGGTTCAGTTCAGTTCAGTTTCTGAACCTCCAAAACTGAAACCAAACCAATAAAGTTTGGTTCGGCTCGGTTTGGTTTTTCCTTTTTTGGTTTTTGGTTTTTCAGTTTGGCTTCGGTGTTCGGTCCCTTTTTTTTTTGTTTTCAATTTTGAACCCACCCCTAGACGTCCCCACTATGTCTCGTCTTGATCTCTATTCTAGATCATCAACGTGTTACCAGACGTTTTCTTTAATCTAGTAAACATGACAAGATTCGCATATGCTAGCTACAAACAACGTTGCAAGGATAGACGAATCTAATGGACGTTGTTTCCCCTAAGAGATAGGGGACGCTGCTTGGTAGGTAGCTGCACCTAGTGGCCCATAGGCGGCTAGCCAATCTATTTGTCATCTGTTATAAGTGCGACAGATCACTTTGTTCAAACAAATCGCTTTGTCGATCACTACCTTAATAATTTCCATATCATGAGATTAATCCGGATTACTCCCGAGACTTGAAGTTCTTGGTCTAACATATTAGTTTGGATAAGACATGGAACTGGAATGAGATTATTATCGATGATGTTTTCACTTATATGGTAGCTACCGACATAAATGAAAAATGACCATATCGAACCGCATTTGGTTGATTAGTGACAACGTAGAACTGATTGGTCAATATGAAAGAAACAATCCATGTCAAAAGAGATGAATGAAACAATGTTGTACAATGCCGCCTTATGGCGCAAGGCTTCTCATATACGCCCTGTGATTGATTGCCGCGTTATAAATGTGGTTGTAACGTATCTCTGGGATCATGATACTGATTCAAATAATTCTAGACCACAGAACACCATCTTAATTTAGATAAGGCTTTCACTTTACGGATTTGGAACAATCCAAGTGGATGTGATATACCCATCTAAGTGAATATTTGATCAGTTAGGCATAATGCCACACTGTGTACAAAATCCATGTTTGCTAGATTTGCAGTTCATGTCAACGACATGAATCTCACTATAACTTCAGAAGAGCTTGAGAAAATTGACTTGCACCTAAAGTCAGAATTTGAGATAAATGATCTTGGGAAAACTCGACATTACCTCAACCTAAAGTTTCGAGCATAGTTTGACGGTATTCTGGTCCACCAATCGAACTACACCCAGAAGGTGTTGTTTCAGAGTATATCCTTGATCATCTGTGGTGTCAAAATTAACTTGACACACAAATTAAACCCTCTTTTGATCAATTGTAGTATATATGCAAGTAGGGATCGTTCTAGGCCAGGGATTAGGAGGGATTGCTAATCTAATGAGAACTGACTCAAAGATACAAAAACAAACTTAAAAACATTTAAATAGACTCAAAGGACTCAAAACAGGTTCAAAAGACTCGAAACAAACTTAAAAGACTCAAAACAGCTTAAAACACCAATTAGATAGATTCTAGACACTAGACACTACCTTGGACGAAAATTGGTTTTGACTTGACTTAAAACACTTAAAAACACAAGTTTGAACAGATTTGAACTTAATTGACTTAACAAAGTACAGGGGGATTGGTTTTAGAGTGAAACTAAGCTAAAACAGACAAAAACTTTAAACTAGGGAGATTTGCACGAAAATAGGGTTTTGGGATGGATGGTGGACTAGCTAGAGGGTTCCTTATCCACACATTATTTATATGCATATGAATCGACTTCCAGTTACTTTTCCATTGAATTACGAATGACAACACCCTAGATTAACTGTGTCAATCACAAATTAATCCTTAGATTCTCCTAATTTAATTGAATTGGACGGACAACTCATCTACAACCAAATTATTCTCATCAAGTGCCCTACATGACATCATAATAGAGACACAATCAGAGATCATTACGTTCTATGAAAATCATAAGCATTGACAAGGCATTCATAACTATGACATCATGTTACTCGAGCCAGGAATTAAACTTAACACGATCTTGACCAGCGACCTTCACTACTTTTGAACATAAGTTTGTAACGATTATGTGAAACTCACTTACATTCTAGCATCAAATTTATGCATGCAAACCAAGTATACATCCTCAATCAACATACACAAATAAGTTCTGAATCAAACAGTTCAGCCAATTGCATTCATAATTCAAGAATCTGTAACTGAAATTTATCAACTCATATCGCACATAAAATCATGGTTTCAAAGTATCCTCTAGCTAAAACAAGTTTAGCCTCTCATAATTACAGCAAGACAAAGGAAAAATAAATTAAACATCGAAAACATAAGGTAGAATACACCTAAGAACGCCCAGCAATCCAGATTGAGTGCAAACACGATCCAAGGCTGATCCTCCTCTCCTTCCTCCTTGCTAGGCTGCGGCACAGGTGGTTGATGGTGTTTAAGGGTGTGTGAAGGTGGTGTGGATGGGTGGTGGGATGCGGCAAATGGTAGGGATGATGTATGGAATGGCAGAGAACAATGAGAGGCTGCGGCAGATGTATAGAATTGTGTATACGGTGATTAGAGAGTCTAATCTGTGCGGCAAGAACATATATATATACGAGGAGGGTAGGGCATGGCTGAGAAGGTGTTTAGGTAGGTTTAGAATTCCAAAATTCTTCTAGAAATCAGAATCCTCAAAGATTAGGAGAATTGAATGACCAAAACCCCCCAGAAAAGGTAAAAGTGGTGCGGCAAGGGAAATGGATAGGAAATTAGGACTCCTTGCACGGCAAGGAAGGTTTCCTGGCAGATTTAGGTGTGGCTAGGTCCTAAATGGAATGGGAATGTTATGTCTTCTAGAATCAGGAATTAGATGTCCTATGTTTTGGAAATCTCTTTGTAGCTGGAAGTTAAGTAGATTAGGATTAGGATAAGTCAAGATAAGATAAGATAAGGTTTGGATAATGTTCCATGTTTCTTGCTCTTCCTTTATCTTCTTATCTTTGACTTCTTTTCTCCATCTTTTTAGCTGATTTCTAGCCTTCTAATCTTCAAAAACGTCCATCCTCATGCCTCCATGCTTGCACTATCCAATCTTGGCCCAAAAATGCTCCAAAATGCTCCAAATAGCACTTTCTTGCCACTTTGACACTTAGAACGTACAAACACACGAAAATAGCTCAAAATACTAATTTAACTAAGAACTAAGAATGTAAATGCACGAAAACAAGCTAACTAAGTCGCATAAATATGCTCCTATCAATTTGTATGCTAGATGCAAATGAGACCTTGCGGAAATTGTAGAGTCTAAATTCTTTATCTAAGTGCAATTGGCGTTTATTGTACTTAACTCAAAGCACTAGTTCGGACATCTCAAGTGCTGATACTCTTTTGACATAAAACAGCACTCGCGCTTACACGCTAAATTGGTGTTAAAGACATTTTTTTCATTGCTACGATTTGGGATTACTCTATCCCTATGCATCTTAGAATGAATCACACCCCCTTGGTTCTAGGAAAGATGCCTACCTTATTGGATTCGCTGACTCAGACTATCTGTCTGATCTGCACAAGGTACGTTCCCAAATGGTTATGTCTTTACAGTTAAAGAACACGACAATGTCTTGGAGGTCCATGATATAGACCTTGTTAAGTACTAGGTTTAATGTTTGGCTTCCCTAGTTCAGTGCAGTTGTCTAGTCAGAAATTTCAACTATTGTCCAGCTATCTAGGCCCTCAAATTAAGAAAGCGCACATGGGCCTTCTGACACCTTTTCTTGTGTGTGGATCTCTCACCCTTGATCTAGAAAGGTCTATTTTTCTTGTGAAACATGTCTCCTTATTCCCCTGTCTAACACATTCATGTCTCATATTAAAAGAGTTCTCAAGGATTTTTTTGTTTTTTGGCTAGGTTATTCACATTTCAAGAAGAATAGTGCATTTAGCCTAGAGCTACCTCTTAAGCTTCCAAACCGAAACCCTAGCCACAAAACCATCTCATGCACAAACACTCAATCACTACATATTAGGGTTGCATTATTTTAATGGTTTTGCATTAAGCTTTTGGTCTAAACGTAAGTTTCATATCCTTCATAGACCAATCTTTAGGTTCTTCTTCAACTGTTTGACTGGAGAACCTAACTAGTCATTTGAATCCACATCTCATAAGCATATTATAACATCATATAATTGATTGTGATGATCTCAGTGCCACAAGGTAATGGGCTCAGGAGGAGCCGCTACTTCGTGTAAGGAAAGGTTGCACAAAGGTGAAGCTGCTCCATAGATAGGGATCTAGGAATTGAGTTTATGTTGTCTTTGTATGAACCTTTATTTACACTAGTGGATTGGACTTAGTGGAGAGTCCCCGATTTTTTAATCCAGAGGTGGGTTTTTTCGGCCAAAAACTTCCTTGTGTTCAATACTTTACAAAGTTTCATTTATAACCTTTGTTGGAGTTAAACATTGTAGGGTTTGCAAGTATTGACACTTTATTAACCAAATGAACTTAACTCAAGTACTAAGACTAAAAACTTAACTTAAGTTACATTGTTAAGTTTTAACCTTTTAAGTTTGATATGTTTGTGAGCTTCTAACAATCTGTACTTAGTTGACTAGTACGGTTAACTATTCAGTATAGTTGGTTTTAAGTTTTTTTTTTGGTAGGGTATTCCACCTGGTACCAATTTCAATTGGTATCAGAGCCTTGATCTAGACATACAAAGAGTAATCTTTGGAATTTTACTAGTATTGGGTGGACTCATATCATAGATCGTGTAACTTTCCTCCGTTCTTTGATGGCGTGAACTATGTAGCGTGGAGTGAGAAGTTTCAATATTCCTTGAAGCACAAGACTTTCTTGTAGTTGATTACCTCACTCTTGAGTGGAAGGCTCCCTCTAGATCTGTTGATGGGGAGGTTGTGATCAAACCTAAAAGTGAATGGACTACTGGTGAAGTGACATCTGCCATGGCAAACAGGAAGGCAAGAAATGACATTGTATTTGCCACATCACGAACTCAGTTTGCTCATATCCGTTACTGCACAACTGCCAAGCAAGTTTGGGATAAACTTCGAATCCTTCATGAAGGTGACAAACAAGTGAGAGATTTGAAGCTTGAAATGTACCTGTCAAAGTTTGAAGATTTAAGAATGCTTGGGTCTGAAACCTTCTCAACCTTCTACGAAAAATTTGAAATGTTGATGAATGAGGCTTTGGGATTGAGGAAACCTATCTGTGAAACAACGATTGTTCAAAGGATCTTGAGATCTTTGCCCAAGAGGTTCTGAGCAAAGAAAGCTCAAAAGGTTAGTTAGGAAACTCATTACCTATGAGATGGAGCTTGACATGGATGATGTGTCTCCAAAAAGGGAAAAGATGTTGCTTTTCAAAGTGTTGAGAATAACAAAGTTACAAGTGACTCTTGTGAACAGTTCTCAGAGGATGATCTTGCTTTATTGGTCAAGCAATTCAGAAGAGGTCTCAAAACAAAGGAAGGGATGTCAAGTGGCCTGAGGGTCATCAAACAATCGTGGAAAACTATTCTCTAGTGAGAAATCTATTGATTCTTCATAAAAGAATAACAAAAGTCTTTCCAACGGTTCTGGTCCATGTTTTGCTTGTGGTGGAAGTGGGCACCTACAGCTGAATATGCCAACGCAAGACTTCATGGTAAAAAACATGAAAAAGCTATGATGGTTACTTGGAGTGACAGTGATGATCAAGAGTCTGTGTCATCAGATGATGAAAAAGAGATTGTTGCATTTGTTGCATCTGTTGATGGAGCTTCTTTCAGTGGAAAAGATAAAAAAAATTATGATACTAATTTGTCATCACCTCAAGAGTTGTCAAGCATATATGAATCTCTGTTATATGAGATGTGTGTTGCAACATTGGACAATGCTGAGCTGACCAAAAGGTGGTTGTGTTACAAGAAGAGGTAAAGTCTTTCCGACTGGTCAGAACATAATTAAGTGACAAGATCATATGGTTAAAAGTTAAACTTCTCATGCTGAATGAAAGAGGCTCATTTTATGGTGATAATGATGAAATGGATGACTTAATTGCCTCTCTTGAAGATCATGTTCAAAGTTGAATGATTTCACATGAAAGTCTTCTTCAACAAATTTATTTACTGAGGGAAAACAATGAATTATATCGAAAAGTTAATTTGAAGCTGTATTCTAAGTTAGATGAGGCTTCGTACAAGTCAAACTGTCTATCTATGGGGGCTGACCCTCAAGGAAAAGTACTCTCTATTGAAACTCAATGTGAAGGTATAAATGTGCTTGCTTGTGATGGAATCAATTCAAGTTCCATGGGTGTCAACTCAAATGCTTATGAGGAACTCCTTATTGTATCTCTTTTGGTTGACTCTGCTTAAGAGACTAAGTTCGTTCCCAAGCGTCATCATTGTGGTGATCTTGGCCACATTAGACCTAGGTGTAGAATACTACATCCGGAAAGGAAAAATGATCTAAAGGAACAAGTGGATCCATATAGGTCAGCAGAATGTCCAATATTGTTAATTCTTTAAGCTCAAGAAATGTCAAGTCAAGTTCAAGTGGTTTTCAATGTGGATTTGGGAAGTGTTTGATTGCTTAAAGTTCAACATAATTTTCTAGGCTAGATACCTGACACCTTGACAGTGGTTGCTCTCATCATATGATCAATGACAAAGATGTTTTTCTATCTCAAGTACCATTCAAAAGTGGTATATTGAGTTTGGTGGAGGAGACAAGACTGAGGTTGTTGTAAAAGGAGTGGTGAAAATTCAAGGACTGCCTATGCTTGAAGATGTTTGCTATGTGACTAGGTTGTCAACTTATCTTCTTGGTTCTTCAGTGTGAGTAGTTTTGTGTTTAGATATTGGCTCAATTTATGTTGCAAGGGTTGTGTCTTAATCTCAATGGGTTATTAAAAGTTTGGTTAGCCTTTGAATTAATTTGTTGCTGAGTTACATGAAACTTTGATTTTAAGATGGCTATCACCAATCTCTTTCCCATACCTTGACACATCATGGCTGTGGTATGAACGAGCGTTAATCTATGTTGTGTTATACTTATGTGATCCTAAAAGATTTGTTCTTGAAGTATTGCATTGCATGTTTCTTTTCAAATCTAGTTACTTTGTCAAATATAAAAATTAAATTTCTCTTAGAAGCTTGGTTGTTGAATCTATTTCGTACTTGGACTTTCTCTATGAATTTCCCAGTTGATTGTTGCTTAAATGGTACTAGGTTTGTAATTGTAGTATGTTTTCTCTTGTTTTTTGTGTTGTAGTCTCCCTTAGTTACATCTTGTTGCACTTAACTAGTTTTGTTGCAATTATTTTCAACAGTCTGACTAATCAAGTAGTATAATTAGAAAGGTGAGGTTTATTAAGGGTATCCTTGTCTTTTCACCATCTATTTTTAATTGGTGCATCTCATCCATTGGTTTTTCATCGCAGGCTTAAATTTCTTCATAGTGTCCTAGGTTTTAACCTTCTTTTACCCATCTAGCTTTTTACCTTACTTTATTTTATGGTGTTTGCTTTGAGATCCATTTCCCACATTTCTCAAACTCTCAATCCATCTCAGCGGAAAATTTTCTTTACCCATGGCTGCTCAGCCTTCTTGTCGATCTACTCGATTACAAACTGCCAGGAACTCATCTGGAGGTGCAACTGATGATCAAGTTCCCACCTTTTCATCCATCCAAGCCAAGAATTTCTTCTCTACGCTGGCTGCTCGAAAGGTTGTGCCAGAACGATGAATCATCTGGGACGATCTTTCCTTAGCTGACGCTATCCGTTCTGATGACCGCGTTGAATGGTACAGGCTTCATAGGGTAAACTCTCATCCTCCCAATTTAATTTATCTATGGTTCAAGAGTTTTACTATAACATTCCATTAAATTTTCTTGAGTCTGGTGGTCTTGTTTATGTTCGTGGTGTTATGGTTGCCTTTGATCTGTCTGTCATTTGTATGATCCTTGAATTTGACTCGTCCTCTGCTTCTGTGTCATCAAAGTATAATGTTGCAACCAATCAGTATGACCTGAGTGCCTACCTGTTGGAAATGTGCCCTAAAACAAATCATATGATGATACTTTACGGACATTTCACATGTTAAACTAATCTAGTTTAATATAAAGGGCAAAGATTATTGTTTCAAGCTGTCTCATATAAATGTTATGTGCTTAAACGATAAGTCCAAGGAATATGCTATTAGGAGAATGTAATCTAAAGAAGTTAGATTCATGAGACCATTCTCTTTTGTATACATATCCTAAATGTTCCTGATCATAGGATTGCCAATTGGGCATTGACAGTCCGTTAAGATCAGTACGTACTATGTCTTCTCTTAGGGAGAGTGACAGGTCTCGAGTCATTGGTGTGAATGACACCAAGACAAGCATGTAGGTGCTCGATAGAGAATGGGTCCACTGAACGCGATCAACGAGGAGTTCTCATATTCATGTCATATGAGAACTCATGGTTGGGATAATGCAAAGTAGTCATTTGACCTGAGGCATCACAGTTGTCTTGTGGTTAGGTCCTTGATCTTTGACTATGTCAAAGTCACTCCGTCAGAGGGTGTCCACGGCATAGTTGGGGTTAAGCCACTTAGCCATGGAGGCAAGTGAATGCGCAACAAGGGATCTCTAACCTTCAAACTGTTTGAGGGAGAATACTCTATGATATGATTAAGAATCTCTGGCCAGAGTATGAATGAGATTGAGGAAGTCGTTCCAAATCACATTGGTAATCATAAGTAAATCAATCACGTTGGATAGTAGACATGAATAAACTATCAAACCAAACAATGTGGTCAAGAGTATTGTATTAGAGAAAGACCGTATTGCATTGTAATCCTAAACTGAATAGGTTCTCCACCTCTTCTGATTAGCTTGGGTAGCCATGATACACTGCTAGGTGTCACTCATGGTTTGTGGAAGCCCTAAAGATGTATAATCATTTAAGGGAGAATTGAAAGTATGTTTCAATTCATAATCGATCGTTAAGAGTAACAATCGCCCACTGCCTCGCTAAGAGGAACCTAATGGATCGCACACCATGTAAGGTAATGATTGAAGGATATAATGAAGATGAGTAAGGACAATTAAATAGTTTAATTGTATGTGGCAAGGATTAATTAAAAGTTAATTAATCTAGAACGAAAGGTTCGTTTTAGGCCTTAAGTTAGTTTTGGGTTTCGGGACACAAAAGGGTTTTGGTCCACAAGGCACATAATGTTTAAGTTGTGTGACAACTAAAACAAAATGTGCAATTAACCCACTAACAATAGAGAGGCCGGCCATGATTAGAGAGGGAGTGGGTTTTGGACTTATTACAAGTTTGCCACTCCAATGAAGGGAGGTATAAATATGACTTTATAGCTTTTTCTTCATTAGGGTTTTCTTTGAGGAAAGATGAGAGTTTTTTGGCTCTCTCTTTCTCTCTAGGGAGGCCGGCCACCATGGGGGAGTTTACTAGCATCTAACTCCTCCATGGCCACTCATCTTCTTCCTCAACCATCCTTGGTGTCGAAACTTAGAGGTCTCCAACTTTGGTGACTTTTGGAGAAACCTATTCTTCCATCCACATCCAAGAAGGCATGGATCCAAGAAGCAAAGTTCTTCCACCTTCATCCATGGAGCCAAGGAGCAAGGTGACAAAGGAAGAAGGCCCTCACATGGGTGATTAACCTTTGCTAAGCAAAGAGGTACTTCAAAGGTATAAAGTTTCTCAACTCTTTTTCTTAGATCTTGAGTTGAGTTTTGGTTCACCATTTCTACTAGGCTTTGAATTTCATGGGTAATGTTTTGTTTTGAGTGCATACAAGCATGATTCCGCCTTTAATTGTTAATTGCATGCCATAGATGTTGCTCAAATGAACATGTTTTTCACAAATCTTCCTTCACTACCATCGTGAGACTTATGCTGATCCATCTATCCCACGTGTTAAAGGTTAAGTCTCAAAGTCTCGTCTCAAACCCTTCTATAAGATTTGGTCTGACTTATCCGTAGAAATGTTCTAGGAACATCAACCAATGTTAATCCTACCCTTGAGTCAGCCAGTGTATTGTTTGCTATGTTAACTCACTGTGATGTGCCATTTGGCTTTCTGATTTTCAAATCAATTTTGTCTAAGTCTAAGCGTGCTGGAACCCAACAGAAGGGATCTACCATTCATCCTTGTCTGATCACTCAATTATGCGAGCATGTTGGTGTTCAAAAAGGTTATGATGATCTATGTACTAGAACCACTAAGGACCTTGACAGAAATATGATCAATCAAAGTAATGTAATGTGAGTTGTAGCTCAAGGAAGTCCTAGACCAGTTCCTCCACCAAATGCCTCAATGCACAGAAAAATAGCATATCTTGAGTCTGAAATCAATTCCATGAGAAAGCAGTTTGTTGATTTCAAATCTTTAGTTAGTCAATTTTGATACGAGCATATTTATGCGATTTAGTTACCTTGCTCTCGTGCATTTATGTTGATTATTCGTATTTAATTTAGAATTTTAAGCTATTTTCGTGTGTTTGTAGGTCCCAAGGGGTAAAGTATCAAGAAAGTGCGTTTTGGAGCGTTTTGGAGCATTTTTGGGCATGTTTTGGATAGCGTATGCTTGGAGAAATGTTGATGGACGAAATTGAAGACCAAGGCATGCTAGGAATCAGCTATGAGAAGAGGAAAAATTAATTCAAACAGCTATGAGAAGAGGAAAAATTAATTCAAGTCAAGAAAGGAAAAGGAGTCCAAGAAGAAGAAGGATTGACCAAGTCAAAGTTTCCTAATCCTATTGTGCAAGGAAAATCAGCCACAAAGGGGGTTCCTAAACACTTTAGGACACTTAAATGCATAACTTTAGAAGGCCTAATATATTCCCAAATCCTGCAGCACCAAATCTTTAAAGAAAGCATCCTTCCTTGCCTTGCAAGGCATTGCCTTGTTTCCTAATCTCTGCCGCATATTCCCTTTCCTTTTCCTTTTAGAATCTGATTTGTTAACTTTTCTTGGAGGATTTGGAGATTAAACTTGCCCTTAATTAGTCTCTGGTCGTGCCCTTCCCTCACAAATATTTAAACCTCCTTGCCGCACAAGGAACCATCTCCTTGCCCTTTTTCATTTCAGCCGCACCTCCCTTACCTTTCCTTTGGGATTTCTGATTTTAATTCTCCTTTTCTCTAAAGATTTGGAATTAAAACCTTGCCTAATTTAATTCTAATTCGTGCTACACCCGTTCCCTATAAATACAACCCTTTGCCGAGACCATTCCACCACCCATCCTTCACCATAACTTACTTACATCCATCCACCACCACAATTCACCAAAAATCACCACCAAACACCCTTGTGCCGCAGCAAAGAAGAAGGAAGGAGACCCTTGGACGTGCTTGCCATTCAAGACGTTGGATTGTTAGAGCGTTTCTAGGTGTACTCTATTCTTTGTTTATGTTTAAGTTTAATTATCTTTGTTTTGCTGTGAGTATGAGTGGGTAAACCCCTACTTAGCTAGGGGGAAGTTCGAAGCCATGAACATGCTTGAGATATGAATTGATTTCTTCCAATTGTGATTTGATAAATCGTGAATGCAATTCAATTAACTGTTTTATTCATAACTTGTTCTTGTATGTTGATTAAGGTGGCCAACTTAGTTTTCATGCAGGAATTCGATGCTAGAATATAAGGGAGTTTCACCTAATCGTTATGAACTTATATTCACAAGTAGTGAAGGTTGCTTGTCACAATCGCGTTAATTGGATTCCTGGCAAACGTATCATGCATTCATAGTTACGAATGCCTTGTCAACACTTATGATTTTCATGGAACTTAATGATCTCTAACTGTATCTCTTCTATGCATTCATGTAGGGGACCGTTGGAGAATAATTTGGGTTGTCGTATGCATCATCCAATTCAATGACATAAGGAAAATCTGAGGGTTAATTAGTGCATCACGGTTAATCTGGGGTGTTGAGGTTCATGGTTTATTGAAAAGCAATTGGAAATCGATTTATGTGCAAGCGTGTCATGTGTGGAGAAGGACCCTCTAGCTAGCCCATCAACCATAAAAGTTTTCAAATTCGTTCTAAAAACTGTTTTACTTTACAAAGTCTTTGTTTTACTTTCAAAATCGTCCAAACCAAAACCCCCCTTTTACTTTCTTGTTTTAAAGTGTCTAAAACCTGTTTTCCTTGTGTTTTCAAGTGTTTTGAGTCAACCTAAAACCAATTTTCGTCCAAAACCTCTCCTAGTGTTCTAAATCTGTCTTTAAAGTGTTTTTAAACAGTTTTAAGTGTTTTTAACTTGTTTTGAGTCTTGTAAACCTTTCCAAACGTTTTTAACTTTGTTTTTGTGTTTTTAAAGTCGATTAGTAATCCCTCCTAATCCCCGGTCCAGAACGATCCCTACTTGCATACTTACTACAATTGACAACAAGAGGGTTTAATTTGAGTGCTTAACTTTTATCACATCAAATTTTGGCGCCGTTGCCGGGGATTAGCAACTTTGCTAATCCCCCGGTTTTTCCCCTTTGTTTCTTTTCGTGTCTTTTGGTTTTAGTTTCTGTTTTCTTTTGTTTCTTTTACTTTTGATATTTGATTTAGTTTTCTTTCTTTGATTTCAGGTACTAGAGAAGTAAGACATGGCAATTGCTAATATTCAAGCTCAAATAGCGAATCTTACTTCTCTATTGTCACAGCACATCGAAAGGACCACAATGCAAAGTGAAGGAAAATTTGTGAAAAACATGTTCATTTGAGCAACATCTATGGCATGCAATTAACATTTAAAGGCGGAATCATGCTTGTATGCACTCAAAACAAAAAATTACCCATGAAATTCAAAGCCTAGTAGAAATGGTGAATCAAGACTCAACTCAAGAACAAAGTGAGTTGAGAAATCTTATACCTTTGTTGATTCCTCTTTGCATAAGCAAAGGCTAATCACCCAAGGAGAGGGCCTTCATTCCTTGCTTCTTAGCTCCATGGATTTCTTGGAGGATGGTGGTTGAAAGGATTCTCCAAGAGTCACCAAAGTTGGAGACCTCTAAGTTTCGACACCAAGGATGGTTGAGGAAGAAGATGAGTGACCATGGAGGAGTTAGATGCTAGTAAATCCCTCCATGGTGGCCGGCCTCCCTAGAGAGAAAGAGAGAGTCAAAAACTCTCATCTTTCCTCAAAGAAAACCCTAATGAAGAAAAAGTTATAAAGTCATATTTATACCTCCCTTCTTTGGAGTGGCAAACTTGTAATAAGTCCAAAACCCACTCCCTCTCTAGTATGGCCGGCCTCCCTATCATTAGTGGGTTAATTGCCCATTTTGTTTTAGTTGTCACACAACTTAAACCTTATGGGCCTTGTGGACCAAAACCATTTTGTGTCCCGAAACCCAAAACTAACTTAAGGCCTAAAACGAACCTTTCGTTCTAGATTAATTAACTTTTAATTAATCCTTGCCACATACAATTAAACTATTTAATTGTCCTTACTCATCTTCATTATATCCTTCAATCATTACCTTACACGGTGTGAGATCCATTAGGTTCCTCTTAGCGAGGCAGTGGGCGATTGTTACTCTTAACAATCGATTATGAATTGAAACATACTTTCAATTCTCCCTTAAATGATTATACATCTTTAGGGCTTCCACAAACCATGAGTGACACCTAGCAGTATGTCATGGCTACCCAAGCTAATCAGAAGAGGTGGAGAACCTATTCAGTTTAGGATTACAATGCAATACGGTCATTCTCTAATACAATACTCTTGACCACATTGTTTGGTTTGATAGTTTATTCATGTCTACTATCCAACGTGATTCATTTACTTATATGATTACCTTGAATGTGATTTGGAACGACTTCCTCAATCTCATTCATACTCTGGCCAGAGATTCTTAATCATATCATAGAGTATTCTCCCTCAAACAGTTTGAAGGTTAGAGATCCCTTGTTGCGCATTTACTTGCCTCCATGGCTAAGTGGCTTAACCCCAACTATGCCGTGGACACCCTCTGTGAGATCCCACATCGCCCAGGGGAGTGATCCTTATATGTATATTCCCATCCCTACCTAGCGCGAGGCCTTTTGGGAGCTCACTGGCTTCGGGTTCCATGGGAACTCCGAAGTTAAGCGAGTAGCGCGAGAGAGCACTCCCATGATGGGTGACCCACTGGGAAGTTCTCGTGTGAGTTCCCAGAAACAAAACCGTGAGGGCGTAGTCGGGGCCCAAAGCGGACAATATCGTGCTACGGTGGTGGAGCGGGCCCGGGATGTGGTGGACCCCGGGTCGGGATGTGACAATTTGGTATCAGAGCCAAACCCTGGTCGTGGTGTGCCGACGAGGACGTCGGGCCCCTAAGGGGGGTGGATTGTGAGATCCCACATCACCCAGGGGAGTGATCCTTATATGTATATTCCCATCCCTACCTAGCGCGAGGCCTTTTGGGAGCTCACTGGCTTCGGGTTCCGTAGGAACTCCGAAGTTAAGCGAGTAGCGCGCGAGAGCACTCCCATGATGGGTGACCCACTGGGAAGTTCTCGTGTGAGTTCCCAGAAACAAAACCGTGAGGGCGTAGTCGGGGCCCAAAGCGGACAATATCGTGCTACGGTGGTGGAGCGGGCCCGGGAAGTGGTCCACCCCGGGCCGGGATGTGACACCCTCTGACGGAGTGACTTTGACATAGTCAAAGATCAAGGACCTAACCACAAGACAACTGTGATGCCTCAGGTCAAATGACTACTTTGCATTATCCCAACCATGAGTTCTCATATGACATGAATATGAGAACTCCTCGTTGATCGCGTTCAGTGGACTCATTCTCTATCGAGCACCTACATGCTTGTCTTGGTGTCATTCACACCAATGACTCGAGACCAGTCACTCTCCCTAAGAGAAGACATAGCATGTACTGATCTTAACGGACTGTCAATGCCCAATTGGCAATCCTATGATCAGGAACATTTAGGATATGTATACAAAAGAGAATGGTCTCATGAATCTAACTTCTTTAGATTACATTCTCCTAATAGCATATTCCTTGGACTTATCGTTTAAGCATATAACATTTATATGAGACAGCTTGAAACAATAATCTTTGCCCTTTATATTAAACAAGATTAGTTTAACATGTGAAATGTCCGTAAAGTATCATCATATGATTGGTTTTAGGGCACATTTCCAACAATCTCCCACTTGCACTAGAGCCAATCAGCTTGGTTATCAGTGATGATACCTCTTCTGAATTCATTTCAAAAATGGCTGAGTAGTAGGCCTAGACAATGGATATCTATATGTTATCCATAGAAGCAACCTTGAGAATAATGACGTCACCATTATACATGATTCTCAATCATGTGGTTTAGTCTCTCACTTGAGTTCGGATCTTGATGAGACCTTGATTCCCTGGCTTGAGCTATCGCCCCATTAGTGTCGTAGTGTCTGTACACTAGAGACACTTTCTGGTTGGAACCGAATAGAGAGTTCATAAATGAACTTTCCCATCCAAACAACATTGTTGTAAACTTCTATATGGCGATATATTTTGCATTCATGATGGAACACACTAAAGTCATTACTTGTAATGTTTCCACCCAAATACCTCTTTAGTCATAATAAAGAGATATCCTATTATCTCTTCATTCACAATGAAGAGACATCCAATGATGGATACTATATTAGATTCATAATCTAATACATTTACGCTTCCATTGCGTCACTTTAATTCTTCCTCATTCTTGAGGAATATATCCTTTAGTATTTCTTAAATACTTAAGGACCAACTTGACAGTTGCCATGGTTCTGATCCTGGGCTTGTACTGATATCATCTTGTACCGTTCTAGGTACAACTCATATCAGTGTTTTTCATACAATATGAAATACGTAAATCGCCTTCATGCGTATGCATAAAGGATTCTAGTCACGCATTATGTTTCTTTGGGAGTCAAAGGGTATGTTCCCTTTGAGAAGAGCAACTTCCTAGTCTTACTAGAGTTGTCCTTCTGATTGAAGTTTATCATCATATAAAAACTTCCTAGCATCTTTTGTCTACCATTAGGTCTCGATATAATCCAATTATATCTTGAAATCGATCATTATAGATTTCATTCCTATGTTTATAGACTATGTCTCCCATATACATTCTATCATTATAGAACGTTTAAAGTCATAACTTTAACGAAGAAGAATTCCTTTCATTTCCAAAATTAATATATCAAAAATATTTTCAAATTTAGGAATATGATTAACTCCCACTAATCTTTTGTAAACCTAGTAAACAAAAGATTCATTTACATCTTTATGAGAAATCAAACGATTTGATCTTTCTCTCATAAGATGCTTATAGCTCCCACTAGCTTGCTAAGATTCATGATGGATGGATCTCTACAACTTACAAGTATTGTGATTCCTAGTTTTAGACATATATTATCAAGACTATCTTGATAATGGTTTCGGAAACCTATGTTACGTCTAAACATTGAATCACTATTTTGTTGTACCTAGCAATCTTCGAATTAATAGAAACCAAGACTACATCAAAGATGGTTTCTTCCAAGTCAACCAATCTCCTTGATTGTAGTCACCTTAAGCTACCAATTAGCTATGAAGGTTTCATTATTTCGGGTCAAATGGTATTATACCATTTCCTTGAGTATATGTCATATATACACTCAATGTAGTCATAAGGATTTTCATTCTTATTTCTTTCGAATTAAGAGGTGTAACTCCATGACATAGTCATAAAGTTCAAACCATTCAACTAAGACGGTTTATAAATCCTTCTCGACTACCTTGTAGCTAGTGGTGTAGGAACTAGGTTGTCATATTTGTTGATTATCATCTTGTTTTTCAAAGAACCCATTCTTTGAATTCTATCTTTCGTTCATTTGCTTTATCTTAGGCAAATCCTAGTGTAGGATTCCAATGAACTACCCAACAAACAACATTTGTTAGTTGGTTCATAGAAGTGATATCCAAAAGTTAATTTAAGGATATCCCACAAGATTGTTCTATAACAAATATTGCTAATTAGCACATAACCTCAAGTCTTAACACGCTTAAGACTTGTCTTTCTTTCCAACTACATCATATGGAGTTATGAAACGTTTTGGAAGATCTTCTAATTGACAATCATATTGACTTAGAAGTATATATCCTATATATGGGTAATTGATAACATCCAACGAACTAAATCTTATTCGAGTTCGTTCTTCTCCCAATGGAGAAATACATTATCTTATGATGCTACATTCCTTGATATCTTTCAAGGACACTCATCTAAAGTGTTAGTTTTCCTTGGATCAAATCTAAGGAGTAAATACTTTAGACGTCTTACTCATCAACTTACATTCTTGAATTCTTTGAAACCTTTTGCAAAGTATTCGAACTTGTATTTATTCAAAATAAACAATAGTCCAACCGAGAGCGATCTTCGGTGAATGTCATCCAACATGAGTAGTTTTATGTTGTGGACATGTGCCACTAACAGTAAGTGAATTAACCTCAATAACTTAGTGATTCTTTCTTCTTTCCAAAAGAATAAAGATTCGAACATTTCGCCTCTATACAATTTTAACAAGAAGGCATCGGATCCGGATCTAACAATCCAAAGCATCCATATATGACCAACTCGTAATTTATGTTTTAGAGGTGTCACAACTCAGTGGGATTAGTCACTACCTTGCAACCTTTTGGGTTTTAAGCATCGTTATATTCTAAACAGTTAACACTACCACATTATCTCTACTATAGAGACAACAATCAGATTACAATAATCCAATCATTCATAAAGAACAATTGTTTTGTCAAACAAAACATTCATCTATCACCTAACATTTTAGTGACGGAATTATGTTCCTTATTCAAATTGGAATGTTAAGACAATCTTTGTTTTTCCAATTTCTTTGGTAGTTCATATGAGGAAGTAAGTACTATCTGCTTTCGCAGAGATCATTATTTGATTCACGTTCCGAATGTGAAGTACTTTCTCTTCTCTCATTAATCTTCTACTTCTTGTTAGCAACACTTTTACAACGATTGTAAAACATAGTTACTAATACAAAATCAAACATTCAAGTAGAAGAACCAACTATTTTGAACTTTATTCAAGAACATTTTACAACACCTTCGAAAAGTGTGTTCTTGACATTTGCAAGACATTTCTTGCAAATACCCCTTCCAATGTCCATCCTTTCATAAAGAAAGTTTGTTCCCTTGGAGTTTTTAGCTTTCTTCATTTGACTTCTCCATTGACTACAATAGTCATGGTCCCTAAACTCCCACTATCTCTCTTGAAACTTATTTCAATCGTGTTATACACATCAAACGATTTGGAGAGCGTGTGGTTATTGTTCACTATATAGTTTACAATAAACTCAGTGAACCATTTGGATAGGGACACAAAAGTGAAGTCCTTGCCTAGTTTCCGTCTCAAGAAGTGGTTTAACACTTCAACACTCAATGATTCAAAATCATCATAAGTCCATCTTGATGGACTATTTTTGTCAACCAACCATTATGTTCTAAACATAATTACAAACTATAAAGAGTTGTTCAAGGCAACTCTCATTTCTTCATACAACAATTTGTAAGTGAAGAATCATGGCACATAAAGTGTCCATGCCCTTGTGCTTACTTCTCAAGTTCTTTGTTCATGTAACAAAGAAACAAGCACTAGTGTTTGCGTTAACTAAGGGTTGTTCAAAGCAACTCTTATTTCTTCATACAACAATTTGCAATTGAAGAATTATGACACTAAAAGTGTTGTCCTCTTTATGATAGACTTTTCTAACATATTTTTCCAATGATACTTTATCAATAGGAAGATTGCGAGGATGAGACTACTTAGGTACAAATACAATCCATTCAAGACATTCTATGGGATTGCGGTGCCAAGTCCGGAAACTAAAGCCTTCTGCTTTTCTTTGTCAAGTTTTGGATAGCGTTTGCAAATATATCGGTAAATAAATACATAACGAATATAAATTGATTGATTTTAAGCTATTTGATCCGGGTCTTTAAATCAAATAGCACCACCCACTATTTTGGCAAATTCCATATCCCTCATCGGAATTCGAGAGTTTTGGAGGAAACTCTTAGTAGGGTATGGGAGGCTCATTATTACCAAGCCCACCTCACAATGATATGATGTTGGCTAGCTTCAATAATAATGAGAGAGTACGCTTACTCATTTGCATCTCTTGCAAGTACCCATCTTATTTGGCCTCTAGAGAATAAAGCCTCACAATGATATGATGTTGGCTCCATTGCACTTAGTTAAGTCATTCCCACCATGCAAGTTCGGGTAGGGGTTCAAGAACAACCTCACAATGATATGATGTTGATCATTCTCGTTGCCTACCTTCACAACATCATGTATGCATATAGAACTCCTCTTGAGTGTAAGCACGCACTTTGTACTCCCCCATGATAGGGTGAAGTCGGTGTACGAGTCACAAACGATTGGAGCCTACCACGGTGGAAGGCCACGAAAGAGTGTTCAAAGCACTCTCACGCTTGTCAACTTAATAATGGTTTGTTGAGGGTTTTAGGTCTCATCACATATAAGCATGCATTTTAATCACATTAAAACAATTCGGTCCTATTACAACTATTGGTCCATTTGATTGATTTAGTAGTATTGAAGGGAAAACTATGAGATTCATGTGGGATTTCTAGTGACTAGCATGCATATACAATTCAAAATTTATATACGAAAGCAACAGAAGCATGTTATCAAATAATATTAAAACTCTAGTCATGCAAATCCCCTTCAAGAGCATAGGTTTATGTAAGATGCATCAAAAACAAAAATCATAAGAACAAAGTTTAGGAGAAGTTTTATACCTCTTGATCTAGATCTTAGACCAAGGATGGACCACCTCCAAGATCTTTGCTCCTTGAAATCCTTGAGCCTAGCCTCCCTCCTTGCCTCCTCCACTTTGTTAGAATGAGTGCTCCTAGGTTCTCTTCAAGTTTCCAAAGTTGAAAACCTCTAAAGATCCTCACCCACTAGTGTAGTGAGAAGGATGAAGGAATAACCAAAAGGGTGAAAAGATGATTAGTTAATTTCCCCCAATGGTGGCCGGCCCTTTGAGTGTGAAGAGAGTAATTTTCTTTTTCTCCTTCTTTGTTTTAACACTTCAAAAAACCCTAATGAAACCTTTTGCTATAAAGTTCCTTTTATAACCAAAAAGAAACAAGTTCAACATTTGAGCTTTCTCTCTCCCTTTTTGGCCGGCCCCTTTATGTGTGGTTTGGGCTTTGGGCTTTTATAATTTCAAGTCATCCAATGCTTGAATAAAAGCCCAATGGGTTTAGGCCCAATGGCTCTAATTAAACCCGAACCTTTCTTAAGTCCAAAACGATCTTTTATCGCTTTTATGATTTCTTTAGACATTCTAAATTAATCTCCACACTTAATTAATCCAATTAATCATTTCCATCATCCATTAGTTACTCACCACAAGAGTGTATCGGTGAACAATCTTTTAGGTTCTAATTAGCAAGGCAGTAAGGTGATTGGCATCAATCTAATTGATTATAATTTAATCCAATCACTTAGAGAATTAAAACATACTTTTAATTCTCCTTCTTCTTCGACAACTACATTTAATCATCTAGAAGAACTCACAAACCATGAGTGACATCTAAACATATATCATGGCTACCCAAGCTAATGTAGAAGTTATTCAGAGAACCTATTCAGTTGGAATTACAATGTAATTCGATCCTTCTCTAAACAATACTCTCAATCACATCACTAGGGTATGGATTTATTATGTCAAACCCCTAATGTGATTATTCCTTCTTATATGATTCATTTGAGACGTATAGGAACGCTTTCCTTTATTACGCTCGATACTTCGGCCGAAGATTTCCGAATCATATCTTTAGAGTATTCATCCTCTCATAACGAGGATTAGAGATCCCTTTATGTACATTCAATTGCCTCCATGGCTAAGTGGCTTAACCCCAACTATGCCGTGGACACCCGCGGATGGAGTGACTTTAACATAGTCAAAGATCAAGGACCTAACCACAAGACAACTATAATGCCTCAGGTCAAAGGACTACTTACATTATTCCAACTATTAGAGTTACTTGCTTGACATGTGAGTAGACCTCCATGCAAGTACTCTCGTTCGATTGTGTTCAGTGAACTCATTCCCTTAATGAGCACCTACATACTTGTCTTAGTGTCACTACACGAATGGAATGAGACTTTCCATCCTTCTCTTCGAAGTGGACATAGTATATACTAGTCCATGCATTGTCAGTATCCCTCCGACAATCCTATGACTAGGAACCTTTTTGGACATGATGGTTATGTGAAGAAGGTCTCTGTAGTCTAACATCATTAGATTACATCTTACATCGATCCATTGTCCATGGATTCACTATTTAGGACATATATCGTTTATTGAGATAGTCCTAATTAGTATCTTTGCCATTTGATGTATAAGAATCATCTATACATCCACTCATTGTCCTGAAAGGTTTCTTCCAAAGATTGACTTTCAGGGCATATTTCCAACAATCTCCCACTTGCACTAAAGTCAATCACTAGTGTATCTTATACATGCTAGTTGAGTGAGCTTATACTCGTAGGTTAACTTGGTTATGTATTAATCCTCTTTTAGTTTAAAAGGGATTTACTTATCAAATGTTTCTAAAACATTTGATGATGTCTCTTTAATTTGTTCGAATATTTTGATGAGACCTTGATTCCATGGCTTGAGCTATTGCCCCATTACGTCGTAGTATCCTACTAACGACCTTATGGTTTGGATTCAATCATTGGTTCTAAAAGAACCCCTTCCATTCAAAACACCTTTTGAAGCAGTTTCTAAAACTATATATCGATATATATATTTCGTTTGTATACTTTATACAAACTTTGCTCCAACCTTGAGACCATTGTAGTACAATACTAACAATACATTCATATGATTAGTACTTCATCCATTATGAAGTTCCATTTGTTAAAATGGGTTATTTTCACTTTGGTTTAAAACCTAAGTGAATGCACGCTTCCAGAGTCCTACTCTGATGTTCCTTTCTCAAAGGCAACAATACTCTATCAGTTGTTATGGTTCTGATCCTGGGCTATAGTAATATCTAAAGTGACAACCCCAATGGCTTTTCACTCTTGGATATCATCTCACAAGTCCTTACATGTGTCCCTTTTGTGATTTTTATGACACTTACATTATAAGGGTTATGAAAGTGTTTTTCTATCGTATAAGAAAACATCTTCTCAAATCTTCAACATTTGAGTTTTGATTTCCCCATATAACATTCTTGAGATAGCCTTGCTATATCAATAAGTCCAATTTCAAGTCCATACTTTAAAATTGACCGTGTCACATTTTGTCATTTTTCGAATAACATCTATATTTTATCAAGTCTATCAAATAGACTTTATTCATATCTTGTTGCTCAAAATTATGACATCACTCCCACTGGCCTTGTTGTAACTAAGCATTCATTCAAAAAATTTAACATTTATCTTTTCTTGATTTGAATGCATATTGCTCCCACTAACTTGTCTTGGATCTATTGACAATCATTGAGATCCATTAGCTAATTTGATGATGTCTCAACAATTTTGGGACTATCAACAACGCTAGCTAACACAAGTTATTTTAAATGAACATGCACAAAAGAATTCCTTCTCAAGTAATTCCATTTGAAATGTGTGACTTGTTTTATCAAGTCCATTCATTTAAGTTATATGGTGTCATACACCATACTTCAAGTTTTAGTCGTACTAAGACTTGTAATGTAGTCATATAAGAATTATCCAAGTCTTTAGTGAAAGCATGGCTCCTACTAAGGATATAGAAACTCAACCATTCCTTCTAGGTGGTTGATATAATTCTTTATCAAAACTACATAGAGCGTTATAGTTACATAAGGTGACGAATTTGGATTGTCTTGTTGTTAAACTATATGTTGTGACTCATTTTTGAAACTATTCCCTTTTGTTTCATCAACTTGTCCATATGCTTTGTTCTCATAAAAGAGAATGATGGACAACTCCCAACATATAACCATTGTATGCTAGGTTGACGAAACCAACATTCAAAGACAATTCTTTAGAATGTTACACAACATAGAATTTTAACGTTTTCAAGAGCTTGAGTCTTTTAACAATTAAAATTACAAACTCTTAATAATAGTCAAATACTATTATTATTTAGACAACTATAAACCAATCATATTTAAGTTTATATCCATTTTCATACCTCCCACTATTTTTCATGACTTTAATGAGAAATTACTTCATACATTCAAAATGTATAAATGTGGAGCATTCGGGTAGGGGACATTGAGTAGTAGCTTCAAAACCTTTTCAAGCTTGTTTGTTTCAATCTTCACTAAGTTATTGTCTCTTTATTAAGTGACTAAAGTCTTTAAACATTTTATAGATTTGGACACTTCTTTCTTGGTTTAATCACTAACACACTTGACATTTTAAAACAATTTTAAGAATGCCCAATTAGTTTGTTCAAAACTACTAATTTTATCAAGAGTGATCTTGATTATTGTGGTTTAAGTGATAACCATATAAGAAACATTTTTCCTTTTATTTATATCATTATAATGTGATTTTCCTTCTCTTCAAGAAAGGAATCTCTAGACTTTTGTCAATTCATATAGAACTCTTATTTAGACAATTGGAACCAAATCTAAAGATTCATTGTATCCTTCTATGTCCAACATGTGAGATCTATCCATAATTGATAAGTCTAAAGTTTGGTTATCCATAATTGTTAGGTTTGTTGCCCCCAAAATTACAATTCTGATGAGAGTGATTTCGATTGCGATTTCGAAAATTGTTGTTGTTCCAATTGCCTCTGTTCGAGATACCTCTAGAATTGGCGGTTTGAGCAGCATAAGCACAAAATAGTGCAGCAGATGAGGAAGAGGCTCTGGTTTTACGTTTTTGAAGAGAGATTTCTTTGCTCAATAAAAGGCCATGAAGTTCATCAGCAGTCACCGATTCATTGCGAGTCTTAATAGAATCAACAAACGATTCGTATTCATCCGATAAACCAGATAAGATGTACGCCACGAGATCAGATTCAGTCAGTGGTTCACCAGCAGCCGCAAGTTTATCAGAATCTCTTTAATGGAATTCAAAAAGTCGGTCATGGAAGAATCACCTTTCTGAATTGTTTGGATCTTCGATCGAAGACTGTGCACATGTGTGAGGGAAGCACCAGAGAAGCGACGCTCAAGGGATTGCCAAAGCGAGCAAGAGTCTTCCATGCCAATGGTCAAGGGAAGAAGATCATTAGAGAGAGTAGAGTTGATCCAAATGGTCAGAATCTGATCACGCTCACACCAGGTCTCAAAAGAATCATTGAGGACACTTTCGCCATAGGAGTTTCGAACAAATTTAGGAGGACACAGATCATCGCCATTAACTAGGCCAAGAAGCTTGAAACGCTTCAGGACAGGGATGAAGAGACTGGGCCAAGTGATATAATTCTGACGATTGAGCTTCGTCATAACCATTCCAGCAACATTTGCAATGGAAATCGATCCAATCGACATGATCGAGGGATTGGAGATGTCACTGTGAGGGAGATTCGCTGGAGAATTAGGGTTTGCTGGAGGTTAAGAAGTGGAATCGGAAAAATTTGCAGCAGTCGTCATATCAAGATTTGCGGGATTGAGAGAAGAAATGAAGAAATCAGAGAAGCAACGATCTATTTGGAAGGTAAGAAAATTCAAGAAACTCGAAGAAATTTCAAGAAGATAGGGAAGCGCCGGATCGGAGTCGGTTAGACAATGGTGATGGTACCATGTAGAAACTCAGAATCCAGAGAGAAAATGAACTGTTAGAGAGAGAAGAAGAGAATTGTAGAGAGAGAGAGAGAAAAATATAACTGTGTATTATTATTCATCTCACAGAACCATACCTAAGGTATTTATACATAAATATCCTATCCCAAATTTATGTGCCAACTCAGCATAATGCAACTAACTAATCACAATACATCACAAGCATATCAGCTAAGTAAGAGTCTAATATGGTGGTGGTTTTGATACACTGCTGATATGTGAGGATGTACTCTTAACACTTTCGACTCAACTTCTCTGGAGTAACATTAATGTTGCGGCAAACAGTGACGATGACACTGACGGCCTGGTTGACGATGTGGATGAACTCGAAGACGTTGATCAAGTTGTCATGATTGGCGAAGGTGACATCGAGGACATAGATGGAGTTGACTAGACGATAAACAACCCAACATATACCGAGATTCAACCCCCATGATGAGCTGGCCGCTTGAGGCGACAAGTGGGTATTCGCTAAGGGAGGTGATGGAGTCGGCGGTGGCATCAGAGGAAGAGTCAGGGTGGATGTGGGAATTATCTTTGGTGGTGTGGGGTTGTTGCTACTTGGCGACAGCGAAAGATAGGCGGGTCTGGCGGAAGGAGGAGACGGGGACGAGGGCCTGGGCGGGCAGAAACCATTCTGAGGAGGATGTCAGATCCATTGGCGGGTTGGAGAGAGAGAGAGCTAAACAAGGACATGGTGGGATCGGATCAAGGTCGGATCTGATCCAGCGTTTTGATTTACGACGGTTTGTGCTGAAGTGAAGTTGTGAGAGATGTTGACTCAGCGAGACTTCGATTGGGAAAGTTCAGCCGATGCGTAAGAAGGCGGTTATGGGCCGGAAATGAATTTAATAGGCTGGCCTCATGTAGATGCAAATGACGAGGCTTTCTTAACTGCACTCCGCTGGCCATTTAACTCAAGCATCGATTCAATTTCATGTTTTTTCTATTTAACTCAAGATTGATTCAATTTCATGCATTATTTCAATTCATTTTTGTAATATCTCTAAATTAATAGTGTTGTATAAATTTAAGAGAGAATGAGAGAGGGAAAAATTACGTTAAGGTCAAGTGAGTATACTTCACGATACCCTCTTGAGTTCGACAAAACTCCCCCTTGAGAATAGCAAGCATTGCAAATGAGATAGTTACGCATATCAATTCCGAGAACAAGTTTTTGAAAGGTTGATTTTGACGACAACTTCGTGAAGAGGTTGGCAAGTTATGTTGGGATTGAATTTGCTTAATTTCAATCTTTCGATGCTTTGTTGATGTGAGGTAGACACAATAAGCTTGGCGTTGAGTTTGTTGATGTTTCATTACTTGATTTGTCGGATACATGTGCCGTAGTCCTCGTGGATGGTAGTTGGGACTCAACGGTGGAAGAAAAACCACAAGTGCTGCAAATATGGTAAATAACAGTTTTGACGTGCAAGTTGGGCTTCATGCATGGTGGTGATTCAGCATGGTTTGAAGATGTTGCAACTAAGATATTACGATGTTTCTAACAGTAAAGACATAATCTGTCTGGGAACATACCTTTCCCTCGTTAGACAAGTAACCAGCGTTAGCAAACTAACAAGGAAAGCATCATTTTGAAGACCAAAGGTGTAATCTATTCTGATATGCGTCGGAATAGAATAAGCCAAAACCCGTACTAAGGAAAACATCTCTTATTACCAATTCAGTGGTGGAATGTAGACGCAGTGCTGCATCTTACCAAAAAATTATGAGCGAAAGAGGAGTCTTATCTAGTTCACTGAGCTAAGTATAATAAACGCCAATAGCATTTAGATATGGAACTTCAAGTTCCATAACCTCTTTAGGAGTCTCATTTTGCATCTAGCGTACGGACGACCATGGGCGTACTCAAGGATAACACCTTCTAGGTGTAGTTAGACTGGTAGACTAAAATATTATCTGAACTATGCTCAAAATTTAGGCTGAGAATGAAACGAGTTTTTTCAAGATCTTTCATCTCAAATTCTGACTTCAGGTGCATAGCAGTTTTCTTAATCTCTTCAGAAGTCTAATTGAGATTCATGTCATTGATATAAACCACAACTCTAGCAAATTCGAAGTATGACTTCAACACGCAAGGACATACTTTATTCACATATTCTAGGTTGATCAAATAGTCACTTAGACGAGTGTACCAAATCTACTCGGATTGTTTCAATTTGTAAAGTGAACACCTCAATCAAATCGAAAGGTTGTTCTGTGGTCTAGAACTATTTAAACAGTATGTGTTGGAAGTATGCCCACAAAGCCACTCATTTGATGTAATAGCTTTTGGAATACTTATTGTGTTAAACTTTTGTATTGTTTAATGAAGGGCAAAGCTTATTGTTAATCATTATTTATTGGATTATATGTTGAAGCAATAAGGGAATCCAAGGAATGTATTTAGTCTAAGAGAGAAGTGATCTAAGTAAGTTAGATTAACGAGACCTTTCTCTTATGTTCATTCCTAAAACGTTCCTAGCCATAGGATTGCCAATTGGGCATTGACAATCCGCTAAGGTTAGTATATGTTATGTTAACTCAAGCGTGAGTATGACTAGTCTCAAGTCATTTAGTGTTGGACACTGAGACAAACACATAGGTGCTCGAAAGGTAATCGAGTACACTGAACAACGATCAAAAGAGAGTTCGAACATACATGTCATGTAAGAACTCGTAAGTTGCAATATGCAAAGTAGTCCTTTGACCTGAGGCATCATAGATGTCTAATGGTTAGGTCCTTGATCTTTGATCATGTCAAAGGCATTCCATCGAGAGTGTCCACGGCATCGTTGGGGTCAAGCTATCTAGTCATGTAGGCATATGAATGCACAACAAGGGATCTCTAACCTTCCATGGTGGAAGGAGAATACTCTGAGATATGATTCAGGAGTCTTTGGCCAAAGCATACGAATATGACTTAGGAAATATGTTTCAAGTCATATTCAAATGAATCATATAGAGAAGTATCACATTGGATAGTAGACATGAAATAAACTATCACTTAAACAATGTGATCAAGAGTATTGTATTAGAGAAGGACCGTATTGCATTGTAATTGTAACTGGATAGGTTCTCCAACCACTTCTACTTAGCTTGGGTAGCCATGACATACTGCTAGGTGTCACTCATGGTTTGTGGAAGCCCTGAGGATTAGCTAACACTAATCTTCATCAAAGGGAGAATTGAAATGTAGTTTCAATTCGCAATCGATCGTTAAGAGTAACAATCGCCCACTGCCTCGCTAATTGGAACCTAATGGATCGTACACCGAGTAAGGATGAAAGTGAAGAAATATAAATGAGATGGATAAGCAATTAAATAGTTTAATTGAGAATTGTCAAGATTAATTAATTAGTTAATTAATCTTACGAAAGGTTCGTATTTGGCTTTTAAGTTGGTTTTGGGTTTCGGGGCCCAAAAGGGTTTTTGGTCCACAAGGCCCATTGAGTTTAGGTTGTGTGACAACTAAAACTAAATGGAAATTAACCCAAAAACAAAGTCAAAACCGGCCTAGGGTGAGTGGTACCCAACTTGGGTTAATTGCAAGTGTGCCACTCACATGTGAGGTGGTATAAAGGCAACTTTATAGCCATAACCTCATTAGGGTTTTCTAGAGAGAAAGAAGAGAAACATTTTCTCTCCTTTTTCACAAAAGAGGCCGGCCACTTAGAGAGGGTTTCACTAGCATCAAAATCTCTCTAAGTCATCCATCTTCTCTTCACACTACATCCTTGGTGTGGAGACTTAGAGACACTAAATCTTTAGTGTTCATGGAGATCCTTTCCTTACATCTTCAAGGAGCAAGAGGAGCATTCAAAAGGAAGAAAATCACAAGGAAGATTCAAGGAGCTAGGAGGTGACTTGAAGGCCCTCCACTTGGGTGAATCCCTTGTGTAAACAAGGATGAGCTTCAAGGGTAATGAATCTCAAAAACCTTCCTTCTCTTTAATGTTGTTAGAGAGTCTCTTGGTTCACCATTCACTAGGCTTTGAAAGTCATGGGTTTTAGAATTGTTTTTGAATGCATGCCTACTTTAAAGTGTTATTAGTTTGCATATGTGTTCAAATGTTCTCACATGCTCTTAGCTAGGACAAAATTTTTCCTTCAAGTGGTATCAAGAGCCTAGGTCTAGAGTATGGTGAATCCTTTTGGGTTTTGTGTTTTTCATGGTTTGTGATTTAAATGTTGTAAATGTTAGCTTTGTTCTTGCTTTTTGAATATAAATTTTGCTTGAAAATTTAGCATCTCAAATGTTGTAGATGTAGTTCTTTTAAGCATGAATATTGGAACTAAAATTTGGTGCCATGTATGTGGAGAAATTCGGCCAAATCCAAAGGGTGGATTTTTGGGTTCATGTTTGTCTTGTTAAAAGTGTTTTAAAGTGACTTTTGGAACCCTAAGTACCCTAGGATGTTAACCCTCTTTTGAGTAGTGAAAAATTGAGTTTTATTGAGTGAAAACATTCATGGAGCTCTTATGAGTTTTCATGTGTGTTCTTCAATGTTCTTGATGTTCTTACCGAAGAACAAAAAGGTTTGGTGTTTTGATTCAAAGTGTTTGATGTTTTTCATAAAGTTTTGGTTTGTTTGTGATTGTTGATGGATGATACATGTCTTTATTGTTTGTCATACCTATTCTTACAACCCATACCAATCAACCTTTTCAACCATACCAATCAAGTTTTCAACCCATACCTTTTTTGAATTTTTCAACACACTTTAAAATTTTGAATTTTCACCAAAACCATTCCCCCCTTTTTCACTACCAAAACCGGCCACCCCTTAGTGGGGGTACTTTTGGGACTTTTTTGAGCAATTACATAAAGTCTTAATACTTTTGTGTATTTGCACTTTGATCCAAAAGTTTACGTTTTTACGTAAAGGTCCAAAATCACTAAAGGACAAATTGTTTTGCTCCTTTAATGAAGTTTTTGTTATTGTTGAAATTTTTGGGTTCTAGTTGTAATTACATGAAGTTGTGGACTCTTGTGTTTTTACAAAGTGACCCCAAAAGTTTATGTTTTAGCAATGTGGCCCAATATGTTGTGGTCATTGTTTTTCGGCCCAAATTATAATGAGAACAAAATGGTTTTGTCTCTTTAATGAGAATTGGATTTTCATTTCATATTAGTTCCATTTAAATCAATTCTATGAATCCAAAAACCAATTGTTTAAGTTGCTTTCTTAGTTAATGTGATTGATTAAGAAAAGGGTGATTATGAACCAAAGGCCTCGATAATTGAGCTATGTGATTGGCCGCTTTGCATTATGAATGTTTGGGTTAAGTAGTTTACATTTGAATGTAATTTGATTAGTTCAAATGTGTTGTAAAAGGGCATAAGTCCTTCAAATGTGTTGTAAGAGGGCATAAGCCCTCCTCTTTATTTCATGTATTCCTTTTGTTTATTTGTATGCAAATTGGAATAGTTGGGTCAAACGCCCAATAGGAAATAACGGTTAAATTAGATTAAACGCGTAACTAAAATCAACAACAACCTACCTTAGACCCAAGGTCCAACACAAGGCTCGTGTTGGATCAAATCAAACGGTTCATAATCATCCTAAAACCTAATAAGATTAAAATGAAATTGATGTAGCCCAACACTACTCCCTCAACAAAATGAATATTAAGTTGATAAGCGAGAGATGCTTTGAACATCTCTTCGTAGGCCTTCCACTATGATGGGCTCCAATCGTTTGTGACTCATACATCGGCTTCACCCTATCATGGGGAAGTTCAAAGTATGTGCTTACGAAGAGGAGTCCATATGAACATACATGATGTGGTAAGGTAGGCAACGAGGATGACCAACATCATATCATTGTGAGGCTATCCTTGAAACCCTACACGAACTAGCATGGTGGGAATGACTTAACTAAGTGCAATGGTGCCAACATCATATCATTGTGAGGCATCATTCTCTAGAGGCCAAACAAGATGGGTAATTACAAGAGTTGTAAATGACTAAAGCGTTATTCTCTCATCACTATTTTTGCTAACCGACATCGTATCATCATGAGGTGGGCTTGGTAATGGTGAGTCTCCCATACCCCGCTAAGAGTTCAACATAACTCTCGGATTCCATTGAGGGATGTGGAATTTGCCAAAAATAGTGGGTGGTACTATTTGATTTAAGACCCAATCAAGTAGTTTTAAAATCAACAATCTAATACGATTTCTGTTATGTTATGTAGTTAACGACATGCCTAAAATTATACCTACCATTGTACTTGACAAAAAGGGCCTTAGGGGTCAACGTTTCCTTGCTTGGTATCATCACATCGAGAATGTCTCAAAGATGAATAACATATCGTATGTACTCAAGCATTCCCCTCCTCATGTACCTCCTACGAAACTAGCTTCAAAGGAGGAGTGTCAAAATTATGCAAGACACTATGAGGATGACTTACAAGCCAAATGCTTAATCCTCACTTCACTTAGTGAGGAGTTTAAGAAGCTACATAAGCACATGGACACTTCATGTGCCATGGTTGATAGTTTGCATAAGATGCATGACATTGAGACTAGTAATGTACGATTCTCAAATGTTTGTAGTCTATTGAATGCCAAAATGGTAAAGGGGACATCGGTCCAAAAACATGGACAAAAGATGGAAAGGATCTTTCAAGATCTTAAGAGTTTAGGAACTTCCATCGATGGGAAAATGGCCCAAGACTTTTTCCTTGCATCTCTCTCGGATGATTTCACTAAGTTTATAGTAAACTATAAAGTGAATAGATTCGATCATACTTTTACCGAGATGATTGACATGTGCTGTGAGTTTGAACAAAGTTTCAAAAAGGACAATGGGAGTGAGAATGCAATCACAAGGAAAAGGTTGCATAAGAAGAAGGCAAGAAAATCCAAAGGAACATGCTTTCATTGTGGAAAGGATGAATGTTGGAAGAAGAAATACAGGGTGTGCATTGCTAGCCTTATGACACGAACTTTTGAAGGGACTATTTCTGTCATAGAGAGTGCTTTTACAGTGAGCTCCAATTCCTGGATATTTGATTCAGGCGCTAGTCAACATATCTGCAATTCGTTGCAGGGACTAACAGGGAGCAGGACACTGCGCAATGGTGAGATGATTGTGCGAGTTGGGAATGGCACTAAGATCTCTGCAAAAGCAGTTGGCACCTATATGCTTAAACTACCCTCTGGGGAAGTCTTGGAACTTAAAAATTGTTTATATTTTCCTTCATGTATAAAGAATTTGATTTCTATCTCTATGCTTTTACGAGATGGGCACTCAGTATTGTTTGACAAAATGAGCTGCACTTTATACTTGAACGGTCGTATTATCTCTCATGGTAATATGATAGAGGGACTTTTTCATCTAGAGACAAGTAGTGGAATGCACTGTATTGAAAGCGGGAATACCTCAAAACCCAAAAGGGCTAGAGAAGAAGTTAACCAAGAAAAGATGTGGCATCTTAAACTTGGACATGTGAACCTTGATAAGATTCCCAAGATGTCGAAAGATGGATATTTCCGCCCATTAGGTAATGACCAAATGGGTACTTGTGAATGTTGCTTGAAAGGGAAGATGACCAAATCTCCATTCACTGGGAAGGGAGAGCGTGCCACTGAAATTCTAGGGTTAATCCACACTGACGTATGTGGACCTATGTCCACTACATTGAGAGGAGGCTTCTCCTACTATATCACATTCACCGACGATCACTCTCGGTTTGGCTATGTGTATCTTATGAAGTACAAGTCAGAATCCTTTGAAAAGTTCAAAGAATTCAAGAATGAAGTTGAGAAGCAAACTGGGAAGCAGATAAAGATCCTAAGATCAGATCGAGGGGGAGAGTATCTAAGTAACGAGTTCCTAGATTATCTCAAAAAGTGTGGAATAATATCACAGTGGACTCCACCGGGAACTCCACAACTTAATGGAGTTTCTGAAAGGAGAAATCGAACCTTGATGAACATGGTTCGTTCTATGATGAGTTCTGCAGATCTACCAGTAACATTCTGGGGATACGCTCTATATACAGCAGCTTACTTGCTTAATAGAGTACCTTCCAAGTCAGTTTCACATACGCCCTATGAGATATGGCATGGAAGAAAGCCAAGTCTTAATCATATTAAGATTTGGGGTTGTGAAGCATATGTCAAGAAGCTTGAAGCTACTAAGCTTGAAGCAAGATCAGTTAGGTGCTATTTTGTGGGATATCCTAGAGAAACTATGGGATATGAGTTCTACCATCCTGACGACCAGAAAGTCTTTGTCGCCAGAACTGCTAAGTTTCTAGAGGATGAATTTGTTCTCAAAGGAACCACAAGTAAAACGATGGAAATTAATGAGATTAATGATGAACCACAAACAAGCACTCAACAAGTTGACAACCCTGTTCCTGAAACCCTAGCTCCACGTAGATCCGAACGGGTCAGCAAGCCACCTAAGAGGTATGGCTTGGATAACGACTTTGGAGAGTTGCACCTTCTAGGTGACAATGACACAAAGGAAGACCCTAGAGACTACACTGAAGCAATGTCCGACATTGATTCAAAGAGATGGCAAGAGGCCATGAAATCCGAGATGGATTCCATGTATCACAATCAAGTCTGGACTCTTGTAGACCCTCCAGAAGGTATAGTACCTGTTGGAAACAAATGGGTCTTTAAGAGAAAGATAGGCGCTGATGGGAACGTGGAGACTTATAAGGCTAGACTAGTAGCCAAGGGTTACAGGCAACGAGAAGGGATTGACTATGAAGAAACCTTCTCTCCTGTAGCCATGATTAAGTCCATTCGGATTTTGCTTGCTATAGCTGCGTACCATGACTATGAGATATGGCAAATGGACGTGAAGACGGCCTTTCTGAACGACTACCTAGAGGAAGAGCTCTATATGACTCAACCCGAAGGTTTCGTGTCCAAGTCTGAAAAGACTAAGGTATGCAAGCTTCAGAGGTCCATTTATGGACTTAAGCAAGCCTCCAGGAGCTGGAACATTCGTTTTGACACTGAAATCAAATCGTTTGGTTTCACTCAAAACGAAGACGACAATTGTGTTTATCAAAAGGTCGTTGGGGATGCAGTTGTATTCCTAGTGTTATATGTAGATGACATATTACTATTCGGGAATGACGCTGCAGTACTTTCTTCTGTAAAAGTGTGGTTGTCCAAAACCTTCCACATGAAAGATTTGGGATATGCATCTTATGTGCTTGGGATAAAGCTCTATCGTGATAGATCCAGAAAATTAATTGGATTATCCCAATCTATGTACATAGATAAGGTGCTAAGTAGGTTCCAAATGGAACAATCAAAGAAAGGTCTTCTTCCTGTGAGACATGGAATTCACCTTTCTAAATCCATGGGACCGAAAAATCCTGAAGAAATACGGCAAATGAGTAGGATTCCTTATGCTTTCGCCATAGGAAGTCTCATCAATCTAACCCAGGATCAGAACACTGGGCAGCTGTCAAGACGGTCCTTAAGTACTTAAGAAGAACTAAGGACATGTTCCTCGTTTATGGAGGAGCGACAGAGTTGCGAGTGGAAGCCTATACAGACGCAGATTTCCAATCTGACGTCGATGATAGAAGTTCCAACTCCGGATATGTATTCACTCTGAATGGTGGGGCTGTCAGCTGGAAAAGCAAGAAACAAGATGTAATTGCTGATGCCACGACGGAGGCTGAATATGTCGCTGCAGCTGAAGCCGGCAAAGAAGCGTTCTGGATGAAGAAGTTCATTACTGAACTTGGAGTGGTTCCAACCATTACATCACCAGTAACTTTGTACTGTGATAATAGTGGGGCGATAGCTCAAGCCAAGGAACCCAGGGCTCATCAAAAGAACAAGCATTTTGACAGACGCTTTAATATCATTAGAAGATATGCCGCCGAGGGGAAAGTCAACATTCTCAAGGTTGCCTCAGCCGATAACGTAGCAGATCCACTGACGAAGCCAATGTCTCAAATCCAACTTGACCGCCACATGGAAAAGATGGGTATTAGATACATGGGAAGGTGGCTTTGAGTGCAAGTGGGAGATTGTTGGAAGTATGCCCACAAAGCCATTCATTTGATGTAATAGCTTTTGGAATACTTATTGTGTTAAACTTTTGTATTGTTTAATGAAGGGCAAAGCTTATTGTTAATCATTATTTATTGGATTATATGTTTAAGCAATAAGGGAATCCAAGGAATGTATTTAGTCTAAGAGAGAATTGATCTAAGTAAGTTAGATTAACGAGACCTTTCTCTTATGTTCATTCCTAAAACGTTCCTAGCCATAGGATTGCCAATTGGGCATTGACAATCCGCTAAGGTTAGTATATGTTATGTTAACTCAAGCGTGAGTATGACTAGTCTCAAGTCATTTAGTGTTGGACACTGAGACAAACACATAGGTGCTCGAAAGGTAATCGAGTACACTGAACAACGATCAAAAGAGAGTTCGAACATACATGTCATGTAAGAACTCGTAAGTTGCAATATGCAAAGTAGTCCTTTGACCTGAGGCATCATAGATGTCTAATGGTTAGGTCCTTGATCTTTGATCATGTCAAAGGCATTCCATCGAGAGTGTCCACGGCATCGTTGGGGTCAAGCTATCTACTCATGTAGGCATATGAATGCACAACAAGGGATCTCTAACCTTCCATGGTGGAAGGAGAATACTCTGAGATATGATTCAGGAGTCTTTGGCCAAAGCATACGAATATGACTTAGGAAATATGTTTCAAGTCATATTCAAATGAATCATATAGAGAAGTATCACATTGGATAGTAGACATGAAATAAACTATCACTTAAACAATGTGATCAAGAGTATTGTATTAGAGAAGGACCGTATTGCATTGTAATTGTAACTGGATAGGTTCTCCAACCACTTCTACTTAGCTTGGGTAGCCATGACATACTGCTAGGTGTCACTCATGGTTTGTGGAAGCCCTGAGGATTAGCTAACACTAATCTTCATCAAAGGGAGAATTGAAATGTAGTTTCAATTCGCAATCGATCGTTAAGAGTAACAATCGCCCACTGCCTCGCTAATTGGAACCTAATGGATCGTACACCGAGTAAGGATGAAAGTGAAGAAATATAAATGAGATGGATAAGCAGTTAAATAGTTTAATTGAGTATGGTCAAGATTAATTAATTAGTTAATTAATCTTACGAAAGGTTCGTATTGGGCTTTTAAGTTGGTTTTGGGTTTCGGGGCCCAAAAGGGTTTTTGGTCCACAAGGCCCATTGAGTTTAGGTTGTGTGACAACTAAAACTAAATGGAAATTAACCCAAAAACAAAGTCAAAACCGGCCTAGGGTGAGTGGTACCCAACTTGGGTTAATTGCAAGTGTGCCACTCACATGTGAGGTGGTATAAAGGCAACTTTATAGCCATAACCTCATTAGGGTTTTCTAGAGAGAAAGAAGAGAAACATTTTCTCTCCTTTTTCACAAAAGAGGCCGGCCACTTAGAGAGGGTTTCACTAGCATCAAAATCTCTCTAAGTCATCCATCTTCTCTTCACACTACATCCTTGGTGTGGAGACTTAGAGACACTAAATCTTTAGTGTTCTTGGAGATCCTTTCCTTACATCTTCAAGAAGCAAGAGGAGCATTCAAAAGGAAGAAAATCACAAGGAAGATTCAAGGAGCTAGGAGGTGACTTGAAGGCCCTCCACTTGGGTGAATCCCTTGTGTAAACAAGGATGAGCTTCAAGGGTAATGAATCTCAAAAACCTTCCTTCTCTTTAATGTTGTTAGAGAGTCTCTTGGTTCACCATTCACTAGGCTTTGAAAGTCATGGGTTTTAGAATTGTTTTTGAATGCATGCCTACTTTAAAGTGTTATTAGTTTGCATATGTGTTCAAATGTTCTCACATGTTCTTAGCTAGGACAAAATTTTTCCTTCAGTATGTAGGTTCTTCCAGAACTTTCATGTAGATGTACGTTTCATGATCCCCATATAGACATGTTGTAACCACTTTCAAAAGCTACATAATCAGTTCTTCAAAAACTACCAAACTCACAAGGTAGCTAAACGTTATGACGTCCGTTATGGAGGAATACATCACCTCATAATCAATCGTAGGGTGTTTGAGAGAAGCCTTGCACCAAAAAGGCATGCTTTGTACTATTTCATTCATCTCATTATTCTTTTCCACTTACACGACAATGTTTCATTGGGTGGTGTAGGAGGTCCAAACACTCTTTGGTAAGGAATCTAATTCGACCTGGATTGTTTCTTTCAAGTTGTTGAATCAGTTCTACATTAACTACATCAACATAACGTGTTTTTATATTGTTGTTTTTCACTATTTGAAATAGCTACCATATTGTTGAATATCATTGATGACAATTATCATTTCAATTCTGTAACTAATCTATGCATGCATAATGGAACAAGAATTTCAAGTCTCGGGATAATCCAAATTAATTTGATGAGGTAGAATGGTTGAGACAGCAATCAAGAAGGGATTCGTTTTATGCCATGTTTCTCTACTTTCAAAGAGTTGAATCATTCGAACCGAGTAATTTGTCGAGCTTTAGGTGGAGGATAGATGATGGCTAGCCGCCTGTGCACTAGGCTGGCCTAAGTATGCAGTGTGTTGACCTTTGTACCGAACTTTGATGAAGAGTTTTTACCTTATGCCATACTTTTAGTTAAATACAATTTTTTTTTTTTATGATGTTGAGATTTATGAAATTACGATGCATGATCATGCATGCTCATACCGGCGTCTATAATATTCGTTCGGGCTAGGACGAGCTTCATGTGTATGCTCACGTCGCATCGTTACGCTCACATTGGATCCCATTGTAGGGTTTAGATGGAGGGAGTGGTGGTAGCGACGGTTGTGATGGAAGCAAATGATTGTTGTGTTAACAATGGTTGTGCTGGATGGTCGTGAAAATGGGCAGATGGTGGTGTCCATGATGAAGGTAATGGGGTGGAGAATGTGATGATGGCATTGATGGTGGGAGGTGGTGGTGGTGATGGTGTTAGTGGTGGTGGCGGTGATGTCGGGAGGTGGTAGTGTCAAAGATGGTGGTGGTAGTAGTAATGATGGTGAGACAATGATGAATATTGTAGTAGTGGTGGTGGTGATAGTGATAGTAGCGGTGGCATATATAATTACACTTTTTATTAAAATTCTAACTTAGTTTCATAATGTATATTTTATTTTCTCTTATTTTGAAAAACAGAGAAAACTTCAATTTGATGCTTAGGTTGAATTTATTTTGTGCCTTTTTTTTTTTTTGAGTTTATTTTCCTAACAGTCTACCAAACGCATTTTCACATTTTTTTTATCAGTAGAAAATTATAACGAACATGCCACTCGTAATTAGGGATTAGTTTTGGAAACAAAATAAATTGAATTCAAGAAAGATACCAAACATGCTCTAAAAAATTTATCAAGTGCAATGTAACTATTACATAATGTGAGTAAACAAAAAACCTAGATTCAACAAAATATGAACAAAAGTTGCACGAAATTCCCATGGAAAAATATTCAAAACCCCAACCCATTCCTGCCCTTACTTTGGTTATTACTTATTAGCCAATCATCGTCCAGCGTTTTTCCTCAAAAGGAAAATTTATCCACTACAGATACGAGCTAGGAGTGCTTTTTTTTTCCCTCAATGAAGTGCATAATTGGATCCAGAGACCGCGTCAAACATTGGCAAGAGAAGTATCACTAGGACAACTAGTTGGCTAGGAAAAATGCTATAGAATCATCTTTTCCAGTCCACATAGCTCTTCCACAAAATAAAATTTATACAAGTCCCATATCAATCCCAGAATACCGTGATTCTCATCCCATGCGGGAGCTGAATTGTAAGGTAATTCCCACATCTCCCTCTCTCACAAAATGTTGGTATAGAAATGAATGAATCCTTTCATCATTCGTTTCGTGTGAATCAAGCACCCCTAAAAAGCTCTTTACAAGTAAAAGCAAATGGGGATGTACAACTTCAGGAGAGTATCCTATTCGGATACTCTTTGTGAGTATCCTATGAATCAATTCATCCTATCCGTTCATCAGTCATCCTACGGCTAGAAATTATATTGACTTTTTATTTAAAATTGAACACAAACAGTACCTAATGAAAGCTGACTGCAAGATGTACGACAAATGATTAAGATGAATTGATCCTCGGATCCTCACAAAGAGAATCCGGACAGGATCCTCATCCTACAACTTCGACATGGATTTTGAGTCTTCACCCCTAACCGTGTCACCATTGACATCATAATTCAAGTTTCAAACTTAATGGGGGCTGTAGAATGTCTACATTTCCAAATATTTTTCTTACATTTTAAAAGCTATCTGAATGCACATACACGTTTAATGCTCGAAAAAGGGGTAGCTTGGCGTATTCGACCACAGCCCTAAAAGCCATCGACGCGATGCTGGTTACAAGCATTCCCTTTTCGGCTCATCACCTAAGAAACAGCTTCAATACCTACAGACAAAAAACCACGGAAATGTTTAGTAGTTGACCCAAGTGACGTTATTCCAACAAAATAAAAGGTTCGAGCTACGATTTTTATTTACTAATAACATGTGGGATGAGGGGAAGTCTTGGAATCTACAGGTCTTCGCCTAAATATGTCAAAGGTAGAGTATATGGTGGGAAAGTTTAGTGCAAATGGAGGTCCAAATGAGAAAGGAGTGAGGACTGGATATAATGAAGTACCAAAGAGTGAACGCTTTCGCTATGTTGGATCTACCTTGAAAAAGAACGGAGAATTAGATGGAGATATCAACCATAGAATACAAGTTGGATGGATGAAGTGGAAGCATGCATAGAGTGTTTTGTGCGATCGTCGTTCCCACTAAAGCTTTGGGAAAATTTTATAAAACGGCAATAAGGCCAGGAATTCTTCATGGCATGAAATGTTGGGTGGTAAAAATCAACATGTGCAAAATATGAGTGTAACGAAGATGAGAATGCTTCATTGAATGTGTGGGCACACGAGAAAAGATAGGATTAAGAACGAGGATATCCGAGCTAAATTAGAAGTGGCCGCAATTGAAGATAAGATGAGAGAAAATCGGTTAAGGTACTCTGGACACGTGAACAAAAGACTACAAATGCTCTGGTTACGAGATGTGACTACGAGATGGACGTTGAGTGTAAAAGGCGTAGAGGACGACCTAGGAATGCTTGGAAAGAGACTTTAAGAAAAGATATGGATTATTTGGAGCTAACGGAATTATGGAAGACATGATGCAAAACCGTGCAGTGGCGTTCTAGAATTCATACAGCCGACCCCACTTCTTGTTCTTGTCCATGCTTGGGATGAGGGATGTGAATGTTTTACAAAGAAGAGGCCAAAGGAGGGTGGCTGAAATCTCCTTCATCCTCTTTGGGCCAACGATGATCAAATCCAAAGACCAACTTGACCATCACTGGATAGACAACAATCAGAATGATTTCAAAGTTCGAACTAATTATCAAACTAATAATTGTGAAGCAAATCCAATGAATTTCCAAAATTTAGAAGATAAATATTAGTGTCAAAGCAATAAAACTACCTTTCGGTCTTCATCCTGATCGGGTGCAATGTATTTACCACTTTTTCTTAACTTGAATAAAATACAAACGGTACTGCAAAAAGAGAACCCTTCATAAGCCCAGTTTTATACATCTACAAGTATTAGCACTTCCAGAAAGTAATATTTAAATAATTGCAAGCCCATATCCTCTATGATTAACTGCAATAACAGATGCAAGAATGCAAGTGAAGCAGGCATGGTGTTAGCATGCGTTGTTATTATGTGTCAACATAAGCTAGGCCAGAAACAATATTCTAGCCGCTGTTAAAAGACTTTCCGACTAAAACTTGCCAGCAGATACAAATTACGATAATCCCCACACAGTTCTCCCGCAATCAAGTCTTCATTACAAAAATCTGATCTGTTTGAAACTTAGGAGGACTGCACACTTTATGGAATGAAATCTCACAAGTTTGAAACACGAATACTATCTCCTAAGTCTGATATGGCTTCCGCAAATGTTTACGGCAGTTGACTCAGTTTATAGCTAATATCTTAAACTATTTCATTTAAATACAGCTTGAGAGACTACATTGTGAAGCAATTGATTAAAATGGTTTGGAAAGTACTGAAGACCATTTTCAGTTTAGCATACAGCATATTGACTTCTCGATGTTTGAAATACGTTCAAGCAAATCAAAAGCTTACCAAGCAGAAAAACAGTGAGCATTAAACCAAGGGTAACTTGAACTGATTATCGATTGTTCAGGCGTGGAGGTGTTTGCCATTGCTTCCGTGGGCTTTGCATTTGCTTCTGAGATGCACCAACCCGGCTGTACATCTGCAGAAGACAATCTTTAAGTTCATTTTTCAAAAATCAAAATAATAATAAACAAATGGAAAAATCCATCAGCTGAAAGAAAGCAGAGGAGAGAGGATGAATAGAACTAAAACCAAGCTTGTTCTTTTCTTTCTCCTCGCATGTGAAATATTTATTGACTTGTAATCAATTGTTAAAATCAACTCTGCCCTTCAAGTACATAATAATCTGACCTGGTTGAACAAATTAATTGCTCCAGTTGCCTGATGCAACCTTTGCTTCCCAAAGACAAGTTTGAATCCTTTTTCTTTGGGTGTATCCTCATACCCTGGAATTAGATTTTTTCTCTGTTCAACTTCATCTGCTATTACGATCCTCAGCTCACTGTAACTTGGTGAACTGCATGTCTTCCTTGTATAAATTATATCATCCTTCATTTCTGCGATTTCTTTTCCTTTCAATTCCATGACAAAATTTGGATCCTTGGAAATAGTAATAACATCTTTAACACCCTTTATTTCATCAGAAATGTCTCCATTGCAGGCAGCACTATATTTAAGGTTCCTGTCTTTTCTTGTAATGTCACTTTCCTCGGAGCTTTTCACCCAATGCCTGAGTTCTACACATTCATTTTTGGCAGTTTGCTTACTTTGGGATGTCCTAGAGAGAAATGCAGCAAAATCATTGTGTTCTTCTTCATCCATGTGTACCCATTGAAGGGGTTTCTGTCCTTCCATACTAAACGATTCCCTTAGTGCTGTTTCAACACGGGAGATTTGGTTTTCAATAGCAGCAATAAATTGTCCATGTCTAGCTGCTGTATGATCATCACCACATTGTCCGTAGCTCAATCTGACAGCCTTCTCAAACTCTTCCAACTAAAACACATTGACCATTCAACATGACAGATACAGTTAGAAAAAGTGCAATAGGGCTAAACCATTTACATAAAAATATAAAAAAATAAAAAATTCTCTGATTTCACTTGGTAGTTGGTATTAATATCTAACAATCCAAATCAGGATTGAAATGCTAACAGAGATTGACGTTAAAGCTGTGATGAGTTTTTTTACTTTCTTTTGGAATCAATGGAAATTTTTTCTAAATTGGATTCTTCCTTGCTCAACTTTATTAAAAATCACCAGAATAGTGGGACAAGATTTGCGTACAGTGAATAAACAAGAGAGGAAGAAAGGGAGATAGCTAAAGTGGGACAAGAGACGTACCTGCCATTTGGCAGTACCTAAAGATGTTTGCAGCTCCCTACAGAGTTCATCCAAATGTTCTGGTGCTAGCCTTTCACTCCTCTGTCGAACCCATGCCCTGTATGTAGATTCCATTCTGGAAAAGAAAATTAAACGGAAAATAAAAGGGGGAGGTAAAGAATAAATTATTCTGAGTGCCAATTTTATTGAGCTTTCTAAAAAGAAACAAATATGTCACTCTGTATAACGGTCTGGTGGTATTCCTCTTCACTTTGAAGTGAGAAGTTTTAGGTTCGAATCTCGTGAATGACGAATTTGATACCAAAGTAGGCTGCCAAGTATTTGAAGACGAGAATCAGCAATCTTTGCAAAAACTTAGAGGGAATAGCAGCATAATACCACTAAATCCCTGTAATCACTGATTACTCAACATAAGGAGTTGACAATTGGTAGAATAACAACTCAAATTCTAAACTGGAAGAAAATGGTATTTTTTTTCTTTACGCCGGGAAGAAAGTGACCTTTTGATTATTGTTCACCTATCCTTGGGATATAGGGCGGTCTACCGTCTACGATGGATCTCTCCCCTCCTCTTTCCATCCCCTTCCATCCCCTCTTCTAACATTCTCTTATTTTGTCTTTCTCTTGCAATAACAAATTAATATAAGATGTTGACATGGCTTAACCGTAACCGTTCAAATAGGAGGGGAGGGAAGAGGAGAGAAAAAAAGAGGGGAGAGAATCCTACTCCGTCTACCATTATCTCCATAGTGCAATTACCAAACATGACTGACTCACAAAGTCATCCAACATCATGAGAGCATTTCCTTAATGATTAGAATACAAAACAATTTCTCTTTCCCCATTCCCAGTACAGTTGAGCATACTTTTTCTTATCATCCAAATGAAGGGCAAAATCACGCTAACGCACTCGATTACAGCACACAGACACTATATCCGTAAAAAAAAATTATCATTTCCAAACGAGATTACTTATCATAAACCTATCTAGAAGTTCAAATTCAACCCAAAATATACATCAGGCACATCATCAAAACTTTAAAAAAGTGGGAAAAACGGAGAGAAACACAACCCAGAATCCCAATGACAATACTCAAAAACCAGCATAACAACCCAATTGAAAACTCTCCAACAAACTACAAAATCTAAGCACTATCAAACATACAACAGAAAACAACTGATGCATATTTCACTTCAAAAAAATCCCACAAAAACATAATTCAATAAACCCATATCCAAATTCCAATAACATAGTCTAAATAAACACAGAAACCAATCAAAGCAGCTCAACCGGCATGATAAAAAAATTATAAATAAAGTAAAATAAAATTAGGAAAAAATAAAGGAAAAGGAAAACATGAACATACATGTCAGCTGATTCTTGGACCTCCTCAGCTGCTGGAAAGAAGACGTCTTTTTTCCAAAGATCAAAACTGCTTGCCACCATCATCTTGGTTCTTCACCAACAACAAAAACCCACCAACAAAATTGATAAACAAGGACACCTAATTGCCTTCCGAGCCTTAAAAGTTAAACCAAGCAAAAAAAAAAAGCTTCAAAATTTTTCGCATAAGCGGGTATTTATGTTGCTCAGCAGCGGCAGGTGGGTCTCCTGTCCTCTTTTCTCTTCTTTGCTGAGGAGAAAGCACAGAAGGAAGAGAACAGAAGAACGAAGAAACAAAGCCAAACAGATTAAGAGAGTGGGAGGAGGACCTAGTCTCTCTCTCCTTCCCTTCCTCCCCTCTCATTTGAACGGTCACGGTTAAGCCACGTTAACATCTTATATTAATTTTTATAGCAAGAGAAATATCAAATAAGAGAATTTGAGAGAAGAAGATGGAAGGGGTGGAAAGAAAAGGGGAGAGAATCCTAATCCGAAAATGACCACGTTAACCTGTAATATAAAGTAGTACTTTGCTGCAACAGACCAAAAAACGATGTAGCTAGTGACCGCTAAACCTCCGCCATGTACGCTTAGGAGCCGCCTAAGAGTGTATTTTTGGGAAATTTACTGTTTTTACGATTCTACAAAAGGGGCTCAGCTAACACCATTTAGTATTATGATTCACTGGTATTCTTCTTCACTTGTAAGCGAAATGTTTTAGGTTCGAATTTTTTAAATGACGAGTTCAATACTAACTCATTCACACACCAAGAGGTGCAAATCTATCGTTGTAGTATAAAAACGTCTAATTTGTTTGATAATCAAAATATTGAGTTTTAGATCATTTTAGCCGATTGTTCTATATTTTTTTCTTTTGACCAAATTGTTGGAGAGTTGACTTCTTGTGATTATTTAGTTACCTTTTCTAGGTCATTGTAATCAGATTGTAATTAATATTTCTTTCCTTGTAAATCCTCTTGTACATTATATATTTTCCTCCTTGGTGAGAAGAATAATATCAGAAAATTAAACCCCAAATTGACATGGTATCAGAGCAGAGATCCTAGGGTTTCTGCTCTGCCCGTTCCCTCAAGCAAACTCAGCCCTCCCATGGAGAACCTACCACCACTCCACGGTGAACACAACCCCATCCTAACCGATTCTACTCCTACACTAAACACTACAACCCTAAACACTACTACCCTGACCGACCCTACCATGAATCCTATCCCACCTATTCCGCAAGTTGTTACACAGATTGTCCATCATGATTCGTCTACTGCTTCAATTTGCATCAAACTCAATGGTGCCAATTATGGAGTTTGGTCTCAGATTGTTGAGATGTTTGTTGCTGGAAAAGACAAGTTGGGCTACTTGTGAGATCCCACATCGCCCAGGGGAGTGATCCTTATATGTATATTCCCGTCCCTACCTAGCGCGAGGCCTTTTGGGAGCTCACTGGCTTCGGGTTCCAACGGAACTCCGAAGTTAAGCGAGTAGCGCGCGAGAGCACTCCCATGATGGGTGACCCATTGGGAAGTTCTCGTGTGAGTTCCCAGAAACAAAACCGTGAGGGCGTAGTCGGGGCCCAAAGCGGACAATATCGTGCTACGGTGGTGGAGCGGACCCGGGATGTGGTGGACCCCGGGTCGGGATGTGACAATTTGGTATCTGAGCCTAACCCTGGCCGTGGTGTGCCGACGAGGACGTCGGGCCCCTAAGGGGGGTGGATTGTGAGATCCCACATCGCCCAGGGGAGTGATCCTTATATGTATATTCCCGTCCCTACCTAGCGCGAGGCCTTTTGGGAGCTCACTGGCTTCGGGTTCCATGGGAACTCCGAAGTTAAGCGAGTAGCGCGCGAGAGCACTCCCATGATGGGTGACCCACTGGGAAGTTCTCGTGTGAGTTCCCAGAAACAAAACCGTGAGGGCGTAGTCGGGGCCCAAAGCGGACAATATCGTGCTACGGTGGTGGAGCGGGCCCGGGATGTGGTGGACCCCGGGCCGGGATGTGACACTACTTGTTTGGGAGTAATCCCCAACCACCTATCGACGATCCGGCCTTCACCAAATGGCGTACGGAGAACGCTATTGTAAAGGGTTGGCTCATCAACTCTATGGAACCCAATTTGATTCGGTACTTTCTTCGACTACCAACGGCAAAGGAAGTGTGGGACGCGGTTGCTCGCACGTATTATGATGGCTCCGATATATCTCAAGTCTATGATCTTACCTGCAAGGCCTCTCGCATGAGGCAAGATGGACGACCGGTGGAGACATACTATAGTGATCTTCAATCTTTGTGGCAGGAGATTGATTATCGTCGACCTAATCCGATTAAGTGCGGTATTGATATTGAAATTTTTAATAAAATTGTTCAAACGGATCGTGTGTACACTTTGCTTGCAGGATTGGATGAGATGTTTGATAAAATTCGTAGTGATATTCTACGAACTGAGCCCCTTCCGTCCGTCGAACAAACTTTTGCCTATGTTCGCCGAGAGGGATGCGACAAGCCGACCTGCCATGGCAACTCGGCCTGCCACACGAGCCGTAGCTTCATCTCGTCCCCGGGCCCCTGATAAGTTACCTACACCGAGCCCAGGACTGCAACCCCAGGCTACTGCGCCGAGCTCGGCACAGGGCTCGCTCTTTCCTGCTAGGACAGTCTCACGGCCCACCACGGGTCCCCGTCCTCCTCGACCTAAACCACTTGTCCCGACCGGTGGTTGTACTTACTGCGGTAGTGAGAAGCATGGCCGTGATAATTGCTTCCAATTGCATGGCTATCCTGACTGGTGGGAACCGTTGAAGCTTCAAAAACAACAAGAACGAGACGAGCAAGCCAAGCTTGGGCAAGCCAATCTCGCCACCTCCATGTCCCAATTATCTTTGATATCTCAAGATGATCCTCCTCTGGTTTCGAGTTCTTCCGACATGTCTCCGGAGTCCTCAGGTAACTGTGGTTATGTTTTTAATATGAATAATGATGCTACTCCATCCGGATGGATCATTGACTCCGGTGCCACAGACCATATGACTTATGATCCCACTGATTTAGCTTGTGATACTGTTCCACTTCGACGTAATATTACTAATGTTAATGGAGTCACCTCACCGGTAACCGGCGCTGGCACCGTGCGCCTCACGTTCACTCTCTCTTTGCCTCATACATTACTTGTACCTTCACTAAAGCATAAATTGATGTCTCCTAGCCAAGCTACTGAACAATTGAACTGTTGTGTACTAATGTATCCAAAGTTTTGTCTTATACAGGATATTCTCACGAAGGAGATAATTGGTCGTGGTACTAAGATGGGGGATCTCTATTTTGTGGATGATGTCAGTACAGGACGGGTCAATCTCGCCCAAGGAGCTGTTGATCACAAGAGGCGTCAGATATGGTTATGGCATCACCGTTTGGGTCATCCATCTTTCAGTTATTTGCAGCATATGTTTCCGGATTTATTTGTTGGTTGTTCAGTTTCAGACTTTAAATGTGACACTTGCATACTCGCCAAGAGTCACCGTGTGTCTTATTCGTTGAATTCTAATAAAAGTATTGTTCCTTTTGGTCTTGTTCATTCGGATGTTTGGGGACCATCTCCAATTACTACTTCATTTGGTATTCGATGGTTTGTAACGTTCATAGATGATTGTACCCGGATGACATGGTTATATCTTCTTAAGCATAAAAGTGATGTGTTTTCGGTTTTTAAGACCTTCCACACCATGGTTCAGACACAGTTTTCTACTGACATACAGATTTTACGTTCTGATAATGGTGGTGAATATGTTAATAGTGATTTTTCCCATTATTTAACGAATTCTGGAATTCTTCACGAAACTACATGTCCTCAGACTCCTTAACAGAACAGGGTGGCTGAGCGCAAAAATCGTCATCTCTTAGAAACGGCTCGATCACTCTTGATTGGGGCGTCTGTTCCCCGCTCTTCTTGGGATGTTGCTCTTCAGACCGCCACTTATCTTATCAACCGTCTGCCATCCAAAGTCCTGGATTTTCGTACTCCCTTACAAGTCCTTGCTACCTTCGTGCATCTACCGTCGATTTTAGTACTCCCACCTCGGATTTTTGGATGTGTTGCATTTGTTCATCTTCATAAAAATCAACAGACGAAACTTGACCCGTGTGCTCTTCGTTGTATTTTTATGGGGTACGGCCTCCATCAGAAAGGGTACCGTTGCTACCACCCTCATTCCCGTCGACTGTATGTTACTATGGATGTCAATTTTTTCCGAGTCTGAGATGTATTACCCTTCGGCTTCTTCCAATCCTCCTCCTTAGGGGGAGACACGGTATGACGAGAAGGATTGCACCATTGCCGAGACTCGGCCAGCTACCCTTGCCGAGATTCGGCCAACTACCGTCGAGGGAAATCCAAGTGCCTTTGCCAAGATTCGGCCAGCTACCCTCGTCGAGACTAGGCCAGCTGCCCTTGCCGAGAATCGGCCAGCTACCTCTGCCGAGATTCGGCCAGCTACCCTCACTGAGACTCGGCCAGCTGCCCTTGCCGAGCCTACTCCCCCTCGTCTCCAAATATAGTACCACCAGACCATACTCCTGAGAATATTCCTGAGGTAAGCTCGACTATCCCTGTTGATGATACCGTTGTTCCGAATTATCAATTACCTTTCAGGCACAATCGAGGAAAGCCACCTAATCGATATTCACCGGACACAACGAAAGGCTGTAAATACCCCATTGCCAACTATGTGTCATCACAGAAGTTATCAGAACCCGGCAAAACTTTTGTACAACAAATATCCAATGATAGCACACCAAGTTCATTGAAAGAGGCACTATCTGACGATCGATGGACCAAGGCAATGGAGGAAGAAATGGCTGCACTCCAGAAAAATCAAACGTGGGATTTAGTTCCACTTCCCCGAGGAAAGAAGAGAGTTGGGTGTCGATGGGTGTACACCATCAAGTACAAAGCTGATGGGTCCGTTGAACGATACAAAGCACGATTAGTGGCCAAGGGATACACTCAAACGTATGGTGTTGATTATACAGAGACATTTGCCCCGGTAGCAAAGATTAATACGGTAAGAGTATTGCTTTCATTGGTGGCCAACTTAGATTGGCCATTACAGCAATTTGATGTGAAAAATGCTTTCTTACATGGTAATCTTGACGAAGAAGTGTATATGGATATTCCACCTGGTTATGCATCGGTTTTACAACCTGGAGTAGTCTGCAAGCTGAATAAAGCGTTGTATGGGTTAAAACAATCACCCCGAGCATGGTTTGGTAGGTTCCGGACCGCTATGAGGAAATATGGGTTCAGGCAGAGCAATTCCGATCATACACTTTTCTTGAAACGCCGAATGGGGAAATTGACGGCACTTATCATCTATGTGGACGATATGATTGTTACAGGTGACGACAAAGAGGAAATCTCAAGGCTCAAAGATTACCTAGCAACCGAGTTCGAGATGAAAGATCTTGGTGGTCTGAAATATTTCTTGGGGATAGAAGTAGCTCGATCTAAATAGGGTATATTTCTGTCTCAAAGAAAATATGTTCTAGACTTATTAGCTGAAACCGGAATGCTTGATTGTAAACCGGCTGACACTCCCATAGTCCAAAATCACCATCTTGCCGTGCACCCTGATCAAGTTCCCACTAACAGAGATCGTTATCAAAGGTTAGTTGGGAGGTTAATTTATTTATCTCACACCAGGCCTGATATTGCATACGCAGTAAGTGTTGTTAGTCAATTTATGCATTCTCCGAGTGAGGCACATATGGGTGCAATTGAACGCATCCTACGATACCTGAAGTCCTCACCGGGTAGAGGCATCATGTTTTCTAAGAATGATCATTGCCGAATAGAGGGTTACACCGATGCAGATTGGGCAGGCAACGTTACTGATCGTCGGTCCACATCTGGTTACTTTACATTTGTGGGAGGAAACTTAGTCACTTGGCGGAGTAAGAAACAAAAAGTGGTTGCTTTATCAAGTGCAGAGGCTGAATATAGAGGTATGGCAAAAGGAGTATGCGAACTATTATGGCTTCAGAGGCTACTTGGTGAACTCGGGTATCCTTCGAATTCAGCCTCGAATTTATCTTGTGATAATAAAGCAGCTATATATATCTCACACAACCCAATTCAACATGATCGCACAAAACATGTGGAAGTTGACAGACACTTCATTAAGGAGAAGTTGGATGGGAATATTATTCAATTCCCGTTCGTAAAGTCAGAGGATCAATTGGCGGATATCTTAACTAAAGTTGTTGCAAGTCAAGCGTTCTATAACTCTCTTGTCAAGCTGGGCATGAACGACATTTATGCACCAACTTGAGGGGGAGTGTTGGAGAGTTGACTTCTTGTGATTATTTAGTTACCTTTTCTAGGTCCTTGTAATCAGATTGTAATTAATATTTCTTTCCTTGTAAATCCTCTTGTACATTATATATTTTCCTCCTTGGTGAGAAGAATAATATCAGAAAATTAAACCCCAAATTGACACAAATTGCCCTATATTTTACATGATTGTGGATTTTGTATTGGTTGGTGGTATTAGTGGATTCAGAGGAGGTGTCGACGGTTGGAGACAGATGAGGAAGAAGAATTGGAGATGAGTCACATTACGCCATGTCAACTCCATCATCAATTAATTTTACACATTTGAAATGGAATTGTGTCTTGAAAACTAGGGGTGGGTTCAAAAAATTGAAAATCGAAAAAAAATCGAACCGAATACCAAATCGAAACCGAAATGAAAAATAAACCAAATTGAAGAAACCGACCCGAAATTGATTGGTTCGATTTGGATTTTGTTGGTCCGGAAACCAAACCGGCCTGAACCGATATATGAAAACCATATATATAAATACTCAAAACCTAGTGGCATGAGGATTTGAACCCCTTTCTTCCAAGTTGCAAATAGTTGCTTCAAGCCAACTTGACTGTAGGCTTTGTGTTGCTATAATTGTACAAGTAAGTTATTTATAGGTATTCTAATCTTTAATGCTTTATAAAATTTCTAAAGTTTACAAACCCTAGGGTCACTCCCATTTCACCGCTTGGTTTTCTCAAACTCTCTCTCTCCCCTCCTCTACTTTCTTCCTCTCTGCTTTCTCAGTCTCTCTCTCTCCTTTCTTCCCCTCTTCCTCCAAATCACTCTCTCTCCAGTCTTCTCATGTCCTCCTCGTGGATTCTTTCTTCCAATACATGATTTTCCCTCGCCCCTTTTGAATCGGTACCCCCTCCAAATTGAAAGATTCTAATCCGGATTTTCCGATCTCTCACAGGTAATTTTTAATCAAAATAAATGTGATTTATAATGTGGTTTTGCTGAATTAAAATAGGTTTTTCTTTTAATTATTTTGTTGGGGTTTTGCATATTGTTCATATTTTGGGGTTTTCCATATTTCTCATATTTGTTTGTTGCATTTTTGCTATTTTGTTTCTCATTTGCTAATTTTTTTATATATGAAGTATATATTAAACAAAAGATTGGGATCAAATATCACAGTAACTTGATTCGGGTTGAAATTTCTTCCAACTTGTTTTGATTATATTTACTTTGTGTTGCATGCCATTAGAGGTCTGACTTTAATTTGGTTTTATGCAGGTTTTGACTTGTAGTTTGTTTTGTGTATTATTTTTACATGAACAGACAAAAGCTTTAAAAAAAATAAAAAATTGAAACCGAACTGAAAAAAATCGAATCGAACAAAAACTGAAAAAAAAAAAGTTGAACCGAACCGAAAATTCAGTTTGGTTTCGGTTTTAGCAAAAAAGCGAACTGATTCAAACCGAACCCACCCCTATTGGAAACAGTATTTGAGGATTTTTGTTTCTTTTTACTCTTCGGTTGACGCTACTTGAACTGAATCTTGGTTGTAGGGAAGGACCTATCCGAATATTTAACTTACGAAATTCTATACATGCGATATAAAAAAAGCACTTGCACTCTATCCAATATTTCATTGTGATGGATGGATACAACCCTTAAATGTGTTTGTCCTTGTTTACTGATCATAGTAAGATTAATCACACAGTTTGAGCCTGAAATATTAGGTTCAGGCCGAAGAAAGATGACTCAGGTTGAAAGATTGTAATTCTCAGCCTAATAGTTATTTCTTAGGCCAGATGATGTTCAGCCCATGGAAGAACTGGACTGAGTCCCAATAGAAGTAGGATTCTTTAGGATCAGATTGTGGAAGGATTCGGCTGAGTCCTAATTGAATTGAAATTGATAAGGATCATAATAGGTTTTGATAAGATTCGAATTATTCCAACAATCAATATTAGTGACTGATTAAATAAGAAGTGAATCGGACGCATAAGAGGACTAGATTTAAAATTCTAGTTCAAGTCGAAGTGGCTGAGACCATGTGTTGATTGGTGAAAGGATAATACCATAGAGATCTAGATAAGCGCCAAAGAAGTATAGTTCTGTTAAGATTCTACTTCGCCATGATTGGTCATCACGAAATTCACCTTTATAAATAGAAGTGGTGCTGCAATGAGAAGATCAACTCAACACACAAATGCTATGGACAAAAACCTCGCTCTACGCAAATCTTTCTCACACTCTGAGAAATTACTAATTACTCTGACCCCACAATCAACACATCTTCAGTTTGGAGGTAACAGTACTGTGCTGACAATCAACAACAATTTCAGTTTGGATTAACAACACTGGAGTCGTAAAATCAATCGGTTGAGAAGTGTCTTCAGTTTGGATTAACATCGCTACTTCCAGTTCAGCTAATTACCTATCAAGTCTATGTCAGCGAGGAGTCCTTAATTTTCTCGTTGAAAGAGGTTTTTTCATTAGCCTCTCGACGAAGTAAGGTGTCACCAGGTTACTTAGTGTTCGGCACATTGAAAGCCGAACCTCATATGAACTTTGGAGTGAACTAGCAACCTTGTCTTCATGTTCTAGAACTCAAGGCCGAGACTTGTTCCTTCCTCAGTTGTGATCGCTCAAGCACCGAAGTCAACAACACATTTAACACCACCACCATATTTATCTTACTCGCTAACCAAGCTCGGTCACAAGCAAATGTTATTAGATTGCAAGTGGCACTTTACCACAACGGTGAAAAAGAGTTGTGTCATGGCATCTCGGTGTGGGTTCGAACCCCATTGACTTCTAATCTAACATCTAATCTAATAAAATCTATCGTTTTAACAAAAAAAAAAAAAAATGCTATTAGATTACAGAATCGAAAGATATGTAAAACAATTAGATCAATGAAGATTATCCCAATCGCTCTTATAAGGTGACTGGTTGGAGGGAGGGGAGACGGACTTTCATTTCAACTCAACTTACTAAAATGCTTTTCTTCTTTTGAAACTTACATTTGGTTCGACCCTCTCGTCTTTCACCAATTTCAGACAATTCCGTCAGCCGTCCATTTCAGACAATTCGTGTTTCACCCGTCTGAGGCCACAGTAACACGAAGTTAAAACTGAAGAGACGATACCTCTCTGTATATCCTTGAAGTCCACTGCCACCTTTACATCCCAATTAGTGCTTTTTCTGCCACAAAAAGAGGTAAATACAAGACGCATCCTCTCAGCAAACGAAATTTCTGTTGATTCAGTCGCACAAGATTATGTTAATAAATGGTAGGAGACTTGTTCACCTGTCATCAAGGTCGGGATCACCAAGTTCATCCATCATATCATTACAGATAGAGAGCAGATTTTCAAGAATTTCAATTTCAATCTTTAAATTTTCCGGCAGCTGTAAAATAACAAAATAAATGTCAGAAGTTCATATATGAGAACACTGAATCAACATAAACGCCAAGCACGAAAGTAATTTTAAACTAAACCTGCCCAGATCAAAAAGAAAATGCAAACCCAAATGAAAAGATGAAGGACGAAGATCATACACAACAATAACAAAGCCATTTCCTACTCAAAAAATGAAGATCATGCCAATCATTGTAAGATGAATAATAGGCATAGAAAATTACAAGCGCCTTAGTATGCGGCACGGGACTATGAGCACTCCTTAGGAAGTCCAACAATGGGGAGGGCAGGCTGTAGTAGAAAATATCGTGATTCTTTGAGAACCAAGTACCCCGCACCATGTGAGTGGACCAGTTGGATATGGAGCTGCCATCAGTAAATTCATCTTGGGCAGAACCAAAATCTGCATGAGAACAAGTACTAAATAAATCTAAAGAGCCAGTACTCAGACATTATTCAACAATAATGCAACGGCCTTTCGAAGATAAATTATATAAAGTATCAACGACTGGACCATCATAGAATAATAAAACTTACCTAGTAGAATGACATCGTATGGGTTCTCTCCTTGTGGTATAAAGCCGTAGAAGGTAGCTAGATGAGAACTGGAGAAATCTCCATAACTAAGACAGCATTCTTGTCCAGCACTGCATGATCTTGATAGACAGAATTTCAAGGTATTTGCTGCAGCATCTATTCTGCCATAGTTCACTATATGTGGGTATAGCTGCGATAAGGAATAAAACAAAAGCATGACCTTGGGATACCATGATGATAAAACCAACTCAAAATATTTGTTAAATGGCATTCATTACGAACACTTTTCAATTAAAACCAAATATGATTATCACTAAAGTAGATAACACAAGGTCATTAATAAATAAACAATCTGTCTAGGAATGTGGCAACCAATTCACAAAAGTATATCAGCCAGATGGTTGTGATCAGTGGCTGGTAGCAATTCTTGCCAAGGATATCAACCAACATGTATTCAGTTTCCGACTTCATATACCTTAAGATTTAGGTTTCCCAGCGGTGAATGCAACTACATTTTACCCTTTTAATTTATATAAAAAATCAAGACATAAAAGGTGGGTGTAAAAGGAAAGGGTAACATACTGAATGGTTCAGAAAGCCAGCAATTGGAATCAGGCATGTTCTTAGCTTTCCATCAGGAAACTTGATTTTCATGCTATTTGAGTACCACAGTTCACATGCCCACAAGAATTGCTCCCATTTGTAAAGCTCCGGTGGAAAGATATCAGGATGCTCATTGCACAGTGCAGGGAAGAGCTTATCATATTCAGCATGCAAATGCTGTGACAAAAAAAAAAAAAAAAAAAAAAAAAGAAAAAAAAGATTCAGATGCATAAGTTTTAAATAGTCGCAGGCTTTTCCTTTAAATAAAGTCAATATGGTATGAGAAAGTTATCTATCACGAAACCCTATCAGAAACATAGAGAAGGAAAAATAAAAAGAACAAAAGGGATACAGATACAGCATTCCATTGTTCAGTATCAGTATACAAAAATGAGAGATCAAATATTTCAATAGCAGCTGGAAAGGTATTGACTGGGTGCTCAATAAAGCAATGCTTCCTGTCTTTCAAGAACCCTCCCAAGGTTTCTCCCTACACATGATTTGGCCATCTCCATGATCTGCACCCCTAACTAGAACAAATACTTTAGCCCTGACCATCAGAGGCCCCATTTGCTTGTGGTAAATTCAGGGTAAGAGCAATCAGGTCGTGTCAAACCTTTTTCTCACTGCAGATTTGTTATCGGGAGCATTGTATCTTGCAGAGAACTGGAAAAGGCAACATGCGGAATAACTCAAGAAAATACAAACAAAACTAGTCCTACTTTATGTCGGTAAGACAACAAATAAGGAGATTTCCAGCCAGACAAGAATGTGAACTTCAAAATTCCCCAAGAAGTAAACAGACAATAATCTGAAGGAAGAGTAGATTAGGAGTGATCACTGCACAGTGTAGGAACCCAAGTAGATTTCAAATAGGGACTACTGAAATTGTATACTAAATTAGGTGATTCTTGGACAGGGCTGAATGGAGCTCCCATAAGAGCAAGTCTACCCATTTTAGGAGGGCAAGGGCAAGGGCATGGCACTTGAATTGCCCTTACTATTCACTTTGAACAGTAGTTGCCTTTGTGCAACTCCACCCGTTTGGGAAGGGCAAGGGCAAGGGCGAGGGTGATTACTATTCACAAAAATAATTTTTTTAAAAAGTTTTTTATTTTTTTTAAGTGTTTTCTTCTTCTTCTCCAACCCCAAGAAACTCTCTCACCGAACTCACAAAGCCCAATCTTCTTCTTCACCGAACCCACCCAATTTCCTCACCAAACCCACAAAGCCCTCTTCTTCTTCTTCTCACCTTACCCACCCGATTTCCTCACCTCCCACGCTCCCACCACCACCCAAACTCTCCTCCTCCTCCCACCATCCACTCTCTCTCTCCTCCCACCACCCAAACTCTCTCTCTTCTTCTTCTACACGGCAACCCGACGATATGCATGATCGGAGCCGGAGGGTTCATTGGGTCCTACCACCACCCAAACTCTCTCTCCTCCTCCTCCCACCATCCACTCTCTCTCCTCCCACCACCCAAACTCTCTCTCTTCTTCTTCTACAAGGCAATCCGACGATATGCATGATCGGAGCCGGAGGGTTCATCGGGTCCAACCTCTGCAAGAAGCTGATGTCAGAGATGCGGCATAAGGTCCTAGCAGTGGACATCTACAATGGCAAGATCAAACACCTGCTCGAGCCCGAGAACACACACCAGTGGTCCGATCGCATCCCGTTCCACCAACTCAAGGTCATGCTAAGGTCAGCTTGCCCCCTGGGCTGCTGGCACAAGGCTGTGCTTCAGTTGCAAGGGCAGATGGGCGGGCTTGGCATGGACCACCAATTTCCCTCTGAATTTTAGCCCGCTGGAGGTGGTTGTCTTTAAAGGACAAAATACTTGCCCTTGTCCTTGCCTTTCAACCACTGGTGGAGTTGCTCTAATACCATTGTCACCCAGGACAACCATTCTTATATGCATGAATCATGTAACAATATTGACAATTTTTTTATCTATAACTGAACGAAAGAGATCATAAATGTCTAACAAGATATTCTAATAACAATATACTAAAAAGTCTAATAACCTCTTTTGCTTCTGTTATCTTATCCAACAGCATGGTTCCACCCAAAGCCATCATTGCCTTGACTCCAAAACTCAACCCTGCAGCATATAGGGAAGAATGATTTAGAAATAAACGAAAAGATAAATTAAAACAAGCAAATCATTGTAATCGTATCAGACTTAACAAATTAATGGTCCCCCTCCAATACACCAAATATGCATACTTAATTTATGATCTAATACGAAATAACTTCATCTAATTCTTTATCTTTACAAATACAAATAGACAAGGATATGTTTCTGCGGAACACCCCCTTGATTCTGCAAACTTCCATGAAACTGAAACCAAGAGTTTTCCCTCCGCAGTCTGCACCTTATAGCATGTCCATCTTAGTTGATAGTTTTCAAGATGCAACTATGTGATGACCAGAAATTCGGAGTTTTATTAAACATCTTTTTTATGGCGTCTTTTTTTTCCTCATGTACAAATCTATGTAGCAATAAGTCCATTGCAAAGGGCATGATTGTCCCCTGAGGCTTATTCTGACTAAATTGCAGACGGTAAAGATTTTACTATCCTTTACAACTGGCAGAAACAACAGGACAAAAGCTGTGTCGTCGCATTACAATTAGCAGAAAAAAAAAAAAACAGACATATCAGATAGCGCAACCACAAACTTTCCCAATGGTTTGGTCTCCTGCTTGATAAACACATTTGCCTAATTCTTCCAGCATTTCTAGATAGTATCATTCCCAAATGAAAAATAAAACATGAAAAAGTGACCATAGAGAAAATCATAGTTTTGTATGAAATTTTAACCAAAAAAATTAGTTTTATATTGAAATAAGGTAAAACAACATTAATTATTCAACTTCCATTCATTATAAAAATAAAAAATTTCACAATTATTTCTAGCTAGAATTAAGTTAAAAGGTATTAATAATAAATTTTTCAATCCCGTAGAATGGCAAGTAATGGAACACAGCTTCTTGGCTAGTAGGTAGTCATCTTTTTTAAGTTACATGTATGTTATCTGAATTTATCATTTACCAGAAATACTAATACTGAGGATCTTACACATAAACAACTTGCTTGAAAACATAGTGGATAAGTTCCACGTTTGGCCTCACCTCACTATCCACCGAAAATAATATTAAATTTAAAAAAAAAATTACTGATAAAAGCCAAAATAGAATTTCATATAAGCGGAACTTTGTAGTTGCACAAAGTTACAAAATAGATATGATAGGAAAACAATGTCACAAGTAGTCAAAGTACCAGTATGCAATTCTTCAGGAAGTGTGTCAAAGTACATCTTGTATTTTGAATTACAATTGTGCCTCTCCTTCATGCTCCACAACAACAACATCGTCTCAGGGGTAATGCCTTCAAACTTCTCTAATACATGATACTGCAGTTAAAAGAAAAAGGTAATATATTGGACCACTTTTCTTGTTCATAAACTATGCAATTAATAATCCCCCTCTAGCTCTGAGCATCAGTATACCACCTCAGAAAGAACAAGGGAAATAGTACAGTTGCATCAGTAAAAGATGCTTATATATCAAAATATACAAGCGAGAGAGAGAGCATCATCAGACTAGCCTAGATAGAAATCTAAAACAAACATGTTGTATACAGGGGATAGGATTCATATAAGCCACTATAGAGAGTAGCTTATTTATGCTTACATAACGTGTAAAGCTGGATCACGACTGAGATAAGTAGGTTCACTTTAGTTTTTCTATTTTCCCCTTAACTCTAATATACTTCTAAAAGCCTCTTAACTAAACACAAAAGTAATAATTATAGACAAGTCAAAATTATTAAAAAGGTTACTCAAGCGTTAAAACATACCATATCAGCTTGCACAAGCTCCTCGGAGATTATTAAAGATGTTGGGATCTCCAGAGCAGTATCACCGACTTTCAGATCCTCCTTAGCTATGGCTCCTCTGCCAGCCCCTTCAACATCTATTATGACGAGGGAAGCACAAAAGACATCATATATTCAAGACTAGTTCCCTTCTCTTGTGCAGGAAAACCCCCTCAAAAGAGTGAAAGAATAAAAAGTTACAACAGCAGCAATCATAGCAGTGAAAAGTTAAGACTTACAAGCTATCTGCAACCTTGTTTTGACGCCATTGTTTTCACCCCATTGTAACAATTGCTTTTCTTTATCAGAGTTGTAGCCTTCTACAATTGTAGTCTTTGGACGGTGCTTGTCAGAAGACTGACAAATCATATCAACAATAACATTGTGCAGTTCTTGCAGGACATTCTTTTGCATTTGACAAGCACCAGAGAATGAGGCTTCAACAAGCTGAAGGATTGAATTGAGAGCCTCAAGTTCATTCCTGGGACCATATGATTCCATTGGTTGATCTTGCCCAAAATAAAGCTCTGCCTGTACCTCATTAAAGCCCATTATTTCATCATTAGTCTAATAATCATAAAGTATTATCAGGCAGTTCTAATTTCAAAAGCCACCTGTCTCCCCTTATGTGTATAAACAGTCCAAGGAGGTATCGGAATTATGAATTGAAGGATCTTGAGATGGATTCCTCAGGCATGAAAATGGACCAAATTTCTATGCCTCATATTTCCCAAAGTAACAAAAATGTTTCTTTGTTCTAGTTCTACAATATTTTCCCATAATCGTCTTTGGGCATCCTTTAAGTTGACGACCATTTAATTTAAAGAGCTTAGTGACAGAATACCTCAGTTGATTTTATGATTGTTGCTATCTGAAGCATTACTTCCACGGAGGTACTGAGCCAATTAGGATCTGAAGACCTTTTAACATTGATTTGTTGCCTTGTATTAAATCCCTTATCCTGTAGTAATTTCTGCCAGAAAATGAGAAAAAACAAATGTCATAAGAATGATGGTAGAAACAACTCAGCTAATTTCAAAGCATATAGAAATCATCAGATGCTAACTAATATGTAAGAACCATACTATCTACAAGAAAGAGAATAGCAACATATACGAAAAGTTTACAAATAGTAAAACGTCTGTGCTGATGGTTGTTGATTCCATAGTTTAATTCTTATTTTAGATAAACTGCCTAATTGAACAAGAATCTGAAATAGAAGAATACACGGTGATTAGTTTGGCATTTCTTACTTTATTTAACAGTGTGCCTCCAACGGTTCACAAATACGTCCTACATTTAAGACTAAGAGTACCAAAATCTCATTGACGAAAAGGATCATTTGACAGTTTCTCCACTGTACATACCATTCATTCTAGCATTTCTATTACTAAGGATCATTACGTACGACTTGGCATGACTTCTATAAATCAAAAATATTTGTTGCTTCCTCACCTTCTTTGTATCAAAAAGAGGGTCACTTTCAGATAGCTCAAGGACAATTGAGCAGTCTTTATCCAACGCCATGGAATCAAAAGATGACAACGGCTGCAATTAATAAATAAAGCATCAAAAACCATTTATCCCTCTCGATCATAAAGAATCCCACGATCAAACACTCATATGCATAAAAAGGAACAAGAGAAGGCATACACAATTAAGTTTCACTTGTTTACACATGCCTCAAAAAACCCATGATCAAATGCACGCACTTTGTTCCTTTAAATTTAACATCTTGATAAAAGACAGATTAGTTTTAAATCAAAACTGGAAGCAAAGCACATTTTTCACTTAATTTACATAAATTGTGATAAATAAAAGCTACAAAAGAGAAACCCGCCAAAAAAAAGAACACAAGCCCAACAGAGCTACAAGTTTATTATATCAAATTGTGTGTATCTAAAACCAAAACGTAAACCCTACACAGCGTTTTGTGTCTGTTTGGTTGCTGGGAAATTGTCAGAAAATAAAACAAATTCAAGAATTTCACAGAAAGGAGGTTGATATTGAATAGAATTTTATGAGGACTGAAAGTTTTCAGGTGTTGTTAGAGATCCCGAGCAACCAAAAAGAAATTGACAGAAGCAACATAATTGAAGTTCAGAATGCAAACAACGAAAGTGAAATTTCAAGAAACAAAAAAGAAGCAGTAAAGTTGGAGGAATTTAAAGAAACGAAATAGTAGTTAAAAAGTAAACGCTTACTTTACTGGCCGCCATTGAAGCCCAAATTCAAGCAGAAGTCGACCGTAAGTCCGTGACAGTAGCGAGAGAGAAGAGAGGAGAGAGGGGAGAGTTTGAGCGGCAAGAACCGGATAGAAAATTATTCTTCCGTTTCTTCTGTTTTATTTATTTCATTCTTAGTATTTCCAATAACACAAGGAATCGTGAAACTACCCGGATCTTTGCATTTAGGTGGTAGTTTTCTTTGTAAGATCGCAGAAACATTCTCACTTACCTGGACCACTTCTTTCTCCCGAATCCGTTTCCTTGTTGTACAAAGCTTCTTCAAAAACTTGGCATACTTGGGAATTTGCTTAATTGCATCAAGAAGCGGAATATTGACATGCACTTTCCTAAACGTCTCTAGAACATCTTTTTCCTCCTCTTCGTTCTTTGATTGCATGAACCTACGAGGAAAAGGAACATCGGGTATGTTAGTAGTAACTGAACTTGAAGCTATTTTACCTTGTTTGGCCGAGTTAGGGTGGTTGGTGGGTGCTTGCGGCAAAGGGTTTTTCACCCTTGCCGTGGGCATACTAGTACTCCCCTCTTCTTCTTGCAGTTTGTCATCTTCTTTTTGGGCAGATTGGGGGGTGTCGGACCCGATTCCAACTTCTTTTCCACTACGCAAGGTGATGGCTTTGGCAGATTCGAAGCCTCCCTTCGGATTCACATTCGTTGCGCTTCGTAGCTTGCCATGTTCTCTACTAAATTGCCCCATGAATTCAGCCATTTGTCCCACTTGTCTCTTCAATTCAGTCACCTCATGGGCTTGATTTTGCACTTCTTTGGCGTAATTTTGCATGTCTTTGGCTTGATTTTGCATTTCTTTGGCGTAATTTTGCATGTCTTTGGCTTGTTTTTCTTGTCCCTGCGTCAAATTTGTTAGTAATTGAATAATTTGAGCATTATCAAAAGACAAACCTGAGGTATTTTGGGCAGGTTGTGGTTGTGGTTGTGGAGGTGCATAGGGCCGTCGGAACCCAGGGGGGTTTGGCCGAAATCCTCCTTGTTGTGAAGGTTGTTGGGCATCTCTCCATTTCATATTAGGGTGGTCTCTCCATCCGGGGTTGTATGTGTTTGAGTATGGATCGTATGTGGTTTGGTTTTGGCCTTGGAATCCAATAGCATTGGCAGATTCCCATCCTCCATTCTCAATCAACTGTGGGCATGTCTCGGATTGGTGACCTTGGATGGAGCACACGCCACAAACTTGATTTTCTTGTGGTTTTGATCCAATTACAACCTGAGACACAAGAGTGGTAAGATTAGCTATTTGTGATTGCATTTCAGAAATTGTACTTACCTCATTTACACTGTGTGGCCGTGAGCTTCCCCTCTGTCCAACACCTTCATATTGTTGTGCGTTGAGTGCTCGGTTTGCAATGAGAGTCTTGGCAGCCACCGGTGTTTTGTCAACCAACGCACCACCTGCTGAGGCATCTAGCATTTGGCGTTCAAGGGGAAGGAGTCCTTCGTAGAAGTATTGAATGAGCAGCTCCTCCTTCATTTGATGCTGTGGACATGAAGCAACAAGAGTTTTAAAACGTTCATAATAAGCTGGAAACGATTCACCTTCATTTTGTTCGATGCCACTAATCCGTTTCCTCAAGAGAATGACTCTTGAAGTTGGGAAAAACTTCTCTAAGAACGCTCGTTTCATACTTTCCCAAGTTGTAACCGTCCCGGGCGCTAGTTCATACAACCAATCTTTAGCCTTCTCTAAGAGTGAAAAGGGAAAAGCCTTCATCTTCAAGATGCTGCCATCAACGTTCACTGGGGTCATGCTCGAGCAAACAACTTCAAATTCCTTTAGATGCTTGTTTGGATCCTCCATGGACAGCCCATGGTACTTCGGGATGTGGTGCAATAAGCTGGATTTCAATTCAAACTCCTCTGTCTTCCCTTCAGCTGCCGTGGGGTATTGGATGCATAGGGGCATGGCATTGTCCACACCCGAGGCGGAAAGCTCTTTGATGGTTCGATTATCCGCTGCCATGTCTAGGACCTCTTTCAAAATCTGTGCCGTGGGCTCTAATTCCTTCTCTCCTTCTTGCTCTTCAAGCTCAGGTTCAGGGCTAGGTGGATTAGATGCTTGCTGATTTCTTTGCCTTCTCAAAGTTCTCTCAAAATCGTCGTCAAAGTCTAAGATGTGCTCACGTACTGGTTGAGAACTTCGAGTCATAAACTAGTACCTAAAAACAAGAAAATAAAACAAGGTCAGAAACTAAAACAAACGAAAAAGAAACAAAAAGGAACAACGGGGGATTAGCAAAGTTGCTAATCCCCGGCAACGGCGCCAAAATTTGATGCGATAAAAGTTAAGCACTCAAATTAAACCCTCTTGTTGTCAATTGTAGTAAGTATGCAAGTAGGGATCGTTCTGGACCGGGGATTAGGAGGGATTGCTAATCGACACAAAAACAAAGTTAAAAACGTTTGGAAAGGTTTACAAGACTCAAAATAAGTTAAAAACACTTTAAACGGCTTAAAAACACTTTATGGACAGGTTTAAAATACTAAGAAAGATTTTGGACGAAAATTAAGTTTAGGTTGACTCAAAACTCTTGAAAACACAAAGAAAACAGGTTTTAGACACTTAAAAACAAGTAAGTAAATGGGGGGTTTTGAGTTGGACGAATTTGAAAATAAAACAAAGACTTTGTAAAGTAAACAAGTTTGAAAACGAATTTGAAAACTTTGATGGTTGATGGGCTAGCTAGAGGGTCCTTCTCCACACATGACACACTTGTACATAAATCGATCTCCAATTGCTTTTCAATGAACCATGAATCTCAACACCCCAGATTAACCGTACGTGCACAAATTAACCCTCAGATTTTCCTTATGTCATTGAATCGGAAGAAGAGCATACAACAACCCAAATAATTCTCCAACGGTCCCCTACATGAGTGCATAGAAGAGATACAGTTAGAGATCATTAAGTTCCATGAAAATCATAAGTGTTGACGAGGCATTCGTAACTATGAGAGCATGATACGTTTACCAAGAATCCAATTAACACGATTGTGACAAGCAACCTTCACTACTTGTGAATGTAAGTTCATAACGATTAGGTGAAACTCCCTTACATTCTAGCATCAAATTCCTGCATGAAAACTAAGTATGCATCCTCAATCAACATACAAGAACAAGTTATGAATAAAACAGTTAATTGAATTGCATTCACGATTCATCAAGTCACAATTGGAAGAAATCAATTCATATCTCAAGCATGTTCATGGCTTTGAATTCCCCCCTAACTAAGTAGGGGCTTAGCCACTCATAGTCACAACAAGATTAGAGAATAATAAAGTAAACATTGAATTAAGAACGAAGTACACCTAGAATGCTCCAATCTTCAAGCTTGAAACGTCCAAGGTTCCTTCCTCTCCACCTTGCTGCGGCACAAAGGGTCTAAGATGGGTATGGATGTGTTTGGATGAAGGGATGTGAGTTTTTGGGAGTGAAAGGCTGCGGCAAAGGGAGGTTTTGGGCTGAAAGTGTGTGAATGAGTGAATGGTTGTGTGAATGATGGATAGGTAAGTGAATGGATGGTGGAATGGTGTGTTTAGGGTGCAGCAAGGGCCTTGTATTTATAGGGGAAGGTAGAGCACGGTTTGGAATGATTTTAGGCAAGGTTTTTATTCCAAAACCTAAGGGGAAAGGTAAATAAAAGTCAGAATCCAAAGAAAAAGGGTAAGTAATATGCGGCTGACCTAGGGAGTAAAGGAAATCAACCTCCTTGCAGATTTGGGTGCTAAATGTCCTAAATGAAGTGGGAAGGAGGATCCCATGTGAGGCAAGGAAGGGAAATTAAAGGAGAGAGTGCAGCAACCTTCTAGAACTGGGATTTAGGTGTCCTAAAGTGTTTAGGAACCCTTCTTGTGGCTGAAACCCTTGTAGATTAGGATTAGGAAACTTTGACTTGGTCAATCCTTCTTCTTCTTAGATTCCTTTTCCTTCCTTGACTTGAATTAATTTTTCCTTCTCTCTTTGGCTGATTCCTAGCATCCTTTGGTCTTCAATTTCGTCCATCTACATTGCTCCAAGCATAAGCTATCCAAAACATGCCCAAAACTGCTCCAAAAGGCTCCAAAATACACTTTCTTGATACTTTACCCCTTGGGACCTACAAACATACGAAAATAGCTTAAAATACTAAATTAAATATAAATAACTAACATAAATGCACGAGAACAAGCCAACTAATTCGCATAAATATGCTCATATCAGGCCACCACTTTGGTTTGAGTTGAGTGTAATTGATGCGAGTTAACACAGATGCCATGTTGTTAATTCGGTTTTAGCGTCTTGCAAATGGTACCATGAATTCCTTGATGTAGATGTCATACACTAGGTTTCATGCGGTCTCTTAAGTAGTTCTCAAATCGTTAATGAGCTCGTGTGTGTTTAGCAATCTAGATGCCATAGATTGTTTGTGACAGCCCGTCTCGGATATGTTTATTATTTTTCCCTCGAAGACGTGAAATTACTAGAATACCCTTGGTCGTCGAGTTGTGTTGTGTGTGTGACATGTACTTAAATTTGGACCTATTCATCATTTTTTCCGAAGATTTTTGGGGCCAAAGGGAACTTAAGCTTTTGGTTAATTGTTATTGGTTACCCAAATTTTTAGACACACACACATAAACACTCTTTCTCTCTCTCCCGTTGACTTCTCCCTCTTTCTCCTCCCATTCGCATTTTCTGCAAATTTCGTACGAGTCGTACGGACAACCTTCGAACCAGCTATTTCAGCACGGATCGAGACTTGGAAGGTTGGTTTCATGTTCCTTACAAGCTCATGAGTACATTCGTACCATTTTTAGAATGTGAAGCCTTCATTTACCTGAAAAACAGTAACCCCGTTTTGAGGCACTATTCATGCTCATGTAAAATCATGAGTTTTAGGATATTTCAAGCTCATAGGGAGCTTTGTGAGGTCCTCACGAAGCTCGGAGTACTTCGTTGGAAGAAATTGGACGTCGGAATAGCGAGAACCAAGAGTTCTAAGTTTTGGCCGGATTATCGAGGGATCTCCGGCAAGATTCCGTCGTTTTTGGAGCTTCAAATTGGTAAGATTTTGTTCCTCTCGTTGTAAGCTTTCATTTGGTCCTAGTTTCATGAATTTTGGTTGAGAAATGGACGAGTTATAAGGTTTTGAAAAATTTCCAGTTTCCGGTGACGGCGACGGCACCAGAGGATCGCCGGGGAAGAAAGGGGAATATTCCGCCAAGTTGACGGAATATTCTTAACGGAACTTAACGGCGTCAGGTAAAACTAACGAAATATTCTATTTTTTTACGGAATATTCCCTAACGGCGTCACAGTTTCCGTCCCCCGTGCCAGGCACGTGCCGCGCTTGGGTGGCGCGTCTGGGCGTGCCTTGGCCGACTCGTGAGGGCGCGTGAGGGGTCAAAAATTAATTCTAAAAATATGGGGATGTTCCTGAGGTTGTGTAGATCATTTTGGTATATTCAAACACCCCAATTGAGCAATGTATGAGAAGTTATTTCCTAGTTTCGTTTATGTGCTTTAAAATAACGTTATTATAGTTGTTTCTCACATAGGCGAGACCTATCCGGAGGGCGAGCGTAGCCAGGCTAGGCACAGGGGCTACGATCTGTCGACTTACCAGTGAGTGGGCTTTTGGTTTTCTGTATATACCTATACACTAAGTATTTTTCCTAGAATATGCATTTTAAATGGTTTTATCAATGAATTGCCATGCCAATATATTTTTATTATTGACTATGCATTATGAATTGTTTATGCATGATTGTTGGTGCTGCGGGCGCTCAGGTAAATTCCAGGTAAGTTTATGTGTTATTCATACGAAGTTGTGTTACGAAGAGTATGATAAGATGCATCGAGAGCTCATTAACCTGCACCTCGGTGTTAGTGCTCCCGCCCAGGGTTAGGGGCATAGTCTTTCACGTGATGTTCACCTCCCGCACCACACGCTCATCTTAGATCCAAGTTAGGTGCACAGTCCTGTCGTATAGACCACTTTCAGTGGGTTCTATCGTAGGTGACCCGCGATCATTCGCACAGTCTTCACGTGATTGTAGCACTAGAGCGTATTATTTTACACCAGTCTTGTAGTATAGACCACCATAGGTGGGTTCGACTCGTGTGCAGGCATGATTTATGAGCTAGAATTCAGCTGATGAGATATTGCAGTTACTAATGCATTTAAATTACTTACCTGATGATTTAGTCGCATGGCATGGCATATTCATGATTTGTTTACATGTTTTGATGATGATGATTTTCAGTTGAGATTTAGTATATGTATATACTATTTTCTGGGAAAGTATACAGGTTTTACGGCGAGGGGATATAACTGTTTATTAAATAAATGTTTTCGAAAAGCTTTGTTTTTGCCCACTCACGCTTTTGTTTTGCGCCCCTCCAGGTATTAGGTAACTTTGTTGGTGGCTCACGAGGACTCAACGGAGGTTCTGATAGACCATCACCTATGTAGGACCACCTTCGGGTGTTATTTAATTAAGTACTTCTTATGCTTGACTGCACCTAGACTTTTTATGCTCTGATTGTGTATTCACTCATTTTCGTTCTAGCATTCCTTGAAGTTTGGTTTTCATTTATTAGTAATTCTTTCTATATTATTGCTTCCGCACTGTGCACATGGCTACGTCACCCTCACGTGACGGCCAGCATGCCTCGATCTCGGTCGGGGTGTGTCAGTTTGGTATTAGAGCCTAGGTTTCGCAGTCCTGCATATTTTGTGAGTAATCTAATTATTGTGATGTCTTCTGTCAGAATTATGCCGCCTCGGAGAGAGCCACGTCCTTCTATTGAGCCTAGTTTCCCCGATGTTGCTCAGTTAGGGGAAGCTATAGCTAATGCCATTCAGGCTTCACTTCGCCCTCCCCAGAGGAATCATTTGGAGACGGTGTATAATATGAAGTTGCCTACTTTTATGGGTAACGAGGGACATGAAGGGGCCGAGCGTTGGCTCGAGCATGTGGAGAAGACTTTTCAGGTTATGCAGAGTGAAGGTAGCCTTCAAGCTGAAAGGTGGGTCGAGACCACTACTTGGTTTTTGGGAAGAGAACCTGCATCCTGGTGGAATCAAGAGACTTATGGGTGGTCACCTGAGGAAAAAGCAAACTGGGAGAACTTTAGACAGTCGTTCTATAAGAGATTCATTCCTCTAGCTTATCTTGACCAGAAGAAATAGGAGTTCACTAATCTGAAACAGGGGAAGTTGACCGCTAATGAGTATTACAGAAAGTTCACGGACTTGTCCTGCTACGATCCGGAAGTTACTGCTAATCCAGTTGAGATGCTTCACCGCTTTAAGTTGGGTACTACGAAGAAGTGGTGCTCTATGGCAACTATCCTACCTTGTGCTACTTATCAGGAGTTCTATGATGTTTTGTTGAGGATTGAGGATTCTGATAAAATGCCTAGTGAGAGTGAAGAAGAAGAAGAAAGAGGTAGTAATATGAAGAAGTACGATAAAGGCAAAGGGCAATCATCTCAGGGACCTCGACAGACTCAAAGTTTTAAGAAAAGTGGGACTAGTTCTAGTTCTTCTAGTGGGGGTTTCAGTGCCACCAGACAGAGGAGAGGTGGTAGACCCACGGGAGGATCTCGCTTTCAGAGGCCAAGAGAGGCAGATGGTTCAGGTGGTTCAGGTGCTCCTTTATGCCGTAGGTGCAATAATCGACATTTTGGAGAGTGTCGTCGAGGTAGTAGTGGATGTTATACATGTGGTCAGACAGGGCATCTGGCTAAGTATTGTTCTCAGAACCCGCAGAGACTTCAGCAGCCACAACATCCTTCCTTACCACCGCCAGTTCAGACCCAGCAGTTTTCAGGATCTAGTGGTTATGTTCCGACAGGTCGTGGTGGTGCGTAGCATTATCAGGGGGATCCCGTTCCTTATGCTTCAGGCAGTATCAGTACCCCCAGGATCCCTATCAGCAGAGTGGTTATGACCAGTACTTAGGAGGATACATGCCTTATCAGCAGAGTGGTTTGGGTCAGTATTCAGCCGGTGGGTCACAGTGGCAGTTTGAAGGACAGCCCCAACAAGTTGATGTTGCTACCAGTAGTGCTAGATCGTCGAGGCAGCACAGTCAGGCAAGTCAAGGGCGTAGTACGCAAGGCTGAGGTGTTCGTGCTAGTAGAGGTCGAGGAGGACGATAGCAGGCCCAGGGACGTATCAACAACATTACTTTGTAGGACGCCCAGAACCATCCTGATTTAATAATGGGTACGTTTAATGTTCTTGGTCATTTTGCTAGAGTCTTAATTGACTGTGGAGCTACCCATTCCGTCATTTCTCATACATTTGCTTAGTTAACTCAACCTCAGTCTACACCTCTGGGTTATGAGTTAGAATTTTCTATGCCTAGAGGAGAAAGGAGTTATGTTAGCTGTGTCTACCCGGGTTGTCCTGTGTTGATTGAAGATGTAGTTATGCCAGCTAATCTTCTTCCATTAGATCTTGCGGATTTTGATGTGATTTTAGGAGCAGACTGGTTACACTATAATTATGCCTGTTGGAAATGTGCCCTAAAACCAATCATATGATGATACTTTACGGACATTTCACATGTTAAACTAATCTAGTTTAATATAAAGGGCAAAGATTATTGTTTCAAGCTGTCTCATATAAATGTTATGTGCTTAAACGATAAGTCCAAGGAATATGCTATTAGGAGAATGTAATCTAAAGAAGTTAGATTCATGAGACCATTCTCTTTTGTATACATATCCTAAATGTTCCTGATCATAGGATTGCCAATTGGGCATTGACAGTCCGTTAAGATCAGTACGTGCTATGTCTTCTCTTAGGGAGAGTGACAGGTCTCGAGTCATTGGTGTGAATGACACCAAGACAAGCATGTAGGTGCTCGATAGAGAATGAGTCCACTGAACGCGATCAATGAGGAGTTCTCATATTCATGTCATATGAGAACTCATGGTTGGGATAATGCAAAGTAGTCATTTGACCTGAGGCATCACAGTTGTCTTGTGGTTAGGTCCTTGATCTTTGACTATGTCAAAGTCACTCCGTCAGAGGGTGTCCACGGCATAGTTGGGGTTAAGCCACTTAGCCATGGAGGCAAGTGAATGCGCAACAAGGGATCTCTAACCTTCAAACTGTTTGAGGGAGAATACTCTATGATATGATTAAGAATCTCTGGCCAGAGTATGAATGAGATTGAGGAAGTCGTTCCAAATCACATTCAAGGTAATCATATAAGTAAATGAATCACGTTGGATAGTAGACATGAATAAACTATCAAACCAAACAATGTGGTCAAGAGTATTGTATTAGAGAAAGACCGTATTGCATTGTAATCCTAAACTAAATAGGTTCTCCACCTCTTCTGATTAGCTTGGGTAGCCATGATACACTGCTAGGTGTCACTCATGGTTTGTGGAAGCCCTAAAGATGTATAATCATTTAAGGGAGAATTGAAAGTATGTTTCAATTCATAATCGATCGTTAAGAGTAACAATCGCCCACTGCCTCGCTAAGAGGAACCTAATGGATCGCACACCGTGTAAGGTAATGATTGAAGGATATAATGAAGATGAGTAAGGACAATTAAATAGTTTAATTGTATGTGGCAAGGATTAATTAAAAGTTAATTAATCTAGAACGAAAGGTTCGTTTTAGGCCTTAAGTTAGTTTTGGGTTTTGGGACACAAAAGGGTTTTGGTCCACAAGGCACATAATGTTTAAGTTGTGTGACAACTAAAACAAAATGTGCAATTAACCCACTAACAATAGAGAAGGCCGGCCATGATTAGAGAGGGAGTGGGTTTTGAACTTATTACAAGTTTGCCACTCCAATGAAGGGAGGTATAAATATGACTTTATAGCTTTTTCTTCATTAGGGTTTTCTTTGAGGAAAGGTGAGAGTTTTTGGCTCTCTCTTTCTCTCTAGGGAGGCCGGCCACCATGGGGGAGTTTACTAGCATCTAACTCCTCCATGGCCACTCATCTTCTTCCTCAACCATCCTTGGTGTCGAAACTTAGAGGTCTCCAACTTTGGTGGAGAAACCTATTCTTCCATCCACATCCAAGAAGGCATGGATCCAAGAAGCAAAGTTCTTCCACCTTCATCCATGGAGCCAAGGAGCAAGGTGACAAAGGAAGAAGGCCCTCACATGGGTGATTAACCTTTGCTAAGCAAAGAGGTACTTCAAAGGTATAAAGTTTCTCAACTCTTTTTCTTAGATCTTGAGTTGAGTCTTGGTTCACCATTTCTACTAGGCTTTGAATTTCATGGGTAATGTTTTTGTTTTGAGTGCATACAAGCATGATTCCGCCTTTAATTGTTAATTGCATGCCATAGATGTTGCTCAAATGAACATGTTTTTCACAAATTTTCCTTCAAGTGGTATCAAGAGCCTAGGTCTAGTAGTTGGTGAATCCTTTTGGGTTTTGTAGTTCATAGTCTTTGATTTAAATGTTGTAATTGTTACAAGCTTTATTCTTGCTTCTTTGAATGTAAATTTTGCTAGAAAATTTGCCATCTCAAATGTTGTAGATGTAGTTCATATGAGCATGAATTTTGGAGCTAAAATTTGGTGCCATGTTTTTTGGGAAATTCGGCCAAATCCAAAGGGTGGATTTTTGGGTTCATGTTTGTCTTGTTAAAAATGTTTTAAAGTGACATTAGGAACCCCTAAGTACCCTAGTATGGTAATATGTTATTTCCCTTAAGTTTGAGAGTTTTTGGGATGTCTTTGGGTGAAAAATGTTCATGGAGCTTTTATGGGTTTTCATGAATGTTCTTCATTGTTCTTGTTATGTTCTTGGCAAGAACAAAAAGGTTGGGCATTTTGATTAAAAAGTTTTTGGTTGTTTACATAAAGTTTTGTTTTTGAAAAGATGGTATGATTTTAATCATCACAAGGTATGGACTTTTCTTACACATCCATACCAATCATCTTTTCAAACCATACCTATTTTCTTACAACACTTTACTTTCCCATGATTCATGGAACCATATTTCATGGAATTGACTTTTTTCAAACCAACCCATCACATTTCACTTTGTTGAAAAATTCAAAAAATTTGACACCACTCTCACCTACCAAAACCGGCCAACCCTACAAGTAGGGTACTTTTGGGGCTTTTATGCAATTACATAAAGTTTTGATACTTTTGTGTATTTGCACTTTGACCCGAAAGTTTACGTTTTTACGTAAAGGCCCAAAAACAATAAAGGACAAATTGTTTTGCTCCTTTAATGAAGTTTTTGTATTTGTTGAAATTTTTGGGTTCTAGTTGTAATTACATGAAGTATTGGACTTTTGTGTTTTTACAAAGTGACCTCAAAAGTTTGTGTTTTGCAATATAGCCCAATGGTTGAGGTTATTGCTTTTTGGCCCAAATTAGTTGAGAACAAAATGGTTTTGTCTCTTTAAATGAGAATTGGATTTTCATTTTATTTAGCTCCTATTTAAATCAATTCTATGGATACAAAAACCAAATGACAATGTTGCATTCAAGTTTAATTAGTTAAAGCGTTAATTAATTAAAGAAAGGGTGATTATGAACCTAAGCCTACGATAATTGAGCTATTTGAAAGGCCGTCTCAAATTTGTTTGAACTATGGGAATGTGTAGATTAGATTTTTGTTGTAATTTGATATGATCAAATGTTGTAAAAGAGCATAAGCTCTTCTTTGCTTTAAAGTAATTTGTTTTGATCAAATGTTGTAAAAGAGCATAAGCTCTTCTTTACTTTAAAGTACTCCTTTTATTGTTTTATTTGATATGCATGAAATTGGAGTAGAGGGTCCAACGCCCAATAAGAAAACACGCCTTAATGTGATTAAACGCGTAACTAAAATCAATCACCATCCCTAGACCGAGATCCAACACTAGGCTCGTGTTGGATCAAATCAAAGGTTCATAGTCATCCTAAGGCCCTAAGGCAACTATATAGTCCATTAATGAATGCAAAGCTTATGTTAGTAGTACCATATATTCTTGCTTTAAAAACCGTTTTACAAACATAGTGGGAGTATCATATACTACTAAATCAATCACATGGACCAATAGTTGTAATAGGACCGAATTGTTTTAATGTGATTAAAATGCATGCTTATATGTGATGAGACCTAAAACCCTCAACAAACCATTATTAAGTTGACAAGCGTGAGAGTGCTTTGAACACTCTTTCGTGGCCTTCCACTGTGGTAGGCTCCAATCGTTTGTGACTCGTACACCGACTTCACCCTATCATGGGGGAGTACAAAGTGCGTGCTTACACTCAAGAGGAGTTCTATATGCATACATGATGTTGTGAAGGTAGGCAACGAGAATGATCAACATCATATCATTGTGAGGTTGTTCTTGAACCCCTACCCGAACTTGCATGGTGGGAATGACTTAACTAAGTGCAATGGAGCCAACATCATATCATTGTGAGGCTTCATTCTCTAGAGGCCAAATAAGATGGGTACTTGCAAGAGATGCAAATGAGTAAGCGTACTCTCTCATTATTATTGATGCTAGCCAACATCATATCATTGTGAGGTGGGCTTGGTAATAGTGAGCCTCCCATACCCTACTAAGAGTTTTCTCCAAAACTCTCAAATTCCGATGAGGGATATGGAATTTGCCGAAAATAGTGGGTGGTGCTATTTGATTTAAAGACCCGGATCAAATAGCTTAAAATCAATCAATTTATATTCGTTATGTATTTATTTACCGATATATTTGCAAACGCTATCCAATACTTGACAAAGAAAAGCCGAAGGCTTTAGTTTCCGGACTTGGTACCGCAATCCCATAGAATGTCTTGAATGGATTGTATTTGTACCTAAGTAGTCTCATCCTCGCAATCTTCCTATTGATAATGTATCATTGGAAAAATATGTTAGAAAAGTCTATCATAAAGAGGACAACACTTTTAGTGTCATAATTCTTCAATTACAAATTGTTGTATGAAGAAATAAGAGTTGCTTTGAACAACCCTTAGTTAACGCAAACACTAGTGCTTGTTTCTTTGTTACATGAACAAAGAACTTGAGAAGTAAGCACAAGGGCATGGACACTTTATGTGCCATGATTCTTCACTTACAAATTGTTGTATGAAGAAATGAGAGTTGCCTTGAACAACTCTTAATAGTTTGTATTTATGTTTAGAACATAATGGTTGGTTGACAAAAATAGTCCATCAACATGGACTTATGATGATTTTTGAATCATTGAATGCTGAAGTGTTAAACCACTTCTAGAGACGGAAACTAGGCAAGGACTTCACCTTTGAGTCCCTATCCAAATGGTTCACTAAGTTTATTGTAAACTATATAGTGAACAATAACCGCACGCTCTCCAAATCGTTTGATGTGTATAACACGATTGAAATAAGTTTCAAGAGAGATAGTGGGAGTTTAGGGACCATGACTATTGTAGTCAATGGAGAAGTCAAATGAAGAAAGCTAAAAACTCCAAGGGAACAAACTTTCTTTATGAAAGGATGGACATTGGAAGGGGTATTTGCAAGAAATGTCTTGCAAGTGTCAAGAACACACCTTTCGAAGGTGTTGTAAAATGTTCTTGAATAAGTTCAAAATAGTTGGTTCTTCTACTTGAATGTTTGATTTCGTATTAGTAACTATGTTTTACAATCGTTGTAAAAGTGTTGCTAACAAGAAGTAGAAGATTAATGAGAGAAGAGAAAGTACTTCACATTCGGAACGTGAATCAAATATTGATCTCTGCGAAAGCAGATAGTACTTACTTCCTCATATGAACAACCAAAGAAATTGGAAAAACAAAGATTGTCTTTGCATTCCAATTTTAATAAGGAACTTAATTCCATCACTATAATGTTAGGAGATGGATGAATGTTTTGTTTGACAAAACAATTGTTCTTTATGAATGATTGGATTATTGTAATCTGATTGATTGTCTCTATAATAGAGATAATGTGGTAGTGTTAACTGTTTAGAATATAACGATGCTTAAAACCCAAAAGGTTGCAAGGAAGTGACTAATCCCACTAAGTTGTGACACCTCTAAAACATAAATTAAGAGTTGGTCATAAATGGATGCTATGGATCGTTAGATCCGGATCCGATGCCTTCTTGTTAAAATTGTATAGAGGTGAAATGTTCAAATCTTTATTCTTTTTGGAAAGAAGAAAGAATCACAAAGTTATTGAGGTTAATTCACTTACATGTTAGTGGCACATGTCCACAACATAATACTACTCATGTTGTATGACATTCACCGAAGATAGCTCTCGGTTGGACTATTGTTTATTTTGAATAAACACAAGTTCGAATACTTTGCAAAAGGTTTCAAAGAATTCAAGAATGTAAGTTGATGAGTAAGACGTCTAAAGTGTTTACTCCTTAGATTTGATCCAAGGAAAACTAACACTTTAGATGAGTTTCCTTGAAAGATATCAAGGAATGTAGCATCATAAGATAATGTATTTCTCCATTGGGAGAAGAACGAACTCGAATAAGATTTAGTTCATTGGATGTTATCAATTACCCATATATAGGATATATATTTCTAAGTCAATATGATTGTCAATTAGAAAATCTTCCAAAACGCTTCATAACTCCTTATGATGTAGTTGGAAAGAAAGACAAGTCTTAATCGTGTTAAGACTTGAGGTTATGTACTAATTAGCAATATTTGTTATAGAACAATCTTGTGGGATATCCTTAAATTAACTTTTGGATATCACTTCTATGAACCAACTAACAAATGTTGTTTGTTGGGTAGTTCATTGGAATCCTACACTAGGATTTGCCTAAGATAAAGCAAATGAACGAAAGATAGAATTCAAAGAATGGGTTCTTTGAAAAACAAGATGATAATCAACAAATATAACAACCTAGTTCCCACACCACTAGCTCCAAGGTAGTCGAGAAGGATTTATAAACCGTCTTAGTTGAATGGTTCGAACTTTATGACTATGTCATGGAGTTACACCTCTTAATTCGAAAGAAATAAGAATGAAAATCCTTATGACTACATTGAGTGTATATGTGACATATACTCAAGGAAATGGTATAATACCATTTGACCCGAAATAATGAAACCTTCATGGCTAATTGGTAGCTTAAGGTGACTACAATCAACAAGATTGGTTGACTTGGAAGAAATCATCCTTGATGTAGTCTTGGTTTCAATTAATTCGAAGATTGCTAGGTACAACTAAATAGTGATTCAATGTTTAGACGTAATATGGGTTTCCGAAACCATTATCAAGATAGTCTTGATAATATATGTCTAAAACAAGAAATCATAATACTTGTAAGTTGTAGAGATCTATCCATCATGAATCTTAGCAAGCTAGTGGGAGCTATAAGCATCTTATGAGAGAAAGATCAAATCGTTTGATTTCTCATAAAGATGTAAATGAATCTTTTGTTTACTAGGTTTACAAAAGATTAGTGGGAGTTAATCATATTCCTAAATTAGAACATAAATTTGATATATTAATTTTGGAAATGAAAGGAATTCTTCTTCGTTAAAGTTATGACTTTAAACGTTCTATAATGATAGAATGTATATGGGAGACATAGTCTACATACATAGGATGGAAATCTATAATGATCGATTTCAAGATATAATTGGATTATATCGAGACCTAATGGTAGACAAAAGATGCTAAGAAGTTTTTATATGATGATAAACTTCAATCAGAAGGACAACTCTAGTAAGACTAGGAAGTTGCTCTCCTCAAAGGGAACGTACCCTTTGACTCCCAAAGAAACATAATGCGTAACTAGAATCCTTTATGCATACGCATAAAGGCGATTTACGTATTTCATATTGTATGAAAAACACTGATATGAGCTGTACCTAGAACGGTACAAGATGATATCAGTACAGGCCCAGGATCAGAACCATGGCAACTGTCAAGTTGGTCCTTAAGTATTTAAGAAATACTAAAGGATATATTCCTCAAGAATGAGGAAGAATTAAAGTGACGCAATGGAAGCGTAAATGTATTAGATTATGAATCTAATATAGTATCCATCATTGGATGTCTCTTCATTGTGAATGAAGAGATAATAGGATATCTCTTTATTATGACTAAAGAGATATTTGGGTGGAAACATTAAAAGTAATGACTTTAGTGTGTTCTACCATGAATGCAAAATATATATCGCCATATAGAAGTTTACAATAATGTTGTTTGGATGGGAAAGTTCATTTATGAACTCTCTATTCGGTTCCAACCAGAAAGTGTCTCTAGTGTACAGACACTACGACACTAATGGGGCGATAGCTCAAGCCAGGGAATCAAGGTCTCATCAAGATCCGAACTCAAGTGAGAGACTAAACCACATGATTGAGAATCATGTATAATGGTGGCGTCGTTATTCTCAAGGTTGCTTCTATGGATAACATATAGATATCCATTGTCTAGGCCTACTACTCAGCCATTTTTTGAAATGAATTCAGAAGAGGTATCATCACTGATAACCAAGCTGATTGGCTCTAGTGCAAGTGGGAGATTGTTGGAAATGTGCCCTAAAACCAATCATATGATGATACTTTACGGACATTTCACATGTTAAACTAATCTAGTTTAATATAAAGGGCAAAGATTATTGTTTCAAGCTGTCTCATATAAATGTTATATGCTTAAACGATAAGTCCAAGGAATATGCTATTAGGAGAATGTAATCTAAAGAAGTTAGATTCATGAGACCATTCTCTTTTGTATACATATCCTAAACGTTCCTGATCATAGGATTGCCAATTGGGCATTGACAGTCCGTTAAGATCAGTACGTGCTATGTCTTCTCTTAGGGAGAGTGACAGGTCTCAAGTTATTGGTGTGAATGACACCAAGACAAGCATGTAGGTGCTCGATAGAGAATGAGTCCACTGAACGCGATCAACGAGGAGTTCTCATATTCATGTCATATGAGAACTCATGGTTGGGATAATGCAAAGTAGTCATTTGACCTGAGGCATCACAGTTGTCTTGTGGTTAGGTCCTTGATCTTTGACTATGTCAAAGTCACTCCGTCAGGGGGTGTCCACGGCATAGTTGGGGTTAAGCCACTTAGCCATGGAGGCAAGTGAATGCGCAACAAGGGATCTCTAACCTTCAAACTGTTTGAGGGAGAATACTCTATGATATGATTAAGAATCTCTGGCCAGAGTATGAATGAGATTGAGGAAGTCGTTCCAAATCACATTCAAGGTAATCATATAAGTAAATGAATCACATTGGATAGTAGACATGAATAAACTATCAAACCAAACAATGTAGTCAAGAGTATTGTATTAGAGAGAGACCGTATTGCATTGTAATCCTAAACTGAATAGGTTCTCCACCTCTTCTGATTAGCTTGGGTAGCCATGACATACTGCTAGGTGTCACTCATGGTTTGTGGAAGCCCTAAAGATGCATAATCATTTTAAGGGAGAATTGAAAGTATGTTTCAATTCATAATCGATCGTTAAGAGTAACAATCGCCCACTGCCTCGCTAAGAAGAACCTAATGGATCGTACACCGTGTAAGGTAGAGATTGAAGAAATAACGGAGATGAGTAAGGATAATTAAATGGTTTAATTATTTATGGCTAGGATTAATTAACATGTTAATTGATCAAACGAATAAGTTCGTTTTAGACCTCGGGTTAGTTATGGGCCTCAAGGCCCAATGGGCTTCGAATGTCAAGACCATTAACTTGAGTTGTATGACAACTTAATGAATAAAGATTCAAGAGGGCCCAAACAGCCCAAAGACCATTGATAATGGAGTGGGTTTTGGATTTATTACAAGTTTGCCACTCCAATGAAGGTAGGTATAAATATGACTTTATAGCCTTTTCTTCATTAGGGTTTTCTTTGGAGAAAAGATGAGAACACAAGCTCTCCTTTTCTCTCTAAGAGGCCGGCCACTCTAGGAAGTTTTTACTAGCATCTAAATCTTCCTAGATCATTCATCTCTTCTTCAAGTCCCTCCTTGGTGTGGAAAAATTAGAGGTTCTCTACTTTGAGAACTTGGAGAATCCTTTCAACCAACCACATCCAAGAAGCAAAGTTCTTCCACCTTCATCCATGGAGCCAAGGAGCAAGGTGACAAAGGAAGAAGGCCCTCACATGGGTGATTAACCTTTGCTAAGCAAAGAGGTACTTCAAAGGTATAAAGTTACTCAACTCTTTCTCTTAGATCTTGAGTTGAGTCTTGGTTCACCATTTCTACTAGGCTTTGAATTTCATGGGTAATGTTTTGTTTTGAGTGCATACAAGCATGATTCCGCCTTTAAATGTTAATTGCATGCCATAGATGTTGCTCAAATGAACATGTTTTTCACAAATTTTCCTTCATCTCACAGTAATCTAGATGCCATGGATACTATATGAATTATAGGAACTAGACAGTCAATTTGGATGATTATTCATTAATAATTAACTATAGGAATTGAGTTGGATTGGTTATGGTGAATCGGATGCTCTAGTGTCTTTCGCAATTGATTTATAATTTGATTTCCTTGTTTTTCTTGTCATTTATTTAAGCTCATTTGACTTTTGTTTACGTTACAATTTCAAAGTTCTTCCTCAAATCATCAATTTTTCCATTTCAATTCAAGTGCAATACAAATTAAGTTAGTTAATTAGAATTATTTCAATCGTAGTTGGAACGATCTTGTGCTTGCCTACTATACTACTTAACTAATGTGAAAATTACTTGACACACAAATTAAACCCTATTTTTGACAATTGTAGTATATGATGCAAGTAGGGATCGTTCTAGGCCGGGGAAAAGCTAGGGATGCTAATCAACACAAACAAGACTCAAAACACTTATTTAGACTCTATAGACTCAAAACTAACTCAAAACACTTAAAACAGCAACAAACAATCAAAAAGACTCAATTTTAGACCCAAGAAGTGATTTTGACGAAATTAAAACAAACTTGACTTAAAAGACTCAAAGAAAACAGGTTTTGACTCAAATAACAAGACTTAATGAAAGGGGGATTGTTTTTGACGAATTTAAAACTTAAAACAGAAACTTTGCATAAAACACTTAAGAAAAATGATTTTGATGAATTGAATGAACGAAGGACTAGCTAGGGAACCCTTCTCCACACATGATACATATGCAACACAAATCAACTTCCAGTTATTATCTTTCTAAATTATGAATGACAACGCCCCAGATTAACCGTGAATTGCACTAATTAACCTTCAGATTTTCCTAAGTTCATTGAATTAGACGGAATACACATCCAACCAAATTATCCTTATTGATGACAGCATACTCAAAGGTCATTAAGTTCGTTGAAAACCATAAGCATTGACAAGGAAAATATGACAGCATATATGTTTTCCCAGAATTTAACTTAACATGATTGTGACTAGCAACCTTTACTACTCATGAATACAAGTTCATTATATGCAATTCCCTTATATTCTAGCATTAAATTCATGCATACAAACTAAGTGTGCACCCTTAACCCACATACAAGAATAAGTTTTGAATCAAACAGTTAAGCAAATTACATTCATAACTTATGAAATAATAACTGGATAATCAATTCATGTCACATATATAATCATGGCTTTGAAATCGCCTATACCTTAAAACGAGTTTAGCCTCTCATGTTTGCAAAAATTGAATTAAACATTGAAGTATAAGGATAGAAAACACCTAGAAGTATGGATGCAGCCACGGCACTAAGTCATTCCTCCTTGCAATTGCGGCACTTGAGCCTTTGTGAATGAGTGTGGATGAATATCTGAATGTAGAGTGAGTTATGAGAGGGGTGGATGAATGAATGAAGGGGTGCGGCATCATATATATAGGGCAGGGAATAGGCCACATCAAAGGTGGAATGGGAGTGTGAATGTGTAAAGGATTTGGACTTAGAATAAGTAAAGACTTTGGACTCCAAAACCACAAAGGAAAGGGACACTCTCAAACACAATCCAAAGGGGAAAAGGATGTGTTTTCCAGCAGGTTTTAGGCATCTAGAAGGGGGGACGCACGGCATGAATGTAGGAGAGAGATTTCAGACCATCTAGAAGGCTTCTAGGCGCCATATTTGTAGGAAAATGTGAGGCATGTTTGTAGGAGAAAGTTAAGGGCTTTGTTGCATGTTTTTAGGCTTCTAGAACCCCCAAATTTAGGTGATAAAATCTGTTTAGAACCCCCCCCCCCCCCCCCCCCCTTTTTGGCTGAAAATAAGGTGGAAAAGATAAGGTAAGGATAAGGCAAGATAAGATAAGGTTATGGATAATGCTTCTAGATAATGCTCCTTATTTCTTGCTCTTCTCTTATCTTCTAGAACTTGAACTTGTTTCTTCCTTCTTCCTAGCTGATTCCTAGCCTTTAAATCCTCAAATTCGTCCATCCTTCTTGCTTGAATTATAAGCTATCCATCCTTGGCCCAAAATAGCTCCAAAACACTCCAAATTGGCTCTTTTTGCATACTTTGTCATTAAGCCCTGAAATTGCACGAAAATGGCTTAAAACACTATAATTAACATAATTAAGCTAAGTAAATGCAAGAAAACAAGCTAACTAAGTCGCATAAATATGCTCCTATCAAATTCCCCCACACTTAGCTTTTGCTAGTCCTCGAGCTAAACAATCAAAACAAAACAAACAAAAGTAAACAAAGCACAATCTAAACCTTCCAACGTTCGCCTCAGGGATTTCCAATGGTACATAACATATCAAAGATCACCACTCCCATAGATTTTAGTTATCCTTACTCTCGAGCACATACTTGATCACAGTCGCCACTTACTAGCTCACAATTAATCAATTAAACCAATGATTTTAATGTAGTAACATGCCTTAGAGAATTTGCTCAATTCCTTACGGTTTACACTCTTATTTTCACTCAGATTTTCTGACTACACACCCTACACTAGTTATATGTGAGAAGATTGATGTAAACATGTAGACTAGCACTCACATATGTTTATAATCAAAGAAAACAATTTCTGAAGTTATTTAATGCATGTGTATAGATACGATCTCATGAATGGAATGCCACTACTTAGATGCGAGAACCAGGGACACCATATGCTCATACCAATCCCAAACTCCACTTTATTGAAACACACAACACTCAAGATAGAAGTATAGGGTTGTAACGGGGCTAAAGGGTATTGGTTAACAAGAAAGGATATGGAAAACAAACGTTCTTAAAGCGATAGTAAGCAAAGTAATGAAATAGGCACTTAGAATTCACTTTTGAATGCAAAAATCAACTTTAAACACAAGGGGATGATTCATGCAACTTTTTAGGGCCGAATTCAAACTTTTGGACCCTTTCTTCAACAAACAATACTTAGAGCTCATTTCCACTTCTTTTCACTCTTTTTCTTTCTTTTCTTCACACTTTTCTTTCCTTTTTCTGTTTTTCACGAAATTTTTTTTTTTTTTTCTCTACCCGTGCATATTCTTTCTTTTGGCATACAAAACACACTAAAATCCCTTCCCCCACACTCGTTTTCTGCAATATGGTGATCAAAAGGAATTCCTTCTAAGTTATGCTCCACTATGCTTCAAGAACAAGGGTATGGATGGTCCTATTCTAGGTTTGGTGAGGTAAAACGTGGCTAACAAACAACATAGGCTAAAACAAGGCTCAACGGGGTTAAACCTACAAAACATAATGCGAAGGGTAAGGCTTTTTGGCTCTAGCTTAACTAAACAACTTCACCTTGTTTATGTGCTATGCTAATCAATTTTATATGCTTTGAATGAAACGGGCATGAGTTCTAGTATTTGGAACTATAGTGATGAAACGCCTTCTAAGTAGCAACCAAGCAAAGAATAATGAGATCATGCAACGACTTTAGAAAACAACAAATGCACAGATTATTAACTCTCCAAAGAACGTTTTAGGCTCAAGTCTCTCAGGGTTGTAGCATTAATTTGAGTTTCTTCCTTCAAGCATGTTACAAAAATTGATTTTTTTCTTTGTGATTAAACATGAATTCGTAAGTTACAAACCAAAGGCATATCAAACTTCCATGCATGTTTGTAACTTTCTTTTAACAGTTATGCAATTAAAAACCGAATCCTCATCATTGTGTTGAAAGGTACCCTAAGACACAAACAAACACACAAAAACAACTCTAAAACAACTCTTTTTGGTATTTTTAACACATTTTTCGAATTTTTTTCTCGGATTTTGCTTAAAGGAGACATAAAAACACTCCAAAACACTCTAAAAACACTTAAAAACAGTGAAAACAACATTAGAAGTGATAGGTGATAAAAACCCACGAATTTTGCATGAAAACACTTTGTTTACCCCCCCACACTTAAATCAAACATTGTCCTCAATGTTTCAAACATATATGCACATATAAACAAACAAACAAACAACTAACAAATAAGACACGAATTGCAAAGTAAAATCAATAAAGAGTAGAGTTTAGGAACATAAACACCTGGTTATAATGCCGGATCGTCCAAGGGCTCTTTATTGAATGCATGGGTTGCCTCCCAAGAAGCGCTTGCTTTAACGTCTTCCAGCCGGACGCATCTTCCTTTTAATTTTCAATGAGGCCCACGGCATGGAATATGTTATCCTTGAATGGAAGGGGATAGTGATCCTTCCTGATCTTGGCGTTTTGTTTCCTTGGATCAACTTGAACTTTCCCACCACCTTTGATTCGATGAGGTGCCTGCATCAACGAAGGTAACAACCCATTAGTTGAAATGGGAATCGAAATTGGGATTGGAGACTTACCCATATACTGCACTGAAGTGGTAGATTTGTCAAGAATTGCACAATGGTTGCTCTCGGCCAGATTGGGCTTTTTGAGGGGTGAGGCCGAATTTCCTACTCCAATTCCTTCTTCTTTGGTGGTTCGAAATCCATTCTTCTTGATTCGTGATGAACATTCCTGCCTTATATCTTTAATTACATTAATAGCACAACAAGAACGAACATCATTAGTATGCTCAACTGATTCAGAAACTTTAAAATTAATCATATCACCACCAAACTGCATCGTTAATGCTCCCTTAGCCACATCAATCTTGGTGTTGGCTGTTTTCATGAAAGGTCGTCCAAGTAAGAGTGGCGGTGAAGGAGAGTGGGCGGCTTCCTCCATGTCAAGCACATAAAAATCTGCAGGAAAAATCAAATGGTCTACCTGCACCAAAACATCCTCCAAAACTCCTTTTGGATATGCATTAGATCGATCGGCTAATTGAATAACAACACCATCATTTTTAAGCTCTCCTAGATTCATAGATGCATAAACAGAATATGGCATAACATTAATTGATGCACCTAAATCTAGCATAGCATGATCAAACTTAGTCTTTCCAATAACACAAGGGATAGTGAAACTACCTGGATCTTTGCATTTAGGTGGTAGTTTCCTTTGTAAGACCGCTAAAACATTCTCATTTACCTGGACCACATCTTTCTCCCGAATGCGTTTCCTTGTTGTGCACAGCTTCCTTAAAAACTTGGTATACTTCGGGATTTGCTTGATTGCATCAAGGAGCGGGATGTTGACATGCACCTTCCTAAACGTCTCTAGAACGTCTTGTTCCTCTTCCTCGATCCTTGATTGCATAAACCTGCTAGGAAAGGGCACATTTAGTGGAATGGAACTTGACAAATTCGAATTTAGACTTACCTTGGTGGTTTGGGACGACCTAGGTGGTGTAGGTGGCTGCGGCAAGGGCTGAGCATCCCTTGTCGTGGCTTTGTTTCCTTCCTCTTCCTCGAGCAACAACTTTTCGTCTTCCTTTTGGGCAGATTTGGGTGGTTGTGGATTGGTGCCAATTTCTTTGTCACTTCTCAATGTAATGGCCTTGGCGGTTTCAAAGCCTCCCTTTGGATTCATAATGGTTGAACTAGGAAGTTTTCCTTGTTCTCTAAACTGCCCTAGGAACTCTGAAATCTGCCCCATTTTCTTCTTCATGTCACTCATCTCTTTGTCTTGATTTGCCATTCTCTGCGAAACAGAAGTTTATAATTGAATAACTTGATCGTTATTAACTAGCGAACCTGAGTTTGGTAGGACATTTTGTGATTGAGGTTGAGATTGAGCGAATGGCTTTTGATAAAACCCAGGGGGTGGTTGTTGAAAACCTCCTTGTTGTTGAGGTTGTTGAGGTTCCCTCCACTTGAAATTTGGGTGGTCTCTCCCTCCCGGATTGTATGTATTTGAGTATGGATCGTTCCTTTGCTAATTTTGGCTTTGAAAACCTATGGCATTGGCACTTTCCCATCCTCCATTCTCAATCAATTGTGGACATTGATCATTGGGATGCCCTTGCATAGAGCACACGCCACACACACTTGGGGTAATTCCTTGCATTTTGCATCCTTCCATAAACTGTGACATCATAGTAGTAAGGTTAGTTATTTGAGATTGCAAATCAGAAACGGGGTGTCTCTTTGGCCAACTCCCTCATATTGTTGTGCGTTCAAGGCCCGGTTCTAAATTAGGATCTTGGCAGCCACCGGTGTTTTGTCAACCAAAGCACCCCCTGTCGAGGCATCTAGCATTTGTCTTTCAATTGGAAGGAGTCCCTCGTAAAAGTATTGAATTAGAAGCTCTTCCTTCATTTGGTGTTGTGGACAAGATGCAACAAGGGCCTTGAAACGCTCATAATATGCCGGAAAGGATTCTCCTTGGTTTTGTTGGATGCCACTGATTTTCTTCCTCAAAAGAATTACTCGTGATGTTGGGAAGAATTTTTCCAAGAATGCTCGCTTCATACTTTCCCAAGAAGTGACGGTTCCGGGTGCCAATTCGTATAGCCAATCTTTAGCCTTGTCCAAAAGAGAGAATGGAAAGGCTTTCATCTTCAGAATGCTCTCATCGACATTAATGGGTGTCATGCTCGAACACACCACTTCGAACTCCTTAAGATGCTTGTTTGGATCTTCCATGGACAGCCCATGGTATTTGGGAATTTGATGCAACAAGCTAGACTTCAATTCAAACTCATCGGTCTTTCCTTGGGCAGCCACGGGGTATTGAATGCAAAGGGGTGCGGCATTGGCTAACCCCGAGGCTGAAAGTTCTTTGATTGTACGATTGTCCGCTGCCATGGCTTGTTCTTCTTCTTCCTCTTCTTCAAATTCAGATTCGGCCTCTGAACTTGAACTAGGTGGGTTTGGTTCTAGTTGCTTCCTCTTTCTTCTCAACGTTCTTTCAAAATCGTCGTCAAAATCCAAGATGTTTGCACGAATAGGTTGAGAACTACGAGTCATAAACTGAGTACCTGGAACAAAGAAAACAAACAAAATCAAAATACTACACAAAAACACACGACACAAACAAGGGATTAGCAATTTGCTAATCCCCGGCAACGGCGCCAAAATTTAATGTGAAAATTACTTGACACACAAATTAAACCCTATTTTTGACAATTGTAGTATATGATGCAAGTAGGGATCGTTCTAGGCCGGGGAAAAGCTAGGGATGCTAATCAACACAAACAAGACTCAAAACACTTATTTAGACTCTATAGACTCAAAACTAACTTAAAACACTTAAAACATCAACAAACAATCAAAAAGACTCAATTTTAGACCGAAGAAGTGATTTTGACAAAATTAAAACAAACTTGACTTAAAAGACTCAAAGAAAACAGGTTTTGACTCAAATAACAAGACTTAATGAAAGGGGGATTGTTTTTGACGAATTTAAAACTTAAAACAGAAACTTTGCATAAAACACTTAAGAAAAACGATTTTGATGAATTGAATGAATGATGGACTAGCTAGGGAACCCTTCTCCACACATGATACATATGCAACACAAATCAACTTCCAGTTATTATCTTTCTAAATTATGAATGACAACGCCCCAGATTAACCGTGAATTGCACTAATTAACCTTCAGATTTTCCTAAGTTCATTGAATTAGACGGAATACACATCCAACCAAATTATCCTTATTGATGACAGCATACTCAAAGGTCATTAAGTTCGTTGAAAACCATAAGCATTGACAAGGAAAATATGACAGCATATATGTTTTCCCAGAATTTAACTTAACATGATTGTGACTAGCAACCTTTACTACTCATGAATACAAGTTCATTATATGCAATTCCCTTATATTCTAGCATCAAATTCATGCATGCAAACTAAGTGTGCACCCTTAACCCACATACAAGAATAAGTTTTGAATCAAACAGTTAAGCAAATTACATTCATAACTTATGAAATAATAACTATATAATCATGGCTTTGAAATCGCCCCTAGCTTAAAACGAGTTTAGCCTCGCATGTTTGCAATTACACACAAGAAAATTGAATTAAACATTGAAGTATAAGGATAGAAAACACCTAGAAGTATGGATACAGCCACGACACTAAGTCCTTCCTCCTTGCAATTGCGGCACTTGAGGCTTTGTGAATGAGTGTGGATGAATATATGAATGTAGAGTGAGTTATGAGAGGGGTGGATGAATGAATGAAGGGGTGCGGCATCATATATATAGGGCAGGGAATAGGCCACAACAAAGGTGGAATGGGAGTGTGAATGTGTAAAGGATTTGGACTTAGAATAAGTAAAGACTTTGGACTCCAAAACCACAAAGGAAAGGGACACTCTCAAACACAATCCAAAGGGGAAAAAGATGTGTTTTCCAGCAGGTTTTAGGCATCTAGAAGGGGGGACACACGGCATGAATGTAGGAGAGAAATTTCAGACCATCTAGAAGGCTTCTAGGCGCCATATTTGTAGGAAAATGTGCGGCAGGTTTGTAGGAGAAAGTTAAGGGCTTTGTTGCATGTTTTTAGGCTTCTAGAACCCCCAAATTTAGGTGATAAAATCTGTTTAGAACCCCCCCCCCCCCTTTTGGCTGAAAATAAGATGGAAAAGATAAGGTAAGGATAAGGCAATATAAGATAAGGTTATGGATAATGCTTCTAGATAATGCTCCTTATTTCTTGCTCTTCTCTTATCTTCTAGAACTTGAACTTGTTTCTTCCTTCTTCCTAGCGGATTCCTAGCCTTTAAATCCTCAAATTCGTCCATCCTTCTTGCTTGAATTATAAGCTATCCATCCTTGGCCAAAAATAGCTCCAAAACACTCCAAATTGGCTCTTTTTGCATACTTTGTCATTAAGCCCTGAAATTGCACGAAAATGGCTTAAAACACTATAATTAACATTATTAAGCTAAGTAAATGCAAGAAAACAAGCTAACTAAGTCGCATAAATATGCTCCTATCATTAACGATTCGTACACTTGCGAGCATTAAAATTTGGACTTAATTGGGTTGATTTCGGTTAATCTAATTTTGGCAACAACTGCTACATGACAAAAATCACGGAACGAACCATTTGCCTGTATTCAAAACACATAATGACGTTATTACATTCATCTTCCCCAAAAAATTATTACGAAAACTCTCTCATGCAAAAATCTTTCCACAAAAACCCTAAATACTTTATAGATTCCAATATTTTAACGCTTTTAGGAAGTAATACAGACCTGAGGCAAATTTCTAGAAGATCAGTTACACAAAAAACCCTCGAAGGTCACATCTGCTACAACACAACAATACTTTGTTGCAAAAACAAGGTACCTACTACTCAAAAACTTGTTTTTGCATAATCATTTTCAGATTTATAGTTTTTTTTCCTTACAAAAACACTTTAGGATTTTGTGAAAAAAAAACATAAACAGTTTCGCATGCATTATCAGTTTCGCAAAAATCAATTTCAATGTTTCGAATGCTTAGTTTCGCTTTTTTAGTTTATGTGTAAACTGATTTTTCAACTACATCTAGTTATAAAATGATTATGCATCTACGTTTTTGTGTGTAAAATATTATTCATCTATCTTTTGTCCGTAAAGTGATTTTGAATATATTTTTTAGCGTTTCCAAGATCATTTTATGTCAAAGTGATTCTGCACCTACCTGTGTGTACAATGATTCTGGACCTACCTGTTGTGTGTATATTGATTCTCCACTTACCTATTGTGTGTAAGTTAATTCTGCTACTACATATGTGTGTAAATTGATTTTGCTACTACCTTTTATGTGTAAACTGAATGATTCTGCTATAACTGATACTGCATACTAATTTTGCTATAACTGATACTGCATACCGATTCTGCTATAACTGATGCTGCATACCGATTCTGCTATAATTGATGATGCATATTGATTATGCTATAACTGATGTTGCATATTGATTCTGCTATAACTGATGCTGCAATAACTGATTTTGCATAAGCTCATCATGTGTAAAACTAATTCCTAATTGTTCATACACTGATTATATTATGTATAAATAGATGAACTTTAGTAGAGACGAAAATGATCATGTCAAGATGAATGCATTGAAGCACAATATGGGAGAACAATTAAGCGAACAAATGGGAGTTCAAAACAAAAATCTTCATACCTATTCTAAATCACAAACACTACACCTTGCTTATGTTGGACACAGAGAAGATGCATTTTCATTTTCACAACTGCACTAGAAAAAATCTTCGAGAAGATGAAACGAACATCCACAACGAAAATGCATATAAAGTAGTAAGTAAAAATTTACTCGTACTATGAACAAATGCATACAAAAGAAAACAAATTCAACATCACTTATATTTTCAACGACTCGCTAGTACATTTTTCAACCTACACTTAATGTGTGTGTAAAAATAGTTGAACAATGTATAACAATAGAGATAGATTTTTCCATTTGCCATTGAATGAAAGGGGAAATCAACAAATGACTAGATTCAAAAGAGCCCTACAAATGCAATTTTTGGGATGGATGAAGATAAACAATGTCTAGTATAGCTTGGCTCGTAAGTATAATTGTGTCTTTGGATTGTTTTAATGAGATTAATGTTCTTGGTTAAATATTCATAGTTTAACTGATATGAGCTAAAATATAGGCCAAATGGCAGTTAAGCTTGACTTAGAAAATGCGTATGACCTTTTATGTTGGAAATTGATCAAAGCTACTCACTAAGCCTTAACAAAGCCCTTGTGCAAGGTCATTGGAAAGTGGTTTAAAAAAATGGTGCATGCAAGAACCGCTACATCCTTTCGTGGTTAAACTATAATGGATTACACTTTGATCGTCCTATTTATCTGGTGCTGACAGGTAAGGGCATAGCTATGTCATTAGCTATGCTTGCTTACACATATCGACAAACTCTATCTTCCTCCTTCCTCTCTAAACGAGTTTAAACGACAAACCTAACTAGAAAAAAAATCATAATGGAGGAATTGTTAACTCTGGGCACTTTTAGGCCCACAAAATGGTGCAGGCCAGAAAAGAAGCTACTAAAAGCCCAAAGTAAAGTCAAACCCCAAGGAAGATCAAGAAGCCCAAGGTCCAAGGGGTTTAAAGGAAGATGGTCTTGATAAGAGCATATTTATGCGACTTAGTTAGCTTGTTTTCGTGCATTTATGTTGTTAGTTCTTAGTTAATTTAGTATTTTAAGCTATTTTCATGTGTTTGTAGGTTCAAAGTGTTAAAGAGGCAAAAAAGTGCATTTTGGAGCAGTTTTGGGCATGGAACGGATAGCATATGCTTGGAGCAAAGTAGATGGACGAAATTGAAGACTAAAGCAAGCTAGGAATCTGCCAAAGAGAGGAAGAAAATAAATTCAAGTCAAGGAAGGTAAAGGAATCCAATAAGAAGAAGGATTGACTAAGTCAAAGTTTCCTTATTTTGACCTTTGACTTTCCTAATCCTACTTTATCAAGGTTTCAGCTACAAAGGGGAGTTCTAAATACATTAGGGAACTTAATTACAAGTTTCTAGAAGTCTTAATCCCCATCTATGAGGGAGTCGCACCAAATCTGCTAAGTGACTCTTCCTTGCCGTGCAAGGAAGTGGATTTCCTTCTTCTACCAGGTTGCCGCACCCTTTCCTCCAACTTTCCCTCCTTGCCGCACAAGGAAGTACATTCCCATTCCTTCTAGGACCAAGCCGCACCCATTCATTGCAGGAGGTCCTTTTTCCTTGCCTTGCAAGGCATTCCCTCTCCCTTTAAGCCTTTGCCGCATATCCTTTCCCCTTTCCCTTAGGATTCTGACTTTTAATTACCTTTTCTCTTAGGATTTGGAATGAAAACCTTGCCCAATTTAATTCTAAACCGTGCCCCTTCCTTCCCCTATATATTTGAGCCATTGCCGCACCCTTAGACACATCCATTCACCCCAATTCACATCTCTGACCTCAATACACATCTCATACATCCCTTTCAACCTTGTGCCGCAGCAAAGAAGAAGAAGGAGGAGCTTTGGACGTGCTTGCCATTCGAGTTGGATTGCTGGAATGTTTTTAGGTGTAATCTATCTTTTGTTTTCAATGTTTAAGTTCAATTGCCTTTGTTTTGCGAATATGAAGAGCTAAACTCGTTTTAGCTAGGGAGAATTTCAAAGCCATGAACATATTTGCAATATGAATTGATTACTTCCAGTTGTGATTTCATAAATCGTGAATTCAATTTACTTAACTGTTTGATTGATAACTTATTCTTGTATGTTGATTAAGGATGCATACTTAGTTTGCATGCATGAGTTTGATGCTAGAATATAAGGGAGTTTCACCTAATCGTTATGAACTTATATTCAAAAGTAGTGGAGGTTGCTAGTCACAATCGCGTTAAGTGAATTCCTGGCATAAGTATCATGCTGTTCATAGTTACGAGTGCCTTGTCAATGCTTATGATTTTCATAGAACGTAATGATCTTTGATTGTATCTCTATTATGTTGTTCATGTAGGGGACTTTTGAAGAATAATTTGGTTACCGATGCGTTATCCATCCAATTCAATGACTTAAGGAAAATCAGAGGGTTAATTAGTGCTATTCACTATTAATCTGGGGCGTTGAGGTTCATGGTTTATTGAAAGAACAACTGGAAATCGATTTGTGTGCAAGTGTGTCATGTGTGGAGAAGGACCCTCTAGCTAGCCCATCATCCATCCAAAACACCCAATTTCGTGCCAAAATCTGTTTAAGTTTACAACCTGCTTGTTTTATTTCAAATTCGTCAAAACCCAATCCCCCTTTACTTTAACATGTCAATTAGGTTAGAATCTATCCAAACTTGTGTTTTTAAGTGTTTTGAGTCAAGTTAAAATCAATTTTCGTCCAAATCACCCTTTAGTGTCCAGTTTGAGTTTATTTGGTTATTTTAAGCTGTTTTGAGTCCCTTGAGTCTTGTTAAGTGTTTTTAAGTTTGTTTTTGTGTTTTTGAGTCAGTTTAGAGTAGATTAGCAATCCCTCCTAATCCCCGGTCCAGAACGATCCCTACTTGCGTCTTTACTACAATTGTCAAAATGAGGGTTTAATTTGTGTGCTTAACTTTTATCACATCAAATTTTGGCGCCGTTGCCGGGGATTAGCAACTTTGCTAATCCCCCGTTGTTTCTTTTTGATTATTTTTCGTGTGTTTTTATTTTAGTTTCTGACTTTGTTTTGTTTCTTGTTTTCAGGTACTAGTTTATGACTCGAAGTTCTGAACCGGTTTGTGAGCACATCTTTGACTTTGACAACGATTTTGAACGAACTTTGAGAAGGAGAAGGAATCAACAAGAGTCTAATCCACCTAGCCCTGAACCTGAGCTTGAAGAACAAGAAGTAGAAGAGGAAGAAGAGCCCACGACTCAGGTTTTGGAGGAAGCACAAGACATGGCAGCGGATAATCGAACAATCAAGGAAATTTCCGCCTCAGGAGTGAACAATGCCATGCCCCTATGCTTCCAATACCCCACGGCAGCTCAAGGGAAGACTGAGGAGTTCGAGTTGAAGTCTAGTTTGTTGCACCACATTCCGAAGTACCATGGGCTGTCCATGGAGGATCCAAACAAGCACTTGAAGGAGTTCGAAGTTGTTTGTTCAAGCATGACCCCAGTCAATGTCGATGGAAGCATATTGAAGATGAAAGCTTTTCCATTCTCTCTCTTGGAAAAGGCTAAAGATTGGTTGTATGAATTGGCACCTGGGACCGTCACTTCATGGGAGAGCATGAAACGAGCCTTCTTAGAGAAATTCTTTCCAACGTCAAGAGTCATTCTTTTGAGAAAGCGAATCAGTGGCATTCAACAAAATCAAGGAGAATCCTTTCCGGCATACTATGAACGGTTCAAGACTCTCGTTGCATCATGTCCTCAACCCCAAATGAAAGAAGAGCTTCTCATTCAATACTTCTACGAAGGACTTCTGCCCATTGAACGCCAAATGCTAGATGCCTCAGCGGGTGGTGCGTTGGTTAATAAAACTCTGGTGGCTGCCAAGACCTTAATTGCAAACCGAGCCTTAAACGCACAACAATATGAAGGAGTTGGGCAAAGAGAGGCCCTACGGCAACAAGTAAATGAGGTAAGTTCAATCTCTGAATTGCAATCTCAAATGGCTAACCTCACTGTTATGTTGTCACAGTTTGTTGAAAAACCCAAAGTGCAAGAAAATACAATCTGTGGAGTGTGTTCCATGCAAGGGCACCAATCTAAAAAGTGCCCTCAATCGATTGAGAATGGAGGATGGAAGAGTGCAAACGCCAATGGATTCCCAAGCCAAAATCAGCCCAAATACGATCCATCTGCAAACATGTACAATCCGGGCTGGAGAGATCACCCAAATATGAAGTGGAGGGAGCCCCAACAACCTTAACAACAAGGCGGATTTAGACAGCCACCTCCCGGGATATTCCAAAGGCCATTCGTACCAACACAACCTCAACCACAATCTGCCCAACTAAATTCAGGTACGTCATTGGATAGTGATACAATTCTTCAAATACTAACCACTTTGACGCAGCAAAATAAAAATCAAGCCAAAGAGATGGGCGAATTGAAGAAACAAATGGGGCAAATGGCGGAATTCATGGGACAGTTTAGAGAGCAAGGTAAACTGCCTAGCTCAACCGTTGTCAATCCAAAAGGAAGTTTTGAAACCACCAACGCTATCTCGTTGAGAAGTGGCAAGGAGGTGGGAACCAGCCCCAAAACGTCCAAACCAAGCCATGAAGAGGAAGATAAGCTGCTGCAGCAAGAAGAAGGAGCCACGGCAAGGGTAGAACAACCCTTGCCGCAGCCACCTAAGCCATTTAAGCCATCTAACTCCACTAAGGTAAGCCCAAACTCAATTCCTTCTAACGTCATTCCACCCAATGTTCCTTTCCCTCGTAGATTTATGCAAGCTAGGAACGAAGAAGATGAAAAAGACATCCTAGAGACGTTTAGGAAGGTACACATAAATATCCCACTCCTTGATGCTATAAAGCAAATCCCGAAGTATGCTAAGTTCTTGAAGAAGCTTTGTACAACAAGGAAACAAATTCGGGAGAAAGAGGTGGTACATGTAAGTGAAAATGTCTCTGCAATGTTGCAAAGAAAGCTGCCACCTAAATGCAAAGATCCAGGTAGTTTCACCATCCCTTGCGTAATTGGTAATACAAGGTTTGAACATGCTATGCTAGATTTAGGTGCATCAATTAATGTCATGCCATATTCTGTTTATGCATCTATGAATCTAGGAGAGCTTAAAAATGATGGTGTTATTATTCAATTAGCCGATCAATCTAATGCATATCCGGAAGGAGTTTTGGAAGATGTTTTGGTGCAGGTAGACCATTTGATTTTTCCTGCAGATTTTTATGTGCTTGACATGGAGGATTCAGCCCACTCTCCACCATCGCCAATCTTACTTGGATGACCTTTCATGAAAACAGCCCACACCAAGATTGACGTGGCCAAGGGAGCGTTAACTATGGAGTTTGGTGGTGATATGATTAACTTCAAAGTTTCTGAATCCCTTGAGAATACTAATGATGTTCGCTCTTGTTTTGCCATTCATAAAATAAAACATGTTGGGCAGGAACATTTAGCACCAATCAAGAAGGATGCATTTCAAACCACCAACGAAATTGGAATTGAAGTGGCAGCACAAGGCCACAACCCTCAAACCACCAAATCTGGCCGAGAGCACCCCCTTTGAAGTTGTGGACTGTGCTGCCACTTCATCACAGCCCATTGGTAAGCCACCTACTCCAATTCCAATTCCCATTTCAAATAATAGGTTGTTACCTTCTTTGGTGCAGGGACCTAATCAAATTAAAGGTGGTGGCAGAGTTCACATTGACTTAAAGAAACGAAACACCAAAAATAGGAAGGATCACTGTCCCCTTCCGTTCATGGATCTAATGCACGAGTGTTTTGAGGAGCATGTCGTGGAGAATATACCACTCCATGTTGTAGGCCCCATTCCAACTTAAATGGCAGATTCATCCGGTTGGAAGACGTTAAAGCAAGCGCTTCTTGGGAGGCAACCCATGCAAATAAAGAAGACTGAGAATCGCTTCACAACCAGATTTGCGTTCCTAAACCCTTCTCTTTACTGCATTTATCTTGCATTGTTTGTTATGTTTGTTCGTTGTGCTGTTTGCTTGCTTGTGTGAGTTTATGTTTGAAACATTGAGGACAATGTTTGATTTAAGTGTGGGGGGTAAACAAGCTGTTTTTGCATGATTTTCGTGGAGTTTTATCACCTATCACTTCTAATGTTGTTTCCCACTGTTTTTAAGTGCTTTTAGTGTGTTTTGAAGTGTTTTGAAAGAAAAATCCGAAAATTTGATAAAAATTCGAAAATTTGTTTTGAAAAACCCAAAAAGAGTTGTTTTTGTGTGTTTGTTTGTGTCTTAGGGTACCTTCCAACACAATGATGAGGATTTGGTTTTTAAATTGCATGACTGTTAAAGAAAGTTACAAACATGAATGGAAGTTTGATATGCCTTTGGTTTATGCTTGGATGTCATTGTTGTTTATGAATTCACATTTAATTACAATGAAAAAAATCAGTTTTTGGTAACATGCTTGAAGGAAGGAACTCAAACAAACGCTACAACCCTGAGAGACTTGAGCCTTAAACGTTATTTGGAGAGTTATTAATCTATGATTTCTTGTTTTCTAAAGTCGTTGCATGATCTTATTATTCTTTGCTTGGTTGCTACTTAGAAGGCGTTTCATCATTTAGTTCCAAATACTAGAACTCATGCCCGTTTCATTCAAAGCATGACATTGATTTGCATAACACATAAACAAGATGAAATTGTTTAGTGAACCAGAGCCAAAAAGCCGAACCCCCTGCATATGTGTTTAAGTTTAACCCCGTTAAGCCTTGTTTAGCTTATGTTCTTTGTTAACCCACATCATCCCCACCAAGCCTAGAATAGGACCATCCATACCCTTGTTCTTGAAGCATAGTAGAGCATAACTTAGAGTTGTGAAAACAAAGAAAAAGAAAAGAAATTTCGTGGAAAAGAAAAAAAAAAGAAAAGTTGTAAAAACAAAGAAAAAGAGTTGAAAAATAAGTGAGAATAAGCTCACAAGTGTTGGTTGTTGAAGAAAGGGTCCAAAAAGTTGAATTCGTCCCTAAATATTGTGTGATTCTTCCCCTTGTGTGTCTAAGTTAGTGGCTGCATTCAAAAATGAATTCTAAATGTCAATTTCATTACTTTGCTTGCTATTGCTTTAAGAACGTTTGTTTATCCTTACCCTTCTTTGTTAACCAATACCCTAGCCCTGTTACAACCTTTAACTTCAATCTTGGGTGTTGTGTGTTTCAATTTGTGGAGTTTGGAATTGGTATGAGCATATGGTGTCCCTGGTTCTCGCGTCTAAGTAGTGGCATTCTGTTCATGAGATCATATACATATACATACATTAATAATTCCAGAAAATGCATTCTTTCTTACAAACATATGTGAGTGCTAGTCTACATGTTTACATCAATCTTCTCACATATACCTAGTGTAGGGTGTGTAGTCAGAAAATGTGTGTGAAAATAGAGAGTATCTTGTAAGGAATTGGGTAAATTCTAAAAGGCATGTTACTACATTCAAATCATTGTTTTAATTGATTAATTGTGAGCTGGTAAGTGGCGACTGTGATTAAGTATGTGCTCGAGGGAAAGGATGACTAAAATCTATGTGAATGATGATTTTTAACATGTCATGTTTGTTGGAAATGTGCCCTAAAACCAATATAAAGGGCAAAGATTATTGTTTCAAGCTGTCTCATATAAATGTTATGTGCTTAAACGATAAGTCCAAGGAATATGCTATTAGGAGAATGTAATCTAAAGAAGTTAGATTCATGAGACCATTCTCTTTTGTATACATATCCTAAATGTTCCTGATCATAGGATTGCCAATTGGGCATTGACAGTCCGTTAAGATCAGTACGTGCTATGTCTTCTCTTAGGGAGAGTGACAGGTCTCGAGTCATTGGTGTGAATGACACCAAGACAAGCATGTAGGTGCTCGATAGAGAATGAGTCCACTGAACGCGATCAACGAGGAGTTCTCATATTCATGTCATATGAGAACTCATGGTTGGGATAATGCAAAGTAGTCATTTGACCTGAGGCATCACAGTTGTCTTGTGGTTAGGTCCTTGATCTTTGACTATGTCAAAGTCACTCCGTCAGAGGGTGTCCACGGCATAGTTGGGGTTAAGCCACTTAGCCATGGAGGCAAGTGAATGCGCAACAAGGGATCTCTAACCTTCAAACTGTTTGAGGGAGAATACTCTATGATATGATTGAGAATCTCTGGCCAGAGTATGAATGAGATTTAGGAAGTCGTTCCAAATCACATTCAAGGTAATCATATAAGTATATGAATCACATTGGATAGTAGACATGAATAAACTATCAAACCAAACAATGTGGTCAAGAGTATTGTATTAGAGAAAGACCGTATTGCATTGTAATCCTAAACTGAATAGGTTCTCCACCTCTTTTGATTAGCTTGGGTAGCCATGATACACTGCTAGGTGTCACTCATGGTTTGTGGAAGCCCTAAAGATGTATAATCATTTAAGGGAGAATTGAAAGTATGTTTCAATTCACAATCGATCGTTAAGAGTAACAATCGCCCACTGCCTCGCTAAAAGGAACCTAATGGATCGCACACCGTGTAAGGTAATGATTGAAGGATATAATGAAGATGAGTAAGGACAATTAAATAGTTTAATTGTATGTGGCAAGGATTAATTAAAAGTTAATTAATCTAGAACGAAAGGTTCGTTTTAGGCCTTAAGTTAATTTTGGGTTTCGGGACACAAAAGGGTTTTGGTCCACAAGGCACATAAGGTTTAAGTTGTGTGACAACTAAAACAAAATGGGCAATTAACCCACTAACAATAGGGAGGCCGGCCATGACTAGAGAGGGAGTGGGTTTTGGACTTATTACAAGTTTGCCACTCCAATGAAGGGAAGTATAAATATGACTTTATAGCTTTTTCTTCATTAGGGTTTTCTTTGAGGAAAGATGAGAGTTTTTGGCTCTCTCTTTCTCTCTAGGGAGGCCGGCCACCATGGGGGAGTTTACTAGCATCTAACTCCTCCATGGCCACTCATCTTCTTCCTCAACCATCCTTGGTGTCGAAACTTAGAGGTCTCCAACTTTGGTGACTTTTGGAGAAACCTATTCTTCCATCCACATCCAATAAGGCATGGATCCAAGAAGCAAAGTTCTTCCACCTTCATCCATGGAGCCAAGGAGCAAGGTGACAAAGGAAGAAGGCCCTCACATGGGTGATTAACCTTTGTTAAGCAAAGAGGTACTTCAAAGGTATAAAGAAATCTCAACTCTTTCTCTTAGATCTTGAGTTGAGTCTTGGTTCACCATTTCTACTAGGCTTTGAATTTCATGGGTAATGTTTTTGTTTTGAGTGCATAAAAGCATGATTCCGCCTTTAATTGTTAATTGCATGCCATAGATGTTGCTCAAATGAACATGTTTTTCACAAATTTTCCTTCAATGTTGCTTGGAAATCCCTGAGGCAAATGTTGGAAGGTTTAGATTGTGTTTTGTTTGCTTTGTTTTGTTTTGTTTGTTTCGTTTTGCTCGAGGACTAGCAAAAGCTAAGTGTGGGGGAATTTGATAAGAGCATATTTATGCGACTTAGTTAGCTTGTTTTCATGCATTTATGTTGTTAGTTCTTAGTTAATTTAGTAATTTAAGCTATTTTCGTGTGTTTGTAGGTTCAAAGTGTTAAAGAAGCAAGAAAGTGCATTTTGGAGCAGTTTTGGGCATGGAACTGATAGCATATGCTTGGAGCAAAGTAGATGGATGAAATTGAAGACCAAAACAAGCTAGGAATCTGCTAAAGGGAGGAAGAAAATAAATTCAAGTCAAGGAAGGAAAAGGAATCCAAGAAGAAGAAGGATTGACTAAGTCAAGGTTTCCATATTTTGACATTTGACTTTCCTAATCCTATTTTATCAAGGTTTTAGCTACAAAGGGGAGTCCTAAATATATTAGGACACTTAATTACAAGTTTCTAGAAGTCTTAATCCCCATCTATGAGGGAGCCGCACCAAATCTGCTAAGTGACTTTTCCTTGCCGTGGAAGGAAGTGGATTTCCTTCTTCTACCAGGTTGCCGCACCCTTTCCTCCAAATTTCCCTCCTTGCCGCACAAGGAAGGACATTCCCATTCCTTCTAGGACCAAGCCGCACCCATTCATTGCAGGAGATCCTTTTTCCTTGCCTTGCAAGGCATTCCCTCTCCCTTTAAGCCTTTGCCGCATATCCTTTCCCCTTTCCCTTAGGATTTTGACTTTTAATTACCTTTTCTCTTAGGATTTGGAATAAAAACCTTGCCCAATTTAATTCTAAACCGTGCCCCTTCCTTCCCCTATATATTTGAGCCATTGCCGCACCCTTAGACACATCCATTCACCCCAATTCACATCTCTGACCTCAATACACATCTCATACATCCCTTTCAAACTTGTGCCGCAACAAAGAAGAAGAAGGAGGAGCCTTGGACGTGCTTGCCATTCGAGTTGGATTGCTGGAACGTTTTTATGTGTAATCTATCTTTTGTTTTCAATGTTTAAGTTCAATTGCCTTTGTTTTGCGAACATGAGGAGCTAAACTCGTTTTAGCTAGGGGGAATTTCAAAGCCATGAACATATTTGCAATATGAATTGATTACTTCCAGTTGTGATTTCATAAATCGTGAATTCAATTTACTTAACTGTTTGATTCATAACTTATTCTTGTATGTTGATTAAGGATGCATACTTAGTTTGCATGCATGAATTTGATGCTAGAATATAAGGGAGTTTCACCTAATCGTTATGAACTTATATTCAAAAGTAGTGGAGGTTGCTAGTCACAATCGCGTTAAGTGAATTCCTGGCATAAGTATCATGCTGTTCATAGTTACGAGTGCCTTGTCAATGCTTATGATTTTCATAGAACGTAATGATCTTTGATTGTATCTCTATTATGTTGTTCATGTAGGGGACTTTTAAAGAATAATTTGGTTGCCGATGCGTTATCCATCCAATTCAATGACTTAAGGAAAATCTGAGGGTTAATTAGTGTTGTTCACAGTTAATCTGGGGCGTTGAGGTTCATGGTTTATTGAAAGAACAACTGGAAATCGATTTGTGTGCAAGTGTGTCATGTGTGGAGAAGGACCCTCTAGCTAGCCCATCATCCATCCAAAACACCCAATTTCGTGCCAAAATCTGTTTAAGTTTACGACCTGCTTGTTTTATTTCAAATTCGTCAAAACCCAATCCCCCTTTACTTTAAAGTGTCAATTAGGTTAGAATCTGTCCAAACTTGTGTTTTTAAGTGTTTTGAGTCAAGTTAAAATCAATTTTCGTCCAAATCACCCTTTAGTGTCCAGTTTGAGTTTATTTGGGTGTTTTAAGCTGTTTTGAGTCCCTTGAGTCTTGTTAAGTGTTTTTAAGTTTGTTTTTGTGTTTTTGAGTCAGTTTAAAGTAGATTAGAAATCCCTCCTAATCCCCGGTCCAGAACGATCCCTACTTGCGTCTTTACTACAATTGTCAAAAAGAGGGTTTAATTTGTGTGCTTAACTTTTATCACATCAGGTCCCGAGCGTTAAAGCCGACCACCTACAAGCTCAGTAGACTAGGTTGTATAAAGTACTTTCTGACTGCCAGAAGCACGTGGGCAACCTAACAACTTTATAGCACAAGGTTTTAGAAGCAGGCCTACTCAAACTTCAATCAAGTCACATGGCTACTTGCGACCAAAAGTAGAGGTCTGTGATGTGATATAAAGGTGGTCGGGTTGCTGCTCGAAGATGCAGGGATGGATAACCAAGGTCGAGCAAGCTGCTCGGCACGCATCTCTCTAAAAAGGCATGCCAACTTGACCGAGCACCTGTCACTTCATCGCTGAATACCTAGTCAATAATTGAATAGGTGTTAGCACACTAGTTTACATAAGTGGCGCATTAAATGCCAGATTAGGGGAACCCAAGGTTTTCGGTTCAATGAGGGCCTATATAAAGAGGGTCAGACGACTGAGAAAATAGATAGTTCATGTAATTAGCCAAGCACTATTTGTAGTTTTGAAACCAATACAACCCGAGCAACGCAGTGGAAGTAGCCCAGTTTTGAGGGGCAAACCATTTAAATTGAGTCAATTTCATTTTAGTTCATATCCTAAGCCCACCAGGGGTTAATTATTTTAATTTGTTAACCTACAAGTTTTGAGTGTTAACAAGAACTAACCTCTTAAAACGTATGAACGGGCAATGCGAAGAATGGGAATTTTGAGGTGTGCATTTAGTAGAATATTTCCTAGTGCTTCTTTCAAATATTTAGAAACATACAAATTTTAGCTAGATATTGCCAACCACTTCAGCCTAGAACATGCTATGGGCCAAGTATGTTTCTTATTGTGGTTCATCTATAGATTTTTCACGATCTATATCCTCTAAGTTATGGCAGTCTTAGAGAATTTGTTTGGTGTCCTCGGAGTTGGAAATAGAGTTGTGGCCACAACCAATGCCATCCATTTCTTTATACTATGATAGTGAGGCTACTTTGTATAGAGCATACAATAAGGTATAGAATGGAAAGTCTAGACATATTAGCTTGGGACATGAATATGTCAAGCAATTAATAACTGATGGAGTTATTAATATTGTTTATGTTAAATCAAGTAATAACTTGGCGGATCCATTAACGAAAGCACTTTCAAGAGCTTTGGTTGTTCATCTAGTGGAATGGGGCTAAAACCCTTTACTGCAAATTAGCCAGCAATAATGGTAACCCGACTTTGTCTAGAACATCACTAGTTTAAAAGTTTTATGGGTAATAACAAGTTATTGTTAAGTGGTTGTGAAAGCACTGAAAATTAATATATAGCTCATTCCAGGATGATCAGTGCAAGAGTGCTACGTTTAGGAGGATGAGTTTTATCTCTTAATGAGGTTATTTGTAGTTATGTCTATAGTAGCAGGGACATGGGAAGGAACCTCACCTATATGAACATAAGAAGTGGTGCCGCTTCTACCAAGAGTTGGGTTTTTCTCTTGTAAATGTTCATGAAACCAGGATGAAGCACAAGGCCATAATAATGCTTAATTAGTTCAGAAATTTCTTTAAGGAAATAAGACATAATCATGTGTGTAGTGATTCCGGTTTTAACATAAGAATATTAAACTTAGGTCACCATCGCATTCGTTATAACTTTGAATCAAGGTTCTAAAAGACGCTAGGCACTAGTCGGGCGGCGGGTTGGGGCCTAGCGCCTAGGCGGCTAGGCGGGGTCTAGGCGGGCGCCTAGGCGGACTAGGCGGATTTAAGTAAATCCATTATATTTCGTGTAAATAAGTGTCTGTTTATACTTAAAATATATATAATTTCATCATAAACTACAAAATAGAATAACATATGTATTATGAAGTATTGGAACATAATGAAAACATGGGGAACAAGCATATAGTATGGGCTCATTTAAGTATTCAACAAGTCTCTTACAATTTATTAAAAAAATTAAATGCAAATTGAAAGTCATCTATTTTCTGTCTAAGTGAGTCGCAACCTAGGCAGGTACCTAGGCGGGTTTGGGTGAGCTAGGCGGGTGCCTAGGCGGGTTGGGGCGGGCTAGGCGGGTGCCTAGGCGGTCTAGGCGGGCGCCTCAGCTGGTCTAGGCGCCCTTTCTTAATTTTCAAACGCCTAGGCATTAATCGGGGCGGTGACCAGCCGCCTAGCGCCTAGGCGGGGCCTAGGCAGTGCTAGGCGGGGATTTTTAGAACAGTGCTTTGAATTACTTACACTAATTAAAGGTTTAATTCAAAAGACACCTATATTGTATGCATGATTATATCAGTATGTTTGTGGTTAATTATAAAGAGAGAAATGTTATTATATTATTGAAATTCGGAAGGATTGTTAGAGATTTCAATAATATATATATATATATATATATATATATATATATATATATACAGGTTGCTTAAGGAGAGGGATCCCCATTTTTTTCAAAAAATGGGGATTAGGTGTGGGGCTCACTCCACATCGAATTTCAACGATCCGAACGTCTATTTTTCAAGTTACACCTCATAGATCATCCTTGCAAAAAGTCAATTCAATCCGAAACCATTTGCCTATTTAATTATCAAGATAAAATTTCATTGTTTCTTATATAACAAAGTATTCGTTAATATTTTTGAACCCAATTAGATGTCTTAAATATTTTAGATTTGGCTAATATTTTGCAAGGATGATCTATGAGGTGTAACTTGAAAAATAGACGGTTCAGATCGTTGAAATTTGATGTGGAGTGGGCCCCACACCTAATCCCCATTTTTTGAAAAAAATGGGGATCCCTCTCTTTAAGCAATTCCTATATATATATATATATATATATATATGACTTGTCTGCGTTGTGCAGCATGTTTGTGTGTGCGCAGAAAGGGCAGCAACCTTACAAAAGGTTGTGTTTTATTCAACCTTTTAGGGTTGTATATTTTTTGAATGGTTGCAAGTTTTGGTTAAAAGACATGATGCTTACTCAAATTGTATGAGTAGAATTAAAAGATATAATTAGTCAATATTTATTTTCTGAAAATTCTAAATAAAAGAAATGTCTTTTGGATCAACACTTTTAAGAAGAGTTGTATATCTTCAACCAAAATGAAAGGACTCGATGAACGGGTGCTTTAATGCCTATAAATACCTATTGTGGCATAATGTTTCACACACAATTTCATAAATTTATTTCTACATTCCTTGCTCTCTACTCTCTCCATCACATTCATACAATCTCTTTCTAGTTATTTCTAAGGGAATACAATTTGATTTTGCTAATCGAATACTTTGTTGTATTCTAGAGTGATTTGCCAAGAACCCTTTAGCAAACTCATTCGAGTGGGGGCAAATAACACTTTAAGGAAACGATTCAAGTCGTACCTCAAAGTCATCATTCGGATTATTCTCTAAATTTCTACATTTATTCTAACAATACTATTAATGATTGTGACAACTTTTACAGGATGCGTACTTGACATGAAAAATAGATTTATAATCCGTGAGGGCATTTTCGTACCAAAGTAATAAACATATTAGATAAGAAAAATGAATAAACAAGCGAAAAATTGTGCTATTCTAGAGGAATTTAGAGGGTTCCCAGTTCATCTGGCGTTTTCAAAACATCCGTAGGTGGTTTCAATGATAGAAATAGGTGAAGGCCGCATCTCTGGTAAAATTCTATTTCAATTAAAAAATGATATTTCTTTTGTTTTTGTAATTAAATTAATATGTGGGTGTTTTCTTTTTGTTTTCCCATATTTCTTTACCTGTAATGCATATAAAATTTTGTACATAATTATATATTAAATAAAAGGTTATCTAGAAAAAGGTCAATAGAATCTTTACTAGTTAGTCATATATCAGTGGTCAACTTTTGTTTTGGACATTAATCAATAAAATATTTATAATAATATACATAGGTCAATGAAACATGTCATATGGGTTTAAGCTAGTTGGAAAATAAGTATTCTACCTTTCTCTCACTTTAATTTATTACTTTCCTTCTCTCTTCCTCTCTATCTTGTCCTTATCCACTTCCTTCTCTTCACTTCTCTCTTTTTACTCTCTCTCGTTCCTTTCTCTCCTTTTACTCTCTCTTTTCACTCTCTTTCTCTCTATTGGTGACAACGAGTAGCACCAGATCCCAATGACTCAGTCAATCAACAACTACGCATCATGATTGACACAATTCCTTCCAAAACCATCAACGACCTCCACAAGATCGTGAAGTAGATGGTCGCGACAAGGTTCGGAAAAATAGGGTCGCACATCAGTTGCCAGGGAGAGTTTCTAGAAGAAAGCTTGTCGAGGCTAGGGTCACAAAAGTTGAACTTGAGTCTTGATGAGGTTTAGAGGATACCATGGAAGGAGCTTGAGGATGAAATTGAGCGGTGTATCAATATGCGAAATTTGTGCTTCAACTTTTAGACTCTTTTTGCTATTTAATCTTTTAATTGCATTTGTGTTTGGAATGGTCACAATGTTTGCAGCTCTTGGAAACTTGAAGACAATCCATAGGAAAATAAAAATACAAAAATAAACACTACATTACAGAGTTAGAAACCAAATGTAAAAGTAGAACTAGAAACAAACTCCAAATGTAAAAGCAGAACTACGACATATTGTATAGTCTAAATCCAAATGTAAAAGTAGAAGTAAAAACTGAGATTGCAATGCAGAGTCTAAATTCAATTGTAGAAGATAAAGAAACAGATACTGCAACGCAACGTCTAAATTCAAATATAAAATACAAAACCAGGAAACAAAATGTTTGAATCCACAGAGTCGTGCGATGTCACATCCCGGCCGGGCCCCCACCATATCCTGGACTCGACTCCACCGTAGCACGATATTGTCCGCTTTGGGCCCCGACCACGCCCTCACGGTTTTGTTTCTGGGAACTCACACGAGAACTTCCCAGTGGGTCACCTATCATGGGATTGCTCTCACGCGAACTCGCTTAACTTCGGAGTTCCTACGGAACCCGAAGCCAGTGAGCTCCCAAAAGGCCTCGTGCTAGGTAGAGATGAGAATATACATATAAGGCTTACATGATTCATACCCCTGGGCGATGTGGGATCTTTCAATCCACCCCCTTTAGGGGCCCAACGTCCTCGTCGGCACACTTTGTTGGAAGTATGCCCACAAAGCCACTCATTTGATGTAATAGCTTTTGGAATACTTATTGTATTAAACTTTTATATGTTTAATAAAGGGCAAAGCTTATTGTTAATCACTATTTATTGTATCATGTGTTTAAGCAATAAGGGAATCCAAGGAATGTATTTGATCTAAGAGATAAGTAATTTAAGTAAGTTAAATTAACGAGACCTTTCTCTTATGTTCATTCCTAAAACGTTCCTAGCCATAGGATTGCCAATTGGGCATTGACAGTCCGTTAAGGTTAGTATGTGTTATGTCTACTCAAGCGTGAGTATGACTAGTCTCAAGTCATTTGGTGTTAGACACTAAGACAAACACATAGGTGCTCGAAAGGTAATCGAGTACACTGAACAACGATCAAACGAGAGTTCGAACATACATGTCATGTAAGAACTCGTTAGTTACAATATGCAAAGTAGTCCTTTGACCTGAGGCATCATTGATGTCTAATGGTTAGGTCCTTGATCTTTGATCATGTCAAAGGCATTCCATTGTGAGTGTCCACGGCATTGTTGGGGTCAAGCTATCTAATCATGTAGACATGTGAATGCACAACAAGGGATCTCTAACCTTCCATGGTGGAAGGAGAATACTCTAAGATATGATTCGAGAGTCTTTGGCCAAAGCATATGAATATGACTTAGGAAGTTTGTTCCAAATCATATTCAAATTGAATCATATAGAAAAGTATCACATTGTATAGTAGACATGAAACAAACTATCACTCAAACAATGTGATAAAGAGTATTGTATTAGAGAAGGACCGTATTGCATTGTAGTTGTAACTGGATAGGTTCTCCAACCACTTCTACTTAGCTTGGGTAACCATGAAATGCTGCTAGGTGTCACTCATGGTTTGTGGAAGCCCTGAAGATTAGCAAACACTAATCAAAAGGGAGAATTGAAATGTTGTTTCAATTCACAATCGATCGTTAAGAGTAACAATCGCCCATTGCCTCGCTAATTGGAACCTAATGGATCGTACACCGAGTAAGGATGAAAGTGAAGAAATAAAATGAGATGGATATGCAATTAAAAGGTTTAATTGAATTATGGTCAAGATTAATTAATTAGTTAATTAATTATACGAAATGTTCGTATTGGGCTTTTAAGTTGGTTTTGGGTTTCAAGGCCCAAAAGTGTTTTGGTCCACAAGGTCCATTATGTTTAAGTTGTATGACAACTAAAACAAAATGGGCAATTAGCCCAATACCAAAAGGGGGCCGGCCATAAGGGTGAGGGGTAGTAGGTTATGCTTTATTGCAAGTTTGCCACTCACCTAAGAATGAAGTATAAAAGCAACTTTATAGCTTTATTTTCATTAAGGCTTTTCTAAGAGAAAAAGAAGAGAAACATTGTCTCCAATTTTCTCCATAGAGGCCGGCCAACTTAGGGGGTTTTACTAGCATCAAAAATCCTTCTAAGTCATCCATTTCATCTTTACACTACATCTTTGGTGTGGAGACTTAGAGGTACTAAATCTTTGGTACTTTTGGAGATCCTTTCCTCACATCCTCAAGGAGCAAAGGAGCATACAAATCACAAGGTAGATCCAAGGAGCTAGGAGGTGACTTGAAGGCCCTCCACTTGGGTGAATCCCTTGTGTAATCAAGGATGAGCTTCAAGGGTAAAGAATCTCTAAATCCTTTCTTCTCTTTAAGTTTGTTAAAGAGTCTATTGGTTCACCATATGCTAGGCTTTGAAAGTCATGGGTTTTATGAATTGTTTTTGAATGCATGCCTACTTTAAAGTGTTATTAGTTTGCATATGTATTCAAATGTTCTTACTTGTTCTTAGTTAGGACAATATTTTTCCTTCAAGTGGTATCAGAGCCTAGGTCTAGTGTATGGTGGATCCTTTTGGGTTTTGTGATTTTTCATATTTTGTGATTTAAATGTTGTAAATGTTACAAGCTTTGTTCTTGCTTTGAATATAAATTTTGTTTGAAAATTATGCATCTCAAATGTTGTAGATGTAGTTCATTTAAGCATGAATATTGGAACTAAAATTTGGTGCCATAAATTTTGGGATTTTCGGCCAAATCTAAAGGGTGAATTTTGGGTTCATGTTTGTCTTGTTAAAATGGTTTTAAAGTGCCTTTTAGAACCCTTAAGTACCCTATGTTGTTAACCTTCTTTTAAGAAGTGAAAATTTGAGTTTTGTTGATTGAAAGCATTCATGGAGCTCTTATGAGTTTTTCATGAGTGTTCTTCATGTTCTTGAGTTTTTGGCCAAGAACAAAAGGGTTTTGTGTTTTGATTCAAAAGTTTTATGTTTTTCATAAAGTTTTGGTTTATTAAAAAGGGTGAAGACTTATTGGTGAGGATGATAAATGTCATTAATGTTTACAAAACATTTTCTTACATTTTCTTACATGTCTTTAATGTTTTACAAAACATTTTCTTGCACCCATCAATTTCACCTTTAATCTCACCAACCAAAATCAACTCACAAAAACTTTTTAGAAATTTTTTTTTTTTTTCAACAAATCCGGCCAACCCCTTCAAGGGGGTTTCCTTGGGCCTTTTGTGTAATTACATAAAGTTTTGATACTTTTGTGTATTTACATTTTGGCCCAAAAGTTTACGTTTTTCGCGTAAAGGTCCAAAATCATAAAAGGACAAATTGTTTTGTTCCTTTAATGTAGATTTTGTAATTATTGAAAATTTTGGGTTCTAGTTGTAATTACATGAAGTTGTGGACTCTTGTGTTTTTACAAAGTGACCCCAAAAGTTTTTTGTTTTTGCTAAATGGCCCAAAAGTTGTGGTCATTGTTTTTGGCCCAAATAAAAGAGAACAAAATGGTTTTGTCTCTATAATGAGAATTGGATTTTCATTATATTGAGTTCCATTTAAATCAATTCTATGAATCCAAGAACCAATTGTTTAAAGTTGCTTTCTTAGTTAAATGTGTTCAATTAAGAAAAGGGTGATTATGAACCAAAGGCCTCGATAATTGAGCTATGTGATTGGCCGATTTACATTGTGAATGTTTGGGTTTAGTAGAGCAGATTTGAATGTAATTTGATTAGTTCAATTGTTGTAAATGGACATAAGTCCATCATTTGTTTTTGTAAAAGGGCATAAGCCCTTCTATTTATTTCAAGTATTCCTTTTGTTTATATGTATGCAAATTGGAATAGTTGGGTCCAACGCCCAATAGGAAATAACGGTTTAATTAGATTAAACGCGTAACTAAAATCAACAAGCTTCTACCTTAAATCCAAGGTCCAACACAAGGCTCGTGTTGGATCAAATCAAACGGTTCATAATCATCCTAAAACCTAAAATGACTATATAGTCCATATGAGGATGCAATGCGTTCGTTAGTAGTTCCATATAGTCTCGCTTGTTTCAACGAAACAGTGGGAGTATCATATGCTACTAAATCATATTAACTTGGACCAATAGTTATGATAGGCCCATGTTCTTTTAATTTGATTAAAATGATTTTGATGTAGCCCAAAACTACTCCCTCAACAAACAAATATTAAGTTGATAAACGAGAGATGTTTTGAACACCTCTTCGTAGGCCTTCCACCGTGGTGGACTCCAATCGTTTGTGACTTGTACACCGGCTTCACCCTATCATGGGGGAGTTCAAAGTGCATGCTTACCTTCAGGAGGAGTCCATAAACATATGATGAGGTGAATGTAGGCAACGAGGATAGCCGACTTCGTATCATCGTGAGGCTATTCTTGAACCCCTACACGAACTAAGCATGGTGGGAATAACTTAACTAAGTGCAATGGTGCCGACATCGTATCATCGTGAGGCATCATTCTCTAGAGGCCGAAAAGATAGGTAATCACAAGAGGTTGTTGTGAATGAGTAAGTGTACTCTCTCATCATTATTTTTGCTAACCAACATCGTATCATCGTGAGGTGGGCTTGGTAATGGAGAGTCTCCCATACCCCGCTAAGAGTTCAATATAACTCTCGGATTCCATTGAGGGATGTGGAATTTGCCAAAAATAGTGGGTGGTACTATTTGATTTAAGACCCAATCAAGTAGTTAACAACAATCTAATACGATTTCTGTTATGTTATGTAGTTAACGACATGCCTAAAATACTACCCACCATTATACTTGACAAAAGGGGCCTTGTGGGCCAACGTTTCCTTGCTTGGTATCGCCACATTGAGAATGTCTCAAAGGTGATAAACATATTGTATGTGCTTAAGCAATCCCCTCCTCATGTACCTCCTACGAAACTAGCTTCAAAGGAGGAGTGTCAAGATTATGCTAGACACTATGAGGATGACTTACAAGCCAAATGCTTAATCCTCACTTCACTTAGTGAGGAGCTTAAGAAGCTACATAAGCACATGGACACTCCTTGTGCCATGGTTGAAAGTTTGCATAAGATGCATGACATTGAGACTAGTAACGTACAATGCTCAAATGTTTGTAGTCTATTAAATGCCAAAATGGCAAAGGGGGCATCGGTCCAAAAACATGGACAAAAGATGGAAATGATCTTTCAAGATCTTAAAAGTTTAGGAACTTCCATCGATGGGAAAATGGCCCAAGATTTTTTCCTTGCATCTCTCTCGGATGATTTCACTAAGTTTATTGTAAACTATAAAGTGAATAGATTTGATCATACTTTCACCAAGATGATTGACATGTGCTGTAAATTTGAAAAATGTTTCAAAAAGGACAGTGGGAGTGAGAATGCAAATACAAGGAAAAGGTTGCTTAAGAAGAAGGCAAAGAAATCCAAAGGAACATGCTTTCATTGTGGAAAGGATGAACGTTGGAAGAAGAAATACAGGGTGCGCATTGCGAGCCTTATGACACGAACTTTTGAAGGGACTAATTCTGTCATAGAGAGTGCTTTTACAGTGAATTCCAATTCCTGGATATTTGATTCAGGCGCTAGTCAACATATCTGTAATACGATGCAGGGACTAGTAGGGAGCAAATCACTGCGCAATGGGGAGATGGTTGTGCGAGTTGGGAACGGCACTAAAATCTTTGCAAAAGCAATAGGCACCTACATGCTTGAACTACCCTCTGGGGAAGTCCTGGAACTTAAAAATTGTTTATATTTTCCTTCATGTATAAAGAATTTGATTTCTATCTCTAAGCTTTTACGAGATGGGCACTCAGTATTGTTTGACAAAATGAGTTGCACTTTATACTTGAACGGTCGTATTATCTCTCATGGTAATATGATAGAGGGACTTTTTTACCTAGAGACGAATGGTGGTATGCACTGTATTGAAAGCGGGAATACCTCAAAACCCAAAAGGGCTAGAGAAGAAGTTAACCAAGAAAGGATGTGGCATCTCAAACTTGGACATGTGAACCTTGATAAGATTCGCAAGATGTCGAAAGACGGATATTTCCGCCCATTAGGTAATGACCAGATGGGTACTTGTGAATGTTGCTTGAAAGGGAAAATGACCAAATCTCCATTTACTGGAAAAGGAGAGCGTGCCACTGAAATTCTAGGGTTAATCCACACTGACGTATGTGGACTTATGTCTACCACGTCGAGAGGAGGCTTCTCTTACTATATCACATTCACCGACGATCACTCTCGGTTTGGCTATGTGTATCTTATGAAGTACAAGTCAGAATCCTTTGAAAGGTTCAAAGAATTCAAGAATGAAGTAGAGAAGCAAACTGGGAAACAGATAAAGACCTTAAGATCGGATCGAGGGGGTGAATATCTGAGTAACGAGTTCCTAGATTATCTCAAAGAGTGTGGAATAATATCACAGTGGACTCCACCAGGAACTCCACAACTTAATGGAGTTTCTGAAAGGAGAAATCGAACCTTGAAGAACATGGTTCGTTCTATGATGAGTTCCGCTGATCTGCCAGTAACATTCTGGGGATACGCTCTATATACAGCAGCTTACTTGCTTAATAGAGTACCTTCCAAATCAGTTTCACAAACGCCCTATGAGATATGGCACGGAAGAAAGCCAAGTCTTAATCACATTAAGATTTGGGGTTGTGAAGCATATGTCAAGAAGCTTGAAGCTACTAAGCTTGAAGCGAGATCAGTAAGGTGCTATTTTGTGGGATATCCTAGAGAAACTATGGGATATGAGTTCTACCATCCTGACGACCAGAAAGTCTTTGTCGCCAGAACTGCTAAGTTTCTAGAGGACGAATTTGTTCTCAAAGGAACTATAAGTAAACAGATGGAAATTAATGAGATTAATGATGAACCACAAACAAGCACACGACATGTTGACAACCTTGTTCCGGAACCCCTAGCTCCACGAAGATCTGAACGGGTTAGTAAGCCACCTAGAAGGTATGGCTTAGACAATGACTTTGCGGAATTGCACCTTCTAGGTGACAATGACACAAAGGAGGACCCTAGAGACTACGTTGAAGCAATGTCCGACATTGATTCAAAGAGATGGCAAGAAGCCATGAAATCCGAGATGGATTCCATGTATCAAAATCAGGTCTGGACTCTTGTTGACCCTCCAGAAGGTATAGTACCTGTTGGAAATAAATGGGTATTTAAGAGGAAGATAGGCGTTGATGGGAACGTGGAGACTTATAAGGCTAGACTAGTAGCCAAGGGTTATAGGCAAAGAGAAGGGATTGACTATGAAGAAACTTTCTCTCCTGTAGCCATGATTAAGTCCATTCGGATTTTACTTGCTATAGCTGCGTACCATGATTATGAGATATGGCAAATGGACGTGAAGACGGCCTTTCTGAATGGCTACCTAGAGGAAGAGCTTTATATGGCTCAACCCGAAGGTTTCGTGTCCAAGTCTGAAAAGACTAAGGTATGCAAGCTACAGAGGTCCATTTATGGACTTAAGCAAGCCTCAAGGAGCTGGAACATTCGTTTTGATACCGAAATCAAATCGTTTGGTTTTACTCAAAATGAAGACGACAATTGTGTTTATCAAAAGGTCGTTGGGGATGCAGTTGTATTCCTAGTGTTATATGTTGATGACATATTACTATTCGGGAATGACACTGCAGTGCTTTCTACTATAAAAGTGTGGTTGTCTAAAACCTTCCACATGAAAGATTTAGGAGATGCATCTTATGTACTTGGGATAAAGCTCTATCGTGATAGATCCAGAAAATTAATTGGATTATCCCAATCTATGTACATCGATAAGGTGCTAAGTAGGTTCCAGATGGAACAATCTAAGAAAGGTCTTTTTCCTGTAAGACATGGAATTCACCTTTCTAAATCCATGGGACCGAAAACTCCTGATGAGATACGGCAAATGAATAGGATTCCTTATGCTTCCGACATAGGAAGTCTTATGTATGCCATGATATGCACAAGGCCTGATATCGCATATGCTGTGAGCAATACTAGTCGATATCAATCCAACCCAGGATCAGAACACTGGGCAGCTGTCAAGACGGTCCTTAAGTACTTAAGAAGAACTAAGGACATGTTCCTCGTTTATGGAGGAGCAGCAGAGTTGCGAGTGGAAGGCTATACAGACGCAGATTTCCAATCTGACGTCGATGATAGAAGTTCCAACTCCGGATATGTATTCACTCTGAATGGTGGGGCTGTTAGCTGGAAAAGCAAGAAACAAAGTGTAATTGCTGATTCCACGACAGAGGCCGAATATGTCGCTGCAGCTGAAGCCGGCAAAGAAGCGTTCTGGATGAAGAAGTTCATTACTGAACTTGGAGTGGTTCCAACCATTACATCACCAGTAACTTTGTACTGTGATAATAGTGGGGCGATAGCTCAAGCCAAGGAACCAAGGGCACATCAAAAGAACAAGCATTTTGACAGACGCTTTAATATCATTAGAAGATATGCTGCCGAGGGGAAAGTCAACATCCTCAAAGTTGCCTCAGCCGATAACGTAGCAGATCCACTGACAAAGCCAATGTCTCAAGACCAGCTTAACCGTCATATGGAACAGATGGGTATTAGATACATGGGAAGATGGCTTTGAGTGCAAGTGGGAGATTGTTGGAAGTATGCCCACAAAGCCACTCATTTGATGTAATAGCTTTTGGAATACTTATTGTATTAAACTTTTATATGTTTAATAAAGGGCAAAGCTTATTGTTAATCACTATTTATTGTATCATGTGTTTAAGCAATAAGGGAATCCAAGGAATGTATTTGATCTAAGAGATAAGTAATTTAAGTAAGTTAAATTAACGAGACCTTTCTCTTATGTTCATTCCTAAAACGTTCCTAGCCATAGGATTGCCAATTGGGCATTGACAGTCCGTTAAGGTTAGTATGTGTTATGTCTACTCAAGCGTGAGTATGACTAGTCTCAAGTCATTTGGTGTTAGACACTAAGACAAACACATAGGTGCTCGAAAGGTAATCGAGTACACTGAACAACGATCAAACGAGAGTTCGAACATACATGTCATGTAAGAACTCGTTAGTTACAATATGCAAAGTAGTCCTTTGACCTGAGGCATCATTGATGTCTAATGGTTAGGTCCTTGATCTTTGATCATGTCAAAGGCATTCCATTGTGAGTGTCCACGGCATTGTTGGGGTCAAGCTATCTAATCATGTAGACATGTGAATGCACAACAAGGGATCTCTAACCTTCCATGGTGGAAGGAGAATACTCTAAGATATGATTCGAGAGTCTTTGGCCAAAGCATATGAATATGACTTAGGAAGTTTGTTCCAAATCATATTCAAATTGAATCATATAGAAAAGTATCACATTGTATAGTAGACATGAAACAAACTATCACTCAAACAATGTGATAAAGAGTATTGTATTAGAGAAGGACCGTATTGCATTGTAGTTGTAACTGGATAGGTTCTCCAACCACTTCTACTTAGCTTGGGTAACCATGAAATGCTGCTAGGTGTCACTCATGGTTTGTGGAAGCCCTGAAGATTAGCAAACACTAATCAAAAGGGAGAATTGAAATGTTGTTTCAATTCACAATCGATCGTTAAGAGTAACAATCGCCCATTGCCTCGCTAATTGGAACCTAATGGATCGTACACCGAGTAAGGATGAAAGTGAAGAAATAAAATGAGATGGATATGCAATTAAAAGGTTTAATTGAATTATGGTCAAGATTAATTAATTAGTTAATTAATTATACGAAATGTTCGTATTGGGCTTTTAAGTTGGTTTTGGGTTTCAAGGCCCAAAAGTGTTTTGGTCCACAAGGTCCATTATGTTTAAGTTGTATGACAACTAAAACAAAATGGGCAATTAGCCCAATACCAAAAGGGGGCCGGCCATAAGGGTGAGGGGTAGTAGGTTATGCTTTATTGCAAGTTTTCCACTCACCTAAGAATGAAGTATAAAAGCAACTTTATAGCTTTATTTTCATTAAGGCTTTTCTAAGAGAAAAAGAAGAGAAACATTGTCTCCAATTTTCTCCATAGAGGCCGGCCAACTTAGGGGGTTTTACTAGCATCAAAAATCCTTCTAAGTCATCCATTTCATCTTTACACTACATCTTTGGTGTGGAGACTTAGAGGTACTAAATCTTTGGTACTTTTGGAGATCCTTTCCTCACATCCTCAAGGAGCAAAGGAGCATACAAATCACAAGGTAGATCCAAGGAGCTAGGAGGTGACTTGAAGGCCCTCCACTTGGGTGAATCCCTTGTGTAATCAAGGATGAGCTTCAAGGGTAAAGAATCTCTAAATCCTTTCTTCTCTTTAAGTTTGTTAAAGAGTCTATTGGTTCACCATATGCTAGGCTTTGAAAGTCATGGGTTTTATGAATTGTTTTTGAATGCATGCCTACTTTAAAGTGTTATTAGTTTGCATATGTATTCAAATGTTCTTACTTGTTCTTAGCTAGGACAATATTTTTCCTTCACACTTCTGGCCAAGGATTGGCTCTGATACCAAATTATCACATCCCGGCCCGGGCCCCCACCACATCCCGGGCTAGACTCCACCGTAGCACGATATTGTCCGCTTGCCATGCCCTCACGGTTTTGTTTCTGGGAACTCACATGAGAACTTCCCAGTGGGTCACCCATCATGGGATTGCTCTCGCGCGAACTCGCTTAACTTCGGAGTTCCTACGAAACCCGAAGCCAGTGAGATCCCAAAAGGCCTCGTGCTAGGTAGAGATGGGAATATACATATAAGGTTACAGGATCCATACCCCTGGGCGATGTGGGATCTTACTACGAGGTGTGAAGTGTGAAAGACGTGGCACTGGCCTATAAAAACATTTGCACGCTGTCAGCTGTAGTGGCATGAATTAGTAAATTTTATTTGATTGAAGTGTTTAGGGGGGGGGGAGTTGGGGGGTTGCGAAGGGAGGTGGGGCGGGATGGGATGGGTGTTCTCAGGGGAAGAAGATGGGTTTGTCCTTTTTTTTTTTAAGGATAAATTATAAATTAGGTTCTCATCCTTCTTTTTGCTACTCCATTGATTAAAATCCTATTCCTTTTCAATTTTTGTTCAAGGTCCTTGGGTATTAATAACATTATTAATTATTTCAATAATAAAATATTTTTTTATTTCTTAATATATTCATTTAATGTTAAAAAATTTACAATTAGTATATTTATATTTATGACTAAATTTTTTTATCATATATTTTTAGTTTTAGTTTGTGCCCATTTTTAATTTGTACCAATTTTCTTTTCAGTTTTAATTTGTACCCATATATTAATTTCTTTTTGTGCCCATATTTTTTAAAGTTTGTTTGTATTTCTACCCATATATTTTTTTTATTTGTATTTTTTATTTTGCTAAATGTACCCATACTAATTATATGTACCCATTCATGTAAAACTTTATAATCTTAAAATGTACTCATTCTTAAATATACCAATTTGTTATATGTAAAATGTACCATTTTTTTATATAAAATCTATTCAATTTTTTTCTAATCCATTTTTAAACTTATATGGGTACATTCTTTTTTCTTTGATTTTAAAATATATTCATGTCAAGTTTAATCGAAGAAATTTACTAATGTTATTAAGCCTAATATCTTTTTTTTTGTGTGATTTTGAAGAATGTACCCATATTTAGATACAATAATTTTTTTGGTTTATTTTGATGAATGTACCGATGTTTATATATATATATATATACACACACACAATAGTATATTTATATTTTAATATTTTTAATCCCACAAATTATGATTTTTTATTTAAAATCTCATTTATATAAACAACTAAATTTCTAATTTTTAATTTAAAAAATATAGTAACGTACATAGAAATAAATTATCACATTAATTTCAGGGACCTCGATCAAAAATTAAAAACCAACAAGGTTTCAATCAAATAATGTTCATAACTAAGCACCGCATCCAAAGTCTCCCTATTATAATATTTTAAATGCATAATTTTTTTTTTTTGCCAAGTGGCATAAATTTGGCACCCACATCATCACTTAAAGGTCTAACGGATTTTATAACGGATGTATGAAATTGAAATAAAATGATAAGTAAATGTATGAAATTGAAATGTTTTAAAGATGTTGTAAGGAATTGAAATCGATCCCAAACTTGAGGGGGTAAAATGTTTACCCAAAGAGTAAACTGCGTTAAAAGTCTATCGTTTTCGTTTGAATAGACAAGCTTGGAATCTATAATATACGTCAAACTCGAGATCATCAGTTCATAAACGTCAAACTCGAGATCATCAGTTCATAAACCTAAAACCCTAAGATTATGACATAGCTTTAAAGCACATGTTATTGTGTTCAAACATTATTGGATTTAGCCATAAACATGTTGAATGGTCGTGGGGTCCTTAAGCTTTCATTACGTGTGAAATTGCCTAATGTTTGTGTCATTAAGCATCAAATCCGGGGAAAAATACGATTATGATTAAGAATGAAGTGAAACTTATGTAAAAAAAGTTATCACAATAGGATTGAATGAATCGAAAGGAATCAAATAATAGAAATTAACGAGATATATGGGACAGTGGGAGGTAGAAAAAGTGTGTATATAGCACCACCTATATTTTTTTTTCCAAATCCCATCGTATTTTTGCTGAGACATAAATATATACCGTCAGTTTATATCAAAAACGAACCAGATGTAAGAAACAAAATATTTTGTATGTCTTTGTGAGAGAAATCTATGTTCATGCAAAAAAAAAAGAGTAAATTTTACATGGTTGTTTGGTATGTAAGATTGAATTTAAATGGGATAACTTTCTAAGCATCTTGAAGGTGGAAAGTGAATGATTCGATTTTTGGAGGTGATTTGATAAGGATTAGACATGAATAAAGCTTACAAAAAAAAAAGTTAACTCATTCCTATTAACCATGATAGTGACATGTGGCATAATCTCTGCTATGACATGTGTAATGATCCTAGAGTCTTGGTTGTTATAGTAGTTACTTAGTGGCTAAGTATTCTAGTTACTACTATATATAGTGAGCTGTCATTACCACATGTATTAAGATTGGTATCAATTGTAATAACAAACAACTTTCTCTCTCTTCTTTCTTCTCTGTGATATTCTCTACACCTTTTCGTCTTCCATTGATACTTGTTATGATGGTATCCAGAGCAGGTTTCGTATTTTTTTTCTGGGAACGATGTTAAGCGGTGCTGCGATTGTGCATCTGTGGAGATTGGCGGGTTGATTTGGCTTGTCAGAGTTGATCGGAAAGTTGTTGCGATTCATCGGTTGATCGGAGCGTTGTTGCGGAGTTAGATATACGCAGGAAAATCAGGTGTTCTTGATCTTTGTGAATCTTTCTTGAAGTTTTCTTGAAATTGTTGATGATCTTGATTGGGCACGAAGCCATCTTTGACTACTTGATCGCTTGATTGAGATAATTCCTAAAATTGTTGAAGAAAAAAATTCTGAAGGCACGAAGCCACATATGTTTCTATCCTGTGAAATTTGTTAAAATCGAATTGAATTTTGAGAAGTATTGTGAAGCACGAATCAAGAAGTGTGAAAATTGGTGTAAAGATTGAAGCAATTGTGATGAAATTTTGTGAAGTGTGCTATCAATTTGATGAAATTAGGTCATTTGTTATCTGGATTCCAGAAAATTGTCGTAGTTTGAGCACGAAGCTTTAGAGTTGTCGAATTTACAGATTTCTGGTGATTTCTTGTTAAGTGTCCCTGTGTGATTCACTTTTATCAAGTGTTAATTGTTTGCTATTCAAGAACTGTGATAATGGGAGCTTCTCCGCTCAAGTTCGAAGGTTTATTAGGGATGCTTACAATTCGTCTACAAGATGATAATTTTGCAAAGTGGTCCTTTCAATTTCAATCTGTCTTGGAAGGTTATGATTTGTTTGACTATTTTGATGGCACCAACATCTGTCCTCCAAAATATGTGATTTCTTTGGAAAGTGGTGTTACAAAAGAGATTACAGAAGCTTATCGTGAATGGATTAAGGCTGATAAAGCATTGCTGAGTCTACTAATTGCTACTCTTGGCGATGAGGCTATTGAATATGTTGTGGGGAGTAAAACTGCTCATGAAGCGTGGAATCAACTCACAGACAGGTATGCTACGATTTCACAGGCAAGAATCAATCACCTGAAGACTGATTTGTATACGATCAAGAAGGGCGCATATACGATTGAGAAGTATCTCCTCAGGCTCAAGCACTTGAAGGATCAATTACTTGCTGCAGGGGAAACGATTTCAGACAATAACCTTATTGTTGCAGCCCTGGCAGGTTTACCACCAGAATACAACATGATCAAAACTGTGATTGTAGCAAGAGACTCAGTTCTTACATTGAAAGAGTTTCGTGCACAGTTATTAAGTGCAGAGAGGACTGCTGAAGAATACAACTCTTCTATGCAATTTCCGATGACTGGATGCTTTCTCAGGGAGAGTCTTCTGCCAGGGAGAGTCAATTGGAAATGGTTTGAGTGGTGGTCAATTTTATCTAGGGGAATCTTCTGCGACTGGGGCAAGTAGGCAATCTTATCAGAGTGATCCGACTTATGGTGGTGTAGGCTTTGTTGGTCAATTTTCACGGTCCAATGGCACTGGGCACAATGGTGGAATTTTTTCTCAAGGTGGTGGTCACTTCTCTCAGGGTAATCATCCTCAACAGTTTCAATCTCATAAGAATACCAATGGTTTTAATGGTCCTAGATTCAATTCTAGACCAAGGTACAATGGCAATAATTCTGGAAGCTTTAACAACAGAAGTAATGGTGGCTTTAATGGCTCTTCAGGCACTAACAAAGGAGGTTCAACATAGGGACATTGGAATGGCAATACAGGTCAAAAATCTCACATCATCCCTGAGTGCCAGATTTGCAACAAGAGGGGGCATACTGCACCCAATTGTTATTACAGAAATGAGCAATTGCCTACTTCAAATCAAGCAATTCCAGAGTACCAAATCTGTGGGAAACGTGGTCACACTGCCTTGAATTGTTTCCATAGAAGCAATTATGCTTTCCAAGGAACTCAACCACCATCCTCACTCAATGCTATGACTGCTCAGTCTTCAATGGAGTTCAATAATAATCAGGCTTGGATAATGGACACTGGAGCAACTCATCACATGACTGGAAATGTTGAAGATTTAAACATGGTGACACCTTTCGAAGGAGATCAAAAGATCACAGTGGGCAGTGGTGAATGTCTTCCTGTCAAAAACACCGGTTCTTCTTCTATCAAAACATCTTCTAAACCTCTCAATCTCTATACTGTGCTGCATGTTCCAGAATTAGCTGCTAGTCTAATTTCAGTTTATACTTTATGCAAGGATAATAACTGTTATGTAATTCTTGATGAATTTGGCTTTTGGGTGCAGGACAAGGCAACAAAGACAATTCTCATGAGAGGAAGGAGTAGTGGGGGATTGTATCATCTACCAAAGCAGCTCTTTTTCAAGTATAATCAGCTGCTACAGTCTGCTCCAAAGGCAATGGCGTTTCTTGGACAACTTGTGAAAGCATCATTGTGGCATCATAGGCTAGGACACCCTACCAATGAAGTACTCCATAGTATGCTGTCTCATTCTAAAATCACATATAAGTCTGATATAAATAAACATGTGTGTAGTCATTGTCTTAGAGGGAAGATGTCTAGACAGGTTTTTGAACCTAGAGCTACCAAATCTGTAAAACTTTTTGAAAGAATAAGTAGTGATGTTTGGGGACCATCTTCAGTTGTATCCATTGAAGGTTACAAGTATTATGTGAGCTTTATTGATGAATATACAAAATTAACATGGATTTTTCCATTAATATACAAGTCTCAAGTTCTGGATATGTTTGAGAAATTTTATGCTTTCATTCAGACTCATTTTCAAGCTGCTCCTAAGTTCTTCCAATCAGATGGAGGTGGTGAATATATGAGTATTGCTTTTAAGAGATTTCTTGAGTCAAAAGGGGTGATACATCTGATTACATGTCCACACACTCCCCAGCAAAATGGAACTGCTGAAAGGAAGCATAGGCATATTTTAGAAACTGCAGTCACCATGTTGTCTACAGCTCATTTACCACATAATTTTTGGTTCCATGCGTGTGCACATGCTGTTTTCCTTATTAATAGAATGCCTTGTAAATCATTAGGTTTACAATCTCCATTTTTCAAGTTATTTGGAATTCAACCAGAGCTGTCTACCTTGAAAGTGTTTGGGACATCTGTTTATCCCTATCTTAGACCATATAATTCATCTAAATTAGATGCAAAAACAGATCAATGTGTATTTTTGGGCTATTCACTTGGATATAAAGGTGTCATATGTTATCATCGAGTTAAGAAAAGACTATTGATATCCAGACATGTGATTCATGATGAACACATATTTCCCTTTCACAGTGAGATTAATTTTCAGCCCTCACAAGATAAGAAGATCAGTTCTAGGTCCCATCCAATTCTTATTCCTTATGTTCTTCCTTCCCTCAGTGGTAACAATAGTACAATCCAACCTGGAACAAGTTCTCAGTCAGTGCATACAGTGGATGGAATGAGTTCTCATGATGGTGTTCTACCAGATCAGTCTATTACAGTGGTTTCCAGTTCTTCACAGGGGTGTTCAGCAACTTCGAATCAGGATATGGTTTCAAGTACTCACCAACAGGCTTCTCCTCTTCACACTACTCCTCTCTCTTTGTCAACTCACAACTCTTTGTTGCCTGTCCACAGTTCACCCCAGTTAGAGGTAATTCTTCCTCTTAGTCCAAATAATGATTCAAGTGTTATTTACAATTCTAATACAGTTCATCCTATGCAAACTAGACTAAAATCTGGTGTTATTCAAAGAAAAGACTATAGTGCTTATTCTGCCCATGATTCTAATGTTGTTGACTATGATTCTGCTACTAAAGATATTCCTTGCTGTGGATATACTGCACTTCTCAACATTACTGAATCCTCTGAACCATCCTCTTATAAGTCTGCTGTTACATGTGAAAATTGGAGAAATGCCATGGTTGAAGAATTCACAGCTTTACAAAAACAAGGAACTTGGGAGCTGGTTCCTCCTCCTTCAAATAGAAATATAATAGGGAGCAAATGGGTTTATAAAATTAAGAGAGATCAGTTTGGTAAGGTGTCTAGGAACAAAGCTCGCTTAGTGGCTCAAGGTTTCAGTCAAGCACAAGGACTCGATTATGAAGACACATTCAGTCCTGTTGTGAGACATAGCACGGTTCGAATTGTTTTAGCTCTTGCAACTTCACATAAGTGGTCTTTAAGGCAGCTTGACGTTAAGAATGCATTTCTTCACGGAGATTTACAGGAAGAAGTGTTCATGAAACAACCACAAGGTTTTTCAGACCCCGAGCATCCAGAGTATGTCTGTAAACTAGTCAAGTCTCTATATGGTCTCAAACAGGCCCCTAGGGCTTGGAACTCGAAATTTACAACTTATTTGCCAACTTTGGGATTTCAAGTTTCAGATTCAGATCCAAGTCTGTTCATTAAGGCTCACAATCATGAAGTGGTTATTCTTTTTCTCTATGTAGGTGACATAATAATCACTGGTTCAAGTTCTTCTTTGGTTCAACAAGTTATCACAGATTTGGGAGATGTTTTTGATATGAAAGATATGGGTCAGCTTACATTTTTTCTGGGTTTGGAGATTACTTATTGAAAGAATGGAGACTTGTTCATTTCCCAACAGAAGTATGTCAAAGATTTATTAAAGAAGGCAGGTATGGAATCATGTAAACCATGTTCCACCCCTTGTAAACCACATACACAACTTCTCAAGGATGAAGGTGTCCCAATGTCAGATCCAAAGCTGTTTCGAAGTTTGGTTGGAGCCTTGCAGTACTTGACATTTACACGTCCAGATATCGCTTTTGCTGTGAATTATGCCTGCCAGTTTATGGCCACACCTACTGATGCGCATTATCATTTAGTCAAGAGGATACTTCGCTACTTGCAAGGAACAATATCATGTGGTTTCACTTATTCCAGCACAGATCATATGGGAATCACTGCTTTTAGTGATGCTGATTGGGCATCCGACATCAACACCAGGCGTTCAACAACTGGCTATGTTGTATTTCTCGGACAAAATCCCATTTCGTGGCAATCCAAGAAACAAAGAGGAGTTTATCGCAGTTCAACGGAAGCTGAGTATAAAGCACTTGCCAATGTCGCTGCTGATGTTGCTTGGGTCAGGCTTATCTTGAAGGATCTCAAAGTCTATCTCCCTAACTCACCTCTCTTGTACTGCAATAATATATCTACCCTGGCTTTATGTTCCAATCCAGTTTTTCATACTCGTATTAAACACTTGGATACTGATTTTCACTTCATTCGTGAAAGAGTTCAAAAAGGAGACTTACAGGTTGAATACATCTCCACAGAGGATCAAGTTGCTGATGTGTTAACGAAGGGATTACACGGTCCAGCCTTTTTACGTCACTGTTCCAATCTCAAGCTGGGGTTTCCCACTTGAGATTGAGCGGGGTATTAACCATGATAGTGACATGTGGCATAATCTCTGCTATGACATGTGTAATGATCCTAGAGTCTTGGTTGTTATAGTAGTTACTTAGTGGCTAAGTATTCTAGTTACTACTATATATAGTGAGCTGCCGTTACCACATGTATTAAGATTGGTATCAATTGTAATAACAAACAACTTTCTCTCTCTTCTTTCTTCTCTGTGATATTCTCTACACCTTTTCGTCTTCCATTGATACTTGTTATGAATTCCTTCTAATCTTACTATTTTGGATAATATTGGAATGGTCTTATGAATAATCCATCTTTTACCCTCTAGGTGGAGAAATTTTTCCAAGTATTGAGTACGCAAACAGTACCTCACATGTCATAATATAATTGGAGGAAATGATATATATATTTTTATGTTCTTCTACTTATATTATGACACATGAAGTGTACTCGTTTGAATACCGAGCACTTTGAATAGCTTCTCCTCTAGTTGGTCATATTTGTTTTAATTTTTAGCTCAATATAGAGTACTTCTTTACTCCAGTACAATTCTACATAACCAATGAGCCCTATGGTTACGGGAAAACAGGAGGGGCTGTTATTGTTGCCTACGACCAAATATATACGCACCCAGATTATCCCTTTTTCCTCCCCTGAAACATACTAGTACGCTACGAATAGAGAGGATTATTTGTAGTCCCATGCATGCTATAATAGAACTGTACTGAAAGCCGGTCATTTTTAGCAATTAAAATTTAAACAATTATTATTTGGGTCAATTGTCCATGAATGCGTCTCTTATAGACAAAATATTTTGGAACGTATAATTTTAAAACTATAAAGCGATAACAAAGGGAATTGTGATAGCAGACAATATGACTAATTTTTACGTATTCTTGTCAATCTTTATTTAAATGAGTGTAGAATAATTAATTTGGAGTGCAAAAACAACTATCGCAGCAAAAACTATTTGTTTATTTTCTGCTCCAAAATTAATATTTAGTACTATACGGTAGTGGTATTCCTCTTCACTTGCAAGTAGGCCTGACAATTCCTGACACGACCCGATAACCCGACACGACACGACACGAAATTAACAGGTGTTCGGGTCGACACGATAACGAATCGGGTCGTTATCGGGTAACCCGATAAGCACCTGTTAAGATAACGGGTTGGTTCGGGTATACACGTGGGTAACACGATACACGATAAGCAGAATATTAATTTAATAATTTTATAACCCTAAAAAAATACTATAATAATTATATATATATATATATATATATATATATTAATTTAACAATTTTATACCCCTAAAAACTATAATAATTATACCCCCAAAATATTAACTATAATAATTATATATATATATATATATTAAATTTTATACCCCTAAAAACTAAAATATTTAATATGCATCCGCCCTTTGAAGAAAAAGGGAGGGAAAAAGTTTTCAAAAAAAAAAGGGAGGAAAAAAAGAAAATGATAAGAAAAGGAAACAAAAAAGAGAGGGGAAGATGGGTGTACCGTGTAGTGTAGGTGTAGCATCCGCCCTTTGAAGAAAAAGGGAGGGAAAAAGTTTTCAAAAAAAAAAAAAAAAAAGGAGGGAAAAAATAAAATGATAAGAAAAGGAAACAAAAAAGAGAGGGAAAGATGGGATACACATCCTACGAAATTAATTTCAACGATCCAACCGTCAAACATGTTTGTATATGTTTCGAGATCGCATACGCCAAAAATTGAAAAAAAAAAACATTCAGAGATGAAGTAACGGGACAAAACTTTTCGACGGTTATAAACAAAAAATCACGATTTAACGGTTATTTTAACTCCGATTTTGATAATTTTTTACAGCTACACTCCTTGACCCTATATGAATACAATGAATGAACTCGATCTTCAATTTAAAATATTTACACTAGTGGATACCACAAAATCTTATGTTATACTTAATGAAAGTATAAATAAATTCTTAAGTATTAGTGAATCTATTGTTTTGATGGGATACGCATTCTACGAAACTAGTTTCAACGATCCAACCGTCAAACATGTTTGTATATACTTCGAGATCACATACGCCAAAAATTGAAAAAAAACAAACATTAAGAGATCAAGTAACGGGACAAAACTTTTCGACGGTTATAAACGAAAAATCACGATTTAACAGTTATTTTAACTCCGATTTTGATGATTTTTTACAGCTACACTCCTTGACCCTATATGAATACAATGAATGAACTCGATCTTCAATTTAAAATATTTACAATAGTGGATACCACAAAATCTTATGTTATACTTAATGAAAGTATGAATAAACTCTTAAGTATTAATGAATCTATTGTTTTGATGGGATACGCATTCTACGAAACTAGTTTCAACGATCCAACCGTCAAACATGTTTGTATATACTTCGAGATCACATACGCCAAAAATTGAAAAAAACAAACATTAAGAGATCAAGTAACGGGACAAAACTTTTCGACGGTTATAAACGAAAAATCACTATTTAACGGTGATTTTAACTCCGATTTTGATGATTTTTTACAACTACACTCCTTGACCCTATATGAATACAATGAATGAACTCGATCTTCAATTTAAAATATTTACAATAGTGGATACCACAAAATCTTATGTTATACTTAATGAAAGTATGAATAAACTCTTAAGTATTAGTGAATCTATTGTTTTGATGGGATACGCTTTCTACGAAACTAGTTTCAACGATCCAACCGTCAAACATGTTTGTATATACTTCGAGATCACATACGCCAAAATTTGAAAAAAACAAACATTAAGAGATCAAGTAACGGGACAAAACTTTTCGACGGTTATAAAAGAAAAATCACGATTTAACGGTTATTTTAACTCCGATTTTGATGATTTTTTACAGCTACACTCCTTGACCCTATATGAATACAATGAATGAACTCGATCTTCAATTTAAAATATTTACAATGGTGGATACCACAAAATCTTATGTTATACTTAATGAAAGTATGAATAAACTCTTAAGTATTAGTGAATCTATTGTTTTGATGGGATACGCATTCTACGAAACTAGTTTCAACGATCAAACCGTCAAACATGTTTGTATATACTTCGAGATCACATACGCCAAAAATTGAAAAAAACAAACATTAAGAGATCAAGTAACGGGATAAAACTTTTCGACGGTTATAAACGAAAAATCACGATTTAACGGTTATTTTAACTCCGATTTTGATGATTTTTTACAGCTACACTCCTTGACCTTATATGAATACAATGAATGAACTCGATCTTCAATTTAAAATATTTACAATAGTGGATACATCAAAATCTTATGTTATACTTAATAAAAGTATGAATAAACTATAATAAATATATATATTAATTTAACAATTTTATATCCCTAAAAACTATAATAACTATATAATATAATTATATATATATATATATATAATGCTTTGAAGTAATATTTGTAATATCCTTGCACATTTAATATTTGTAATAGATTAGTAGTGTATGGATTTTTTTTATTAGACTTTTATTTTCGAGTGTAGATGTAGTACTTAAACGAAAAATGTGTTTTAATGTTTTGAAGTAATATTTATGTGGCAATGTGTGGTATGTGCAAATTTAAGGAAAAAAAATATTTTTCTTAACGGGTCATAACGGGTCGGGTCACTTTACCCGTTGGGTAAAGTGACCCGACCTGTTAAGGACCCGTTAAGATAACGGGTGTGACACGACACGACCTGTTAAGATAACAGGTGTTACACGAAAACGACACGAACACGACAGACACGACCCGTTTGCCAGGCCTACTTGCAAGTGAGATGTTTGAAGTTCGATTCTCGCCCAAGACAAATTTGAACAACATTATTGCTTGCCCATTGTGAGGCTAAGCTCACCCCTTCCTCATTAGGATATGATAATATCGTTTGTTAAAAAAAGAAAAAAAAAATACCATCTTATTTTTCAAATTGTTGTATCTGATATGAATAATTTGCATTCAGCTCTACACTCACTGAATTTTAGGAATCGAATTATATGATTGGACACCATACATAAAAGTCGATGAGATCATAACACACGCTAATTTAAAATTTTAATGTGGACAATTGACTAAACAACTCAAAGCCTCAGAGATAAGTCAAGGTGGCAAATATCCTCCTCAGCATTCTCAGGTCTGTATCCACAGTTCATTTGACCAACAAACCTGCAGGCATGTCCTTGATGTACTTTCAACCCGCCAAGATGTGCCTGCGGAAACTCCCTTGCATGACTAGCACCTGAATCGCTGCTGCAGCTGTAGTTAGATACGGGTCGTTGGTTCATGCTACCATGAGCTCGGGCCGCGGAACTCAGACGCTCTCTGCTTTTCTTGGCTAAAGTGCGCTCGAGTTTGTGAGCATTTTGGTGGCCTCCAAGTGCTTGGGAGCTGTAAAACTTTCTTTGGCAGTAGTTGCATGAAAACATGCGCTTGGGTTCCGATGACGGACTAAAAGAAGAAGATGAGGAAGAAGTAAATGATGGCTCCAGGACAAGCTCCAAGTTCGGTTCGTTGTTGGGTAGGCTTAGATGAAGAGAAGTATTTGGCTGAAAATCCATGAGAGAGAGAGAGAGAGAGAGAGAGAGAGAGAGAGCGAGCGAGAGAGAACTAATTCGGGTTAGGGCAGGGGAGTTTGAAGAGAAATGATGAATGTAAAGTATATCACGAGGCTCAAAGCATCACCGATCGATCATGTAGCCATAAATAGTAAATGAAGTGAAATAGAATGGCCCTTATATTAATGTCACCAATGTCTCAATGTGTGAGTGTGAGAGAGAGACAGTAACTGCAAAGATCAGTTGAGAATCGAAGTGTTGTCGCCTCCATCAATGGCACAATTTCAATCCTTGTCGATCCATGCCCAAATTAAATATTTCCACTGTATTCCTCTATAAAGAAATAATTTTAAGTAAAAAATTAGAAGATAATGTCGCAAATGCTTATATTTTCATACTGAATTTGGACTACACATTCAAATTAGCTAACATTTTATATTTTTCTCTTTTATGTCAAAAGTAATTCTCTTTGTTTAATATAATAGTAGTTTCTGTAATTGATGTTAATAATTCGTTTACCCATCTAATCATGGGTCCAATTCCTCTTGATCATTCACCATCTCCTCTTATCTCTAAGCGTTAAAGATCATGCAATATCTTGTCAAGTTTCTATTATAAGTAGTTAATTGGAAACAAGATAAACCATCTTAACTAGACTAAACAAGGAACGTGATAATTGATAATCACCATGAAAGTTTGATAAAGTTCATACGCATGCCGTGGTGCAGTGAACCACCGTCTTGATTATTATTATAAAGAGTACTAATTAAGGATATAATATAGACATAGAATATAGGCAGAGCATATAATGTAGGCTTCATGAATATGTTGACTTGTCTAGTTTTCTATAATTTAGGATTTCCTAGTTTAGGATGTATTCCGTATAATCAGGGAGAAATCTCTTTGTAATCTCCTGTAATTATTCTTCCCTCTTTGGTTAGGCTTAGGATTGTATATTATACCTCTTCCTGAGAAGAATAAACATATCATTCAAAGCATTCTCTTCTTGGCACCATAGCCTAGGTTAGAGAAAAGAAAAAAAACAGTGCGTTGTGCGCAGAACCATAACCATCAGCCGCGCAACCAGTTATGCAGCGCCGTCTAACCAGTGAGTGAAACCGTCGTTGCTAACCCGATAACCACCAGCAGCGCAGCCAATTTTGCATCGCGCCCGTCTGGCCAGCGAGCGACTCCGTCGTTGCTGACCTCGAGTCCACTGTGCCGTGATAGGAGCATATTTATGCGACTTTGTTAGCCTATTTCCTTGCATTTACTTAGTTAGTTTCTAGTTATTATATTTTTTAAGCTATTTTCGTGTGTTTGTAGGTTCAAATGGCAAAGTTGGCAATAAAGTGCAATTTGGAGCATTTTAGAGTAGTTTTGGGCTTGGAATGGATAGCTTATATATGGAGCAAGGTGGATGGACGAATTTGAAGACCAAAAGAGGCTAGGAATGTGCTAAAGATATGGAGAAATTAATTCAAGACATAGAAGATAAGGAATCAGCAAGAAACAAGGAACATTATCCAAGCATTATCCAAAACCTTATCTTATCTTATCCAAACCCTATCTTATCCTACCTTATCCTAATCCTATTCTACCTTAATTTCAGCTGCAAAGGGGAGTTATTTTCATATTAGGACACCTAAATATCTGATTTCTAGAAGCCTAATCCTTTTCCTAAAAGGGTGCCGCAACACCCCCTTTCTAGAAGCCTAGAAATCTGATCCTTGTCCCTATTGGTTTGTGTTGTGCAATCCCTTTCCAACGCAACCTTTGGAGTGCCAAATCCTTCTCCAAAAGCTACCTTAGAGCCGTGCCCCTAGCCCTTATAAATACATACCTGCCGCACCAATTGGGGGGGGGGGGGGGAGCTGAAGAGACAAATCCAGAGGAATTAAACCCAATATGCCGCAGCTACAAGGAAGGAGAAGCTTGGAGCGTTTCTAGGTGTATTCTATCCTTAGTTTAGTTCATTGTTTCTTTTAGATTGGTTGTTAATTTTTATAACCATGTGGAACTAATTTCGTTTTAGCTAGAGGTGAATTCAAAGCCATGAGCATATATGCTTGATATGAATTGATTACCTCCAGTTATTGTTTCATAAATCGTGAATGCAATTTGCTTAACTGTTTGATTCAGAACTTATTCTTGTGTATTGATTAAGAGGGCCCGCTTAGTTTGCCTGCATGAATTTGATGCTAGAATATAAGGGAGTTTCACCTAATCGTTATGAACTTATATTCATAAGTAGTGGAGGTTGCTAGTCACGATCGCGTTAAGTAAAATTCCTGGCAGGAGTATCATGTAGTTCATAGTTATGAATGCCTTGTCAATGCTTATGATTTTCACAGAACTTAATGATCTTTGATATGTATCTTTATTATGCAGTTCATGTAGGGAACTTGATAAGAATAATTTGGTTGAGGCGCAGAGTCCAATTCAATGAACTTAGGAAAATCTGATGGTTAATTGGTGCAGTTCACGGTTAACTTGGGGCATTGTCATTCATGGTTTAGAGAAATAATAACTGGAAATCAATTCATATGCATATGTGTCATGTGTGGAGTAATAGAAGCATATTTATGCGACTTAGTATGCTTGTTCTCGTGCATTTACGTTGTTATTTCTTAGTTATTCTAGTATTTTGAGTTAGTTTCGTGTGTTTGTAGGTTTAATGGGCTTATGAAGCAATAAGGTGCATTTTGGAGCCTTTTGGAGCATATTGGAGCTTTGAATGAAGGACATATGAATGGAGCAAAAGGAATGGACGAAATTGAAGACTTGAAGTGAAGGATTCCTAGAAGGACGAGGATTCCTAGAAGGACAAGGATTCCTAATTGCACAAGGATTCCTGCTTGGAATAGGAAAGTTAAGCCTAAGTTTCCTATTTTGGTTGACCTTTCCTAAACCAAATTTCCTTAAGTTCCAGCCACAAAGCATGGGCCCTAAAGACTTTTGGACACCTAATTCCCACCCTAAGTAGGGTGCCGCACCTTTTCCTCTCCCCACACACCCTTGCCGCACCAATCTTCACATTCCCCTTTTAATTTCACCCAAAATCAGCAAGGAGAGCACATTCCTCTTCCTTGCCGCAAAAGCCAACCTATTTCCCTTAAGTTTCTGATCTTGGGCCCTATTTCCTCTAAGTTTTGGATTTAATTCTCTAACCTAATTAAATTCTGAGCCTTGTTACCCAAAACCCTTTAAATATACACCCTTGTTGCAGCCACAAATCATCCATTCACTACCATTCACGCCAGAAAACTTCACCCATTCTCTGCAGCCACCATCCTTCACAAAACACCATAGTTTCTGACCAAAAACCATCCTTGCCGCACCCTACATCCATCCTAAACACAATTCTAGCATCCTACACCATCCATAACCCCCAAATTCCATCATCAAACTTTGTGCCGCAATCAAGGAAGGGAAGGAGAGTTCTTGGACGTGCTTGCTGTTCACTTTGAATCGCTGGAGCGTTTAGGTGTTTTCTTTCTTTTGTTTTCAATGTCTAAACTTTATATTCTTTGTGTTGTGAGTATGAGGAACTAAACCCCCCTTAGTTAGGGGGTGATTCGAAACCATGTACATACTTGCAATATGAATTGATTGCCTTTGGTTGTGATTTCATAAGTTATGAGTTCAATTCGTTTAACTGCTTGATGGATAACTTATTTGTGTATGTTGATTGAGAGTGCACGCTTAGTTTTCATGCATGAATATGATGCTAGAGTATAAGGGAGTTTCACCTAATAGTTACAACCTTATATTTCACAAGTAGCGAAGGTCGCTTATAAACGATCGCGTTAAATGAATTCTTGGCATTAGTTTCATGCTCATCATTGTAACGAAGGCCTCGTCAACACTTATAGTTCTCATGTTGCTTAATGATCTTTGATTGTATCTTTGTTGTGCTTTTCACGTAAGGAACTTTTGAAGAATGCTTTGAATTGTTGTATGCGCATTCCCATCCAATTCATTAACTTAAGGAGAACTTGAAGGTTAATTTAAGCGAACCTAATTAACTTGGGGTGTTGAGTTTCATAACTTATCGAAAGAACAACTGAAAATTGGTTTGTATGCAAGTGTGTCATGTGTGGAGAAGAACTCCCTAGCTAGCCTTCCATCCATAAGTTTAATCCAAAATCGTTTTTACAATCTGTTTTAATTACAAAGTTTGTGTCTTGTTTTCAATTTCGTCAAAACCAAATCCCCCTTTATTTTGAAGTGTTAAATTAGTTAGAATCTGTTTTGATTTGTGTTTTTAAGTGTTTTGATTCAAGTTAAAACCCAAATTCGTCCAATTTGGTGCTTGTGTCCAAAACTGCCCAGAAAGTGTTTTTAAGGCAGTTTTGAGTCTTTTGGTTGCTGTTTTGAGTCTTTTGCTTTGTTTTAGTGTTTTAAAGTTTAGTCTTGCTTTCTTTGAGTCTAATTTAGTATTTTAAACTTTGTTTTTACGTTTTTAAGTCAGTTTTCAAGTGTTTAGCAATCCCTCCTAATCCCCGGTCTAGAACGATCCCTACTTACATACTTTACTACAATTGTCAAAAGAGGGTTTAATTTGTGTGCTTAACTATTTTCGCATCAAATTTTTGGCGCCGTTGCCGGGGATTAGCAACTTTGCTAATCCCTTGGATCTTTTATTTCAGTTTGTTTTAGTTAGTTACTGATTCTAGTTTATTTTTTTTCTTTGTTTTTCAGGTACTAGTGTATGACTCGGAGTTCTCAACAGATTCGTGAGCATATCCTCGACTTTGACGACGATTTTGAGAGGACTTTGAGAAGGAGGAGGAATCAGCAAGCATCAAATCCTCCCAGCCCTGAACCTGAGCTCGAAGAGCAAGGAGAAGAGGAGGAGTTAGTACCCACGGCACAGATTTTGGAGGAAGTTCCAGCCATGGCAGCGGACAATCGAACCATCAAAGAGCTTTCTGCCTCGGGAGTGGGCAATGCCATGCCTTTATGCATTCAATACCCCACGGCTGCAGAAGGGAAGACCGAGGAATTCGAGTTAAAATCAAGCTTGTTGCATCACATTCCAAAGTACCATGGGCTGTCCATGGAAGACCCGAACAAGCATTTGAAGGAATTTGAAGTAGTTTGCTCGAGCATGACCCCTGTGAATGTGGATGGCAGCATATTGAAGATGAAGGCTTTTCCATTCTCTTTAATGGACAAAGCCAAAGATTGGTTGTTTGAATTAGCTCCCGGAACTGTTACATCTTGGGAGAGCATGAAACGGGCGTTTTTGGAGAAGTTCTTCCCAACTTCTCGAGTCATTCTTTTACGCAAAAGGATTAGTGGAATTCAGCAAGATGAAGGTGAATCTTTTCCTACTTATTATGAACGTTTTAAATCACTTGTTGCTTCATGTCCACAGCACCAAATGAAGGAGGAGCTTCTTCTTCAATATTTTTACGAGGGGCTTCTACCAATTGAACGCCAAATGCTAGATGCCTCAGCGGGTGGAGCTTTGGTGGACAAGACACCCACGGCTGCCAAGATCTTGATTGCTAACCGAGCGTTGAACGCTCAACAATATGAAGGTGTTGGGCAAAGAGGCATCCCACGGCAGCAAGTGCATGAGGTAAGTTCCACATCCGACATTCACTCACAATTAGCTAATCTTACTTCCATTGTGTCTCAGATGGCCGAAGGAATGAGGGTGCAAGGACCAAGTGTGTGTGGTGTGTGTTCTATCCAAGGACATACTTCTGAACAGTGCCCACAATTGATTGAGAATGGTGGATGGGAGAGCGCCAATGCAATTGGATTTCAAGGCCAAAACCAACCAAGGAACGATCCATACTCTAATACGTATAATCCAGGTTGGAGAGACCATCCAAACTTCAAGTGGAGGGAGCCCCAACAATCCCAACAACAAGGGGGATTTCGGCAAAACCCCCCTGGGTTCACACGGCCCTATCCTCAAGTCCAACCCCAATCTGCCCCAAATGCTTCAGGTACGTCCCTAGACAATGATGCACTTCTTAAAATACTAACCAAGTTATCTCAGGGGCAAGAAGATCACACCCAAGCCATGCAAACCCAAAACAAAAGGGTGGATCACTTGGAGAAACAAATTGGGCAGATTGCAGATTTCGTAGGTAAGTTTCGAGACCAAGGACAACTTCCTAGTTCTACCATTCCAAATCCGAAGGGGGGCTTCGAAAGTGCAAAGGCCATACTCTTGAGAAGTGGAAAAGAAGTAGGGGCAGGTCCTAAACCATCCACATCAGGTCCTAAAGAAGATGAAAAACTGAGAACTGAAGAGGAGGAGACATGCCAACCCACGGCAAAGGTGTCCAATTCGGCCAATAAGGGTAAGAATGTGTCAAATTCAGTTGATACTAATGTTTTTCCTTCAAATGTGCCTTTTCCTAGTAGGTTCATGCAACCGAAGAAAGAAGAGGCTGAAAAGGACATCCTTGATACCTTTAGAAAAGTTCAAGTTAACATACCTTTGTTGGATGCAATCAAGCAAGTCCCGAGATATGCCAAGTTTTTGAAGGAATTGTGCACCACTAGGAAAAGGATTTCGACCAAGGAGGTGGTAAAGGTAAGTGAGAATGTATCCGCCATCTTGCAACGCAAACTACCTCCCAAATGCAAAGATCCGGGTAGTTTTACCATTCCTTGTGTCATTGGTAACACTAGATTTGAATCTGCCATGCTTGATTTAGGTGCTTCTATAAATGTTATGCCATATTCCATTTATGTATCTATGAACCTAGGAGCATTGAAAAATGATGGTGTTATCATACAATTGGCCGATAGATCTAATGCCTATCCAAAGGGAGTTTTGGAAGACGTTTTGGTGCAGGTTGATCATTTGATCTTTCCGGCGGATTTCTATGTTCTTGAGATGGATGAATCGGACCATGCACCTTCACTGCCCATTCTACTTGGAAGGCCATTCATGAAGACGGCCCGGACTAAAATTGATGTGTTTAATGGAACCTTGTCCATGGAATTTGATGGGGAAGTTGTTAACTTCAATCTTTCTGATTCTATTAAGTATCCTAGTGAAGATCATTCATGTTTCTCTATTGATATTGTTGACTCTTTGGCGCAGGGATATCTTGAAGATCTGAGTGACGATGTGCTTGAAAAGGTCATTACAAGAGGCGTAGAAGTCAAAACCAAGGGGGCAGAAAGTAGGCTAACCCACGGCATGCATAACCTACCCTATGCCGTGCCTCCTAGTGAGGAATTCATTGAGATAGTTGCTGCCCTTGAGTCGTTACCTAAGCATGATGGTAAGTCTCCTAACATTGAGTCAATTCCTATTTCGACTAACAAGTTGCTCCCATCAATCATTCAGGCACCTATCCTTGAACTCAAACCTTTACCAAGCCATTTGAAGTACATTTTCTTGGGGGAAAACGAGACACTACCTGCCATCATCTCCTCATCCCTCACGGCACAAGAAGAGGAGAAACTCATGCGTGTTTTGAAGGAGTTCAAATCTGCCCTAGGTTGGACTTTGGCCGATATTAAAGGTATAAGCCCTACGACTTGTATGCATCACATATTTCTTGAGGAGGGGGCCAAACCAACTAGAGAGGCTCAATGCCGTCTCAACCCTCCAATGATGGAAGTAGTGAAGAAAGAGATAATTAAGTTACTCGATTGTGGAGTAATCTATCCAATTTTGGATAGTAGGTGGGTTTCACCCATTCAATGTGTTCCAAAGAAATCGGGGGTGACTGTGGTGACAAATGCCGAAAATGAGCTTGTGCCTACACGAGTTCAAACAGGTTGGAGGGTGTGTATCGACTATAGGAAGCTAAATGCCACCACAAGGAAGGATCACTTCCCATTACCGTTCATTGACCAAATGCTTGAGAGGTTAGCGGGTTATGCTTTCTATTGTTTTCTTGATGGTTATTCTGGTTATAATCAAATTGTCATAGCACCCGAGGATCAAGAAAAAACCACTTTCACATGTCCCTTTGGTACATTTGCATATCGTCGCATGCCTTTTGGTTTATGTAATGCACCTGCCACATTTCAAAGATGCATGATGAGCATATTTTCTGATTATGTTGAGAAAAGTATTGAGGTTTTTATGGATGATTTCAGCGTTTTTGGTGCATCATTCGATGATTGTTTGCATAATCTTAGTTTGATCTTAAAACGTTGTGTTGAAACTGACCTTGTTCTTAATTGGGAAAAATGCCATTTCATGGTTAAACAAGGCATAGTCTTAGGTCATATTATCTCTGAAAAGGGCATTGAAGTTGATAAGTCAAAGATAGATCTTGTTCGTCACTTACCCTCTCCTACTTCGGTTAGAGAGGTTCGTTCTTTTCTTGGTCATGCAGGATTCTATAGACGATTTATCAAGGACTTTTCCAAGGTTGCACAACCCCTATGCCGTCTCTTACAAAAGGAAGTGTCTTTTGAGTTCAACGAGGCATGTGAGAAGGCATTCAACCATCTCAAGGACCTCCTCACCACGGCACCAATCATCACACCACCAGATTGGTCCATTCCCTTTGAATTGATGTGTGATGCCTCGGATTATGCACTTGGTGCTGTTTTGGGTCAAAGGAAAAACAAACAGCCACATGTTATTTATTATGCTTCACGCACCTTAAATGATGCTCAATTGAATTATTCTACAACTGAAAAAGAACTTTTGGCGGTTGTATTTGCTTTAGATAAATTCAGATCATATCTTATTGGAACTAAAGTAATTGTTTTCACTGACCATGCAGCCTTGAAGTATCTTTTCACCAAAAAGGAGGCCAAACCAAGGCTCATTCGTTGGATGCTACTACTGCAAGAATTCGATATTGAAATTAGGGACAAGAAAGGATGTGAAAACGTGGTGGCTGACCACCTAAGTCGAATGGTGCGTGAAGAGGACCCTATTCCCATTTTGGAAACGTTTCCAGATGAACAACTTCTGTCCATTAAGGTAAGTACCCCTTGGTATGCCGATTTGGTCAATTTCTTGGTGTCTAAGCAAGTTCCTAACACCCTAAGCAAGGCCCAACGTGATAAACTTAGAAAGGATGCACGTTTTTATGTATGGGATGACCCATATCTGTGGAAAATCTGCCCTGATCAGATTGTGCGTCGTTGTGTTCTTGAGTCTGAGTTTAATTCAATTTTGAGTTTTTGCCATTCATATGCATGTGGTGGACACTTTGGCACACAACGCACAGCGCATAAGGTTCTTGAATGTGGTTTTTATTGGCCTACGTTGTTTAGAGATGCTAGGACTTTTTGTTTGACATGTGATAGATGCCAAAGGACAGGAAATTTAGGCCAAAGAGACCAAATGCCGCAAACCCCCATTCTTGTTGTTGAAATCTTTGATGTTTGGGGTATTGATTTTATGGGTCCTTTCCCTACATCTTTTGGTTTTACTTACATTTTACTTGCGGTTGATTATGTGTCGAAATGGGTGGAAGCTAAAGCCACCCGAACTAACGATTCTAGAGTTGTTGCAGATTTCGTTAAATCTAACATTTTCTCTAGATTTGGGATGCCTAGAGTGCTTATAAGTGATGGTGGATCTCACTTTTGCAACCGCACCATTGAGGCATTGTTGAGGAAGTATAATGTGATGCATAAGGTTTCCACACCTTATCACCCCCAAACAAGTGGCCAAGCCGAGGTTTCTAATCGAGAGATCAAACAAATCTTGGAGAAGACCGTTGGACCAAATAGAAAAGATTGGAGCTTGCGTTTAGAGGATGCATTGTGGGCGTATCGAACGGCTTACAAAACGCCCATTGGCATGTCCCCTATTTCGGCTAGTCTATGGCAAAGCATGCCATCTGCCCGTGGAGCTTGAACACAAGGCACATTGGGCGGTCAAAACCTTCAATATGGATGTGGACACGGCTGGAAATCATAGAAAGCTCCAATTGAACGAGCTTGAGGAGATTCGGCATGATGCTTATGAGAATGCCCGGATTTACAAAGAGAAGACCAAGGCGGTTCATGACAAGATGATTAGAGGCAAAACATTCACCATTGGGCAGAAAGTGTTGCTATTTAACTCGCGTCTTCGGTTATTCCCCGGTAAGTTACGTTCTAAGTGGGTTGGTCCATTTGTTATCACTAATGTTTTTGTGCATGGTGCAGTCCAAATACAAAGTTTGAAAACCGGACAAGAATTCAAGGTGAATGGACATAGATTGAAGCCCTACTATGAGCACTTTGTTGAGCATGTCGTGGAAGAGATCCCACTCACTGCCGTGGGCACCAATGGGGACTGAACGTGTTCTTCGTCCGGCTGCAAGACGTTAAAGAAAGCGCTACTTGGGAGGCAACCCATGCATTTCAACAAAGGAAGCCTTAGGAATCACTCCAATTCCAGATTTACGTTCCTAAAACCCTTCTCTTTGTTGCTTGTTTCTAATCTGCCATGTTTAGTTGTTTCAGTTGCTGTTTGGTTGTTTACTTTTGTTTTGTGTGATTCTATGCTTGAAACATTGAGGACAATGTTTGATTTAAGTGTGGGGGGGGTAAACAATCTGTTTTGCATGATTTTCGTGGGTTTTATTCACCTATCACTTCTAATGATGTTTCTTGCTGTTTTTAAGTGTTTTTAAGCTGTTTTGGTGTGTTTTGTTTTAAAAATCCGAAAATTTCATAAAAATTTGAAAAAATGTTTTGAAAAACCCAAAAAGAGTTGTTTTTGTGTGTTTGTTTGTGTCTTAGGGTACCTTCCAACACAATGATGAGGATTTGGTTTTTAATTGCATGACTGTTAAAGAGAGTTGTAAACATGGATGGAAGTTCGATTGACCTTTGGTTTATGCTTGGTTGTGGTTATAGCTTATGAATTCACATGTAATCATAAAGGAAAAAAAATCAGTTTTTGTAACATGCTTGAAGGAAGGAACTCAAACTAACGCTACAACCCTGAGAGACTTGAGCTTATAACGTTCTTTGGAGAGTTGAAATCTGTGCATTGTTGTTTTCTAAAGTCGTTGCATGATCTCATTATTCTTTGCTTGGTTACTACTTAGAAGGCGTTTCATCATTTAGTTCCAAATGCTAGAACTCATATCCGTTTCATTCAAAGCATGATATTGATTTGCATAACACACGTACAAGATGAAGTTGTGTAGTGAACCAAGAGCCAAACAGCCATCCTCCATGAAAAAATGTGTTTAGGTTTAACCCTGTTGAGCCTCATTTAGCCTATTTTCTTTCTTAACCCGCATCATCCTCACCTAGCCTAGAATAGGACCATCCATACCCTTGTTCTTGAAGCATAGTAAAGCATGACTTAGAGGAATTCCTTTTGAGTAATTGTGTGCAGAAAAACAAGTGTGGGGGAAAGAATTTGTGTGTGTGTGCCAAAGGGCACGGGTTGGGAATAAAAAGAAAGAAAATTTGTGAGAAAAAGAAAAGAAAAGAAAAGTTGTGCAAAAGAAAGAAAAAGAGGTTCAAAATAAGTGAGAATGAACTCACAAGTGTTGTTTGTTGAAGGAAGGGTCCAAAACGTTCAATTTGGCCCTAATTTGTGTTATTCATTCCCCGTTGTGTTTCAATTAGTTTCTGCCATTAAAGTGAATTCTAAGTGTCAATTTCATCACTTTGCTTGCTATTGCTTAAAGAACGTTTGTTTATCCTTACCCTTCTTTGTTAACCAATACCCTAGCCCCGTTACAACCTTTGACTTCGATCTTGGGTGTTGTGTGTTCAATTTGTGGAGTTTGGAATTGGTATGAGCATATGGTGTCACTGGTTCTCGCGTCTAAGTAGTAGCATTCCATTCATGAGATCATATCTAAACATGCTTAATAACTCCAGAAAATGCTTTCTTTGCTATAAACATATGTGAGTATTCGTTTTCATGTTTACATCAATCTTCTCACATATACTTAGTGTAGGGTGTGTAGTCATAAATTCTGAGTGAAAATAGAGAGTATCTTGTAAGGAATTGAGTGAATTCTCTAAGGCATGTTACTACATTCAAAACATTGTTTTAATTGGTTAAATGTGAACTAGTAAGTGGTGACTATGATTAAGTATGCGCTTAAGTGTAAAGATGACTAAAATCTGTGGGAATGATGATCGTTGACATGTCATGTGCGTTGGAAATCCCTGAGGCAAATGTTGGAAGGTTTAGAAGGTGTTTGGTTTACTTTGTTTCGTTTTGTTCTTCTGTTTTGCTCGAGGACTAGCAAAAGCTAAGTGTGGGGGAATTTGATAGAAGCATATTTATGCGACTTAGTATGCTTGTTCTCGTGCATTTACGTTGTTATTTCTTAGTTATTCTAGTATTTTGAGTTAGTTTCGTGTGTTTGTAGGTTTAATGGGCTTATGAAGCAATAAGGTGCATTTTGGAGCCTTTTGGAGCATATTGGAGCTTTGAATGAAGGACATATGAATGGAGCAAAAGGAATGGACGAAATTGAAGACTTGAAGTGAAGGATTCCTAGAAGGACGAGGATTCCTAGAAGGACAAGGATTCCTAATTGCACAAGGATTCCTGCTTGGAATAGGAAAGTTAAGCCTAAGTTTCCTATTTTGGTTGACCTTTCCTAAACCAAATTTCCTTAAGTTCCAGCCACAAAGCATGGGCCCTAAAGACTTTTGGACACCTAATTCCCACCCTAAGTAGGGTGCCGCACCTTTTCCTCTCCCCACACACCCTTGCCGCACCAATCTTCACATTCCCCTTTTAATTTCACCCAAAATCAGCAAGGAGAGCACATTCCTCTTCCTTGCCGCAAAAGCCAACCTATTTCCCTTAAGTTTCTGATCTTGGGCCCTATTTCCTCTAAGTTTTGGATTTAATTCTCTAACCTAATTAAATTCTGAGCCTTGTTACCCAAAACCCTTTAAATATACACCCTTGTTGCAGCCACAAATCATCCATTCACTACCATTCACGCCAGAAAACTTCACCCATTCTCTGCAGCCACCATCCTTCACAAAACACCATAGTTTCTGACCAAAAACCATCCTTGCCGCACCCTACATCCATCCTAAACACAATTCTAGCATCCTACACCATCCATAACCCCCAAATTCCATCATCAAACTTTGTGCCGCAATCAAGGAAGGGAAGGAGAGTTCTTGGACGTGCTTGCTGTTCACTTTGAATCGCTGGAGCGTTTAGGTGTTTTCTTTCTTTTGTTTTCAATGTCTAAACTTTATATTCTTTGTGTTGTGAGTATGAGGAACTAAACCCCCCTTAGTTAGGGGGTGATTCGAAACCATGTACATACTTGCAATATGAATTGATTGCCTTTGGTTGTGATTTCATAAGTTATGAGTTCAATTCGTTTAACTGCTTGATGGATAACTTATTTGTGTATGTTGATTGAGAGTGCACGCTTAGTTTTCATGCATGAATATGATGCTAGAGTATAAGGGAGTTTCACCTAATAGTTACAACCTTATATTTCACAAGTAGCGAAGGTCGCTTATAAACGATCGCGTTAAATGAATTCTTGGCATTAGTTTCATGCTCATCATTGTAACGAAGGCCTCGTCAACACTTATAGTTCTCATGTTGCTTAATGATCTTTGATTGTATCTTTGTTGTGCTTTTCACGTAAGGAACTTTTGAAGAATGCTTTGAATTGTTGTATGCGCATTCCCATCCAATTCATTAACTTAAGGAGAACTTGAAGGTTAATTTAAGCGAACCTAATTAACTTGGGGTGTTGAGTTTCATAACTTATCGAAAGAACAACTGAAAATTGGTTTGTATGCAAGTGTGTCATGTGTGGAGAAGAACTCCCTAGCTAGCCTTCCATCCATAAGTTTAATCCAAAATCGTTTTTACAATCTGTTTTAATTACAAAGTTTGTGTCTTGTTTTCAATTTCGTCAAAACCAAATCCCCCTTTATTTTGAAGTGTTAAATTAGTTAGAATCTGTTTTGATTTGTGTTTTTAAGTGTTTTGATTCAAGTTAAAACCCAAATTCGTCCAATTTGGTGCTTGTGTCCAAAACTGCCCAGAAAGTGTTTTTAAGGCAGTTTTGAGTCTTTTGGTTGCTGTTTTGAGTCTTTTGCTTTGTTTTAGTGTTTTAAAGTTTAGTCTTGCTTTCTTTGAGTCTAATTTAGTATTTTAAACTTTGTTTTTACGTTTTTAAGTCAGTTTTCAAGTGTTTAGCAATCCCTCCTAATCCCCGGTCTAGAACGATCCCTACTTACATACTTTACTACAATTGTCAAAAGAGGGTTTAATTTGTGTGCTTAACTATTTTCGCATCATGGAGAAAGACCCTCTAGCTAGCCTTTCATCCCCAAATCACCCCAATTTCGTACCAACCTGTTTTAGTGTCTTTAAGTTGCTTGTTTTTACTTTAAATTCGTCAAAACCAATCCCCCTTTATATTTCGTGTCTTATTGGTTAGAATCTTTCCAAACTTAGTTCTTTTTAGTGTTTTGAGTCTTTATATTCTTAAATTCGTCCAAATTACTCCCTAGAGTCAGTTTTGAGTCTATTTGCTAGTATTGTGTTGTTTTGAGTCTGTTTAGTGTGTTTTGAGCTATAAGTGTCTAGTTAGTGTTTGTTTTGTGTTTTTGAGTCAAATTTGAGTAGATTAGCAGTCCCTCCTAATCCCCGGCCTAGAACGATCCCTACTTACATATATATGACGATTGTAAAAAAGAGGGTTTAAGTTTGTGTGCTATTTTATATCACATCATGCCGACCCGTGCATCCACCCACCACGACCCGCTGCTGCATCACGGAGCCATATCTGACTGCCCCAGATCGAGCTTGACCCACAACTCATGGACTTGTATTTTTCCACTGCAACCACCCATCTGACCTAAAACCACAACACTCTCTGCACCGTACCATCGTCTGAGGAGTTTCTAGACCTCTGCAACCTGCATCGTACACCACCTCGATTTAAAACCCCAACCATCTGCAATCTGCACCCACACATGCCTATTGCTGCTCCAGATTGCAATGAGTTTGGCTGTCAATTCTTTTGTTTGTACGAAGAAGACATTGGACAAAGGGCAAAGAGACAAAAGAGAAAGGAAAAATTGCCTTTTTTGCTTTAGGCCCACACAGGCTAGAAAGAGTGATTGGTTAGTCAAATTATAATTTTTTAATTGGCTATTTGTGGTTGGTGGGCTATCTTGCTTATTGGCCCGTGCTAATTGAAACTGCTTAGGCTCCTTGGAAATTTGGGATGTATTAATCACCTACTGACGTATTGGTTAAAGTTGCTTGGGAGTGGCAGTCTGGACTTGTACCTCTCCAAATCAATCCGACCGACTCAGACATGAGAATAAGACCACGCGTACCTCGTTTGTTGATGTGAAGGTAGATTCTGAAATATAGTTGCGGAAGTGTCTACTGACAGACCCTGATCGATGGAGGTCGAAGCATGTTGGTCGTCACCGTGAGGTGACATAACCATAAGGGTAAGTGATGTGAAAAAGTAAATAAATTAAAACTAAACTATAACTAATTTAAATTAAACAATGAAAGAGTGTGCAGTCATGGGAAGAACCCACTACAATTATTCAGAGCATAATAGACAGTACGACTACAATAAAGTAGTCAAAGTAGCTAAAGTACACTTATTACACAACAGTGGATAAGTTCATACTTTTAAACAGGGATAATGTCAAAACTGCCGAAGGTCTCTCGAATGCCACGAAGAGTATAGCTATCTAGGTCCTGGAGGGATGAAAAACAAAGTTGAGTGGGTTAGCAAAACAATGATTGTAATAAAACCTTTATTTTCAAACATAGTAACCCCTCGCTGTAAAACAAGTATAGTTTCCTTAAAACATACTACATAAGTATGTAAACGACAGTAAAACAACAATATGACTAGAAATATGCCAAGTCATGATATATCAAATGTCACAGTAATATAATCATGTGATAATCAAGTTGTTGAAGTTCCTTTCGAGTGCAAATATAAGGATAGTATAGTGGCACAAGTAAGGGTGTCGAACCACAGGGACTGATAAACAACTTAGTAAAACCTTTGACTCTTACATATTAGCATTAGTTAATGACTCCTATGATTTAAAATTGGGGAGTTTAAGTAATTTTGGAAAAGAAATAAAGACAGAAAGAAAAGGGAAAGATTAGAACTATCTAAAAATAAACCTAAGACATGAAATAGGTTTAAAAAGTTTTTAGGACATAAATCTAACTTCAAATTAACAAAGACCTTCCCCTAAACATTCATGAACCAGTGATATGATCTTTTAACTTATCCCTTTCAAATGCACAACTAAGATGTTCACATATCTAGCATGGCATATAACTAAATTGTATGAATCCTCTCTTACTTTGCATGTTAGATGCATGGCATATACATAAAACTTATATTTGTAGGTGCAACCTAGCATGGCATATACTCATATTTAGCACCTAGAAACTCATTAAGAACGAAGAGGATTATGAACATCACTTGAACCCTAGAACATGGCATTTATCCTAGATTTTCATGGAATCAATTTACATGATTAGTTCTGAATCTAACCACATGTTGCTAATAAATGAAAGAAGATATGGCAGTCATCCTTATCATTCTCAATAGAAAGCAAACATAAACAAGGTAGCTAAGCTTGAAAATATGTGCTTGAAACAATTGAGACAGAAAACTAATTCTAGTTTGCAAATGAAATTGATAAACTAAAATTGCATCATAAAATTAATTCAATCATGTCTAGGGCTTCAAAGCAGCCCTAAGTATCCATAGACTAAATGAGAAACATAACAAAATACATAAAAATGAAGTACATAAAAATTTAGGAAAGCTAGAACCTAGAAACGGCTCAAGGTGGAGGACTTCTTCTCCTCTTTGATGTTGTCTTTCGCTTCCTTTTCCTCTCTTTTTTTTCTCCCAGATTCTGTGTATTTTTCTCCTATTATAAGGCTTAGGAGTTTTTTAACATCTGACACATTTACATCCTTGAACTAACTCTCATTTACAACTCATTACAACCAGCTTTTACTATAGGAGTAACTGAAAACTAGCTGTCATCAGAATTTGTAACTGAACAGCTCCTCTTTATTCTATCATAATTTCTTGTAGAAACCTCCAAATCACAAGCTGTAAAAACCATCAGAAAGAAGACTTCCAGGGCTTTCCAACCATATATGGCCCATTTTCTAATTCGTTCTGAGCACTTCGGGGCAAAGATCGCAAGTTGGCTGTTCTGCAAGGGCCTTTTCTGGCGGATCTTGGCCCACTTGTGGACTATTGTTTGGTCTTGGGTGAGTTGGGCTTCAAACTATCCATTCTAGGCTCTTAAAATATTCAAAATAAGATGATTTCTTCAAGCCCTTACTTTCATCCGGAAATTCAATACAAACAACAAAATACCTTGTGATGCATAGAGATTTGAAGTAAAAAACCTAAGTAAAAGAGGGCGTAAAAGTATAACTTTATGCACTCAACAAATACCCCCAAACTTAGATTTTGCTAGCCCTCGATCAAACAAAACTAAAAGAAATAAAAACAACACAAAAGACAAACATAAGTTGATCTAAGACCAATTCCGTTGGTGAGACGAATGCATTCAACTTATGCATCAAGCCTTTAAACCTCTAGGCATCCCTAGTAGGAAGAGTTGTGTCTCCTAAGGGTTTAACAGTGACGGTACCCATAAACTTCCTAAACAACCTACAGAATAACGATTAGAGCATTTTTGAAACAAGATAATAAGAATCAAAGCTCAACTATGCCTTACACTAAGAATCAAAGCTCAACTATGCCTTACACTCCTAACTTTGACTTTACCTTTCTAGCAATCAAATCTGCATGTTAGTGAGGTGCTCTAGCTCAAATTCAACCTGTTACTAAGTTACAAGCTCAAGCAAGGAAGATAAGATTCGTCTTAACTCTAATCTCACAGATTCACTCTTTCACTTGATTCCTAGGGCTTGCTCTCAACAAGTATATGTGAGAGAGGTTATGTAATGGAAAGAAAAATATTCTCACATACAATTCAATTAGAAACAAAAGAACTTTCTGGACAAGATCTCATGAAAGGAATCAAATACTAAGAATAGGATAACACACATACTAACATCCATGAATGCATCCTCAAAGATCAGCTAGGTCTTTCATAAGGTTGTAATGTAAGGTTTTTAGGGTAGGGGCTATGAAAGGATGGATAAGGAATACTAGAACTTGAGATGTACCAAAGTGTCTTCCTTGCAAAACCAGCATAATCTCCTCTTGAATTGATCTTCTTTACTTGTTCTCAGTGTCTAGGACCATGGATTTAGAAATTGCATCTTCTTCTTTCTTTCTTTCTTTTTTTCTTCTTAAAATGTTTTCTTTGTCCTTTTTTTTTTCTTTTTTTTTTCTTTTTTTTTCTTATTTTATTTTGCAATTCCAGCCCATGTTACCTTGGTACACGCCACTTTCTTTGCTTAAACCTCGAGCATTATATTTGTCTTCATCGCTTTGGTATTCCCCAAGCTATAGGGAATGGCTATTATGGGGGAAAATCGGTAGAGTATAGTGTGGGTGATGAAAGATATTGTTGTGTTTGGCTTGAAAATGGGTAATGTCTCACGCAACAAAGGTAGAGAATTAGGCCATTTACTAGTTAAAACATGCATAGCCTAACATCGTCTCAATGAGTTAATTCATGGGTGATAATAAGCACAAGTATCCACAAAAGAGAATAACTCTTAGTATTCAATCAAAAATGAATAATGAGATCATCTGAAATGAATTTGAAAGAAAAGGATAGGAATAGAAATAGTTTATTCTCTCTAAAAGAAGCAAATAGGCACAAAATTACTCAAAAGGCAGTCTCCACTATACTTCTTCTAAGGCTTGAACTAGCAACATTTCACAAGTATTCTTAGAACTGAGAGCAGTGGTATTATATAGCAGATACAACAACTTTCAAAGCATAGCTAAAGTTATGATTGCAAGACTAAGTTAAACATGTACATTCCCATTATTTAATTGCAAATAGCTCTAATCATGACTCAAACAACCTAAAAGTTCAATACCACACACCCGTAAACCTACACAAAGCATTGTCCTCAATGATTAAAAATGAATGAAATGAAAGCAATGCAAAAGTATGGCAAAGAATGGCATAGTATAAATACTAACAGAAAACAAAAACAAAATAAAGGATAGAAAAAATAACTTAGTTGGTGCCTTTAAGCTCATTTCTACTCCTCAAAGTGATCATATTCACCTGTGCATTGTTCAAATCTTTTGGATTTACAAAACCTTGACTAGGAAGCTTACCTGGTTCTCTTTGGTTTAGGACTGCTGCAATCTGTCCAACCTGATTTTCTAAATTTGCAATTGAACGATCAATCTTGTTCATGAAAGCTTGGGTTGAAACCTTGAGGTCTTGAGTACTTTGAGCTAAAGAACTAACTTGTTCAGCCAATGTACTCATGATGTCTTCAAGAGGCTTGCTTTAAGTTACTTTAGCTTCCAAAACAAAAATCTAAATTCAGTTTTCATTTTCATTATTAGTGAGGGTTCACATAAAGCTAGTAATTTGTAGAATTCTAATCAATCCCCGTGGTTCAACATCCTTACTTGTGCCATTATACTATCCTTATATTTGCACTTGAAAGGAACACAACAAAATTTTGGCGCCTTTGCCGGGGACTAATTTCAGTCCCCTCTAATTGCTTGTTTTATAAACCCTATCTGCTTTTGTTTTCTTAGTTTAGATTTTTCATTTACAATTTAGTTTGTTTTGATTTTCAGCTTGTAACCAAGATGTATGGTGAATGTCCGTTATGTGCTAAAATTGGCCATCCCCTTCAATTCTGCCCAAGGAGAGATGAGTTTCCTACATTTGTTCGAGAGCACTCACACCGCATTTGTTTCTCTAACCAAGGGCCACTGCAACCATTGCCAAATACATACAGCCCCGCTTGGAGAAACTTTTATCATTACTCTTGGAACAATCAAACATTTGCACCTCCCCCACAGCACACTCCATTTGACACTTCATTGGAGGACACTTTGGATCTACTTGCTCAAAGCACCTCACAATTTCAACAATCAACGAGTAGCATGATTCAAGAACACTCCATTGCACTTACCAAGTTGGAAATTTCATTGGGGCAGATTGTGCAGGCGTTAAATGAACAACCATGTGGTGATGGTCAAGATGTGAACGGTGAACAGTCATTGGAATCTAGTTGTGCCGATATACATAGAGAAGTTCTTGAATTTGAAGCTCTTTCTCAATCTTCTAAATCGCTTGATTTTTTTTTAAAGTTATGTTGGATTCTCCCTGTTGTTTTACATCTTTACAGGTGCCATCTTTAGAGTCTTTTAGAGATGATTTGCTGCCATATCAAGAGAAAAACAAATTGAAGTTGGATGACAAATCATTGCTGCCCATTCACCATAAGAAAGAAGATTCTAAGCTAGACGATGGGATTGCTGCCTTGAACGAATATCATTCATCCATTGAAATCATTGCTCCAGCCACAACTTCAACAATTTTCGAGGATATGCTTCTTCGCAAGGAGAGACGAAAACACCATCACTATCAAGTCCTTGTGGAAATTCAACGCACCATATTCAAAGTCTCCGAAAGAAACTACTTCTTCCGTTCAAGGTTCGGAGGTACCTTGACTTCCTGCCACCCTAGGTGTTCATCCATCATACCTACCGCGTCTTGCCTAGACATTAAATAAAACGCTTGCTAGGAGGCAACCTAGCTGGGTTTGTGATCTTGTCGTTTGTTATTGTCTTTTAGTTTTTGTTTTATTTCATTCCATGCTCACTCTACCTTACTGCATCACTGCATTCCATTCATTGTTTACGCATCGAAGACAATGCTCAGTTTAGGTTTGGGGGTGTGGGACGTTTTCGTTTGCTTTTAGTTTTGGTTAAGTTTTCTTTTGCTTACTAATGTGAATGTATATGAGTGCTATGTTTACAAACAAAACTACAGTGTTGTCATGAAAAAGTTTTGTATCTTATTTTCTTTTACAAAGCTAATACTCTTGGAATTATGATGGTAAAAGTACCATGCTCAAATTCTGGAAGAAGAACAGTGGAGACTACCCTAGTGAGTTATTTTGAGCCTATTGGCTTCTTAGAGAGGGTTTAAAGTGTTTCTGCTCCTATCTTTTTCTTTCAATTTCACTTTAAATGATCTCATTATTTTTCTTTGATTGAATGCTAAGAATAATTCTTTGTTGCAGATACCATGTGCTTGTTATCACTTATGAATGAACCCATTGAGACGATGTTAGGCTATGCATGTCTTAACCACTAAAAGGCCTAATTCCCATCCCTTTGTGTGTTCCATTCATCTTTGTTGCAGCCAAACACGTTTAGCCTAGTTCGTTCATCACCCATACCAAATGATAGGAGCATATTTATGCGACTTAGTTAGCTTATTTCCTTGCATTTACTTAGTTAGTTTCTATTTATTAGAGTGTTTTAAGCCATTTTCGTGTGTTTGTAGGTTCAAATGGAAAAAAGTGGCAAGAAAGTGCATTTTGGAGCATTTTGGGCTTGGAATGGATAACATATATATGGAGCAAGGTGGATGGACGTTTTTGAAGTTCAAGAAAGGCTAGGAATGTGCTAAAGAGATGGAGAAATTAATTCAAGACAAAGAAGATAAGGAATCAGCTCAAAAGGAAGGAACATTATCCAAAACCTTATCCAAACATTATCATATCCTATCCTAATCTTATCCTACCTAAATTCTAGCTGCAAGGGGGAATTATTTTCATATAAGAACACCTAATACCTGATTCTAGAAGCCTACAAAAGTGCCGCACCACACATCTCTTTTCCTCCTTAGAATCTGCCACACCTAGTCCTTTTCCTTGTTGGATTGTCGTGTACCTAGTCCTTGTCCAACACAACCTTTGTCGTGCAGCCCTATAAATATATACATGTGCCGTACAAATCGGCGATAGCTGAAGAGAGAAATTCAGAAATCACACAGGTTGTGCCGTAGCTCAAGGAAGGAAGGAAGGAGAAGCTTGGTGCCGCAACCTGCCATTGCTGGGAGCCTTTCCGGGTTTATTCTATCCTTAGTTTTAGTTCAATGTTTCTTTTAGATTGCTTGTTAATTTTTACAAACATGTGGAACTAATTTCGTTTTAGCTAGAGGTGAATTCAAAGCCATGAACATATATCTGATATGAATTGATTACCTCCAGTTATTGTTTCATAAAATGTGAATGCAATTTGCTTAACTGTTTGATTCAGAACTTATTCTTGTATGTTAATTAAGGATGCATACTAGTTTGCATGCATGAGTCTGATGCTAAAATATAAGGGAGTTTCACCTAATAGTTATGAACTTATATTTATAAGTAGTGGAGGTCGCTAGTCACGATCGCGTTAAGTAAATTCCTGGCAGGAGTATCATGCAGTCATAGTTACGAATGTCATGTCAATGCTTATGATTTTCACAGAACTTAATGATCTTTGATATGTATCTCTATCATGCAGTTCATGTAGGGAACTTGATAAGAATAATTTGGTTGAGGCGCTGAGTCCAATTCAATGAACTTAGGTAAATCTGAGGGTTAATTAGTGCAGTTCACGGTTAACTTGGGGCATTGTCATTCATGGTTTATAGGAAGAATAACTGGAAATCGATTTGTATGCATATGTGTCATGTGTGGAGAAGGACCCTCTAGCTAGCCTTTCACCCCCTTAATTCACCCAATTTCGTACTACCTTTACTTTGTGTCTGCAAGTAGTTTGTTTAAGTCTTAAATTCGTCAAAACAACCCCCCATTTAGTATTTTGAGTCTAGTTAGTCAATTTTCGTCCAAATCACCCTTTAGTTCTTGTTTTGAGTCAATTTGCTTGTTTTGTGTTGTTTTGAGTCATTTTAGCTAGTTTTGAGTTATTAGAGTCTAGTTTTGTTTGTTTGAGTCTAATTTGTGTAGATTAGCTTCCCTCCTAATCCCCGGCCTAGAACGATCTCTACTTATTCATACTACAACTATCAAAAAGTGGGCTTAATTTGTGTGTTTGTTTCTATCACATCACCAAACTCTACCCATCTTATCCCATTACAGCCATACCTTATAGTTTGGAGAATACCAAAGGGATGAAGACAATGATAGATTGAGCTCTAGATCAAGAATGTGGCGTGTAGCAAGGTAACATGTGCTGAAATTGCAAGACAAGAAAAAAAAGTTTCAAACAAAAAAAAAAAAAAAGAAAAAGAGAAAATATGAATATAGAAGATGCAATTTCCAAATCCTTCACTATCGCACGTGTGTCCTGGACGCCAAGAATAAACAACGAAGATCAATTCAAGAGGAGAGCTTGCTGGTTTCACAACAAAGATACTTTGGTATGTCCCAAGCTCTAGTATTTCCTATCCATTCTTTCGTAGCCCTACCCTAAGTGTTACATTACAACCTTGTGAAAGACCTAGCTGATCTTTAGGGATATATTCATGGGTGCTGGTAAGTATGTGTGCTATTCATATTCTTAGTATTTGATTCATTTCATGAGATCTATTCAGAAAATGTGCTTTTATTTCATATTTCATATGTGAGAATTTTTGAATCCCTTTTACATAATTTCACTCACATGTGTTCGTGGAGAGAATACACATTAGGAACTGAGTAAAAATTTGAGTGATAGCTGTGAGGACTAGAGTTGAGGCGAATTCTATCTTTGGCATTTGAGTATGGTGTCTTTGAAGTCATGAGTCATGGAGTAATAATTTTACACTCTACATATGATATGATTCTTTGAAGTGGCGGACTTTTGGATGTATGACTAAGCTTTCATTGGTTCTTATTAGTTTATTTCAAGTATGCTTTAGCAAAATTGTTTGGAGAGTCTGTAGATGTTTGTGGGCGTCATCGATGTAAACCCTCGGGAGACACAACTCCTCCTACTAGGGACACCTAGAGGTTTAAAGGCTTGTTGCACATGCTCTGTGCAATCATTTAGCCAGCGAAAGTGGTATAGTTAGATTTTTCTTTGTTTTGTTTGTTTTAGCTTTAGTTTTGCTCGAGGACCAGCAAAAACCAGGTTTGGGGGTGTTTGACAACTAAAATATTTCATACATTTATTCCATCCATTCTAGATCCTTTGTGATATTTTTGAGTTAAACTGGCTGCGTTTTACTCTCTTTTGTGTTAATGTGCAGTTAATTGTATTTTAGAGCCATTTGAGTGTAAATAAGGCAAAATGATGCTGAAAGTGGAGAATTGAATAAGGATTCTGATGTAGAGAGACATTCAAAGTGTACAATTGAATATGATGATGAATATGGCCCTTTAAGAGACCAATAACAGCAAAAAACGTCTAAAATAAATGCTCCATTACTGAGATGTCTTTGCATTCTATAACAGCCTCTTTAACCTTATAAAACTGAGAGTTTCGGTCAATTTTGCAGAAGCTCCCTCTTGGGGACACCCAAAGCTCTCTCTCTTTTCTTTCTTTGGCCTTTCTTCCAGAAACAAAATCCTTTCTCCATTCACCATCCGCAGCCACCAAAGAAACCACGCAGCCGCGCTGTTCTTGGAGAAGTTCAACATCAGAATTGCTTCAAGGGGGTTTCTTAGATGAACTTTAATTTCACTCATGTTGTTCTTGATATTTATATATTCTATAATCATGTTGTGTAATTAGGTTCATAGCTGGGGATTTCGATGTAGCCTTGCAAATCTACTCTATGTTATTAAGTTAAAGTATTCAAATTACCAATATGTGTTCTTGTTTCATTCACTGATTTTATAGTATAATTTGTTTGTAAATCCTAATGTTTGATCACCATTAGGGCTGCTTATGAATTATTTGATAAAGGTTATAGTACACATCATGCTTAATCTTGGTGGACATGTGAATGAATGAAGAAACTGCTACGCATACATCATGCCATGTGATTTCTTTGGTTCTTTGTAGTTTTCTTGTTCTTAATGGATTCTTAATTGGTAATCTAAGTTGAATATCACAACTAGATTCAGATTAGGAGTACTTGATCACAACCATACATCAAATGGGTGATCATAAATAAGTAAAACGATCCCTAGTTGCAGATTGGAGAGTTAAATGCATTTTGACTAAATCTTCATGGAATTGCCTTGTAATGGTGAAATCGGTATCCCTAGTCCCGTTCCCATTGTTTCTGAATCAATCTATCATTCATCTTTATCTTGTCTTGCATTTTAAGTTACTTTAGCTTCCAAAACAAAAATCTAAATTCAGTTTTCATTTTCATTGTTAGTGAGGGTTCACATAAAGCTGGTAATTTGTAGAGTTCTAATCAGTCCCTGTGGTTCGACATCCTTACTTGTGCCATTATACTATCCTTATATTTTCACTTGAAAGTAACACAACAAAATTTTGGCACCGTTGTAGGGACTGATTTCAGTCCCCTCTAATTGCTTGCTTTATAAACCTTATCTGTTTTTGTTTTCTTAGTTTAGATTTTTCATTTACGATTTAGTTTGTTTTGATTTTCAGCTTGTAACCAAGATGTATAGTGAATGTCCGTTATGTGCTAAAATTGGCCATCCCCTTCAATTCTGCCCAAGGAGAGATGAGTTTCCGACATTTGTTCAAGAGCATTCACACCGCATTTGTTTCTCTAACCAAGGGCCACTGCAACCATTGCCAAATACATACAACCCCGCTTGGAGAAACTTTTATCATTACTATTGAAACAACATACAAGCTCCAAATCAAACATTTGCACCTCCCCACAGCAGACCCGCTTTGACACTTCATTGGAGGACACTTTGGATCTACTTGCTCAAAGCACCTCACAATTTCAACAATCAACGAGTAGCATGATTCAAGAACACTCCATTGCACTTACCAAGTTGGAAATTCAATTGGGACAGATTGTCCAGGCGTTAAATGAACAACCATGTGGTGATGGTCAAGATGTGAATGTTGAACAATCATTGGAATCTAGTTGTGCTGATATACATAGAGAAGTTCTTGAATTTGAAGCTCTTTCCCAATCTTCTAAATCGATTGAATTTTTTTCAAAAGTTATGTTGGATTCTTCCTGTTGTTTTACATTTTTACAGGTGCCATCTTTGGGGTCTTTTGGAGATGATTTGCTGCCATATCAAGAGAAAAACAAATTGAAGTTGGATGACAAATCATTGCTGCCTATTCACCATAAGAAAGAAGATTTTGAGCTAGATGATGAGATTGCTGCCTTGAACCAATTTCTCTTGCCTCAGTTGCGTATCTCATGAATCGTGTTCCATCCCTATCAGTCGACTTTCAGACACCGCTTCAGACTCTCTCTTCATATGTTGATGCTCCTACAGTTCCTAATCGTCCACCTCACGTGTTTGGCTGTGTAGCTTTCATTCATCTTCATAAATAGCAAAGAAGTAAGCTTGAACCTCGGGCCTTGCAGTGTGTGTTTGTGGGGTATGCCTTAAATCAAAAGGGGTATCATTGTTATCACCCTCCGACGAAAAAATTGTTTGTCACTATGGATGTTGTGTTTCATGAGAATGATATGTACTTTTCCAATCCCGAGTCTTCACTTCAGGGGGAGAATCAAACAAAAGTTCAAACTCTTGATTATACTATTCCAGATATAGATAGTGTGTATGATTTAGATTTAAGTGGTGATGTCTTGGAAATAAGTGGTGATCATTCACACGAAAACAATGATGTGAATGAATTGTAACTAAGTGATAGTGTCTTAGAGACAAGTGGTGATCAACATGGAAACAATGTTGAAAACCTTGAAATGGACGAGTCGACATCGCCATATAACTCAATGCTTGATAGCTCATTACCAGTTTCCTCACCACCGGACAGTCCTGTGTCGCCAGCTACCTCACAGTCAATCTTGAGTCCTAATAACCATAATCAATCATCTTCAATCCCGGATGCACCACCACCACATCGTCTCCCTGATGGCGTCGACTGAGGTATTCCTAAACTTACTTATGAAGCCGACCCTAAATGCAAAACTAGATATCCGGTGAGTAAGCCCAACCCTCAGTCTAATGTGTTATACCCGTTAAGTAATTATGTTCTACTAGTCGCCTGTCAGAATCAAATAAGTCATTTGTGCATCAATTATCTATTGTATCTATTCCTAACATTGTGCAGGAGACATTAGCTAATCCACGTTGGCAAGCATCAACGAATGAAGACTTAAAGTCTTTATAGAAGAATGCTACTTGGGAGATTACAAACTTGCCAGCTGGCAAGAAACTTGTGGGATGTAAATACGTATATACGGTGAAGTACAAAGTTGATGGGACGGTGGATCGCTTCAAGGCAAGACTAGTAGCAAAAGGATACACCAAAAAAATATGGAATTGACTATACAAATACATTTGCCCCTTTGGTCAAGATCAATATAGTCCGTGTTTTGTTGTCCTTGGCTGCAAATCTTAATTGGCCATTACAGCAGTTCAATGTGAAGAATGCCTTCTTGCATGGGGATTTGACAGAAAAGATTGACATGGAACTATCGCCAGGGAGTATCGTTCTAGATATGCATAGACAAAAGGTGTGCAGGCTCCGAAAATCGTTGTATGGGTTGAAGCAATCTCTAAGAGCGTGGTTCGGTAGATTTACCAAGTCTATGAGAACATTTGGATATAAGCAAAGTAATTGTGATCATATGTTGTTCTTGAAACGTCGGAATGGAAAGCTTACAGCACTCATTGTATATGTGGATGACATGGTAGTTACAGGTAATGATCCGGATGAGCGTGCAACCTTGTAGAAATATTTAAGTACATAATTCGAGATGAAGGATCTTGGTTCTCTGAAATAGGTATCAAGGAGCAAGTGAAGAATCTTCCTGTCACTGGGAAAGTATATTCTTGACCTGTTAAAAGAAATTGGCATGTCAGCATGCAAACCCGTGACTACTCCGTTGGCAGAAGGAATGAAGCTGAGCATTGATTTAAACCAAGTAGTGGTAGATAAAGGGAGGTATCAATAGTTAGCAGGAAGATTAATGTATTTGGCACATACTAGACCAGACCTTGCTCATGCCTTGAGTGTCGTTAGTCAATACATGCATGATCCAGGAGAACAACGCATGAATGCAATTATGAGGATATTGAATTATTTGAAAGGAAGTCCGGGGAAAGAGATTTTATTTAAGAAGAATGGTCATTTTAGTATTGAAGGTTATACGGATGCTGACTGGGCCGGTTTGAGTGATGATAGGCGCTCAACATTAGGTTACTTCACCTTTGTTGGTGGAAATCTGGTTACTTGGAGAAGCAAGAAGCAGGGAGTAGTAGCAAGGTCGAGTGCAGAAGCGGAATACAGAAGTATAGCCCTTGGTATTTGTGAGATTTTATGGCTTAAACTACTACTACAAGATTTGGGTGTCAAGCATAGTCAACCAATGAAGTTGTTTTGTGATAATAAGGTTGCTCACGATATTGCTCATACTCTGGTGCAACATGATTGAACTAAACATTTAGAGGTTGACAGGTTCTTTATTAAAGAAAAGCTAGAAGGTAAAATAATTGAAGTGCCTCCAATCAGAACCGAAGATCAAATAGCTGACATTCTCACCAAAGCAGTTTCTAGTGAAAAGTTCTCTAAGTTTCTAGACAAGTTGGGCAAGTGTAACATATATGCACCAACTTGAGAGATGGTGTTGACTTGTATAGTTTCCTATAATTTAGGATTTCCTAGTTTAGGATGGATTCCGTGTAATCTAGAAGAAATCTCTTTGTAATCTCCTGTAATTATTTTTTCCTATTTGGTTAGGCTTAGGATCGTATATTATACCTCTTCTTGAGAAGAATAAACATATCATTCAAAGCATTCTCTTCTAAATCCATAAGATAATTACTACACTTTCTTAAGTTCATAAGATAATTAAATGCATGCATTATGTCTGCGGGTAGCCATTTACAATTTTTTTGGTCAAGCCATTTACAATTTTGGGATTTTTATACTTGCATCTAGTATGCAGTAAGGTTTAATGGTTTTTCCCACATGACATGGTTGGAGGAGGAATATTATAAAATTGTTTCGAGGACTCGAGCTCGTGTTTGATCTTGGACTTCCAAGATACTGACAAAGATAATATGAAACTAATAAAATTAAATAACTAACATTGCCTCGATGCAGTGTAACTGTAGTACTTATTTACGATTACGTTCGGCACCAGAGGTTTTCTTTTCAACTATTTCATCTTGTGACATGTTTTTATTCGACAGGTGATTTATTCTTTTTAATGTATGAGAATTATTGATTGACCGATTGATTTCACTGACCCTATAAAATTATCGCAATAGAAGATCTCTCTTCTAATGCAGCATATGCAACAAACTACAATTAAATTTTTATTAAAAATTCAGGTACTCTAAAAAAAGCATTTGGAAGGTAAGAATTTTGATGTTCTTGTGTCAAATGTAGTTAGAAACAGTTTTAGCAACCATTTTAAAACACTTATAAATGGATACTTAGACTATAAAATTTATAATATATCATAGATAGTATTTAAGTTTCAAAAATTGTGGAGATTGCTCTCTTATTTTGAGAGCACTGCTATGTATACTCTTGTTATTATATTTACTTAGATTGGTTTCATTATTACCGTATAATGGTTGAGTTTTTAATTTTCCGCATGCATGTATTGCAAGTTCAACAAACATATTAATATGATGTTATTAATTCACTCCTACAGTAAACATTGTGAGTCTACAACTATATATTTTAGGATATACTAAATTAGTATATCGGTGTCATGCAGATTGGAAACATTAGTCATGCAAGCCGTTTACCTTACAATTATTGCCTCTCTGTTGAACTATAAATTCGAAATGGCAACAAGTGCGAGGAGCACATGGGTAAAGTGATATAGTAGTGAAGGATGGCAGACAAGTTAGCTCCCAAAGAGTGGTAATTAAAATAAATTAATAATCTCCATAGTCATAATCAAAGATAATATAAAATTTGTTTTGCACAAGGATTGTGGCATATAATCTTGCAAGTCGGCAATGATTGCGGTGAACATTGTCTTTGAATCCCAGATACAACACAGAGCAAGAAACTACACTCCTTTTGGGTCATGTTATATATTCAAATAACCATAATATTCCGAAGGAAAGAACATTAATTCCTTCCTCGAACTACTTACTTAGCTAGTCAATCGACGGGATCGGTGTCTCCCTCTCTAGTATTTTATTTAAGTATCGATTATTGTGCCTAATTTTTATTGATGTGTGACAACCCGTCCCTAATTTTACGACAATATAAATTTTAAAAGTGTGAATTGATGAAAATGCCCCTAGAGGCAAGGATTTTGACTTCCGTTGACCATTGTTTAGAGAGACGTATGACTCATTCTTTTAGCATATTTGCGTAGTACTCGTCGAGACGAGCGTGTGAGCGTAAACGGAACGTAATTTGGAGCTATAACGAAGGAGTAACAAATGTTTAAAGTCGGGGACATTTTAATAAATTTAACCTTCACTCTAGAAGGCTCCAGATTTTTTGGAGCAATGTGATGTGCCACGTGTGTGGCTGGGATGAAAGGAAAGAAGAGAAAGGATAGTGATGGACGGCTGGGATGAAAGGGAGATGAGAGAAAAGGAGGGATTAGGGGCTGCCTTATTAGAAACAAGAGAAGAGAGGGGAAAGGAGAGAAAAGAAAAAAAAAAGAAAAAATGAATCATATCCCTTTGAAGACCCACGACCCGACCCGAGCTCTAGCGACTTTCCCAACAGTTTTCCATCCATTTTTCCGGCTTTCCTCAAACTCCCATCCCCACAAAACCTCATCACAACATCCCATCATCCCATTCTAGCCAAAATTGACAAGAATTGGTTACGATTTCACGAAGTTTGAACACATGCGTGCCGCAGAAACCTTTGCCCGAGATCCACCAATTCTGAAACGATTTCATTCAATTACCACCACCAAAACACTCATCTAGAGGTCAGGAAAACACTCATCTAGAGGTCAGGAACAAAGCCCAAACAGGTTTGAGTGCGACGAAGCACCGGAGGTGACGGATCGAAGCCACCCATTTCTAGGGGTTCCGGCGAGTTCGAGTGAAATTGGAGATTTTTCCAACCAAATTGGACTTGGCCACAGGTATAAAATTTGCTCTACTCATTGAGATCTTCATTTTTGTGAAATTTAGAAATTTTTGGAAATAGTTGATTTTTCCGATGAGACCCCACCTGACTGATAGGAGCATATTTGTGCGACTTAGTTAGCTTGTTTTCGTGCATTTATGTTGTTATTCCTTAGTTAATTTAGTATTTCAAGCCATTTTCGTGTGTTTGTAGGTCCCAAGGGTTAAAGTAGCAAGAAAGTGCATTTTGGTGCCTTTTGGAGCAGTTTTGGGCATGGAATGGATAGCCTATGCTTGGAGCAAAGTAGATGGACGAAATTGAAGACCAAAGCAAGCTAGGAATCTGCCAAAGAGAGGAAGAAAATAAATTCAAGTCAAGGGAAGACAAGGAATCCATCAAGAAAAAGGAAAGACTAGTCAAACTTGCCTTATTTTGTCCTAACCTTTCCTAATCCTAAATTACACAGGATCCAGCCACAAGAAGGGTTCCTAAACACTTTAGGACACTTAATTACAAGTTTCTAGAAGTCTTAGTCCCTGTCCAAGAGGGAGCCACACCTTCCCTTATTGTTTCTCTTCCTTGCCGCACAAAGAAGCATTCCCCTTGCCCTTTTTACTTCCTGCCGCATAGCCTTTCCCATTCTCTCTGGGATTTTGACTTTAATTCCCTTTTTCCCTTAGGTTTTGGAATAAATTCTGTTGCCTAAATTGATCCCAGCCGCATCTCACCCTAGCCTATAAATATAAGGCCTTGCCGCAGCTTTTAACATCATCCCTCACCACTCCACAGATCCATTCACCCCAATTCACATCTCTGACCTCAATACACATCTCATACATCCCTTTCAAGCTTGTGCCGCAGCAAAGAAGAAGAAGGAGGAGCCTTGGACGTGCTTTCCATTCGAGTTGGATTGCTAGAACGTTTTTAGGTGTAATCTTTCTTTTGTTTTCAATGTTTAAGTTCAATTGTCTTTGTTTTGCGAACATGAGGAGCTAAACTCGTTTTAGCTAGAGGGAATTTCGAAACCATGACTATATTTGTGATATGAATTGATTACTTCCAGTTGTGATTTCATAAATCGTGAATGCAATTTACTTAACTGTTTGATTGATAACTTATTCTTGTATGTCGATTGAGGATGCATACTTAGTTTGCATGCATCAATTTGATGCTAGAATATAAGGGAGTTTCACCTAATCGTTATGAACTTATATTCATGAGTAATGGAGGTTGCTAGTCACAATCGCGTTAAGTAAATTCCTGGCATAAGTATCATGCAGTTCATAGTTACGAGTGCTTTGTCAATGCTTATGATTTTCACGAAGCTTAATGATCTTTGCTTGTGTCTCTATTATGCAGTTCACGTAGGGGACTTGTGAAGAATAATTTGGTTGTCGATGCGTTGTCCGTCCAATTCAATAACTTAAGGAAAATCTGAGGGTTAATTAGTGCATCACGGTTAATCTGGGGCATTGAGGTTCATGGTTTATCGAAAGAAGAACTGGAAATTGATTTGTATGCAATTGTGTCATGTGTGGAGAATGACCCTCTAGCTAGCCCATCATCCATCCAATTCATCAATTTCGTGGCAAAATCTGTTTAAGTTTATAATCTGTTTGTTTTATTTCAAATTCGTCAAAACCCAATCCCCCTTTACTTTATTGTGTCAATTAGGTTAGAATATGTCCAAACAAGTGTTTTTAAGTGTTTTGAGTCAAGTTAAAATCAGTTTTTGTTCAAAGTCATTCTTAGTGTCTAGTTTTAGTCGATTTGGTTGTTTTAAGCTGTTTTGAGTCTTTTAAGTTTGTTTTGAGTCTTGTGAGTCTTGTTAAGTGTTTTTAAGTTTGTTTTTGTGTTTTTAAGTTAGTTTAGAGTTGATTAGCAATCCCTCCTAATCCCCGGTCAAGAACGATCCCTACTTGCATATATACTACAATTGTCAACAAGAGGGTTTAACTTCTGTGCTTAACTTTATCACATCAAATTTTGGCGCCGTTGCCGGGGATTAGCAACTTTGCTAATCCCCCGTTGTTTCTTATTGTTTATTTTTCGTGTGTTTTTATTTCAGTTTCTGACTTTGTTTTGTTTCTTGTTTTTAGGTACTAGTTTATGACTTGAAGTTGTCAACCTGTTCGTGAGCACATCTTTGACTTTGACGACGATTTTGAGTGGACTTTGAGAAGGAAGAGGCATCAACAAGAGTCTAATCCACCTAGCCTTGAACCTGAACTTGAAGAACAAGAAGTAGAAGAGGAAGAAGAGCCCACGGCTCAGATTTTGGAAGAAGCACAAGACATGGCAGCGGACAATCGAACCATCAAAGAACTTTCTGCCTCAGGGGTGGGCAATGTCGTGCCCCTATGCATCCAATACCCCACGGCAGCTCAAGGGAAAACTGTGGAGTTCGAGTTAAAGTCCAGTTTGTTGCACCACATTCCGAAGTACCATGGGCTGTCCATGGAGGATCCAAACAAGCACTTGAAGGAGTTCGAAGTTGTTTGCTCAAGCATGACCCCAGTCAATGTCGATGGAAGCTTATTAAAGATGAAAGCTTTCCCATTTTCTCTCTTGGAAAAAGCTAAAGATTGGTTGTACGAGTTGGCACCTGGAACCGTCACTTCATGGGAGAGCATGAAACGAGCCTTCTTAGAGAAATTCTTTCCAACATCAAGAGTCATTCTTTTGAGGAAGCGGATCAGTGGCATTCAACAAAATCAAGGAGAATCCTTTCCGGCATACTATGAACGGTTCAAGACTCTCGTTGCATCCTGTCCTTAACACCAATTGAAAGAAGAGCTTCTCATTCAATATTTCTACGAAGGAATTCTTCTCATTGAACGCCAAATGCTAGATGCTTCAGCGGGTGGTGCGTTGGTTGACAAAACACGCGTGGCTGCTAAGACCCTAATCGCCAACCGAGCCTTGAATGCACAACAATACGAAGGTGTTGGACAAAGAGAAGCCCCACGGTAGCAACAAGTCAATGAGGTAAGTGCAATTTCTGAAATTCAATCTCAATTGGCTAATCTCACTCTTCTTGTGTCACAGGTTGTTGAAAAACCCAAAGTGCATGAAAACACAATCTGTGGCGTGTGTTCCATGCAAGGCCACCAATCTGAAACATGTCCTCAGTTGATAGAAAATGGTGGATGGGAAAGTGCTAACGCAATTGGATTTCAAAGCCAAAATCAGCCCAAATACGATCCATACGCCAACACATACAACCTGGGCTGGGGAGATCATCCGAACATGAAGTGGAGGGAGCCTCAACAACCCCAACAAGGAGGATTTCGGCCACCACCCCCTGGAATGTTTCAAAGGCCCTACGCACCAATGCAATCCCAATCATAATCTGCCCAAACTAACTCAGGTTCGTCTCTTGATAATGATAAAATTATTCAATTACTCACCTCTTTGACGCAGGGAGTACAAAATCAAGCTAATGAGGTGGATGAATTGAAGAAACAAATGGGGAAGGTTGCTGAGTTCATAGGACAGTTTCGAAAACAAGGCAAACTACCTAGTTCGACCATTGTGAATCCAAAGGGAGGATTAGAATCTGCCAAGGCCATCACACTAAGAAGTGGAAAAGAAGTTGGAACTAACCCTATACTATCCAAATCAAGTCACAAGAGCTGCAATTTGAAGAGGAAGAACATGACAAAGCCACGACAAGGATTGAGCAATCCTTGCCGCAGCCTTCACAAACCCCTAAACCGTCCACCAATGGTAAGATAGGTCCAAGTTCTGTTAATTCTAACCCTATTCCACCCAATGTACCTTTCCCTCGCAGATTCATGCACTCAAAGAAGGACAAAGTGACAAGGACATTCTTGAGACATTTAGAAAGGTGCAAGTCAATATCCCGCTCCTTGATGCAATTAAACAAGTCCCGAAGTATGCCAAATTCTTGAAGGAGCTATGCACAACAAGAAAGAGAGTTTCGGACAAGGAGGTGGTAAGGGTAGGTGAGAATGTTTCAGCCGTCTTGCAACGAAAACTGCCCCCTAAATGCAAAGATCCCGGTAGTTTTACAATTCCTTGTGTTATTGGCAATACTCGTTTTGAACATGCCATGTTAGACTTAAGTGCATCAATAAATGTCATGCATTATTCTATTTATGCATCTATGAACTTAGGAGAGCTGAAAAATGATGGAGTGATTATTCAATTAGCCGATCGTTCTAATGCATATCCAAAATGAGTTTTGGAAGATGTTTTGGTGCAGGTTAATCACTTAATCTTTCCGGCTGACTTCTATGTGCTTGAAATGGAAGATTCGGACCGTTCTCCTCCATTGCCAATCCTACTTGGAAGGCCATTTATGAAAACAGCCTGCACAAAGATTGATGTATTCAAAGGAACATTGACAATGGAATTTGATGGGGAAGTTATTGATTTCAATATTTCTGAAGCCATGAGGTATCCTAGTGATGATAATTCTTGTTTCTCTATTGATATAATTGATTCATTGGCGCAGGAATACCTTGAAGATTTGAATGAGGATGCACTTGAAAAAACCATCACACAAGGAATAGGACTAAAAAACGAAAGGACAGCACCTAGGCACACCCACGACAACAAAGAAGACATCCTTGCCGTGCCTATTCATGAAGAATTGGTTGAGATGGCTGCTGCCCTAAAGTCAATTCCAGAACACGTTGGTAAGCCTTCCAACCCACTTTCAATTCCCGTTTCTACTAATAAGTTACTGCCCTCAGTAATTCAGGCACCTTCCCTCGAACTTAAACCACTACCAAGCCATTTGAAGTATGTTTTCTTGGGAGACCAGGAGACTTTGCCTGTCATAGTCTCTTCCTCACTCACAACACAAGAAGAAGAGAAGTTGGTGAGGGTGTTGAGGGAGTACAAGACTGCCATAGGATGGACTTTGGCCGACATCAAGGGAATAAGCCCTACCACATGCATGCATCGTATACTTTTGGAAGAAGGGGCTAAACCATATCGAGAAGCTCAACGTCGACTCAACCCTCCAATGATGGAAGTCGTAAAGAAGGAGATTATCAAGCTACTCGATTGTGGAGTGATCTATCCAACCTCTGATAGTCGTTGGGTTTCGTCGGCCCAAGTTGTTCCAAAGAAATCTGGAGTAACTGTGGTGAAGAATGAAGAGAATGAGCTTGTGCCCACCCGAATCCAAACCGGTTGGAGAGTTTGCATCGATTATAGGAAGCTTAACACCACCACAAGGAAGGTTCACTTCCCATTGCCATTCATTGATCAAATGCTTGAAAGGTTAGCTGGTCATGCATTTTATTGTTTTATGGATGGTTATTCAGGTTATAATCAGATTGTCATTGCTCCGGATGATCAAGAAAAGACCACTTTTACTTGCCCATTTGGTACGTTTGCTTATCGTCGCATTCCATTCGGTTTATGCAACGCACCAGCCACATTTCAAAGATGCATGATAAGTATATTTTCAGATTATGTTGAGAAGATTATTGAAGTTTTCATGGACGATTTTAGTGTTTTTGGTGATTCGTTTGATGAATGCTTGGATAATCTCACTTTGATCTTAAAACACTGCATTGAAACTAACCTTGTTTTGAATTGGGAAAAGTGTCATTTCATGGTAAAACAAGGCATAGTTTTGGGTCATATCATTTCAGAAAAAGGAATTGAGGTTGATAAATCAAAAATAGATCTTGTACGCTACTTACCCTCTCCCACTTCGATGAGAGAGGTTCGTTCTTTTCTTGGACATGCAGGCTTCTATTGGCGATTTATCAAGGACTTCTCCAAAATCTCCCAACCTCTCTGCCGTCTACTTCAAAAGGAGGTGCCCTTCGAATTCAATGAGGAATGTGAGAATGCCTTCAAACACCTCAAAGAGATGCTAACTTCGGCCCCCATCATAATCCCACCAGACTGGAGCCTTCCTTTCGAGCTAATGTGCGATGCCTCAGATTATGCAATTGAAGCTATTTTAGGCCAAAGGAAGAACAAACAGCCCCATGTCATCTACTATGCATCCCGAACCTTGAATGATGCTCAATTGAACTACTCCACCACTGAAAAAGAACTTCTTGCTGTTGTGTTTGCATTAGATAAGTTTCGTTCTTATTTACTTGGCACTAAAGTGATTGTTTATACTGACCATGCAGCTTTGAAGTATTTGCTCACCAAAAAAGAGGCCAAACCACGGCTTATTCGCTGGATGCTTCTTCTCCAAGAGTTCGATATTGAAATTAGGGACAAGAAAGGGAGTGAAAACGTGGTGGCTGATCACTTGAACCGAATGGTGCATGATGAGGAGTCCCTACCCATTCCAGAAACGTTTCCAGATGAGCAGTTGATGTCCATTAAGGTAAGTGAACCATGGTATGCTGATTTGGTGAATTATTTGGTGTCTAAACAAGTTCCAAGCACTCTAAATAAGCACCAACGTGATAAACTCAAGAAGGAGGCACGGTTTTATGTGTGGGATGACCCATACTTGTGGAAATATTGCTCTGATCAGATTCTACGTAGGTGTGTGCATGATTTTGAGTTTCATTCAATTTTAACTTTCTTTCACACTTATGCATGTGAGGGTCATTTTGGCACTCAAAGGACAGCGCTAAGGTTCTAGAATGTGGATTTTATTGGCCTACTCTATTTAAGGATGCTAGAACTTTTTGCATAACATGTGATCGTTGCCAAAGAACAGGAAATGTAGGTGCAAAGGATCAAATGCCGCAGGCCCCTCTCTTCTTTGTCGAAATTTTTGATGTTTGGGGTATTGATTTCATGGGTCCCTTTCCTTCACCTTATGGTTTCAATTATATTCTACTTGAGGTTGATTATGTTTCGAAATGGGCGGAAGCAAAAGCCACCCGTACTAACGATTCCAAAGTAGTTGCAGATTTTGTGAAAACTAACATCTTTTCCAGATTTGGGATGCCTAGAGTGCTTATAAGTGATGGAGGCTCTCATTTTTGCAATCGAACCATCGAGGCGCTGCTCAAGAAGTATAATATCACGCATAAGGTTTCGACACCTTTTCATCCTCAAACAAATGGCCAAGTTGAGGTTTCGAATAGAGAAGTCACGCAGATTTTGGAGAAGACCGTTGGACCAACCCGGAAAGATTGGACCAACCCGGATGATGCACTATGGGCATATCGTATGGCTTACAAAACACCCATTGGAATGTCCCTATTTCGGCTCATTTATGGAAAACCGTGCCATCTCCCCGTAGAATTGGAGCACAAGGCGCATTGGACTGTCAAAACATTCAACATGGACTTAGATGCGGCAGGAACTCATAGGAAACTTCAATTAAATGAACTCGAAGAGATTAGGCATGAGGCGTATGAGAATGCTCGAATTTACAAAGAGAAGACGAAAGCATTCCATGATAAGATGATTCGTAACAAGACATTCTCAATTGGGCAGAAAGTGTTACTTTTTGACTCCCGCCTTCGTTTGTTTCCCGGTAAGTTGCGTTCTAAGTGGATTGGTCCTTTTGTTATTACTAACGTCTTTCCTCATGGTGCAACCCAAATTCAAAGTTTAAAGACCGGCCATGAATTCAAAGTGAATGGACACCGTCTGAAGCCTTACTACGAGACTTTTGAGGAGCATGTCGTGGGCCCCTTTCAAACTTAAATGGCAGATTCGTCCGGCTGGAAGACGTTAAAGAAAGCGCTTCTTGGGAAGCAACCCATGCAAATAAAGAAGACCGAGGAATCACTTCACAACCAAATTTGTGTTCCTAAACGCTTCTCTTTACTGCATTTATCTTGCCATGTTTGTTATGTTTGTTCGTTGTGTTGTTTGCTTGCTTGCTGTGAGTCTATGTTTGAAACATTGATGACAATGTTTGATTTAAGTGTGGGGGGGGGGGGGGGTAAACAAGCTGTTTTTGCATGATTTTCGTGGGATTTTATCACCTATCACTTCTAATGTTGTTTCTCACTGTTTTTAAGTGTTTTTAGTGTGTTTTGAAAGAAAAATCCGAAAATTTGATAAAAATTCGAAAAATTGTTTTGAAAAACCCAAAAAGAGTTGTTTTGGTGTGTTTGTTTGTGTTTTAGGGTACCTTCCAACACAATGATGAGGATTTGGTTTTTAATTGCATGACTGTTAAAGAAAGTTACAAACATGGATGGAAGTTTGATATGCCTTTGGTTTATGCTTGGTTGTCGTTGTCGTTTACGAATTCACATTTAATTACAAAGGAAAAATCAGTTTTTGTAACATGCTTGAAGCGAACTCAAAATAACGCTACAACCCTGAGAGACTTGAGCCTAAAATGTTATTTGGAGAGTTATTAATCTGTGATTTCTTGTTTTCTAAATTCGTTGCATGATCTCATTATTCTTTGCTTGGTTGCTACTTATAAGGCGTTTCATCATTTTAGTTCCAAATACTAGAACTCATGCCCGTTTCATTCAAAGCATGATATTGATTTGCATAACACACAAACAAGATGAAGTTGTTTAGCAAACCAAGAGCCAAAAAGCCACCCCCGTGCATATGTGTGTAGGTTTAACCCCGTTGAGCCTTGTTTAGCCTATGTTCTTTGTTAACCCACATCATCCCCACCAAGCCTAGAAATGGACCATCCATACCCTTGTTCTTGAAACATAGTAGAGCATAACTTAGAGGGAGTTCCTTTTGAGTGACATTATGCAGAAAACAAGTGTGGGGGAAGGGATTTTTATGTGTGTGTGTGTGCCAAAGTTAAAAAGAGGCACGGTTAGAGAAGAAAAAGAAAAGAAATTTCGTGAAAAAAGAAAAGAGAAAAAGAAAAGTTGTGAAAAGAAAGAAAAAGAGTTGAAAAATAAGTGAGAATAAGCTTACAAGTGTTGGTTGTTCAAGAAAGGGTCCAAAAAGTTGAATTCGGCCCAAAGTGTTGCATGAATCTTCCCTTATGTTTAAAAGTTGATTTTTGCATTCAAAAGTGAATTCTAAGTGTCCAAAAAGTTGAATCCCTCACCACTCCACAGATCCATTCACCCCAATTCACATCTCTGACCTCAATACACATCTCATACATCCCTTTCAACCTTGTGCCGCAGCAAAGAAGAAGAGGATCCTTGGACGTGATTGCCATTCGAGTTGGATTGCTAGAACGTTTTTAGGTGTAATCTTTCTTTTGTTTTCAATGTTTAAGTTCAATTGTCTTTGTTTTGCGAACATGAGGAGCTAAACTCGTTTTAGCTAGGGGGAATTTGAAACCATGACTATATTTGTGATATGAATTGATTACTTCCAGTTGTGATTTCATAAATCGTGAATGCAATTTACTTAACTGTTTGATTGATAACTTATTCTTGTATGTCAATTGAGGATGCATACTTAGTTTGCATGCATGAATTTGATGCTAGAATATAAGGGAGTTTCACCTAATCGTTATGAACTTATATTCATGAGTAGTGGAGGTTGCGAGTCACAATCGCGTTAAGTAAATTCCTGGCATAAGTATCATAAAGTTCATAGTTACGAATGCTTTGTCAATGCTTATGATTTGCACGAAGCTTAATGATCTTTGCTTGTATCTCTATTATGCAGTTCACGTAAGGGACTTGTGAAGAATAATTTGGTTGTCGATGCGTTGTTCGTCCAATTCAATGACTTAAGGAAAATCTGAGGGTTAATTAGTGCATCATGGTTAATCTGGGGCATTGAGGTTCATGGTTTATCGAAAGAACAACTGGAAATTGATTTGTATGCAAGTGTGTCATGTGTGGAGAAGGACCCTCTAGCTAGCCCATCATCCATCCAATTCATCAATTGATAGGAGCATATTTATGCAACTTAGTTGGCTTGTTTTCGTGCATTTATGTTGATTGTTCGTAGTTAATTTAGTATTTTAAGTCATTTTCGTGTGTTTGTAGGTCCTAAAGGTTAAAGTAGCAAGAAAGAGCATTTTGGAGCCTTTTGGAGCAGTTTTGGGCATATTTTGGATAGCTTATGCTTGAAGCAATGTAGATGGACGAAATTGAAGGCCAAAGCATGCTAGGAATTAGCCAAAGAGAGGAAGAAAATTAATTCAAGTCAAGGAAGGAAAAGGAATCCAAGAAGAAGAAGGGTTGACTAAGTCAAAGTTTCCTTATTTTGACCTTTGACTTTCCTAATCCTAATGTACAAAGGTTTCAACTACAAAGAGGAGTCCTAGACATTTTGGGACACCTAAATCCCAACTCTAAGAGGGAGCCGCACCTGCCTTTATTGCTTTCCTTCCTTGCTGCACAAGCAAGGCACATTCCCTTGCTCCTTTGGACATTGCCGCACCTTCCCCTTTACTTTCCCTTTCTTGCCGCACAAGATTGCCTTTCCCCTTTCAATTTAGGACACTTTCTTTTTAATTTGGACCCAAATCAGCAAGGAAAGGCCTTTCCCTTTCCTTGTCGTGCAAGAAGAACCCTTTCCCTTTATTTTTAAGACCTTGCCGCATTTAAACTTTACCTTTCCTTTGTTTTCCTTCACAGCCGCACCCTATTACCCTTTCCCCTTAGGTTTTTGACTTTAATTCCTATTTCCCTTTAAGTTTTGGAATAAATATTGTTGCCTAAATAATCCCAGCCGTGCCTTAACCTTTTCTCTATATATAGGACCTCTTGTCGCACCATTCAATGATCCATTCACTGCCAAACACAACCATTCACTTCCATACACACATTCAGCCAATTTCCAAGCCTTGCCGCACCACCCTTCCCATCTCTGACCCCAAAACACATCCTAAACATCCCTCACCCTCTTGTGCCGCAGCAAAGGAGAAGAAGGAAGGCCTTGGACGTGCTTGCTCTTCAAACCTTGGATTGTTGGAACGTTTTAGGTGTAATTCTTTCTTTGTTCTCAATGTTTAAGTTAAATTCCTTTTGTTTTGCTGTGAACATGAGTGGCTAAACCCATCTTGGCTAGGGGTGATTTCAAAGCCATGATTATGGGTGCAATATGAGTTGATAAATTCCAGTTATGAATTCTTGAATCGTGAATGTAATTGGCTTAACTGTTTGATTGATAACTTATTTGTGTTTGTTGATTGAGGGTCGACACTTAATTGGCTTGCATAAATCTGATGCTAGAGTATAAGGGAGTTTCACATAATCGTTACAAACTTATATTCATATGTAGTGAAGGTCGTTGGTCACGATCGTGTTAAGTTTACTTCCTAGCATGAGTGACATGATGTCATAGTTGCAAGTGCTTTGTCAATGCTTATGATTTTCATTGAACGTAATGATCTTTGATTGTATCTTTATTATGATGTCATGTAGGGAACTTTTGAAGAATGCTTTGGGTTGTCGAATGATGTCATCCAATCCAATAACACAAGGAAAATCTGAGGGTTAACTAGTGATGTCACGGTTAATTTGCGGCATTGTCGTTCATAATTCAATGAAGGAGTAACTGGAAATCGATTCGTTTGCATACATGTCATGTGTGGAGAAAGAGCCTCTAGCTAGCCTATCATCCATCCAACTTCCCCAAAAACGTTTTCAATTCTGTTTTTAACTTACAATCTGTTTTGTTACTTTAAATTCGTCCAAAACAAAACCCCCCTTTACTTTCTTGTTTCAAATTGTTTTAAACTTGTTTTGTTTGTGTTTTTAAGTGTTTTGAGTCAAGGCCAAACCATATTTTCGTCCAAAATTGTGTTTAGAGTCAGAAACTGCCTAGTTTGTGTTTTTAGGCAGTTTTGAGTGTTTTTAGCCTATTTTGAGTCTTGTGAACTTGTTTTAAGTCTTTTGAACCTATCCAAACTTTTTTAACTTTGTTTTTGTGTCTTTGAGTCAGTTTAGAGTCAATTAGCAATCCCTCCTAATCCCCGGCCTAGAACGATCCCTACTTGCATCTATACTACAATTCACAACAAGAGGGTTTAATTTGAGTGCTTAACTTTTATCACATCATCAATTTTGTGCCAAAATCTGTTTAAGTTTATAATCTATTTGTTTTATTTCAAATTCGTCAAAACCCAATCCCCCTTGTACAGGTTGCCATAGGTAACTCTGACTTGTATGTGCTGCGCATAGTGCCAGTCTTCACGTGATTGTAGTACTAGAGCGTATATTATTATTACACCCAGTCTTGTTCATGTCAAAATACCTCTGCATGAACTCGTGTATCAACATGTGTTGATAAGCACCCGATATGAGATGTTGCTTATGTGAGATTTTGTGATTATGGATGTCATGCCCTTATTTACAAGATATTGTGCCGTAATGAATTCTTGAGATTTTGCAGGCTACGGTAAGTATTTTTTTACTATACGTAGTATGTATATTTTGGAAACTATACTGGTTTTACAGCGAGAGGTTATTATGTTTTCAAAAAGGTGTTTACAAAGATTTGTTTCTATGCCCACTCACCCTTGTTTTTCGCCCCTCCAAGTTTTATTGCTGAGCTTACATGTCGACAGAGATTTCTTGGAAAATGTTGGTATAGACGATTACCTTCAATGGTATAATTCTCACCCTATCTCACTGTACTTTACTTATACTTTGACATTACGTGTGAAATGGGTTCATTCCTGCTCACCGCGCACTCTATTACTTAGGCACTTTTAGGTTTAAGTTTATACACATTTTCCACATCACTACACTTTATGGCTTCGTCACCTTCCAGGTGTCGGCCATCACGGCTCGGTTCAGAGTCCAAGTGAACATTCCGGGTCGGGGTGTGTCAGATGACACATCACATAGTTTGCAAATGTAATCTAATAAATTAGTCTACCTAGCATTACTCATGTTGAATTTGTTTGACAATTTATTATAATATTTAATGTATATTGAATTAAAAAATGAGTGTCAGCTTCAAATTGTTCAAGTTACATATAAAAAAAAATTCACGTTTTTCATTTAGAAGTTAACATTCAATTTTTTCTATACATACATTTAGATTTGTTTACAAAGATTATGTTTTCAAAAGGTGTTTACAAAGATTTGTTTTGTAGGATTTTCTTTCCTCTGATTTCCCTCTCATTCCCTTCTCTCCTTTCACACTTTCGATTTTTCCTTTCTCTCTCTATAAAAAAAATTAATATACGATGTCGACGTAATTTAATCATGACCATTCAAATAGGAATGGAAGGAAGGGTAGGAAAAATTCAAAATGCTTTTTTGAAAGTAGAATTTTTATTACAATCCACCAAACAAGAGACAGCTTCCGCGAAGAAAGACTTTTTTTTATGTACTCGTCGTCACCTTATTTCACACATGCATTAAGAATGGCTTTTGTGGATGCAAATTTCTTCCTCCTTGATCTTGGACAAAATTGCACCTACAAAACAATTAACACCTTTGGTTAAGGCCAAAAGCCTCACGCACCCACGATGAATGGGGGGGCTTTGGCCGAAGAACCTCCGATGCCAAAGTTAGAATTTAGAGAGAAAGTGTTTGAGAATTTTAGCAAGAAAGTTGGGAGTTTTTCATGAGTGTAGAACTTAGGTTTTTAGAGACAATGGGGTGATATATATAGGGCATGGCCGGTCCCCTTTGGAGAAAAGGTGGCCGGCCCTTTGGGGTATTTTTGTGTGAAATAGGTGATTTAATTGGTAATTAATGGATTAATTTGGTTATAAATCCATTAATTAGCCAATTAACTCAATTTTTATGGAATGTTTTAAAGGTTATGGAATAATTACCTTATGGAGAATATAGAATGAGGATGAATGAAATAATTTTGAATTTGTTACCTATTTTGAGCACTTTTTTGCTTGATTGAACAATGATTGTCCAATGCTCCCGCGTAGGAAATCCGGTGTGCCTCGAGGGCAATTTTGTCATTTTTACCCAAAAATCCACGTGTCGCCTCTTGATTATTTTTGGCTCCACAACTTTCTCTTCTTCTGCTTCTTCTTTCCTTTCCTTGGCAGCTTGAAATGTAAGGCCTAAACCGTCCTTTAAGGTCGACAAACTTTTCTTTTTAACAATTATGTTCTAAGTTGTCAAGTTCCTTTTATTCTCTTGATCAATCAAGTTATCGGTCCAAAACAAAAACAAACAAAAATAATAAAAAGCTTGTTAATAAAAAAATTCAAGATGACAACCGAATTATGTGAGAGAGAGATAGAGAAAGGGTGCATAATCCACATGGAAGAAGGACAAGTACAGACGAGAGTAGTTGAGGTGAGGAGCCTCTATCCTGAATTTGGATATACGGTAAGATCAAACAGAGGTGAGAATGGTAGTGGACATGTTTGCGTTTTGTTGGACGACCTCTATACAGTTAGATGACTCATGGCTTCTATGCTTTGCCTACATGTGGATAATGACTACTACTGTTCATAATTTTCTTGTCTTCATAATTTTTTTTTTTGGAAGTCTCGGGACTTGACATTGGCTGGACAGGGGTCGAGGTGGCTTGGAAAAGTCGAGCCACGGTGCTGCCGTGGGTGGCTTGGTGGTTTGGACTTGGCGTAGGCCAAGTTGGAGCTGTGAGGGAAGAGGATAGGCCAGGCCGTGGGGCCTGATAGGTTTGCAGGTTTGCTAGGCTCCTGCGGCTTTGGACTTTTTTTTTTTTTTTTGGCTGGGCTTGGGCCGTGCCCTAGGGAGGAAATGAAGGGTTGAATGACCTCTTGGATTTTGGGGCCTTCTTGAGCCGTGCCTTTTTTCCCTTTTTTTTTTTTTTTTTTTTTTTTTTTTTTTTTTGAACAACCCTCTAACCTTTTTCCTTTTTCCTTCTTGAGCCGTGACTTAGATCTAACCGTCAACGAATTTTGGTACTTCTTTGGGCAGTTGCGATCTTGTCATATGCTTTTTGATAACTCAAGTAAAGGAGATCATGACTGGGCCAAGGAGACTTTGGACATAAGTGGAGAATTGGAGCGTGATTCTTCCCTCGAGCTGCGTGTACCAACAATTTCAGAAAGTAGGCTGCTTAATCCTTTCGGCTGCTTTGTTGTACTGCTGAGCTGCTCTTTAATTTTCTGATCATCTTTTGCTGCTTTTGTAGATTCGGAGTTCGGCTCCACTCCTAAGACTTCTCTGGACATAAAGAAAGTGCATATTGCTCTGGGTATCCCCTCCAAGTACTAAGAATGGCGTTGGCTGCTTAGTCCTCTTCGTAGGGAAAAAGGTGGGCTACCCCCGAGAAAGGAGATAAAGCGAATCAAAGCTAAGGCGTTAGCTCGTCCTTTCACTATGGTGGAGCCTGCTACGAATGAAGGTGGGAAAAAGAGGTCTTCCCTGCCTGCTCAAGAAACGCCTGCTGAGAAGAAACCGAAGACTTCTTCCTCTACACATCCTTGCTGCACCATTCAGGGGAGAGCTGAGATAGACAAATTTAGAGAGATTCAACCCAATTTGCCGCAGCACAAGGAAGGAGAAGCTTGGAGCGTTTCTAGGTGTATTCTATCCTTAGTTTTTAGTTCAATGTTTGTTTTAATTTGGTTTTCAGTTATGATGAACTAATTTCGTTTTAGCTAGAGGTGGATTCAAAGCCATGAACATATATGTTCGATATGAATTGATTACCTCTAGCTATTGTTTCATAAATCATGAATGCAATTTGCTTAACTGCTTGATTGATAACGTATTCTTGTGTGTTGATTAAGGATGCATACTTAGTTTGCATGCATGAATTTGATGCTAAAATATAAGGCAGTTTCACCTAATAGTAATGAACTTATATTTACAAGTAGTGGAGGTCGCTAGTCACGATCGCGTTAAGTAAAATTCCTGGCAGGAGTATCATGCTGTTCATAGTTACGAATGCCTTGTCAATGCTTATGATTTTCACAGAACTTAATGATCTTTGATATGTATCTCTATCATGTTGTTCGTGTAGGGAACTTGATTAGAATAATTTGGTTGTGATGCGATGTCCAATTCAATGAACTTAGGAAAATTTGATGGTTAATTAGTGTTGTTCACGGTTAACTTGGGGCATTGTCATTCATGGTTTATAGGAATAATAACTTGAAATCGATTTGTATGCGTATGTGTCATATGTGGAGAATGACCCTCTAGCTAGCCCTTCACCCATTTAAATCACTCAAATTCATGCTTAATTTACTTTGTTTTGCATTCTGTTTAGTTTAGTTAATTTCGTCCAAATCAATCCCCCCTTTAATTGTGTTATGTTGCTTAGTTAGAACTTGTTCAAATCTGTCCATTTTAGTGTTTTGAGCCTTACTAGTCTTAAATTCGTCCAATTTACTCCCTAGAGTCAGATTTGAGTCAATTTGCTAGTATTGTGCTGTTTGAGTATGTTTAGTGTGTTTTGAGTTATAAATCTCTAGTTTTGTGTTTTTGAGTCATATTTGTGTAGATTAGCAGTCCCTCCTAATCCCTGGCCTAGATCGATCCCTACTTATTCATACTGTAACTACATAAAAGAGGGTTTAATCTGTATGCTAAGCTTTTATCACATCAAATTTTGGCGCCGTTGACGGGATTAGTAAAATTGTTAATCACCCTCTCTTTTTTTATTTTACTTTTGATATTTGATTTAGTTTTCTTTCTTTGATTTCAGGTACTAGAGAAGCAAGACATGGCAATTGCTAATATTCAAGCTCAAATCGCCAATCTTACTTCTCTTACGTTGCAGTGTATCGAAATGACCAAAATGCAAAGTGCTCCTACCTTTGGTGTACCTTATAGACAAGGATATCAAGCTAATCAACGACCACAAAGAGGTTGGGAGAATGTCAATAGCTGGGGTTATCAAAGCCATAACCAATCAAGGAACAACTTGTTTTCCAACACGTACAATTCAGATTGGAGTGATCATTCAAACTATATGTGGTGGGAACCTCAACAAGATCAACAAGAAGGATATTGGCAGCCATATGAGGAGTTCTATTCAAGACCTATGCAGCCACCACAGCCTCCCACACAACAATTCCAATCGAATTCAGGTACGTCCTTGGGTAATGATAAAATTCTTGATTTACTAACCTCTTTGACGCAAGGATTACAAAATCAAGCCAAAGAGATGCAAAATCAGACCAAAGAGATGCAAAATCGAGCCAAGGAGATGGGCAAATTGAAAAATGAGATGGGCGATTTGAAAATCAACTTGGAGAGATGGTAAAATTCATAGGGCAAATTCAAGTACAAAGCGAACTCTCCAACTCAACCATTGTAAATTCAACGGGAGATTTTGAAATCGCTGAAGTTATCACCTTGGGAAGTGATATGAAGGTTGGAGCGAACCAAAGATGCCCAAACAAAGCCACAATGTGGATGAACAGCTGCTGCTCGAGGAAGAGAATGATGAGAAAGCCTACTATTCTTGCTCCACCACCTTTGCCGCAGCCCCCCAAGGACCCTACACCACCCAATTCAAGTAAGGTTGTTCCAAATTCAATTATTTCTAACCTTACTCCACCAAATGTCCCTATTCCTTGCAGGCTCTTGAAATCCAAGGAAGGAGAGAGTGAGAAAGACATCTTGGAAGCCTCTCGGGATATCAAAGAGGAAGTACTTGAGACAACCATTTCCAAAGAAGTTGGATTTTATGACACGGGACAAGTCACAACCCTAAAAACACCCAATCTGGCCAAATGTACAATTCCTGAAACTTTCGAAGTGGCGTTTGTCCATGAATTCTAGTCGGAGCACACAGGTAAGCCACCTCCTCAAATTTCAATTTCGTTTTATACTAACATGTTGTTAATGATTCAGACACCCACGTTAGAATTTAAACCATTACCGGATCATTTCAAGTATCACCTTCCAATCAAAGATCAATTCCATGTCGTGGGACCTAGGGGAGTTTGAATGGAAGTATCGTCCGGCTGGAAGACATTAAAGCAAGCGCTTTTTGGGAGGCAACCCATGCGTTCAAATAAAGAAGACCTAGGAATCTCCAGCTCCAAAACCAGATTTGCATTTCTAAACCCTACTCTTTATTGCTTTTACTTTGCCATAATTGTCATGTTTGCTAGTTGTTTGTGTTGATTGCTTGCGTGTGAGTCTTTGTTTTAAACATTGAGGACAATGTTTGGTGTAAGTGTGGGGGGGGGGGGGGGTAAACAAATGATTTTTCATTGATTTTCCTGGGATTTTATCACCTATCACTTCTAAAGTTGTTTCTCACTGTTTTTAAGTGTTTTTATTGTGTTTTGAAGTGTTTTAAATGTGTTTTGAAAGAAAAATACTAAAATTTGAAAAAGAATTCGAAAAATGTTTTGAAAAACCCAAAAACAGTCGTTTTAGAGTCGTTTTTGTGTGTTTGTTTGTGTCTTTGGGTACCTTCCAACCCAATGATGACGATTTGATTTTTAATTGCATGATTGTTAAAGAAAGTTACAAACATGGATGGAAGTTTGATATGCTCTTTGGTTTATGCTTAGTTGTAGTGGTCGTTTATGAATTCACATATAATCACAAAGAGAAAAATCAGTTTTTGTAACATGCTTGAAGGAATGAACTCAAACTAACGCTACAACCCTGAGAGACTTGAGCCTATACTTTATTTGGAGAGTTATTAATCTGTCATGTTTTTGTTTTCTAAAGTCGTTGCATGATCTCATTGTTTCTTTGCTTGGTTGCTACTTAGAATGCGTTTTCATCACTATAGATCCAAATACTAGAACTCATACCCATTTCATTCAAGGCATAAAACTGAGTGGATAACAAATAAACAAGATGAAGTTGGTTAGTTAAACTGGAGCCAAAAAGCCTTACCCTTTGCATTTGTATTGTAGGTTTTACCCCTTTGAGCCTTAGTTAGCCTATTTTCTTTGTTAGCCCACATTATCCCTACCTAGCCTAGAATAGGACTATCCATACCCTTGTTCTTAAAAGAATAGTGGAGGAAGGGTTGTTACTTTTGATCGCCATTATGCAGAAAAACAAGTGTGGGGGAAGGGTGTTTCGTTGGAAATTTATAAGGTTGTACGATTTGAGTGCCAAAGAAAGAAAGGGCACGGGAAAAAAAATTGTAGAAAAAGAAAGAAAAAAAAGAGAAAGGTTGTGAAAAGAAAGGAAAAGAGTTCAAAACAAGTGAGAATGAGCTCACAAGTGTTGGTTGTTGAAGAAAGGGTCCAAAAGTTTGAATTTGACCCTAAGTGTTGCATGAATCTTCCCTTTCTGTTTAAAGTTGGTTTCTGCAATCAAAAGTAAATTCTAAGTGTTGATTTCATTACTTTGCTTGCTATCGCTTTAAGAACTTTTGTTTATCCTTACCTTTCTTTGTTAGCCAATACCTTAGCCCCGTCACAACCCTTAGACTTCTATCTTGATTGTTATGTGTTTCAATATATGGAGGTTGGAATTAGTATGAGCATATGGTATCCCTGGTTCTCGCGTCTAAGTAGTGGCATTCTGTTCATGAGATCATATACATGTTTGTACTAATAATTCCAGAAAGTGCCTTCTTTGTTATAGCATATGTGACTGTTAGTCTACATGTTTACATCAATCTTCTCACATATACTTAGTGTAGGGAGTGTAGTCAGAAAATCTGTGTGAAAATAGAGAGTATCCGGTGAGGAATTGAGTGAATTCTCTAAGGCATGTTACTATGTACAAAACATTATTTTATTTGATTAAATGCGAGCTAGTGAGTGGCGATTGCGATTAAGTATGTGCTCAAGGGTAGGGGTGGCCGAAATCCATGGGAGTGGTGATTTTTAACGTGTCATGTTTCATTGGAAATGCCTGAGGCGAACGTTGGAAGGTCTAGGTTATGTTTTGTTTGTTTTGTTTTGATCGAGGACTAGCAAAAGCCAAGTGTGGGGGAATTTGATAGCAGCATATTTATGCAACTTAGTTAGCTTGTTTTTTTTGCATTTATGTAGCTAGTTTCTATTTATTAAAGTGTTTTAAGTTATTTTCGTGTGTTTTCAGGTTCAAATGATAAAGTTGGCAAGAAAGTGCATTTTAGAGCATTTTAGAGCAGTTTTGGGCTTGGAATGGATAGCATACATGGAGAGCAAGTTGGATGGACGATTTTGGTGCTAAAATGTGCTAAATATCTGGAGCAATTAAAGTCAAAGATTGGAAAGCAAGAAATCAGGAGTTAATTAGAAACCTTATCCTATCTTATCTTATCCAAACCAACCTTATCTTATCATATCCTATCCTAATCCTACCATACCTTATCTCCAGCTGCAAGGAGGATTCCTTATCACATTTAAACACATCCTAATCTGATTTAAAGAGTCCTAAAACTATGCAAACTATGTAATCCTTCTCCTACACAAAGTGGCCGTTCCTATCCCTTTCCCACTAGAATTTGTGCCGCACCCCTGCCTATAAATACACATCCTTGCCGCACCATTCAGGGGAGAGCTAAGATAGAAAAATTCAGAGAGATTAAACCCAATCTGCCGCAGCACAAGGAAGGAGAAGCTTGGAGCGTTTCTAGGTGTATTCTATCCTTAGTTTTTAGTTCAATGTTTGTTTTAATTTGGTTTTCAGTTATGATGAACTAATTTCATTTTAGCTAGAGGTGGATTCAAAGCCATAAACATATATGTTTGATATGAATTGATTACCTCCAGTTATTGTTTCATAAATCGTGAATGCAATTTCCTTAACTGCTTGATTGATAACTTATTCTTGTGTGTTGATTAAGGATGCATACTTAGTTTGCATGCATGAATTTGATGCTAAAATATAAGGGAGTTTCACCTAATAGTAATGAACTTATATTTACAAGTAGTGGAGGTCGCTAGTCACGATCGCGTTAAGTAAAACTCCTGGCAGGAGTATCATGTTGTTCATTGTTACGAATGCCTTGTCAATGCTTATGATTTTCACAGAACTTAATGATCTTTGATATGTATCTCTATCATGTTATTCGTGTGGGGAACTTGATTAGAATAATTTGGTTGTGATGCGATGTCCAATTCAATGAACGTAGGAAAATCTGATGTTAATTAGTGCTGTTCATGGTTAACTTGGGGCATTGTCATTCATGGTTTATAGGAATAATAACTGGAAATCGATTTGTATGTGTATGTGTCATGTGTGGAGAATAACCCTCTAGCTAGCCCTTCACCCATTTAAATCACTCAAATTCGTGCTTAATTTACTTTGTTTTGCATTCTGTTTAGTTTAGCATTTTGAGTCTTACTAGTCTTAAATTCGTCCAATTTACTCCCTAGAGTCAGTTTTGAGTCAAATTGCTAGTATTGTGCTATTTGAGTCTGTTTAGTGTGTTTTGAGTTATAAGTGTCTACTTTTGTGTTTTTGAGTCATATTTGTGTAGATTAGCAGTCCCTCCTAATCCATGGCCTAGAACGATCCCTTCTTATTCATACTACAACTACATAAAAGAGGGTTTAATTTTTGTGCTAAGCTTTTATCACATAAGGCCATGATGCAGAAAATGGTGATTTTGGCAGCCTAGTCTATGCTTCTTGATCAAGAGGATACAAGAAAGTCATGAAATTGGAATCTGAACTTGCTGCTTTGACTGCTTTGACGGTGTCACGCCCCAGTCCCGAAATATTTATTTTCGGGGATTTGTTTTGTGGATAGGCCAAAATTTAAAATTTACTTAATTTATTTTCATTAATTACATTCTTCTAAGACAAAAATTCAAACCCTTACAAGCTAGCCATATTTTTCTTAAATGTCAAAGCATATCCTTAACTTCACAAATGAAGTCACAAATATTAGTCATATCTAAGAATAATTTCCTTCATTCTACGTGAAATTCATAACCGTTAGTCAATTACCAAAACATACAATTTAAACACTTGATAATTTACTATCAAACGTTAAGATTCTTTACTTTAAATTCTTTAATTTCTCTAGTAGTCTGAACCATACTTCTCTTGTCAAAACATACAATTCTTCCATCAATTTTAATAATTTGTTTCCATTTTCTTCCCTTAGGTCAAGATTCCAACTAATATTAATTCTCGATTATTTAATCTCCCTTATTATATGGCTGCATCTAACAACTTGTTAGACTACCTACGTACCCTAAACAGGGATCAAGCCATTCGTAGTTTGCATTTCCCAAAATTCAAACCAAAATCGAATGTCTTTATTTAATCCAACATATACTACAATCATACTAATATTCAAACTACAGCAGTTAAGTCTCCAAAACATAATTAGAATAACGAAATTCGCGTAAAAACACAAATGTCGGCTCCCTGGCCTTGCGCCGCTGCACCAGCCGCCATGAGTGGCGGTCGGCCGTCCTGGCTCGCCGGAAAACACAACTATTTCTAAAAATTCTCAAAAATTACAGAAATGAAGATCTCAAAGAGTAGAGCAAACTTTATAACTGCGAAAAAGTTCAATTTTGCCTGGAAAGGCTCCAATTTGCCTCGAACCCGCCGGAAACCCTATAAATGGGTGTCCTCAACACGTCACCTCTGGTGCTCCGCAACCCCTACCATTGTTTGGGTTTTGTTCCATACCTCAAGGGGAGTCTAATGGTGGTGAAGTTGGAGGTATTTTGCTTCGGATTTAGTTGAATTCGACACACCCCCGCCTCACCCCACCGTGCGGTTTCTACCAATTTTAAGTCCAAATTTCTATATTTTTGGGGTGTAATAGGAAGGGGAAGGGTCATGGAGGGGTTTCCAAGTGGTTGTTTGAGGTAATTCAAGGGAAAAAATGGGTGAAAAACCGTCGGAATTAGCTAAGGGTGCCGATCGGGTCGGGTTCCCATCCACGGGTCGCGGATCCCCCGCACCCCCTTTCTCTCATTTCCCTCTTTCTTCTCCCTCTCATTCGTCCCTTCCCTCCTGATTCCTTCTTCCTTTCCTCCTTTTTATTCTTATCTTTTAATCACAGCCGTCCATCCTTTATATTGATGTGAAAATTAACTTGACACACAAATTAAACCCTCTTTTTGACAATTGTAGTATATATGTAAGTAGGGATCGTTCTAGGCCGGGGATTAGGAGGGACTGCTAATCTACTCAATTTAGACTTAAAAACACTTAATTAGACTCTAAAGACTCAAAACTGACTCAAACTACTCAAAACTAGCTTAAATCACTCAAAACAGCACAAAACACACAAACTGACTCAAAACAAGAACTTATGGGTAATTTGAACGAAATCTGATTTTGACTTGACTGAAAACACTTAAAACACAAGTTTAAACCAATTCTAAACTAACTAGACACTTAACAATGAAAGGGGATTGTTTTTTACGAAATTAAACTAAAAACAAGCTGATTTTAAACTTAAACAAAAATTGCACGAATTTAGGGTGAATTAATGGGTGAATGGCTAGCTAGAGGGTCCTTCTCCACACATGACACATATGCAACACAAATCAATTTCCAGTTATTATTTCTCTAAACCATGAATGACAATGCCCCAAGTTAACCGTGAAATGCACTAATTAACCATCAGATTTTCCTAAGTTCATTGAATTGGACTCTGCGCCGACAACCAAATTATTCTTATCAAGTTCCCTACATGAACTGCATAATAGAAATACTATCAAAGATCATTAAGTTCTATGAAAATCATAAGCATTGACAAAGCATTCGTAACTATGAACTGCATGATACTCCTGCTAGGAATTTACTTAACGCGATCGTGACTAGCGACCTCCACTACTTGTAAATATAAGTTCATAACTATTAGGTGAAATTCCCTTATATTTTAGCATCAAATTCATGCATGAAAACTAAGCGGACCCTCTTAATCAACATACAAGAATAAGTTATCAATCAAGCAGTTAAGCAATTACATTCATGATTTATGAAACAATAACTGGATGTAATTAATTCATATGCAATATATGTTCATGGCTTTGAAATCGCCTCTAGCTAAAAAGAAATTAGTTCCTCATGTTCGCAATTAAACAAAGAAAACTTAAATTAAACATTGAACTAACAAAAGATAGAATACACCTAGAAACGCTCCAACAATCCAACGTCTTGAATGGCAGGGCACGGCTCCAAGGGACTCCTCTTCTTCTCTCCTTTCTTGCTGCGGCACAATAAGGTGTTTGTGTTGAATGGTGGATGTGTATTGTGGTGGTGGATGGAGGATGGACGAATTGTGGTGAATGATGGTGGGTGGTGTATAATTGTGGAGCATATGGCTGTGTATATAGGGCTGAGAAGAGGCACGGTTCCAAGGTAGTTTTGGAGAGGGATTTAGGACTCGAAATCCACAAAGAAAAAGTTAACTACAAGGCAGAAATCAGGAGGGATAAGGAGAAGGGGTTGCGGCATGAATTTAGGCTTCTAGAAGGCTAGGTACGGCTGATTTGTAGGGAGAGGGATTAGGCTTCTAGAGACCAGGTTTTAGGTATTCTAATATAAGTAGGAGTCCCTCTTTATAGCTGAAAATAAGGTAGGATAGGATTAGGATAAGGTTAAGATAAGATAAGGTAGTTTGGATAAGATAAGATAAGGTTTTGGATAATGTTTGAGATAATGTTCCATGTTTCTTGCTAACTTCTTATCTTCTTATCTTGACTTTATTTTCTCCATCTCTTTAGCTGATTGCTAGCCTCTTTTGATCTTCAAATTCGTCCATCCTTCGTGCTTGAATCATAAGCTATCCATCCTTGGCCCAAAATAGCTATAGAATGCTCCAAAATGCTTCCTTTTGCATACTTTGTCATTAGGACCTTAAATTGCACGAAAATGGCTTTAAATACTATAATAAGTAATAACTAACTACGAAAATGCAAGAAAACAAGCTAATTAAGTCGCATAAATATGCTCCTATCATATATTTCCTTTCATCATAGCCACACACGTGGCATAACTCATAGCTTTAGATTTTCTGGAGCTTTCTAAAATGAATAAAATTACCAAAATATCCTTGACTTTAAGCGTTAATAACTCTTTCGTTATAACTCCGTCTCACGAACGGTTTGCGCCTACACATTAGTGAGATCAAGCTTTTTTCAAAAACATAAATTTTGACCTCATGAGGTCTACGTATTTTAAATAATTAATGTCCAAACTTTAAACCTCGTAACTAGTTTAATATAAAACTAAACTTTTATGAATTAATATAAATTCTCAATTCTTTCCACATATTCATAATTATGAATATCCAATTCACATATTTACACTTTCCCAGGGTATTACAGAAAGGGTCTAATATCTCTGCCCCCACTCCTCCATTTCAAGCACATAAAAATATGCTGGAAAAATCAAATGGTCTACCTGCACCAAAACATCTTCCAAAACTCCTTTCGGTTATGCATTAGAACGATCGGCTAATTGAATAATAACACCATCGTTTTTAAGCTCTCCTAGATTCATAGATGCATAAACAGAATATGGCATGACGTTAATGGAAGCACCTAAATCTAGCATAGCATGTTCAAACCTTGTATTACCAATGACACAAGGGATAGTGAAACTACTTGGATCTTTGCATTTAGGTGGCAGTTTTCTTTGCAAAACTGCAGAGCTATTTTCACTTACATGTACCACCTCCTTCTTAGGAATCCTTTTCTTTGTTATACAAAGCTTCTTAAAAAATTTAGCATACTTTGCAACTTGCTTTATTGCATCAAGGAGTGGGATATTGACTTGCACTTTCCTGAAGGTCTCTAAGATGTCTTTTTCATTCTTATCCTTCTTGGATTGCATAAACCTGCGAGGAAAAGGCACATTTGGTGGAATAGGGTTGGAAGGAATTGAATTCGAACCAACCTTACCTAAATTGGGTGACATAGGAGCCTTAGAAGGCTGCGACAAGGGTTGTTCTTCCCTTGCCATGGCTTTGTCCTCCTCTACTTCTTTGGGCAGCAGCTTTTCGTCCTCTTTTTGGCTTTGTTTGGACGTTTTTGGGTTGGTTCCGATATCCTTGCCACTTCTCAACGTGATAGCCTTAGCGGTTTCAAAACCTCCCTTTGGATTGACAATGGTTGAACTAGGAAGTTTGCCTTGTTCTCTGAATTATGCCATAGATTCTGCCATATGCCTTGTTCTTTGATGAAGGGTCAAATTCACATTTTTGGACCCTTCTTCAACAACCAACACTTGTGAGCTCATTCTCACTTCTTTTCACTTCTTTTTTTCTTCTTTCGAAACACAAAACACAATACTTCACCAATTCACAAGGACCAATTCTTCTCCTACACTTGTTTTTCTGCATATTGTAGATCCAAAGGAATTCCCAACAAGTCATGCTCCATTATTCTTTAAGAACAAGGGTATGGATAGTCCTATACTAGGCTAGGTAGGGAAAATGCAAGCTAACAAATAATATAGGCTAAATAAGGCTCAAAGGGGTTAAACCTACAATACATATGCAATGGGTAAGGCTTTTTGGCTCTGGTTTTAACTAAACAACTTCATCTTGTTATTTGTTATGCAATCAATTTTATGCTTTGCATGAAACGGGCATGAGTTCTAGTATTTGGAACTAAAATGATGAAAACGCATTCTAAGTAGCAACCAAGCAAAGAAATAATGAGATCATGCAACGACTTTAGAAAACAAGAACATCACAGATTAATAACTCTCCAAACAAAGAATAGGCTCAAGTCCCTCAGGGTTGTAGCGTTAGTTTGAGTTCCTTCCTTCAAGCATGTTACAAAAACTGATTCTTTTTCTTTGTGATTACATGTGAATTCGTAAATGACAACTACAACTAAGCATTAACCAAAGAGCATATCAAACTTCCACCCATGTTTCTAACTTTCTTTAACAGTCATGCAATTAAAAACCAAATCCTCATCATTGTGTTGGAAGATACCCTAAGACATAAACAAACAAACAAATGCGGTCTGACCGCTGCTTGCCTTTTACCATGATTTCGTTGACATAGACCTCCATGGTTACCCTAATTTGCTTCTTGAACATCATGTTTACTAACTTTTGGTAAGTTGCTCCCTAGTTTTCTCCTTGTTGGGCTCGTACATGGCTATTTGGTTGTAGCCAGAGTATGCGTCCAAGAAACTAGGCAGTTGGTTGCCAGAAGTTGAATCTACCAAAAGATCGATCTGAGGGACTGGGTAAGGATCTTTTGGGCATGCTTTGTTGAGGTCGGTGTAGTCTACGCAAACCTTTCATTTACCCTTCTCTTTCTTCATAACTAGCACGACGTTGGCAAGCCATGCCGAGTGTGCTACTTCTTCTATGAATCCGACTTCCAATAGCTTGTCAATTTCTGCCTCGATGATCGCTACTCGCTCAGGTGCGAAATGTCTTCTTTTTTGGATCACTGGTTCGGCAGTGGGATCGACGTGCAGCTTGTGGCAGGCTACCTTGGGGTCGATGCCGGGCATGTCGGATGGTGTCCATGCGTAGACGTCTCGGTTTTCTCTAAGAAAAGTCGTGAGTTCTTCTTGCTCGGCTGGGCTTAAACGTGAGCCAATTCTAGCCGTCTTTTCCGGCCTACTGGGGATCAAGAATGATGTCTTCGGCATCCTTTTTGGGTTTCCATCCTATCTCGTCTGCTTGAGCGCCATCTTCTTGATCCGCCTGCTGTAATTGCTATTTGGTAGCCTTTTCATCTTTTTGGACTTCGGTAGCCTCCACGGGAGTAAAAGTCTTATTCTTTAACTCTTTCAACATTTGCACAGTGCATCGTCAGGATGCGACCTAGTTGGACTTGATTTCTCCAATTCCTCCTCCCAAAATACGGAATCGAATTTTTTGATACTTGACGGAAGTGAGGGCATCTAGCTTCATCAACCAAGGTCTCCCAAGAATCCCATTGTAAGGAGATAGGTCACTTACGATCATGAATGTCTGCTTTGAAACAACTGGTGGTGTTTTCACGTCAAATGTGATGTGGCCGATGGCAGTTGAGGTGTGTCCATTGAACCAGGTGAGTACCTCTGCTCGAAGTATGATTATGTTTTCCAGGCCCATCTTCTGAATGACTGAGAGTTGAAGTAGGTTGACTGCACTTCCATTGTCAACCATCATCATGTCGACTATAGCATGGGCTAGTTGGACAGATACTACTAGTGCGTCGTCGTGTGGGAAGTCGACGCCTTCTGCGTCATGCTCAGTGAAGCCAATGATGGGTCTAGGTTGGGTATCAACTGCTTGGACCTATGAGATTAGTAAAGCTTGTTGGATTTTCCTTTTTTTTGGAGTTATTAGTGGCCCCCCAAGTGCTCAGATTCGACGAAGATACCATTGATTCGGATCGTCTTGGTTGGCGGCTCCTCGTCATTGTTGATAAGCTCATATTTATATATATTTTACATCAAATTCACTTGTCTTTTCTTAGTTAGTTCCTTATATTTTTGAGCTATTTACTTTGTTTTTGTGTTTTGTAGGATTTTTCAAGCAAATAAAATAAAAATAGCACAAATGGGATTTTAAGTAACAAATTCGTCAAAACTGCCTGTGCAGGTCAGCTGACTTTGGAAGCAAGTTGCGGACAGCTCAGAATGAATTAGAGAATGAGCCTTATATGGTTGGAAAGCTACGGATGTCTATTTTCTGGAACATTTCGCGGATTGTTAATATCATTTTTCTAGAAGAAGTTATGGCCGTTTTAACACTGAAAGGTTGACAAGAGGCTGAGCAGTTTGTAACTGAAATGAAAGCAATAAACCCAATCAATCTAGCAGCCAAAACTGATGCAGTAAAGAACAAGCCAGCTGACCCCTATTCAAATATCAGAGGAAATGAAATTGAAGATGAGGATTAAGTGGGAGTAATGGGCATAAAGGCTACCTAAAGAGTTACAATTGTTTTACCATTTCATCTCACTTATTGTCAACACTAAATGGCTATTAGTGGGTGAATTAAGAAGAAGAAAATGGGCAGCAAGTTAAATAGGGAGAAAGCTGCAGGTTGCAGAGAGAAGCAAAAGAAAAAGCAAAGAAAAAAATTAGAAAAAAAAATAAAAAGAAAGCTGCAGTTGCAGCGGCACAAAGGAAGGCAGCAGGAAAGGCAGCAGGAAACAGCAAAAGGGCAGCGGCAGCAGAGGTTGGACGAGGAAGGAGAGAAGAGGAGACTCGATTCTTTCGGTTTTATCTTCTCAAACTCATGTCTATCTTTTGGTTTAACTTAAGAATTATGTATAACTAAATTTTTAGTAGTTAGGGGCTGTTTTGAAGCCCCGAATATGATTGCAAGTTTGTTATGACATTTTGTTTGAATTACTTTTATGAATGGATGAAAATTGGTTCACTACTTTTCTCATTGATGAATTATTTATGTGTTTTCTATGGATGCATACTTAGTAAGCATATCTAAGATTCTAATGCTATGAATATGTGTGTGCCTGCCCTTGTCAAATGAGGACCTACATATGTTCTAGAGTAGTACTTGTTAATTGCGATTAACATGTGGACCAATTTCTAGGATAAGTAAGACAACGCCAGTACTTACGATGCCTTGTGATGACTCAAACTCTTTTCGTTCTTAATGATTTCTACTTGTTAAATCTATGAACACGCCATTCTAGATTGCATGCTAGGGACTAAGTTAAGTTGAAAACGCCATTCTCTTAACATACCACATAAGAAAGAGTAATAGGTTGAGTTCTAACATTGAGCCAACTTGAGCATCTTCATCCGGAAATAAAAGGAATTTGAATGAAACATAACATGTTTGCATGATTATTTGGTGGTGGATAGCACTTCCCCTAACTCGTTTTCTTAACTTGTGAACTACAATCTATTTTTACTACTTAAAATTTGTTTCTGTCCTGTTTTTGTTCGATTTAATTTAAATATCAAATCAACTCCAAAAATCCCAAAAATTTGTGTGAGTGTATCTCTGTGTGTCTAGTATCTGCATATAAAATTTCGTAGACTTTAGATAAGTGTAAGTTGGTCTAATAATTATTTTTCGGTGGCTGGTCAGTAGGGACAGCAGCCCAGTTTTTGTGACATTTTAAGTAGTTAGATAAAACAATCTTCTGTGGGAAAGACCCTTATTTTCATATGCTACAATTGACAAATCTTAGTGTTAATAAGGAAAATCAATAGGATATTTGTGTGCTACTTTGTGGTGTGCTTTTAAGCCTATCAAATTTTTGGCGCCGTGTCGCCGGGGATTGTTATTTCTAATTACTTATTTTTCTATTGTTTTCTTTTCTTGTCTAATTTGTGTTTTTGTTTTTATTTTAGGTACTCTTTGTAGTATATGCATACTCGAAGGTCCAAGAGCATTGATCTAGCTTCCTACGATCCTGAGCTTGAACGAACACTTCGAAAGTTTCAGAGAGAAATCAAGCAGAAGGGTGCCTCGGTGTCTTTACCACCATCTTCTCCAACACATTTGAGTTCGGAAGAGGAGGAAGAACCACAAGAAGGCATGGCCGATAACCGTACTTTGAGGGAGTTGGCAACACCTAATACAGATCAACAACCATTGTGCATCACATATCCAAATGCAGAAGGAGGATTTGAGCTCAAGTCCGGCATGATTCACTACTTGCCTAAGTTCCATGGCTTTTCAACAGAGGATGCCAACAAGCATCTCATGGAGTTTCACGTGGTATGCTCAGGAATGAGACCAGCAAATGTGGATGACGAGCAAGTCAAGTTGAGGGCATTCCCATTTACATTAGAAGCTAAAGCAAAGGAGTGGCTTTACAATTTACCTCCGGGATCAATGAACACGTGGAACCAGGTGAAGCAAGCATTCTTGGAGCAATATTTTCCGGCCACAAAAGCTGCAAGCATAAGGAAAGACATATGTGCAATCCGACAACACCATGGAGAGCCCTTTGGAGATTACTATGAGCGGTTCACACATTTGGTTGCATCTTGTCCTAATCATCAAATTTCAGAGCATCTTTTAATACAATACTTTTATGAGGGATTGTGTGGTACTGATCGTGTAATGCTTGATGCAGCAAGTGGAGGAGCATTCATGGACAAGACACCAACTAATGCTAAGGCATTGCTAAAGAACATTGCTGGCAACACACGACAATTTGGAGGGAGAGATGAGCTACCCCTTAAGAAAGTTAACGAGGTAAGTGCTAATTCTAGTATTGAATTACAATTAGCTAACTTGACTAATCTTGTGCAACAGGTTATGGTGGCTCCAAAACAGGTGTGCGGTGTATGTTCAATGATGGGACATGCCACAGACATGTGCCCTTCGTTGATGGATCAAGGTGGTCTTGAGCAAGCTAATGCATTAGGAGGGTTTCAGGGGCAACAAAGGCAAAAGTATGATCCATATTCCAACAACTATAATGCGGGTTGGCGCGATCATCCACACTTAAGGTGGAACAATCAAGACAACGGACAACAATCTGTTCCAAACAACTATAACCGTCCACCTGGCTTCTTTCAAGCAAGACCGCAAGCACCATTTCCGCCTCAGCAACAACAGCTCCAAGTAAGTCTCTTGAGGATTTAATTGCTTCTTTAGCTAACTCTACTCAATCTCATCAGCAGAAAACAGATAAAGCAATTGAAAACCTTGAGCGCCAAATGAGTCAGTTAGCAAGTTTGATAGGGCAACAACACCAACCAGGAAGGTTGCCTAGCCAAACTGTGGTGAATCCAAATGCGGAGCAAATGAATGTTGTGACTTTAAGGAGTGGAAAAGAAGTTTTTGAGCAGCCAAGGATGCAAAAGAGGACTAGAAAAGATACAAATGAGCAAGGGGAGCTACAAACACAAAATCTTGAGCAAGATGAGGCTTCAACAGAAACTGAAAAGTCTCCTAAAGCTACAGAATTGAACAAAAAAGATTCTGATAAGGTAAGTAAAGAAGTTCAAAATTCATTTAACTCATGTGTCCCTGTTCCTTTCCCTCGTAGGTTTATGAAGTCTAAGAAAGAGCAAACTGATAAGGAAATCTTGGATACTTTCCGGAAAGTCCAAGTGAACTTACCTCTTTTAGATGCCATAAAACAAGTGCCCAAGTATGCAAAGTTCCTTAAAGAGCTTTGTACAAACAAGAGAAGATTCAATGATCCAGAAACTGTGGCATTAAGCGAGGAAGTATCAGCTGTTTTGCAGAGAAAGTTGCCACCGAAGTTGAAGGATGCAGGTAGTTTTACCATTCCATGTGTAATTGGAGGGAAAGAGTTTGGGAGAGCATTGTGTGATTTGGGGGCATCCATCAATCTGATGCCATATTCAGTGTATGAATCATTGAACCTTGGAGATTTGAAGGAAACAAAAGTAGTAATTCAGTTGGCAGATCGTTCAAATAGATATCCCAAAGGCCTATTGGAGGATGTACTTGTGCAAGTGAATGAGCTCATTTTTCCCGCTGACTTTTTTGTTCTTGAGATGGAACATGACCCTATGCCTACTGCACTTCCTCTTATATTGGGAAGACCATTCCTTAGAACGGCGCGTACAAAGATTGATGTCTACGATGGTACCTTAACCATGGAAATTGATGGAGAAAGCGTCAAGTTCAGAATTTTCAATGCTATGAGGTACCCTAGTGATTTTGAATCTTGTTTGTCTATTGATGTGTTTGACTATTTTGTGCAGGATTGTTTTAATGAAGGTGTGGGACAAGATAATTTAGAGAAGGCGTTAGTGCATAGCATTACACGTGGAAAACTTAATTATTTCGAGCACATTGATGAAGAATTAATCCAGACAGTGGCAGCCCTTGAGTCTCTTTCACCAATTCGTGGTAAGTCTTCTTCCTATTTTATTTCTCTTCCTACTTCTAACGAAAAAACTCTTCCTTCTGTGATTCAGGCACCCAAATTGGAGCTCAAACCGATTCCTGAACATTTGAAGTATGCATTTTTGGGAGAGGATGAAACATTACCGGTCATCATATCGTCACAACTCACAGCAGACGAAGGGGATAAACTGATCCGGGTACTGAAGGATCACAAAACTGCCATAGCTTGGAGCATTGCAGATATCAAAGGTATAAATCCAGCTACATGTATGCATAGGATTCTTCTGGAAGAAGGTGCAAAACCAACAAGGGAAGCTCAACGCCGTTTGAACACACTCATGATGGAGGTCGTCAAGAAAGAGGTTATCAAACTTCTTGACGTTGGTATCATATATCCTATCTCAGACAGCAAGTGGGTGAGCCCTGTTCAAGTAGTTCCTAAGCGATCCGGAGTCACAGTTGTTAAGAATGAAGCTAGTGAGCTAGTGCCTACACGTGTGCAAAATAGTTGGAGAGTCTACACCGACTATCGGAAGATAAATAGCACCACACGCAAAGATCACTTTCCAGTCCCATTCATTGACCAAATGTTAGAAAGGTTAGCTGGTCATTCTCATTATTGCTTTCTTGATGGCTATTCTGGATATAATCAGATTGCAGTTGCTCCGGAGGATCAAGAAAAGACGACTTTCACATGTCCATTTGGCACATTTGCATATCGGAGGATGCCGTTTGGACTTTGCAACACCCCCGCTACATTTCAAAGGTGTATGGTAAGTATCTTTTCTGATATGATTGAGAAAATAATTGAAGTGCTCATGGATGATTTTTCAGTTTATGGTGATTCTTTTGATGCATGTCTATATAATCTGTCCTTAGTTTTAAAACGTTGTCAAGAAACTAATCTGGTCTTAAATTGGGAAAAATGTCATTTCATGGTTTCACATGGATTAGTTCTAGGGCATATCATATCTGAAAATGGAATTGAAGTTGATAAATCTAAAGTAGAACTTGTTAGTTCTTTACCCCTCCCTACTACTGTCAGGGAGGTTCGTTCTTTTCTTGGACATGCAGGTTTTTACCGTAGGTTTATGAAGGACTTCTCAATGATTTCTAGACCCTTGTGTCGTTTGCTTCAAAAGGATGTAACATTTGATATGAATGAAGAGTGTGTGGTAGCATTCAACAAGATTAAAGAGTTGTTATCCACAGCTCCTGTGATCATGCCACCAGATTGGAGTTTACCTTTTGAGTTGATGTGCGATGCTTCAGACTATGTCGTCGGTGCAGTTCTAGGGCAGAGTGCCACATGTCATCTATTATGCATCTCGAACACTCAATGATGCACAGTTGAATTATTCAACAACGGAGAATGAGCTTTTAGCTGTTGTATTTGCTTTAGAAAAATTTAGATCTTATTTGATTGGAACTAAAGTTATTGTGTTTTCTGACCATGCAGCTTTGAAGTATCTACTCACGAAAAAAGATGCAAAACCGCGACTCATTCGATGGATACTTCTGCTTCAAGAGTTTGACTTGGAGATCAAGGATAAGAAAGGGAGTGAGAATGTTGTAGCAGATCATCTTAGCAGACTTGTGCATTCAAACACAGAGGAAGATCTCATCCCTTTACGTGAGAGTTTTCCGGATGAGCAATTATTTTCATTAAAGGCTACTGACCCTTGGTATGCAGATATTATCAATTACAAGGTCACCAAAAAGATTCCGGATGATTTTACACGTGCTCAGAAAGATAAGCTTGTCAAAATTGCCAAATACTACGAGTGGGATGATCCTTATTTGTGGAAATATTGCCCTGATCAACTGATTAGAAGGTGTGTCCCCGAATCTGAGTTTAAATCTATTCTAACTTTTTGTCATTCTTATGCATGTGGCGGCCATTTTGGAGCAAAGAGGACAGCCCTTAAGGTGTTAGAGAGTGGCTTCTATTGGCCTAGTTTGTTTAAGGATGCGTACGAGTTTTGTGCCACATGCGATCGTTGTCAACGAACAGGTAACTTGGGTACAAGAAATCAAATGCCACAAACCCCTATTTTGATTGTTGAGATCTTTGATGTGTGGGGCATTGATTTCATGGGACCTTTTCCATCTTCAAATGGTTTTCTTTACATTTTATTAGCTGTTGATTATGTTTCTAAATGGGTGGAAGCGAAAGCCACCAAAACTAATGATTCAAAAGTTGTTTCAGATTTTATTAAGACTAACATCTTTGCAAGATTTGGAACACCTAGAGCAATCATCAGTGATGGAGGGAGTCACTTTTGCAATAGAACATTCGAAGCGTTGCTTAGGAAGTACAATGTCACACATAAGGTGTCTACACCTTATCATCCGCAAACTAGTGGTCAAGCAGAAGTATCAAACCGTGAGGTGAAGCAAATTTTGGAGAAAACTGTGAGTCCTAGTAGGAAGGATTGGAGCATGCGCTTGAACGATGCATTGTGGGCTTATAGGACTGCCTATAAGACTCCTATTGGAATGTCCCCATTTCGGTTAGTTTATGGGAAACCATGCCGTCTTCCAGTAGAGTTAGAGCACAAAGCTTATTGGGCGATCAAAGCCTACAACATGGACATGAGTGTTGCTGGAAAGCAGAGGAAGCTTCAGTTGAATGAGTTAGACGAAATCCGGAATGATGCATACGAGTCTAGTCGAATATACAAGGAGAAATCAAAGGCATTTCATGACAAGATGATCTTAAGGAAGAGCTTTGATATTGGACAGAAAGTTCTTCTATTTAATTCTCGCCTTCGGTTATTTCCCGGTAAGCTTCGTTCTCGATGGGTTGGTCCATTTGTTATCACTAATATTTTTCCTCATGGTGCAGTGGAAATCCAAAGTGCAAAGGCCGGAAACGTGTTCAAAGTGAATGGACATAGACTCAAGCCATATTACGAGTCTTTTGCGGAGCATGATGTGGAGGTTGTACCCCTCCAAGAACCAGCTTCCCTTGGATGATTACTCTTGGTACCGTCCGGCTGCGGACGTAAAAGCAAGCGCTTATTGGGAGGCAACCCAATATTTCTATTCATTGTCTTTTTCTGTCATTTTCAATTTTCCGTTTGCTTTTTTCTGAATTTTCTTGAGTGCTAAACTGAATTATTTCTTTTCTTTGTAGGAACATTTGGTTATGTCCACCCTTGGAGTTGATTGCTGACTTGAAGTTTGGGGGTCATCGCTTGATTTTACTGCAAATTGGGGAAGTTTTCAATCCAAATGCTTCATTTTGTTTCTTATTGTTTTATTTTATTTTTATTTTCTGCGTTATTGTGTTTTCTGACATTGGGGACAATGTCCAGTTTAAGTTTGGGGGTAAGGATTGAAAAAATGACCAAATTGAAAATTTTCGTACCTTCGACTTAGAACTGGGTTTGATTTGTGTTCGTGTTGTTTCCTTTTTGTTTTCTTAATTAGTTTTGTTTACCCTAACAAAAACCCAAAAAAAAAAAAAATTATAAAAATTCGGAAGATTTGAAAATCCAAAAATATTGTCTTATTTTCTTTATTGTTTTGAAGTAGATTTTTGTTAGTTTCTCGACCCAATGATATAATTGGATTGAATTTGAACCACGGTGATCAAGAACTTAGTAAGCATGTGTTGTGTGAAATTCATGATTCTCTTGTTAGTTTTGTACATGTTTAATCATCTTCGAAAAACCAAATGCACATAGCCTTGTTGATGTGAGACTAAAGCATGACTTAAAGTTTCGCATGTGAACATAGTGACCATATACATCCTATGTGAGTTTTTGAGCCTATTGAAAGTGTGTGCATTTTTCATACACTCATATTCTTTCATGTGTGATGAACTTATGTGACTTACATCTCTAGAACTTGCGTAACGATCTTTCGAAATGTTTGTCATTGATTGCATGAACTTGAAAAGGATAGAGGCATTAGGTTTATCACCATGGCCCAAATAAGCATGTTTCCTAAAGAAAAATGATATCATTAGATTGCCAATTTGAGCCGTATATGTTGAGCCTTTTTTATTTCTTATCACCAGATATGTCTACCCTTATACCTTAAACATTTTTCCTTACCCTGTCCAAGCTAGCTAGTGAGCAATGCGAGATTGTCTTATGAGAAATGTTTGTGAAGTACTTTGAAAGAGTTTGGCAAAAGAATAAGTGTGGGGGTAGTTCATGTTTGTATTTAGTTATGGTTCAAAAAAAAAAAAAAAAAAAAAAAAAAAAAAAAAAAAATTGTATACAAAGCAAATTTTTAAGTTTCAGTTTAGGGGTGTGGTTGGAGGTATTAGCAGAGTGGTTGGAGAGCTTGAGTTCTTATAAATCTCAACAAGAAAATTGCTTGCAATGTAGCTTGGAACTTGTGTTTACCTATCCTTTCATTTCAATAACCCTCTCCCTAAGCCCCATTACATCCAATAAAAGACCTCTTGATTTAAGTTTTGCAATTATGATTTTGGAGATGTGATCTTTATGCAAGCTTATGGTAGATCTTTCACATTTGATTCTTTGAGCGAAACACGTTAAACTAAACATATGTGTGATTGAGTGTATGTCCCGTGAGAAGGTCATAGTTTGCATGTGGTGTTTAAAAAACTTGAAATTGCATTAGCATGGCTATTACACACACTACACTTCAAGGATGATTAAAAGGTTATTGCTAACATTTGAATAGGAATATGAGCTTGGATTAGCTTGTTTGGTGCTAGCTAAGGTTCTTCATGATTTGTTTTCTTGAATGAAATTCTATGAGGGTCACATAGAGGGAAGCTAATGTTTTTCATGTTTTCTTTATTTTGCTCGAGGACTAGCAAAAGCTAAGTGTGGGGGTCTTTGATAAGCTCATATTTATATATATTTTACATCAAATTCACTTGTCTTTTCTTAGTTAGTTCCTTATATTTTTGAGCTATTTACTTTGTTTTTGTGTTTTGTAGGATTTTTCAAGCAAATAAAATAAAAATAGCACAAATGGGATTTTAAGTAACAAATTCGTCAAAACTGCCTGTGCAGGTCAGCTGACTTTGGAAGCAAGTTGCGGACAGCTCAGAATGAATTAGAGAATGAGCCTTATATGGTTGGAAAGCTACGGATGTCTATTTTCTGGAACATTTCGCGGATTGTTAATATCATTTTTCTAGAAGAAGTTATGGCCGTTTTAATACTGAAAGGTTGACAAGAGGCTGAGCAGTTTGTAACTGAAATGAAAGCAATAAACCCAATCAATCTAGCAGCCAAAACTGATGCAGTAAAGAACAAGCCAGCTGACCCCTATTCAAATATCAGAGGAAATGAAATTGAAGATGAGGATTAAGTGGGAGTAATGGGCATAAAGGCTACCTAAAGAGTTACAATTGTTTTACCATTTCATCTCACTTATTGTCAACACTAAATGGCTATTAGTGGGTGAATTAAGAAGAAGAAAATGGGCAGCAAGTTAAATAGGGAGAAAGCTGCAGGTTGCAGAGAGAAGCAAAAGAAAAAGCAAAGAAAAAAATTAGAAAAAAAAATAAAAAGAAAGCTGCAGTTGCAGCGGCACAAAGGAAGGCAGCAGGAAAGGCAGCAGGAAACAGCAAAAGGGCAGCGGCAGCAGAGGTTGGACGAGGAAGGAGAGAAGAGGAGACTCGATTCTTTCGGTTTTATCTTCTCAAACTCATATCTATCTTTTGGTTTAACTTAAGAATTATGTATAACTAAATTTTTAGTAGTTAGGGGCTGTTTTGAAGCCCCGAATATGATTGCAAGTTTGTTATGACATTTTGTTTGAATTACTTTTATGAATGGATGAAAATTGGTTCACTACTTTTCTCATTGATGAATTATTTATGTGTTTTCTATGGATGCATACTTAGTAAGCATATCTAAGATTCTAATGCTATGAATATGTGTGTGCCTGCCCTTGTCAAATGAGGACCTACATATGTTCTAGAGTAGTACTTGTTAATTGCGATTAACATGTGGACCAATTTCTAGGATAAGTAAGACAACGCCAGTACTTACGATGCCTTGTGATGACTCAAACTCTTTTCGTTCTTAATGATTTCTACTTGTTAAATCTATGAACACGCCATTCTAGATTGCATGCTAGGGACTAAGTTAAGTTGAAAACGCCATTCTCTTAACATACCACATAAGAAAGAGTAATAGGTTGAGTTCTAACATTGAGCCAACTTGAGCATCTTCATCCGGAAATAAAAGGAATTTGAATGAAACATAACATGTTTGCATGATTATTTGGTGGTGGATAGCACTTCCCCTAACTCGTTTTCTTAACTTGTGAACTACAATCTATTTTTACTACTTAAAATTTGTTTCTGTCCTGTTTTTGTTCGATTTAATTTAAATATCAAATCAACTCCAAAAATCCCAAAAATTTGTGTGAGTGTATCTCTGTGTGTCTAGTATCTGCATATAAAATTTCGTAGACTTTAGATAAGTGTAAGTTGGTCTAATAATTATTTTTCGGTGGCTGGTCAGTAGGGACAGCAGCCCAGTTTTTGTGACATTTTAAGTAGTTAGATAAAACAATCTTCTGCGGGAAAGACCCTTATTTTCATATGCTACAATTGACAAATCTTAGTGTTAATAAGGAAAATCAATAGGATATTTGTGTGCTACTTTGTGGTGTGCTTTTAAGCCTATCAATTGTCTGCATTCCTTCTAGGCTACGCAGCTGGCTTGTCCAAGTATCTGTCGACCTTTCCTTCTTTCACGAGCTTCTCTAGGTAGTTCTTCCAAGTGTAGCAGTCGTCGGTTCTGTGACCAGGACGTCGGTGAAATGCGCTATACTTGGTGTGGTCCAACTTGGAAGTATCTCCTTTTGATTGTTTCGGCAACTTGAACCATGGCTCGTTCTTGATGCCGCGAAGGATTTGATGGATCGGGATCGAGAACTTAGAATAGTTCTTAGTCATCGAGCCTTCTTTGGTGGTGGGTCGGTCCCTACGCTTGGCCTCCTGCCTGCTTTTGCTGGACTGCTTCTCGTCTTCCTTCCTTTGAGCCACTGCCAACTCTTTTCGAGGCTACTCGGGCGCCTTTTCTGAGCCCGTCCCAAAGTGCTTGCTTCTCTGCCAGGGCAAAGGAATCTGCTAGATTTAAGTCATATTTCATGATCATTTCTCCGAATAGTGGGTGATTTGTTGGGAGTCCTTTTTGGAAGGTTGCGCTTGCTATCAAGTCTTCGCATCCGACGATCTTTGCCTTATCTGCTTTAAACCTCTTTACGTAGTCGCGGAGCGACTCCTTTGGGTTTTTCTTCACGTTGAACAAGTGGTTGGACTTTTTCTTGATCGAGCGGTAGAATGAGTATTCTTTGGTGAAAACTAAGGAAAGATCATCAAAATTCCGGATGGATCGTGATGGCAAGGTGTGAAACCAATCTTGTGCCTCGCCTTGTAGAGTGGTGGCAAATATTTTGCACATAAGGGCACCGTTGTTCCGATAGAGGACCATCGGGCTTCGATATTGCTTCAAGTGCCTCTCTGGATCTCCATCTCCTTTGAAAGATGTGAAGTATGGCATGCTAAACTTGTTTGGAGGTTCTGCCTGCTCAATCTCATCTGTGAAAGGTGACCTACTTATATTGGTCATATCCCGTCGTAGTGCCTTATCAACCACTTCGTTGCGTTGGAAATCCAACAATCATTCATTGAGGAGTCTTTCTACCTCTGCAATCATTCGTTGAGGAGTCTTTCTACCTCTTCTTGGATTTGCCTTTGTTGGGGTAACAGAGCTCTCGGCTGCCCCCGGTCTTGACCTGTTGGTCTAGGCTGCTCTTCCATGCTCTCGGCTGGTTCATGTCACCGCGACGGTGTATGTGATCCATTCCTAGCAGGCAAGGGAATTCTTTGCAGGCTGCCGGTTGAACTTGAATCGGATTAAGTGACTACTTATCTCCGTCCGTCATGTTGCCTACTCCGATATGATGTGGAGAATGCTCCTTGCGGGCCTAGCGGCGAATGAACGCTTTGCCTAGAAGGCTACTCATGTTGATTATCGGAATGTAGCTCCAACCGTGACCGAATACTTGCCTGTAGGCCTAGTCGAGAATGCACGCTAAGACGAGAGTATACGCTATCTCGGGGGCCCAATCAGGAATGTACTCTGCCCGAATGCTCGGTTCGTGGATGGTTGAGTGGCTGCTTGCCGTGACGCTGCTGGAGGGGTTCCTCGTCTGCCCTTGTCCTACTTCGGGACATCTCATATGGGGCACGTTGGATCTCGGTTCGTTGCAAAAGCTGATTCACCAAGGTCGTCTGTTGTGCGAGGGCGCTCGTCAGCTCCATGACTTGTCGGGACAAGTGTTGTTCACCATTCGGATTGGAAGAGCTTGGAAGGAATGTGTCTCCTTGAGAAGTGGAAGGTAGACTTTGGGTGCGAGATTTGAGTTGGGAAATGTCAAATTCGATAAGAAATGTGGTGAAAATGCCCCCGGATGGTTGAGATAGTCTCGGGCTGCTTAGGAAACCACGGAAGCCGGCTGAGCTGCGGAAGCAGGCTGGGCTAAGACAGCAGGCTGGGCCATGGGAGCAAGCCGGGTCATGAGAGCAGGCTGGGCAACGGCCTTGGTGCCGTGAGCCTTGGATGGCACGGCTCAGGCCGTGGTGGTAATACCATGGACCTTGCAGCGGGTAGCTATCGTGGTGGCCATCGCGGTGGTTCCCGTGGTGGAGACTTGTGGTTGTGGTGCCGCTCCACTTATTGTCACATTTAGCCTTGTGGATCGTCGCGGTCCCATCTCTTGAATGTTGAAATTTTCATTTGTTGAATTTTCTAAATTTCTAGCCATTGTATTTCTCTTTTACGTTTTATCAAAGAATTTTTGCAAATAAAAAATTCTAATAATAAGAACATACGAAAAATCTACAAATTGACATGAAAATAGAAAACCTTGGATGCGAGAGTCTTCTACGAGCGTGGGACTCAACTCTCAATGAAAGCACCAATTTGTGGATGCAAATTTCTTCCTCCTTGATCTTGGACAAAATTGCACCTACAAAACAATTAACACCTTTGGTTAAGGCCAAAAGCCTCACGCACCCACGATGAATGGGGGGGCTTTGGCCGAAGAACCTTCGATGCCAAAGTTAGAATTTAGAGAGAAAGTGTTTGAGAATTTTAGCAAGAAAGTTGGGAGTTTTTCAAGAGTGTAGAACTTAGGTTTTTAGAGAAAATGGGGTGATATATATAGGGCATGGCCGGTCCCCTTTGGAGAAAAGGTGGCCGGCCCTTTGGGGTATTTTTGTGTGAAATAGGTGATTTAATTGGCAATTAATGGATTAATTTGGTTATAAATCCATTAATTAGCCAATTAACTCAATTTTTATGGAATGTTTTAAAGGTTATGGAATAATTACCTTATGGAGAATATAGAATGAGGATGAATGAAATAATTTTGAATTTCTTACCTATTTTGAGCACTTTTTTGCTTGATTGAAGAATGATTGTCCACTGCTCCCGCGTAGGAAATCCGGTGTGCCTCGAGGGTAATTTTGTCATTTTTACCCAAAAATCCACGTGTCGCCTCTTGATTATTTTTGGCTCCATAGCTTTCTCTTCTTCTGCTTCTTCTGCTTCTTCTTTCCTTTCCTTGGCTGCTTAAGGCCTAAACCGTCCTTTAAGGTCTACAAACTTTTCTTTTTAACAATTATGTTCTAAGTTGTCAAGTTCCTTTTATTCTCTTGATTAATCAAGTTATCGGTCCAAAACAAAAACAAAAAAATATAATAAAAAGCTTGTTAATAAAAAAATTCAAGATGACAACCGAATTATGTGAGAGAGAGAGAGAGAGAGAGAGAGAGAGAGGGTGCAGAATCCACATGGAAGAAGGACAAGTACAGATGAGAGTAGTTGAGGTGAGGAGTCTCCATCCTGTGTTTAGATATACGGCAAGATCAAACTGAGGTGAGAATGGTAGTGGACATGTTTGTGTTTTGTTGGACGACCTCCGTACAATCAAATGACTCATGGCTTCTATGCTCTGCCTACACGTGGATAATGACTACTACTGTTCCTTGCTCATCACTTCAATATCGTACATACATAATCTATTTTACTATGTTCCATATCCTTCTCTCTCTCTATTTCTCTCTCTCTCCCCCCACATGAGACAATATCCTTTAAGGCCTTCACCTGCGTTTTGAGATCAGCAAGAAATTTAATCAAAAGCAATGATTTTTGTTGTTTTAAATTAACGAAAAGTCTTAAGTTTGAAATGATATGTGCTTTTTTTTTTAATTTCTTTCTAATTTTTATCAATTTTTGTTTGGTTGTTAATTTCTTTTTAATTGCTAGCTAATAGCTATGTGGGTTGTAATTTTTAGACGTTCATTCCAATTCAAGTTCAACCTTCAACAAAGAGTAATGCGTAGACCAAATTTGTAACACATATGACGTGTCACTAATAAGAAATAGGCACGTTAGTCAACACTTACGTAATAATTCAATCATCAACAATCACATCATACAATTTACAAAATTTGGTTTAAAATTTTGGTATCCCTATGCCTTCAAGATATTAATGGATGCATGTCGCATTCATTGCCTATATATATCAACTAAAGATTCGAAAATATGATTTTTTTTTTTTTTTGGTCTCATATTGACAAGGTTAGTAAATAAGAAAAAACACCTCACGAGTTATATAAAAACACTTTAAAAGTTCAGATAGAAGGGAAACAAAAATCATCATCTATCTACTTGTAAGCCCGGAGTTTTTTGGTTCCTTCTCTCGATACAAAATAAATTAGTTTTTTCCGTGTCTAAATTATTGAGTTTGAAGTGTTTTTTTAAGTATAATTTTATTGAAGTATTACGTGTGAAAACAAATAATTATTCTAGAATGAAGTTAGGGAACATTTTTGGAGTCGCCCCCGGGCCTCAAAAGTCTCAAGACCAGCCATGGACTTGGGTTTATCTTAGCACAAATAGTGATTAGCATGATAAAGCTTGGCGTGACGAATATGCATTGCATGAGCGTGTCTTGATTAACGTGGCATGGCATGATTACGAACACAACTACAATTCCGCACCTTTGCATGTATTTGGGCTCGGTTTGCTGCTTGTATAACAATTGGGCCTTGAGATTTGATTGGATTTGCATGTGACATTTTTAGGCCTCAACAATCTTCTATTTATAGAAGTGGTTTTCATGCTGATCACCTCATGCTAAAGTAGAGTCAAATTTATATTATTCCTATACTAAAACCCAAACCAACGTGAACTGTTCATGGACAGTGCGCGGACGAAAATGCCCTCCAAATTTTATCCTCTTTGTGTTTTGTTTCCGCTTTTCTACAATGAAATGACTCTTATGCCCTTCTGGTTCTACGTGTCTCTCATCAGAGGGTGCTTTGGCTTCTGTTGTTCTAGACATTTCTTTGTCTTTCAGCTTTCCTCTCTCTCATACCTCGGCTTCCATCGTTTTTCGCCCCGAGCACTCCTTCCGGAAACGTCTTTGCTGCGTCCTCTCTTTGCCTTGCTCTCCGATCTCCACTTCTATCTATGCCTTGCTTTTTTCCAGAAAACGCTCAAGTTAGTCAAATTTGTGTAGATATTTTTGTTGGGGTTACAAACGACAACGCCCTCTTGCTGTAAAATAGCGAATTTGGTCTCGATTTGAAGAAAATTTGAAGCCCATAAAAGATTGCATCTCCTGCTGCCGATTTTATTTGGGTAATTGTTTGCTTTGAATGTTATGTGCTTGCCAGTGTAAATTTGGATTTTAAATGGGTTTTTTGTTCAAAATTTTTGGTTGTGATTTTGGGAATTTTGTTTGGAGCTTCGGATTCTGGGTAATGATGGTTAATTTGGTTTTGTTTTCGATTTCAGGAGATTCGGTTTTTCGAGTTTGTGACTTTTCTTTGAAGCCTGAGAAGACCTCTGTGTTTAAGGTGAGTGGTTTTGAAATTCCATAGTTTTGATTCTACTTGCAGCCTGAGGTGTGATTTTAGATCTGAAATTTCCAAGCTCTTTTATTAATCTTAACCCAGATTAGTTAACTATAATTAGATTTTGGGTACATAAACATGAAAGTGGGGGTTTGGGGTTTGATTTGGTTGCCTGATTTGATTTGGTTTTGCTTTCAGGAAATGCTGGGGTTCGAATTTTGGGGTTTTTGCTTACAAGATTGGAAGCCCTTTCTTATGAAGGTGTAATTTCTGTTTTTCATATAATATCTTTTGTTGAACAAAATTTAAACATTCTGGAATCCTGTTCCATTTGCAGATCCGTTTTCTGTAATTTTTATTTTTATTTTTGTGGTTTTGTTCCTGCATTCGGATTTTAAGTGTGGCTGTAGTTTTTATGGGGCTTTTGTGTGTAGGCTTCCAAGCTTTTTCTGCTTGGGCTATATAATTTCAGATTTTCCCTTTGACTTTTTTATTGAAGAACATTTTAATTTTTTATGTGCTCTCAAGGTTGAATACGTAGGGATCTATCTGTTTTTATATTTTTGTGCATTTTGATAATACCGTTTCCTGCTTTTTTATGGTTGTGTATCATATTTTATGAGTTTGTGCTTTTTCTTTATCGGTTCAATTGATTTTGCATTCCTTGCTGGGAAGTTAATGGAAACCCTACTGGTTGGATTTGGCTCTCCCTCACATTGAACACATAATCTATTGAAACATAACAAGATGCCCATTCCTTTCTTTAGTTGGAAGAAAATGGAAACCCTATAAAAGTCTGTAACTGCAAGCAAACATGAGGAGACACAAATCGGGCACAAGAAAAGAAAGACAAAATTTACGACAAAAACCAATGTGGCAGCAAGCAGTCTAGCAATTCTCCAAGAAATATGACCACTACCAATACATATGACAACGTCATCCTTCTCAGTTCTCCCCCACCAACTCCATTCCGTTTGGATCACCTCAATTTTCTAACCTATTATTACACTCATTCCTCTGTCTTTTTCCGGTTCATGCCCATTCCTTGATTAGTTGTTATAGAATAAGGTTTTGGTTGTTTTAGAGAATTTTTGTTTTCTTTCTTGGAGAAAGAAATTGAGGATGTATGTTAGTGTTAGTTGGGAGGCAGTAGTTTTTGACAAAGGTTGTTTTCTCAAATTTTTTTTTTAATTTTTGTGTTCATGGTTGTTTCAATGGATCTTCGTAAAATATAAATAGAGCTAAATTGAATATGCCTGTTTTTCTGCATTGTATTTGCTTTTTTAAATTCATTCCTTTTTCTTGATGAATGTAATTTGGTTTTGCAGGTCAAACTTTTCCAGCAAGAAGATTAAGCTTGGAATTGGATTGAGGTGTAAATACAACAACAACAACAACAAAGCCTTATTGTCACAGCCCGTTCCAGAGTTCACTTTTCGTTGGTTATTAATTGACGGATTTACCCCTGGTACGTTAATTTAAGGTTGAGTTTGGAATTTAAATTACTAGAGTTTATTGTTAGTTAACCCTAGTTAAATGTTTGGTTATTTTCTTACCTTGGTTAGGTTAAGTGGACAGGTGGATGTGTGAGGATCACACATCACACCTAACACCTCTCTCTCTCCCGTAGCCTTCTCTTTCTCGGATCTCTCTCGAACTCACTCGCGTTCTCTCACCCTGAAAATTGTACGGACACACTCATATACGAACCTCTGGGTACAGATCAAAGGTTTGGTTGCTGCCATCGTGTTCCTCATGACGAAACAAACACAGTGGTACCAGTTGCAGGTAAGGAAACCCTCGAATCCCCATGAAATTAAGAACCCCGTGTGTGCTACTGTTCATGCGTACGTAAAATGTTTTGTTTCAGGGGATTTGAAGATCACAGGAGACCTTAGAACTTCCCTACGAGCCTCGGAGAGGAAAGATCGAAGAGTTTTAACGTAAGGAACCCTAGAAATTAAACTTTCCGATTTGGGTACTGTTCATCGAGTTTTTATTTAAGCGTCCTTTTCGATTTTTAAGCTCACAGTGAGCTTAGTGAGGTTCCCAGGAGTCTCGGAGTGCTTCGTTTGAAGCATTTGGACGTCGGGATCATAAGGTTCGAAGGTGGCCGGTTTTGGTGGATTTTTCCCGACGAGATTTTAGAGAGATTTGCAGCTCCAAAGAGGTATAACTTTCTTCTCCTTGAAATTTGTAGCATTCTGGTGAAAATTTCATGGAAAATGGCGTAGAAATGAGTGAGAAAAGTGAGGTTGCAGGTCTGCCCAGAATCCGGCGCCGGTGGCACTGTTCCGGCGTCTGGAGGTAGGGGATGATGCGCGTGGGGGGCGCGTAGGTCCGTGGGTTCATCGGCGCGTGAGGGCGCGTGAGCCACGGGAAAAATATTCTGAAAATTTCTGAGTGATCCTTAGGTTGTGTAGATCACTTTAGTATATTCACACACCTCATTTGAGTAATTTTTGAGAAGTTATTAGCTAGTTTCGTTTATGTGCTTTTAAGTAACGTTTTTGTAGTTATTTCTCACATAGGCGAAACCTATCCGGAGGACGAGCGTAGCCAGGCTAGGCAAGGGGGCTACGATCCATCTACATATCAGTGAGTGGGCTTTTGTTTTCCGTATTACCTTATACTATGAGTTTTTCCCAGAAAACAATTGAAATGATTTGTGAATTTCATGCCATGATAGTTCTATTGTTGTTATACTTAGAACGTTAGTATGCATATGCCTATATGAACGAAATGCCATGCCATCACATCTTGCTATATTTCATTATGCATTCTGAAGTGAGTTGCATAATGGTACGGAAATGCATAAGCTAGTGAATGCATTATGAATTTACATTAGATTTGATTATGCATTATTGTTTAGCATACATCACATATTATACATTATGGAGTGCCTTGCATCATGGAATTGTATGCGCATGACTGTTGGTGCTGTGGACGACAAGGTAAGTTCAGGTAAGCCTCTGAGTGTTGATTGAAAGCGAATTAGGACTAGATTGACGAGAAGTTGAGATGTTGATAGCTCATAACCTGCACCCCGGTGTTAGTGCTCCCGCCTAGGGCCAGGGCATAGTCTTTCACGTGTTGTTCACCTCCCGCACCACACGCTCACCTTGGATCCAAGTCAGGTGCATAGTCCTGTCGTATAGACCACAATAGGTGGGTTCGACTCGTAGGTGACCCGCGATTAGCGCAGGATTCACGTGATTGTAGCACTTGAGCGTACTTTATTACACCTAGTCTTGTCGTATAGACCACCATTGAGTGGGTTCGACATGTGTGCAGGATATACAGTTGATGATGAGATATGTTGAGATTGAGTATGAGCTATGGTCCATCCGTGATGATCACACGGTGGACATGATATTATTGTTGACGAGATTATTTTATTTGTGGTACTTATCTTATGACTTAATGGCATGTTACGGCATATTATGTTGACTTACTTTGGCATATGTTAGAATTGTTGGTATATTCATAAGTTGATAGCATGGCATAGCATATCATGGAATAGTTGGCGTCCCAGGTATCATTTCATGTTAACATGTTGTCGGGTGGTTTCAGATGAGTTTAGTATATACGTATACTATTATATTTTTCTGGGAAAGTATACGGGTTTTACGGTGAGGGGTTAGAAAGATAGTTTTGAAAATGTTTTTGAAAAGATTTGTTTTTGCCCACTCACGTTTTTGTTTTACGCCCCTCCAGGTACTAGCTTGAAACTTGGTGGCATCTGAGGCAGCAGCATGATATTCTGACAGACCGTCACTAACGTAAGACTTTTCGGGGATGTTGTATATTAATACTCCTTATGTTCGACTGCACCTAGAATTTATACCCTGATTGTGTGGTAACACTGCTTGAATTCGGTTTTTTTTTTTTTACTTATTCGTACTTCTGTTTTATTAACACTTCCGCATTGTGCACATGGCTACGTCACCTCACGTGACGGCCAGCATGCCTCGATCTCGGTCGGGGTGTGTCAGTTTGGTATCAGAGCCTAGGTTTGCAGTCTTACATACTTTGTGAGTAATTTAATCTTTGTGATGTCTTCTGTCAGAATTATGCCGCCTCGCAGAGATCCACGTCCTTCTTCTGAGCCTAGCTTTCCGGATATTGCTCAGTTAGGGGAAGCTATAGCTAATGCAATTCGGTCTGTAGTTCGCCCTTCTCAGAGAACTGCGTTAGAGACAGTTTATAATCTGAAGTTGCCTACTTTCTATGGTAAAGAAGGACCTGAAGGTTCTGAACGTTGGTTTGATCAGGTTGAGAAAACTTTTCAAGTTATGCAGAGTCAGGGCAGTTTGACTTCTGATAGGTGGGTAGAGACAGTATCTTGGTTTCTGCATAAGGAACCTGGTGCTTGGTGGAGACAAGAGACTGAGCTGTGGACAGTAGAAGAGAAAAATGATTGGAAGAATTTTAAGGACTCATTTTATAGGACATACATTCCTCCATCTTATTTGGATCAGAAGAAACAAGAATTTACCAATCTCAAGCAGAGGAAGATGACTGCTATGGAGTATTACCGGAAGTTTACGGACTTGGCCAGGTATGATAAAGAAACAGCTAGTAACCCAGAAGAGATGCTTCGTCGATTTAAGTTGGGTGCCAAGAAGAAGTGGCGTACACTGGCGACTATTCTGCCCTGTACTACTTATCGAGAGTTTTATGAAATCATGTTGAGGGTCGAGGACTCCGAGAAATTGTCTAGTGAGGATGATGAAGAACAAGAAGCCAGGGGCAGTAATCAGGGGAAAGATAACAAGGGTAAGGGACAGATGTCCCAGGGGCCTCGACAGACACAGAGCTTTAAGAAGAGTGGAAATAGTTCCAGCTCTTCCAGTGGTGGTTTTAGTGCCACGGGACAGAGGAGAGGAGGTAGAACCGCTGGAGGACCTCGTTTTCAGAGGCCTAGGGAGGCAGCTGGTAATAATGTGCCGTTATGCCGTAGGTGCAATTTGAGGCATTTTGGAGAGTGTCGTAGAGGCAGGGGCGGATGTTACACATGTGGACAGACAGGGCATCTGTCTAGGTATTGCCCGCAGAGAGTACAGCAGCCCCAGCAGCCACAGCCGCCGCAGCAGCTTGCTTTGCCACCACCAGTTCCGGTCCAGCACTATCCAGGACCCAGTGGTTATACTCCAACAGGTCATGGCAGTGCATATTACTATCAGGGAGATCCCGTCCCTTATTCTTCAGGGCAGTACCAGTATTCTCAGGATCCCTACCAGCCGGGAGGTTATCAGCAGTATTCAGGAGGTTTTATGCCTTATCAGTCGGGTGGTTTGGGACAGTTTTCCGTTGGTGGTTCTCAGTGGCAGTCAGGGGGACAGCCTCGACAAGTTGATGTTACAGCTAGTAGTGCTGGGTCTTCACGTCAGCCCAGTCAGACAGGTCAGAGTCGGAGCACTCAGGGTAGAGGTGTTCATGCTGGTCGAGGACGAGGAGGACGTCAGCAGGCTCAGGGACGTATTAATAATATCACTTTGCAGGATGCTCAGAGCAATCCAGATTTGATCATGGGTACGTTAAATGTCCTTGGTCATTTTGCTAGAGTTTTGATTGATTGTGGAGCTACCCATTCTGTTATCTCCCATACATTTGCTCAATTAACACAACCTCAGTCTACACCTCTGGGTTATGAGTTAGAGTTTTCTATGCCTAGAGGGGAAAGGTGCTCTGTTAATTATATGTATCCCGGTTGTCCAGTTTTGGTTGAGGGAGTGGTGATGCCGGCTAATCTTCTCCCAATGGATTTAGTGGACTTTGATGTAATTTTGGGAGCGGATTGGTTGCATTATAACACTGCTGATATTCATTGTCGTGAGAAAACTGTGACTTTCTGTCGCCCCGGATTATCTGGAATTACGTTTGTGGGAGAACGTAGTGGGGTAAGACATGGTATCATTTCTGCCTTGAGGGCAAAGAAATTGCTGAGCAAAGGTTGTCAGGGGTACTTAGCTCACGTAGTACTAAATGATACCACTCCTAGTAGTGTGGAGGAAGTTAGAGTGGTGAGGCATTTTCCGGATGTTTTCCCTGATGATTTGCCCGGGTTGCCGTTGGATAGAGAGGTGGAGTTCACTATTGATTTGTTGCCAGGTACGGACCCTATTTCCCTGACTCCTTATAGAATGGCACCTGCTGAATTAAGAGAGTTAAAGGTTCAGCTTCAGGAATTAATTGAAAAAGGTTTCATTCAGCCTAGTGTTTCACCGTGGGGAGCCCCAGTCCTGTTTGTTCGGAAGAAAGATGGAACTTTAAGACTATGCATTGATTACAGGCAATTGAATTGGGTAACGATTAAAAACCGTTATCCCTTGCCGCGTATAGATGATCTTTTTGATCAACTTCGAGGAGCTCGGGTGTTCTCGAAGATTGATTTGAGGTCTGGGTATTATCAATTGAAGGTCAGAAGTGACGATGTTCCTAAAACGGCTTTTAGGACTCGTTATGGGCATTACGAGTTCCTTGTGATGCCGTTTGGATTAACGAATGCACCAGCAGCTTTCATGGGTTTAATGAATAAGGTATTTCAGCAGTACCTGGATAGATTCGTCATTGTTTTCATTGATGACATTTTGGTGTATTCTAAGTCAAGGGAAGAGCATGGACGACATCTCACTTTGGTATTAAGGAAGTTGAGGGAGCATCGTCTGTGTGCTAAATTTAGTAAGTGCCAATTTTGGTTAAACGAAGTGGCATTTTTGGGTCATATTATTTCAGCTCAAGGCATTCAAGTAGATCCTCAAAAGGTAGCAGCAGTGGAAAATTGGGAACAACCAAGAACTGTCACAGAGGTTCGGAGCTTTCTTGGCTTAGCAGGCTACTATCGACGGTTTGTTCAAGATTTCTCGATCTTAGCATTGCCACTGACGAGGCTAACAAGAAAGAATGTTAAATTTGAGTGGGATGAGAACTGTGAGCAAAGTTTCCAGCAGTTAAAGCATTGCCTCACTCATGCTCCAGTGTTGACACTCCCGGATGACAGTGGTAATTTCGAGATTTACAGTGATGCTTCTTTGAATGGTTTGGGTTGTGTGTTGATGCAGCATGGTAAGGTAATTGCTTATGCGTCGAGGCAGTTGAAACAGCATGAAAAGAACTACCCTACACATGATTTGGAATTAGCTGCTATCATTTTCGCCTTAAAGATCTGGAGACACTATCTTTATGGAGAGAAGTGTAAGATCTTTACAGATCATAAGAGTCTTCAGTACATTTTCACCCAGAGAGATCTCAATCTACGTCAGCGTAGGTGGGTGGAATTGTTAAGTGACTATGATTGCACGATTGATTACCATCCAGGCCGTGCTAATGTAGTGGCCGATGCACTTAGCAGAAAAGCTCAAGGTCGAATTAATGCCCTGTACGCTAGTAGAGTTCCTCTTCTTGGTGATCTTCGGGCTACCGGAGTGAAGTTGCAAATGGAAGACAAAAAGGAAGCTATACTTGCAAACTTTCAGGTTAGACCTATCTTAATTGATCGGATCCTTGCTGCTCAAATTGAAGATGAGGAAGTGCAGGAATTAATCCATTTAAGAAGTATAGGGAAAAAGAAGGATTTGAAAGTTCGGGAATCTGATGGTATGTTGATGCAAGAAAGTAGAATGTACGTGCCAAACAATGTGGAGTTAAAGAAAGAAATTCTAGATGAGGCACATAGTTCGGCTTATGCTATGCATCCAGGAGGTACCAAAATGTATCATACCATTAGACCGTTTTACTATTGGCCGGGCATGAAGAGAGAAATTGCTGAGTATGTTAGTAGATATGCCATTTGCCAGCAGGTAAAAGCTGAAAGGAAGAAGCCGTTTGGTTTAATGCAACCACTTCCCGTTCCACAGTGGAAATGGGAAAATATTACTATGGATTTTGTGTACAAGCTTCCTCGTACACGGAACGGGTATGATGGTATTTGGGTAATAGTTGATCGGCTTACCAAGTCAGCGCACTTCATTCCAGTGAGGGAGAAGTATTCTTTGAATAAACTAGCTGAGTTGTTTATAAGCAACATTATAAAGTACCATGGCACGCCAGTGAGTATTATCTCGGATCGAGATCCTAGATTTACTTCCAAGTTTTGGAGAGCATTTCAAGAAGTCTTTGGTGCAGAACTACATTACAGTACAGCATATCATCCTCAAACAGATGGTCAGTCTGAGAAGACCATTCAGACTTTAGAGGACATGCTGAGAGCTTCCGTACTTCAGTTTAGCGATGATTGGCATGCTAAGTTGGATTTGATGGAGTTTGCTTATAACAACAGCTACCATTCTAGCATCGGGATGGCACCTTTTGAGGCACTTTATGGCAGAGCTTGTCGTACACCCTTATGCTGGTCAGAGGTTGGTGAAAGACCTTTAGTGGGCCCTGAGATAGTTGAGGAGACTACTCAGAATGTTCAGATTATTAAAGCTAATATGAAAGCGGCCCAGGATCGACAGAAGAGCCTTGCAGATAGACATGCCACTGATAGGGTGTATGATGTTGGAGATTGGGTATTCTTGAAACTATCGCCTTGGAAAGGTGTTGTAAGATTTGGGAAGAAAGGTAAGTTAAGTCCTAGATACATCGGACCTTATCAAGTCATTGAACGGGTTGGTGATGTTGCTTATAGGCTTGAGTTACCTTCGGAGTTGGCTAGAGTACATAATGTATTTCATGTCTCCATGCTTCGCCATTATATTTCAGACCCTTCACATGTGATTCCTCCCCAGCAACTTGAGATTAGTCCGAATCTGTCTTATGAGGAAGAACCTGTGACGATACTAGATTGGAAAGATAAAGAATTGAGAAACAAGACAATTCGGTTGGTAAAAGTTTTGTGGAGAAATCACACAGCAGAAGAAGCCACGTGGGAGACTGAGGATCGGATGAGAGAGTTATACCCACGCTTGTTTTTTTGACTACTAGTACTGGTTGGTGGTTGTATTGGAATTTCGAGGACGAAATTCTATAAGGTGGGTAGATTGTCACAGCCCGTTCCAGAGTTCACTTTTCGTTGGTTATTAATTGACGGATTTACCCCTGGTACGTTAATTTAAGGTTGAGTTTGGAATTTAAATTACTAGAGTTTATTGTTAGTTAACCCTAGTTAAATGTTTGGTTATTTTCTTACCTTGGTTAGGTTAAGTGGACAGGTGGATGTGTGAGGATCACACATCACACCTAACACCTCTCTCTCTCCCGTAGCCTTCTCTTTCTCGGATCTCTCTCGAACTCACTCGCGTTCTCTCACCCTGAAAATTGTACGGACACACAGTGGTACCAGTTGCAGGTAAGGAAACCCTCGAATCCCCATGAAATTAAGAACCCCGTGTGTGCTACTGTTCATGCGTACGTAAAATGTTTTGTTTCAGGGGATTTGAAGATCACAGGAGACCTTAGAACTTCCCTACGAGCCTCGGAGAGGAAAGATCGAAGAGTTTTAACGTAAGGAACCCTAGAAATTAAACTTTCCGATTTGGGTACTGTTCATCGAGTTTTTATTTAAGCGTCCTTTTCGATTTTTAAGCTCACAGTGAGCTTAGTGAGGTTCCCAGGAGTCTCGGAGTGCTTCGTTTGAAGCATTTGGACGTCGGGATCATAAGGTTCGAAGGTGGCCGGTTTTGGTGGATTTTTCCCGACGAGATTTTAGAGAGATTTGCAGCTCCAAAGAGGTATAACTTTCTTCTCCTTGAAATTTGTAGCATTCTGGTGAAAATTTCATGGAAAATGGCGTAGAAATGAGTGAGAAAAGTGAGGTTGCAGGTCTGCCCAGAATCCGGCGCCGGTGGCACTGTTCCGGCGTCTGGAGGTAGGGGATGATGCGCGTGGGGGGCGCGTAGGTCCGTGGGTTCATCGGCGCGTGAGGGCGCGTGAGCCACGGGAAAAATATTCTGAAAATTTCTGAGTGATCCTTAGGTTGTGTAGATCACTTTAGTATATTCACACACCTCATTTGAGTAATTTTTGAGAAGTTATTAGCTAGTTTCGTTTATGTGCTTTTAAGTAACGTTTTTGTAGTTATTTCTCACATAGGCGAAACCTATCCGGAGGACGAGCGTAGCCAGGCTAGGCAAGGGGGCTACGATCCATCTACATATCAGTGAGTGGGCTTTTGTTTTCCGTATTACCTTATACTATGAGTTTTTCCCAGAAAACAATTGAAATGATTTGTGAATTTCATGCCATGATAGTTCTATTGTTGTTATACTTAGAACGTTAGTATGCATATGCCTATATGAACGAAATGCCATGCCATCACATCTTGCTATATTTCATTATGCATTCTGAAGTGAGTTGCATAATGGTACGGAAATGCATAAGCTAGTGAATGCATTATGAATTTACATTAGATTTGATTATGCATTATTGTTTAGCATACATCACATATTATACATTATGGAGTGCCTTGCATCATGGAATTGTATGCGCATGACTGTTGGTGCTGTGGACGACAAGGTAAGTTCAGGTAAGCCTCTGAGTGTTGATTGAAAGCGAATTAGGACTAGATTGACGAGAAGTTGAGATGTTGATAGCTCATAACCTGCACCCCGGTGTTAGTGCTCCCGCCTAGGGCCAGGGCATAGTCTTTCACGTGTTGTTCACCTCCCGCACCACACGCTCACCTTGGATCCAAGTCAGGTGCATAGTCCTGTCGTATAGACCACAATAGGTGGGTTCGACTCGTAGGTGACCCGCGATTAGCGCAGGATTCACGTGATTGTAGCACTTGAGCGTACTTTATTACACCTAGTCTTGTCGTATAGACCACCATTGAGTGGGTTCGACATGTGTGAAGGATATACAGTTGATGATGAGATATGTTGAGATTGAGTATGAGCTATGGTCCATCCGTGATGATCACACGGTGGACATGATATTATTGTTGACGAGATTATTTTATTTGTGGTACTTATCTTATGACTTAATGGCATGTTACGGCATATTATGTTGACTTACTTTGGCATATGTTAGAATTGTTGGTATATTCATAAGTTGATAGCATGGCATAGCATATCATGGAATAGTTGGCGTCCCAGGTATCATTTCATGTTAGCATGTTGTTGGGTGGTTTCAGATGAGTTTAGTATATACGTATACTATTATATTTTTCTGGGAAAGTATACGGGTTTTACGGTGAGGGGTTAGAAAGATAGTTTTGAAAATGTTTTTGAAAAGATTTGTTTTTGCCCACTCACGTTTTTGTTTTACGCCCCTCCAGGTACTAGCTTGAAACTTGGTGGCATCTGAGGCAGCAGCATGATATTCTGACAGACCGTCACTAACGTAAGACTTTTCGGGGATGTTGTATATTAATACTCCTTATGTTCGACTGCACCTAGAATTTATACTCTGATTGTGTGGTAACACTGCTTGAATTCGGTTTTTTTTTTTTACTTATTCGTACTTCTGTTTTATTAACACTTCCGCATTGTGCACATGGCTACGTCACCTCACGTGACGGCCAGCATGCCTCGATCTCGGTCGGGGTGTGTCACTTATCCCACTAGGATTGAGGTATAAATGTTTCCACTTATTTAGCGTGCACAATCGATTATTGTTTGAATGTAATGTGGTTTGGAACATGATTTAGTACATTATACTGATTTAGTACATATTTGATTGACAGCAAGAGATTGAGAGATTTATGTATTGGGATCAGACAGAATCCCTTTAACCACGGAGACTCTTTTTGGTAGTCTTTTTAGTGAGACAACGATATTTTTTTAATGCAGTTGGTAATACTTTTTTGTAATTTTATTATCAAATCCAAATGTGGTTAATTTTAAGAAGGTTTTAAACAGACCTTATACTCTTCCTACCATTTGTTGCCGCTTCACTTTCTACCCTTTTATGTCTTTGAGAGAGAGAGAGAGGTGATTTTATTCAAAATTTACAATAATTTCATCTCTTTTATTCATTTTTGTGTGTTTATTAGCATTTGTTTTCTAGAATTTGGATTGTGAAGCATGATTTACTATTACATTAGTCTGTCTCATTGAGTTGCAGTTGATTCCTTATGCACACGAGCCAATTCCACGAGGTGATTCTGAGCAGGGAGTACTCAAGGAGGGCAGGTTTCAGGACCTGAGCTTGGCCAACAACAGATCCAGTTTGTTTCGAGATTTTTAATGGTGTGCTTGCTCTTGAATCGGAGAGAGATGGTGCAGCAGCTGCTTAATCAGCTCAGAGCCTTGGTTGATGAGTGCGAGGACCGTCCAGGTTTGTGATTTTCCATTGTTTTGTATTCTTTGATTTGTTAGAAAACATAAGTTCAGTGTTCACATTCTTGCTTTGTGTGTTTTTAATCTTTTCTAACCGACTACTATGTTTTGATTCATTATCCTGTTAGTTAACTCTTTTATACTTTTGTGTGGCCACGGGTAATGAAAAGGGAAATAGTTATTGGGAAAATTTAGTTTGGTTTCATAGATCAATAGTAGAAAAGAAACGTAACACTCAGATAGTGGAGAAAGAAAGAAGCCTTATAGGATTTTAGAAGTTGCGGTCCATGAAGATGATTCATGGATAAGAGCATTATGATTTGTGGGTTTTCGTATTTGAAATAGTTCCATTATGTTTGCAATGTGAGTTCCTGAAATGGTTTGGTTCTTCTTGGACCTTGCAATGCAAGAAGGTTATTGGAAACCTTTAGTAAGTTTGGGATGTTCGTAATTACTGAAATTTTGTTGCAAGAAATCGGGGGATGAATTTTTGTTTTTTTTGATAAATCAGGGGATGAATTTGGTTTCAGGGGAATGTTATCCTTTTTATTCTTATACTGCACGAAAAAAAAAAAAAACAATGCATTAGGTGCAAGTATGTGCTTTTTATCATTTATTTATGTAGTGTGAAAGTCAATTGTGTTTTTATTGCTGCAGTCGGGTTGCACGTACTCTTGGTCTACTACCAGCATAGGTCTTCAATTCACCATCTAAATGCGGAAGAGGAAGTCCCCCCTCTCATATGGTTAGAGCCTTAGAGGTGAATGTTTTTATTTCTTTTTCTTTAAGCAAGTTATTGGAAACAATATTATTTGAATTTTTTTATAATTTAACAAGCAAGTGAAGTCCTCTTAGTAATTTTGATGCATATTGGGTTTATGCATATTTTATTAGTGATTTTGATGCCACCAACTCTACCTCAATGTATCACTTTTGACATTTTATTCAGCTTCATTTGGTAATTGTACTTGATTAATAGGGATTTAGATGCTTTCATTCTCGGTTCATTTAGTCAGTCAAGGTATTAATTTGTTTCAATTAAGCTCATGAAGTTTGATTGAACTCTTCATTTTCAATTGTACCAATTAGGCTCATAAAGTGGGTTCAAAGAGCTCCAAGAGCTTGATTCACCCAATTTATACTTATCATATAAACTTCTTTCAAAAAGTTAAAACATCATTTAGTGTAAATAACATTAATCATCTATAACAATCTTTTATCCTTTTGAAAAAGAAAATTTCATGCGGTTTCTAATCTCGCAGCAACGCGCGGGCAATATTTCTAGTATATACTAAAACTCAAACACTCGGTTACTATTCATTAACAGTAAAGTGGTGAAAAAGCCCTCCAAATTTTTTTCTCAATGCGTTTTCTCAGCCTTTCTACAGTGAAATGACAATTATGTCCTTATAATTGCACGTGTCAGTCGTCGGTGGGTGGTTTAGCTTTAGTTCTTCTGGACCTCTCTCTTGCTTTCCATTTTCCTCGCTCGCATATCGTGTTCGTTGGTTTTTGGCAACCCGTTTCTCTTCGGCTGGGATTATGTTTTCTCTGCTTTGTTGGTTTTGTTGTTCAAAATATTGAACCTTTTGCTTTGTTGTTCTTCGATTACTTATCAGAATTGTTAATTTATGCCCCTTTTTGGTTCGATTGGAATTATTTTTCTGTTGATTTGAACCACCGTTTGCAAGTAAGTTTTGCATGTTTTACACCCAACGGGATTGCGATTTTCTATGTTTTCTTGGATGGTTTTTCTTAATATTTGATGTGGTTTGGTTTTTGGTTTCAGAAATTTGTACCAATTTGGTTTCAATTGGAATTTCTAGGCTCATCTAATCCAACGTTTCCAGGTGAGAAAGTTGCTTAAATTTCGATTTTTATTAAACTCAGGTAAGCTTCTTCAGTTTTTTAGATTGATTTGAAGGATTTTTTTTCCCAGAAAAGCTAGGGTTTCCTGGTAAGTTTTTCGAGTCTTGCATTTGGGGGTTTTGTTTTGTTCAAATATGGGGTTTTGTGATTTTGGATTTACAAATGGATTGAAATTTCCTTTTTCTGATTTCACCTCCCACTCAGAACCTGATACTCAGTCACCTTTAGAGCAGCTTATTTCTCTCTTCTTCTCCAAGCATGGTTGCTGATCCACAGGGAATCAAGGTGAGTTTTATTTTGGCCATATTTTTTAGCTTTGTCGGTGCATCTGAATTTTTTATTTTTTATTTTAATTTTATTGGTGGTTTTTAATTTAGGGAATTGTTTTTTTAATACTTTTGAGCTCCCGGTTCTTGCCGTTGAGTACTTTCGTCATATGCTTGGCATGCAACTGCGCCCCGATGACCATATATACTCGAGCGTAGCCAAGTCCTGCGCGATTTTGAATCGGGTTGACGTTGGGAAGTCTGTGCATTGCCTTGCGGTGAAGACTGGGTACGAGTTTGATGTGTTTGTGGGGAGTTCTGTGGTCGATATGTATGTGAAATGCGGAGAGATAAGGGATGCTCGGAAGGTGTTTGATGAAATTCCTGAGAAGAATGTGGTTTCTTGGAGTGGGATGATTTATGGGTATACTCAATTGGGTCAGGATGAGGAGGATGGCTATGCATTGTAAATAGAGACAAATAGATATTTGGCAATGGTCGACAATTTTGCGCTCTGCATTGTTTCACTCTCATCACTCGGTACAAGATAATTTTGTTAACAATTTTGTCATCGCGTCATTTTTTTCCCCTTCTAATGTTTAAGTTTTGCATCGTAAGAATTTCTAAATTTTGTGTTGTGTTGTATCCTTTATTTGAGCAGGTCAAATGGAAAACGTAGCTCCAACTCCTATTGATAAATTGAAACCATATGTAAAAGCAGAAAAGATAAAAGTTCGAATTTGTAGGATATGGAGTCGACAATCCCTGGAACTGTTCAGAAATATATAACTTTACGTTCTATATTACTTGACGAAATGGCGAGAAAGCATTATTTTAGTATTTTAATTACAACTGTTTGCAAAGATAATTAACAACTCTTCAGAAATATACAGTTCTACATTCTATATTACGTGGATGAAATGGTGAGAAACCATTATTTCATAATTAATTACAACTGCTTATAAAGATAATTAACAGCGAATATATTATTTTTGTTTCTGATATTTTTACTACCTGTTAGATAATAAACTTTAATTTTTGATACCCAGGTTGTGTTCACTGGGAAAACAATTATATAATACTTATCATGTTGACTGCTTACTTTATTCATGACAAATTAAACAAATTTCTTTCTGCCTTTTTAATATCCATTTCAAATTTCCTTTTTCAATAGAAAAGAAGGGATGAAGATTACATTATGGGGAGATGTTGCAGAGACTTTTTCTTCTTTGTCAATAGAGACATTACTGCGGCAACAATTGCTGTTTTCACAAGTTTAAGAGTGAAGTTGTACCTTGGTACCTAACTCAATAAAAATTAACCTGTTTCGTATTTTTATTGTCCTGTTTCCTCCTGTAAATTATGTTAATTATCTGTTAACACAACATTTCGAAATATTTACTGCCTCTAATAAGCTTTTCACATAATTTATTATTACTGATAAAATGAGTGTTTCTGTTTTTTATTTACAAATCTATATTTGGAAACAGAATCGTTTGTTTGTTTATTAATTTTTTAGCTACTTTTGAATAAAATTATTGTTCTAATTTGAAATCGCATTCTTCCCTTCTTTTTAAATCATTGCCTTGCAACTGTTTAAATCTACTGCTGCTCAGTAAGTGGGTTCGATTATTTTCATAGTTTGGTTTACTTTTTGTAAAATTGCCTATTCAAATTGGGATCTTTATGAACTAACAAATCCTTGCACAACATGTTAAGATTATTTGGGCAAGCATGGAATCCTGTGAATGAGGTTTGGATGTTATTTTTAAACTTACATTGTGACAGCTCGTCCCTGATTTTACGATTTTATAATTTGTAATAAAGGATTTTACAAAAATGCCCTTTGAGGCACGTGCGTTGTTCGAGGTTATTTGATGTGTCGTGCCATCTAAGATTTGTTTTCTTGGCATAACCTCGTAGTACTCGTCGCTACGGACGCGTGGGCGCAGACGGTTCGTGATTTGGAGCTATATCGAAGAAGTTGTTAACGTTTGAAGTTTGGGCATTTTAGGAATTTTTTTATATTAGAAATTATGGATTTTGGATGGCCCAGATTAAAGGAAATCTGAAATGGATGGCACAGATGGAAAGAAAATATTATGTTGGGAAGGTTACATGTGTGTGTGCGTGGCTGGTGGAAAGAAAAGAGGAAGAAAACAGATTGGTGATGTGATAAAAGTTAAGCACTCAAATTAAACCCTTTTGTTGTCAATTGTAGTAAGTACGCAAGTAGAGATCGTTCTGGACCGGGGATTAGGAGGGATTGCTAATCGACTCTAAAAACACAAAAAAAAAGTTAAAAACGTTTGAAAAGGTTCACAAGACTCAAAACAAGTTAAAAACACTTAAAACGGCTTAAAAACACTTTGTGGACAGATTCAAAACACTAGGGATCGTTTTGGACGAAAATTGGTTTTGGTTTGACTCAAAACACTTGAAAACACAAAGAAAACGGATTTTAGACACTTTAAAACAAGAAAGTAAATGGGGGGTTTTGGTTTGGACGAATTTGAAAGTAAAACAAGTAAGTTAAAAACAAAACAGATTTTAAAGTAAACAAGTTGAAAACGATTTTGGGATTTGGATGGATGATGGGCTAGTTAGAGGGTCCTTCTCCACACATGACACACATGTACATAAATCGATCTCCAATTGCTTTTCAATGAACCATGAACCTCAACACCCCAGATTAACCGTGAACAGCACTAATTAACCCTCAGATTTTCCTTAAGTCATTGAATTGGATGGATAACGCATCGGCAACCAAATTATTCTTCAAAAGTCCCCTTCATGAACAGCATAATAGAGACACAATCAAAGATCATTACGTTCTATGAAAATCATAAGTGTTGACAAGGCATTCGTAACTATGAATGCATGATACGTTTGCCAGGAATCCAATTAACGCGATTGTGACAAGCAACCTTCACTACTTGTGAATATAAGTTCGTAACGATTAGGTGAAACTCCCTTATATTCTAGCATCAAATTCCTACATGAAAACTAAGTATGCATCCTTAATCAACATACAAGAACAAGTTATGAATAAAACAGTTAATTGAATTGCATTCACGATTCATCAAATCACAATTGGAAGAAATCAATTCATATCTCAAGCATGTTCATGGCTTCGAACTCCCCCCTAGCTAAGTAGGGGTTTAGCCACTCATAGTCACAACAAAATAAGAGATTATTAAAGTAAACATTGAAATTAAGAACGAATTACACCTAGAATGATCCAATCTTCAAGCTTGAAACATCAAAGGCTTCCTTCTTCTCCACCTTGCTACGGCACAAATGTTTAAGGATGGTTATGGATGTGTTTGGATGAAGGGATGTAAGTTTAGGGAGTGAGTGGGCTGCGGCAAGGAAGGGTTTTTGGCTGAATGTGTGTGAATGAGTGAATGAGTGAGTGAATGATTGAAAGGGTGCGGCCAAGGGCTCTTATTTATAGTGAAAAGGTTAAGGCACAGCTGGACTTTATTTAAGTAACAAAAATTAAACCAAAACCTTAAGGGAAATAGGAATTAAAGTAAAAAACCTAAGGGAATTGGGTAGGGAATTGCGGCAAAAGAGGAAAACAAAAGGGAAAGGTGCGGCTGATACAAGGAAAGATGTTTCCTTGCTGATTTTGGGTTCTAAATTAAAGGGAATGTAAAGTTTTGTGCGGCAAGGGTTTTAAGGAAAAAGGAATGTGAATTTAGTTTCTGATTTTGGGGGAAAAGGGAAAGAAACTTGCGGCTGGAAAGGGGAATGGTCTTCCTTGCACGGCAAGGAAGGGGAAAGGGATGGGGATCCCTTGTGCGGCAAGGGTGTATAGGTGAAGGGGAATGTGCAACACCCACCTTGGAGTGGGAATTAGGTATCCCAAAGTATCTAGGACTCCCCTTTGTAGCTGATTTCCTTGCACAATAGGATTAGGAAAGTCAAAGGTCAAAGTAAGGAAACTTTGACTTAGTCAACCTTTCTTCTTCTTGGATTCCTTTTCCTTCCTTGACTTGAATTAATTTTTCTTCCTCTCTTTGGCTGATTCCTAGCATGCTTTGGTCTTCAATTTCGTCCATCTACATTGCTCCAAGCATAAGCTATCCAAAACATGCCCAAAACTGCTCCAAAAGGCTCCAAAATGCACTTTCTTGATACTTTAACCCTTTGGACCTATAAACACACGAAAATGGCTTAAAATACTAAATTAACTAAGAACAATCAACATAAATGCACGAAAACAAGCTAACTAAGTCGCATAAATATGCTTCTATCAAATTCCCCCACACTTAGCTTTTGCTAGTCCTCGAGCAAAACGAAATAAACAAAACAAAACAAAGTAAACAAAACACAATCTAAACCTTCCAACGTTTGCCTCAGGGATTTCCAACGCACATGACATGCCAAAGATCATCATTCACATAGATTTTAGTTATCCTTACGCTCGAGCACATACTTAATCACAGTCGCCACTTATTAGCTCGCATTTAATCAATTAAAACAATGATTTGAATGTAGTAACATGCCTTAGAGAATTCACCCAATTCCTTACAAGATACTCTTTTTTTTTTTCACACAGATTTTCTGACTACACACCCTACACTAGTTATATGTGAGAAGATTGATGTAAACATGTAGACGAACACTCACATATCTTTATAGCAAAGAAAGCATTTTCTGGAGTTATTAAGCATGTTTAGATATGATCTCATGAATGGAATGCTACTACTTAGATGCGAGAACCAGGGACACCATATGCTCATACCAATTCCAAACTCCACAAATTGAAACACACAACACCCAAGATTGAAGTTAAAGGTTGTAACGGGGCTAAGGGTATTGGTTAACAAAGAAAGGTAAGGATAAACAAACGTTCTTTAAGCAATAGTAAGCAAAGTAATGAAATTGACACTTAGAATTCATTTTAGAATGTAGAAATCAACTTTTAAACACAAGGGAAGATTCATGCAGCATTTAGGGCCGCATTCAGCTTTTTGGACCCTTTCTTCAATAATCAACACTTTAGAACTCTTTTTCACATATTTTTCAACTCTTTTTCAGTCTTTTCACAACTTTTCTTTTTCTCTTTTCTTTTCATACGAATTTTTCTTTTCTTTTTGGCACACACACACACAAAAATCCCTTCCCACACACTTGTTTTCTGCATAATATCACTCAAAAGGAATTCCTTCTAAGTTATGCTCCACTATGCTTCAAGAACAAGGGTATGGATGGTCCTATGCTAGGCTAGGTGAGGATGATGTGGGTTAACAAAGAAAATAGGCTAAACGAGGCTCAACGGGGTTAAAACCTACACACAATTGCACGGGGATGGTTTTTTGGCTCTAGGTTAACTACACAACTTCATCTTGTTCGTGTGTTATGCACTCAATACCTTGCTTTGAATGAAACGGATATGAGTTCTAGTATTTGGAACTAAATGATGAAACGCCTTCTAAGTAGCAACCAAGCAAAGAATAATGAGATCATGCAACGACTTTAGAAAACAACAAATGCACAGATTTTAACTCTCCAAAGAATGTTTTAGGCTCAAGTCTCACAGGGTTGTAGCGTTAATTTGAGTTCCTTCCTTCAAGCATGTTACAAAAACTGATTTTTTTCTTTTGTAATCAATTGTGAATTCATAAACAACAACAACAACCAAGCATAAACCAAAGGTATATCAAACTTCCATCCATGTTTACAACTTTCTTTAACAGTCATGCAATTAAAAACCAAATCCTCATCATTGTGTTGGAAGGTACCCTAAGACACAAACAAACACACAAAAACAACTCTTTTTGGCCTTTTCAAAACAATTTTTCAAATTTTTGTCAAATTTTCGGATTTTTATGTCAAAACACACTAAAATGCTTCAAAACACACTAAAAACACATAAAAACAGTGAAAAACAACATTGTAAGTGATAGGTGAATAAAACCCACGAAAATCATGCAAAAACAGCTTGTTTACCCCCCCACACTTAAATCAAACATTGTCCTCAATGTTGCAAACATAAACTCACACAAAAGAAAACAAACAAGCAGCAAATAAAACATGAATTGCAAAGTAAAATCAATAAAGAGTAGAGTTTAGGAACATAAACACCTGGTTATAATGCCGGATCGTCCAAAAGCTCTTTATTGAATGCATGGGTTGCCTCCCAAGAAGCGCTTGCTTTAACGTCGTGCAGCCGGACGAATTCCATCTTTCAAACATCCTTGGAGCCCACGGACTGGAGGGGTATTTCCTCCACAACATGCTCCACAAAATTCTCATAGTATGGCTTCAACCGGTGTCTGTTCACCTTGAATTCTTGGCCGGTCTTTAAGCTTTGGATTTGGACTGCACCATAGGGAAAAATATTAGTAATAACAAAAGGGCCAATCCACTTAGAACGTAACTTATTGGGAAACAAACGAAGACGTGAATTGAAGAGTAGCAATTTCTGCCCAATGGAGAATGTTTTGCTTCGAATCATCTTGTCATGGACTGCTTTTGTCTTCTCTTTGTAGATTCGAGCATTCTCATACGCCTCGTGCCTAATCTCCTCAAGTTCATTCAATTGGAGCTTTCTATGAATCCCAGCCGCATCTATATCCATGTTGAAGGTCTTTACAGCCCAATGCGCCTTGTGCTCTAACTCGACGGGCAAATGGCATGGCTTACCATAGATGAGCCGAAAGGTGACATGCCAAGGGGAGTTTTGTAGGCCGTACGGCACGCCCGGAGTTTTGTAGGCCGTACGGTACGCCCACAATGCATCGTCCAAGCGCAAGCTCCAATCCTTCCTTGATGGTCCCACGGTTTTCTCTAGAATTTGCTTGATCTCCCTATTTGAAACCTCGGCTTGCCCATTGGTTTGAGGGTGATAAGGTGTCGAAACTTTATGCGTAACGTTGTACTTCTTGAGCAATGCCTCAATGGTGCGATTGCAAAAGTGGGAACCTCCATCACTGATTAGTACTCGAGGCGTCCCAAACCTAGCAAAAATGTTAGTTTTCACAAAATCTGCAACCACTTTAGAATCGTTAGTACGGGTGGCTTTTGCTTCCACCCATGTTGAGACATAATCAACAGCTAGCAAGATATAAGTGAAACCGAAAGAGGGAGGGAAAGGACCTATGAAATCAATGCCCCAAACATCAAAAATTTCAACAGAGGGAATGGGTGTTTGCGGCATTTGATCTCTCGGGCCTATATTACCTATTCTTTGACATCGATCACATGTGAGGCAGAAAGTTCGAGCATCTTTAAAGATAGTAGGCCAATAGAAACCACATTCAAGAACCTTAAGTGCTGTTCTTTGAGTGCCAAAGTGACCACCACAAGCATAAGTGTGACAGAATTTTAAAATCGAATGAAACTCACAATCGTGCACACACCTACGCAAAATCTGATCAGAGCAATACTTCCACAAATAGGGATCATCCCACACTTAAAAACGTGCATCTTTTCTGAGTTTATCACTTTGGTGCTTGCTTAGAGTGCTCGGAACTTGTTTATACACTAAGAAATTAACCAAATCGGCATACCATGGTTCACTTACCTCAATGGACAGCAGCTGCTCATCGAGGAAGGTTTCAGGGATAGGCACGGCATGGTCATCATGGAGCATTCGGCTTAGGTGGTCAGCCACCACATTCTCACTTCCTTTCTTATCTCGGAACTCGATGTCAAACTCTTGAAGAAGAAGCATCCAACGAATAAGCCTAGGTTTTGCTTCCTTCTTCGTTAGTAAGTACTTCAAAGCTGCATGATCAGAATAAACAATCACTTTAGTGCCAATTAAATAGGAACGAAACTTATCTAAAGCAAAGACAACAGCAAGAAGTTCTTTTTCCGTTGTGGAGTAGTTCAATTGGGCATCATTCAGGGTCCGAGAAGCATAGTATATAACATGCGGCTGCTTGTCCTTTCTTTGTCCCAAAACAGCTCCAAGTGCATAGTCGGATGCATCGCACATAAGCTCGAAAGGAAGGCTCCAATCGGGGGGCATGATGATGGGGGCCGAAGTAAGCTTCTCCTTGAGGGTTTTGAATGCCATCTCACACTCTTGATTGAACTCGAAGGCCACTTCTTTTTGGAGTAAACGGCACAAGGGTTGGGCAATTTTAGAGAAATCCTTGATAAATCGCCTATAGAATCCTGCATGGCCAAGAAAAGAACGAACCTCCCTCACTGAAGTGGGAGAGGGTAAGTGATGTACAAGATCTATTTTGGACTTATCAACTTCAATACCTTGTTCGGATATGATGTGCCCCAAAACTATACCTTGTTTTACCATAAAATGACACTTTTCCCAATTGAGAACAAGGTTAGTTTCAACGCATCGTTGCAAGATCAAGGTCAGATTATCCAAACAATTATCAAAAGAATCCCCAAACACACTGAAATCATCCATAAATACCTCAATAATCTTTTCAACAAAATCGGAGAATATACTTACCATACACCTTTGGAAAGTGGCAGGTGCTTTGCATAAACCGAATGGCATGCGTCGATAAGCAAAAGTTCCAAAGGGACACGTGAAGGTGGTCTTCTCTTAGTCATCCGGGGCTATCACAATTTGGTTATATCCAGAATATCCATCAAGAAAACAATAAAAAGCATGACCGGCTAACCTTTCAAGCATTTGGTCGATGAATGGCAAAGGGAAGTGATCTTTCCTTGTTGTGGTGTTGAGCTTCCTATAGTCGATGCACACTCGCCATCCAGTTTGAATTCGTGTAGGCACAAGCTCGTTTTCTTCATTCTTGACAACAGTAACTCCAGACTTCTTGGGAACGACTTGAATTGGTGAAACCCAACGGCTATCGAAAATCGGGTAGATCACGCCACAATCTAAGAGCTTGATTATTTCCTTCTTCACAACTTCCATCATTGGAGGGTTGAGACGGCGTTGAGCCTCTCTAGATGGTTTAGCCCCCTCCTCAAGAAGTATGCGGTGCATGCAAGTGGTGGGGCTAATTCCCCTAATATCGGCCAAGGTCCACCCTATGGCTGTTTTGTACTCTCGTAACACCCTCACAAGCTTCTCTTCCTCTTGTGCTGTGAGTTTTGAAGAAACAATGACGGGCAATGTCTCGTCTGGGCCCAAAAACACATACTTTAAATGGTCCGGCAACGGCTTAAGTTCAAGAGAAGGTGCCTGAATAACAGAAGGTAATAACTTAGTAGAAACTGAACTTGAAATTGAGGGCGGAACCTTACCATATTATTGTGGTAGTGACTCAAGGGCAGCCACAACTTCTGCAACTTCTTCATTGAAAGGCACGTCAATGGAGTCTAGGGTGTGGCCGTGGGGTTGCAAGGCTCCACTGTCTTGGTTTTTGAGTTCTATGCCCTTCGTAATGGTTGTTTCAAGGGCGTCTTCGTTCAATTCCTCAAGATACGCCTGCGCCAAAGAATCAATAACATCAATAGAGAAGCATGAATGATCATCAACGGGATATCTCATAGTTTCAAAAATATTAAAATCGATAACTTCCCCATCGAATTCCATCGTTAAAGTTCCTTTGAACACGTCGATCTTTGTTCGGGCAGTCTTCATGAAGGGTCTACCAAGGAGAATCGGTAGAGATGTGGAATGGGCTGAATCTTCCATGTCTAAAACGTAAAAATCAGCTGGGAAGATCAAATGGTTCACCTGCACTAAAACATCCTCCAATACTCCTTTCGGATAAGCGTTAGAACGATCAGCCAATTGTATAATCACACCATCCTTTTTCAATTCACCCAAGTTCATAGATGCATAAATAGAGTATGGCATGACATTTATAGATGCACCTAAGTCTAGCATTGCATGTTCAAAGCGAGTGGTGCCAATCACACAAGGAATCTTAAAACTGCCCGAATCTTTGCATTTAGTAGGCAATTTACGTTGCAAGACGACTGAAACGTTTTCACTTACCTTAACTACCTCTTTGTTCGCCATTCTTCTTTTGGTTGTGCATAGCTCCTTGAGAAACTTGGCATACTTCGGGATTTGTTTAATGGCATCAAGGAGCGGAATGTTTACTTGCACTTTCTGGAATGTTTCAAGAATGTCCTTCTCGTTCTCATCCTTCTTTGATTGCATGAACCTACGAGGAAAAGGAACATCGGGCAAGTTAGTATTAACTGAATTTGAGACTAACTTACCTTGTTTGGCCGAGCTAAGGTTGGTAGGTGCCTTCGGCAAAGGGTTTTTCACCCTTGTCGTGGGTGTGCTAGTGCTCCCCTCCTCTTCTTGCAGCTTGTCATCTTCTTTCTGGGCAGATTTGGGGGTGTCGGACTCGATTCCAACTTCTTTTCCACTACGCAAGGTGATGGCTTTGGCAGATTCGAATCCTCCCTTCGGATTTACATTCGTCGAACTAGGTAGCTAACCTTGTTCTCTACTGAATTGCCCCATGAATTCAGCCATTTGTCCCATTTGTTTCTTCAATTCATCCACCTCTTTAGCTTGATTTTGCACTCCCTGCGACAAAGTGGTGAGTAACTGAATAACTTGAGCATTATCAAAAGATGAACCTGAGTTATTTTGGACCGGAGGTGGTTGAGGTTGTTGAGTTTATTGAGGGACATAGGGCCGTGGAAACCCAGGGGGTTTTTCCGAAATCCCCCTTATTGTGAAGCTTGTTGGGGATCTCTCCACTTCATATTAGGGTGGTCTCTCCATCCGGGGTTGTATGTGTTCGAGTATGGATCGTATTTGGTTTGGTTTTGGCCTTGGAATCCAATAGCATTGGCAGATTCCCATCCTCCATTCTCAATCAATTGTGGGCATGTCTCGGATTGGTGACCTTGGATAGAGCACACGCCATAAACTTGGTTTTCTTGTGGTTTTGATCCAATTACAGCCTGAGACACAAGAGAGGTAAGATTAGCTAATTGTGATTGAATTTCAAAAATTGCACTTACCTCATTCACTCTTTGTTGCCGTGAGCTTCCCCTCTGTCCAACACCTTCATATTGTTGTGTGTTGAGTGCTCGGTTTGCAATGAGAGTCTTGGCAGCGGCATCTAGCATCTGGCGTTCAATGGGGAGGAGTCCTTCGTAAAAGTATTGAATGAGCAGCTCCTCCTTCATTTGATGCTGTGGACATGAAGCTACAAGAGTTTTAAAACGTTCATAATAAGCTGGAAACCATTCACCTTCGTTTTGTTGGATGCCACTAATCCGTTTCCTCAAAAGAATGACTCTTGAAGTTGGGAAAAACTTCTCCAAGAATGCTCGTTCCATACTTTCCCAAGATGTAACCGTCCCAGGTGCTAGTTCATACAACCAATCTTTAGCCTTTTCCAAGAGAGAAAAGGGAAAAGCCTTCATCTTCAAGATGCTGCCATCAACATTCACCGGGGTCATGCTCGAGCAAACAACTTCAAACATTCACCGGTTTTGGTGAAATTGAGGTGTCTCCAACCCAAATTGGCCTTCGCCGAAGGTATGAAAGTTGTTCCTCTCTTTGAGATATTCAATTCTGCAATTTTTGAGAATTTTTAAAAATAGTTGAATTTTCCGGCGAGTCGGGACGGCCGACCGCCACCCGCGGCGGCCCGTGCGGTGGCGCGTGGCCAGTGGGCCGCCAATGTCATTCTTGGGCTGTTTTTAATGCTCTAGGTTCAGTTTTGATAATTGTTGGACGTAAATTGAGTAATTGAACCTAAGTTCATTACGATACGTGAATAGGTGGAAGTATGAATCGACGATCCGACCGTTGGATCGTCACCAAAATTTGGTACGTGGTAGTACGTATATTTAAAGAAGGTAGGAACTTACGGATCAGAAATCCAACTTACGGATCTTCCAGAATTGAGTTTGTAATTTCATAAAATAAAAAGTGAACCGCCACTTGGTTTTGGCAATTGGCGGAGATCCGACCGTTGGATCGTAACGAAATTTTAGTATGTTGCTCTAGGAGCATTTTATGCATCTTGGGAAGTTACGGATCGAAGATTTGAGTTACCGATCTTCCAGATCAAGTTTGTGGGGCTGTGGACCCTACCGTCGATCGTTGATCGACGGTTGACTTTTGATTAAAGGTCTTAAATGATTCTAGAATATCCTTGAGGATATGTTTTACGTGAATTATGAATTCTATGGTTAAGAGTTCTAAGTTGTAGTTGATATTTGTTTTAGGCGCCGAACGTTTTGGGACGCCTCGATGTTTACGTTAAGGAGCCGTAGCACGGACTCCAGGTGAGTGGGCTTTTGTTTTCCGTATATGCCTATATACCATGCGTTTTCCCAGAAATTGTTTTATATGATTGATGAGAAGAAATGCCATGTTAAGTATACTTATGTTTAAGTATTCTTTGAAATGCTTTTTAAAGGAAAATATGCTTTTTATAAAAGAAATGCCATGCCAACACAATTATACGTCGATTTATGCATCGTGAAATGGTATGCATCGTGAAATGGTATGCATCGTGAAATGGCATGCATCATGAAATGGTTATGCATTATGAGATGTGATTACATTATGAATTGTATGCGCATGATTGTTGGTGCTGAGGACGCTTAGGTAAGTTCAGGTAAGACTCTGCGTGTTTAAATACAAGTTGAGTTAAGAAGAGTATGATGAGATTGTTGAGATGCATCGAAAGCTCATAAACCTGCACCTCGGTGTTAGTGCTCCCGCCCAGAGTTAGGGGCCAGTCTTTCACGTGATGTTCACCTCCCGCACCATACGCTCATCTTGGATCCAATCTAGGTGCATAGTCCTGTCGTATAGACCACTTACAGTGGGTTCGACTCGTAGGTGACCCGCGATCATAGAAGTGGGTTTGACTCAGACCCATGATCTTTCGCACAGTCTTCACGTGATTGTAGCACTAGAGCGTACTATATTACATCCAGTCTTGTCGTATAGACCACCTTGAGTGGGTTCGACTTGTGTGCAGGATATACATTATGATGAGATACGTTGAGATTGATTATGAGCTATAGTTCTAGCCGTGCTGATCACACGGTGGACATATTATGATATATGATGAGTTTATTTCACTTGATGCACTTACCTGATGAATTAGTGGCATGACATGGCTTATATTTGATTCGTTGGCATTTATATTTTGAGGATGATTTTCAGATGAGATAAGTATATGTTTATACTATTTTCCAGGAAAGTATACAGGTTTTACGGCGAGGGGTTATAAAGATTGTTTTGAAATGATTTTCGAAAAGACTTTGTTTTTGCCCACTCACGTTTTTGTTTTGCGCCCCTCCAGGTATTATCTAGCGTTGTTGGTGGTACCCGAGGCAGCAGCAGTGATTCTAACAGACCTTCACTCAAGTAGGATCCCCGTTGGGATGTTTTGTATAAATACTCTTTATGTTCGACTGCACCTAGACTTCATGCTCTGAATATGTGTTAACACTCCTTGAATTCGGTTTTTGATTATTCGTATTTCTCATTACTTCAATGCTTCCGCACTGTGCACATGGCTACGTCACCTCACATGATGGCCAGCATGCCTCGATCTCGGTCGGGGTGTGTCATACATCCTATTATTTGAATTGTTTATTAATATTTTGCTTATGATCTTTCCATTATTTTTCTATGCGCAGACAAGATTGTGTTGAGCAGCACTGCCTCATCGCTTTTCTTCCTTGATCCAAACATCCCGGAACTAAATTCATACAGATCAGTGTGAGTGCATTGACAATTATTAAAAAAAAATCAAGATATATTTATTATTTTTACAATAAAACAGATGTTATTTTTATAAAGCTGTTCAAATAATATTATGTTTTAAATCCTGCAGGTTTTCTAGCAACACAGAACCTGTAAAAATATTGGCACCGTCTTCGAGACAAGTGAATGAAGCTCCCATTTTTCAGACTGCCAGGAGAGTGACAGTTGATGAATTAGCTTTTTTGAATCCAGAGTTATATAAAGTATGAAGCTTTATTAGAACTTATATTTGGGTTAAAATCCACCACTACAATTTTTACATCTTTAGCGAAACCCATATACATGATGATTTGGTTTTCAAATATTTTACAGGATGAGACATTTTTGTGTAGAGCATCCATCAAGTGCTTTGACATTCGATATGACTGGTGGTACAGTGCCTGCCCAAATTGTGTCAAGCAAATACAGAAGGATCCAGCAAGTAGGCAACTGGTATGTCAAAAACACCCAACTTAGATTCCAACACCTTGGTAATATTTAACATGTTTTGTTTCAATTTTCTATCCTACAATTTCAAACGGAAGTTATCTTTTTTTTTTCTTTTCTATGGTTTATCATAATATAGTTAATGAATTATGCTTTTCCCAGTTAAGCTTACATATGATTTGACGTTTAATACATTGTTACAAGAAGTTTCATATCTGAGTAATAATTGAACCAAATAGAAGTGACCTCGGCTTTCAAATGTAGGTACAAAGTCAATTTGGTTCTTGAAGATCAAACCAATGAAATCAGTGCTTTAGTGATTGGTAAATCTGGCGAAAAACTTTTTGGTGCGGCTTGCAAAGATATGGTTATATATCAAAGATTAGTGGATTAGCCGCAATTACCAAATGAATTCTTGAGATTGATTGGTCAGAGGAAAATTTTTCCCCTGCTTTTTGGAAATAGAAAGAGTACCTTTAATTTGACTGATGTTCTCATCTACAATCTCTCCGATGATACAGACATGGAACCAACAACACTGCATGCATTGGTAATAGAAATTTGAATCAATTATTGTAATTGAATCAACAATTAGGTTACACTTAAACAAAAATGTGTAAAAAGGGTTGATAACCACATTTTTAAGAGAGAAGTACTATTTTGTGTTTGATAGTTGTCAATAGATTTGTGGTTGAGTCAATAACATGCTCTGAGTCTGGAATCTTTGCTCTTCTCTTTTGCATTCCCAAAATTTGTTTCATATAGCTTGGGAAGAAAATTTTGAGCATGGGTGCAAGATCCTTTACATGTAACACCATTTGATCATGCAATTTGGGATGCTCATCTTGCAATCCAACAATAGAGAAAAAGTTTAAAGTCTTAATTGAAAACGTTAATTCCCAACCATTTATAACAGGATAGCTTTTGAACTGTGAATAATCATATTGTTTGTTACACATTGTTGTATAACCATTTGTGTGGTAGACAGTTCTACTATTTTTTCTAGCTATTATAATTTCTTTGTTTGACTTACTAATTTTTCTTTATTTGGTTGATTTGCTTTGTAACAGCAACCAAAGAGAATAAAGAATGAACTCAAGGGTGCAATATCGTTGAAGATCAGCACTAAACAAGTTATTTAAATCCTATCAACTCTTTACATATAGAAGGTTCTGCAGATATAACTAAAATACCAACTAATACTTAGTAGTCAAAGTACTCCAATGTTTGGAGTACATCGGTAAAATAGGAGCAACTATATTTTGGGCATCTCTTAATACGTATATAATATCAATGTACATAGTCAAGCTATAAACTACTACTATATACTTTTATATAAATAATTTGTACATGTTCTATATAAATAGTTTTTACATATCTATGCAACATGCTTATAATACAGTTAGGCCCTTATCTTAACAATTATATACAATACTTATAATTTGTTTGACATTCCCACGGCAACGCGTGGCCGAACTCATTATCTAGTTTGTACTATACTTCCTCGCTACCAAACCGTCCCGAAACATTGATTAGGATTCGGCTATCCCAACTTGTGCTAGACTTTGTCTCGAAATAGTCTTGCCCACTTAAGGTCTTCATTCTGGGCTGAAAATAAAGCCATACTCGGCCCAAACCCAATATCTTGCGCCCAAACAGGTTTTCTCTAGGAAAACGACGTGGTAAAAGTTCCAAACCTAAGATATAAGCCAAGCCGAATACTATCGTAAACGTATCTCAAGCCTGGCTCAAATGATTTTTTTAAACTTGAGCTTGAGTCGACCCAGCCAGTTTATGTAATTAACAAACTCAAGCGTTCACTTAATAAAATTTGAAAATTGATGAAGAACAGCCGAAAATAAACTCAAAATACTTGGGAATAGTTGCATGTCCAACATAAAATTAAGGAAAAAAATTGATATTATGAGAAGCTTCGACTCTAAGCATGTTACTGAAACTTTATTGGTATCCTTCACTTCAAAGAGACTTCTTGCGTTGAGTGTTCATCATCCTCGAAAAAGGATATTTTTGTAATTATGGATATACTTGCATGCATGCCTGATAACCTAATAAAGTTATAAATGAAATGGAACCTTCCAATTCGTCTTTCTTTACGGCAAAACAGTTTTCTTATTTCCCTTTTTCTGGTTTTTATTTTTCCTTTTGGCTGAAAACGTCAAACCCTGTTTCTTGCAAAGTTAATTTACGCGCAACTTGAGCTGGTGTAATTGACAAATAGTAACTTGTCACAGATGATGTTTCGAATTTTCAAGATGGCTCAAAGGTAGCATAAGGAAAAGATGCACTTTCATTTTCACATGCCATGGTCCATTCTAGTAGTGCATAATTTCCAATGTCCCCACGTGGACATATGATAAAACTTGACCACCAAGTTCTGACGCATCATCCAATATCCAGCTAAGCTCATAAATTGACCACGAGGCTTGCTTTTGCTCAGGGACTTTCATTTCCAAGCCATTACGATTTGGTCAAGGACTCGGTAGAAAAACCTATAGTTAATGAAATATTAGCTTGTCAACCCATTCACTTAATTAAATGTACCAAAATCCATTTTTTATTTTTTTATTTTTGGTAATCAAAATTCATTTTTCTTTCTTCTGATAAGGTACTAATTTTTTTTAAGACTCAGTTAACCGAGAGAGTTATCTAAACGTGCACGTTTGTACTAAATATGTAAACTTGATATATATTCCTTCTGTATTCTAACTTTTAGATCGGTTGATGGGTCAAAATTAGAACCTTGTTTCTAAGTTCGACTTTAGTTTCCCCGCCTGTTTGTTGGTTTGTAGGGTGCGGACACTGTAGAGTACGGATGCAATTGTATATTATGTCTTGCTGCCTAATCTGCACCTACATGCATCCTTTATGTAATGAATAGAGACGTGGATGAGGTTATTGAAGAATCAACTGATTGTTTGTTATTTGATGATGCTTTTTATTTGTAGTTCTCTTTTCTTGTTGTTTAATGCATGCTATTTGCAAACTAATGAATTTTGTGAATTGCTTTAGTTATATGTTTTGCTTTCTCAAATCAATATGTTGTTAAAAAATATTTTAGTATTTTCTTAAAAAATTTACGTCAAGGACGGTCCCGTTTATTCCTTTTTGCACAGAATCCCGTTTATCTCAGCCAAAATACTGGTAATTATAATAAAGGATGTAAACGTGGTAACATTCTTGTCCCATGTATATGACCAGATATATAAGCAAATAAATCACTAAAACATCTTTTGGCATTCAAAATCCAAAGATATGTTGACTTTGATGTCTTGGATTGTTGACCAGAACCTCTGTCTTGGATTAATTGTCGATAATTCCCATATCGTTACAAACTGTGGTTTGTGGTCCGAACCATGGATTGTTTACCAGGTCAAATCTCCACCATCATTATGGATTTGGTATGTTAGTTGAGGTTAGAATTAAGTACATGCATAATTAAGATATATTTTATTATATTACCAACTAATTAACATGCAAAGCCTTGGCCCCATGTGGATATAAACTAAGATACATGAATGAAGTTGCAATAGTTAAATATTAATTCTAAGCAAAACCTGAACAACAAAACTCTTAAAGTAGGCATGCATTCAAACAGCTTCAACTCTTAATTCTTCATAGATGACATAGCAAGAGTCGCATGATAATTATATATGTAATCACGTACGTACATACATATAGTTAATATAATGGACGCAACCACTCAATTATGGGCAGAAGCAACCTTCAACTATCACTTTCTTGATCTAAGATTCATATAGCTAATCGGTCACACGTAGTGGATTAGGCTTTATTGTTGTCGTTATTGTATACAACTATAGTAGTATTTGTAATATCAAACTCGCTATTTATGAGAGTTGAACCTAAACCCAACCACTTAGAAGTAGAAAAAAAATACCGCTCTTTAATCCTCATTTTCTAGTTACAAATTCAATGGAAGGCATTTTTTTTTGTGGGAAAATCATTCAATACATTTAAATTTTAGCAACAATTATGGATACAAGCATAAGAACATTTGAAAGAGAAAACGCCCCAAGAAAGAGGACCACCAATCTCCTCGTCAGATCACAATTTAAGCATCATTCAATGGAAGGCGTATTTGATGATTTTAAGATTATGTTAACGTGAAACAAAAATACTATCAACTACACGTTCAAACTAAATTTATGTTATATTAAAAAAATTATTGAACAAAAAAACAAAAATAATAAACTACGAGCTTGGTGACAGAATATTTTTCTTTTAATACTAAATTCATGAGCGAAAGGGTTTCGGGACATTTTTTTTGCACGCCGTTATGATTTAGTGCTATTCTTTTTTCACTTATGGAATATCTGACTCTCACGAATGATAAGTTTGATAAAAAAAAAATGCCCATTGTTCTGTTACCCCACCCATCTCAATATTGTTTATACAAGAAAATAAAATAAAATAAACAAGAATATGCAGGGTGAGAATAAATAATATGAAAAAGTCACTTTCCTTTTCTCGCGAAAATGACAATAATATCTCATTTGTGGGTTGATTTCTGGCCAATTTTGCGCAACTGTTTAGACTCTTTCAAAGCTAAAATAATATTAATTCAATGAAAGTATTGTGAACCAATTAATATAATCTAAACACAAAGCTAGCAGAAAAAAACAAGAGTACCCAATCAAATAATCTTTTCTTGACCAATACTTTTTTATTCTCTGAGAAATTAGTTCTTACAACCTTTACTTATCAATTAATTAACGCGTTCTTTAATTTCTATACGCATCATTCACCAATTGCTAAGCAACTTCGCATATATACATATACATCCTGCGTATATATACACACGCATATATCTATATGTGCATATATCTATATGTACATATATTTATACCAATTGCAACTTAATTATTAACACATTTCCTTTCACATTCATTAACTTAAAACATCGGTCTATCTCGTTCTCCAATTTAACATGCACATGGACAAGTGGTCTTTGCTGAGCCGCCTAAGGAAGGCCGTGAGGAAGGTAAGCTTCCTACTAAACCTCAACGTGAATCGCTGGCGATTTGTTTCGATGATCGGCCGTACTGTTTCTAGCAACCACCGATTGATGAGCTTCAACGACCACCCAGGGCTTAAAGCGGCGTGTGGCGATGAGACCAGCTCCGAGGAGGACTCGGGTTCTTCTAGGGGACATCTTCAGAGGACAATAAGCTATCCATCGGATCAAGATGATATTGATCAAAGAGCAGAGATGTTCATAGCGAATTTCCGCCGCCAACTTCAGGTGGAGAGACAAATTTCGTTAGAGCTTCGGTATGGCAGAGGAAATAGTTTTGACTTGAAGTCTCCTTGATCACTTTGATTGGTGGGGATGGTGGAGGCAGCCTGTGATGTTTTTTTTTTTTAAGGTCTCCACTGAAATTATGTAATCTTAAAAGGGGTTTGTTTTTATTTTTGGTCTTCTTAATTTCCCTTTTTTATTTTGGGGTTAAGGACAAACAGCATACATTTTTTGATACTTTTATATATGTAAACTTATGCTACTATATTTTTATTCTTTGAACTTTGGAGAAATTTTTAGGGATAATATTTGGGAGTACTACAAGAAAACAACACATCTATCACGACAATTTTACCACGGACTTTATGAGCTCGTTGTAAAAATAAAAATTTACCACGTGCATAATAAGCACGTCATAAAAAATAATTTTTCACTACAGACAAATCTTAGCCCGTTGTAAAATAACAGTGAATGACCACACGCAATGTTGCACGTTGTAAATATACTAAGCCACCACGGACAATGCTTGTGGTCAATATTGTTAGTTCTACAGTGCATTTTTGTTATCAACCACAGACATAATGTGTGGTATAATCATACACATAATGAAAAATATTCAGAAAAGGCGGGACACCGAAATTTTGCGAAATTTCAAACATCTTTGAGATTTGAAAATTTCACAACTCTTTAAATCTCCGGTCGCTACTTTTTATTTCTAATCAAAATCCTATGGCACCAGGGATCCAATCCAAATTAAATTGAATCCCCAAATGGGAAAAAAAAAGGAGGGCGCACAATAGAGAAAATGGTGGGTTCCTCTTTCTTTCTTTATCCTTTTTTTTTCTTTTATCCCTCACACTTTATTTCCTTTCATGCTTGGTTTTCCCTAAACCTCATGAGTTTTGGTAATGGTTACTGTAGGGGCAAGAACAGCAGCTCAGCACTAGATGGGAAGGCTATGTTGACTGGAGAAGCCAACCTGCAATCAGAGGTCGCCATGGCGGCATGCTTGCCTCCTCCTTTGTGCTAGGTATGTGTCTCCCTTGTGCTGCAATCAGAGATCGCCATGGTGGTATGCATGCATCGATCCAACATATCATAAGTTATACCAAATAACAAAATACGTATTTTGGGTTGCAAAATACGGGAGTTCGGGGAAAGAGACATTATTGTGATGAGGAAAACATGGAGCAATTATGTATTTGGAGATAAGGGCAGAGAGAAAAGGGGGAGAAGAAGGGAGACGTGCGGTTTCCCTCCTTTTACATTTCATTTATTTTATTATGTGTTTTACATATTTATTATAAATTTTGGTTGACAAAGAACCTTCTGTTAATAAATAGTATAAATTTTCCCGTATTGATTTCTTTTTCGGTTTTGGTTATTCTGTAATTTATTATATTGTAATAAATATGAAATTTTGTTGGTTATTTATTGTGAGATCCCACATCGCCCAGGGGAGTGATCCTTATACGTATATTCCCATCCCTACCTAGCGCGAGGCCTTTTGGGAGCTCACTGGCTTCGGGTTCCATCGGAACTCCGAAGTTAAGCGAGTAGCGCGCGAGAGCACTCCCATGATGGGTGACCCACTGGGAAGTTCTCGTGTGAGTTCCCATAAACAAAACCGTGAGGGCGTAGTCGGGGCCCAAAGCGGACAATATCGTGCTACGGTGGTGGAGCGGGCCCGGGAAGTGGTGGACCCCGGGCCGGGATATGACAATTTGGTATCAGAGCCTAACCCTGGCCGTGGTGTGCCGACGAGGACGTCGGGCCCCTAAGGGGGGTGGATTGTGAGATCCCACATCGCCCAGGGGAGTGATCCTTATATGTATATTCCCATCCCTACCTAGCGCGAGGCCTTTTGGGAGCTCACTGGCTTCGGGTTCCATCGGAACTCCGAAGTTAAGCGAGTAGCACGCGAGAGCACTCCCATGATGGGTGACCCACTGGGAAGTTCTCGTGTGAGTTCCCATAAACAAAACCTTGAGGGCGTAGTCGGGGCCCAAAGCGGACAATATTGTGCTACGGTGGTGGAGCGGGCCCGGGAAGTGGTGGACCCCGGGCCGGGATGTGACATTTAGTATATAAATAATTAAATATATATTTATTAAATAGATTTTTTTTTATTTGTGGAAATTTTTTTATAACGGGCATTAACCGTGGTCAATAAATAATTCACAACGGTCGTAACACGTGATGTTAAATTCCAATCTATCACGGGCACAATCCGTGGTTATATCATGTTTGACAACGGGCATAGCCCGTGGTAGAAACTGAGACTTTTTATCACGTGCAGATTACTAACGGGCACAATGTCCGTGGTGGATTGTAATTTATCACGGGCATTCACCGTGATAGATGAGCTTTTTTGTTCTAGTGTTATTTTGTACTTGTGGCTAATATCAAGCTTGTCATTACAGTTTTTGTTCATATTTTTGGACAAATTCGTAAACTTAGATCTAAGGTAGATTACCAATGTAATAAATGTTGAAATATCTCATATCAACCGTATCTATGAGAAAATAAGAGTTTAAATATCTCAACTCCACTTCAACTAATATCGAGGTCTTTTGTGATAAAACCCCACACTTGACGGATTGTGTAGGTTGTAATTAACAAGTTGTGGACAATATCAGTGTTGTTGGAAGTAGGGCCCCCGTGTCTATCTAATAATTCTACAGCCTATCAGAGCTAGGGAGCGGACCCGCACTACCACGTGATGGGTGGGACCCTTGGCTTTGCGCGATAATGGTGATTCCCTTGGTCCCATGTGTAGGGTGAGTCCCCTTGGCTCCACGTGGTTATCGATGTGTAGACTAATACCGATGCCTTTTTTGATAAACCCCACACCCGACAGACCATGCATGTGGTAATTACCAAATTGGAGACAACATCGGTGTTATTGGAAGTGGGCTCCACTCCAACTAATACCGAGACCTTTTGTGATAGAACCTCATACTTGACGGATTGTGCAGGTGGTAATTACCAAGTTGGGGATGGTATTAGTGTTGTTGGAAGTGGGCCTTTGGCCCGTTTCTCTAATAATTCTACATTAAAACCTTAATTAATTTCACAAATGGGAGCTTAGATGAATTTATCTTGTAGAAATGTTTTAGATTGATTAATCTGAAATTGACCGATTAGTACTAATTTAACCGTAAAATAGGTATAATCAACACTAGATCATGCTGAAGCAAAAGCCAAAAAACTAAAAAAAAAAAAAAAGGTGCACTCTTTGCCAAACATAAGGCCCACTAGGAAAGATCAATCTACTGTTGAGATATAAGTGGATTTGCAAAAAATGTTCCAATTGTTCTTGTTATTTTGTTCTAATTTCAGCCTTTGGAACATAGTCCAAGTGTGTTGTGAAGATGTAATTCCATTAAGTGATAGATTATGACATGTGTTTGATGATGTAAAAGAGAATCTCTCTCTCCTGACTATGAGCAACGGTAATTCCCACATGAGTTATGGGAGGAATGGAATGAATGAGTCATCACTTTCTTCTTCCATAAGCTCTAGATTTTCTCTGTGATTCCTTCATTCCCTTCAATCCAAATCCTTCGTGATTCAGTCACTCTCTGAATCAACCTCACCAAAATATCAAACTTTAACATGGCCTCAGAGCCAGGTTCCTTCATCTAAAACATGTGCGTTGAATTTGTGCATTTTCTTACCAGAAAACCTCAAAGAATTTGCTCAAAGTTGAGCTGGAATTTTCCGTCCGATCTGTGTCAAACATGACAGGATCTAGAATTGGTGAGTTGAGAGTAGTGTTCTAAAAAATGGCCTAGGGGACGCCTAGGCCCTGGGCGATGGCCAACCATCGAAATTAACTCATAATCGGGAGCAAAATCGGGACAGGGATTAGGCGGGCGACTGGGTAGTTGAGGCGGTCTGGGAATTTCAATTTTTTCTGTTTTCAAACTTGGGAAAGGATGAATGTAGATCATTGTGTTCAGGTTTTTTTGAACTTCCTAAGCTTTTGGTTTGGGTTCTTGCGAAGAGGAAGAAGATGAGAGAAAATTAGTTTCTCTTTCTTCCTTCCACACCCATATGACCACTCTCAAACTATTTAATTTAATTTTTTTTTTTGGGTTTATGTCCACTCATGTTTGGACAGCTAGCATAAGTTGCTTGATTTTTCTAAAAGAAAAATAGGCTGCAGTCCATCACATCAAGTGCTACTGATTTTTTCTCATTAAGAAAACATAGATTGTCAGGCTGATGTTGCCCATCTTTATGTGACATCCCGGCCCGAGGTTGGATCGTAACGAAACTTTAGTATGTTCTTCTAGAAGCATAATGTGTATCATGAGAAGTTACGGATCGGAAATTTGAGATGCGGATCTTTTGGATTGATAATTGTTTTAGGCACCAATCGTTCGGGACACCTCGATGTATGTGCTAGGGAATCGTAGCTTGGATTCCAGGTGAGTGGGCTTTTGGTTTTCTATATATATACGTATGTTTGTTTTACGTTTTTCCCAGAAATTGGTTTAAATGGTTTTACAATTTAAATGCCATGTCAATTGCATTACATTTTAGAATATGTGTTAGTATAATTATGCATATTGTTGCTTGACGCTGTGGATGCTCAGGTAAGTTTCAGGTGAGTATATATTGATGGTAGTGACTGTAGTCTGTATGATTATGTTGGGTTGCATTTAGTACTTAATATCCTGCACCCCGGTGTTAGTGCTCCCGCCCGTGGTCAGGGCACAGTCCTTCACGTGATGTTCACCTCCCGCACCGCAAGCTCACCTTGGAACCAAGTTTGGTGCATAGCCCTGTCGTACAGACCACATTAGGTGATTCCGACTCGTAGGTGACTTGCGATATTTCACATAGCCTTCACGTGATCGTAGCACTTGAGCGTAACTAGTTACACCTAGCTTGTCGTACATACCACCTTAGGTGGTTCCGACTCGTGTGCAGGAATTGATTTGTGAGATATAGGCTCAGCCGTACAGGTCATGTTAGGTGACTCCGGCTAGCACACCATTTTATATTGATTTATTCTACTTGGATTACCTATTGCATTTCTATGACACTTGACATGGCGTATACTTGGTTTTCCCTACTCTCGGGTATGATTTATGTATATATACGTATTACTATTTTTTGAGAAATTATACGGATTTTACAGGTGAGGGGTTACTATTTTTGGAAGGACAAATGGTTTTTGGAAAAGCTTTGTTTTTGCCCACTCACATTCTCTTGTTTTGCACCCCTCCAGGTTTTAACTGCTAAAGGTTCGTATGAACGAGGGTTCTTGGCGAATCTCAATATAAGTGGCTGCCTTTGAGGGTATGATTCTTACCCACACTACTGTACTTTACTTATGCTTTGACATCGCGTGTGAAATGGGCTCAATCCCGCTCACCGCACATTTTTGTCCCTAGGCACTTTTAGGTTTAAATTTACTCACATTTTACACATCATCATCTCACTTTATGGCTTCATCACCTGCTAGGTGTCGGCCAGCACAGCTCGATTCGGAGTCCTAGTGGACAATCCGGGTCGGGGTGTGTCATTTATGTGTCCCAATGTTCCACTTTTCTTTTCATTCCCACATATTTGACACTTTCATTTCTCTTTAAATTCAAAATAAATTAATATGATCTCTAAAAGATATTTTGTAAATTAATACATACTTATAATTATTTGAACTTCTATTTCATACGACCAATTTCACTTAGATACTAAAGATATATATTAAAATTTACTTAAATCCGCCTAGGCCCTGCCTAGCCGCCATCCGACTAGCGCTTAGCGTCTTTTAGAACCTTGGTTGAGAGCACCAATTTTTAATGGTGACAATCATGAGTTATGGAGTATAAGAATGAAAACCATTTTCAAGTTCTATGGACTGTAGAAGCTTGTGGAGAAAGGGTTTGAAAATCCTGAATCAAAGGAAGAAGGATTAGATTCAAAGAAGGAAAATGAGGAAAGTAGTATCTCAGATAAGCTGTCATTAAATGAAAGGCTTATGAAGGATGCAAAAGCACTAGGTCTAATTCAAAGAGTTGTCTCTGATGAGATGTTTTCCAGAATCTCTCATGAAGAAACCTCAAAGGGAGTATGAGATGTTCTGCAACAAGAATATAGAGAAGACAAACAGGTACGAAGTGTGAAATTACAAGGTATGGGAAAAGAGTTTGAATATACATGTATGAGAGATGATGAATCTCTATCCACATATCTTACCAAATTGTTTGATCTCATAAACCAAATGAAGAGCTATGATGAGGAACTATTTAAAGAGAGAGTTGTGCATAAATGAATGATTACTCTACCTACTTCATATGATTCAATATGTTATGTGCTAGAGCATTCAAGGGATCTAGATACCATTGAAGTATAGGTTGAAAGGCTATGAACAAAGGCTTGAAACACACACTGAGAATATAACTGAAAGAGTCTTTGCTAGTCACAGTGTGGGTACTGAACAAGCTAAAATCACTAGAAATTAGAATGTCAAGCATCAAAGAATTGGAAAACAAAACGCAAGAAGTGGGAGAACAAGATTGTCTATCAATCAGGAAAGCAAGCAACCAACATTGATGTTGTGACATCCCACATCGCCCAGGGGAGTGATCCTTATATGTATATTCCCATCCTTACCTAGAGCAAGGCCTTTTGGGAGCTCATTGGCTTCGGGTTCCATGGGAACTCCGAAGTTAAGCGAGTAGCGCACGAGAGCACTCCCATGATGGGTGACCCACTGGGAAGTTCTCGTGTGAGTTCCCAGAAACAAAACCGTGAGGGCGTAGTCGGGGCCCAAAGCGGACAATATGGTGCTACGGTGGTGGAGCGGGCCCGGGATGTGGTGGACCCCGGGCCGGGATGTGACAAATGTTGCAGGGAATTCTTGCAAGTTCTGTGACAAGCTGCATTTTGAGGAATATTGGTTCAAGAAAAAACCCAAATGCCATGATTGTGACAAGTTTGACTATATTGCCAAGGATTGCAACAACAAGGAGTGCAGCAATGTCAACTATGCAAACCAGGAAGCTAATACACCTATTTTATCCTATGTATGTAATGATGCAACTATGAAGCCTATTGAAAATTTGTGCTACGTAGATAATGGGTGTAGTAATCATATGATTGGTAGATAGAATTTATTGGTGGATATCGAAAAAAATACGACTGCTAAAGTAGAGATGGGGACATGGTAACTTGTTGATGTCATAGAAAAGCGTAATTTAGTAGTTGAGACAAAAATGGGTAGAAGATAATTAAGGAGGTTATGTTTGTATCTGGATTGAAAGAAGACTTAGTATAGGTCAAATGATGGAACTGTTGGAAGTATGCCCATACAGCCACTCTACTGTATCATATGCGTTTAAATAATAACAAAATTCAAGGAATGTATTTGATCAAAGAGAGAAGTGATCCAAGTAAGTTAGATTAACGAGACATTTCTCTTATGTTCATTCCTAAAACGTTCCTAGCCATAAGATTTCCAATTGGGCATTGGCAATCCACTAAGGTTAGTATGTGTGATGTTGGCTCAAGCAGGAGTATGACTAGTCTCAAGTCATATAGTGTTGAACACTAAGAGAAACACATAGGTGCTCGAAAAAGTAATTGAGGACACTGAACAACGATCAAAAGAGAGTTCTGACATACATTTCATGTTGGAACTCATAAGTTGCAATATGCAAAGTAGTCCTTTGACTTGAGGCATTATAGTTGTCTAATAGTTAGGTCCTTGATCTTTGACTCTGTCAAAGGCATTCCATTGAGAGTGTCCACGACATTGTTGAGGTTAAGTTATCTAGTCATGTAGGCATGTGAATGCATAACAAGGGATCTTTAACGTTCCATGGTGGAAGGAGAATACCTTGAGAAATGATTGAAGAGTCTTTGGCCAAAGCATATAAATATGATCACTTAGGAAGAATGTTCCAGACTATATTCAATAGAATCATAAAGAAAAGTATCACATTGGATGGTAGACATAAAACAAACTATCAATTAAACAATGTGATCAAGGGTATTGTATTAAAGAAGGACTGTATTACATTTTAGTTGTAACTGGATATGTTTTCCAACCACTTCTGCTTAGCTTGGGTAGCCATGACATACTACTAGGTGCCACTCATGGTTTGTGGAAACCCTAAGATTAGAAAATACTAATCTTCATCAAAGGGAGAATTAAAATGTGGTTTCAATTCACAATCGATCATTAAGAGTAACAATCACCCACTGCCTCACTAATTGGAACCTAAAGGATCATACACCAAGTAAGGATGACTGTGAAGAAATATAAATGACATGGATAAGCAATTAAATGGTTTAATTGAGCATAGTCAAGAATTAATTAATTAGTTAATTAATCATCCGAAAGGCTCATATTGGCCTTTTAAGTTTGTTTCAGGTTTCGGTGTATTTATACCGTTGGAGAGAGACCTTTTTAGGATAGAATCCTCATTCTAAGCCAAGAGAATCTTAGAAGATATCTAGAAGTAGATATTGCACCCTCTTACGAGCTGTGATTACTTATGGCGCATGCCAATCCCTAGATTGTAAGAACTACAAAACTTAAAAGATCTAATATGTCCATATCCGCATCAGGTCGAGTGTCTTGCAGAACAAGCATAGTCATCCAGTGAAGTTGCAAGGACTCCGCATATTGCCCTAGAATAGGGTGATGGTCGCACTACTACTCTGTCTGATACAGCTCTGGTCAGAGCTGGTGAGTCCATGACCAAACTTCTGAGGTAAATGTATTCGAATAAGCTGTATTCTGGCCTTGGAAATCATAGTCCCGCAATACCATTCATCTGAGAGGCAACCCTTTCCCCTTGAAGATGGATTATTATCCAAGGACCATACATTTCGGAGTAAGCTGGAATACGTACTGTTTAGTATCCATTCTTTATGTTTGTGTAATCCAACTCTTTGCATTAAAGTTGAGCAATTAAATCGCTTTGACTTCCATCATGCATCCTCTAAAATCGTGCAAAATCAATCGTAATGATGATGAATGTCTCCATTCCATGTGCATGCTCCTCTAAGAATTAAACATACACTTTATTGATTTGCTTCGATCTTTGCATGCATCAATCTCTAAGCAAAAGGCTCTTCATTTTCAATGGTGAGATCTTCCAACGATCTGCCTTTATATAGCTACTTCTCCTCTGAGATTTCCATAGTCATTTTAATCTGCACACTATGAGGTTCTTTCTTTTTAACCAAAACCTTCCTCTCGTACCCAATTTGCTCTCTGATCATTCAATGTCCTAAATTCTCAAACCAAAAAACCTCTTTTTCTCACAAATCTTTGCCAAATAGGGTTATGCAGTACCCAATTTAGCCATACTTCATGCTAATATCCCTCGCCTCTTGCAATTTGTTTTATAACATTCATCCCCTCATCTCACTTTCCCTACAGTTTCTGCATATGGGTCGAATCTCAACAATATCTTGAGAATCTTTAGAGGGTTCTTCGTTATCACTATCTTCCTATTCCTCTACTTGTGGACAACGATGGTGGCGGATCTTCGCTTGAACGCTCGCCCTCAATGTAGTATCTTGCCTGAAAAGCAGCAAGATGGACATCATACACATTTGTTTCAGTAATAAAAACTTCTTCATAATGGAGTTCTTGGCCAAGTATGTTGTATAGTCTTCAAAATCTTCCTTTGCCAAGGGTGAGGGCTTGTCTCTCCCAAAATGTTGTACCTATTTTTTGTATGAATATTTATTTTTTGTATGACTATTTACTTATCTTTGTATTCGTGAAAGATTCTTAATCCGATAAATATTTATAAGTAAATGAACTCCAAGAAATAAATAAGCAACACATCAAAATGCGAACAAGTTTGGGATAGAGCTTAAAAGCCCCCGGGTAACGTTGATTCGGAAAAATATTATCGCCCAAACTTAGCACCATAAGAAATTCTCATCACGATAGTCGGAGCACCACCTTGCTCTGGTACCAGAAATCAAACATTAAAAAAGTCAAAGCTTATATTTGAAATAACCTGCAAGAAGTGAATTAATAACAACTTTTTACCCTTGGGGATTCCCTAGTCTGGATGCCCCTTTCAGATCTGCTAACATACGATGTTGCATAACATACTTGACTTAGTATGTTGATCTGGGATGGAAGTAGTCGTACTCGAGGTTGGAGTTCAGAGCCATCTTCAGATGATTTTCGGGTCATTGTTTCGACTATTCCTTCAAATGGCGTACAACCTGAGTTTGAATGTTATAACCCACAGCTTTGTTAGTTGTATAAACTTTTCAAAGGCCAGATGGTGCATTGGATTGGCGCCATGTGCCCGTGCCCATAGCTTGCCAATCGTAACCACGCTTATTACGGCTCAAATCTCCTAAGCTACTAACTGTTCAAGACGCACTGGGCTAAGAGAGACTCATTTGACAGTGTTTCTTTGAAATTTAGACTTGCGTTTGTCTGAAGTTTTCAAAGAAAATCTAATTGTTGAAATTAAGACAAATAAAGCTTTTTTATTCATGACCAAAATAGGATTGATTTATAGGGGGTGTGATTGAATCTGGGAAGGATTTCGTACATATCTCAAGGAAGGAGAATCGAATCACTAGTGTAGTTTTAAGAAAAAGATGATATGGTGTAAAACTTACATCAGGGATCACTTTTGACGATAAGGCTATGGTGGGGCGTTGGAAGAAGAGTTCCTCACGGATTTGTGTTTGTGCAGATGACGATGTTGCAATTGAATCTAGATCAGACTGCCTACATATCATGGTAATGGAACCAAACCGTGTGTAGTTCGGATTGGGCATTTACGGGTAGTACTTTTTGAGTTTGGCGATGTTTCATTTTTTGGTGATCAGGGTTCCATCCATGTATTCCAAATGATAGTCTTATGATTTTCACAGAGCTTAATGATCTTTTATATGTATCTCTATTATGCTGTTCATGTAGGGAACTTGAGAAGAATAATTTGGTTGCGATGCGATGTCCAATTCAATGAATTTAGGAAATTTTGAAGGTTAATTAGTGCAATTCACGGTTAATCTGGGGCATTGTCATTCATGGTTTAGCGGAAGAGTAACAGGAAATCGATTCATATGCATATGTGTCATGTGTGGAGAAGGACCCTCTAGCTAGCCTATCACCCATCAATTCACCCAATTTCGTGCCAATCTTGTTTAGTGTTTAGAATCTGATTGTTTTACTTTAAATTCGTCAAAAACCAATCCCCCTTTACTTTGTTGTGTCAACTTAGTTAGAATCTGTCTAAACTTGTGTGTTTTAGTGTTTTGAGTCATGTTAAAGTTAGAATTCGTTCAAAGTTACCCCTAGTGTCTAGTTTGAGTCAATTTGCTTGTTTTGTGCTGTTTTGAGTCTTTCTAGTTTGTTTTGAGTCATTAGAGTCTAGTTTTCTGTTTTTAAGTTTAGTTTTGTGTTTTTGAGTCAGTTTTGAGTAGATTAGCAATCCCTCCTAATCCCCGACCTAGAACGATCCCTACTTATCCATACTACAATTGTCAACAAGATCGTTTAATTTGTGTGCTAAGCTTTTATCACATCAAATTTTTGACGCCATTGCCGGGGATTAGCAATTTTGCTAAGCCCCATTTGTTTCTTTTCGTGTATTTTGTTTTAGTTTCTGATTTGGTTTTGTTTTCTTGTTTTTAGGTACTAGTTTATGACTCGAAGTTCTCAACCTATTCGTGCACATATCTTGGAGTTTGACGGCGATTTTGAATGAACGTTGAGAAGGAAAAGAAATAAGCCAGAGTCTAATCCACCTAGCCCTAAACCCGAACTTGAAGAAGAAGAAGTAGAAGAGGAAGAAGAGGTCACGGCTCAGGAATTAGAGGAAGAACAAGTGATAGCTGCAGACAATCGAACAATCAAGGAACTTTCAGCCTCAGGATTGGACAATGCCGTGCCCCTATGCATTCAATATCCTATGGCAGCTCAAGGCAAGAACGAGGAGTTCGAATTGAAGTCTAGTTTGGCCTCTAGAGCAAGCCTCACAATGATATGATGTTGGCTCCATTGCACTTAGTTAAGTCATTCCCACCATGCAAGTTTGAGTAGGGGTTCAAGAACAACCTGACAATGATATGATGTTGATCATTCTCGTTGCCTACCTTCACAACATCATGTATGCGTATAGAACTTCTCCTGAGTGTATGCACAAACTTTGTACTCCCCCATGATAGGGTGAAGTCGGTGTATGAGTCACAAACGATTGGAGTCTACCACGGTGGAAGGCCACAAAAAAGTGTTCAAAGCACTCTCACGCTTGTCAACTTAATAATGGTTTGATTGAGGGTTTTAGGTCTCATCACATCTAAGCATACATTTTAATCTTATTAAAACAATTTGGTCCTATTACAACTATTGGTCCATGTGATTGATTTAGTAGTATATGATACTCCCACTATGCTTGTAAAACGGTTTTTAAAGCAAGAGTACTTGGTACTACTAACATAAACTTTGCATTCATTAATGGACTATATAGTTGCCTTAGGGCCTTAGGATGACTATGAACCTTTGATTTGATCCAACACGAGCCTAGTGTTGGATCTCGGTCTAGGGATGGTGATTGATTTTAGTTACGTGTTTAATCACATTAAGGCGTGTTTTCTTATTGGACCCTCTACTCCAATTTCATACTTCAAAGTAAAGAAGACCTTATGCTCTTTTACATTTGATCAAAACAAATTACTTTAAAGTAAAGAAGAGCTTATGCTCTTTTACAACATTTGATCATATCAAATTACAACCAAAATCTAATCTACACATTCCCATGGTTCAAAGACGGCCATTCACATAGCTCAATTATCGTAGGCTTAGGTTCATAATCACCCTTTCTTTAATTAATTAACGTTTTAACTAATTAAACTTGAATGCAGCATTTTCATTTGGCTTTTGTATCCATAGAATTGATTTTAGATGGAGCTAAATGAAATGAAAATCCAATTCTCATTTAAAGATACAAAACTATTTTGTTCTCAACTAATTTGGGCCAAAAAAAAAAAAAAACAATAACCTCAACCATTGGGCTTTATTGCAAAACACAAACTTTTGAGGTCACTTTGTAAAAACACAAAAGTCCACTACTTCATGTAATTACAACTAGAACCCAAAAAATTGAACAAACTCAAAAACTTCATTAAAGGAGCAAAACAATTTGTCCTTTAGTGTTTTTGGACCTTTACGTAAAACGTAAACTTTCGGGTCAAAGTACAAATACACAAGAGTATCAAACCTTTATGTAATTGCATAAAAGCCCCAAAAGTACCCTACTTGTAGGGTTGGCCGGTTTTGGTAGGTGAGAGGGGGTTGGTTTTTGTTGAAAATTCAAAATCTTAAAGAGTGTTGAATAAGTGAAAGGTATGGGTTGAAAAGTTGATTGGTATGGGTGTGTAAGAAATGTCCACACCTAGTGATGATTGAAAAAATCATACCATCCTTTCATAAACAAGACTTTATGTAAACAACAACAAAATTTGAATCAAAATACCCATCCTTTTTGTTCTTGCCAAGAACATAACAAGAACAATGAAGAACATCCATGAAAACCCATTAAAGCTCCATGAACATTTTTCACCCAAAGACATCCCAAAAACTCTCAAACTTAAGGGAAATAACATATTACCATACTAGGGTACTTAGGGGTTCCTAATGTCACTTTAAAACATTTTTAACAAGACAAACATGAACCCAAAAATCCACCCTTTGGATTTGGCCGAATTTCCCAAAAAACATGGCACCAAATTTTAGCTCCAAAATTCATGCTCATATGAACTACATCTACAACATTTGAGATGGCAAATTTTCTAGCAAAATTTACATTCAAAGAAGCAAGAATAAAGCTTGTCATAATTACAACATTCAAATCAAAGACTATGAACTACAAAACGCAAAAGGATTCACCAACTACTAGACCTAGGCTCTGATACCACTTGAAGGAAAAATTGTGAAAAACATGTTCATTTGAGCAACATCTATGGCATGCAATTAACAATTAAAGGCAGAATCATGCTTGTATGCACTCAAAACAAAACATTACCCATGAAATTCAAAGCCTAGTAGTTGTGATCAACCAAGACTCAACTCAAGAACAAAGTGAGTTGAGAAATCTTATACCTTTGTTGATTCCTCTTTGCATAAGCAAAGGCTAATCACCCAAGGAGAGGGCCTTCATTCCTTACTTCTTAACTCCATGGATGTCTTGGAGGAGGATGGTTGAAAGGATTCTCCAAGTTCCCAAAATAGAGAACCTCTAATTTTCCACACCAAGGAGAGCATTCATGAAGAGATGAGTGACCTAGAGGAAGTAAGATTGCTAGCTATTTTCCTCTAGGGTGGCCAGTCTCTTAGAGAGAAAAGAGAGCTTTGTGTTCTCATCTTTTCTCCAAAAGAAACCCTACGGATGAAATGGCTATAAAGTTGCCTTTATACCACCGCAAAATGGAGTGGCAAACTTGTAATAAGTCCAAAACCCACTCATTTCTCTATATGGCCGGCCATTAAGGGTTCATTGGGCTTTCAAGCCCTTTGTGTTTTCAAGTTGTCATACAACTTGAGTTATTGAGCTTGACATTTAAATCCCATTGGGCCTTGAGGCCCAAAACTAACCCAAGGTCTATAACGAACATATTCGTTTAATTAATTAACATATTAATTAATCCTAACCATAAATAATTAAACCATTTAATTATTCTTACTCAACTCAGTTGTTTCTTCAATCTCTACCTTACTCGGTGTACGATCCATTAGGTTCCTTTTAGCGAGGCAGTGGACGATTGTTACTCTTAACGATTGATTGTGAATTGAAACATACTTTCAATTCTCTCTTTAGTGATTATACATTTTTAGGGCTTCCACAAACCATGAGTGACACCTAGCAGTATATCATGGCTACCCAAGCTAGTCAGAAGAGGTGGAGAACCTATTCAGTTTAGGATTACAATGCAATACGGTCTTTCACTAATACAATACTCTTGACCACATTGTTTGGTTTGATAGTTTATTCATGTCTACTATCCAATGTGATTCATTTACTTATATGATTACCTTGAATGTGATTTGGAACGACTTCCTAAATCTCATTCATACTCTGGCCAGAGATTCTTAATCATATCATAGAGTATTCTCCCTCAAACAGTTTGAAGCTTAGAGATCCCTTGCTGCGCATTCACCTGCCTCCATGGCTAAGTGGCTTAACCCCAACCATGTCGTGGACACCCTCTGACGGAGTGACTTTGATATAGTCAAATATCAAGGACCTAACCATAAGACAACTGTGATTTCTCAGGTCAAATGACTACTTTGCATTATCCTAACCATGAGTTCTCATGTGACATGAATATGACAACTCCTCGTTGATCGCGTTCAGTGGACTCATTCTCTATCGAGCGCCTACATGCTTGTCTTGGTGTCAGTCACACCAATGACTTGAGACCAGTCACTCTCCCTAAGAAAAGTCATAGCACGTACTGATCTTATGACTGTTAATGCTCGATTGGCAATCCTATGATCAGGAACGTTTAGGATATGTATACGAAAGAGAATGGTCTCATGAATCTAACTTCTTTAGATCACATTCTCCCAATAGCATATTCCTTGGACTTATTGTTTAAGCATATAACATTTATATGAGACGTCTTAAAACAATAATCTTTGCCCTTTATATTAAACTAGATTGGTTTAAAATATGAAATGTCCGTAAAGTATCATCGTATGATTGGTTTTAGGGCACATTTCCAACACCAACAAGGACTCGAAAATCTTTGTTGACTGAGACTTGGATAAATAACCAGTCGGTCTCAAAGTAGTGTTGTTTATCCAAACTGAAGGTGCTCCTCAGTCGGCTGATTCTACAACAATAGTGTTGTTTATCCAAACTGAAGATGTCATTGGTTGCCTTCACAGTGCTATTTATCCAAATTGAAGATGTGGCGACGGGAAGAAAGAGCGAGAGGAAAAAATCTCAGGGTTGTTGAGAAGCTTTGCACAGGGCAATTTGTGTATTGGTTTGAATGGGCTGTTTATTATTTGCAGCTTTGTATTTATAGCAAGTCTCCTTGATCGCCAGTACAATAGAGACCTTTTCCGAATATACTCCCACAAACAATATCAAAATAACTGATATTATCTTTAATATATTTTGGCAAAAAATCTCCTTAGTCTCCTTATGCCTGTAGACTTTTACAAGAGGAACAATAAGCGTCCTTTTGAAATCTTGAAGTACCCTTTCACACGACATGCATATTGTGATCCCATCATCAATTCTTATCACTTCAAACTTATCTAATAGCACCCATCACCATGCAAAAAAGGCCTAGCCTACCTAGGCTTCTTATCTCAGCATTATCCAAGACCATCAAATCTTAGGCTTATCACATCATCACCAAAAGCCAGGCCTATCTAGGCTTCTTCATGATCTATCCATGCATGCATTAATCTCATGAAATTAATCCATTTGTAGTTGTATTACCCTGGACACTGTCAGCAAAACCTCAATCGCTCCAATCCACACGCCCATATGCCGAATATGCCAGACCACTATGAACCATATTGTTTGCTTCTAAGTTGGGGATATGATTTGCATCTCATTGCATCCCATTTATCTTGTACAAGATAATTCATTATAAAATAAAAAACTGTTATGATAAAAAATCATAATATTATCCTTTAACAACAACAAAATTATCTTCACTTTTATCCGACGGTGTGGAGCTATACTTACGCAACGGCCTTGATTGCACGGGCCGATGGTGCAAATTTAGGCCCAAACATGAATGAACAAAGAAACTTGAGAAGATTAGCACAAAGACATGGACACTTTAAATGCCATAATTCTTCAATTACATATCGTTGTACGAAGAAATAAGAGTTGCTTTGAACAACTCTTAGTTATCACAAACACTAGTGCTTTTTTTTTTTGTTAAATGAACAAAGAAGTTGAGAAGTAGGCACAACGGCATGGAGACTTTATGTGTCATGATTCTTCACTTACAAATTGTTGTATGAAGAAATGAGAGTTTCCTTGAACAACTCTTGAAAGGTTGTAATCTTGTTTAGAACAAGATGGTTGTTTGACAAAAAATAGTTCATCAATATGGACTTATGATAATTTTGAATCATTGAGAATTGTAAGTGTAAACTATTTCACGAGATGAAAACTACGCTCAGACTTCCCTATCCAAATAGTTCACTAAGTTTATTCTTGTCTATTCCTGTAGAAGCTGCAAAACCAACCTAAGCTCAAATAAACCCAATTTCAACCTTTATTGAGGCAGTGGAATCGAATATCATTATGTCATCATGTATTCTTGCACTATTTTAATCCACTTCCTTTTTGGCTTTGCTATAAGTGCATCTCTTATTGAGTCAGTTTATCTGTACAATTTGTTATTTCAACTCCATGTCCATACGATGTGATATTATCTATTTTGCCTCTTGAAAATGTAACCGCAAATGGGCCATTAAACAAGTGAGAGATCCTTTTTGATGAAAACTACGAGAAAGATGTTGAACCAATCATGTGCATGTGTTGAGCGTTTGGTAAATTCGCTACTCGGTTATTTCAAAGTGTTATTTTTGTACAGCTCAAATGTGCATACTGTGAGCATAATGTGAGCATGGTGTGTACATGCTATGTGCATGTTATGTGCATTTTATGTGCATTGCTTGATTATGTTCTGCACATTAAAAGAGGTCAAATTTTGTTTGTGCTTAATTCTTTTAGTCTAATTTTAAACTAATTGATTAACAACACATAATCACACGTTGTAGGATTTGAACCTACGACATCGGGCTTTGGAGAAAGCAAACATTGTTAATGTTACCAAAAACTTGTGATTTTTCCATTCACTAACAAAAACTACATCAGAACTTAATTTGAAGAAAAGGAAATCAAGAAAATTTAGTCCCTATTAGAACCATTTAACATATCACAAGAAACTTTTCACTTCCTGGTGCCATATGTACAAATTGCAGGTACTGAAATTGTCGTGGCGGCAGTAATCCCTATGGGATCGGAGTGTAAACAGGCCCCTGTGCACTTCCACAATCGGTGCATGGTTTGACGACATCATTGTCCTCGTGCAGTTTTATTACTCTCTCTCTAACCTCCCTGTCTATCCAAATTAACTGTAAAGATTGACGAGCTCTTTCCCTACACTGCATTACCGTCACCAATTTATGACGATTCAGAGAATGTAGAAGCTTGAGCCCTTTCTGTTTTTCATCCCCCCGTGGCAAACCATGAACACATCGTAGACGTATGTCGATGGCTGATGACCCTTGAAGATCGACGTTTGAAAATACTGAATTCCAAGTTCAGGATTATTTTTTTGGAAGTAGCATTCCATGGCTTAGGTGTAGAGGGCCTCGAAATTGTTGCACTCACATCATTTGAAGAACATGGACAGTTGTTCATCTGTGCTCTATGAACTTAGCGGGTTTGCCCTTTCAAATGTCCGAATGTTGATTTCTTGGAAGATGTGATTGTGTTGCCCTATATGATTGAACTTATTGCACACCATTTTGGCTGAACAGAGGTCATGAAATGACCGTGAAGCTACGTTCGTTAGTACTTCTAAAAGAAGCTTGTTCGGAAGAGTTTCTATGAAACTTGGGGTTTTTGTGCCTTGATGAATCGTTCTGGCTTTCTTCATACTTGTCCCTCTCTTCATCGTTCTACAACTCGATGAGGTGTTTTGTGCTTTGAGAATCATGAATAAATACACAATCTCTCATGCAATATAAAAGTGATCCATGCATAATAACCAAATGAGTTAATTAAAATTTACCCAAGCAAGACAAGTGCATACTGTGTGCAGACGTTGATTATTATTTCTACTTTTTTTATTCCTTAGAGAAACCAATAACCCTCTCTTCATAATTAGCACAACCTTAGAGAAACCAACCCAACCACCAAACCTATCACACTCATCCTTAACTATTATTTCTACTTTTTTGATTTCTTGAGATGATAAGTCCAGACGTTGTGCAGGTCTTGTGCATGATATAAGCATATCCCAAAAGTCCATTTTCAAATTACTGTATACACATACATGCACACAATATGCACATTATATGTTCGTCATGCACATGGCATGCTCATAATATGTACATTTTGTCCAAAAATTTGTAATTAAATAATTATCAAGAAATTAGGGGTTCAAATTGTAGTACGTACATATATGTGAAATTAGGCCTTTCAAATTCCCAGTCTTGCCATATAAAGGTTTAATTTTAACAAAATAAAAATAAGAGTGATTCATCATGACCACAAGGTGGCACAATAACCAAAAGAAATATTTTTAAAAACCAAACCATTCAAGCACCCCATTAGTCATGATTGCCCCACCAAACCCTACCATTGGGTTTACCAAAATCTGACATGCACATTATATGCACATCATTCATGTCATGCATGTTGTATGCACAATATATACACATGATACATACAATTTATCCACAATTTCCACCTAGGGACTCTCTTAAACACTTGGTGCCAAAATGACTCCATAAGGACTTAGTGATAAGACAATGCAGATTATAGGGTTAGTGATAAGACAAGGTAGATATTGGGTCTTAATAAGTGGATGAGATTCGATTTCAAAACTTGCGTGGTAATGATGACACATTGAGTGTCGTCTATTACTATCATAAATTGATGGTTTTTTGCAATGATGGCTTCTTTTTGTAGGGCTCTTGATGGTTTTTGTCAACAAATGAAAAATAGAAAGGCCATATAATTAGAAAGTAAATAAGTACATTAGAAAAGTTGAGGAAACGAAAACTCTGTGTTGCAATTTAAACGCAACAATTACAACAAAATGAAACCAAAATAAAGTCTACCTATCTTTCACACAATTTATCACAAAAAATATTAACTTCATGATGCCATTTGCAAGAATTACAGTTCCTGAAATTTTCATGGTCAAAGAAATCCCAAAGCAACCGGATTGTGAAAGGACCTTGTGGACTTCCACAATCGCTGCATGCTTGCATGGCAGCATTGTGATCATGAAATTGTAGAATGTCACCTATCACTTGACTCGACAAAGACCAGAGAACTATCTCTCAACATTCCATTATGCTCAACCGCCCTGGTTTGGGAGGATTGAGAGAATACAAAACTTAAGGCATTCATGCTTCGAATGCCCCCTGTATCACACCAATATGACACTATAGACGTACGTTGCTACTTCATGAGCATTTGAGATCGTCATCTTCATACCCTCAATTCTGGCTCTTTCATATTGTCTAAGAAGAAGTATGTTATCCCTAGCATGTACAAGGCGTCGGAATTGGCATACTTTTTTCACCGTTTCAAGAACTGGGAGACATCTTCCTTATTGGTCCATGAAGTAAGAGGGTTGAAGCCTTCAAATTCCCTAATGTTGATGTATTCGAATATGTAGTCCTCTTAGCCGACTTCGTTGAACTTCTTGCACACCATATTTGCTAAAAATAGGTATTTAAAAGACTGGGAAGCAACCTTCGTAAGTTTTTGGACAAGAACTTCGTTGAAGTTCGTTGGGAAGATATTATATGGGCTTTGAGGTGGTTCTGGCTTTCTTCATCTTTTGGGCAAGAACTTGTGCCTTTTGGGATGAAGAACCTGTTGTTTTGACTTTGTGTGGGTATAGAGGTGGTTTGGTTTCAAGAAGTTGTGGTTTTCAAATAAAACACAAACCCTTAAGAAGACAACTGGTTTGTATCTTTTGGACAATAAGGGGAAGAGATATGACGATTTGCAACAAAATCAAGCAATTGGAAAGGAATGGTTCCAGCACGAATCTTTTTTGGTGAAGTTACATCTTTTTCCGTTCAAATACCCAACAATCATATTCTTTACAATTAATTAATTAATTAACTTATAAAATAAAAAGTTTTATTTATTTTTACTAATTAATTAATCTATTTCACTACAATAATATGTATATTAGTACACCAAAGTTAAGGTGTACCTTCAGACATGATTACACATATTGTGAAAACCATGTTTTCATAATCATATTCCAATACAAATACATGATTTATAAGGTCAATAATTCTAGAATAATGATCAATTGTTAAGTATATATACAAGTCCATGTTAGTTATACATACAAAACCATGTTATCATAATCATATTCGAACATAAATACATGAATTATATGTACATGATATGCACATTGTATGCACAATATATGGACACTATTTTGCACATATTATGCACACTATATGCACATGATATGTAAAAACTCCTTGGCCAGGGAACTGCTGATGGGATTTGTAAGACACATTACGATGGTCAATTTTACTCTAACAGGATAGGTGGAGTTATAAAGTATATATGAAGAATTAGTATTGAGTAAATTAAATCATAATAACACCAACATAATTCACAACACCAACATGTCCAAATTTAGAAATGAAACTGAGAGTTTTAACGTCGAGTTCAGGGCCGGCCCAAGCCTAGTGTGAGCTAGGCAACCGTCTGGGGCCCAAAAAAAAATTGGATGCACCAAATTATTAGGGTGGTATATTCATATATTTTTTCATAAGAGTATAAATTTTTGCAAGTTCGTTGAATAACAACGATATTTAAGTAGAGCTAGTGGCTTTTGTTGTTTGAAATTAATGAGGAGGTTTTGGATTCAAAACATCATGTATGTTTATTTACATTTCAATTTTTACTAATTTCTTTTAATAAGAATATAAATTATAAAATTTGGCCAAGTGATTGAAAAGTTTGACCATAAGTGGTGGTTTAGTTGTTAAAAATTATCAGGGAGGTCTTGGTTTGAAACACTTTGTGTTTGTTTTTACTTTCTAACTTTTACGAATTTATTTTCATAAGAGTTTTAATTTATAAAATTTGATTAAATGATCAAGAGGTTTAATTAGAAGTAATGGTTTTTGTTGTTTAAAATTAACGAGAGATCCTAAGTTCGAAATGCTATATGCATGTTTATTCTTTTCATTTTTACGAATTTCTATTTGGTTGTTAATTTCTTTTTAGTTACTAGGTAGTAACTATGTGGGTTGCAATTTTTAAACATTCTTTCCAATTCAAGCCTAACCTTCAACAAAGAGTAATGTGTCGACAAAATTTACAAATCATATGGCGTGTCACCATTAGGTTTAATTTAATGTTCATTCATTACTTATACATATCAATTAAATACTAGAAAACATCATTATTTTTTTAGTCCCATATTGACAAGGTTAGTATATAAGAAAAAACACATCACGATTTATATAAAAAAACTTTAAAAGTTCAGCTAGAAGGAAAACAAAACTCATCAACTATCTACTTGTAAGGCTGGGTTTTTTTTGTTCCATTCTCTTGATACAAAATAAATTAGTTTTTCCGTATTTCTAAATTATTAAGTTTGAAGTGCTTTTCTAAGTATAATTTTATCGAAGTCTTAAGTGTAAAAAAAAATAATTTTTTTATATGAAGTTAGGGCACATTTTTTGGTGTTGCCTCAGGCCTAAAAAACTCAGAACTGGCCTTGCGTCGAGTTCCACGAGTGGTACAATAAGGAACATCCTCCACTTCCAAGGTCACCATAGGCAAATCCTATGTCATCGCTTAGCGTTGTTGACTCAGAGACCCCACTAAAAAATACATATCAGGTCCATGGGAGACTCAATTATTAGATTCGCGGTACATTGTATTGGAGCCACAAGCTAATGAAGGTAGAAAAAGAGCTTGTGGACCTCAACGGTAAAGCCAATGAACCGCTCTGCCGTACAAGCAAGCAGAAAACGAAGGCTATCACGTCTCAAGAAATGATCCCGTCCCTTAATTTTGAATTGTGGTAGAAGCGCCGCGGCCATATTGAGTCGTACGAGCCTTCTCGGGAAGGAAAGGTCGAAATGGAGAAGGAAAACAACAAGAGGTTTGAGGATTTTTGTTAGGTAGCGAAGGGAAAGGAATCCTACGAACCACAGTGGGATTCTTTGACGCTAAAAGAGGTTGAATCGTTTAATAAAATTTGGTATCTGTGATCTTTTGGTGAAGGTTATGCTTAGTAGCTATGGTAAACTTAATTTGAACGCTTAGATGTTAATCAATGTAATATAGTTGTGCAATGTATTTGTTAACTATTATATGATAATAAACATTAGGACTATGTATCCTTGTTATCTTCAGCGCCTACCATGTCCTAAACTACGTTAATGCGAAGAGTATCAAATATGTAAATACGCACGATATACACTATATGCACATGGTATGCACAAAAATGGAGATCAAGTAACGAGTTACTTTTCGCATTAATAAGAAACTTTAACGGCAACCTATTGGTATAGTGATACAATTAAAACATAACTATCACGTATATACTGACATTTTGTAAAATCTTGGTACGTATATCAACCACCGCTTAACCGTGTATGCGGAAAACATAATACTCGTTGTCGTTAATAACCATGCACACCACATGCACATTACGGAAAAAAATTCACAAATTTCTGCAATTCAACACTTGAACAAGAAATTGTTCCATCCCAGTTTTGTACATGTCAAAAAGTAAAGTAAAGTAAAGTTCATTCCACAACCCATGGGCCCCAAAATGAAACACAATCCGTAATTTAACTTCTAAGTACTAATTCACCTTACAAGCAACCCATTTATTTCATAAATCATTGATGTAGAAACTTGGAATTAAACACCCTACCTTACTATGCCTGCCCAAACTTCAGTCGCCGGAAAAAATGAAACTTTTCTGCCAAAACAGAAAATTTGGTACAAACCTCCTATCTTTAAGGATGGAACAATCTGTTGTGTTTGATTATGGAAGAATAACACATATAGCTCACAAATCTGAGCTCAAACCCCAAAACCCCGACCTTACTCTTCTCACCTCTTTCTCGACATCCTTGTGTTTGAAATCAGAGGTATAAGGTTAACCCAAAAACCCATCTCACTCTTCTAACCTCTCTCTACATTTCCTTCTCTTTGAAATCAAGGCTCACACATCTGAGCTCAACAAAAAAACCCACAACTCACACTTCTCTCGACATCTCTCTCTTTCAACCCAGAAAAATGACGTCATCACTATGAATTTTTACTATTTATATGTGGGTATTTTCGTCATTTCAGTTTTGTAAAATGACGTTGTCATCTGTGTTATTATTTATATGTGGGTATTTTAGTCATTTTAGTTTTGTAAAATGACGTCATCACTTGTGAATTTTTACTATCTATATGTGGGTATTTTCGTCATTTCGGTTTTGTGCATGGTGTGCATAGTTTGTGCATGACATATTTGTCCTATTTCATTCCTAAAATTAAAATAGGTCATTCTTGGCACTTTTCCTAAAAAATAAGCACGTTAATCAACATGTAAGTAATAATTTAATTATCAACAGCCAAGTCATATGATTTACAAAATTTAATCTAAAAAATTGTCTCCTTAAAATCATCTTAATGAAATATTAAACACATGTTTATAGGTATTTATAATTGGTGATTGAATCCATCAAACGCACAAAACACACGAATGCATAATACAAAACACACGAGGGCATCTTACGATTATATATTATAAAACACACGAGGGCTTCTTACTATTATCTATTATTTCCTCCTCCCATGGAAATTAGAAAATGACAGGAAGGAGCACGCCATAGCATAATATTGTTGTTCACAATCTCTGCACTCGTTTCTATTTATTATTATCATATTTATATAATTTTTAGTCTACAAATTGCTTACCTTATGTTACGTAATATAATATAGGTCGACATATAATAAAATTATATGATGGTGTTTGAGTATCTTAAAAAGTTACTTGATCAAAAGAAGGACAAGGAAAGAAAATGTGAAATTAGCCAAGTTGTCATTCAATCGGTGTTTTTGAGTATTATAAAAAAGGAATTGTTATTGGCACTCCAAATTTTTAATTTTACACTCCAAACTTTCTATATTTAGAAAGAAAAATACACTTGTGAGGAGTGTAGAATAAGATTATGATGGTGTTTGAGTATCTTAAAAAGTTACTTGATCAAAAGAAGGACAAGGAAAGAAAATGTGAATTTAGCCAAGTTGTCATTCAATCGGTGTTTTTGAGTAGGGTTTATATCACAAATGGTCCCTGAAATTGACCCCATCAATCATGATGGTCCCTGAAATTGAAAATCGATCAATGTAGTCCCTGAATTTTAACTCGCGAATCTATGTGGTCCTTTTGTTAGTGTTCCGTCCAAATTAACTTTAAAAAAATGTTAGAGAACCAATTTTTCATGGTAAAATGATCAAAAATAACCCTGTTACTTATAATTTTACCTACTACCTCTCATTTCTTTTTTCCATCTTCACTTTTCTCTCCATTTTTTCATGGATTTGGTGCTAAAACTAAAATAAAAACAAAAAAAAGTGGTTCTCTAACCTTTTTTTGGTCATTTTACCATGAAAAATTGGTTCTCTAACCTTTTTTTAATGTTAATTTGGACGGAACACTAACAGAAGAACCACATTGATTTGCGAGTTAAAATTCAGGGACTACATTGATCGATTTTCAATTTCAGGGACCATCATGATTGATGAGGTCAATTTCAGGGACCATTTGTGATATAAACCCTTTTGAGTATTATAAAAAAGGAATTGTTATTGGCACTCCAAATATCTAATTTTACACTCCAAATTTTCTATATTTAGAAAGAAAAATACACTTGTGAGGAGTGTAGAATAAGATTTTTGGAGTGTCAATAACACCTCCCTATAAAAAAGTAACCCGATCTATAAAAAGAAAAATGAAAGAAAATTAGAGTTTAGCCAAGTCGTCAGTGGCGGAGCCACATAGAGCCTAGCATTGGCCTAGGCCTATCCTGGAATTTCAGCCCTTCGTATGTTAATTTCTGCAAGTTTTAGCAGAAATGAGCATGTGGCTCATTAGTTATTTGGTTTTTGCAATTCTAAGTGTCCATGGTTCGAGAGTTGCTGGTATGCCAACGTTTTTCAGATTTTTATTTTAAAATTGAAATAATAAAAATACCCATATAATTTGTTTTTTTTTAACCATATTAAAACTAAGGAAAAATTACACACAAAGTATACTTTTAATACTTAATTTTATATTGAGACAACACATTTTAAACATTTCAAGAAAAGACAAAAGTTAATACATGTGATAGATGACATCATTGCCTTTTTTTTCTCTCTAGAGTGTAAGTTACACAAATACCCTATACAAATTGATTATACTAAAAATTACCCTTTAGCAGTTGGAGGATATGAAAGCGAGTCTGCAGTTAAAGGTCTCTTGCCTGGCGATTTGGTCATCCCATCTCCGCGTACATTCTTCATTTCAAGATCAGACATTTTTTCTTCTGTTATCTCATCGAATTAGAATTTTATATGAATTTTGAAAATAAACCGTCAATAAGAATTCCACCCACCCACCCCACTTCGCTCCGCCGTTGGAAAACCGTCAATAAAACTTCCATCCACCCAATCCACCATTGGCACTCCCATATCTCCTTATCCCCTTTTTCTCTTCATCTAAACTTCCACACTAGGTTCATATAAGAGGTTTTGATTCAACTCATTGCTTATCACCACCTTTCAGATTTCAAATGTGCAGCAAGGCATGATGTTTTAATTGGAATCTCTTAATTTGTGAGATCCCACATCGCCCAGGGGAGTGATCCTTATATGTATATTCGCATCCCTACCTAGCGTGAGGCCTTTTGAGAGCTCACTGGCTTCGGGTTCTATGGGAACTCCGAAGTTAAGCGAGTAGCGCGCGAGAGCACTCTCATGATGGGAGAACCACTGGGAAGTTCTCGTGTGAGTTCCCAGAAACAAAATTGTGAGGGCGTAGTAGGGGCCCAAAGCGGACAATATCGTGCTACGGTGGTGGAGCGGGCCTGGGATGTGGTGGACCCCAGGTCGGGATGTGACATGCGCACCAGCTGGGGACAAACATTAGATTCCCCATTGCGCAACCCTAAAAAACGCCTAGGTCCCTGTCAGTCTTCGAGCCCAGAGCCGAACGGCTCTTCTCTTTTTAATTCAAAGACCCAACTCGGACAGACATTGGGAAAGCCAGCCTTGTGCACGCAAGGTTCTAAAAGGCGCTAGGCGCTAGTCGGGTGGCGGGATAGGGCCTAGCGCCTAGGCGGCTAGGCGGAGCCTAGGCGGGCGACTAGGCGGATTTAAGTAAATCTATTCTATTTCGTGTAAACAAGTGTCTGTTTATACTTAAAATATACATAATTTCGTCATAAACTAGAAAATTGAATGACATCTATATTATGAAGTATTGGAACATAATGAAAACATAGGGAGCAAACATATAATGTGTGTTTATTTAAGTATTCAATAAGTCTCTTACAATTTATTGGAAATAATAAAATGCAAAAGGAAGGTTATCTATTTTTTATCTAAGTGAGTTGCAACCTAGGCAGGTGTCTAGGCGGGCTAGGCGGGTGCCTAGGCGGTCTAGGCGGTCTAGACGGGCGCCTTAGCAGGTCTGGGTGGGCTAGGCGGATGCCTAGGCGGTCTAGGCATTAATCGGGCTGGTGACCAGCCGCCTAGCGCCTAGGCGGGGCCTAGGCGGTGCTAGACGGGGATTTTTAGAACAGTGTGTGCACGTGTCGCAACCATCAGTGCATTGAGCTCCTTAGGATTCCAAACGAACGGCACCATTTTGAATGCTTTGTATACCCTAGGTCTCTCTCATTTTCTAGAAACTGAAAGAAATCACTCTATTCTCTCAGCCCTCTCGCATACACCAACACAAACCCTAGGACTTCCTCTCTCTAGTACTCGCTGCTCTACAATGGAGAACCCTTGCCGCTTCCCAACAACTCTCTCATCCTCACACTGCCTAGCCTTCATTCTTGAGCCTCTTTGCCAATTCCTCCATTGCTCTCGGGTCAGTTCAAGTGAGTCATCATCCTCGTGGGAACATGGCAGCGAAACCCGAAATCTCAAAGGTAAAAGTCTTTCATGGCTGCCATTGAGTTCCATTAAGCTTATGCCCCAGAAAAATTGAAGAATTAACGCATGCATGCTTTTGTTCTTGCCAGAGTACTCGGGTCTACAACAAGAGAGATACACCAACACCCAAAAGGTCCAGATCCATGGATAATCGACCAAGATTCCTCCATGTTTTAGGTAAAAACACATGCACCCCCAAACTTAAATACTAGCATCCTTGGCACTTTCGAATGTAAAAGAGATAGATCCCAGAAATACCCCACATTTGTTGATATATGACCATGACCACTCTAACTCAGACACTGGATTGCTGTGTTGCAGGAAAAACCCCCAAATTGGCAACGACACATGTGGCTGACCAAACTATCGCCCTACAATGAAGAATGGCCGCGTAGCAAAATAGGGAGGTATAACATTCTGTTTGCAAATTTAATCACAGATTGGGGTTGATGTTGATGTTCTTGTTAGATGTCTGGAAAAAAACCCAAGTTGTGAAAATTAGAGATAGAATATAGAAAATACTATATATAAACTAAAAATTAAATAAGTAACTTTTTTTTTTGTTTTGTTTAATGTTTTGTTTTTTTGGTTTTTTTTTTTTTTTTTTTTTTGTTTTGTTTTTGTGGACACTAATTGACAGCCTAGGAATTGAAATGCATCTAGACGGAAAATAATGAAATAAAAGAGACAGAAAGTAAAGAGAAAGTTAGAAAATTGGGTTGCCTCCCAATAAGCGGTTTATTTAACGTCTATAGCTAGACGGATTGGAATGAGGTTTGTGATCACGTCACTTGTTCTTGTAGAGTCAACCATTCTTTAACAGCATCATATGGCAACGGTAGGTATGGAATGAGTTGATGTTTATCAATGGTTGAATTCTTCATAATTGCCCTTGTATGTGAATGTATCTTTGAAATCAAATAAGTTCCCTTCCAGTGATGCTTATGTTTCCCTTGAACTGCCTTAAATCTTGTATTTAATACCCACAATTTCTGCACTGGACGAATTTCTTGACGAGGAATTTGGCTGCCACAAAATGTTTTCTTCTCGTTGTATATCTTAGCCTGCTTGTAAGACTTGTCCCGATTTTCTTTAAATTTTATGGGCTTTACTGCTGGAGTGTTCAATTCAGCAACAAAAACTGTTTCAGTAGGCACCTGCCCTGTATCTGAATTGGTCAGTGTGTTAGAAAGCTGGTCATGTGACATATTAGATCTTGAATTTGTGTGAACCTCCCCTAACACAATAAGACTCATGTCTTCCTGCATTATTTGTGGGAAAGATTTAGGTGGCACATGAACTTGGGTAACCAAATGATCAGGGAGGATTTTAGGATCAGCATGTGTTGTTTCATCCTTTGGGCATGAGTCACTTGCAATTGGCTCTTCAATTTCAGTGTTCTCCAGCATGTTATCATAACTCTCTGCATATTGGGGTTTTTGAATTACACACCATTCCTCTGAATCTTGTGGCACATCAATTTGTTGACAAGGAAACTCGTCTTCCTCGTGTTCGTCCCATTGATGCATGAGCTGCCCAAATTGCCTCTCTAAATTAGTTATTGAAGCTTGCAGATTTTGCATGTTCTGATTCATTGTCTGTTGTATCTTTTGCAGGTTCTGGTTGCTTTGCTCAGTACTGATGCGAGTGGCATCTACCAACTTGTCAATTGCAATTTCCCACGAAGCTTTGGCTGGTGTGGTAGGTTGCTCAAAAGGCCGCAACAATTTGTCAACTGCAATCTCCCAATCAGCTTTTGGTGGCGCATGAGGCTGTTCAAAAGGCTGATGGCTACCCACCCACATATGATTTTGATGCTCTGGCCATGATGGATTGTAAAAATTTGAATAGGTCTTGCACCTAGGCCTCTGAAAATTGTTCCTCATATTTATATGGTGTTGCACAAACTCTGGAAAATACTGCCTCTGAGGACAATACATAATATCATGCGTATTCAAATTGCAACGAGCACAAACTGCAGTGCTTCTTGTGAGGCTCCAAACCAATCCATTGCTGCAATGCCCTTAAAACCAACAAATTGTTACCTAAAAAAAATTAAAATCAAGTAAATAAAAAGATATATACAAAATAATTAACTAAGAGTTGATAAACACAAATTATTTGAAACAATCCCCGGCAGCGGCGCCAATTTCTTGATAGGTATTTTTACCACCTGCAAAAGTAGGGATAAAAGCACATAAAAATACTTGCAAGAGTACAAGGTTGTCGTAGTATAGCAGCTCAAGCAAGGTCATTTTCCGCAGGGATTGAATGAATAATCTCTGTTAAAACCAAATCTTAATTAATTATTTGAAAACAAAGATTGGAAGAGGTTGATTTTGAATTTAAAAATAATAAAAACGAATTCAATTAAAATGATTAAAGAAATTAGCAAAGTAAAGAAAACAAAAGAAAATATTTGAAAACCAAATTGTAAAAGCCTAGGGTGCCGCCGTTCCCTTAACAATCCTATGTAGATTTACCAATTACCTATGAATTACCCATGCAACTTTGAAGCTTAGGTTTTCCTAATGCATATTCTACTTGTGGCATTCAAGCTAGAACATATATCAAACATGCAATCCGTCTGTGGCATTCAGATCAAATATAAACATGCATGACTCATTACGCTTTGTGAAAACCCTTTGAAAAACCATGCAACCCCTAAGACGTGGCATTCACCCTAGGTGAAATTACAACCATTAATCACAAGAAGCAATACTCAATTCCCCGATGGCATTCTGACCGAATTGCATCCGTTTACTTATCTAAACATCCTAATGGCAGCTAAGCATTAAGATATAGAGACAGTTTAAAGCACAGTGATTAATAATTCAAAGTATGCATGTATAATATCATAAGCAATTAAATAAAAACTACATATTCATGCTAAGGCTCAAGGCATCGCCCTAGCAAACGGAAATTAGTTACTAACAACCATAAACCAAAATATTATCAAAACCAAGGATAGAAAACACCTTGAAAATAAACTTAAATCGTCAAAAGCTCTCTAAAGCCAAAGTGTGTTCCCCCTATGTTGCCTCCTATGTTGCGTCTTCCATCCTAATGGCTAAAAAGCCTTATTTATACTACTAGAAAATAAAACCCTAAAAGGTATTGGAATAAAACTAGGAAACATAATAAAATAATAAAATAGAAAATAAAAGGTTTCCTATTTGAACTGGAATTCGGACTTCTCAGAAAATCACACTTTTGACTGACCAAATCAACTCCGATTTGGTCCCAAAAGGTCTCTTTTGAAAGCTGAAGACGTCTCCTACAAATCCTCAGAAGGAATCCTCCTCAAAATATGCCATATTGACCTCCAAAATACCCAAAACGTCCAAAAAGTCAATTTGGGAAAGCTGCGTGTTGGGTCTTAATTTCATCGCCACAGTCAAACGGCTTGGTAGAAAAATCTAGAATTTTGACACAATCATCTTGAAAGAATCACGAACATCCTCCAATTGGAATCACTCCAAAATTCGTCTGTTTGGTAATCTTTTGCTCCAGAAAAAGTCGAATGTCCTACATTGGAAATATATGATAAAGTATAAAAATTCTACAAAAATAACCAATAAATTAATACTAAGATTAGTGTAAAATATATATATAGTATAACAGCGACTCATCAGAAATAATAGAATAGAGAATCTTAGTCAGTAGAAAGTGAAATTAATTACTCACCCAAATAAACTGCCGAGATGAAGTTGATGATGATGATGATTAGAGCATATCCATAAGAGCAATCATTTGCGTCATGTACATGGCGGACAAAGCAAACAACCCACATCACAATCTTTACCATTCATGAAACTAACAACACAATGCGCACAATAGCAGTGGTATCAACTTCAAACCTAACATGCGCATAAGGTGTCAAAAGCAAGAGGATCTAATCTCAAACTGTGCTCTTTCTTGGGATTGTTCTGACCCTTCTGGATGATCAGAACTGTTCGCTGAAATAGATCCAGTGGACCCATTTTATCCTGTATCATATATTGTACACCTTAAGCACACGTTAGAATCAAAGCGGGCCACAAAGAACCTTAAAACCCTAGAAGAGATTATTACATAGTAGAAAATGAAAATTACCTTGCCTGCCCTTCCTACTTTGTCCTTCTCTTCTGCAACTGTTATACCACAGATGCGCTTCATATCTTCCTGTCCACCTATGCCTAAATATTCAAACCCGCGCCACCAACCCCCAAACAAACAAAGATTAGTAACAAGAAGAAAATATTCTCAAAAATTACAAGAGTAAAATAATTATAAAAAGTATGAACTTGTGATTAAGTTGTACGTTGGACTTGCACCTTGACGATGGTGATCGGCGACAGTACCTGTAAGACCCAAAAAAAAGATTGATATAATACGAGTGTTAGAAATAAAATAGAATTAGGAGAGAGAGAGAGAGATTTTGGGGACCTGCAGAGTGGGTTGGGGAATTGGAGGTGAAGGCCTCGAAGAAGGAGAGATCGTGAGAAGGCTGGTGATGATGAGAGTGGTTGGAAAGAGAGAAGCCTAAGAGCCAGTTCTGAGGAGAAGAATCCATGGTTTTTGTGTTTTTCAATATTAATTTTGATGATAGATAGATAGACATATGTGATATCTGAGAAGTTTGTGGGTTTTCTTTGTCTTTGGAAAGAGAGCTAACAAAATACCCAAGTGAATGTGAAAGTGTGTCAATCAAAGTCAAGTTAAAATGAACACAGATATTGAGGAGGTGATAGCAGAAAACTAGCAGTAGCGATCGAACTAGAGTATTCTTTAGTATTAGTAGAAGAAGAAAGACGTGAAGAGGTGAGATGAATGAATTGAAAGAGAAAGAGAGTCCTATTAAGGGTTGCACGAGGATCGAGATTCTTTTTAATGAGAGAGGGAGCAAGGAAAGCGATGTGGAAGCTCTCCACGAGTATTTATCAAATATAGTAAAAAATTAACCTTTAATTTAAAAATGTTACTTTTTATAAAGGCGTGTGATATCCATACATCTCTTTTTACTTCTCCCACATTTTTTTAGTTTTCGACGGTCGGATTAGATGAATTGAAGATCAACGGACATAAATTAATAAGGGGTGTGTGAGAAAGCTTTTTAGATATATCAACGGTCGGATTAGATATATCCAAAATTTTACTTAAATAGATACAAATACCCTTAAATTTAACAATTAAATAAATTAAAGGCTTTTTAGCTACTGTCGCCTTAAGTTCCGGTCCAACTTCAGCTTCGCTTCTACACTCCACCACCACAACCCTATCCCCTTCGACCCCTCATTACCGACATTGAGCACCGCCGCGGTTACTGCAAGTGGGAGCAGAATTTCAATTATGCCTTCAACGCCTTTTTATTTTTTTACAAATATCATTTTATTTTTAAATATAAAATAGTTTTTAAAGTAAATCCACATGTCGTTATATGATTATATTTGTGAGACCCACGTGACGCCACATCATCACACTAACAGAGCAATTGACAAATTTTTCACGAAAAAACTAAAATGATCACGATTGACAAATTCAAAGAAAGACTAAAATGATTCACGATAGACAAATTCAATAACACTACTATTGATTATCATTAATTATTAAGGACCAGATTGAAGAGTTATGTCAATGTTAGGAATCATTTTGGCTAAAAAACATTTAATTTATTTGATTGTTAAATTTGAGGGTATTTGTGTGACACACCCCGACCCGGAATGTCCACTAGGACTCCGAATCAAGTTGTGCTGGCCGACACCTGGAGGTGACGAAGCCATAAAGTATGGTGATGTGGAAAATGTGAATAAATTTAAATCTAATAATGTCTAAAGACAAGAGTGCGTTGTGAGCGGGAATGAACCAATTTCATACGCGACGTCAGAGCATAAGTAAAGTACAGTAGTGTGGGTAAGGATCATACCCTTAGGGGTAGCCATCTATACTGAGATTTGTCAAGAATCCTCGTCGATACGAACTTTCAACTGCTAAAACCTGAAGGGGCGAAAAACAGAAAATGTGAGTGGGCAAAGACAAAGCTTTTGAACATTTTTCTTTTTAAAATGTAATAACCCCTCACCGTAAAACCCGTATAATTTCCCAGAAAATAATAATACATACTTATATAGAAATCATACTCGAGAGTAGTGAAAATCAAGTATTTGCCATATCAAGTATCTCAGAAATGAACTAAGTAAGCCAGGTGAAATAAATCAATGAAAAATGATATGTCTGCCGGAGTCACCTAACATGACCAGTACGGTTGAGCCTATAGCTCATCTACCAATTCCTGCACATGAGTCTGAACCACCTAATGTGGTCTGTACAACAGGCTTGGTGTAAATAGATACGCTCGAGTGCTACGATCACGTGAAGGCTGTGCATCGCAAGTCACCTACGAGTCGGAACCACCTAATGTGGTATGTATGACAGGCTGACACCTGCCTTGGATCCAAGGTGAGCGTGTGGTGCGGGAGGTGAACGATCACGTGAAGGCTAGGCCCTAGCCTAGGGCAGAGCACTAACACCAGGGTGCAGGATAATGAGCACTAATGCATCTAAACATAACCATACCCACATCAATCACTATCATCAATTTGTACTCACCTGAAGCTTACATGGGAGTCCGCAGCGTCATGCAATGATATGCATATCTATACTAACACATATACTAAAATGTGATGCAATAGACATGGCATTTAAAAACGTAACTCCATTTAAAACAATTTTTGGGAAAACGTAATGCATATATACGTATATATATAGAAACCAAAAGCCCACTTACCTGGAGTCCGCTCTACAACTCCCTAGCATGAATATCGAGGCGTCACGAACGATCGGGCCTAGAACAATTATCAAATCACATCTTAGAATTCTTATCGATAGAACATGAAACTTACGTAAAACACATCCCTAAAGGTGTTCTAGAATGATTTGAGACCCATTGACCAAAAGTCAATCGTCGATCAAAGATCGACAGTAGGGCCCACAACACTACGTAACTTGACCTGAAAGATCCGCATTTCAGATTTTTGATCCGTGGCTTTCAAAGATCCACATTATGCCTCTAGAATAACATACTAAAGTTTCGTTACGATCCAACGGTTGGATCTCCGTCAATTGCCAAAACCAAGTGGCGGTTAACATTTTATTTTATGAACTTACAAATCCAATTCAGGAAGATCCGTGGATTCCTAATCCATAAGTTCCTAAGATCCTTAAATATTATGTATTATAATGTATCAAAGTATAGTGACGATCCAACTGTCGGATCTTCGATTCATATATTGACCAAACCACGTACCGTAATGAAATTTCAAACGATTAACCTACGTCATTCGAATATCAAAACTGAATTCAGGACATTTAATTTAGCCTAAAAATAGCATTGATGACCCCCTGGCCGCGCGCCGCCGCACGTGCTGCTGTGGGTGGCGGTCGGCCGCCTCGACTTGCAGGAAAATTCAACTATTTCTAAAAATTACCAAAATTTACAGGAATGATGATCTCAAAGAGAGGAACAACTTTCATACCTGTGGCCAAGGCCTATTTGGCTGGAAAAAGCCCCAATTCTTCTCAAATCTGTCGGAACCCTAACATCCCAACAAATGACTAGGCATGGTTCATGGGTTCAAGGGAAGTATTTTGGTGGGTTTAATCGAATGAAAACGTTTCAAAAATGATGGATCGAAGACACGGGCCGCCGCACCCCACCTGTGCGGTTTTCACATTTTCAAGGCCAAATTCTCTCAAATTTGGGGTGGAATTGGTAAATGAAGGATCAATGAGTGGTGTGGTAGTGATAGATTGCTGCGATTTCCCAGAAAAATCCATGAAAATCATCGAAAACCTTCGAATTACACCGGGTTGGGTCTCGGGTTAAGGAGAACCCGTCCAGTTCCCCCACTTCTCCCCTTCTATCCTTTCTCTCCTTTCTCTCCTCTCCCATTGGTTGATTCTCTTCCCCTCCTTCCTAATTGGGCAGCCCCCCCTCTTTTCTATCCTCTTCTTTCCATCTCAACCATCCACTTCTGTCCTCTCTTTCAATCTCGGCCACACACGTGGCTTTCCCAAATTAAGCTCCAAAAATCTGGAGCATTTCAGAAAATTAGTTAATTTACTAAAATCCCTCCAACTTCAAACGTTAATATCTCATTCGTTATAACTCCAAATTACGTTCCGTTTACGCCTACGCGTTCGTAGCGACGAATACTACGAGGATATGCCAAGAAAACGAGTCTTACATGACACGACACGATAGTAAAAAAAAGTCAACACTTTACCTTGAAGGGCATTTTCTTAAATTCACTTATAAAAATTATAATTTTTTTGGGGACGGGTCGTCACATTGTGTCTATTTAGGTGGAATTTTGGATATATTTGAAAGATTTTATAAAAAGTGACATTTTTGAAATTAAGAGTTAATTTTTGACTATATTTGATAAATACTCGCTTTTTTATGGGTCTACTTCTTTAGGGAATTTTTTTTAGTTCATCTAAAATACAGTTTCATACATTAAGTGCCAAATATTAACAGTTGAATATTTAAAAAAAAAACTTACTTTATTCTAGTTTCAGAAAGAGTGAGGGGTGATATTCGTGTGTATGATCGTAGGGAAGCAAGAGGGAGAGGGAGCGGATACCGTGACCCATAAGTAGGATGATGTGTCTGACTTTTTTTTAGGACTTAAAATCCTTTCTATTCCACTCTTTCATTGCTGCGTGTTATTTCCTTTTGTCTCTTAGTAGAAAATATTGTCCCATGAAACGGAGTTACCACGAGCAATAACTGAGTTGTGAGTCTTGTGACACCTTATAATGACTCGTCACTAACTTGTTATTAGAGGATCATAGATATCTATGTGCCCCGCAGTAGCTTCATTCTACAAGAGAAGCCCTTTCTCCTTTACTGTTACGTAGTCACTATACTTTCAATTTAATTTAGGTCATATTGAGTTGGTTTCATGTCAACCACATTGCTATAGTTTGTAGCATTTTAGTTAAGGATAATGCTAGAAAGATGGGTAAATTACATTTTACCCCTCATGTTTGGGATCGACTGCAACCTCATACATCTTTAAAACATTTCAATTTCATACATTTACTTATCATTTTATTTCAATTTCATACATCCGTTAGAAAATCCGTTAAGTAAACCGTTAAGTGATGACGTGACAAATATAGGATCCACATTTGTCACTATATTTTTTCTATGCATTTAAAAAATAATAATTTTATCCTAAAATAATTAATTAAAGAAAAGTTAAAAAAAAAACCCCAAAACAAAATCACCCAACTCATCTCTTCCTCCATCCTTCATTTCTCTCTCTAAATTCTCCATCTCGCACAGCCAACCCAACTCAGACCACCCTCTCCCCTTCATCAACACCATCTCTCGCCCTTAAACTTCCGAGCATCTTTCTTCAAATCTTCCTCGATATCCTTTTTGGTGAGCGTCAATGAAAACTTAGGGCCTCTCCTTCTTTTTCTTGTTCTCCGGACCCGAAGCCCCTCTCACCAACTTCAGCGACTTAACGCCATTGTCAACAAGGACTAATTCACCTTCTTCTCCTCGATTCTCACCCCCTTAGCACCACCGTCGTTGCCCATTGGAGCCCTATTCCTTCTTAGATTCCATGGCCTCTTCTCTGGCGGCTCTAGCGTGAGCTATGGTGCAATTAGATTCCACGGCCTCCTTTCTGGATGCTCGGGCTTAAGCGATGGTGCGACCAGCTGCATATCCGTTTGACGATGAGCTCATCGAGTTCGGAGGGAACTAAGGGAAAGGGGGAAATGTACAAGATGTTAGCTGGAAGGGTAAGTTGAAGGCTATAATTGAAGATCAGCAATTACAAATCTAACTTTTGCGTTTTACATATTTTTCTTTCATTTTCAAATTTTTAATTTGGTTTATTGATTATTTCCAGTATTGAAAACTAGAAACGAGAGAGCTCTGCATTGGTGATGGGGAGGGGGCAGCGTTGATCTAGGGAGAAAAAAGGGAGGGGAGGTGAAGAGAGTGGAGGAGAGGGAGAAGGTTGGGGAAGACATGGGTTTTAGGGTTTTTTTATTACCTTTTCTTTAATTAATTATTTTATGGTAAATTATTATATTTTTGGGTAAATCTCAGTTTACTACCCTTAAGTTTCGTGGTTTTCAACATTTGGCACATGAAGTTTTTTTTCGTCCCAGAGTCATACCTAAAGTGTTAATTTTGGGACAGTCTCATACATCTGTTACTCTGGCTATTAAGTCTCTCATTAACTAATTATGTGGCGCCCATGTGGACAATGATTGGGCGTCACATGTCATTAAGGGGTTCACGTGGAAATTAAAAATTCAAAAATAAATTTTTTTTTTTGGTCATCTACCTCCCCCGACATTCCCTTCCCCCCCTTATCCCTCCATTCTCTCCTCTGCACCAACCCACCAAACCCTCGTCTCCTCTCATCTTCGACTCGTCATACATCCAACCTTCCCCCTTCATCTTTGACTCCACCCACCCAACCCTTCTCTTTGTGTGAAACGATTTTTGATTGGGCAATTTTGATTTCGTGCAGCGCGAGAAGACGTTGACAGTGCTGGGGGAGGATCCGCCGTCAAAGCTGGTTGGGCAATTCCCGCACAAGCAAAGAGCCTCCGGCGACATGACGTTTGACATGGATTTGGATATGGAAGAAGACGTGCGATACAAGGAGTCCCCCAACGAGGAGCGACGCCGCAGCGGGAGGTTGAGCAACGGACAAGATGACATCATATGTTGTACTTCCAACGCCTCATTTCGTGAACAAGTTCGATTTGCTGAGAATAAGGGCCAAGTCCAAACCAATCGACCCGCCCAAAGAGCCAGACTTCAAATTGGGCAGAATCCTGCGGTCAGGCCAGATCTGGTCTAATGAGGTCCGGGTGGGTGGGTGGGTGGGTGGATGGGTGGAGTCGAAGATGGAAGGGGAAGGGTGGATGTATGACGAGTCGAAGAGGAGAGGAGATGAGGGTTTGGTGGGTTGGTGTAGAGGAGAGAATGGAAGGATATAAAGGAGGAAGGGAATGTCGTGAGAGGTAGAAGACGACCAAATTTTTTTTTTTTAATTTTTAATTTCTACGTGGACCTCTTAATGACACATGGTGCCCAATCATTGTCCACATGGGCGCCACGTCATCAGTTAACGGGAGACTTAACAACAAGACTAACAGATGTATGAGACTGTCTCAAAATTAACACTTTCGGTATGACTCTAGGATGAAAAAAAAAACCTCATGTACCAAATATTGAAAACTAAAAACTTGAGGTAGTAAACTGAGATTTACTCTATATTTTTAAATGCATAGAAAAATTATTTTTTTGCCACGTGGCACAAATTTGGCAACCACATTAACATAAATGTGGATCCATATTTGCCATGTCATCACTTAACAGATTTTCTAACAGATGTATGAAATTGAAATAAAATGATAAGTAAATGTATGAAATTGAAATGTTTTAAAGATGTTGTATGAGGTTGCAATCGATCCCAAATCTGAGGGGATAAAATGTAATTTACCCTAGAAAGATTATATTTTGTAAATGAATGATACTTGGTTACTTAAAGGATGAGTAGGAACTCTTACTCAAAACTCTTCATTTCTGATTCATATACCTTTGTGTATATGATCAAAACTGCTCATATTATAAGTCACTCTATAAAGGTCAAGTCTGCAAAAAATCCAATTAAAACTAAGGTCATTTAGTCATCAAATTGTACAAAAACAAGATGGACGGAAATGGTAAAAGAAGTAGGGGTTCCACCATAAAACTAATTGGCAGTATAGGGACGAACCCAACCTCTTATAAGCCTTTGCAAGGTTTCTCCTTTCACTAATGTGGGTCTCTTTTACCTTCACATTCTCACACGCCTCCTTATGTGCTGGCGAATTATCAAGCCAAACACGTGGACAACATGAATTGGGTGACGTGGAGCACATATGGCCGTTGGGCTTCACACTTGGGCCAACTTGGCTCTAATACTATGAAGAACTTGAGGCTCCACCATAAAATCAATTGGCAATCTGGGGTGTAGCCCAACCTCTTATAACCGCTTGCAAGGTTTCTCTTTTCACCAATGTGAGACTATTTGACCTTCATATTCTCACAAAAAGCATTACAAACCGTTTATCTATTTTCTACAGTTAGTTGACTTAATAACCTTAGTTTTAGTTCATTTTTTGTAAAGATGATCTTTATAAAGTGATTTATAATATGAACGGTTCCAATTATAAGCACAAAGTTTTGTGAATAAAGCACGAAGAATTTTGAGTAGAAACTCCTACTCGTCTTTAAGTAGCCAAGCATTACTCAGTCAAACTTCTGTTGTCATCAATAACATTTCAACGTTCCCGTCTCTGGTCCTCGTCCTTCTTTCCTATGCGCTTCCCTGGTCTCCTATGGAGACACCAATCTAGTACTGCATTTTATAATCAATTGCTCCACATTTTAATGTCTTTCTGTTGTACGGTTGTTTTGGCTGTGTTCTTCCGGCCACTTGGCTTTCAAACAAATATATTTAACTCAAAATAAAGAAATTAGAGAAGGTTTCTACTGGATTTCAATAAGAATTGGCTAAATTGTTTAAATCCGTCGAGAAATTAGATGAAAGCCAATATGCTACCATTAATTCCTTCTCAAGCATAAATCGTTCAATCAGAATATGAAAACCACTAAGAAGAAATTAAAAACCTAGAAATACCCATAAAAGATCAACAACTTATACAAATAACCTGTATGAACTGAGAAATCAAGGATGGAGGAGGCCATCGCACATGACAAGCAATCTAGATGACGTTATTTCGAAATCAGATAAGCAAGGTTCTAAAAGACACTAGGCGCTAGTCGGACTGCAGGTTGAGGCCTAGCTTCTAAATGACTAGACAGGACCTAGGCAGACTAAGCGGATTTAAGTAATTTATTATATATTGTGTAAATAAGTGTCTATTCATTCTTAAAAAAAAAAAAAAAAAATCACACACACACATAACTGTATTGTGCTACATCAATTGCAAAATAAAATGACATATCATTGTAAAGTATTAGAGCATATTGAAAACGTAGGCAACAAGCATGTGATGAGTGTTCATTCAAGTATTTAACAAGTCTCCTACATTTTACTAACAAAATAAAATACCAAATGAAAGTTATCAATTTTCTATCTAAGTGAGAGTTGCTACCTAGGCGGACGACTAAGCGGGTTAGACGGATGCCTAAGCGGGTCTAGGTGGAGTTTCTTAATTTTGAAGGGAGTTTTAACGAAAAGCCCTTGGTACTGTTCACTTTAACGAAAAACCACATTTTTACACTAAAAAGTCTAACCTGATACTATTCACTTTACCCTTTATTTTGTCTTTATCGTTAAAACTCAAAGTTTTCAAGCCCTTTTCATTAGTTTTCCTAATTTTCAAATGCCTAGTGACTAATCATGGCAGTGGCCAACCGCCTAGTGCCTAGTCGGGACTTAGGCGGCGTTAGGCAGGGCCTAACCATAGGCGGAGCCTAGACGGCGCTAGGCAGAGATTTTTAGAACAATGCAGATAGGAGCAATTTTTTGGATCCCCTTTTCTCTTTTTTCAAACATAAAGATGAAGAAGAGTTTGACGAAGTTTTTCTTTTCTAGTTTTCGGGTCCCAATATTATAAAATTTTAAGAATGTAATTTAATTAAAAAAAAGAAGAGTCATGTGTTTGTTTTTAATTCCTTGGAACATTATACACAGAACTCCAAAAAAAATTCTTTGGAGCACTTTTGCTCATGTAAACTATGATGTATGCTTGCCATACATCTAATCATCTGCCACATGTCATTTCACTTAACCTTGTTGACATTTTTAAAAATTGAAAAAGTAACATTTAGCGTGAAAGTTAACTAAAGTTAGGTGTAAGAACACGTGACAAATGATTAGGTGTATAGTCAGTATACACCATATTATGGTGGTGAGCAAAAATGCTCATTTTTTGTTCTTCTACAAAGAGATGTTTTAGATGTGGTTTACAAAATATGATTTCCTAATCATTTTTAGTTCAACGTTTAAAGCACACATATTGCAACCCCCTCATACCCTTCCTTTATTTTTTTACTAGTTGAAATCACAATGTCGGTTCTATATGATTAAGTGAAATCTTTTGTTCGAAACTCGTGGATGGCTTGTTCAATCCCATTTATTATCCCACCCTTTAGCGTAATTATAATGTTGGATTAAAGAAATGCAAATATTTTTTTTTATTTTGGACAAAGGGTATATTCACTACCAAAGCAACATAATTACATAGGAAAAGGCACAATTTTGATCCCAAAGCAAAATAGGAGCCGAAACAAACCATATCACTTTCTACCTTCGCCGTCGCTGGAACGCCACCTACAACAATCTCGAACCATCGCCCCCAACAGACACTTGAGATTAGGCCAAACAAAGTCCCCTAGTTAGATACAGAGAAGACTCCAACATCTTCCAAAAAGCACCACCGAGATCGCCACCATAAATCAATAGAAGCGAGCGGGAAGAACCAACCAGCAAGTAACAATAACAAGTGTCAACGAAGATAAAGAGAGGGAAAGAGGTGGTGTGTGATAGGAGCATATTTATGCGACTTAGTTAGCTTGTTTTCTTGCATTTACATAGCTAATTTCTACTTATTAGAGTGTTTTAAGCTATTTTCGTGTGTTTTCAGGTTCAAATGGCAAAGTTGGCAAGAAAGTGCATTTTGGAGCAGTTTTGGGCTTGGAATGGATAACATATGAATGAAGCAAGGTGGATGGACGAATTTGTAGACTAAAAGAGGCTAGGAATGTGCTAAAGAGAAGAAGAAAATAAAGTCAAAGACAAGAAGATAAGAACTCAACTAGAAAGAAGGAACATTATCCAAAACATTATCCAAACCTTATCTTATCTTATCCTAATCCTAGTCTACTTGAGTTCCAGTTGCAAGAAGGACTCCTAATTACATTAAGTCATCTAGAAACCTGGTTTTAGAAGGCCTTATCTATCCCTAAAAGGGTGTCGCATCCTTTCTTCTAGAATCCTACAAATCTTCAGCCTACCCTATCCCTTGTCCTTCAAGAAACCTGTCATAAGAACATCTCCTTATCCTTCCTGGAATATGCTTTAGAAGTGACCTTTTCCTTGGTGGTTTGGGCTGCCAAATCCTTCTCCAAAGCTACCAATGCCGTGCATCACAGCCTATGAATACCATTCAGTGCCGCATATTTCATTCACCACCACCCACCATTCATCACACATACCTCATTGTGTCGCAGCAAGGAAGGAAGGAGAGGAGCCCTTTGGAGCCGTGCTTGCCATTCAAAGATCTTGGATTGTTGGAGCGTTCTCTAGGTGTTTTCTATCTTTTGATTATTTCAATGTTTAAATTAAGTTATCTTTGTTTAATTGCGAACATGAGGAACTAATTTCATTATAGCAAGAGGCAAATTCAAAGCCATGAACATATATTGCATATGAATTGATTACTTCCAGTTATTGTTTCATAAATCGTGAATGCAATTTGGTTAACTGTTTGATTCAGAACTTATTCTTGTATGTGGGTTAAGGGTGCACACTTAGTTTACATGCATGAATTTGATGCTAAAATATAAGGGATTTTCACCTAATAGTTATGAACTTAAATTTACAAGTAGTGGAGGTTGCTAGTCACGATCGCGTTAAGTAAATTCCTGGCAGGAGTATCATGTTGTTCATAGTTACGAATGCCTTGTCAATGCTTACGATTTTCACAGAACTTAATGATCTTTGATATGTATCTCTATCATGCTGTTCGTGTAGGGAACTTGATTAGAATAATTTAGTTGCGATGCTGAGTCCAATTCAATGAACTTAGGAAAATTTGATGGTCAATTAGTGTTGTTCACGGTTAACTTGAGGCATTGTCTTTCATGGTTTATAGGAAGAATAACTGGAAATCGATTTGTATGCGTATGTGTCATGTGTGGAGAAAGACCCTCTAGCTAGCCTTTCACCCATCCAAAACACCTAAATTCGTGCAACTTGTGTTAGTGTCTTTAATTTGTTTGTTTTTACTTTAAAATCGTCCAAACCAATCCCCCCCCCTTTAGTATTTAGTGTCAAGTTACTTGTGTCACTTTAATTTTCATGCAAATTTGTTTCTTTTTAGTATCTTGTGTCAAAATAGTTTGAATTTCGTCAAAAATCACCCCTAGAGTTAGTTTTGTGTGTTTTGAGTCAGTTTGGTCAGTTTTAAGTCATTAGAGTCTAGCTAAGTGTTTTTAAGTCTAGTTTCGTTTATTTGAGTCTAATTTGAGTAGATTAGCAGTCCCTCCTAATCCCCGGCCTAGAACGATCGCTACTTATATATATACCATGATTGTCAACAAGAGGGTTTAATTTGTGTGCTAAGCTTTTATCACATCAAATTTTGGCGCCGTTGTCGGGGATTAGCAGCATTGCTAATCTCCTTTTATTTATTTTCGCGTCTTTTAGCTTTGTGTTATGATCTTGTTTTGTTTTCTTTGTTTTAGGTACTAGTTTATGACTCGGAGTTCTCAACCAGTTCGTGCACATATCTTGGAGTTTGACGACTATTATGAACGAACTTTGAGAAGGAAGAGGAAGCGGCCGGAACCTAGTCCACCTAGTTCTGAATCCGAATTTGAAGAAGATGAAGAGGACGAAAAAGTCATGGCTGCGGATAATCGAACAATCAAGGAACTTTCAGCCTCTGGATTGGACAATGCCGTGCCTATATGCATTCAATATCCTACGGCAGCTCAAGGCAAGACCGATGAGTTCGATTTGAAGTCTAGCTTGTTGCATCATATTCCAAAATACCATAGGCTGTCCATGGAAGATCCAAATAAGCATTTGAAGGAATTTGAAGTTGTTTGTTCGAGCATGACCCCAATCAACGTAGATGAGAACATTTTGAAGATGAAAGCCTTTCCATTCTCTCTTGGGAAAAGGCTAAAGATTGGTTATTCGAATTGGCACCTGGAATGGTCACTTCTTGGGAAAGCATGAAGAGAGCGTTTTTAGAGAAATTCTTCCCAACGTCAATAGTCATTCTTTTGAGGAAGAGGATTAGTGGAATTCAACAAAACCAAGGAGAATCTTTTCCAATGTATTATGAGCGTTTCAATACTCTAGTTGCATCATTGCCACAACATCAAATGAAAGAAGAGCTTCTAATTCAATTTTCTACGAAGGACTTCTTCCAATTGAGAGACAAATGTTAGATACCTCGGTAGGGGGAGCTTTGGTTGACAAAACACCGGTTGATGCAAAGACCTTAATCGCAAATCGAGCCTTGAATGCACAACTATATGAAGGAGTTGGACAGAGAGACCCCCCACGGCAAACTCAAGTGAATGAGGTTAATGCAATTTCCGAAATTCAATCTCAATTGGCTAATCTCACTGTTCTTGTGTCACAGGTTGTTGAAGTAACAAAAGTACAAGGAAATACCACTTGTGGCGTGTGCTCTATGCAAGGACACCATTCAGATCAGTGCCCTCAATTGATAGAGAATGGGGGATGGGAAAGTGCCAACGCCATTGGTTATCAAGGCCAAAATCAGCCCAAGTATGATCCATATTCCAACACTTACAATCTAGGCTGGAGAGATCACCCAAACATGAAGTGGAGGGAGCATCAACAAACTCAACAGCAAGGAGGATTTCGACAGCCACCTCCCGGGATATTTCAAAGGCCATTCGCACCAACACAACCTCATCCACAATCTGCCCAACCAAATTCAGGTCCGTCAATGGATAATGATCAAATTATTCAACTACTAACCATTTTGGCGGAGGGAGTACAAAATCAAACCAAAGCGATGTAAAATCAAGCCAAAGAGGTGGATGAATTAAAGAAACAAATGGGGCAAGTGGCGGAGTTCATGGGACAGTTTAGAGAACAAGGCAAATTGCCTAGTTCAACCATTGTGAATCCAAGGGGAGGATTTGAAACCGCCGAAGCCATCACGTTGAGGAGTGGCAAGGAGTTTGGAAATAACCCACAACCGTCCAAATCAAGCCCAAAGGAGGACGAGAAGTTGTTGCTCGAGGAGGAAGAAGAAGGCAAAGCCACGGTAAGGGTGGAGCAACCCTTGCCGCAACCCCCTAAAGTTTCTAAACTGTCCATTACAGGTAAGTTGGGTCCACATTCCGTTACTTCTAACCCTATTTCACCCAATGCACCTTTCCCTCGCAGATTTATGCAATCAAAGAAGGAAGAAAGTGAAAAGGACATTCTGGAGACGTTTAGAAAGGTGCAAGTCAATATCCCGCTCCTTGATGCAATCAAACAAGTTCCAAAATATGCCAAATTCTTGAAAGAGCTTTGCACAACTAGGAAGAGAATGTCGAACAAGGAAGTGGTACGGGTAAGTGAAAATGCTTCAGCAGTTTTGCAAAGGAAACTACCCCTTAAATCCAAGGATCCAGGTAGTTTCACAATCCCTTGTGTTATTGGCAATACTAAATTCGAGCATGCCAAGTTAGACTTAGGTGCATCCATTAATGTCATGCCCTACTCGATTTATGCATCTATGAACCTAGGAAAGCTGAAAAATGATGGAGTTACTATTTAATTAGCCGACGTTCTAATGCATATCCGAAATGAGTTTTGGAAGATGTTTTGGTGCAGGTTAATCATTTAATCTTCCCGGCTGATTTCTATGTGCTTGAGATGGAAGATTCGACCCATTCTACTCCATTGCTGATCCTACTTGGAAGACCCTTCATGAAAACAGCCCGCACCAAGATCGATGTGTTCAAAGGGACGTTGACAATGGAATTTGATGGCGACGTTATTGATTTCAATATTTCCGAAGCCATAAGGTATCCTATTGATGATCATTCTTGTTTTTCTATTGATATACTTGATTCATTGGCGCATCCTTGAAACCATCATTGCAAAAGGAATATGACTGAAAATCGAAAGGGCAGCAAGTGAGCACACTCACGGTACCATTGAAGATGCCCTTGCCGTGCCCTCTTGTGAGGAAGTAGCTGAGATGGTGGCTGCCCTAGAGTCATTGCCACAACAATATGGTAAGCTTCCAATCCCAATTCCAAGTTCTGTTTTGGCTAATAAGTTGTTAACCTCAGTGATTCAGGCACCCTCCCTCGAGCTTAAACCGTTACCAAATCATTTGAAGTAAGTTTTCTTGGGAGAACAAGAGACTTTTCCAGTCATAGTTTCTTCCACGCTCATGACACTAGAGGAAGAGAAATTGATAAGGGTGTTGAAGGAGTACAAAACAGCCATTAGTTGGACCTTGGCCGACATCAAGGGGATAAGTCCTACAGCGTGCATGCATCTCATACTTTTGGAGGAGGGGGCTAAACCATCTCGAGAGGCTCAACACTGACTCAACCCTCCAATGATGGAAGTTGTGAAAAAAGAGATTATCAAGCTTCTCGATTGTGGAGTGATCTACCCAATTTCGGATAGTCGTTGGGTTTTGCCAATTCAAGTTGTTCCAAAGAAATCAGGAGTCACTGTGGTGAAGAATGAAGTGAACGAACTTGTACCCACCCCTATCCAAATAGGTTGGAGAGTTTGCATCGATTATAGGAAGCTCAACGCCACCACAAGGAATGATCACTTCCCTTTTTCGTTCATTGATCAAATGCTTGAAAGGTTAGCTGGTCATTCGTTTTATTGCTTTATTGTTGGTTATTTGGGATATAATCAAATTGTCATAGCTCCGGATGATCAAGAACATACCACTTTCACTTGTCCATTTGGTACGTTTGCCTATCGTCGAATGCCATTCGGTTTATGGAATGCACCAGCCACATTTCAAAGATGCATGGTAAGTATCTTTTCAGATTTTGTTCAGAAGATTATTGAAGTCTTCATGGACGATTTTAGTGTTTTTGGTGATTCGATTGATGACTGTCTAGCTAATCTAACTTTAATCTTGAAACGGTGCATTGAAACTAACGTTGTTTTAAATTGGGAAAAATGTCACTGTATGGTAAAACAAGGCATAGTTTTGGGTCACATAATTTCAGAAAAGGGAATTGAGGTTGATAAATCGAAAATAGATCTTGTACGCTACTTACCCTTTCCCACTTCTGTGAGAGAGGTTCGTTCTTTTCTTGGACATGCAGGATTCTATAGGCGATTCATCAAAGATTTTTCGAAGATTTCCCAACCTCTCTGCAGTCTCCTTCTAAAGGAGGTGCCCTTTGAATTCAACAAGGAATGTGAGAAGGCCTTCAATCACCTAAAGGAGATGCTAACTTCGGCCCTCATCATAGTGCCACCAGATTGGAGCCTTTCTTTCAAGCTTATGTGCGATGCCTCAAATTATGCAATAAGGGCTGTTTTGGGATAGAGGAACAACAAGCAGCCGCATGTCATCTATTATGCATCCCAGACCTTGAATGAAGCTCAATTGAACTACTCCACCATTGAAAAAGAACTCATTGTTGTTGTGTTTGCTTTAGATAAGTTTCATTCTTATTTACTTGGAACTAAAGCCATCGTTATCCAAACCATACAGCTTTGAAGTACTTACTCACAAAGAAAGAGGCCAAGCCAAGGCTTATTCGCTGGATGCTTCTTCTCCAAGAGTTCGATATCGAAATCCGGGATAAGAAAGGAAGTGAAAACGTGGTGGCTGATCACTTGAGCCGTTTGGTGCACGATGAAGAGTTATTACCCATCCCAGAGACGTTCTCAGATGAGCAATTGCTGGCCATTGAGGTAAGTGAGCCATGGTATGCTGATTTGGTGAATTATTTAGTAACTAAACAAGAATTTGGATTGTTTCCAGGTAAGTTGCGTTGAGGTAAGTTGCATTTGATTGTTTCCAGGTAAGTTGAGTTCTAAATGGGTTGGTTCTTTTGTTGTTACTAATGTCTTTCCTTATGGTGCAGTCCAAATTCAAAGTTTAAAGATAGGACAAGAATTCAAAGTGAATGGACACCGTTTGAAGCCTTATTACGAGTATTTCTTGGAGCATGTCGTGGAGGAAATACCCCTCCATGCCGTGGGCCCTATTCAAGCTTAAATAGAGGTATCGTCCGGCTGGAAGACGTTAAAGCAAGCGCTTCTTAGGAAGCAACCCATGCGTTCAAATAAAGAAGACCTAGGAATCTCCGGCTCCAAAAACCAGATTTGCGTTCCTAACCCTACTCTTTATTGCTTTTACTTTGCCATTATTGTTATGTTTGTTAGTTGTGTTGTTTGCTTGCTTGTGTGTGACTCTATGCCTGAAAAATTGAGGACAATGTTTTGTTTAAGTGTGGGGGGGGGGGGGGGGGGTAAACAAAGTGTTTTTCATTGATTTTCGTGGGATTTTATCACCTATCACTTCTAAAGTTGTTTCTCATTGTTTTTAAGTGTTTTTAGTGTGTTTTGAAGTGTTTTAATGTGTTTTGAAAGAAAAATACGAAAATTTGAAAAACAAAAATTAGAAAATGTTTTGAAAAACCCAAAAAGAGTCATTTTTGTGTTTTTGTTTGTGTCTTAGGTTACCTTCCAACACAATGATGAGGATTTGATTTTTAATTGCATGACTGTTAAAGAAAGTTACAAACATGGATGGAAGTTTGATATGCTCTTTGGTTTATGATTAGTTGTAGTTGTAGTTTACGAATTCATATCTAATCACAAAGAAAAAAAAAATCAGTTTTTGTAACATGCTTGAAGGAAGAAACTCAAACTAACGCTACAACCCTGAGAGACTTGAGCCTAAACTTTACTTGGAGAGTTATTAATCTATGATGTTCTTGTTTTCTAAAGTCATTGCATGATCTCATTATTTCTTTGCTTGGTTGCTACTTAGAATGCGTTTCATCACTATAGATCCAAATACTAGAACTCATACCCATTTCATTCAAGGCATAAAATTGAGTGCATAACAAATAAAAAGATGAAGTTGGTTAGTTAAACTAGAGCCAAAAAGCCTTACCCTTTGCATGTGTATTGTAGGTTTAACCCCTTTGAGCCTTAGTTAGCCTATTTTGTTAGCCACATTTTCCCTACCTAGCCTAGAGTAGGACTATCCATACCCTTGTTCTTAAAGAATAGTGGAGCATGACTTAGAGGGAATTCCTTTTGATCGACATTATGCAGAAAAACAAGTGTGGGGGAGGGTTTCTCATTGTGAATCCATGAAATAGTATGTGTGCCAAAGGAAAAGAAGGGCACGTAAAAAAAAATCGTAGAAAAAGAAAGAAAAAAAAAGAAAAAAGTTGTGAAAAGAAAGAAAAAGAAGTTCAAAATAAGTGAGAATCAGCTCACAAGTATTGGTTGTTGAAGAAATGGTCCAAAAGTTTGAATCCGGCCCTAAGTGTTGTGTGCACCTTCCCTTTGTGTTTAAAGTTGGTTGCTGCATTCAAAAGTGAATTCTAAGTGTTGATTGCATTACTTTGCTTACTATCGCTTTAAGAACTTTTGCTTATCCTTACCTTTCTTTGTTAGCCAATACCCTTAGCTAGGGGTGGGTTCGGTTCCGTTCGGTTCGGTTTTTGGCCGAAACCGGAAACCAAACCAAAATTACTGTTCGGTTCGGTTTTTCTTCGGTTTTTTTCGGTTCGGTTTCAGTCCGGTTCGGTTTTTTCTGTATTTTTTTTTTTAATCTGGATATTGGTAATGAATACGAACTGGGCGACTTGCAACAATGCAGCCACCAATCCTCCCATGAAAATCTGCCCCCAACCAACAATAATCATAAAGAAATATCCTTTAAGAACCAAAACTTGAAAACATAAATGGAGAAGACCATAGAAAGGGTACTGTTCTTGCTTCGTTTCTGAGATCCCTCTTTTGCGGTTGAGAACTGGAACTGGGTTCGTGTGAAAAACCCAATCAGGGCCATGATTGGAAGGCCTCACTCTACTGACTACTCTTCCCCGAAGGCGGATTCGTTGTTGTGCTTCCTGGTTGTGGTAGTGGTGTTGCCGCTGCCCTTGCTGTAGTTGAGGCAAAGAAATAGGAGAAGCAAATAATGATATCAGGGGAGAAAAAAAGAAAGGGAAAGAAACGGGTGAGACTCTCACAACACAAAAATCAAACAAATCAGCAATATGAAACAAAACAACAACCCATAAATTTACACCAAAATTCCAGATTCCCTCCTTGAAATTTACTCTAAAAAAAATCCATAAATCGACAAAATAAATTAGAGAGATTGGAGATCTTACCTTGGAGCGAGAAGATCGAGAAACAGAGAGAAAAAGAATGGAGAAATTGAAGGCATGGACAAGGAGGGAGAGGGAGTCTGGAGGCGCTAGGGACGAGAGAGAAGAGGGGAATGGAAAATAAAAAAGGTTCGGCTGTGCTGCTAATACCAGTCACTAGGGTTTTGTTGATTTCGAATTCCACAAAAGACAATAGATTTAAAATCTTTATAAATAATTTAGTCATACAACCATAACAAAACAAAACCTGCTGCCAAGTTGGTTTCAGTGAACCTTTTCAACCTGAGCGTTCACCCTCAGCGCATGGGTTCGAACCTCATGCCTTCAGGATTCAATAGATTTTTTTATTTTTTATGATTTTTATAATTAAAATATTTTAAAAAATATTTAAATATATATATCGGTTCGGTTCGGTTCGGTTCGGTTTTCGAACCTCAAAAACCGAAACCGAACCAGCCATATTCGGATCGGTTCGGTTTGACCATTTTCGGTTCGGTTTTTTTCGGCCTCGGTCCGGTTTGGTTCTCGGTTTTTTTCGGTTTTCGGTTTTTTGAACCCACCCCTACCCTTAGCCCCGTTACAACCCTTAGACTTCAATCTTGATTGTTGTGTGTTCAATAATGTGATGGTTGGAATTGGTACGAGCATATGGTATCCCTGGTTCTTGCGTCTAAGTAGTGGCATTCCATTCATGAGATCATATACATGTTTACATCAATCTTCTCACATATACCTAGTATAGGGAGTGTAGTCAGAAAATCTGTGTGAAAATAGAGAGTATCCGGTGAGGAATTGAGGGAATTCTCTAAGGCATGTTATCACATTCAAAACATTGTTTTAATTGATTGAATGTGAGCTAGTAAGTGGCGACTGCAATTAAGTATGTGCTCGTTGAGGTGAACGTTGGAAGGTCTAGGTTATGTTCTGTTTTCTTTGTTTTGCTCGAGGACTAGCAAAAGCTAAGTGTAGGGGAATTTGATAGGAGCATATTTATGCGACTTAGTTAGCTTGTTTTCTTGCATTTACAGAGCTAATTTATACTTATTAGAGTGTTTTAAGCTATTTTCGTGTGTTTTCAGGTTCAAATGGCAAAGTTGGCAAGAAAGTGCATTTTTGTACATTTTGGAGCAGTTTTGGGTTTGGAATGGATAACATATGAATGAAGCAAGGTGGATGGATGAATTTTAAGACCAAAAGAGGTTAGGAATGTGCTAAAGAGATGAAGAAAATAAAGTCAAAGACAAGAAGATAAGAAGTCAACAAGAAAGAAGGAACATTATCCAAAACATTATCCAAACCTTATCTTATCTTATCCTAACCTTATCCTAATCCTAGTCTACTTAAGTTCCAGTTGCAAGAAGGACTCCTAATTACATTAAGTCATCTAGAAACCTGGTTTTAGAAGGCCTTATCTATCCCTAAAAGGGTGTCGCACCCCTTCTTCTAGAATCCTACAAATCTGCCGCCTACCCTATCCCTTGTCCTTCTAGAAACCTGTCACAAGAACATCTCCTTATCCTCATGGGAATATGCTTTAGAAGTGACCTTTTCCTTGGTGGTTTGGGCTGCCAAATCCTTCTCCAAAGCTACCAATGTCGTGCATCCCAGCCTATAAATACCATTCAGTGCCGCATATTTCATTCACCACCACCCACCATTCATCACACATACCTCATTGTGCTACAGCAAGGAAGGAAGGAGAGGAGCCCCTTGGAGCTGTGCTTACCATTCAAAGATCTTGGATTGTTGGACCATTCTCTAGGTGTTTTCTATCCTTTGATTATTTCAAATTTTAAATTAAGTTATCTTTGTTTAATTGCGAACATGAGGAACTAATTTCATTATAGCTAGAGGCGAATTCAAAGCCATTAACATATATTGCATATGAATTGATTACTTCCAGTTATTGTTTCATAAATCATGAATGCAATTTGCTTAACTGTTTGATTCAGAACTTATTCTTGTAAGTGGGTTAAGGGTGCACACTTAGTTTACATACATGAATTTGATGCTAAAATATAAGGGATTTTCACCTAATAGGTATGAACTTATATTTACAAGTAGTGGAGGTCGCTAGTCACGATCGCATTAAATAAATTCCTGGCAGGAGTATCATGATGTTCATAGTTACGAATGCCTTGTCAAAGCTTATCATTTTCACAGAACTTAATGATCTTTGATATGCATCTCTATCATGCTGTTCGTGTAGGGAACTTGATTAGAATAATTTGGTTGCGACACTGAGTCCAATTCAATGAACTTAGGAAAATCTGATGGTTAATTAGTGTTGTTCACGGTTAACTTGGGGCATTGTCATTCATGGTTTATAGGAAGAATAACTGGAAATCAATTTGTATGCGTATGTGTCATGTGTGGAGAATGACACTCTAGCTAGCCTTTCACCCATCCAAAACACCCAAATTCGTGCAACTTGTGTTTTGCACAAGAGTTAGTTTGAATTTCGTCCAAAATCTTGTGTCAAAATAGTTTGAATTTCGTCCAAAATCACCCCTAGAGTTAGTTTTGTGTGTTTTGAGTTAGTTTAGGTTATTTTGAGTCTGTTTGGTTAGTTTTAAGTCATTAGAGTCTAGTTAAGTGTTTTTAAGTCTAGTTTCGTTAATTGAGTCTAATTTGAGTAGATTAGCAGTCCCTCCCAATCCCCGGCCTAGAACGATCCCTACTTACGTATATACTACAATTGTCAACAAGAGGGTTTAATTTGTGTGCTAAGCTTTTATCACATCAGTGTGAACACCTGAGCCAAAGCTCTACGCACCTTTCATGAGAAATGCAAAAAATTCTCGTTGAAGATTTGTGGGAGAAGCTCTGATGGGATCGATGAAGGATTGAGTCCACGGGAAGGGTAGGAGCGGATTGTTGGAAAGCATGGAGGTGGAGGGGAATTGGTGCCAAATGACTAAGAAATCAGATGCAAACAGGGGTGATGGATGAGATGGATCTAGCCAACAAGCAGAGGAAAAAAAAATGTTGAAAGAGAAAGAAAGAGAAGGAAAAAGAAGACAAGAGGAACAAAGGACTGCCACCGACCCTAACCAGAGCAAGGATTGGCAGCGGCAAGTGGTAAGCTTGACGGAAGGACACTTAACAGAGGTGAGAAACAGGAAAAGAGAGACGCTCTCACCAAACTGGAGAGAAAAAAAAATTTAAATGCATATACTTTTATGGGAACTGTTATTAGCACTTCAAAATTCTCATTTTGCACTAATAATCAAGAGGAGATTGAAGGAGATAGTGTGCCTTAGTATATTCGATCAATTGTTCTTACTGTGGATCATATATCATCACTCTCAATCTCCGGCATATATTTCGAGAAGGAAATATGGTTGCTGATGGCTTAGCTTTCTTTAGACATTTATATTTGGTTTAGTAATTTTCCATCTTTAATATTTTGTAGGTTAAAGTTTGACCTATTTGGAATTAGGATCCCTGGAGGATCTACACTGTAATTTATTTTTAGTCCTCCAATAAAAAGAATAAAAATAAATAAAGCTAGGATTTCATACCGGGAGTTCTCACAAAATAAAAAATATAAATCACTCATAACGTTAGAACCTTGGTAATTTCATATCTAATAAATTAATAACTTCGGTTAAATATTATTTTTGGCCAGTCCCTAGTAGAGGATAACGTGCTAAATTAATAATTTGCTAAATTTATAAAAAAATTATATAGGTTTCACATAATATATAAGTTAATAATTTCCAGATACATAGTGCTTATGATTTGACTATGACGCCTTCCTAAAATATAACTCGATTATTGTATTGTTTCTTCTTCAAATTTGTGTCGCTTAACATCACCTATTTCAAAAACATCTGAGACACACTCCGAAGATAGCTTGATTGTGACATCCCGACCCGGGGTCCACCACATCCCGGGCCCGCTCCACCACTATATTGTCTGCTTTGGGGCCCGACTACGCCCTCACGGTTTTGTTTTTGGGAACTCACGAGCAACTTCCCAGTTGGTCACCCATCATGGGAGTGCTCTCGTGCGCTACTCGCTTAACTTCGGAGTTCCCATGGAACCCGAAGCCAGTGAGCTCCCAAAAGGCCTCACGCTAGGTAGGGATGGGAATATACATATAAGGATCACTCCCCTGGGCGATGTGGGATCTCACATTGTTCGTATTTGATATTTTCCATTGACTCACTTGCAAGTTAAAATTTTTTAACACCCACTGTTGTAATTGTTTTTAGTGCTACCTGAATTATCTTTGTTGTACGTGCGTAACCCTAAACTCTTTGATAATTAAACTAATTAGTTATTAATTAACTGATAAATTAATAAATTATCAATTTATCAATTCACTACCGGAAATTACCATTGAAAGAAATTATTTGAGAAACTAAGTTCATTACGCAAAAATAAAACATGCATTTAACAATTAAATGACGGAAGCATGTTTTTATGCACTTTAAAACAAAACTTAAACTATGAAATTCAAAGCCTAGTAGTGGTGGTGAACCAAGACTTGGCTCTAATCACAAAAGAGTTGAGAAACTTTATACCTTTGAAGTTACTCTTTGTATGCGCAAAGGCTAGTCACCCATGAGAGGGCCTTCATTCCTCTCCTTGAGTTGAACTCCATGGCTATCATCTTAATGTGGTTGCCTCCTTGGATTCTTGGACTTGAATGCTTGAGAGATTCTCCAAAAGTCTCCAAAATAGGAGACCTCTAAGTTTCGACACCAAGGGTGATGAAGGAAGAAGATGAGTGACATAGGAAGAAAAGAATTGCTAGCTAAGTTGCTCCTATGTGACCGTACTCCTAAAGAGAAAGAGAGAGCTTGTATTCTCTCAACTTTCCTCAAAGAAACCCTAATGAAGGATGGAGCTATAAAGTTGCCTTTATACCTCATTTTAGTGAGTGGCAAACTTATAATAAGTGAGCCATCACTCCCTTCTCTCTTAGGCTGGTCTTGTGTGTGTTTTTGGGTTTCCCATTTTGTTTTAGTTGTCATACAACTTAAACTTAAAGGGCATTGTCATGATTTATAAGTAGTAAAAGTCACTAGTCATGACTGAGTTAAGTAAATCCTTGGCACTAGTATCATGCTTTTCCTAGTTACAAATGTTTTGTCAATGCTTATGATTTTCACATAACTTAGTGATCTTCAAGATGTATCTTTATCGTGCTTTTCATAGTTAGGGAACTTGAGAAGAATAATTTGGTTGCGTCGTTGAGTCCAATTCAATGACCTTAGGAAAATGTGAGAGTTAATTAGTGTTATTCATAGTTAGTTTGGGGCATTGTCATTCATGGTTTATAGAAAGAATAACTGGAAATCGATTTGTAAGCATATGATTTTTGTGTGGAGAAGAATCCTTTAGCTATCCTTTCATCCATATTTCATTCACAACTTAATTTACTTGCTGCCCTTTACTTTTGTTTTAATTAAATTCGTCCAAAATCCCCCCAGTCATTGTTTTGTTGTTAGTTTAACTTAGTTTTTCAGTTTTATATGTTTAATTTGTGTTGATTACATCCGTTCTAATCCCCGAAATAGAACGATCCCTACATACTCGTACTATGATTGCATAATTTATAGGGTTTAATTTGTGTGTTAGTTTCTACCACATCAAATTTTGGTGTTGTTGCCGGGGATTAGTAAAATTGCTAATCACTCTATGTTTTTCATTTGTTTTTTCTTTTGATATGTGATTTAGTTTTATTTCTTTGATTTCATGTACTAGGGAAGCAAGACATGTCAATTGCTAATCTTCAAGCTCAAATGGCGAATCTTACTTCTCTTATGTCGCAGTATATCGAAAGGTCCACAATGCAAAGTGTAGCCACATTTGATGTGTCCTATAGGCAAGGATATCAAACTAATCGATATCCTCAATTAATTAAGAATGAAGGTTGGGATAGTGTCAATGCTTGGGGTTATCAAGGCCATAACCATTCAAGGAACGACTTGTTTTCCAACACTTACAATCCAGGTGGGAGAGATCATTCAAATTTTATGTCGAGGGAACCTCAACAAGTTCAACAAGAAGGATATTGGCAGCTATCTAAAGAGTTCTATTCAAGACCTATGGAGCCACCACAGCCTCCCCCACAACAATTCCAACCAAATTCAAGTATGTCCATAGATCATGTTAACATTCTTCAAACACTAAATACTTCTTGTGCTCCCTTGACTCAGGACTTAGAAAACTAAGCTAAAGAGATGGTCTAACTGAAAAATCAACTTGGACAGATCACAAAATTCGTGGGACCAATTCGAGAGCAAAGCGAATTCTCCAACTCAACTATTGTCAATTCAACGAGAGATTTTGAAATCTCTGAAGCTATCACTTTGGGAAGTGGTATGGAGGTTGGAGTTGAACCAAAGATGTCCAAACATAGCCTAGAAGTGGACAAAGAGTTGTTGCCCGAAGAAGCCTTGCCGCAGCACCCAATCATCTTTAATCCTATTGTCGCAGCTACCCTAGCTCCGCCACCAACCAATTCTAGTAAGGTTGTTTCGAATTCAATTTTTTCTAACCTTATTCCACCAAATGTACCTTTTCTTCGCAGGTTTTTGCAATCCAGGAAAGAAGAGAGTGAAAAAGACATCTTGGAAGCCTTCCGAAAGTTGCAAGTTAATATCCCGATTCTCGGTACAATAAAGCAAGTTCCAAAATGTGCTGAATTTTTTAAAGAGTTTTGTACAACAATAATGAGGATTCAAGAGAAAGAAGTGGCTAGGGAGTATCCAGAATTCATCAAAGAGGATACACTTGAGAGTACCATCCCAAAGAAGTTGAATTTTCTAACACAAGACAAGTCACTACCCTCACATCAAATCTGGCCGAGAGTAACTTTCCTGAAACTTTTGAAGTAGTGTTTGTCCTTGAGTTATTGTCACAACACACAGGTGAGCCACCTCCTCAAATTTCAATTTCGTTTTCCACTAATATGTTGATTTCAATGATTCAGGCACTCACTCTAGAATTTAAACCATTACCGGATCATTTCAAGTACCACCTTCCATTCAAAGCTCAACTCCATGTCGCTGATCATAGTAAAGCTTAAATGGAGGTATTGTCCGGCTGGAAGAAGTTAAAGCAAGCGCTTCTTGGGAGGCAACCCATATGTTCAAACAAAGAGACATTGGAATTTCTGGCTCCTACAACTAGAGTGGGTGGGAGGGGAGTAAACCGATTATTTTTTTTCATGTTTTCTCTTTGAATTTCGCCATCTATCAAACTAATATTGTTATTCACTATTTTAAAGTGTTTTATTGTGTGTCATAAAAAAAATTGAAAAAAAATCGAAAAAGCTTGAGAAAATACCAAAAAAGAGTCGTTTTTGTACCTTCCAACACAATGATGAGGATTTGGTTTTTAATTGCATGACTGTTAAAGAAAGTTACAAACATGGGTGGAAGTTTGATATGCTCTTTGGTTAATACTTCGTTGTAGTTGTCATGTACAAATCACATATAATCACAAAGAGAAAAAAATCAATTCTTGTGACATGCTTAATGGAAGAAACTCAAACTAACGCTACAACCCTAAAGACTTGAGCCTACTCTTTGTTTGGAGAGTTAATAATCTGTGATATTCTTCTTTTCTAAAGTCGTTGCATGATCTCATTTTTTTTCTTTGCTTGGTTGCTGCTTAGAATGATTTTTCATCATTTTAGTTCCAAATACTAGAACTTATGCCCGTTTCAATCGAAGCATAAAATTGATTGCATAACAAATAACAAGATGAAGGTGTTTAGTTACCACCAAAGCCAAAAAGCCTTATCTCTTGCATATGTTTTGTAGGTTTAACCCCTTTTTGAGCCTTATTTAGCCTATTTTCTTTGTTAGCTTGCCTTATCCCTACCTAGCCTAGTATAGGAATATCCATACCCTTATTCTTAAAGAATAGTGAAGCATGACTTGTTAGGAATTCCTTTTGATCTACGATTTGCAGAAAAATAAGTGTGGGGGAAGGATTTGTTCTTTTGAATCCAGTGAAGTATATGTTTTTTGTTTCAAAGAAAGAAGAAGAAAAATGTTGAAAAAAAAAGTTGAGAAAAGAAAAAAAAAATTGAAAAGAAGTGAGAATGAGTTCATAAGTGTTGGTTGTTGAAGAAGGGTCCATAAATGTGAATCTGACCCTAAAGTTGTATGAATCTCCCCTTTATGTTTAAAGTTGGGTGCTGTAATCAAAAGTTGAATTCTAAGTGTTGATTTTATTACTTTGCTTACTAACACTTTAAGAACCTTTATTTATCCTTAACCTTTATTTGTTAGCCAATACCTGAGCCCCATTACAACCTTTAGACTTTTATCTTGATTGTTATGTGTTTCAATATGTGGAGTTTGAAATTGGTACGAGCATATGGAATCCTTGATTCTCGCTTCTAAGTAGCGGCATTATGTTCATGAGATCATATACATGTGTGTATTATTAATTTCAGAAAGTGCCTTCTTTGTTATAACATATATGAGTGCTAGTCTACATGTTTACATCAATTTGCTCACATATACTTAGTATAGGGAGTGTAGTCAGAAAATCTGTGTGAAAATAGAGAGTATATTCGGTGAATTCTCTAAGGCATGTTACTACTTTCAAATGTTGTTTTAATTGATTAAATGCAAGCTAGTGAGTTGTTACTGGGGTTAAGTATAAGCTCAAGAGTAAGAATGGCAAAAATCTATGTAAGTAGTGATTTTTTACACCATCATGTTTCATTCGAAATCCCTGAGGCAATTGTTGGAAGGTTTACGTTTTGTTTTGTTTTCTTTGTTTCGCTTGGGGACTAGCAAAAGCTAAGTGTAGGGGAATTTGATAGGAACATATTTATGCGACTTTGTTATTTTATTTCTTTACATTTATTTAGTTAATTTTGTTATTTTATTTCTTTCCATTTAGTTAGTTAATTTCCATTTATTGTAGTAATTTAAGTGATTTTCGTATTATTGTAGGTCCAATTGGTAAAGATGACAATAAATAGCCAAATGGAGCAATTTGGAGCAGTTTTGGACTTGGAATGGATAGCATATGGGCTGGACATTTTTAGTGTTTAAATGGTGCTAGATATGTGCTAAAATCTGGAGAAATTAAAGTTGAGGCTTGGAAGGCAAGGAATTACACTAGAAAGAGGAATCCTAGTTCGAGAGGAACATTATCGTATCTTATCTTATCTTATCTTATCCTATCTTATCAAACCTTATCTTATCTTATCTCCAGCTGGAAGGAGGAATCCTAATCATATTCCGACACTCTCTACCTGATTCTTAGAGTCCTAAAATAATTCAAAATGCCAAAAACCTTTTTCTCCTTGGATTCAGCTGGTCCCACTATATATATGAAATTCTTGCAGCGATTTAGATGGTGCCGCGTCTACCATTCATCCATTGAAGTTTTTTTCTCTCTTTGTTTTAAGTTTCAATGTTTATTTTAGATTGCTTTTAAGTTATGATGAACATGTGTAACTAAGTTTCTTTTTAGCTTGAGGTGAATTCGAAGCCATGATCATATGTTTTATATAAATTGATTACATCTAGTTATTGTTTCATAAGACATGAATGCAATTTACTTATCTGCTTTGTAGAGAACTTATTCTTGTATGTTTATTAAGGGTGCACACTTAGTTTGCATGCAGGGATTTGATGCTAGAATATAAGGGAATTTCACCTAATCATTATGAACTTATATTTGTAAGTAGTAAAAGTCACTAGCGATGATTGAATTAAGTAAATCCTTGGCATATCATGCTTTTCATAGTTATAAATGCTTTATCAATGCTTATGATCTTCAAGATGTATCTCTATCATGATTTTCATAGTCAGGGAACTTGAGAAGAATAATTTGGTTGAGTCGCTGAGTCCAATTCAAGGAAAATCTGAGAGTTAATTAGTGATATTCACGGTTAATTTAGGGCATTGTCATTCATGATTTATAGAAAGAATAACTGGAAATCGATTTGCATGCATATGATTCATGTGTGGAGAAGAATCCTTTAGCTATCGTTTCATCCATATTTCATTCACAACTTAATTTACTTGCTGCCCTTTACTTTTGTTTTAATTAAATTCGTCCAAAATCCCCCCAGTCATTGTTTTGTTGTTAGTTTCACTTAGTTTTCAATTTTATAAGTTTAATTTGTGTTGATTAGCATCCCTTCTAATCCCCAGAATAGAACGATCCCTACTTACTCATTCTACGATTACATAATTTATAGGGTTTAATTTGTGTGTTAGTTTCTACCACATCACTTTTAGCAAGGCAGTGGACGATTAGAAGTCTTCTAATCAATTGTGAATTGAAACTTACTTTCAATTCTCCTTTTAGTGATTATACATCTTCAGGGCTTCCACAAGCCATGGGTGACACCTAGTAGTATGTCATGGCTACCTAAACTAATCAAAAGAGGTTGGAGAACCTATTAAGTTTGGGATTACAAATGCAATATGGTCTTTCTCTAATAAAATACTCTTGATCACATTGTTTGGTTTGAATGTGATTTGGAACGACTTCCTAAATCTCATTCATACTTTGGCCATAAATTCTTAATCATATCAGACCGTTTTCTCGCTCAACGGTTTGAAGGTTAGAGATCCCTTGTTGCGCATTCAACTGTCTTCATGTTTAAGTAGCTTAAACCCCAACTATGCCATGGACACCCACTGATGGAGTGCCTTGGACATAGTCAAAGATCAATGACCTAATCACAAGATAACTATGATGCCTCAGGTCAAAGGACTACTTTGCATTATCCTAGCCATGAGTTTTCATGTGACATAAGTATAAAAACTCATTGTGAACCGCGTTTAGTGGACTCATTCTCTATTGAGCACCTACATTCTTGTCTTGGTGTGAATCATATTGTACCAATGACTCGAGACCAATCACTTTCCCGGAAAGAATGGTCTCATGAATCTAACTTCTTCAAATCACATTCTCCGAATTACATAGTCCTTGGACTTATCCTTTAAGCGTCTAACATTTAATGAGACAACTTTATAGAATAATCTTTGCCCTTATATTAAACTAGTTTATTTTAAAATGTCCGTAAAACATTATCTTATAATTGACTTTAGGGCATATTTCCAACAATCATTTGCCCCACTAAGGTTTGCTTGATAGAAAGGATTTCGTTGGGTAAAGACTCTTCACCCGACAAAAATGATCATTTGGTCGAGCAAACGTGGTCAATGTTTCGGTTTTTTCAGAGGCTTTGCACGACAAAGACTTTTGGTTAGGCAAGTCATAGTTCGTTGGGTAAGCATGTGTGCCGAGGGAAAAAAAATGGCGCATTGCTAGTGAAATCTTTCCCGATGACTTAATTAGGTGTTAGGCTTAATTGGGGTTTAGGAGACCAACCTTTCCCGATGAACTTGTAAAAATTCCGTCTCAAAAAGGCTTAATTAGGTTTAAGGGTTTAGGGTGACCACCCTTCCCCGACCACCCTTTCCCGACAAACTTTCAGTTTTCGAGGTTTACGAAGCAGTAATGGTGGTAAAAATCAGAGGAGTAAGTACGGGAAGAAGAAGGAATCTAAACCGAATACACATATATCCCAACAAATACACGTATATTTTTAAATTCCTTCGATGATTTTTGCATTATACGATATGTTGTATTGCGATGAAAGTTGTTTGTAGCTTTATTCTTCACTAAATATATATATATATATATATATATATGGAAACTAAATAAAGATATAATATTTAAATGCAAAGACCCACTCAAAGTCATGTCGTCAGGGAAACCCGTCTTGCAGGCATCGAAGATCCTTGCGATGCGTTTCACCTAGAAACAAAATCATTTACGTAAATATTTAAAGTACTAACGTAAATTCGTGTATTCGTACAAAGCAGTCTAATAAAAGAACTACTTTAAAATGATCAAATTTCGGAAAACGGATGGCGGATTTGGATTCGGCACATTAAGAAACTTAGGTTGCAGAGCCATATTCCTGAGCTCATTTCTCAACCAAAAATAGTGATTCAAAAGCCAATTAGAACTAGGAATGTGAGGAAGAGGTTTATACTAGTTCGAGGTCCAATCGTGGCTAGAGTTGGAGAGAGAACGGCCTGAAAATGGCCTAATGGTCACGATTTAATTTTCCAGAAATCTGGGAAAATTTTTGCCCGAGTTTATTTCGTGCTGAACCTCACCAAAACGAGTATTCAAGGTAATAATCTAATCTAACAAAAAAAAAGTGATTTACAAGACCTCGAGGCCTATCTTGATCGTGAACGGCGAAAAATCACTGCAGATGAAGGGGAACAATGGCAGTGGCCACTGGCAGTGCAAGGTTCATAGCTGGGTTAAGTTGGCAGTTCGAGATCCTACTTTCTGGGCTGGAAAGCTCGCAAATCTCATCGAGGTAACAAGGTTAGAGACATTGATGGTGTTGCCGGACCACCCACTAGGTGCCTGCAGAGAAAAATGGGGAGTGAGAGATGAGAAAGTAAGATTGAATGGCCTGAGTTTTGTGTTATTTGACTTGCTGCAAAGTTGGATTTCGGTGGTGAAGGTTGGTGGGTTCTCTGTTACACTATGCATAGAGGGAAAAGAGGCAAGAGTTGAGAGAGAAGAGATAGCCTAAGAGATTGACAGAGAAAAGAGGGAAATGAGAGAGTTAGAGAAAGATGAGAGAGTCCTCGAGAGTTCTGGAGAAAGAGGGACATGAGGACAAGAAATGACCTGGGTGTGGTCCCCACAAAACACAAAATCCCACCTGAAAAACTTAAAATAATAAAGAAAATATCTAAAATAGTGAATTTACTAAAATGCCCTTCAATTTCGTAGTTCCATAAAATTTCCATTGTAGCTCCGAATTCGGTTCCTCTTATGCCCACGCGTTTGTATCCTCAAATATTTTGAAAATATGTGTGTATGACCTTGGGTCAAGCCCTAATAATAATTAATTAAGTACGAGACCTAATTAATAAAATACTAACTTCAACGGGCCTACTTGCCCACTTACTTAACGAACCCAACGAATAAGCCATCAATATTACGGTCTGCAACCCGCAATATCGACTACTCACTATTGTCTCGATAAACAAGTAATAAACTCTCGATGATGAAAAATTATCATTTTGCCCCTCATTGGGAAACATGCATAAATCTTCTGATTTACGCTTGTTCACACTTACGTGCTCGTAAGAACACGCACCACCTAGACACATGTGCCAAGGAACAAAGAGTGATAAAGACTCGAATGTCTACGAAGGATTTCCACACGTCGGGGGCATTTTCATAATTTCCAAGGATAGGGAATAAAATAATATTAAATACAGGACGGCATGTCACAATCTATCCTCCTTATGAAATTTCGACCCCGAAATTTAAAATCATACTAGAACTTCGTCGAAGAACGGTATGAAAATAAAGAGATCACGTGTCAACATGTCTTCTTAGATTTAACGAGAAACCATTTCGAGAAAGCTAAAAGAACACTCAAGAATTTGAGGACCAAATGAAGGAAATATTTGTCAAAACTAGTTCATTTGAGCAACATCTATGCATGCAATTAACAATTAAAAGGCGGAATCATGCTTGTATGCACTCAAAAATAAAACTTTACCCATGAAATTCGAAGCCTAGTAGTTATGGTGAACCAAGACTCAACTCAAGATCTAAGAGAAAGAGTTGAAATTTCTTTATATCTTTGAAGCACCTCTTTGCTTAGCAAAGGTTAATCACTCATGTGAGGGCCTTCTTTCCTTTGTCACCTTGCTCCTTGGCTCGATGGATGTGGATGGAGAAACTTTGCTTCTTGGCTCCATGTCTTCTTGGATATGGATGGAAGAATTGGTTTCTCCAAAAGTCCCCAAAGTTGGAGACCTCTAAGTTCCGACACCAAGGATGGTTGAGGAAGAAGATGAATGACCATGGAATAATTAGATGCTAGTAAATTCCCCCATGGTGGCCGACCTCTCTAGAGAGAAAGAGAGAGCCAAAGTTCTCTCATCTTTCCTCAAAGAAAACCCTAATGAAGAAAAGGCTATCAAGTCACATTTATACCTACCTTCATTGGAGTGGCAAACTTGTAATAAGTTCAAAACTCACTCCCTCTCTAAGCACAGCCGGCCTCCCTATTGTTAGTGGGTTAATTGCCCATTTTGTTTTAGTTGTCACACAACTTAAACCTTATGTGCCTTGTGGACCAAAATCCTTTTGTGTCCCGAAACCCAAAACTAACTGAAGGCCTAAAACGAACCTTTCGTTCTAGATTAATTAAGTTTTAATTAAACCTTGCCATATACAATTAAACTATTTAATTGTCCTTACTCATCTTCGTTATATCCTTCAATCATTACCTTACACGGTGTACGATCCATTAGGTTCCTTTTAGCAAGGCAGTGGGCGATTAGAAAATCTTCAAATCAATTGTGAATTGAAACTTACTTTCAATTCTCCCTGTAGCGATTATACACCTTTAGGGCTTCCACAAACCATGAGTGACACCTAGCAGTATGTCATGGCTACCCAAGCTAATCAGAAGAGGTTGGAGAACCTATTCAGTTTGGGATTATAATGCAATACAGTTTTTCTCTAATAAAATACTCTTGACCACATTGTTTGGTTTAATAGTTTATTCATGTCTACTATCCAATGTGATTCTCTTACTTATATGATTACCTTGAATGTGATTTGGAACGACTTCCTAAATCTCATTCATACTCTGGCCAGAGATTCTTAATCATATCATAGAGTATTCTCCCTCAAACGGTTTGAAGGTTAGAGATCCCTTGTTGCGCATTCACTTGCCTCCATGGCTAAGTGGCTTAACCCCAACTATGTCGTGGACACCTTCTGACAGAGTGACTTTGACATAGTCAAAGATGAAGGACCTAACCACAAGACGACTGTGATGCCTCAGGTCAAAAGACTACTTTGCATTATCCCAACCATGAGTTCTCATGGGACATGAATATGAGAACTCCTCGTTGATCGCATTCAGTGGACTCATTCTCTATCGAGCACCTGCATGCTTGTCTTGGTGTCAGTCACACCATTGACTCAAGACCAGTCACTCTCCCAAAGAGAAAACATAGCACGTACTGATCTTAACAGACTGTCAATGCCCAATTGGCAATCCTATGACCAGGAACGTTTAGGATATGTATACGAAGGAGAATGGTCTCTTAAATCTAACTTCTTTAGATCACATTCTCCCAATTACATATTCCTTGGACTTATCGTTTAAGCATATAACATTTATATGAGATGGCTTAAAACAATAATCTTTGCCTTTTATATTAAACTAGATTAGTTTAACATGTGAAATGTCTGTAAAGTATCATCATATGATTGGTTTTAGGGCACATTTCCAACACCAAAACAAGTCTATCAAATCTAGAGTACAAGATAACTAGATTGAATGTATAACTCTAATGCATGAACACATGTAAGTTCCTAATCTGATTCTATGGTGGCATGCCGAGTCAATGTATAACCTTTTCAACTTGATCGATAGTCCAATAAAATCTAATATGACATAATCTTTTTCTCTTACCAATAATCGTAACCTCTCACTATAAAAGTAGTTTCAGAATTACTAATTCACCAACAGTAAAGATTTTCTTAATATAGTGTTTGTCGGGGAATGATGGACTAATGGTCTAAGTTAAAACTTTAGTGTAAGAGTGGTTCTCCCAGACAGTTTGTCTGTCCCAAGAATGATATGAAGTGTGAGAAACATACCGAAGGGTGACCGGAATGCCTTCCAGTACATGGAGGTGAATATGGAATCACCGTCAGAGTGGATGCTGACCGAAATGCCAGAAAATATAATAAATTTAGGAATGAGAAATTTTACCAAGTGGCCTAAAATGTAGTCCTTCTAGATCAATAAAAAGTGAGCTGACTTGTCGAGTCGGTCACCAATCACCGAAACATCATCGTAATCTTCACGTATACAAGATAGCTCGTACAAGAAGTCCATGGTGATATTTTTCCATCTCCATTTAGATACGAAAAGTGATTATAACCACTGAAACGATTTATTTCTGCTTGACTTGTAGACAAATTAGATATTTACTTAACGACTAAGCAATCTTTTTTCTTTCATCCCAAGTCAAAAGTAGAAAGATCAAACTTGGAATTAGCTAACAGGATTTCTGATGATCAGTAAATAATGTCACATCAGTACTTGAGAGTTCTAACTAAAATGGAATAGGACAGGCTGAAGGGTGTTCAGTTATTCATGTGTTTTTCTACTGAACTTGTCGATAACTACGTTTTCACAACCGAGATAATATACAATGGTGTAATTGCATGCATAGATTCATTTCTTCCATCATCCCTTTGTAAAATTTTGCTCACTTTAAGTGAAGATGTACTAAAGAAGTTTATGAGGTCGATAAACTTTGACACATTTCTCCACAGAAAGTGTCATTGAATTTTCAAGTAAAGAATGTAATCATTGACTCTAGGTCAGAAGTAAGGTAATTCACTTCATGTGTTTCCAATCGTCAGTAGACAAAAGCAATACTCCATCACGTTACATCAGCATGCAACCATAACATTCAGTGAAACATCACTGTAGATTTCATAATTATCGACGTCATCGAAAAGTGTGATAACAATAGTTTGAAAAAGACAACACCTTAGTTGTCAGAAATTATTCACATTCAACGTCTTAAACTAAACTAATTTTCCTGGATTGACTCGTGACAAAGAACAATATAGCTGACGAATCGCTAACAAACTGCTGATAGTAATCAAAACCAATGGCATTTCGTATGATCAGAGTATCCCCCAAATGTTCTTTCCTTAAGTGTTACCATTTAAGCACCACATTGTCACATGGGACATTCTGTAAATTTTGACGAAAAGTAAGACATCTCAGGAATTCTAATAGGTGATATACTAAGCGGACACTACCAAAGATCAAAGCTATTTATGGTTTCCTACCTCATATAGATTGGTAATAATAGCTACATAGTAGTAGGGTTGTTTGGAAAAGTTAGTGGTACACAGTTTCTGATACATCAGCCCTGCTTAAGAGCCATCAATTCATTTCCAATCAAAATTTTCCTTGGCAGGGAAGTTCTTTGTTTAAAATCTAGAGGAGGTCACCAAAATGTTCTTCTATAACGTAGACAAGTTGTCTAAGCCACCCAAAACTAAATACATTTTTCGTGCTCAACGGGGTGGCATGATTCGTCATTAGGTTCAAGAACCAAGAATGCTTACATCACGTGTGTAGAATGCAATACTACCTAAACTTATGCTCACATACCAAACAGAAACAACCTGACCCGAAATGTCCACCTGGACTCCGAATCGAGCTGTGTGGGATGACATCAGGAAGGTGATGAAGCCATAAAATATGGTAATATGGAAAATGTGAATAAATTTAAACCTAAAAGTGATTAAGTAAAACCTTTACGAAACCATTTATGTAAATATTTAACATACTAACGTAAATTTGCGTACGTACAAAGTAAGGCTAATAAATGAACTATTTTAAAACGATCGAATTTTGGAAAACAGATGGCGGATTCAGATTCGGCACGTCAAGAAACCTGATGAGGGACCTCGAGTTCCTCCACGTGCTGCCACAAGGTGGTTGCACAGGCAGCTACGCGCCACGTGATGTGGCTCCCCACACGTGCCCACGCGCCTGCGAGTACTAGCGTACTCGCCTTCCTCACGAAAACCTGCGTTTTTATAGGTTGCAAAGCCATATTCCCGAGCTCATTCCAGGCTTATTTCTCAACCAAACACAGTGATTCAAAATCCAATTAGAAGCTAGGAATGTGAGGAAGAGGTTTATACCAGTTCGAGGTCCAATCGTGGCCGAAGTTAGCCGGGGGAACTGCTTGAAAGTGGCCTCATGGTCACAGTCCAATTTTCCAGAATTTTGGGAAAATTTTTCCCCGAGTTTATTTCGTGCTAAGCTTCACCAAAACAAGTATTTAAGGTCACAATCTAATTCAACAGTGGCAGTAGGCCATTGGCAGTGCAAAGTTCACGGCTGGGTTGAGTTGGTTGTCCAAGATCCTAGTTTATGGGCTGAAAAGCACACAAATCTCTTCGAGTAACAAGGTTATCGACAGTGATGGTGTTCCAGGACCACCAATTCGGTGCTTGCAGACAATAATGGGGAGTGAGAGATGAAAGAATGAGGTTGAAGGGCCTGAGTTTTGTGTTATTTGACTTGTTGTAGAGGTGGATGTCGTATGTGAAGGTTGGTGGGTTCTCTATTGCACTGTGCATAGAAGGAGGAAGGCCGAAAGTTGAGAGGGAAGTGAGAGTCTGAGAGATTGACAGAGAAGAAAGGGAAATGAGAGAGTTAGAGAGAAATGAGAGTCTCTGGGAGTTCTAGAGAAAGGGGGAAAAATGGACAAGGAAGGAATGGGGTATGGGCCCCACAAAACAAAAAATACCTCCTGGAAAACTTAAAATAATAAAGAAAATATCTAAAATTGTGAATTTACTAAAATGCCCTTCGATTTCGTAGTGTTGTAAATTTCCAACGTATCTCCGAATCAGTTTCGCTTACGCCCACGCGTTCGTATCGTCGAGTATTTTAGAAATATGTGTGTCTGACCTTCGGTCAAGCCCTAATAATAATTAATTAAGTACGACACGTAATTAATAAAATACTAACGTCTTTGGGCCTACTTGCCCACTTGCTTAACAAACCCAACGAATAAGCCATCAATATTACGGTCTACGGCCCGCAATACCAACAACTCACTGTTGTCTCGATAAACAAGTAATAAACTCTTGAGGATGCAAAATTACCAGTTTGCCCCTCATTGGGAAACGTGCATAAATCGTCCGGTTTATGCCCATATACGCTTATATGTTCGTGAGAACATGCGTCACCTAGACATATGCGCGAAGGAACAAAGAGTAAAAGGACTCGAAAGTCTACGAAGGATTTCCAGGGCATTTCATAATTTTCCAAGGTTAGGGAATAAAATAATATTAAATACGAGACAAAATGTCACAAGTTCTATCTTAACATGAGTAGCTTTCTTTTAATTAAGATGTCAATGTTGTGAGATCTAAATTTAAAGTGTACGTTCAGTTGTTTTGTTATACGTGTGATTTAAGTTCACAATTTACAATATAAAAAATTGTCTGACAACATAATCATGCTAGCAGAAAAGAAAACAAAAACCCATAACAACTTTTAGAGCATCTCCAAAGGAAACAGCACTAGCGTTTTCCAACCGCAATGCTAATTCCTATGTGGCATGACATGGAATGGCAGCAGATGGAGTAATTGTCAAATTTGACAGTAGCTTTTAGCGGATAATAAATGCTTTTTATAGTTTTTGTTATTATCTTTGTTTAAACATACTAATTACAATTATGAAAAGTAAATAATGCAATTAATAATAGTTTAAAATTGACATATTGGGTGGAGAATAAAACTTACGAAAAAAAATCAATGAGCCATATAAGCCTTCAAATTTATATTTCTTATTTAAAATTTGACATCTCCTTTAAAGATAATTTTAAAGCAACGTAAAAACAATTCACTTTGATCAATTGTATACCATTTGTTAAAGTAAGCATGCAAACTAATGAATATAATTTAAATTGTCGCATTTAATTGTTGGCCCTATTAAACAAATAAATTGTTTAATTTCTAGAAGATGTGAACGGATCTGATTCAGTTCCTTTCTTGGCCAAGAGTTAGATTGAAAAGCTGATAAGATCAATATCATTCCGTTCTAGCCTCTAGGGTTTGTTTAATTTATGGAAGAAAGTTGCAAGATGTTGCTTTTAGACCAAATTTTATTCGATGTGATTACAAAGTCACATGGCACTTAACTTCAACAGAGTTTAATATATAAGGCTAACACGTGGCGAGCGAGGGACAAGAACAAGTTGACCAACCACCCAAATTCCAAGCTGCAAGACAAAGCAAAATTCACATGAATGCATGATGAAAGTACTTAAACAAAAGATTAGGTATGACAACACAAATACTGTAAAGAGCCTCAAAACCCGGTTAAAACTGCTTTTTACAATAAGCAACCCGAAACGATGGATTCCCACAAAATTACAAGAGTGTGCATTGCAAGTTAAATCATTCTCAAGCTCAAGCCTCATATAATTCAAAAAGAACAAATACATAATTGAAGGGAAGGGAAAGCAAAGATTGGCAGAGATCGGTAAGAGGGAGCATAGATTGGCAAAAGAGTTCATGGGACTTTTGCATTTTTTTAATACGAATAATATTCTATATTAAAAATAAGGTGTAGAGTCTGACATTGAAATGCATTCCGTTAAAAAGTTGGAGCTTTAGCGAAGGAGATTAAAGTTTGAAGTTTGAGTAATTTTATTGTTTTCAGAAAATATGGTTTTTCTTTTATAAAAGCTGGAGTGCCATTTGGATGGCCCAGATTTAAGGAAGAAAGAAATGAATGGTTGGGATGAGAAGAAAAGAAGAGTGACCGATTAGTTATGGAAGTGGTGGACAAAAAGGGACCAAGCAATAAAAAGAAAAGGGGAAGCTCCCAGCCTTCCCGTGCACCCACGCCACAAACCCACCAAAAACCCACTTCGCGACAACCCAACTTCCAAGGCCGATTCCGGCCAACTCCGGTGGAATTTTTCGATGCCACCGCCGCCATCTTGAAGCTCTTATTCCCCTCTACAAAACCCACCCAAGAACCACCTTGATTAACCATGGTATGTGGCGTTTGGAGGCCACGAAAGTCGACGAAAACTCATAGCGTCCAAACTGGATCCGGCCACCTTTTTCAATTTTCGGACAAATCGGCAAAGTAATGGCCAATGCCACCACTTCGGCTTTGTAGCCCATCATCCCAGGAGCAAAATCCAACCAGCCTTGACCCCGTTGGACCACCGTGGACGATGAATCGACACCGGGAAGTTTTAGGCACCGCCGGCTTCGTGGACAAAATTGACTATCTTCCGTCCAATTTTGGACTTGGCCGCAGGTATAAAGTTTTCTCTACTCATTGAGATCTTCATTTCTGCAAAATTTGGCAATTTTTGGAGTTAGTTGAATTTTCCGGCATGTCGCGGCCGACCGCCACCCACGGCGGCGCATGCGGCGGCGCTTGGCCAGTGGGCCGCCAATGTTATTTTCATGATATATTTGATGCCATGAGTTCAGTTTTGATATTGGTATGACATTGGTTGATCATTTGGACTTAATTTCGGTACTATTCATAGTTAGGCCAAAATGTGAATCGACGATCCGACCATTGGATCGTCACCAAACTTTGGTAAGTGGTAGTACGTAATATTTGAAGAATGTAGGAACTTACGGATCGGGAATCCGATCGACGGATCTTCCCGAATTAAGTTTGTAAGTTCATAAAATAAAATGTGAACCGCTACTTTGTTTTGGCAATTGGCGGAGATCCGACCGTTGGATCGTAACGAAATTTTAGTATGTTGCTCTAGGAGCATAATGTGCATCTTTGGAAGTTACGGATTAGAGATTTGAGTTACGGATCTTCCGGATCAAGTATGTGGGGCTGTGGACCCTACCGTCGATCGTTGATCGACGATTGACTTTTGATTAAGGGTCTTAAATGATTCTAGAATATCCTTGAGGATATGTTTTACGTGAATTACGAATTCTATGGTTAAGAGTTCTAAGTTGTAGTTTGATATTTGTTTTAGGCGCCGAACGTTTTGGGACGCCTCGATGTTTACGTTAGGGAGCCGTAGCGCGGACTCCAGGTGAGTGAGCTTTTGTTTTCCGTATATACCTATATACTATGTGTTTTTCCCAGAAAGTGCATTTAAATGTTTTTATAAATGAAATGCCATGCCAATGCATACGTACCTTTGATTATGCATCATGAAATGTTTATGCATTATGAATTGTATGCACATGACTGTTGGTGCTGAGGGCGCTCAGGTAAGTCTCAGCTAAGATTCTGTGTGGTTATTACGAAGTTAAGCTATGAAAAGTGAGATGCGATGCATTGAGAGCTCATTAACCTGCACCCCGGTGTTAGTGCTTGATAGGAGCATATTTAGGCGACTTAGTTGGCTTGTCTTGTGCATTTACGTTGTTATTTCTTAGCTATTTTAGACTTTTAAGCCATTTTCGTGTGTTTTCAGGTTTCAAGGGTCAATAAGGCAAAAAGGTGCATTTTGGGGCCTTTTGGAGCACTTTTGGGCCAAGTTTGGATAGCATGTGCTTAGAGCAAAGGGAATGGACGAAAGTGAAGATCAAATGAGCCTAGGATTGAAGGAAGAAGGAAGAGTCGAGAATTGGAAACCAAGTTTCTATTCTTGAAGGTTCCCAATTGTGCAAGTTTCCATTTGTGAAGGTTTCCATTTTTGGGGTTTCCAAATTATGTTTGGTTGCCTAATTACATGTTCTAGAAGCCTTGGACATTCCCTCTCATCCCAGCCGCACCTTGCCTCTTCTCATACACCCTAGCCGCACCAAATTCAGCAAGGAAACCTTGTTCCTTGCCTTGCAAGGCATTCTAGAAGCCCAATCTTCTTAAACCCTAATCTGCCGCACCCTTGGGCCTTTTCCCATTCAAATTCTGATTATTTTTGGCCTTTTCCTGATGGGTTTGGATTCTAGAAGGCCTAATCTGATTTGCTAGGGTTTTGAGGGCCTATAAATATTTGTTTTCAGCCGCACCCTTCCATCATCCCCCCCCATATTCCTAATTCACGCCAGAAATTCATCCCCCCTCTCAGCCGCACCCATCCTTCACCATTCTCCATATTTTCTGACCAAAAACACATCCAGCCGCACCACCCATCCACCCTAAACACCACCACACCATCTTCCACCATTCTACACCATTCAAAACCCCCTAAACCTACCTGCAAGTTTTGTGCCGCAGCAAGGAGGAAGGAGGATGTCCATAGGCGTGCTTGCTGTTCAAGATTGGATCGTTTGAGCGTCTAGGTGTCTTCTTTCTTTTGTTCTCAATGTCTAAATTTGTTTGTCTTTGTTCTGTGAGTATGAGAACTTAAACCCCCCTTGGCTAGGGGGGGATTCGAAACCATGTTTATGCTTGCTATATGATCTGATTACATTTAATTGTGTTTCATAAGTTGTGAATTCAATTTACTTATCTTCATGAATTGAAACTGATTTGTGTATGTTGGTTGAGAGTGCACGCTTAATTGTCATGCATAAATTGAATGCTAGGATATAAGGGAGTTTCACCTAATCGTTACGAACTTATATTCACAGGTAGTAAAGGTTGTTGATCACAATCGCGTTAAGTAAATTCTTGGCATAAGTTTCATGCAATTCATAGTAACAAGTGCCTCGTCAATGCTTATGGTTTCCATAGAACTTAATGATTTCTGCTTGTATCTCTATTATGCAATTCATGTAGGGAACTTGTGGGGAATGCTTTGGGTTGTCGTATGCAATCATCCAATTCAATAACTTAAGGGAAATCTGAGGATTAATTAGTGCAATTCACAGTTAATTTGGGGCATTGAGAATTCATGGCAGTTGAGACGCAATTGGAAATCATTTTGTATGCAAGTGTGACATGTGTGGAGAAGAACCCCTTAGCTAACTTTCCATCCATTCACTTTAATCAAATTCGTTTTAAAATCTGTTTTAGTTTACAAAGTTCTTGTTTTGTTCTCAAATTCGTCAAAACCAAACCCCCCCCCCTTATGTTAAAGTGTCATTTTAGTTAGAAATCCATTTAGTTTGTGTTTTTAAGAGTCTTGAGTCAAGTTAAAACCAATTTTCGTCCAATTTCTTCCTTAGTGTTCAAAACTGCCCAGATTGTGTTTTTAAGGCAGTTTTGAGTGTTTGTGTGCTGTTTTGAGTCTTTTGGTTTGTTTTAGTGTTTTAAACTTTAGTTTTGCATTCTTTGAGTCTTGTTTAGTGTTTTTACTTTGTTTTTACGTTTTTGAGTCAGTTTTCAAGTGATTTAGCAATCCCTCCTAATCCCCGGCCTAGAACGATCCCTACTTATATTCCTTACTACAATTGATCAAAAGAGGGTTTAATTTGTGTGTTAGTAAATATCATATCAGTGCTCCCGCCCAGAGTTAGGGGCCAGTCTTTCACGTGATGTTCACCTCCCGCACCATACTCTCATCTTGAATCCAAGCTAGGTGCACAGTCCTGTCGTATAGACCACTTTCAGTGGGTTCGACTCGTAGGTGACCCGCGATTATTCGCACAGTCTTCACGTGATTGTAGCACTAGAGCGTATTATTATACACCCAGTCATGTCGTATAGACCATTATAAGTGGGTTCGACTCGTGTGCAGGCATGATTTATGAGCTAGAGATCAGCTGACGAGCTGTTACAGTGGTTATAACATTTGATATACTTACCTGATGAGTTGATTATTATGGCATGGCATATTCATGATTTGGCATATCTTGTTGACGATTTCTAGTTGAGTTTTGGTATATGTTTATATACTATTTTCTGGGAAAGTATACAGGTTTTACGGCGATGGGTTATAAAGATTGTTCTTGAAATGGTTTTCGAAAGATTTGTTTTTGTCCACTCACGCTTTTGTTTTGCGCCCCTCCAGGTATTAGGTAACTTTGTTGGTGGCTCACGAGGACATATCGGAGATTCTGACAGACATCACCCATGTAGGACCATCTTCGGGTGTTAATCAATTACGTACTTCTTATGCATTGACTGCACCTAGACTTTTATATTCTGATTGTGTATTAACACTTCTGAAGTTGGTTTTTATTTATTCGTATTTCTCTTTACATTAACGCTTCCGCACTGTTCAGATGGCTACGTCACCCTCACGTGACGGCCAGCATGCCTCGATCTCAGTCGAGGTGTGTCAAAAAAAGTGATTTTTCGTTAAAAATAACAGTACCGGAAGTGTTTCGTTAAAATTCCAAAAATAAAATAAAAACAATGTGCATGGTGGGTTTGTGGTCAGAGAAATGAATGATTCCTCACGTTCGCGCTCTATTTCTTTATTATTACTTCATGATCGAATCTCACATGACATTTTTCTTTCTTTTCTTTCTTATTTGGTATTTAATTTTTTTTAATTTTTAATTTTTACTTTTTCTGCGGATACTATCATTAGAGTAAATGTTAAAGATGCTAAATTTAGAGAGATTTCAGTGTGGCTGAAACACAGAGTGATATACCATGTGTCATTATTCAAATGGTAGGATATGTGTCTTAAAAAAGTAATCACTTAAAAATATAAAATTTTACCACTTATATAAAAACACGTGATGTATCATCCGTGTTCCGGTCACAATGAAAAATTTCTCCTAAATTTGCAAACTAAATAACGTGTCACCTAAGAATGAGCACTTTTATCAACGCTTAAGTCATAATTTAATCATCAACTTTCATGTTATTTAATTTACAAAATTTATCTATAAACTTGGTCTTCATAATATTATCCCTGTTATGATAGTCATTTCCAGGAACTTATATTGTATTTACATTCTGTGACGTGTTTGAAGTTGCTGAAACACGTCTTTATGTGTGAACACGTGGGCCCTCCGGATACAAGGTTTGTTATGATTTTCAACTACTGAGAAATAGTTAAATGAATAAACAAATTCAACTCTTTAGTCATCAAGTGATAATAAAAAAATACCTAGTTTTAACTTTTAGAGTCCAGAGGGGAAATTAAATAAATTTGTTTTTAATATTTTAAATTTCAACCATTAACATCAAATTCAAGAATAAGTGCTTATAAATAAATCTTTAGATAAGTAGTAACTAATATAATATAATTTTAAGGGGTAATTTTTCTTTGTATTCCTTCTTTGAAATATATACACATACAATTCATGTTCCATAAGGAAACAAATAATAAAGGACAATTCTTCCTAATAAAGGACTCTTAGTATTTACAATATTTACATACCCATTTTTTCCTAACATTGACTCACGATTTACACTCCCCCTCAAGTTGGTGCATAGATATCATACATGCCCAACTTGACAAGTGAGTCAGCAAACTTTCGACTACACACTGCATGAGTAAGAATATCTGCAAGTTGCTCATCCGAATTCACAAACGGTATAGACACAATCTTCTTCTGAAGCTTCTCCTTAATAAAATGTCGATCAACCTCCACATGTTTTGTCCTATCATGCTGCACTGGATTATCAGCTATATCTCTTGCTGATTTATTATCACAATATAGTCTCATGGTCTCCTTTGGTTTGAACCCAAGACCACGAAGAAGTTTTTGAACCCAAAGAACCTCACAAATGTCGTGGGCCATGCCTTTATACTCGGCTTCAGCTTAGGATCTCGATACAACCTTCTGTTTCTTACTTCGCCATGTAACCAAATTTCATCCCACAAAAGTAAAACACCTAGAAGTAGATCGTCTATCACTTACATTTCCTGCCCAGTCAGCATATGTGAATCCCTCAACCCTCAAATGTCCATGCTTCCCATATAGTACTCATTTTCCTGGTGCAGACTTCAGATATGCTAAGATACACATAACAGCAGCCATATGATCTACATTCGGTGAGTGCATAAACTGACTCACTACACTCACAGCATAGGTGATGTATGAACGTGTATGAGCCAAATAAATTAGTCTTCCTACAAGTCTTTGATATCTCCCTTTATCAACTAATTTCTGATTCATAACCAAACATAGATGATGTTTTTCAACAATAGGAGTATCTACCGGCTTACACCCCAACATACCGGTTTCTTTTAACAAATCCAGAACATACTTACGTTGGGACAAGAAGATACCTTTCGGAGAACGAGCAACTTCAACCCCAAGAAAATACTTCAAATCCCCTAGGTTCTTCATTTCAAGCTCGAACCCAAGATTACCCTGCAACTTCGAAATTTCATCAAAATCATCTCCAGTGATAATCATGTCATCTACATAGATGATTAATGCTGTCACTTTTCCCTGTCTTTGTTTAACAAACAACGTGTGATCAGAGTGACTCTGATGATACCCAATCTTTTTCATACCTTGAGTAAACCTATCAAACCACGCACGAGGTGATTGTTTAAGTCTATAGAGAGACTTACGCAACCGACATATGATAGGATTTTTACCACCTGCAAAAGTAGGAATAAAAACACTTAAAAATACTTGCAAGAGTACAAGGTTGTCATAGTATAGCAGCTCAAGCAAGGTCGTTCTCCACAGGGATTGAATGAATAATTTATGGTAAAAACCAACTCTCAATTAATTATGTAGAACAAAGTTTAGAAAATATTGATTTTATGATCTAAAATATTAAAAACGAATTTAATTAAAAATAATGAAATAAATTGACAAAGTAAAGAAAACAAAAGAAAAGAGCTTTGAAAACCAAATTTGTAAAAGCCTAGGGTTCCGCCGTCCCCTTAACAATCCTATGTAGATTTACCAATTACTTATGAATTACCCATGCAACTTTGAAGGTTAGGTTTACTCGTGGAATTCAAGCTAGAACGTATATCTAACATGCAACCCGTCCGTGGTATTCAGATCGAATGTGAACATGCAAGACTCATTAAGTTTTGTGAAATCCCTTTTGAAAAACCATGCAACCCCTAAGACGTGGTATTCGTCCTAGGTGAAATTACAACTATTAATCACAAGAAGCAATACTCAATTCCCCGGTGGTATTCCGATCGAATTGCATCCGATTACTTATCTAAACATCCTAATGGTAGCTAAGCATTAAGATATAGAGACAGTTTAAAGCACAGTGATTAATAATTCAAAGTATGCATGAATAATATCATAAGCAGTTAAATAAAAACTACATATTCATGCTAAGGCTCAAGGCATCGCCCTAGCAAACGGAAATTAGTTACGAACAACCATAAAACAAAATATTATTAAAACTATGGATAGAAAACACCTTGAAAATAAAATTGAAAAACCCTCAATAGTGCGTGCGTTTCCTCCTCAATGTAGCGTCCTCCCTAATGGCTAACAAGCCTTATTTATACTACTAGAAAATAAAACCTACCTAGAAAAGGTCTTAGAATAAAACTAGGAAACCTAATAAAATAATAAAACAGAAAATAAAAGGTTTCCTATTTGAACTGGAATTCGGACTTCTCAGAAAATCACACTTTTAACCAACCAAATTAACTCTGATTTGGTCTCAAAAGGTCTCTTTTGAAAGATGAAGACGTCCCCTACAAATCCTCAGAAGGAATCTTCCTCAAAATATGCCATCTTGACCACCAAAATACCCAAAACGTCCAGAAACGTCAATCTGGGAAAGCTGCGCGCTGGGTCTTCTTTTCATCGCCACAGTCAAACGGCGTAGTAGAAAAATCTGGAATTTTGATACAATCATCTTGAAAGGCACACGAACATCCTCCAATTGGAATCACTCCAAAATTCATCCGTTTGATCACTTTTTGCTCCAGAGGAAGTCGAATGTTCTACATTAGAAATATATAACAAAGTATCAAAATTCTACCAAAATAACCAATAAATACCCCCAAACTTAGCTTTTTGCTTGTCCTCAAGCAAAACAAAACTAAAAAACAAATATAAAAACTAACAAACTAGAAACTTTTTTAAAACTCAACTAAGACAAAATTTTCATTCTCTAGTTGCAATCCATAGAAAACGTTAAAAATTAGAACATCTTTTCAAAAGTTCCAACTAATCCCACTACAGAGTCTAAGCTATTTAGAATCAATTAGAAAAGAATTCATGAACTTCCTTTGGTGTAAAGTGAACCAACATGGTTAAGGAGACTCGACTTAAACCCTTACCTCTTGTCCTTTTATTTCAACACTTCACGTAACGTTCATATACTTTTTTTTTCTTCTTTTCGAATTTTTTTTCTTCAGTAACAGTAGTGGTCGTGAAATGCTAGTTCACTCGAAACCAACAAACCACCCTGTCCCATGCCAAGACTCTACTGTTTGACTCGAGAATCACTGTTGATCAGACAGGACTGGCCCAGTTACTAGGTAAAGCCTCGGGTGGAACAATTATTACTTTATTGATAACAATAACTAACTTTACTTGGAACAAAAATTAAAATTAAACTTAGACTAAAAGTAAGTATTTCAATCTCACTCCCCACAAACCATGTTGATGTGAATGTGCAATTTTTCAAAGTATAACTTATGAATTAGTGTCTAAGCAACGATAAATGGAAAAGACTCTATTATGAGATTAATTTTCACCATGTCCATTTGTACTAACGTTTAAAATAAACTATGGATATTGACTTAAAGAAGGAAAATATTTTTTTTTATTTATTTATTTGACTCAAAAATTAAAATCTAAAATTTTATTTCCCACCCCCAAACTTAAATCACACATTGTCCTCAAGGTGTGGAAAAAGAAAAACATCGAGCAAAGACAAACAAAATAAACTAGGAAAGGAAAAATAAAAACAGAAAAAGAAAATATAAAATAACAAATAAAAGACAAAATAAAATTAAAAAAAAAAATTGGACACACCTGGAATAGTTCGAACTTTGGAGACTGAGGCGCTGGCAAAATTGAAAAATAAAGCACAAAAAATGCATGGCTCTGGGGGTCGAACTCGTGAATTGGTGGGCATTGGAATGAGGGGCTGGACACAGAACCCTTAGGGGTTGAACCACACGTGTGAATAAACTCACATGCTCCACTATATAAACACATTTAGTAGTCCACGCTCCTCCATTTCTCATTTCAGCCGATGAACCTTTCTCCCTTTTTCTCTCTAACCTCGAGCCCAGAGACATGAGACCTCTCAAACCCTAGCTTCCATATTTTGCCAAAAGATGAGGTATCTCTCTCACTCTCTCACTCATCTACAACACAACAAAGAAATTCATAGAGTTCATCATGCCTGCAAACAAAGTTGCAGGCCTCATTTCCGTCCGATAGCACAAATGTATGACTCTCCACCAAACTTCTTTGTTACAGTTGCAATTTGTGCATTGCAGGAAAATAAACCAAAACTCACACATGCATGTGATCTTTCTCTGCACAGGAAAACTCGAATGACAAAGAGAACTCAAACCCCGATTTGTGACGGAGCAGTTTTGGCAGAGTCCACGATTTTCAGATCCAAAAAGAAGGTAGCCGACAACCCCCAAACTTATTCCGTTGTTTCTTGATCTGAATCTGTGAAAGGTAGTCCTTGGATCTGTGTATAATGTGATGCATCAGTATACTGTCCCTTGGAATTTCTCTGTGTTCATGTATCATGTATGACTGAATTTATTTTGCATGTCTACTGATGATGAATGCACTGAGGTGAATGAATGTTGATTGCACGCCCGTAGTTGAGATTAGGCCAAATCAGTTCCGAATGCAACCTGCAATCACAAATCGAAAACCTAATTAGATAAGTAAAGAAAAATAACAAGAATGTAGAACTGCATATTTTTTTATATTTTTTATTTTTTGAATTTTTGTAATTAGGAATAAAAACAGGAAAATAAAATAAATGAAATAAAGAGAAAAGAGTTTAGAAAAATTGGGTTGCCTCCCAATTAGCGCTATAGTTAACGTCTATAGCCAGACGGATTGGAATGAAACTGGTGATCTCGTGATTTGTTCTTTTAGAATCAACCACTCTTTGACAGCATCAAGGGCTAACAGTGGATATTGAGTAATTGGATGGTTAACAACTGTGCATCTGAATTCATTGGTTGAGGCCTTGATGTCCACCCTTCCGTGTGAATGAATTTTTGTAAGCAAATAAGGTTCCTTCCATCGAGACTTGTGTATCCGCCGAATTGATTTAAATCTTGTATTTAATACCCACAATTTCTGCATTGGGTGAATTTCTTTATTAGGAACTTGGGTGCCACAAAATGTCTTCTTCTTCTCGTATGTCTTAGCCTGCTTGATGGACCTGCACTCTATTTCTGCAATTATGATTGGCTTGCCGTGTGTGCTGGCAGTTTCAAAGCTTTCCGGCAGCTTTGTGGGTTGCATTGCAGCCGCTTGATTGGGCATGGGTGCCATATGGACTTCAGTCAAAGCAGGTTTTGGAGAAATTTCAGAATCATCGAGGGCTGTTTCCCCCCTTGGGCGTGGACAATTGGCAGATTGCTCTACAATTTCTGCACCAATCTCCTCTTGATCTTCAAAGCTTGTCTCACAGCTCAATGCTTGAATCTGAAACCCTTCATTGGTTATTTCTATGTATAACTCAGTTGATTCCCACAATTTAGAGAGCTTTTCCTCCACTGAAAGCTCTTGCGGCATATTAGATTGCCCAAAATAGAGCTCAAGATGCTTTTGTAAACTTGGGGTGTAGAACTCTGAATATGGATTGTTCCAATTTCTTTTTGAGTCGTTTATCATATTGGTATGCTCTTGGACAAACCCTGGAAAATATTCACTTTTGGGACACTTCGAAATATCATGGGTCTTCAAATAGCAAAGTGCACAAATTGTAGGTTTAAATCCATAAAAACCACATTCTGCAGAGTTGACCCATAACGGTGGTCCTGCTGGTGGTGGTTCCATCATTGAATTTTTCCCAAAATCAGCAGATTGTAACAAAGTGTGTTCTTGTGGGCGTTCAAACCAATCCATTGGAGGTTGTGAGAATCCAAACCAATCCCTTGCAGCTAATGTCTCTCTCCTGAAGAAAGCCATCCTATTGCTGTTTCACAAAGTCAAAACCCAAATTTGAGCAATATGCAAGAAGAACGAAAATTAATAAAATATTAAAATTATTATTTTATTTTATTTTTATTTTTTTTTTGGAAACCTTAAAATTAAAATTTATATACACAAATAATCAACTAAGAATATGATAAACACAAATTATTTGAAACAATCCCCGGCAGCGGCGCCAATTTCTTGATAGGATTTTTAGTACCTGCGCAAAGAGGGTTAAAATCACTGAAAATTGTAGTACCTGCGCAAGGTAATTGTAGTATATTTGCGCAAAGAGGATTTTTAGTACCTGCGCAAAGAGGATTTTTAGTACCTGCGCAAGGTAATTGTAGTATATTTGCTCATGCAAGGTCGTTGTCCCCAAAGATTGTTTGACTAATTTGTAATTAAACTAACTCTTACTTAATTATTAAAACAGATTTTATCAAAGATTTGAGATTTATGAACTTGAAAAGACTAAATTAACAATAAAAGGAATCTGAAATTCTGGGAATAAAAGCAACAAAGATTAAAAACGTTTTTTAAAATAAAATCAATTTAAGGAAATACTAGGGTTTAGCCGTCACCGTTAACAATCATATGCAATTCTATCAATTACTTATGAATTTCCACATACATGCTTTGAAGGTTAGGTTTTCCTAATGCATATTCTACTCGTGGTATTCAAGCTAGAACGTATATCTAACTTGCAACCCGTCCGTGGTATTCAGATCGAATGTGAACATGCAAGACTCATTAAGTTTTGTGAAAACCCTTTTGAAAACCATGCAACCCCTAAGACGTGGTATTCGTCCTAGGTGGAATTACAACTATTAATCACAAGAAGCAATACTCAATTCCCCGGTGGTATTCCGATCGAATTGCATCCGATTACTTATCTAAACATCCTAATGGTAGCTAAGCATTAAGATATAGAGACAGTTTAAAGCACAGTGATTAATAATTCAAAGTATGCATGAATAATATCATAAGCAATTAAATAAAAACTACATGTTCATGCTAAGGCTCAAGGCATCACCCTAGCAAACGGAAATTAGTTACAAACAACCATAAAACAAAATATTATTAAAACTATGGATAGAAAACACCTTGAAAATAAAATTGAAAAACCCTCAATAGTGCGTGCGTTTCCTCCTCAATGTAGCGTCCTCCCTAATGGCTAACAAGCCTTATTTATACTACTAGAAAATAAAACCTACCTAGAAAAGGTCTTAGAATAAAACTAGGAAACCTAATAAAATAATAAAACAGAAAATAAAAGGTTTCCTATTTGAACTGGAATTCGGACTTCTCAGAAAATCACACTTTTAACCAACCAAATTAACTCCGATTTGGTCTCAAAAGGTCTCTTTTGAAAGCTGAAGACGTCCCCTACAAATCCTCAGAAGGAATCTTCCTCAAAATATGCCATCTTGACCACCAAAATACCTAAAACGTCCAGAAACGTCAATCTGGGAAAGCTGCGCGCTGGGTCTTCTTTTCATCGCCACAGTCAAACGGCTTAGTAGAAAAATCTGGAATTTTGATACAATCATCTTGAAAGGCACACAAACATCCTCCAATTGGAATCACTCCAAAATTCATCCGTTTGATCACTTTTTGCTCCAGAGGAAGTCGAATGTCCTACATTAGAAATATATAACAAAGTATCAAAATTCTACCAAAATAACCAATAAATTAATACTAAGATTAGGGTAAAATATATAGTATAAAAGCGACTCATCAACATACTCTGGAATTTCCACCAGCACTATACCCACGAGGAAAATCCATATATACTTCTTCCTCCAAGTTCGCATGGAGAAAAGCATTTTTCACATCAAATTGTTTTAATGGCCAGTCCATATTTTCAGCTAAAGAAATCAGAACACGTACCGTATTCATCTTGGCAACCGGAGAGAAAGTTTCCTGGTAATCTACACCATATGTTTGGGTTTATCCTTTAGCTACCAACCTTGCTTTGTACATGTCTATTGATCCATCGGCTTTGTATTTGATCGTAAATACCCATTGGCATCCGACTGTTCTCTTCCCTTTTTGGCAATGGCATCACCTCCCAAGTATTACTTTTCTGTAATGCCAACATTTCCTCATCCATTGCTTTTGCCCACTTTGGATCCTTTAGAGCTTCCTCCACACAGGTTGGTACTTGAACAGACTCTATATTGTCCACCAAAGTTTGGCGCTCTGGTGCAAGACCACTGCATGAGGCATAGTTGGCTATTGGATACTTCACTTTCCCTTCCGAAGAGAACCTGACAGGTGGCACACCTCGATTTTGTCTCAGTGGCAACTTATATGTACTTACATCATTACTTGTATTAGTTACATAATCATTCATAATATTTACCTCAGGTATATCTAGAGAAGACGTATTGGGCGGCACAGTGGAGCTAGACAGAGAGGGGGCACATCAGCAGATTCGGTAGATGGCTGCTGTGACTGGATACTACTCTCGGCAACAATCTGCCATGGCTGCTCTGACAATACTTCAATAGACTTAAGCTTCTGAGCCCTATTACGTACGGCAGAAACCGACTGAACCACCTCAAGTGGCTTGGTAGAAGCCACTTGTAACTCTAAGTCCTTCTAAGCACATGCTTCTCCACTGGTAGGTGCGATCTCTGCAATAGTTTCTCCCCTTAGGTCCAACCATTCCAGATCACCACTAGAGCTCTCCCCCTGGTGATCTGAAGATGAAGATACGGGAGCATAAAAATACTCTGATTCCGAAAAAGTCACATCTATGGTAACATACATATGCCGGGTCTTAGGGTGATAACATTTATATCATTTCTGGTGAGACGAGAAACCGACAAACACACATTGTAAGGCACACGGATCCAACTTAGTACGATAGATTTTCTAAATATGCACATAAGTTGCACACCCAAATACCCAAGGAGTGAGAGTATGAGTAGACACCACTTGAGCATGTTGAGTGAGGACTTGGAGAGGTGTTCGAAAGCCAACAACCCGTGATGGCATACGGTTAATCACATAGACTGCATAAGTGACAGCATCAGGCCAAAACACCTTAGGAACAGATGCCCCAAAAAGGAGAGCACGTGCCGTTTCTAAGATATGACGATTTTTCCTTTCAGCAACCCCATTTTGTTGCGGGGTATGAGGACATGTCGTTTCATGGAGAATGCCTCGATCATGAAGATACTCTAACAACTCAAAATTAATATACTCACCACCATTATCAGAACGTATAACTTTAATCATAGACGAATATTGTGTTTGAATCATCTGAGAGAAAGATCAGAATACCATACCAACATCACTTTTATTTTTCAACACATATAGCCAAGTCATACGAGTGTAATCATCAACAAATGTAACAAACCATTTAATCCCAGAAGAAGTAACAACGAGAGAAGGCCCCCACACTTCAGAGTGCACAAGTTCAAACAGCAAAGCTCTTTTATTCATACTAGGAGAAAACTGATGTGATAAAAACTTAGCACACAAATTAAAACTCTATTAAGATAGTTGTAGTATAAGAAAGTAGGGATCGTTCTAGCCCGGGGATTAACTAGGGCTGCTAATCTACACAAATATGACTCAAAAACACAAAACAAACACTAACTAGACACTTATAACTCAAAACACACTAAACAGACTCAAAACAGCACAATACTAGCAAATTGACTCAAGACTCAAAACACTAAAAAGAACTAAGTTTGGAAAGATTCTAACCAATAAGACACGAAATATAAAGGAGGATTGGGTTTTGGACGAATTTAAACTTAAACAAACAGATTAAAGACTCTAAACTAAACTTGAAGGAAATTGGGTAGTTTTATGGATGAATGGCTAGCTAGAGGCTCCTTCTCCACACATGACACATATGCATATGAATTGATTTCCAGTTATTATTTCTCTAAACCATGAATGACAATGCCCCAAGTTAACCGTGAACTGAACTAATTAACAATCAGATTTTCCTAAGTTCATTGAATTGGACTCTGCGCCTCAACCAAAATATTCTTATCAAGTTCCCTACATGAAATGCATAATAGAGATGCATATCAAAGATCATTAAGTTCTATGAAAATCATAAGCATTGACAAAGCATTCGTAACTATGAACTGCATGATACTCCTGCCAGGAATTTTACTTAACACGATCGTCACTAGCAACCTCCACTACTTATGAATATTAGTTCATAACGATTAGGTGAAACTCCCTTATATTCTAGCATCAAATTCATGCATGCAAACTAAGGGGGCCCTCTCAATCAACATACAAGAATAAGTTATGAATCAAACAGTTCAGCAAATTGCATTCACGATTTATGAAACAATAACTTGAGGTAATCAATTCATGTCACATATATGTTCATGGCTTTGAATTCGCCTCTAGCTAAAAAGAGTTTAGCTCCTCATGTTCGCAACAAAACAAAGATAACTTAAATTAAACATTGAACTAACAAAAGATAGAATACACCTAGAAACGTTCCAGCAATCCAAACTTGAATGGCAGGTCACGGCTCCAAGGGACTCCTCCTTTTCTCCTTGCTGCAGCACAATGAAGGATGTGGTGGTGAATTATGGCTGTGAGATGGGGTGTGTCAAATTGTATTGTGAATGGGTGGGTCGTGAATTGGTTTGTGCGACAATATGTTGTATTTATAGGGCCGAGAAGAGGCATGGTTCCAAGGTAGCTTTGGAGAAGGATTTAGGACTCCAAATCCACAAGGAACAAGGCTAATTACAAGTCACAAACCAGGGAGGACAAGGAAACCTTGTGCGGCATAAAACATAGTTTTTAGAAGGCTAGGTGCGGCATGAATTTAGGAGAGGGAATGTGGCTTCTAGAAATCAGATTCTAGATGTTCTAATATAAATAGGAGTCCTTCTTTGTAGCTGAAAATAAGGTAGGATAGGATTAGGATAAGGTTAGGATAAGATAAGGTAGTTTGGATAAGATAAGATAAGGTTTTGGATAATGTTGGGGATAATGTTCCATGTTTCTTCCTCTTTCCTAAACATAACCTACACCTTCCAACGTTCGCCTCAAGGATTTCCAATGGTACATAACATATTATAGATCCCCACTCCCACAGATTTTAGTTATCCCTACCCTCGAGCTTATACTTAATCACAGTCGCCACTCACTAGCTCGCATTTAATCAATTAAAACAATGTTTTGAATGTAATAACATGCCTTAGAGAATTCCCTCAATTCCTCATCGGATACTCTCTATTTTCACACAGATTTTCTGACTACACTCCCTACACTACGTATATGTGAGAAGATTGATGTAAACATGTAGACTAGCACTCAAATATGTTTATAATCAAAGAAGGCACTTTCTGGAATTATTAATCTAACATGTATATGATCTCATGAACGGAATGCCACTACTTAGACGCGAGAACCAAGGATACCATATGCTCGTACCAATTCCAACCTCCACATATTGAAACACATAACAATCAAGATAGAAGTATAGGGTTGTAACGGGGCTAGGGGTATTGGCTAACAAGGAAGGGTAAAGATAAACAAAAGTTCTTAAAGCGATAGTAAGCATAGTAATGAAATTGACACTTAGAATTCACTTTTGAATGCAAAAACCAACTTTAAACACAAAGGGGAGATTCTTAGGGCCAAATTCAAACTTTTGGACCCTTTCTTCAACAACCAATACTTGTGAGCTCATTCTCACTTATTTTCAACTCTTTTTCTTTCTTTTCACACACTTTTCTTTTTTTTTTCTTTTCTTTTTCCACGAATTTTTCTTCTTTTTTTTTATATTTTCGAGCTCTTTTCTTTGGCACACAAATCGTAAAACCCTTCCCCCACACTTGTTTTTCTGCATAATGTCGTTCAAAAGGAATTCTCTCTAAGTCATACTCAACTATTCTTTAAGAACGAGGGTTTGGATAGTCCTATACTAGGCTAGGTAGGGATAATGTGGGCTGACAACAAAATAGGCTAAATAAGGCTCAACGGGGTTAAACCTACATAACATAATGCAAGGGATAAGGCTTTTTGGCTCTAGTTTTAACTAACAACTTCATCTTGTTATATATTATGCTAATCAATTTTATGCTTTGAATGAAACGAACATGAGTTCTAGTATTTGGAACTATAGTGATGAAAATGCATTCTAAGTAGCAACCAAGCAAAGAAATAATGAGATCATGCAACGACTTTAGAAAACAAAGAATCACAGATGAATAACTCTCCAAGTAAAGTTTAGGCTCAAGTCTCTCAGGGTTGTAGCGTTAGTTTGAGTTCCTTCCTTCAAGCATGTTACAAAAACTGATTTTTTTTCCTTTGTGATTAAATAAGAATTCGTAAATTACAACTCCAACTAAGCATAAACCAAAGAGCATATCAAACTTCCATCCATGTTTGTAACTTTCTTTAATAGTTATGCAATTAAAAACCAAATCCTCATCATTGTGTTGGAAGGTACCCTAAGACAAACAATCAAACAAAAACGACTCTTTTTGGTTTTTTTCAAACATTTTTTGAATGTTTTTCAAAATTTTCGGATTTTTCTTTCTAAATACATTAAAACACTTCAAAACACACTAAAAACACTTCAAAACAGTGAGAAACAACTTTAGAAGTGATAGGTGATAAAATCCCACGAAAATCAATGAAAAACACTTTGTTTACCCCCCCCCCCCCCCCACACTTAAACCAAACATTGTCCTCAATGTTTCAAACATAGACTCACACGCAAGCAAGCAAACAACACAACTAAAAAACACGACAATAATGGCAAAGTAAACACAATAAAGAGTAGGTTTAGGAACGCAAATCTGGTTATCGAGCCGGAGATTCCTAGATCTTCTTTATTGAACGCATGGGTTGCCTCCCAAGAAGCGCTTGCTTTAACGTCTTCCAGCCAGACGAATCCTTCATTTAAGCTTGATTAGGGCCCATGGCATGGAGGGTACATTCTCCACGACATGCTCCTCGAAATGTCCATACATTGAATCTTTGAATGGAAGGGAATAGTGATCCTTCCTGTTTTTGGTGTTTTGCTTCCTTAAGTCAACGTGAACTCTCCCACCACCTTGGGTTCGATTAGGTCCATGCACCAAAGAAGGTAACAACCTATTAGTTGAAATGGGAATTGAAATTGGAATAGGTGGCTTACCCATGTACTGCGACTAAGTGGCAGCATTGTGAACAAATGCACAATGGGTGCTTTCGGCCAGATTGGGCCTTTTGAGGGTTGTGGCCGTGTATTCCCTGTGCTCCACTCCAATTCCCTCTTCGTTGGTGGTTCGAAATGCATCCTTCTTGATTGGTGCTGAATGTTCCTGTCCTATATTGTTAATTACATCAATGGCAAAACAAGAACGAACATCATTAGTATGCTCAACAGATTCAGAAACTTTAAAGTTAATCATATCGCCACCAAACTCCATAGTTAGCGCACGCTCCCTTGGCCACATCAATCTTGGTGCGGGCTGTTTTCATGAAAGGTCGTCCAAGTAAGATTGGCGATGGTGGAGAATGGGCTGAGTCCTCCATGTCAAGCACATAAAAATCTTCAGGAAAAATCAAATGGTCTACCTGCACAAAAACATCTTCCAACACTCCTTTCGGATATGCATTAGATCGATCGACTAATTGAATAATAACACCATCATTTTTAAGCTCTCCTAGATTCATAGATGCATAAATGGAATATGGCATGACATTAATTGATGCACCTAAATCTAGCATAGCATGTTCAAACCTTGTACTACCAATTACACAAGGGATGGAGAAACTACCTGGACCTTTGCATTTAGGTGGCAGCTTTCTTTGCAACATTGCAAAGACATTTTCACTTACATGTACCACCTCTTTCTTCCGAATTCGTTTTCTTGTTGTACAAAGCTTCTTCAAAAACTTAGCGTACTTTGGGATTTGCTTTATAGCATCAAGGAGTGAGATATTGATGTGCACTTTCCTAAACGTCTTCAGAATGTCTTTTTCATCCTCTTCGGCCCTAGTTTGCATAAATCTGCGAGGGAAAGGCACATTGGGTGGACTAGGGTTAGAAGGAATTGAATTTGGACCTACCTTGATTGTGTTGGACGACATAAGTGGCTTAGGGGGCTGTGGCAAGGGTTGTTCCACCATTGTCGTGGCTCTTTCTTCCTGTTGCAGCAGCTTGTCGTCCTTTTCTTAGTTCGTTTTGGACGTTTTGGGGCTGGTCCCTACCTCCTTGCCACTTCTCAACGTGATGGCCTTGCCAGTTTCAAATCCTCCCCTTGGATTCACAATGGTTGAACTAGGTAGTTTTTCCTTGTTCTCTAAACTGTGCCATGAATTCCGCCATTTGCCCCATTTGATTTTTCAATTCGCCCACCTCGTTGGCCTTATTTTATAATCCCTGTGACAAAAAGGTTAGTAATTGAAGAATTTGATCGTTATCTAAGGACGAACCTAAGTTTGGTTGGCCAGATTGTGGTTGAGATTGTATTGGTGCGTATGGCCTTTGGAATATCTCGAGAGGTGGCTGTCTAAATCCGCCTTGTTGTTGAGGTTGTTGAGGCTCCTTTCACTTCATATTTGGGTGATCTCTCCAGCCCGGATTGTAATTGTTGGAGTATGGATCATACTTGGGCTGATTTTGGCCTTCATAACTAATGGCGTTGGCACTCTCCCATCCCCCATTCTCTATCAATTGAGGGCATTTATCCGAGGGGTGTCCTTGCATAGAGCACACACCACAAACACTTGTTCCTTGTACTTTTTTTCCTTCAACAACCTATGACACAAGACGAGTAAGATTAGCCAATTGAGATTGAATTTCGGCCATTGAACTTACCTCATTCACTTGTTGCTGTCGTGGGGGGGGTCCCTTTGTCCAAGCCCTTTGTATTGTTGTGCATTCAAGGCTCGATTTGCGATTAAGATCTTTGCATCAACCGGTGTTTTGTCAACCAAAGCTCCTCCTGCCAAGGCATCTAGCATTTGTCTTTCAATTGGAAGAAGTCCTTCATAGAAATATTGAATTAGAAGCTCTTCCTTCATTTGGTGTTGTGGGCAAGATGCAACTAGGGCCTTGAAACGCTCATAATACGCCGGAAAGGATTCTCCTTGGTTTTGTTGAATTCCACTAATCTTCTTCCTTAAAAGAATGACTCGAGAAGTTGGGAAGAATTTCTCCAAAAATGCTCTTTTCTTGCTTTCCCAAGAAGTGACGGTTCCAGGCGCCAATTCGAATAACCAATCCTTAGCCTTGTCAAAAAGAGAGAATTGATGTGAAAATTACTTGACACACAAATTAAACCCTATTTTTGACAATTGTAGTATATGATGCAAATAGGGATCGTTCTAGGCCGGGGAAAAGCTAGGGATGCTAATCAACACAAGCAGAACTCAAAAACACTAATTTAGACTCTATAGACTCAAAACTAACTCAAAACACTCAAAACAACAACAAACAATAAAAAAACACTCAATTCTAGACCTAAGAAGGGGTTTTGACGAAAATAAGGTAAAATTTGACTCAAAAGACTAACAGAAAACAGATTTTGACTCAAATAACAAGACTCAATGAAAGGGGGATTTAAAACTTAAAACAGAAACTTTGCATAAAACACTTAAGAAAAACGAATTTGATGAATTGAAAAGGGTGAAAAACTAGTTAGAGGATCCTTCTCCACACATGACATATGCATATGAACCAATTTCCAGTTATTATTCCCTTAGACTATGAATGACAACACTCCAAGTTAACCATGAAAGCATAAATTAACCATCAGATTTTCCTTTGTTCATTGAATTGAATGGAATACGCATTACAACCAAATTATCCTTATCAAGTCTCCTAACTATGAAAAGCATGATAGAAAAACATATCAAAGGTCATTAAGTTCTTTGAAAATCATAAGTGTTGACAAGGCAATTATAACTATGAAAAGCATGATACTCTTGCCAAGGATTTACTTAACACGATCGTGACTAGCAACCTTTACTACTTGTGAATATAAGTTCATAACGATTAGGTGAAACTCCCTTATACTCTAGCATCAAATTCATGCATGCAAATTAAGTGTCGACCCTCAATCAACATACATAAACAAGTTTTAATAACTCAGATAAGTAAACCACATTCAAGACTCAAGAAACAATAACTGGATGTAATCAATTCATATAAAACATATAATCATGGCTTCGAATTCACCTCCAACTAATAAGAATTTAGTTCCTCATGTTCGCGACAAAACAAAGATAAATTAAACTAAACATTGAACTAACAAAAGATAGAATACACGTAGAAACGCTCCAAGCTTCTTCTTCCTTGTGCTGCGGCAGATTGGGGTGAATGGTGTGTTGTATTGTGTGAGAGGGTGGTATGTCGAATGGAGAGGTGAGTGGTGAATGAATAAAGGTGCGGCATCATGTATTTATAGGGGCTGAATGAAGTCCACGGCAAGGCTGGAATAGGAGTGAAAATAAGTGTGGAATTAGGACTCCAAATCATCAAGGACTAGGACACTTTAACTCACAATCCAAAGGGGAAAAGGTTATGTGATTCCAGCAAGAAATAGGGCATCTAGAAGAGGTTTACACAGCTAGATTAGGCTTCTAGAAAGAAAAACTTGCGGCAGGAACAAGGATAAGGGATAGGACTTCTAGAAGGGGTTTTAGGCGCCATATTTGTAGGATTCTAGAAAAGGACATGCAGCACATAATTAGGAGATAAGATATGGTTTCTAGAAATCAGATTCTAGATGTCCTCATGTAATTAGGAATCCCTTTTTGTAGCTGAAAACAAGGTAGGAGGGGATTTGGATAAGGTAAGGATAAGATAAGGTAGTTTGGATAAGATAAGATAAGGTTTTGGATAATGTTTGAGATAATGCTCCATATTTCTTGCTCTTCTCTTATCTTCTTATCTTGACTTTATTTTCTCCATCTCTTTAGCTGATTCCTAGCCTCTTTTGATCTTCAAATTCGTCCATCCAACTTGCTTGAATCATAAGCTATCCATTCTTGGCCCAAAATTGCTCTAGAATGCTCCAAATTGCTTCTTTTTGCATACTTTGTCATTAGGACCTGAAATTGCACGAAAATAACTTTAAACACTATAATTAACATAATTTATCTAAGTAAATGCACGAAAACAAGCTAACTAAGTCGCATAAATATGCTCCTATCAAGAATGGAAAGGTTTCCATCTTCAAAATATTACCATCTACATTGATTGGTGTCATTCTCGAACAAACAACTTCAAATTCCTTCAAATGCTTGTTTGGATCTTCCATAGACAGCCCATGGTATTTTGGAATGTGGTGCAGCAAGCTAGACTTCAATTCGAACTCATCGGTCTTGCCCGGAGCTGCCCTAGGATATTGAATGCATAAGGGCACGACATTGTCCAATCCCGAGGCCAAAAGTTCCTTGATTGTTCGATTATCCGCAGTCATGGCTTGTTCTTCCTCTTCCTCTTCTTCTTCTTCTTCAAGTTCGGATTCAGAGCTAGGTGGATTAGGTTCTGGCTACTTCCTCTTCCTTCTCTAAGTTCGTTCAAAATCGCCACCAAACTCCAAGATATGTGTACGAACTGGTTGAGAGCTCCGAGTCATAAACTAGTACCTAAAACAAAGAAAACAAAACAAAATCAGAACACAAAGTAAAAACACACGACACAAACAAGGGAGATTAGCAATTTTGCTAATCCCCGGCAACGGTGCCAAAAACTTGATGTGATAAAAACTTAGCACACAAATTAAAACCCTATTAAGATAGTTGTAGAATAAGAAAGTAGCGATCGTTCTAGGCCGGAGATTAACTAGGGCTGCTAATCTACACAAATATGACTCAAAAACAAAAAACAAACACTAACTAGACACTTATAACTCAAAACACACTAAACAGACTCAAAACAGCACAATACTAGCAAATTGACTCAAAACTAACTCTAGGGAGTTATTTGGACGAATTTAAGACTATAAAGACTCAAAACACTAAAAAGAACTAAGTTTGGAGAGATTCTAACCAATAAGGCACGAAATATAAAGGGGGATTGGGTTTTGGATGAATTTAAACTTAAACAAACAGATTAAAGACTCTAAACTAAACTTGAAGGAAATTGGGTAGTTTTATGGATGAATGGCTAGCTAGAGGCTCCTTCTCCACACATGACACATATGCATATGAATTGATTTCCAGTTATTATTTCTCTAAACCATGAATGACAATGCCCCAAGTTAACCGTGAACTGCACTAATTAACCATCAGATTTTCCTAAGTTCATTGAATTGGACTCTGCGCCTCAACCAAATTATTCTTATCAAGTTCCCTACATGAACTGCATAATAGAGATACATATCAAAGATCATTAAGTTCTATGAAAATCATAAGCATTGACAAAGCATTTGTAACTATGAACTGCATGATACTCCTGCCAGAAATTTTACTTAACGCGATCGTGACTAGCAACCTCCACTACTTATGAATATAAGTTCATAACGATTAGGTGAAACTCCCTTATATTCTAGCATCAAATTCATGCATGCAAACTAAGCGGGCCCTCTCAATCAACATATAAGAATAAGTTATGAATCGAACAGTTAAGCAAAATGCATTCACGATTTATGAAACAATAACTGGAGGTAATCAATTCATGTCACATATATGTTCATGGCTTTGAATTCGCCTCTAGCTAAAATGATTTTAGCTCCTCATGTTCGCAACAAAACAAAGATAACTTAAATTAAACATTGAACTAACAAAAGATAGAATACACCTAGAAACGCTCCAGCAATCCAAACTTGAATGGCATGTCACGGCTCCAAGGGACTCCTCCTCTTCTCCTTAATGCGTCACAATGAAGGATGTGGTGGTGAATTATGGCTATGAGATGGGGTGTGTCAAATTATATTGTGAATGGGTGGGTCGTGAATTGGTTTGTGCGGCAATATGATGTATTTATAGGGCTGAGAAAAGGCATGGTTCCAAGGTAGCTTTGGAGAAGGATTTAGGACTCCAAATCCACAAGGAACAAGGCTAATTATAAGTCACAAACCAGGGAGGACAAGGAAACCTTGTGCGGCAGAAAACATATCTTCTAGAAGGCTAGGTGCGGCATGAATTTAGGAGAGGGAATGTGTCTTCTAGAAATCAGGTTCTAGATGTTCTAATATAAATAAGAGTCCTTCTTTGTAGCTGAAAATAAGGTAGGATAGGATTAGGATAAGGTTAGGATAAGATGAGGTAGTTTGGACAAGATAAGATAAGGTTTTGGATAATGTTGGGGATAATGCTCCGTGTTTCTTGCTCTTTCCTTATCTTCTTTGTCTTGAATTTGTTTCTCCAGATTTGTAGCATGTTCCTAGCCTCTTTTGAACAGAAATTCGTCCATCGACCTTGCTCCATGCATGTGTTATCCATTCCAAACCCAGAACTGCTCCAAAATGCTCTAAAATGCACTTTCTTGCTACTTTTGCCATTTGAACCTAAAAACACACAAAAATAGCTCAAAACACTATAATTAATGTAAATCAACTAAGTAAATGCAAGAAAACAAGCTAACTAAGTCGCATAAATATGCTCCTATCAGAATTGAAGCACAATGGCTTTTTGCAAGTATACATACTTCACAATGTAAGTCGGATTCTTTTATTCTACTAAATAGACTAGGTAACATATGCCGTAAATACCCAAAAGATGCATGTCCTAACTGACGATACAATAACCACACTTCTTGTAAATTACTAGAATGAGATACTCGAACGACATTAGCTCTGCCATGAACGACGTCATCCACATAGTACAACCCCTCTCTCTTAGTGCCACGCCTAATTATCTCCTTGGTTTGAATATCCTGAAGTAGACAAAAGGACAGATACATTAGAACAACACAACTCAATTATTCAGTCACATGTGGTATGAATAATAAGTGATGGGATAAAGTAGGAACAAGCAAGCAACGATGTAAAGAGAGAAATGGGTGAGATGCACGGTGCCCGTGCCACACACGGGTGCCTTGGTACCATTAGCAGTTGCTATGTTTTTCTTGTGAGACGTAGTCATGTATTGAAACATTTTTTTATCATATGTCATATGATCCGTTGCACCAGAGTCCAGAATCCAACCTGTATGTTGCTCAGTTTCGGAGGCTAAAAGAGCACGTCCCATAGTACCTGTGTTGGAAGACGAGTCACCCTGAGTACGAGTCAACAAATTTTGATTAGAATCACCAGAACTAGGCTCGGCTCCCTGGGCTGTTGGTGTAGCCGCCGCAAGGGAGACACGGCCTCCATCGGATCCTGCTGTTCCATGTTCTTTGGCACGCAACTTTTTCTTAAATTATGGGAACCAATCAGGCACCCCATGCTTGGCAAAACATGTATCCTCGGTATGACGGGTTTGACCACAGAAAGTACACTTCAAATCATCTTTGTTTTCTTAGGTAAAGGAATGAGAGTTAAAAGATTGATTAGAAGTATTAGGACGGGAAACTGCAGGTGGCCGAGATACCATGGCTATGGACGGTAGCCCCCCTTGGTTATTAATCCCACCCATCATAGTGGCATGTCGTTGTACTTCACGCCTGACAATAGAAAACACCTCATCGATAGATGGTAAGGGTTGAGTACGTAGAATATCACTACGCACCTTATCAAAGATGTCATTCAACCCCGCCAGAAAAGCATACACACAATCAATTTGAATTTCTTCTCGAAGTGTCTTGAGATCGGTAGCACATTCCTTCTTGATTAGTCTTCGTTGATCTAGCTCCTACCAAACAGACTTAAGGTCAGCATAATACACACCCACTGGCCGACCCTCTTGACGAAGCTTGAACGACTTAACCTTCAATTCATAAATTTGAGAAATATCTGTACCATCATAATAAGTCCGAGCCACCTCTTCCCAAACCTCTTTAGCAATACGCAGGTGAATAAAAAATCCCATGATAGCAGGTTCCATGGAATTGATCAACCACCCTTTTACTATTGCATTCCCTGTTTCCCATGTCTCATACTCAGCACTATCCTCAGCAGGTTCCTTGATACTCCCTGTCACGAAGCCCTTTCTACCACGTCCAGCAATATGCATCTCCAATACTCAGCACTATCCTCAGCAGGTTCTTTGGTACGGCAGATGCATCGTTCTGAATAACAATGGGACTCGGTACTATATTATTGGTTGGTGCGCGGAAACCACCTTCCAATTTCAAAATTGATTCATCTCCTACATTCGCCATCACGACTTAAGTGAGGAAGGAAAAAAACGCACAATTGCACTATAGACTCATGACAGCAGCAAGACAGAACCACACAGCAGCAACAAAACAGCGTGCTGCAATCAGTGTACACGGTATGACTAATCTCTGCAACAAACTGCGCAGAAACCAGTCAACCAAAATATCACAGCGGAAGATACAGTTTTCTAGGGTTACGGTAGCTTGGCTCTGATGCCAAATCGAATTTTACGGGGTAATTTTTATTGTATTCCTTCTTTGAAATATATATACATACAATTCATGTTCCATAAGGAAACAAATAATAAAGGACAATCCTTCCTAATAAAGGACTCTTAGTATTTACAATATTTACATTCCCTTATTTTCCTAACATTGACTCACGATTTACAAATATAACCAAAGCTTGACAAATAAAACATTTACGTATAAATTTATCAAAAGAAAAATCCTTCATAAATACACCAAAGGAGAATAGAGGTAAACAAATTAAGATAATCCGGTTGTGCCCAAAATTAAGTTCGACTTAAAACTCCAAGTTTGTGTACGTTGTTTTTTTTTTTTATATAGAAGAAGTGCGATATTCATTAATAATAATGGAATACGTACAATGCTAAGACTGGGGTGCATGTTAAGGGCCTCGATAAAAATCTTGACGGGAATTTAACCCGGTCTAAGAAAAAAAGAGCGTCCCGCACCAAATTAAAAAATGGAATTACTATCCTCAAATAGAGAATCTAAAATCAAATCTGGTGGTTCCTCGAACCACATTAAATAATTGGTTACAATCAAGCTATACCTTGCCAAGCGATGTGCAACATTATTGGCCTCTCGATTGCAAAATGAAACCTTCCCTTGAGGAATATTACCAATCAGCTGACGGGTATCATCAAGGACATGACCAAACTGACCCATGTTTGCTGCTGGATCCCGCTGAAGTGCTGCAACCACGAGTAGAGCATCCCCTTCTAGTTCCACCTGCGCCCCAGACCCACTGCTGCACAAAGGCCGTGGCCTTTCGAGCAGCCATACACTCTGCCAATTTGATTCCTCCAGCGTGCCGCGCCATTGCAGCCACAAAGTTTCCATTTGCATAAGAACTAGATGTACATTTGAAATGTTTATGCAAGGAATTATTTGAAATTTACTTCCTTTTTTCTTTTCGTTTTCTTCTAATTTTGGAATCGTCTAAACAAATAATTTAACCGCTAGATTTGGCGTTCTTCCATTCCATTCCATCCATATGAGCACTTAGATTGCAGCGCCAACTCGTACAAATCTAGTGAAGAAATTGGACAAGGAATCCAAAAGAGAGAAGAAATATGTACAAAAGAAACACATAAGTAGACTGCTCGGGTTGAAAATGCATTTTTCCCATATTAGTAAATATCTCAGGTGTCGATGGTTAAGACACTTGGACTTGTTGATCTAAAAATTACAAATCTTACGTGGTGCGCATGACGAGCAACTAATGAGTTAACTACGTTCTTGTGAGGCTGATTGCTGATCCAAGCCTCACCACTGAGCTTGGTTGGGCAAATAAGATGGATGTGGTGGTGTGATAATGAAATGCTTTGCTGACTTTTATACTGAGCAACTTCGGCCGGGAAGGAACGCTCTTGGTTTAGGGTTCTATAACCTAAAGACAAGGTTATGCAAATCACTACTAAGTTTAGGATCTTATGCACCAAGTTCGGCAGCTTCAAATATATGTGTGAAAATATAAGTGTGTTGAATCAAAATCGGGAAAGATCCTCAAAGGAAATTAGTGTCTTTATGGTAAAAATTGTTAGGCCATCTGAATGCAGAACTCTAAATGATACTTTTGAATACCCAGTCATAGAACACTCTAATTCACTGAGAAAGTTGATGAAGTGACCTCGTTTGGCTAAAGAATCAAATAATCTTCACTGACAAAGACCTGAGGGGAGCATGTTGTTTAACCAAACTGTCAAGATTCATGGACTGAGCTGATTCTAAGACTCCAATATTGTATAATCAAATTGTCACCTTCGCCAGTTGTAAACCCAGTGATGTTTAACCATACTGAATTTGTGGTGACGTGTTAATGGAGCAGTTACTATTTTTCTCATAGGTCTGAGATGATTTTGCATAGAGTGTTGATTATGTGATGAGTTAAAAGTCCTCTCTATATTGCAAATCTTCTTGTATATATAGGGACATGTATGCCTTGGATGATATGTTGTAGAAGCTATTTTGATTGCACCGTGCCTCTTCGAATTTTATCTCCTCATCATCTGGAGACCAACCAATCATGATCCAATTTATATCATCAAATGGAACTTTATCCATTCCAGATCTTCTTTTGGAACTATATACTAATATGAGACCAAACATGATCCAAATATTTGATGGTCTCCAATCCAATCACTTCTAATCACCAGCAATATTATGCCTAAAACGTCAAAAATCCAAATTAGCCACGTGCTGGAGGCAAATGGGAGACCACTTGGTTGACTCCAAACAATTAGCATTTTATCTTCTTGTTGAACAATCCTCCTCGGTGTTGTTTCATCTCTAGTGTTGAAATCAAATTTGTGCACCTCTGTGAGCAGTGGTCGAGCTCAAATTCAAGTAAACATGACAACTTGCAAAACAGTAAACAACTCTGAGCAAGCTTAAGACCGGGAGGGGGATGCCTGCCAAAAGCTCCCCGACGGTCAAGTTAGTGAATGATTGTAGACTCAAGCAATGGACAAGAGAAATGAAGGGTATATATTGTGTTACTGTAGATGAACCATAGGTGGGTGTATTTATACCGTAGGAAGAGAGAGACCTTTTTAGGATAGAATCCTCATTCTAAGCCGGGAGAATCCTAGATGATATCTAGTAAGTAGATATTGCATCCTCCTAGGAGTTGTGATTACATGTGGCACACATCTATCCCTAAACTGTAGGAATTCTAACACTTACAGGATTTGATTGTGTCCATATTCAAATCAAGTTGCCTGTCTTGCAGAACAAGCATGGTCATCTAGCAGAGTCACTAGCAATCGTAGTCAGTCGCTTGAACATTCAGGAATACTGATGCATGGGAATATTTGTGTCCCCTACCCATTTAATGAGGGCAATCTCGTCTTCTTTAGAAAAAAATTCATGTGTCGTCTCTAGGATTTTTGGAATTATTATGGCTCATTAGGTGAGAAAACAGTTAATTCACAATTTGAAGTAGATCCCTTTTAACCTGGATATGGAGTCTTCTGAGAAAGAGAAACCAATTGCCACCAAAACCTATATAAGTCTACCTTAAGTAGAGGGTTAAATAAATTTGGAGAGCAATTTTTATCCCAACAAGAACGAGAGAAAAGAGTTATTCATCGTCGTTGTTCTTATTCTCCGCACCGCAAAGGTAAGAAAAATTAATTTTCTTTCTTCTTTATTTTTTTGTAGCTTCGAGGCTTAACGGGATGGCTAGGCAGAGATTGAGGAAGTGAAAAACGTGGTTGGAAAGTTACGGTGCTACTGTAGGTCGGCTAAGGGGAGCTGTTTGGCTGACGCGACCCAGCTGGTTGGGGCCAGGTGTTGGCTCAGCTTAGCTAGGGCTGAGGAATGAATGGCGCGGTTCTGCAAGCTCGCGAGGGGCCTTACTGGTAGTTTGTCCTGCTTACTAGATCTCCAGTTGAGAAGAATTCCAAGACTCTTCCTTTGCTCTATGGAGTTCTGCTGCTTCCGAAATAAGTTGAAGTTTTGGCTAAGAAGATGAGTCAGCATAAGATTTTTGCCTGCCCTAGCGTCTAGGTTCTAAGATAAAGTGAAACGTCCATTTATGGCTAAGTCTAGATCGACTTCTAAAAGGATCACCACTGTGAGAGATGGGGAGGATAGTTTGTCACTCAAAAAGGTGAATTAGACAACCAAAGGGATGTCAAAGCATGCTCCTTCTGCTGCTACCACGTCTGTGTTACTTGCCAAGAAGAAGGAAACTCCTCAAATTTGATTTGTCAACCTTGTTTGTTGGTTGTCATGCTTGCTAGATCTTCAGTTGAGAAGAATTCCAAGACTCTTTCTTTGCTCATTGGAGTTATGCTACTTCTTGAATGAGCTTGAAATCTTGGTTAAGAAGAGCACCCAGGGCAAGAATTCTGCCTGCCCCAAGCGTCGGGGTTCAGAGATAGAGTGAAGCGTCCATGTATAAATCAATTTGGATTGGCCTCTAAAAGGCTCACCATTATGAGAAGTGGGTAGGAAAATTCTTCACCCGGGAAAGTGGATTCGGCTGCCAAAGAGACGTCAAAACTTGCTTCTTTTGCTACTGCAACGTCTGTGTTGCCTGCCAAGAAGAAGGAAACTGCTCGATTTTGATTTCTCAATTGTTGTAGATTGAGTAGTTAAAGATAAGCTGCCAAGATCAGAGCTACTGAAGATGAAGTGTCGGATGAGCAAACTCTTGAGTGAAAAGTGGTTGTTGAATGTAGGATGGCCACTGGAGGCAGGGTCGCAGCTAGAGAGCTAATGGTCATCCAACCTACTAATAAGTAGTGTGCTTTATTTAGCTTGTGTCGGATTTTGGTGGCCTTCGTGAAAGTTTATCAACTTGCTATAAATTTGATAAACTACTTTCTTTGATTTACTCCATCTTCGTAATTTCACTTTGTATTGCAAAACTTTTAGCTATAGGACCGACAATTGGGCGCATTGCTTTTAAAGAAGCAGATGAGTCCGCGTAGCCACTATGCAGTGAGCTTCAACTAAGGGACTTTGCAAAACTTTTAGTTATAGGGCCGACAGCCTGGATACGCTACAAAATGAAAAATGATGATGTTGCTAGGGTTGTAATGATTGAACTTATTCAAAGGGCTAGTTTCTTCTAGATTGCATATTATTGATGCTACATATTTTGTAGCAGACTCCAACAAACATTAGAATGTACATCAAATGTAAGATGAACAAAACAATTTAGATTTTTTTTGTTTGTGTCAAAACTTCCAATTGTATTATAATTGACCATTTATACTAATTAATCTAAGTATTTGGAGTTTATTGTGTTTATGATGATTATTGTTATCTCTATATTGTATTCCATACAATGTTAATTCAGATGTTATGAAGTGAGGTCTGTCTAAAATGAATTGTTAAAAATAAAAATTAAATTTATTTAAATTACGGCATGCAAAATCAACAACTACTATTGATGGTAGTCTTCTTTTACAATATACAACATACTACCGTAATTTCCTTCAGAGTACTATGACACTTAACAAACTCCGTATCAAATAATATAAATTACAGCACATAGGTATGCTGTAATTATTTTTGTACTATTACGACACTCCATTAACGCCTTATCTAATACCAATTAAGGTACGCAAGGCACACTTTGAAGAGCATTTGCAACGTGTTTTGCTTAAATTGTTTGCGACTACTAAAGTACATCATATTTTACAATAAAATTTTTACGACAGAGGATTTTACTGCTTGGGTGCTCACGCCGTGAATAACCATTTATAGCCCCTTTTGTGCGATGTAAAAAAGCAGTTCTATTGTTAATCTGAAATCACATGTGAAGCCGAGGATCTTCTAAGAGTCAGGGCCCGATGGAAAGCCCCGTGCTTAATGGCAACTGTATCTAAGAGAGCAAATATATTCAAATAAAACTAGAAAGGAAAGAAAAGCAATGTGCAAAAAGCCTAGGATGGTGGCTACCATCAACAAGCCCCTTCCTATTAACTCGAACATCTTAATGTTCTCTTATTAGGATTTAGAACATGTCGACTCCCACCATGATGATGCCTCGGGCATTAAGGTTCTAATCTCCAATGCGATGGTCAGTTGCGTCCAGGTGGATAATGGATCTAGAGTTAACATTCTCTTCAAGGTTGTAACCGAGAGGATGAGGATGAGGATCTTCAGTTGCATCCACACCTTCAGGGAGACTCATGTTCGCTCTCTCAGAATAATGAAGCTGGTGGTTCATGCTGAGTCATACAATTTTCTAGTGGTTTGCTAGGTTATGGATTGCCCAGCCCCCGCACAATCCTATACTCAGTCGGAACTAGCTTCACAAACTAATGGCAGTCCCCTTACCTTACCATCAGTTATTACCTAACGCCCAACAGAGTTAAAGAAATCAAATATGATCAAGTAGCAGCACGATAGCACTTTGATCTTGACCCCCAAAGAAATCAAATATGATCACAAGATGGGGGCCAATAGACGAACTATAAGGAATTTAACCTAGACCTTGACCCCCAAGACGATAGCACTTTGAAATCTAAAATGAACTAGAATGTTGTCTACATCAGCTTGGGCCCCAACAAACTAGAGTGCCAAACGAGGATCATTTCGAAGTTGACCAATCGCGAGAAGTAGTTGTTCACTGCCTTTCTGCGGCCAAACAATGGCGTGTCTTCTTGGTCTGCATAAGATATGAAAGGGATGGATCCTCCATAATCTGCCATCACCTCCACTTAGATTTAACCACAAAGTCGGTTATGGAGCGAAGAAAATTATTAAGGTGAAGATCGACAAGCTCAAAGATGCAAGCTTCATTTTTTAGGTCCATGGATCGAGTAATTGGTTGCCTCTACAGCAAGGCACAAGCTGCGAAGCTTCTTGGACACCTACTCTGGCTAGAACCAAACAAAGATGTACGAGCTAGACATGGAGAAAACATCTTGGTCATTGGTCGAGTTACATACTACTATAAGGTTATTACCCTTGATCTTAAAAATGCAGGGGCAACCTATCAGAGAATTATCAATCAAATCTTCAAGGAAATGATAAGAGAGATGACAGAAGTCTATATAGATGACATGGTCGTTAAAAGCAAAAAAAAAAGAAAAAAAAAAAGAAAGACCACGTCACTCACCTCCAAGGATTCTTCAACCTACTCCAAAAGTATAACATGAAGCTCAATCTGGAAAAAAAAAACAAAAAAAAACACCTTTGGAGTAGCATTGGCCAGTTCCTAGGTTATATGGTCATCATGGGCGGAATAGAGCCAACCCAGACCAGATCAGAGCAGTGCATGAGATACCTCAAAATCTTGAATAACACACAACCTTGAAACTTCGCATAATTGCAAGTCTAAAAATTCAAAGTGATAGTGTCAGAGGAGTTTCCTTTAGCCTTCTCCGTAGTGTCCGGCTAGCAGCTTAGGAGCCTCAAGTCATATTAAGCACGGTTATGATATGCGACCTATGGGCACGAGATATGACCTTTGACCCAGAAGTCCAATGCATCATCTGACCTCCGAAAAGTTTATACAACTTAAGGGTTATGGGTTATAACATTCAAACCTGAGCTCTACACCATTCCAGGGAATGATCCAAAGGGTGATTCAGAAATTATATGACGGGTGGCTCTGAGTTCCAACCTTGAGTACGATTACTTCTATCCCAGGCAAGCGTACTAAAGTATGTTCTGCAACACCATGTGTTTAAGTAGACCCGGATGAGGCATCCAGACTAGGAAATCCTCAAGTGGAATTTCATTCCAACAGAGCTTCGATACACAAAAAGTCCTTAGCCAAGTCAGTAAGTGTAGTCTGATCTGAAACGCTCAGGTCCGACAATAAAGGTCTCAGATTCCAAAGGAGTTTCTGCTCCACATGCAAGCGACCAAGTCTCTAAAAAACTTTCAACTAAGATTCACTAGGAACGAACATGCAATTTGGACTGGGATGGCAGGCAGCCCCTTCTTAGTTACACGTTGCAATCATCAAAATCCTCAAACCCGAAATTGGGCAAGGTGAACAAATAAACAAGCAGCATATTTCTTGAAGAGGACACACCAAAGTTGATGCGTATGAGGACATTCCGGTCCAAAATCTCTCACGTTCTCATCCTTAATCAGATCAATGTAGTATGGCAAGTGTAGAGTAAAAGATTTCTCATAGATTCAGACCTGATGTCGGAGTAAGGTGCTACTCTGGTTATTGCAGTGAAAATCTTTATAAACACACAACTTGGGAGGTAATATTTTTTTGAATCAATGTTACCTAAAGGGGGTTAGAGCTCTGTCCCAAGCCTACAAGCTTGTTCATGTTTCACTCCATCACTCATTACTCCAAAATTAGATTAATTTGGAAATATTTGTCGGATTAAAATATTAGTCTGCAATTAGGAAGCAAAGGCTGAAAAGTTCGAGATGCTTTATTTTAACATGATTAACGACTTGAATAAAGTTACAATTCTCTTAAACGTGAAGCACATGCGTATTAAAAGTCCCATAAATAACACAAAAGCAGTACAATTCTTTGGCTGAGACATGTCGTTACCCCTAGTACAAAATTATTCCTAAGGATGCTAAGAAGGTTAACTTGGCCAGAATCGTCAACTCTGATGAGGTTCAATTTGTCATCAGGCCGATCAAGGAGAACGCTACTTTAAAGGAGGATTGGGAAAGCTCAAATGAAGAAAAACCCATTGAAGAATCTCGACACTTTCCTCAAGTTGAACCCGTATGCAAAGACTGGGAGAAGGATGTTACCAATGGATGTAATGCAAAGTATGAAGGCTATAGAACTTGCCGAGGGAAGCAAGGTTAGCTATTGAAATGTTATGGCTTATCCAGACTATTCTTGATAAGAGTGAATATGGATGTGGCAAATTTCTTGGTTAGAAATCCTAATCATCGAATGCTCAAAGTGCAAATTGGGTTTGGAAGCTAAAGTATGAAAGAAGTAAAGAGGATTCATGGCGAAGTTGAGAACTTGAGAGAAAGGGTTTGCAAAATAAAGCTAAGGCTGAGCTATTTAAAAAGGAGTTGCCAAGAAATCTAACCATCGAATTTGAAAAGTCTTGCTTAGATATTCATTTGTCTAAAAGCCAAAGTCACTCGGTGAAGCAAAGGGATGGCCCTTGTTAAATATGCACAAGCAACATGAAATCCCTCATCAATGCTACCTACGCGCTACAACTCTCAACAATGCACGTCTGAATCCGAAACATCAAAAGTTCACAAGGTTCGAAGCCAAGACACCACATGTCAGAATAACTAAAACAATACGTATTCCGACTTACTCCAAAAGGTATAGCCTTTGGATAACTATACATCCTCAAGGGGAACAAGTCATTTCAGATACGTAGTTAGGGGAATGTGGGAGCATGATTTTCCAAGGATGGAGTAAAGCGGATCATAATATGCATAACTTGGAAGTCCTGACATGGAATCAATAGCCACCATGCGGGGCTTAATAAACAGAGTAGCTGTGCCACCATCATCATGTTCCGTAAGTAGGGGCGAAGCTTGATGACTTCGCTGAGATTGACCATGCTTGTTCCACAAGATACAGAAACCTAATCCGACAAGAAATCAACAAGTTCCCTATAATCTTGAAGTCCTTACAATCAAAGGATTGGCGTGTGCCATAAGAAATCACACTCCTAAGACGATACAATATTTACTTCTTATATATCTTCTGGGATTCTCCCGGTTTAATAAGGATTTTATTATCCTAAAAGGTTTCATCATCGACTGGTATAAACACACACTTCTTGGGTCATCTCTGGTAACGTAATTATCACATACTTATTCTCTTGTTCACTGCATGAATCTTATGTTGCTTACTACCTTGAGCCTCAGATATCCTTTGACAGTCACACCACCACCCTCCCCCACCCCCTCCCCCCAGTCTTTGGCTAACTCATGATTGTTTGTTCTTTTACAGGTTACTCAAATTTGTGCATCTCCACCTCCTACGACGGTGTACAAATTTGGTTCCAACAACGATCAACCAAGAGTTCTCATATTCATTTAATATAAGAACTCATTAGTTAGGATAATACAACGTAGTTCTTTGACCTGAGGTGTCATAGTTATCTTGTGGCTAGGTCCTCTATATTTGATTATGTCAAACGCATTCTATTAGAGAGTGTCCACAACATAGTTGAGGTTAAGCTACTTAATCATGTGGTCATATGAATGTATAACAAGGGATCTCTAACCTTCAAACCGTTGAGGGAGAATACTCTATGATATGATTAAGAATCACTAGCTAGAGTATAGATGAGATTTAGGAAGTATGTTCCAAATCATTCAAGTTTATCATATAGGTGAGAGAATTACAATGTGATCAAGAGTAATGAGGGGAGCGGCTCCTTGTCTTCTAGTTTTCCTGTGTAAGCTTGGAATGGCTCTTCTTAGGATTCAGGCAACTTAGTTTTGGGGTTTTGGTTGTTTCCTAAGTTTCCTATTTGGTTTGTAAGGGAAACTTCGTATTTTCTCTCTCAAACTTCCCACATGAAGCCAAAGAATATGGCTTGGACTTTATGTGCTCGCAAGCGGCCCAAAGTTTTCTGCAACCTTAGTTCCACATAGGCTTGGTAAACTTCCGTGGCCATCCACACGACGATCCACTCGGCAAGCCCCGATATGTGGATTGGGCCCTCTTTAGCGTGTAGCGTAGTTGGCGTGATTTATTTACAACGCTAACCTCATAACATGGCTCAGTGTGTTAAATATGCATGGATGTGGATGGCTTTGGCATGATAACATAAACGTCCAATTTATAAATTATTATTTTATTAGCTTGGCGTGATTGTAGATTCACATAACCCTCGTTTTCGCACGTTTGTATGAATTTATATTGAACTTGTGATGGTTTACAATGATTGTGCTTTGCGACATGATTGTGCTTTAAGAAGCGCACTAAGCATATCAAACTATTCATCGATCGAAACTCGAAACCATAATTCTTTATTCTTGGTATCTTTGCGTGATAAATTAGATTGTGAAACAATTTCTTCCCTTATTGCCTAAAAGGTAAGAGCAGTGTGAGGTCACGTATCAATCTCAGTTGTCATCTTTGCTTGCGTGAGGCAAGATCAGTGTTTGTACGTAGGGTATAAAGGTTTGGGTGATAAATCCTTAAATTTACATTTTTCTCTATGATTGCATAAAGCTTGTATAATCCAATCAATTCTCACTGACGTTTTTGTTCATGAGCAATTCTGCATTGCAATCGAGGCCTTCCTCTCCCTCCCTCCAAAGCATGGGTTTACAGCTTTTTATTTTCTTTTTTAATTCCGAGCAGTTTTATGTCTAAGTTTTGATCTTTATTTATTTTTTATTAGCTATAATCCATTTCATTTGATGTTTAAAAGCGTCCATCTTACACTTATTCAAGATTTTTTTTTTTTAAAGGGGGACAATTAGTGGCAAGCTACAGTTATTCATCCCTTCTGGGGGCAAGGAAAACTCACATAGGCATTTCAGCCTCCTCCTGACCACAAGACTATTAGATGTTATAAAATTTAATGGCTAAAAAAAACAAAAAGATTTGTCAAAATAGTTGTCCCTTGATGCTAACCCCCATATACGAATCATGTATTTTATTAACCGTAATAATATCTATGATATAATAATTATGAACTAAGTCAGAATTTGAAAAATGCATTTTAGCTAATGATCCCTAAGATTGGTATAACTCCTCACTTTGATCCCTGAGATTTGAAATCAATATAATTGATCTCTGAGTTTGTCCACCGTCAATCATTATGATCGTTCTATGAAAAATATCTGCTAAATAAGGATCAAAATAACAAAAATATCTTCAATTTAATAAACAATAGCCCAAATGATTTGACAAAAATTAAGGGTACTTTTGTCATTTTATTCTTATTTAACTGAGATTTTTAACCGAATGACTAAAATGATTGATGGTAGACAAACTCAGGGACCAGTTCTATTGATTTTAAATCTCAGAGAAGAAAATGAAAAGTTATGCTAATCTCATAAACCAATTTGGCTAAAAACCCTTACTAGAAACGAATAATTGTATGTAGTATATGACAAAGCATAATGCAAAACTTAACAACAGGCTGTATCAAACTCGCCTTGCAGCGCTAGTGAGAAAAGAGCTTAATTTCCAAGGACTGCAGCTGAAATGACCAGAACTAGTGAAAGAATCCCTTGCCGGAGTACTTCTTAAACTCGAGCACTGCCCTTTCGAAAAAGAAAATGAAGATGAAGATGAAGATGAAGAGCTTGAGTTCCAAGGCGAAGTTGACGATGCCATGAACTCAGAATCAGAGCTGCAAAACTCGACCTTATCAAACTTATTTAAGCCACCATTGTGTTGCAAATTATTCTTACGTTGTTTTTTACTCTTATTTTTTTTACTCCAAAACTTGAGCCGATGCAGAGGGCATGTTGGAGGCTTATTAGTATGAAGCTGCTGACACTAGTAAAAAATACACTTTGCGTGACGTAGGTCCGTCGTCGTGCAAAGTAAAAAAAACGTCGCCCAAAAAATTGCCCGACGAATCATCGTCGCGCGTCATGCGTCACGCTAAGCCTGTGAAAGCAGGGTTTGCGCGACGAAGAAATACTCTACGTCACGCAAACCCACTTAGCGTGACGTAGGGCGCGTCACGCAAACCCACTTCGCGTGACGTAGGGTGCGTCACGCAAACCCACTTGACTTATTGATCTTCTTTGCGCGACGTAGGGGGGCGTCACGCAAACCCGCTTAGCGTGACATAGGGTGCGTCACGCAAACCCTTTTTTGTTTTTTTTTTTTTTTTGTACAAAAATATTTTTGATTTAATTGTTAATAAAATATTGTAATTCAATTATAAACAATAAATAATAAACCAAGAAAAAATATTTAATTATAAACTATATGAAAATGTGCATACAAGATGTCTGAACAAAAAAAGAAAAAACTACAATAAGTAGTCTTCTAGGTTTAATACATCAGACTACTAGGTATTAGTTGGGCGAAGTGGCTAGGAGGTCGAAGATGGAGCAAGATCAGGTGTTGGCAGCTGGATTTGGAGACCGGTCTTCGCTAAGGCCTGTACAATCATACTCATCTGGGCCTTCACCTGCTCGTTCTCGACCCTTAACTGCTCATTCTAGGACTTCATCTGCTCATTCTGGGCCTTTATCTGCTCGTCCTGGGCTGCAAGCTGATCTTTTAGGGTTGTTACTTCATCCTTCAGGGCATTGACCTCTCCTGTGGTCGATCTAGAAGAGGAGGCACCCGTCTCACGAACTCGCGCCTTCCCCATACCCCAAACAACCTTGCCATGACGACGACCGAACTTCTGATTTAGGACCTCAGTCATGATCTCAAAACCTACGTATAGTGACATCCTCGATCAGGGTCTTCGGGGGAAGCTGGGATGTTGCGTCTTGGAGAACAGCATCGCCCTTTTCCACCATAGCAGCCTGTAATAATAAAGAAAAAACATATAATGTTCAATAAAAAAATATAAATAATATTTGAACATTTCATAAATATAAGAATAATAACAGTTACATATACTTACATGAAGCTGCTCAGAGGTCTCATCGCCAGGTCGAACATAAACTTCCTTGAACCTGTCGATCTCTGGGAACTTAGAACCCGCCTGAAGAAAAAAAAAACATTAAGAAAATTTTATTAATCAATAATAAAAAATAAATTGTATAAAATTTCAAAATTAATATACTTTTACCTGACTTCGTGCCTCAAGCCTATACGAAAAGGGCTTCAAACCGGAATGGTGAAGAAGTGTCTTTGAGTCCCGAGCTATCTTGTCAGCAACAGATTTCTTCTATTAAACACACAATATACATGTTAGTGCGACTATTTGAAAGAAATTATTTTAAAAAGCTTAAAAAAATAACTAAAACAGTAATGAATTATTATTAAAATATTATGTACATACCACAAATTTTGGGTCCATAAAATGATTGCAGAGCCATTGCCAATCCTCCGGCCGTTCCTCCAACTCGGGTGGGCAACTTAGGCGAGCAGCTTGTGGATCATCAAAATTCTTAAAATACGCATGAAGATCGCTCTTCCAATTTTTGTACCGGTTTGCGAAGGTCTCGTCTAAGTAGGTGATGACCTCAGGGGATATGTCCTTAAAATGAAAATTGACCTACAAATATGAAAAACAATAAAATAATAGAAAGAAATTTAATAATATTAAGATAATATACTTTGATTTATAACATTTGTAAACATAATTAAAAAATTGATAAAAGGCTAAAAATTAATATACTAACCGACAACTTGTCTCGCACTAATAGCTTCGTCTCCTAAGGAACTTCTGCCCAAGTCCCCCACCGCAGAGGACAATGACTCCGAATAACACAACCACAGCAAGTAGCGACGAGGCTATGTTGCTGTGAGGTAGCCGCTCCACGATGTTGCGAGTCATACACAATCTTGATCAAGGAGGCGTACAAACGTACATTCTGTGCCGGTTCAACATTAGATTAGGCCCCCTGGTCCTTTTTTTAGCTGCCCAAAAAAACTTATATGGTGAAAACCCTAAGCTTAAATTTTCTACACAAAATTCTACAAAACCTCCCCTATTGTATATCATTTCCCAAAATCTTAAAAAAGTAAAATAACAGTAATTCACAACCCGCAAAACATTTTCACAATCCAGCAAATTTTCAGAATCATGAAATAATAGTTTTAAAATGAAAAAACATACAACGCAGTGAGAATTAGAAAAAACTACCTGGCTGGGAGCCCCCACCCTCGACTATAGATGACGAGGAAGTGTGAACAGGATGCTCCGAATCACGGCGGTGCTGGTGAGGTCGCCGTGCACTGGGCGGCTAAACGGACACTGATGACGTCGATGATAAGGGAACCTGGGACGCCGTAGCAGTAGCCTCAGTAAGGGGTGAAAGCTCCCCAATCAATGGAGCACTCGCAGCTGAAGCACTCACGGTTGGAGCTGTAGATGCTGATAATACGGGGGGCGCATTGGTCACACTCCTACGACGAGTGATCAACTGCGACATCTATACACCAAAGAAAATAAACACCAAAGATCTCTCAAAAAGCTTTAAGCATGAAGTTTCTTTTTCTCTTACGCAAATAGGTGGAGAAGTTTCTTAAAGCAAAAATTTTAAGAACTCTGTCGTATATCCTCCTCCTCCAAAGAAGATATGCACATACTAAAGGTATCAAATTCGAATGTCGTTCGAGTGCAGAACACAGTATGAAATTTCCTTTTGAACAAATGTAGATTTTTTTTTTTTCGAACAATATGGTATGTAATATTCATCTTTGATTGCAATACATACCAGCGAAGAATAAGATTTTAACAACGGTTTGGCGAGCTGCCAAATTGGCTTGAATATATATGTACAAACACCGTTTTCCCATAAATCTTTTAGCTCATCTACCAACGGCCGCAAATAAACATCAATGGACTTTCCTGGATCTTCGGTAATTAATAGAGTCAACATCATGTATTCTTTTTTCATGCACTTCCAAGGTGGCAGATTATAAGGAAACACGACGACCGGCCAAGTGCTGTAGATTTGGTTTAGAACCCCGAACGGATTAAATCCGTCAGTGGCAAGTCCCAATCTGACGTTTCGCGGGTCAGCTGCAAAATCAGGGTACAGCCGATCGAATTCTTTCCATGCCTCTCCGTCTGTAACATGCCTCATAACATCGTCATTTACCCGTCTTTCTTTATGCCATCTCATATCAGTTGCGGTATGCATCGACATGTACAATCGCTGCAACCTAGGCTTCAATGGAAGATAACGCATTACTTTTTGGGGAATCTTGGTCTTTCTATTTTGTGATGTCATTTTAAACCTCGGCTCATTGCATACAGGGTATTTATCCAACTGTATGTTCTCCTTATAGAACAATATACAATTATTTACACATGCATGAATTTTTTCTTACCCCAATCTGAGACCCTTCAACACTTTTTGGGCACTTTTATGATCTTCAGGTAAGCAATTGTCCTTTGGAAGCATCCTCTTGATAACTCCCAAAAAGTAATCAAAACACTTGTTTGACAAACGAAACTTGATCTTGCCATGCATCAACTCCACAATTTCCGTGAGCACCGAAAACTTATCGCAACCCGGATATAATTCTTGCTTGGCATTTTTCAATAGTTTTTCATAGCTTTTGAATGCTTCACTGTCCATGGTTGGACGACCGTCATCTCCCCCTTCCTGATTGGTGTTGGTCGAGGCATATGGATAAACATCATTTAGAATATCCATAACTTGTTCATTAGGATCTACATTAGATTCAACATTCTCCACTCGTGTGCTTGGTCTAATCGTTCTCCATGATGATACCAAGTAGTATAGGTCTCCATCATCCCATTTCTTACTAAATGAAATCGAACATTTTCGAATGTCTCCCTTATTAAGTTGTTACACCTTCTACACGGACATCGGATATGAGTTGAACCTAGGTTGTGTCTAGTTGCGAATTCAATGAACTCATCTATTCCATCCAAGTATTCAATAGCACATCTATTCGGATTCTGTATCCACTGCTTGTCCATTTTGTTTGCAATCCCAATAAAAGTACAAGAATTACAACAACTTCAACTATTGTCTTGTCACCTTATTCCTCCGGTAAGGGCCTATCCCATTCAGGAATGCACAGTTATGTGTCGTAATTTACGATTCCAATGGATTAAATTTCGACATGGGCAAATTTTGGCAGCATCTCCTTACAGTTCTTCAAGTGCACGCCGTAGATACATAATATCCACTGTGTACACGAAGAACATCAAGAAATGTTACCAAAATTTCCGCTATCGAAACCTAATCCGTGAATCGCAAACTACAACACATAACTATGCATTCCCAAACTGTCCAAAAAATGGGACAATTCAAGAATTAATTGGACCGCAGTCATGCTTTTGCATCCATGCACGAAATCCAACTAATTCTCAAACGGGAAACTAAGCTTTTCTTGAAAAAATTGTACAAAGTTAAGTAGTATTAACTTCGTACAACACAAAACAATTTTGTAATTGAATTACAAAAATATGTGCATACAAATAAATTAAATCACAAAATATTAATACTTCTAAACTATAATGTTGATGGCCTTATTTTTTATTTGTTTATACTAATTACATCATAGAATATACATATTAAGGAAATTTCAACCGTATAGCACAAATTAAGGAAATTTCAAGGGGAAACCAACATTTCTTACAATTTCTTCTATGTAAATATATAAGTTAACCCATATGCAAAATTAATAAAGATTACTAAAGGGCATAGCAAGTAGGCAAAGGTACCTAATAGGTAAAATTAATAAAGATTAATAAAGATTACCTGCTTGTTCAAAGGAATCAGAAACGGAAACTACCGGCAGCACCTAGCAGATCAAAACATTTAACCGCAAAAATTGAGCTTCTTCATCACTGTAGCATAAGCAGGATGGACAAGGGCAGGTAGTCTGAGTCTACGCTTAGATATCTTCGACTGCAATAGATATAAAATTTCATTAATTTCAAAAGCGAATTGGTACATCTAAAGTTTTGGTCTACTAAAACAATTCTCAAATCATGAATGCACCCCAGACCAAAAATAAAATAAATATTATGAACTTTTGTGATTTTGCCCTCAACATGGGCCCAGACCATTCATATGAATAAAGCTTTTTGAATCAGCTGTTCTTCTTCTTTTCATTGTATGTTGCCCCCAAAGCTTTTAGAACAAAATAATAAATAAAAAGCCAATGACTTGGGAATAAAATTGAAATTTTATTCACATTCAAGAAATCATGACCAAGAAGCCTCTAATTGGACATGGATTGTCGTCTCTGAATTCTTCACAGAGGGTAGTATTTCATTTTCCTATAGAGAGAGTGGCAGAGCTCAAGTCCAAGGCTAATATTGAGATCGGGGCCATGGACGATAACACGATCTCGTCCCTTGAAGCACTCAAGAGTGAATGGCTATGCTTGTTACACGCCACTCTATGTCCTTGTTACTCACCACTCTATCCCCAAACCACAACTCTTGAGTCCTTTCTCCTCTTTAACACTCACACACACACACACACACACTCTCTCTCTCTATCTCTCTCTCTCTCTCTCTCTCTCTCCTTCTGCTTATGTAATGGCAACCCTGCTTGCATTCTCTTTTCAAGTCTCACAGTGTCTGCAGCAACCACGCCTCCATTCAGGTAGCTCTTTTGGCTTTTTACAGTGGTTTATGTTTTCATTTTCTAGGGGGTCATAATTTAACCCAGTACATTAACGTTTATGTGTTGTACTCTTGGGAAATTATAGGCGAAGGGTCAAATGGGGTGAAAATGTTCGTTGGCTTTTGTTAAAGTTTCAAACTTTGTGTCAGTTTTAGCAGTTTCCAAGTTGATGTGATTGGATATCATTTTCTCATGATGCCTATCAATTAAAACACTAAATTTGTTAATTGGGTTTTATAAGTAACTATATGTTGCTGAACCAATCAATATAACTAATTAGTACTTAATGATAATTATTGATAAGACCAAGTGATGGATCGTGACTTGTGAGCATAGCCATGGTACTAGCAATTGGCAAATGATGAGTGAGCTATTTGGAAAGGCTACTGGTTGCTGCCGAAGCCAAGGTGGTTCTATGCACATGTTTTTGAAAGAGTACAATGTGCTCGGTGGGTTTGCATTTATTGGTGAAGGGATACCAGTGGCAACAGGTGCAGCATTCTCCTCTAAGTACAGGAGGGAAGTGATGAAACAGGCAGACTGTGATCATGTAACATTGGCATTTTTCAGAGATGGAACTGCTAATAACGGCCAGTTCTTTGAGTGTTTGAACATGGCAGCATTGTGGAAATTACCAATTATTTTTGTTGTGGAGAACAATTTGTGGGCTATTGGTATGTCACATTTGAGGGCTACTTCTGATCCTGAAATTTGGAAGAAGGGGGCCTGCATTTGGTATGCCGGGTGTTCATGTGGATGGGATGGATGTGTTGAAGGTGAGGGAGGTGGCAAAGGAGGCGATAGGAAGGGCCAGGAGAGGAGAAGGGCCAACTTTGGTGGAATGTGAAACATACAGATTCAGAGGACACTCATTGGCTGATCCTGATGAGCTTCGTGACCCTGGTGAGTATTTAAATTATGTCTTTCTTCTTATTGCAAATGTTGCTGATGAGATTTAGCTTAGAGATGCAATAAAATGAACATTTCCATTAAGAGATTTAGCTGCACTAATAGGGCAATGGACAAGCATACATACCCGTTCATGTTGCTTCACCGGCAGAGAGATGGGGGAGGGAGGTAGCTGCTGCAACTAGTTTGCAGTTTCTGCCTCCCAAACTAATTAAATGTTATGAAAAAAGTCGTTGACTTTGCGCGACGCCACCTACGTCACGCAAAACAGCTTTGCGTGACGCATGTTCATCAGCGTCGCGCAAAACAGTTTTGCATAACGTAGGTGGCGTCGCGCAAAGCTGTTTGCGTGACGTAGGTGGCCCGGCGTAGCGCAAAGTCAACGAAAAAAACGGCAATATCATCTTGGTTTGGCGCCAAAAAACTTGCGGGACGCACAAAACTTTGTGCGACGAAGACCGACGTCACGCAAAACTGTTTTGCGCGACGTAAGTGCTCCTACGTCGCGCAAAACAGTTTTGTGTGATGTCGATCTTCGTCGCGCAAAGGCTGTTTGCGTGACGTTTTTTGTTTGGCGTGGCGCAAACATACTTTGCGCGACGAATTTGGCTACGTCGCGCAAAGGTGTTTTTGTACTAGTGTGATCAATGCAGGGCTTGGGTAGCCCTAAGCTGAGCACAGCCAGGGGAGGGCTTATCGGGGGAATTGCTTCTTCTTTTGGCGGGTTCAACGGTGTTCCTGGCTGTATTTCCAAGTTAAATGGAACCCCTTCAGTGCTCCTGCAGTAATAAACCCTAGAAGAGCAACCCAATGAGGATGAGGAGTTTCTTAAGAGGTTTATGTTGAACAAAAACTCTTGATCCCCTCCAAGTACCAAAACTCCTTTCGTTTGCATTTTCCTTCGAGCCTCATAACCCATTATTTCGAATGAAATTGAGGACTTGAATCGATGTGTTTCGCAGTTTTGTTTCCTGGGTTTTCGAGGCAGTGATGAGGAGTTTGAGGGAAGTGTTGAGTTTATAGAATGTAGTGTATAAATATAGAGATTTGAATCCAGTTTTGAAGGCATGTGATGGTGTCTTAGGGTGCATGATCCTCTTGTTTTGATGATTGAAGATTGATTGGCAATCTAAAAAGTTAATTTAAGTTAATTTATATGCAATGTACTTGTGATTTATTTGAATATTGCAAGTGATATAGGTAAGGAAGGCAAAGAGAGATAGGAATATTACCTTTATTCTTAAGCTTACGTTAAACATGCATCCAATCAAAAGCGCTATTGGTGTTGGGCGGCCTGTCTTGCATGTGCTATTACCAAACTCTTAAGACAAGTCACCTTTGCTTCTTATTTACCACTTGCCCTTAGTTTTGAAGGCAATTTGGATGGAACTTGAAAAACTTAACGGTAAGGGGGGGAGGGGGGCAAATTGGCCATTTTAACATAGTTAAAGGAATCAATTGGCTTAAAAAAATAGTTCAAGGAGGACATTGACACTCACGTGATAGCTCAAAAGGTTAAACAACAGTTTACCCGTAATATATTATGCATATGCAACCTCTAATTACCTAAAAAGGAAATAAATCGACAATTATTGGACAAAAAATTTGAGTTCGCAGTCACATCGCTGTAGTGTTACAAAGCTATGTGTTATTCAGAAATCTAAAAAATCAGAACCACCCATTATTTTTGGTCAGTGACAAGAACAATTTACAGAAAAATAAATCTCGTTAACATGACATTGATATTCAGTTGTAATGTTGTCGTTTCCAAGTCAAATGGAGCTCATGCACACGACCATATGCGCAAGAGAGAATTTTTACACAAAATCAAGATGTGTCCCTAATCAACATTATCTATATTCTAAAAGCCAGTAGAAAAAGCACTATTCATCGTGGGAGAGGGTGCACTGTTCATTAACAGTGTGGACGATTTTGCCCCCGCTTGATTTGTTTTATTTCATTTCTGCCTCTTAAGTGCCTTCACTGACTCTCTGGCACTACTCTTGATGTACACGTGTTATAGGTGTACATGTATTGGTAATCGTGGGGATGGCAGAAGTCCGGTCCGTTTCCATTTGCTTCCAGAAACTACTAGCTCTTTTGTTGAAAACACGAACCCAGCTCGAGTTCTCTCCCTGATTTTTTCTTCTCTGGGTTATCTATGTTCGTTCTCACTTTTCGACAGCGTTTCTCCTCTTCTCCACTTTTTTCCTTCATTCTATTTTCTCTGAACCAAAGAACGAGGAAAGGGTAATGAACTCAGATCAATTCGAATCCAATCTAACGCATTCATGCAATGCAATCTTCAAACCCTCATCATCCTCTTCTTCACCCAAACCAGCAGCTTCATCTCCTATTGTTACTTATAGAAACGACGACGAATTAGCTGTTGGAAGTATGCCCACATAGCCACTCATTTGATGTAATAGCTTTTGGAATACTTATTGTGTTAAACTATAATATGTTTAATGAAGGGCAAAGCTTATTGTTATTCACTATTTATTGTATTATGTGTTTAAGCAATAAGGGAATCCAAGGAATGTATTTAATCTAAGAGAGAAGTGATCTAAGTAAGTTAGATTAACGAGACCTTTCTCTTATGCTCATTCCTAAAACGTTCCTAGCCATAGGATTGCCAATTGGACATTAACAATCCGCTAAGATTAGTATGTGTTATGTTAACTCAAGCGTGAGTATGACTAGTCTCAAGTCATTTAGTGTTGGACACAGAGACAAACACATAGGTGCTCAAAAGGTAATTGAGTACACTGAACTACAATCAAAAAAGAGTTCGAACATACATGTCATATAAGAACTCATAAGTTGCAATATGCAAAGTAGTCCTTTGACCTGAGGCATCATAGATGTCTAATGGTTAGGTCCTTGATCTTTGATCATGTCAAAGGCATTCCATCGAGAGTGTCCACGACATTGTTGGGGTCAAGCTATCTAGTCATGTAGGCATATGAATGCACAACAAGGGATCTCCAACCTTCTATGGTGGAGGGAGAATACTTTGAGATATGATTCGAAAGTCTTTGGCCAAAGCATACGAATATGACTTAGGAAGTTTGTTCCAAATCATATTCAATTGAATCATATAAAGAAGTATCACATTGGATAGTAGACATGAAACAAACTATAACTTAACCAATGTGATTAAGAGTATTGTATTAGAGAATGACTGTATTGCATTGTAATTGTAATTGGATAGGTTCTCCAACCACTTCTACTTAGCTTGGGCAGCCATGACATGCTGCTAGGTGTCACTCATGGTTTGTGGAAGCCCTGAGGATTAACAAACACTAATATTCATCAAAGTGAGAATTGAAATGTAGTTTCAATTCACAATCAATCGTTAAGAGTAACAATTGCCCACTGCCTCGCTAATTGGAACCTAATGGATCGTACACCGAGTAAGGATGAAAGTGAAGAAATATAAATGAGATGGATAAGCAATTAAATGGTTTAATTGAGAATGGTCAAGATTAATTAATTAGTTAATTAATCTTACGAAAGGTTCGTATTGCGCTTTTAAGTTGGTTTTGGGTTTCGGGGCCCAAAAGGCTTTTTGGTCCACAAGGCCCATTGAGTTTAGGTTGTGTGACAACTAAAACTAAATGGAAATTAACCCAAAAACAAAGTCAAAACCGGCCAAGGGTGAGTGGTAGCAAACTTGGGTTAATTGCAAGTTTGCCACTTACATGTGAGGTGGTATAAAGGCAACTTTATAGCCATTCTCTCACTAGGGTTTTCTTAAGGCAAAGAAGAGAAACTCTTTCTCTCTTTTTCATATAGAGGCCGGCCACTTAGGGGAGGGATAGCTAGCAATCTTTCTTCCTCTAAGTCATCCATTTCATCTTCACACCTCATCCTTGGTGTGTAGACTTAGAGACACCAAACCTTTGGTGTTCTTGGAGATCCTTTCCTCACATCCTCAAGGAGAAAAGGAGAAGCAAAGAAGCAATCATCCAATGAGCAAAGAGGTGACTTGAAGGCCCTCCACTTGGGTGAATCCCTTGTGTAAACAAGGATGAGCTTCAAGGGTAATGAAACTCAAACTCTCACTTCTCTTTAATTTGTTAAAGAGTATATTGGTTCACCATTCACTAGGCTTTGAAATTCATGGGGTTTTAGAATTGTTTTTGAATGCATGCCTACTTTAAAGTGTTATTAGTTTGCATATGTGTTCAAATGTTCTCACATATTCTTAGCTAGGACAAAAAAATTTCTTCATTGGCCGTCTGGAAAAGGCGCAGCACCAATACTATAATACCTATAAGTGAAGAGCTCCAAACCCGCAAAGGTATTCCATTTTATTTTATTTTTTTGTACTGGCCTTTGAGGTGTTTGGATGCCGAGAAATTTTTTTTTCATTTTGTTTCGTTATTTTGTTTCAGGGTTCGCTTCAACTAAGAGAACTAGGAAATGGGTTTAGTGTGAATTTAAATTCTGGGATGCCCCTTGCAGAAAGTGTTAATTTTAATTTTAATGAATATTTGTATTATTTCACTGACCCCTTTTTTATTTGTTGGATTTTGTTTCCCTTCCGATCTTTTCTTTGCGTACTAAATTAGTAGAAGGGACAAAAGTTCAATTCATCAATTGCTGGGAAGTCAGAACATTGGGAACAATAGTGATCAAGAACAAGAAGAGATGCTATGCTCAATTCTATTTAGACTTTGGTCAGTTTGATTTCAATGTCACGCTTAGAATGATTTTAAGAATATTTGACCCATTTTGTGATTTAATCATGTATGATTGTCGAATTCTTATTTTTTATTTCTCAGTGTTCCCCTGTTATTTACTGTCAGGTATTATTCGGGGATTAATTTAAACTTGGGACTATATAAGTTAAAAATACACTAGACTTAGTGAAAATACTATCTTCATCATGAAAATAACGAGATAATGAATATATTCTAACAAAATTTCAAAGGAATCCGACAAAATGAGGAAGTATCCTTATCCATTGCTGAAGTATCCTGAGTTCCTTCTGCTTACTAGATAGATTTTACAAGTAAATATCGTGAATATTCATGTTGTGTCTCTATTATATATGTATACAGTGTTAACAACTCATATATATTGTTTACAACCTTACTATCCCTGTTCAATGTTAAGCGACCTGTTGTAGGTCGATTCTAATCTTTGCTCTGGAGGTTGTGTTTTAGATTAATCCGTTTTGGGATTGGAGAGAAAATTTAAACCCACAAAAAGTTGGGTTTCCTGGTGAGTTGTCCGGCAGATTTCAGGTGGCTAATTTCATGATTACAGTTAATTTTCCATCATGACATTGTGGTATGCTATGGAATCTAATTGGCGATTTTTTTTTGTATGTTTTTGTGTGAATGTAAGTCGACAACAAACAGGTTGATCACATCTTGAGTTTTCCGACTGATTTATTCAATCCTATATGTTCTGATTTTGTCCCTCCATAGCATTTGCAGCACCATCTGTGCTATCATCACAGCTTGGCTTTCAGTTTCTCAGGTAAAGTTTCCACCTTTTTTTCTTCAGGAAAATAACAAAGATTCCAAATTTATTGAACTATTTAGTTATTTTCTGTTGAGTTTCTTCTTAAAATTTTTAATTTAAATTTTTTGAATTGGGATAGGGGGAATGGTGGATGTGAGAGTTTCTTTTACAACAATTCAAAGGGAAGTGCCTGAGAGACAGTGGACTCTTCCCCTATTCCTCCACATTCACTTTTACCAATTTCCAAGAACACATTAAATTCCCTCAAAATATAAGCCGAGGTATGGAAAAGCCTTGAATTCCTTGGTTTCCTGTAATTAGTATGCATAACTCTCAAAAAAGAAAAAAGTGAGGGTTGAATGTCTACCCTCATATATACACAGAGAAATATGGAAAAGCTTAGAATGATGAAGTGAGGGTTCGATGACTTATTACTTATTTTGGTCTATTTAAATAAAGTTCGATGATTGGGTTGATTTGTGTTGTGTACATATACTTCTTGGGTTTATTTCTGTTTTATGGACTTATTTGTTTCTGTATCGGTTGCTGACAGAATGGATAAGGTGCCAAAAAGAAAGGTGGCATTAGGAATAACAGCATTTTGATGGAATTAGAGTTTGATCTCTTCATTTGAGTTGTGCATATTTTGTTTGATCTCTTACTTTGGGTTGTGCAGATTTCGTTTAATTAATTTGGGTTGTGAGGAAGTGAATAATTATTTGAATTAATTAATTTCTCTTGGGTTGTGTTTGAGCATTGTACGGGCATGAACGTGGGTAAAGAGTATGAGGATAAAGAGAACAGAAAATGATGTGATCATCCACCTCAATCGATTAGTTGAGGTAGTTTTTGTACCTTTTTTTCTATTTAAAATTATATGTTTTTCATCTTTTAGGATTATGTAATCGATGATGTGCCACAAATTTCTGATAATTTCATTTCATCCAAACAATGAGCGTTGGAATGTTAGTTCCTTTTTATTCATATTTTCTTTATTTGAATATTATGTGTTTAGAAGTGTAAATTTGCATAATTGAATCTTCACTCCAATTTTATATTTCATTTCTTTGTGACTTTCTGCAGAACTTGGAATCAGCTTTTCACATAGCATGGATGATGAATATAAAAAAATCATACATAGAATGACTCCACCAAGGTATATAGAAATTAAACTCATAACTTGCGTTATAAATTATTTTTTTAGCAATTAGCACACAACTTTGACATAATAATTTGTCTCATAATTTATAAAATATTGTTCAGATTTATGCTACCTGGCAATCAACGACTAATATTACTTCCAAGAAGGCAAGATCAACATATGGCATGTCACAGTGGTATATTTTCCACAAACAAATGGTAAAATTGTACCCATCACATTAGGCAAGTTTCAATCGTTTTTACTTCCATTTTAACACATTTCTAATTAACATTTTGTACTAAATTTTGTTTAAACTTTATTTAAATGTTTGCTTTCAGAATTTCACAAGTTGAATTACCACCTCAATAATAGGCAAAAAAATACATTTGATCTCCGATTATAAGGTGACTTCACCTCTCTTTCCACCCTCTTTCCCAAAACTCAATTTTCAACTTTGTATGCATATATATATATATATATATATATATATATATATATATATTTGAATCATTGGCTAACTGTCTTTATTATCTTTTGCAGTTGTATTCACAGCTCTCCAAGATAGTACAACAGTTTTCCTTTGGAAACACCTCAAACTAGGAACAAGTCTGGTGTCCAATTACATTCATTGCACATAGCACTTGAAAAAGCTAATGATGTTTTTCAACATTGTTTAGCCTGTAGCAAGCTTGGTTTGACTGGTATACTCTCAATACTGCATTTGTAATTTATGCAGTTATCAATGGTCCAACTTTTTGAATAAACAATTATCTCTTAGCACTTTGAAAAAATAGATTTTTAATTTTTCTTTTGGTATCAAAATTTGTTCGTTCATGATAAGGTTACGTATAAATTGCATTGCCATTCGTAATTCTCTGTTTTTCAATCAAACATTGTTTATGAAAATTGAAGCTATAAACTATTTCATATGATTTTCAATCCCGCAGCATCGCGCAGGTACAAATTTCTAGTATTACTAGAAGTCTAGAAAGTTAGAAATACCCTTTTTTGGTTTTCATTGACAAGAATAGATAATCTGCTGTGTTTGTAAAGCATCCTTGATTCAATGAACCGTAAAATCGCCTATAAAGTTGACATTTCATGTTTTGTGTTTCTTGCATTTATAATTCCAATAATATTATTTTAAACATCTATTTGTATCATCTCTCCAATAAAAATGGGACCCACATGCGTTAGTGGGCCCTACCTCTATTGAAGAGATGGTACAAGTGATAGTACAAATAGATGGTAAATGTAGCACTTCAAAATCTCGTTTTGCACTCCAAACTTTACATAATTAGTAAGTAAATTACACTTGTGAGCAGTGTAGAAGAGATTTTAGGATTAAGTACCTAAAACCGCAGCCTTTTAGTGTCATTTCGAATTGGTCTTAACCTTTTTAAATATTTTAAACAAGTACACAACCTATTGAAAATGTCACATCCGTTAAGCCCCAATTAAAATTCTATTAAATTAACTCAGGCTTACTTGTCTCCAAAATTAATAGAAGGTCATGGAAGCATGGCCTCCATTAACGGTCACCACCATCCCTATTAGGTTATAACATCCAAACCCAATGCATAACCACCAACTTCACCCTACAATTCAAGATGCAACATCAAGAAGAAGATTATGGAGGTTGCTGAAATAGTATAGACTTCCATGACCATCACTATCTTCTCCACCCATAAAGAAGAACTAGAAACTTTACGAGTCGAAAATCGCCGAATGAGGAAATCACATGAGCAAAAACAAGCTCCTTGAAACCCTATCTAAATTATTAGCCATCTTCTTTTTTAGGAGATTGCCCTCCTGATGTAATTTCAATTTGGGTGCATTTTCAATTCAATTCAATACATGTTATATCATTGGGTTCCAAAATATATAATCTATGTTTGAATTTTAGATTTTGAGGCAACTAATATAATGTTAACCATGATATACTCAGTTGGTGGGTTTTGAATATAAAGGTTGGGATGTGGTTTTGGTGGTCGTAGGTTACTAGGCTGAGCTTGGAGTTGGCGGGAGCTTGATATATCCCGACCTTCATGTCTTTTTTTAAGTTATTTATATTATTGATAGTGTCCATGTAAACTTAAAGGTGGGACACATTGTTGTCATGTAAGATCCCACATCGTCCAGGGGTGTGGATCCTGTAAGCCTTTATATGTATATTCTCATCTCTACCTAGCACGAGGCCTTTTGGGAGCTCACTAGCTTCGGATTCCATCGGAACTCCGAAGTTAAGCGAGTTTGATCGAGAGCAATCCCATGATGGGTGACCTACTCGGAAGTTCTCGTGTGAGTTCCCAAAAACAAAATCGTGAGGGGGTGGTCGGGACCCAAAGCGGACAATATCGTGCTACGGCGGAGTCGAGCCTGGGATGTGGTGGGGGCCCGGGCCGGGATGTGACATGTCATATGTGCATTTAACGAAAAAAATTAAATGGGACTTAATGGATGTAAAATTTTAAATAGGTTGAATACGTATTTAGAATATTTTAAAAGATTGAGGCCAATTTAGAATGACACTAAAATGTTTAAAATTTGATGTACTTCATTCTTATTTTTATATTTCAAAAAAAAAAAATGTTAATGTTTGGCGTTAAGTGGTTGTTGAGCAAGTGTCCACATGTCATAATATTAGAGGCTAATACTTCTGCGGCGAAATCCTGGATACAGAAGATTTGAAGCCTTAATGATTACCTTACTTAATTATTGAGATTAGATAGGAAGTAGTTAACCAAACTATATTAAACATTCCAAATGGTTGTAATTCAATCCTCTTTAACCGCAGATGGCCCTTACATAGCAGCATGGATTCAAATCTCGTCAATAGCTAATCTAATATCTAATTTAACAAAATTTACCGTTTGAACCAAAAAAATCCTCTTTGACCACCAAAAAAAAAAATCCTCTGTCGTGCATTAATATCTCCACTAACGACGGTTATGTGACAACTTAATTGCTGTGATCAGTCTTATTAAGCAACCATCAAAATAACAAAATATTTTACATGAATTCACATTATGGTTTCGGGTTTCTACAAAGAGAGAACTTACATATAACAGACTGGTCTACTATCACCGTTGCATCTCGTGACGTGTAAGTTTATCAAGACGTGACATTGAATTACCGGATCAGGAAACTTTGCATGACAGTGAACTCGAATATATCCACCATTACAGTTGCATCCAATTATAATAAAATAATGACGTGTAAGTTTTTCTAGACATGACATTGAATTACCAGATCGGAAAGCTTTTTGTGACAGTGAACTCATTCCATAAAAATTGCTATTCTATAAAAGGCATCCGTTGTGAAGGTAACAAAAATCAATACAAACGACAGCAAAGAACAAATAAGAGATCTAGTACAGTGAGGTGTTTGCAAGAACAAGCACAAAGTAGAGATGAAAATACAATGACATACTAAAACTCGATTAACCGGAAAGCTATATAGTAATTACACGGCAATACAGATTAATAGCCTTCTAGGTTACAGTTACATACCAAATGAGTGTTGTGAATACTTCGGTCAGAAACAAGTACAGAATAGTTTACATGCTTGTTGACATTCATCTCCAGGCTTGTTAATTTCTTACCCCCTGAACATCAATCAAGAACAAAATCAGAAGAATATGTAGCTAACATCGCACTTCTTACATTCGTTAGTTACTTTGCCAAGAAGCGACCATTCGAAAGTAAGTCTTAACTGCAACGCGAGAGAAATTCAAAACTACCACAGTATAAAAATGTGTCTCAGAGGGTGAAATTGAGGCTGACATCTCAAAAAGCATGGTCATGAACGATCTATTGGTAAAAAGTAAACATGTCCCCGAACTTACGCGGTTTTTCAATTCATGCATAAGATGATTAGGACTTTAAAGAGCATAGAAAATTATGGGGAAACTCTGGACGAACATATGTGAATCAGAAAAACCCTAATCCACAATTTTCAAACCAAAACCACTCCGAGGATCTCCATGCAAGACGTAATATTGGAGGCACTTGCTATGCCATTATTTAAATAAGACTATCTATCCTTTGTTTAACAGAACAAATTTTAGATAAATTTATCCCCGATGGAAGCTCGATCTTAATAAAACCTAAGAATTAGAAGGAAGTTTGTATAAAAAAATCTTATTTTTACCTCAGCAGGTGATGAAATATTAGAATCCCTGCCAGAATTCAAATGGCCGCCATTCAGATTCCTACATAATTATGCACAACCATATAAATATCTACTTCACAGAAAGAGTAAAAGGAGAAGGGGAATACCTTGGCCTCTCGGACTTGGCCAATTGTTTAGACATTATGGATGCCTGCAATAAAACCAATTCTCTATGTTTATTCCTGAACCAAAACCATAATAAACAGCTGAATTACACGGCCGCAAATGCCTAGTCCACTCTACTTGCACAAACTGAATGACAAGAATAACATTCTTGAACGGGAATATAAATTCTCAAAGAAATTCTAGCATTTGAAACAGAACTAGAAAGTTGGAGATTCAGCTCCTTGGAACGTTGCAACTTTGTGCACTTTTCTGGTGACACTATAAAAATAAAAAGGAAACTATAACTTAAATAAATAAAGATGAATAGATGGAGAAGAAGTCCATCTAAGCATATTCTACGAAAAAGCATCAAAAGGTACTTCAAACAATATAGCATGTTATGTTGCCTGATTGCGGATAAAAACTGTTGATTAGGTAGAATCATTGAATATGCGGTCATGATCCACAGCCTGGCAACTAACATGCCAAATATCCGGGCTGGGATCATTGTTCCATATATATACATATGAGTAAAAGGATGCGACCTGCTCTTGAATTATGCTCCTTGCCTCAACAAGTTGAGCTTCAAGCTCAAGCTCCCTCTCGGTTACTTCAGATGTAACCTCTGCTTGTTTTTGTGCATCTTGCAATTGAACCATACGATCCTTCAAATTTATAACATAAGAAACGAAAGCCATCAGTATTTCATCTTTTTGAAAGATTCACGACAAACATTTATTAATGGAAAACAATCTACCTTTATGGAAGCCATCTTAGTTCGAAGATTTTCTTCTATTTGATCTCTAGCCATGTGAAAAGGCAAGTCAAAGACATCCTGCAAGGAGTAAACTCAGTGATATAAATAGTCTTGAACCAATGAAACATTTCATCCATGCACCATTTAGAAAATGTAATACCGTCCTCCCACCCATTGGAGACTGGGTGCGGTCAGTTTCAACTCGTTCATTTACATCACGGGACTGCTTGGATAGCCCATTTGGAGCATTTATGAAATCGCGCATATCGACCTGTAAGGCAACCAATCCAGTATAAGTCACAACCCATTGACATATGAAGAAAAAGAAACTGGAGACTTCCCTCAAAAAAATATATGACTAACAGTATGACAAACATGAAATTAGTATGGTGTAGTAAAGATGTTGGATAAGGGGAAGGTGCTTCCTATGTGCTGATTAGAGTCCCCACTTAACACGCCCATATTCAACATACTCAGAAACTTGACAAAATTAAGATGAACTCGTATTACTAAAGAATCCACAAATTATGATATATCTAATGCAGATACAGATCAGTTTGCTACATGGCACGAGGATAAATGCCCAAAAAAAAAAAAGGATAGAAACAGACAAGTAAACGGGGACCAAAGAAAAGATTACAAATTAAAGAAAAAAACAGAGGGATTGGAATTAAAATGCTATGAAGAAACGTGATGCAGAAGGAGAAAACTAAAGGCTGCCACAATAGCATTGACTTACTGATCCTAAATATTCAGGCAGAAAAAGAACTTTCATTATATACGGGGTGTCCTAAAAACCGACTTAACATCACCCCAAAGTAAACTAGGACAATAGTTCCAACAAACCAAAAGCACATTAACAGGCCCTATCTCCCATAACCCTATGTATGGCTTCTACTGCCAAACTCAAGCACAGGAAATTACGCTCTTGATTTTTAATCTGATGTAGATAGCTCAAAGAGTTATGCTTCAACATAACAATCCATGTTTCTAGCACTATTTTTGGTATTTTCCCCTCACCTACAGGAACAGGAATATTACACAAAACTGACCTATTTAAATTGTTGGTTGGACTGGAAACGAAGAACTTGTATCTTCAATAATTCTTTATCATGAAACAGCAAACACACAAAAAGACCAAAAACAGGATGAAAAAAATAAAGGGAGCTTTAACAAAAAGGGCTTGGGAAAAATTTATTTTAACCAAAAACCATCCTATAACTTTATTTAATGAAAAGGGCTTAAACCTTAATGAAATGACATAAACTTTAATGAAAAGGACACAATTTTAATATAATAAAAATAAAAATAAAACGTAATAAAAAAACCTACGCACAGGACCCCACGCGTGCATGACACACACTCTCTCATCTCCCTCACTATTTCTTAAACTAAACACGAGTATTACACTATTTCTTAAACTGAACACTGACTATTTCTGAAAACTGAACACGGGTACTATTTCTGAAAACTGACACAGGTACCGTCACTATTTCTTAAACTAAGTACTAGTACCATCTCTTAAACAGAAAACTGACTATTTCAACTGAATACGGATACTACACTATTTCTTAAACTAACTATTTCTGAAACCGAACACGTTTGATCAAATAACAGAGGTAGCAGGTCAGCTGCAAAGTCAAAAGCAAGTGCAGTTGCATGCGCTTTTTTTTTTTTTTTTTTTTTAAGAGAAATCTTGGAGATCTATTACAAGAAGGAATTTTACAAGGAATAGAAAATGGTACATTCAAGGTTGAACACTTCAAGAAGGAACTTTACAAGGAGTAGAAAATGGTACATTCAAGGTTGAACAATTTATATTGGCTCCTGATCATGAAGATAAGTAAGGGCTGTAAGGTTGAATTAAGAGCTGTAAGGGGGCACATGAATCTCGTCCAAAAATGTCTTTGATGGTTTAAGTAACCACTGAAGATAAAACCTTTCAAACTGGAGTGCTTATCGGGTGTGTTTCGTGGTTGAGTGCATATGGACTGGACAAAATGAAAAATATGGTGAATTTGATTATGCTAAATCTTTTGCCCTTGATGATATATTAACCTATTAAATGCTGCAGTTCAGCTTCTCAACCTCAAACTCTTGTTTCAAGGCTTCCATCCGTTCAACTAAAAGCCATATTTTCCTTTTGTAGATTCAACAATTTCTGGTTGATGGTAGCAGCATTTCCATCACTCTCCCCAAACAATCCTTTTTTCTGTTTGAGTTGATTCATACACTTGGTAGCCTTTTCGGCTTCTTCATCGTATTTAGCCTCCACTCGAACTGCCGCCTTCGAAGGAAGAAATGGAATAGTCGATGGTACAAAGCAGCAAATTGAAGGCAATTACTAGAAACATGACCAGCACCAAACCCACCAGCATTTTCTTGTTGCACGCGCTTTTGGTAAGATTTTTTTTTTTTTCTTTTCTTTCTCTTGTCCTTATCATTAGTAAAGTTATTAGATGGCTTTTAGTTAAAATTCAAAGTTTTGAAGCCTTTTTTATTAGTTTTCCTTAAAAATGCCCATGGCAATCCGTGAAAATATTTAAAGATGCTGCATATAAAAATACGTACACCTGGTGAAAATTGGGAGTCATGACCCACAAAACTGACTATAATGATTAAGATTACCTGCATGGATCGTAATAATGCCTTTAAATCGGAATTCTCTGCCATTAATTCTTGATTTTTTGCCTCATAAGCATCCACCTGAAATAATGTAAAGTCAAAATTTGACAAGAAAGTGGTTGCAAAAAGCTAAATAAGCCAATTAAGCTACATACAATCTTTTTATGAAAATCATTATCAGCCTTCTTTCCATTCCATGTTCCACGCTGCCTCCCTTCTTTCTGTTTGCACGTAACATTAAGGGAGAGAAGCAAAATTAGGAGGATGAACTTGATGTTGTAAAAGGTAATTAAGTCACCCTTTGAGTACCTGAAGCAAATTCATTATCTCCATGCCTGATCTAGATTCCTTCTTTTTCTCCATCAACACTTGGTTTAGCCTCTCCTGAAATTAGAATGGCATCACTCTTTCTTTCCAAATCTAATATCTCATCTACTCATGTAATCATCAGTTGTCACGTATAAAATCCAATTTCTCTAAGCCTAAGGAAGCCAAAATGTTCTCCTCACAGGATACGTATACATGTAGATGTAGGAAATATTATACCTGCAACTTTATGTACTCCTTTTCTTTTTTCTTCATCTCATGCATTTGTTGAGTCCTAACTTGCTTTGGCAGCATCAACATAGCAATGATACTTGTCAGAATTTTTGTCCATTTTCACATAGTAGCTACCAAAATTCTGAAAAGAAAGTTCATTAAATTCAAATGTCCCAACCTGATTGCCAATGACCATCCTCTGAAACTCATCTCGCTCCTGCTGTAGCTTCTCAATTTGGGATTTAAAAGCTGCTGTAGCTTTAGCTTCCTAATCAAAGAGAATTCCCAACGAATCAATAAAGAAACAAAATCAATACAAAGTACTTCTTTTAAAAGAAATGCAACTTTATAACCGTTCGTGTAATAGTTGCTATCTCCCTGTCTTTGACTTGTAACTGCCCCTCAAGCCTCTCAACTTTAGCTTCTAATCTTGATATGTCTGACAATAGCCTATAACAATATAGAAAACAGAGCAATGGTATCACTCGGTACAATGAAATTTGAAAATTTTCACTAAATTAAAGGTCCATACATGTTGGACAAAATATCTTTAAACATGTTTTTAACAGAATTACTTGTCGAAGGGATCAATACCACAAGTGGCTCACTGAAAGGATAAGCAACGACAATGAGCTCAATCAAATACATAATAACAGTAAATTAACCCAAATTTTGCATAAAACCCCAACGAGAACAAAAAGGAGGAACTTTGTACACATTTTCCACTCAAATTGTTGATTCAGAGATCTAAGTCCAAACAAATATACATAAGTCTTAGAAAGAATCATACCGCTGTCTCTGTTCGTTAGCGGACTCTCGAAATTCAACATCCCTTTGTCTCTGCTGAACCAAGGCATACATACAATTGCAAGTCCGAGCAACAGAAACCTACCAAATTACAGCAGATACAAATTTTAAAAAATAAAAAAATAAAAAAAAGGGTGAAGTGCCGATTTAGTCCCTGAACTATTACCTCAGTGAAAATTAGGTCCCTGAATTATTTTTTTGGTAAAATAAGTCCCTAAATTCATTAGAAATTGCTAATTTCATCCCTACTATTATATTCAAATCTATTTTATCCAATTTTTCGTCAACTTAAGTCACTTGACACATTTTAGAGTGTAATACCATCATTTTCTCGTCTATAAGTGCTTAACATTTCATATAGGTTGCAAATTTAATGTCTAATTTACCCTCAAAAGTTAACTTACACTATTTCTTTATGAAAAACTACCAATTTCTCCTCAAAAGTTAACTCCATACACTATTTCTTTATGAAAAACTACCAATCTATCATCCAATGTGTATCACATGCAAGTAACGTGACTTAGATTGACGGAAAATTGAATATAGTAGCTTCGAATATAACATTAGGGATGTAATTGGCAGATTTTTATAATTCAGGGACTAATTTTTATGAAAAAATAGTTTAGGGACCTAATTTTCACTAATGTGATAATTCAGGGACTAAATTGGCAGTTTACCCTAAAAAAAATAAAATCCCAAAGAAAAAGAAAAAATATAGGATTTTTCTGGAGAAAATTATAAAACGAAAGCAAAACTGACCGGATCATTTGCGAAGAGATCGAGTGACGCCGGGAATCCGAAGGTAACAAGCGTCTGATTGAAATACTTAATGCAATGCTCCAAATTCCCCACATCGGCAAATGCGAACTCACTGAAGAACAAAAATTCAAAAACCCATACACACACATACATATATACACACACAATGCCCATAATACATAGGTTAAAAACCCTAGAAATGGAGGTGGGGAACTGACCCGATTGGGATGGCAGACTGAGGCGACGGCTGCACCAAAACAGAAAGATATTGTGAGAAAATGGAGGATAAAATGGAAGTGCATTTGTTAGGGTTTGGAGGAATAGTACTCTAAGATGGAAGTCTGCATCCGTCGCTGCCATTGTCGAAAGCAGGGAAGCTCGCACAGAGAGAGGACAGAGTGAGAGTCTCTCAGTAGATCTAAGCAGTGTTTCAAAAAAATTTGGATTGAGGTGGTTAGTTTCTCGATGTTCGCCTGTGGAACGGTGTACTCAAGTTTCGTGTATCCGCCAATAGAATTGGGGGAACTTGGGGTGGATCAGTTTATACAGTGACGTGTTGTATTTTAAGTGGTGGGTTTTGATGTGATGGCGTTGTTTGAGTGCAGGGGATCTGAAGTAAATGGCGCCAGCCTCCAGGCGGCACAAAAGGCGTGTGCGAAGTGATTATTTATGGTTGAAAGTTGAATGTTGAAAGTTGAACGTTGAATTGAGGACCCTCTTGTCATAACGTGTGTTGCTTTAAATCGTAAGATTATCCTGTTTCTGTTTTGGCAAAAGGTAAAATTTTATTAGGAAAACTAATGAAAATGGTTTGAAAACTTTGAGTTTTAACGATAAAGACAAAAATAAAAGGTAAAGTGAATAGTATCAGGTTTGACTTTTTAGTGTAAAAATGTGGTTTTTCGTTAAAGTGAACAGTACCGCGGGCTTTTCGTTAAAACTCCCAATTTTATTCCCACCAAACAGTTATAGACAAGGGTAAATTACGCCAAACTATTTCAACTATGGGTCGAATCACAATCTCATACCTTATATTTTAAAAATCACAATGTCATACCTCATCTTACGAATTTGTCGTAATGTCAAACTTCCATCAATTTGTCTGTTAATTTATTTGTTATATGCTAACATGGCTTGAGGCGGAGCCTACTACCAGGCCAATTGGATAAAAAAAATAATTAAATTTTAATAAAATAAAGATAAATTATTTAAATATTTTCATAAAAAAACATGTAGGACCCACCCCTTCCCTTTCTCCTATCTCCTCTCACATTTGATTTAAATATTTTTATAAAAATAAAAAATTCACCACTCTCCTCTTTCTCCAGAAAAAATTTCACCTTCATCTTCCAAATTTCACCACTTTCCTTTTCTCTACCCAAAACAAGATAAATTTTGAAAGAAAAAAACCAGACTTTCGTTTGCAGGTGGGTCCCGTCGAGCATGGGGACAAGGTCGAATTTGAGGATCTGGAAGGAGATGAGGTAGAAGGTCGGGATGCAAGGGTCGAAGTAGAGGTAAAAGATGTCGTCAGCTAGGGCAACGAGGATGATGATGGTGAGGAGATAAAGCTTGAGGTTGTTCTCAATTTCGAAAATGATGAGGAACCTGGAGGGCAGTGTGGTGACAGAAAGGGATTTGAGGTCAGGGGGAGGGATCTTGGTGTCGGGGGGAAGGATTTCAGGTTTTGGACTGTGGAAGATGAATAAAGGTGATGGGTTTGTAGGGGGTGGGTTCAGCGGTAGGAATTTGGTGGAGGAGGAGGAAATGGAGAAGCTCCATGGGAGGGAGGTGGAGATGGACAAGCAGGATGATGCCATTGGAACAAATGAAAGGGGGAAAGAGGGAGAGAATTGTAGGGGGTGGGTCCCACATGCTTTTTATAAAAATATTTAAATAATTTTTTTTATTTATTAATATTTTTATCCAGTTAGACCAGGGAGTGGGCTCCACATAAACCACGTCAGCATTTAACAGAGAAATTAATAAACAAATTGACGGAAGTCTAACATTGCAACAAATTCGTAAGATGAGGTATGACATTGTAATTCTTAAAACATGAAGTATGAAATTGTGGTTCGACCCATAATTGAGGTAGTTTTGTGTAATTTACCCTAAAGACAAAGAGTCCAAATACAAGTGATACACACAAAAAAAGACCAAAAATAGAAACACCACAAATGAAAAAAATATAGCCTTCTGCAAACATCGCCGCCAAGGATTTACACCCCATAAAAGATGAAGATGGTGACTCCAGCATCTTGCAACGAACACCACATCAAACGCAACCACAAACCGAAAGAAGCCAGTCGAGAACTCATCAGCGATAGTGCTAATAAAGGCAAATAAATGGAAGGTGGTGGGATGTATACTTGAGTCGAAGCTCTACACACCTTTCGAAAGAACGTGAAAAAGGGTGATTGCAGTACGGAAATGAGGTAGAAACGATGAAGGATGGAGCCAACCCGGAAAGGGAGTGAAGGAAATGGGAGATTTAGATTGAGAGGGAACAATTAGAGCCATGGAAGTGGATAGACAACAAAGATTTGAAGAAAAAAGAAATTGAAGTTGAGACTTTAATAGAAGACATACAGATCGGAGACGGATTTGAGATTGAAGAGTAAGGCCGATATGGATGGCAGGAAAAGGGAAAAAAAGAAGAATGAAGGGATGACTGCCATCAACCCTGGCCACAGTTAAGGCCAGCACTTACCGAGAATTTACAGAGATGGAGAACACTCACACAAAGAGATGAGAAAAGCTCTCAAAGAGAGAGAATGACTCTCACCAAAACAAGCGAGAATAAATTGTAAGATTATTCATTGAAACCAAAAACAACTAGGATCATCAAAGGTGGATGACCACTTTGGCAAATGCTTGTTTTAGGAGTGGCAACTTTTGATACCAAGTCTCAAGACAGTTTGACTTTAATTGAAGACTAGCATTTTGGAATGGAAATCCCAACTCAAAGCTAACATTATTTTCCAATGTGAATTGGTGACACACCCCGACCCGGAATGTCCACTTGGACTCCGCATCAAGCTGTGTTGGCCGACACCCGGAGGGTGACGAAGCCATAAAGTGTACTGATGTGGAAAATGTGAATAAATTTAAACCTAAAAGTACCTAAATATAAGAGTGCGCTAGTAAGCGGGAATGAACTCATTTCACATACGAGTCGGAGTAGGATGAGAATTATACCATTAAAGGTCCAATACTGATGTTTGCCAAGAATCCTTGTCGATACGAAAGCTCAGCTTCTTAAACCTAGAAGGGCGAAAAACAATGGTGAATGGGCTTGAAAATAAAGTTTTAATAAAACCTTTCAGAAAAAATTATAACTGCTCGCCATAAAACAAGTATAGTTTCTAAAATATACATACTATTTATAGTAAGAAAATACTTACCGTAGCCTGCAAAATCTCAAGAATTCAATACGGCACAATAATTCGTAAATAAGAGCATGACGTCAGTAATCGTATAATCTCGCATAAGCAAACATATCATATCGAGTGCTCATCGACATATGCTGACACACGACTTCATGCAGAGGTATTCTGACATGAACAGGATTGGGTGTAACAATGAAATATGTTCTAGTACTACAATCACGTGAAGACTGGCGTTACGCTCAGAACATACAAGTCGGAGTTGCCTATTGCAACATGTACGATAGCACTGGCACCTACAATGGATCCAAAGTGAGCATACAGTGCAATGTGCACATACACGTGAAAGCATGGCCCTGGCCCGGGCGAGTACTAACACCGATGCAGCAAACGATGAGCAAATAACATAAATATAATCATGCCATAGTGATTCAATAATTCTAATCAGCATATAATATTTGTGGCCATAAATATAATTAAGGCATTGACACACCCCGACCTAAATCGAGGCGTGTTGGCCGTCACGTGAGGGTGACGTAGCCATGTGCACAGTGCGGAAGTGATAATGATATGAAAATGTGGGTAAACAAAAACCAAACTAGCTAGCTTACTTTAGACAAATATATAAGTGCAAGTGAAAGTATTTAAAGTATAGATACACATATTCAGAGCATAGGTAACCTAAGTGCAGTCCAGCAGGCCACGTAATAATTATACAAGATATGAAAGAAATTCCTACATTATTTGACGTTAGTTAGAATCGCTGTCGAGCCCTCGTAAGCCACCAACACAAACGTCTAACTAGAACTGATAGGAGCATATTTATGCGACTTAGTATGCTTGTTTTCATGCATTTACGTTGTTAATTCTTAGCTATTCTAGTATTTTGAGTTAGTTTCGTGTGTTTGTAGGTTTAAAGGGCCTATGAAGCAATAAGGTGCATTTTTGGAGCCTTTTGGAGTCTTTTGGAGCATAATGGAGCTTGGAATGAAGGACATATGTATGGAGCAAAAGGAATGGACGAAATTGAAGACTTGAAGTTGAAGGATTCCTAAATGAAGAAGGATTCCTAAATGAAGAAGGATTCCTAATTGAAGAAGGATTCCTAAATGAAATGGGATTCCTAGTTGAAAGATGATTCCTATTCAAATGAGGATTCCTAGAAGGACAAGGATTCCTACTTGGAATAGGAAAAGTTAAGCCAGGGTTTCCTATTTTTGTTGACCTTTCCTAAACCAAATTCTCCCTAAGTTCCAGCCACAAAGGGGAGTCTTAGACACTTTTGGACATCTAATTCCTTGCCTTAGAAGGGTGCCGCATATCTTCCTTATCTCTCACACCCTTGCCGCACTTAAAGTTCCCATTCCCTTTTTAAATTGGACCAAAAATCAGCAACATATCCTTTCCCTTTCTCTTGCCGCAATTCCCTTTTCTCTTTTCCTTAAGATTCTGACTTTAAGTCCTTTTTCCCTGGAGGTTTTGGTTAATTCATGTTACCTAATTTATTCTCAAGCATTAAACTCCCAAACCCTACAATAACTATCCCTTGCCGCACCAAAAAAAGAGGACCATCACCTTCCAGCCGCAGAGATATCCAGAATTGAACACACCATTCATTCCATTCATCTCCCATCTCTGCCGCACCTATTCCCTGCACCTCTCCATACTTTTTGTCCATCTTCCAACCCTTGCCGCACCATTCAACCATCCTAAACACCACCATACATCCTCCTACCTATTCATCCATACAAATAACCACTCAACCCACAACCCACTCTTTGTGCCGTAGCAAAAGGAGAGATTGAGAGTGCTTAGACGTACTTGCTTTTCAGTTTGGATCGCTGGACGTTTTAGGTGTAATCTTTCTTTTGATTTCAATGTATAAGATTATTTATCTTTGTTTTGCTGTGAACATGAGGAACTAAGCCCTTTTGGCTAGGGGGTTATTCAATACCATGACTATACTTGTGTTATGAATTGATTACATTCGGTTGCGATTTCATAAATTGTGGATTCAATTTGCTTAACTGTATGATTGATAACTTATTTGTGTATGTTGATTGAGAGTGCACGCTTAGTTTTCATGCATAAATTTGGTGCTAGAATATAAGTGAATTTCACCTAATCGTTATGAACTTATATTCACAAGTAGTAAAGGTTGCTAGTCACAATCGTGTTAAGTGAATTCCTGGCAAGAGTATCATGCTTTTCATAGTTACGAATGCCTTGTCAATACTTATAGTTTTCACAAAGTTTAATGATCTTTAATTGTATCTCTATTGTGCTGTTCACGTAGGGGACTTTTGAAGAATGTTTTGAATTGTGTATGCGCTTTCCCGTCCAATTCAATAACTTAAGGAAGACTTGAAGGTTAATTTAAGCGGACCTAATTAATCTGGGGTGTTGAGTTTCATAGTTTATCGAAGGAGCAACTGAAAATCAATTTGTATGCAAGTGTGTTATGTGTGGAGAAGAACTCCCTAGCTAATCCATCATCCATCCAATTCAACCCAATTTCGTTCCAATTTGCTTTCTTTCTTAAGTTTCTGTTTTTATTTCAAATTCGTCACTTTCAAAACCCCCCCTTTTACTTTCTGGTTTCAAAGTGTTCTAAATATGTTTTGTTGATGTTTTAAGTGTATTTGAGTCAAACCAAACCCATATTTTCGTCCAAAGTGTGTTTAGAGTCAGAAACTGCCCAGTTTGTGTTTTTAGGCAGTTTTGAGTGTTTTCAACCCGTTTTGAGTCTTTTGAGTTTGTTTTCAATTCTTTGAGTCTTTTCAAGCGTTTTTAACTTTGTTTTTATGTTTTTGAGTCAGTTTAGAGGTTTTAGCAAGCCCTCCTAATCCCCGGTCCAGAACGATCCCTACTTGCATCTATACTACATTCTACAATAAGAGGGTTTAATTTGAGTGCTTAACTTTTATCGCATCAAGAACTGGTATGTAGCAGGGTCATAACCCCCGAGTCTCGCCTGGCTACACTCGTCCTCCGGAAACGTCTCACCAAGATGAAGTGGCGTTGCGGTCGCCAAAAAATTTAAGAATTGTATTTTCCCCAAGGATTCTTAATCGAACGGTTCGAGATCTCGTTGGAGTTACCACACGGAGACTACACAATATTAAAGGGTGAGGAAATGTGAGGAAGAAAATGAGAAGTCTTGATAGTTGTAGTGTGTGTGCGAGTATGTATATGCGTGTGTGTTGTGTCGGGGAAGAGAGTACCGAGAGAGGGAGAGGTGCGGGAGAGTGTGAGGAAGAGAAATGAAGTTTCTAGAGTAAGGGGGAGGTACGGGTAGGAAAGGGTAAATAATAAGGCCCTTGATTGGGCCATAGTGTTTAAGCCCTAAAAATGGGTCCAAATAAGAAATAAACTAATCCAAATTTCACTTATGTATTCGTAACATTTTCACTACGAATCCGATTCAGCCAAACTTAAGTCAACACTCTCGTGACGTCGAGTACAATTTAATTATGATGGTGAGATAATTAATTTAAAATTGTATATATACTTCCACGTCACTAAGCCTCGAGGGCATAATCGTCATTTCACAACCTACCCCCCTTAAGAAAAATTTCATCCCCGAAATTTATGTACACTAACACAACAACATATCAATATCCATAAAATAGGCATGTATATAAATCTCGCATACGATCCTCAGTCTCCCAAGTGGCCTCTTCCACTGAATGGTTCCTCCACAAAATTTTACCATGCGCACAATCTTGTTCCTAAGAACCTTATCTTTCCAATCTAATATCATCACTGGCTCCTCGTCATATGTCAAATCTGGATTAATTTCTAGTGGCTGAGGAGGTATCACGTGTGATGGATCTGAAACATAATGGCGAAACATCGACACATGGAAAATATCATGCACTTTTGATAGCTCTGGGGGTAACTCAAGTCAGTAGGTGACTTCACCGACTCGCTCGGTGATCTGGTATGGTCCAAGGGCTTAACTTACCTTTCTTACCAAACCGTACAACGCCCTTCCACAGAGATAACTTCAGAAATACCCAATCTCAAACTTTATACTCTCTATTAGTGGCATGTCTATCAGCAAGACTCTTCTGCCAATCCTGGGCCACTTTCAGGTTAGTTTTAATCACCTGAATATTTTGGGTAGTCTCATCAACAATCTCAGGGCCCTCTAATACCCTTTCACCAACCTCTGACCAACATAAAGGGGTACGACAGGACTTACCATAGAGTGCCTCGAAAGGTGACATACCGATACTAGAATGGTAACTGTTATTGTAGGCAAACTCCATCAAATCCAAATGCTTATACCAGGCGTCTCCAAACTGCAGTACTGAAGATCTCAGCATATCTTCTAATGTCTGGATAGTTCTTTCGGATTGCCCGTCTACCTGTGGATGATACGCCATACTATAAAGCAATCTCGAACCAAGGGTTTCCTGGAAAACCACCTAAAACTTAGAAGTAAACCTAGGATCGATCAGAAATAATACGCACCGGAACTCCGTGGTATTTAACAATCCCCGATATAAATAATTCATCTAGTCGACTTAAGGAATAGTTTTCTCGAACTGGTATAAAGTGTGCTGACTTAGTGAGTCGATCCACTATCACCCAAATGTTATCGTAACCATTTCGCGTATGAGGAAGCTTGTACACGAAATCCATGGTAATATTTTCGCATTTCCACTGAGGAACGGGAAGTGGCTGCATTAATCCAAAAGGCTTCCTCCTCTTAGTTTTGACTTGTTGACAAATTGTACATCGACTCACATATTCAGCAATCTCTCTTTTCATGCCAGGCCAGTAGTAGAAAGGTCGAATAGTGTGATACATTTTAGTACTCCGAGGGTGCATAGCATAGGCTGAAACATGCGCCTCATCAAGAATGTCCTTCTTTGATTCTGCAATGTTCGGCACGAACATTCGATTTTCCTGCATAAGCATCTCATCAGAGCTCCGAGTTCTGAGATCTTTCTTTTTCCCCCATGATACTGCCTCAATTAATTCCTGGGATTCCTGATCCTCCGCTTGAGCCTCAAGCACGCGATTTATCAAAATTGGTCTAACCTGGAAATTAGCGAGTAAAGCTCCCTAGTAATTTTCACCTAAAATAACCCCAGTAAATCGCAATTCAGTCAAGAGTGGAGCACTACGGGCATAGAGTGTGTTGAGTCGACCCTGAGTTTTCCTGCTTAAAGCATCCGCTACAGAGTTTGCACGACCAGGGTGATACTCGATCGTGCAATTATAATCACTGAGCTCAACCCATCTCCGCTGCCTGAGATTCAGATCTCTCTGAGTAAAAATATATTTCAAGCTTTTGTGGTCGGTGAAGATCCGACACGTTTCCCCGTATAAATAATGTCTCTAGATTTTCAAGGCAAAGATAATAGCAGCTAACTCGAGATCATGAGTAGGATAATTCATCTTGTGAGGCTTCAACTGTCGTGAGGCATACGCGATTACCCTGCCATGCTGCATTAACACACATCCTAAACCATTCAAAGAAGCATCACTGTAAATCTCAAAATTACCACTATCGTCTGGAAGCTCCAAAATAGGTGCATGAGTGAGACAATACTTTAGCTGCTGGAAGCTCTGCTCACAATTATCGTCCCACTCGAATTTTCCTCCTTTTCTGGTTAACCTCGTCAATGGTAAAGCTATGGCTGAAAAATCTTTAACAAACCGTCGACAATAACCTGTTAAGCCGAGGAAACTCCGTACCTCGGTGACGGTTCATGGCTGCTCCCAGTTTTCAATTGCAGCTACCTTCTGTGGGTCCACCAGAATACCTTGAGCGGATATTACATGCCCCAAAAATGCCACTTGATCTAACCAAAACTAACATTTGCTGAACTTAGCATACAATCGATGCTCCCTCAACTTTTTCAAAACCAAAGTGAGATGTCGAGTGTGTTCTGCCTTAGACTTATAATACACCAAAATATCATCAATAAAGACAATAACAAACCTGTCGAGGTATGGCCTAAATACCTAATTCATCAAATCTATAAAGGTTGCTGGTGCATTCGTTAACCCGAATGGCATCATGAGGAATTCGTAATGACCATATTGAGTCCTAAAAGTCATCTTAGGGACATCCTCACGCTTGATCTTTAACTGATAGTACCTTGACCTCAAGTTAATCTTGGAAAACAAGCAGGCTCCTTGAAACTGATCGAATAAATCATCTATACGCAGCAATGGTTAACGGTTTTTAATCGTTACCCGATTCAACTGTCAATAATCGATACACAACCTCAAAGTCCTGTCTTTCATCCGTACAAATAAAACTGGAGCTCCCCAAGGTGAAGTACTAGGATGAATAAAACCTTTATCAATTAATTCCTGCAACTGGGTTTTCAATTCCCTCAACTTAGTAGGAGCCATTCGATATGGGGTTAAGGAGATAGGATCTGTACTTGGAAGTAAATCAATAGTGAACTCTACTTCCCGATCTGGTGGTAATCCAAGTAAATCATTAGGGAAAACATCAGGGAAATGCCTAACTACCCGAACATCCTCCACACAAGTAGAAGTACCCTCATTCAATACCACGTGAGCCAAATAACCCTGACAACCTTTCCTAAATAATCGTTTAGCCCTCACGGCAGAAATAACGCCGTGTCTCAGTCCACTACACTTACCCACGAATGTAACCACATGCAAGCCTGAACGATGAAAAGTAACTGTTTTCTCATAACAATCCATCTTGGCACGATTGTAATGTAACCAATCCATGCCCAGAATAACATCGAAGTCAACAATATCTAATTGAACAAGATTAGCTGGCATGACGATGTCCTCCACCAGAACAGGACATCCTTGATATACCTAGATAACATAACATATCTCACCTCTAGGCATAGAAAACTCTAACTCGTAACCAAGAGGTGTAGGATGGGGTTGCATCATTTGAACAAACGTATGAGAAATAACTGAGCGTGTGGCACCAGAATCAATTAATATTCTAGCAAAATGGCCAAGGATATTCAACGTACCCATAATCAGATCAGGGTTGGTCTGAGCATCCTGCAGAGTGATATGGTGAACACGGACATGCGGTTGCTAAAGTCCTCCACGGCCCATGTTACCTTGATTTCCACGTCCCTGCATACCTCATCCCTGACCAGGCTGGTTGGGGTGCCTAGATGATCCGACACTGCTAGAAGCAACCTCAACATTCTGGGACTGTCCTCCAGGATACCACTGTGATCCACTAGCTAGATATGACAGATATGGCATGTAACCTCCTGGATACTGAGCTTAACCACTCTGATGGTACGAGTTATGTAGGTACTGATACGATCCTCTAGAATATGGGGCTATGTCTCCCTGATAATGATATGCTCCTCCCTGATAATGATATGCTCCACCATAACCCGTCTGGGCATAACCACTAAGCCCTGAAACCTGCTGAATAGGAACTGGCGGCGGTAAGGCAGATGGCTGGGACTTCTGCTGGTTCTGTGGACACTGTTTAGCCCGGTGTCCCATCTGGCCACAAACAAAACATCCTATGTTGCCTTGCATACACTCCCCAAAATGTCGACTATTACATCTACTGTAGAATGGACCACTGGAACCGCTAGAATCTCTCTATCTCTAAAAACGTGAACCTCCAGAACGGCCACTCCTCTGCGGCGCAGCAGAACTCGAACCCTCACTGGACGAGCCAGAACTAGTACCACTTCTCTTAAAACTCTGTGTCTTGCGAGGTCCCTACGATGACTGCCCTTTATCTTTGTTATTATTTTTCTTCTGATTATTATCTTTTTCCTCCTCTTCCTCACTATCATCTGGAGCATTCTCAGAATCCTCCACCTAAAGTATAACTTCATAAAACTCCTGGTATGTAGAATAGGGAGTAGTGGTCGCCATAGAACTCCACTTCTTTAGAGTACCACACTTAAATCGTTGAAGCATCTCTGCTGGATTTTCAGCAATCTCTAGACAATATTGGGACAAGTCAATAAACTTCCTATAGTACTCATTAGCTGACATTTTCCCCTGTCTCAAGCGTGAGAATTCTTATATCTTACAATCCAAATACTCTGGAGGTACAAATCTCTTCTGGAATAATTGTTTAAAAACATCCCAATCTGCAGCTTCTTCCGGTGACAACTGAAAAGATTCCTGCCTCCACCAGGATGCAACATCCTCACCTAAAAACCAAGTAGTCGTCTCGACCCACCTATCCTCAGGGAAATTCCCCTGTCGCTGCATTACTCAATAAGTTTTCTCAACATGATTGAGCCAATGCTCAGCTCCTTCGGGCCCCTCAGTACCAACAAAATTATTCAACTTCAAATTGTATACAATCTCTAAAGGAGTTCTCTGGGGAGGACTGAATGGCATTTCCAATAGCTTCCCCAAGTTGGGCTATATCGGGAAAATTAGACTCAGGAAGCACGTGGCTCTCTACTAGGCGGCATGGTTCTGACATAAGACATCAAAATGATTAAAATACCCACAAAATATGCAAAACTGTCAAACCTGGCTTTGATACCAAACTAACACACCCCGACCTAAATCAAGGCATGCTGGTCGTCACGTGAGGGTGACGTAGCCATGTGCATAGTGTGGAAGTGACGTAGTCATGTGCACAGTGTGGAAGTGATAATGATATGAAAATGTGGGTAAACAAAAACCAAACTAGCTAGCTTACTCTAGACAAATATATAAGTGCAAGTTAAAGTATTTAAAGTATAGATACACATATTCAGAGCATAGGTAACCTAAGTGCAGTCCAGCAGGCTAAATATTAATTATACATAATATGAAATAAATTCCTACATTATTTGACTTTAGTCAGAACCGCCGTCGAGCCATCTAAGCCACCAACACGAATGTCTAACTAGAACTAGTATGTAGCAAGGTCGTAACCCCCGAGTCTCGCCTGGCTACGCTCGTCCTCTGGAAACGTCTCACCAAGATGGAGTGGCGTTGCGGTCGAGATCGCCGGAAAACCCCTAAAACTCATAGTCACTCGTCGAAAAATTTAAGAATTGTATTTTCCCCAAGGATTCTTAATCGAACGGTTCGAGATTTCGCCGGAGTTACCACACGGAGACTACACAATATTAAAGGGTGAGGAAGGGAGAATATGGGATGTGAGGAAGAAAATGAGAAGTCTTGATAGTTGTAGTGTGTGTGCGAGTATGCATGTGTGTGTGTGTTGTGTCGGGGAGGAGAGTACCGAGAGAGGGAGAGGTGCGGGAGAGTGAGGGAGAGAAATGAAGTTTCTGGAGTAAGGGAGAGGCATGGGTAGGAAAGTGTAAATAATAAGGCCCTTGATTGGGCCATAGTGTCTAAGCCCTAAAACTCGGTCCAAATAAGAAATAAACTATTTCACTTATTCATTCGTAACATTTTCACTACGAACCCGATTCAGCCCAAACTTGCGTCAACTCTCTCGTGACGTCGAGTACAATTTAATTATGATGGTGAGATAATTAATTTAAAACCGTATATATACTTCCACGTCACTCAGCCTCGAGAGCATAATCGTCATTTCACACATTTGAGGATAAAATATATATAATTATGTGGTACAGGTCGTCCCAGGCATCCCATGCATACCTGTGCATCCCGCAGGATTTGGAATAATTTCATAAATTCCGTCATTTCGCTAATTCTTGTAAACATTAGTCTAATCTAGTCATACATAGTAAATTCTTTTTTCAAATGTATAAATGGAAACTAACAAATATGTATATACTATATAAAAGAAAAGACCCACTTACAATTACTTGCGAGGTCACAGCCGTTCTAAAAGACCCACATATCCTTGGCCATTGGGCAAATGCCACCTTCTTTCTTTAAAAAAAAACAAAAAACAAAAAAAAAACGGGTTAGGCCCATTAGACCCGAGGGTTGCACCCGCCGTAACCAACAAGAAGAAAGCCAGAATTGGGTTTGTTTTCCAGAGCTCCGGCCGAGCTTCATTCCCAACCAAACTTCACCATTTAAGTGCTAAAATAAAGCTAGGAGGAAGGAGATTCGATTTATACCATTTTAGCTCACAGCCGTGGTCGGAAAGTGGCTGAGAAAGCGCTTGCAAGACTTCGGGTCACCAGAAAACTAGGGAGAGTTTCTCCCGAACTGATATGCACCAAAACTTTGACATTTCTCTCAAATAAAACAAGGATCATGTACAAAACAATGATCTAAGATGATTGTCGTCCATTTCAAAGCTTACCTTAGTCGGAATTGTCGAGAATCCGCTGTTGATTCGTCAGAGGAACACAGTACAGTGACTGTTGTCACTGTCGGGGTTCTAGGGTTTTAGTCTGGGTTAAAGATAGGGAAGAAGGTAGCGATGGTGGCACTGGCTCACGGGAAATGTGGGAACAGACGCCGGAGTTGGCAAGGCAAGGTGGTGCCTCAGTGTTGTTTGCAGAGGAAATAGGGAACAAGATAGTTGACAGAAAGCGAGTTGAGAGAGAGTTGAGAGAGATGAATGCGAGAGGATTCCAGAGAGAATACTAAGAGTGCCACGTGGAAGAGGGGAGAGGAGACTTGGTGTGATTGTGAGTCCCACGGCTAAATATAATTTAATATCATATAATAAAAAGATCCAATCCGAAAATAATAATTTAGAATTATAAAATAGTATAAGGTAATTAAAATAGTAATTTCATCAAAAATAACTTTCGAATTCGTAGTTCCATAAAATTTTAACCGTAATTCTGATTTCTATTCTGATTGTGCCTACGCATTTGTACCGTCGAGTACTTCGAGAATATGCTAAAATAGCAGCATGTACACATCACAAAATGACGGTCAACAAAAGTCAACCATCTAACCTCTAGGGTATATTCGTCAATTCATTCATCTAAAACTTATAAAATCGTAAAATTTGGGACAGGTTGTCACAATTGGTGTTATCACAAATTGGTATCAAATTTAGACCCAAACGGAAGCGTGTTAATGGGAATGTGGGTCTCCAAGGAAGGTAGATTGTAGTGGCCGTGTGACGAGTGTGAGGCTACTAGCATATTATTAAGTGTGCTAGATGTTTTTGAAAGTTAGAAGGGAGAATGGAGCCATCCAAGCTTTTTGATTCTTCATTCTTATCATCTCCGTTGAGTGCTAATTTTCCTCACACAGTGTTCTAGGCTCTAGTTTGGTACTTGTTCTAGATTGTGTGCACCCTGAATTAGAATACTTCAACCCACATGCGTTGTTAAGCCAATGGCTGTCACGCCAACATCTCTTAATTTACATCATAATGTTTCACGACAACATAATCACACTCTAACTTACATTTCAAATGTTTTCCTGATACCTACAGTTAAGATCTACTACGTTTTCGGTCTTTAGCTCAACACTTGTTAAATATTCATAAGGGGTGAGCTTCTAGCTCCGTAGGCAAAAACCACACTGCATTTAATACAAGAAAGCAATGATGATGCATGAATGTAATGTTTCCTCTTCATCCTATTATGTTAGCTGAATTAATAGGCAACCCTGTTTTTCTTTTCATCAGTCATCTTGTCAAACTCTCAGTCCTCAATATAGATCATTTTATCGGACTCTAACCGGAAGGGCTTCACTATTTTATTTCGTGCACTTTGGGCTAAACATATATCAAGGTGCCTTGAGAGTGGACTAAACTACTTTTAGTTCCATATTACCATAAATCTCATACTTTTTTAATTTGGGACTCAACAAATGATCATGCAATTATCATAGTTGTTCATTCACATTGATACTTTCCCAATGATTCTACAATGTACAACATAGTTATCGTTCATGATAATTATGGAACATTATTCAAACGGATAATATTCTTCAGGAAATATCAACCAAAGCCAAGCTCATAAGCATGTGAATCATGTTATCAAGTAGTCATACCATTGCACCAATAACATCTATAATCATGTGTAGGAAGCCAGTTAACATATATATATAAAGGTTCCCTGTTCCAAAGTTTCACTTTTCGATTTTCGTAATTCGTATTTTTGGGAATTTATAGTTATATTTTGTTAATTTAGGGTTAGTTAGTTAAAATTTCAATTTTGTGGTTAGCCATTAAAAATTTGTAGACCTTTTTGGGTGACACTAAGTATTTGTTGATAGAGCTCGATCAATTAGTTAATTAAAATTTCAATTTTGTGGTTAGCCATTAAAAATTCATAGACCTTTTCGGGTGACACTAAGTATTTTTTGATAGAGCTCGATCACACGAACGCGAAGGTGAAAACCGTTAGCGAAACAAAGTTGTAACAAAGGAGAAATAGCGAACAAATGTATGAGCATATTGGTAATTTGGCACTTCTATATAAGGCAGGCTCCAACAAAGCTAGAGTTTGGAAAGTGGACGTGCGCGGGCTGACCTGGCTACCCTCCCTGAGTCGATGGCATAACCAGTTTCTGGGCATATTTTCGATGCCATTTTCGGTGTTTTTCTGATGAATTGATCTTGGCTACCACTTGGAAACGACTTATTTCCTCACCACAATCATTTTCCACCCAAGGTTCTCGTCGTTTAGCTGTCGTTCGTGGCGAATCAAACCCATGCGTTTCTTAGTTTCCTCGGCGGTGATCTCCCATTTTCGTTGATCATGTCGGCGACCACCCCCACTTGGGAAGCCCTCGACGTCTGGAGCAAAACTTCGGCTGTCACATCCCAGCCTCCATCGTAGCAAGATATTGTCTTTTTTGGGCCACGCCCTCACGAATTTGTTCTTGGGTTTCGGCAAGAGAATATCCGGGGGGGGGGGGGGGGGGGTCACCCATCTTAGGACTGCTCTCGCCTAAACTCACTTAACTTCGGAAATTTCGGAGTTCCAATGGGATCTAGAGCCAGTGAGTTCCCAAAACGCGTTGTGCTAGGAAGAGAGGGGCATGTACATATAAGGCCAAGGACCAACCCTCACCCCGCCGATGTGGGATCTCACAATCCACCCCCTTGGGAGCCCGACGTCCTTGTCGGCACACTCGAATGGACTGTGAGTCTGGCTCTGATGCCAAAATTGTCACATCCCAGCCTCCGCCGTAGCAAGATATTGTCCGCTTTGAGCCACGCCCTCACGAATTTGTTCTTGGGTTTTGGCACGAGAACATCCCAGGGGGGTTCACCCATCCTAGGACTGCTCTCGCCCAAACTCACTTAACTTCGGAGTTCCAATGAGATCCGGAGCCAATGAGTTCCCAAAACGCGTCGTGCTAGGAAAAGAGGGGCATGTACATATAAAGCCAGGGACCAACCCTCACCCGCCGATGTGGGATCTCACATAAGCCTTAGATGAGACATTCGTGTAGCGATGGCGGCACAATGGTGCCGCGACTTTTTCGACCACCCTCGGCATTTCTCGGCGTATTTGGCCGTCTTTCGGCCAAAACCATGCTCCGGTGAAGGTACAAAAAATGCTCTACTCATCATGATCTTCATGCTAGTAAAATTTGAACCAATTTGGTGATTGCCAAAACGTCTAATGGGTTGGGGCTGCTAGCGACGTGTGGCAGCGACGCATGGCCAATAACCCAACCTTGTTTTTCTAGACTAATTTTGGTGTTCTAAATCTATTTTGATATTTGTTTGACAAGATTTCATTGTTTGAGTCTAGTTTCGTAAATGGATGCCATTTGACCTTTGTAATAGATGAAGATCTGACCGTTATATTATCACGAATTATAGTATGCGGTGGTACATAATATTTGAGGATCCTAGGAATTTACAGATCAGAAGTTCGATATGCGGATCTTCTAGATTTGATTACGTAGAGTTGTTGACATGTCGTTGACCAAGGGCTGACTTTTGGTCAAATGTCTTGAATCTCTTTTAGATACTGAAATTAGGATTACTAGAGACCCGATAGAGTTTAGCAGGCTTCTTGTCACGAAGGGTCTATATAAGGAGGACGAGTACTCCTTAGAACGGATTGGACAAAAAAGAGACTAGATTACCCCATTCGCTTGTTGTAACCTTCATTCAATATACTCCGAGCACCACCTTGGACGCATCCCAATTTCAGGGGTGAACCAATTAGATCTTGTTGTTCAGTTCTCATTCTTCCAACCCCGAGCCCACCAAGGGCCAATCACATTGGTCTTTGCTAACCTATCAAATTTTGAGCGTTAACACAAATTTTAATTTACGATTCAATTGTTTGTTTAACATGTTTAAAAATTGCTTAATGAGCCAAAATGCTTGTGGTATTTTTTAAAATTTCCACTGATTCCCGTTGCCACTAACAACAAACTGTTTAACTCACTAACGATACCGTTTGTTAAAAAAAAAAGGGTTTATATCACAAATGGTCCCTGAAATTGACCCCATCAATCATGATGGTCCCTGAAATTGAAAATCGATCAATGTAGTCCCTAAATTTTAACTCGCGAATCAATGTCGTCTTTCTGTTAGTGTTCCGTCCAAATTAACACTAAAAAAAGGTTAGAGAACCAATTTTTCATGGTAAAATGACCAAAAAAAGGTTAGAGAACCACTTTTTTTTGTTTTTATTTTAGTTTTAGCACCAAATCCATGAAAAAATGGAGAGAAAAGTGAAGATGGAAAAAAGAAAAGAGAGGTAGTAAGTAAAATTATAAGTAACAGGGTTATTTTTGATCATTTTACCATGAAAAATTGGTTCTCTAACATTTTTTTAAAGTTAATTTGGATGAAACACTAACAGAATGACGACATTGATTCGCGAGTTAAAATTCAAGGACTACATTGATTGATTTTCAATTTCAGGGACCATCATGATTGATGGGGTCAATTTCAAGGACCATTTGTGATATAAACCAAAAAAAAAAAAAACTTCGCTTTGAAGTATGCTCGCGAATAGGAACACTATATATAACTATATCCATTTTTTTTATTTAGATAATTCTCTTTATCGACTAAAGAGGAGATGCATTCATATCACTATTAGTTTTAATATTTTGAATATTTTAAGTTCATGGGTAGTTTAGTAATATCACTAACATGAACTATTTCTCACCCACGAACCTGGTCTTTCTGAAAGTAACTATCCCCAACCACATGCATCGATTGTGCAATTCCCCTAGTATATGAAGAGAAACCGACGAAACCAAACTAAACCCAACACATTTGGATTGAGATGTCTCATTAAGTTTAGTGTGTGGTTTGAGCAATTTTTATTCAATATTCCGGATTGAATTGAGAAAATAATATTTTTGTTTAATTGCCAATTTAATGGATATAAAGCTGAAATTTTTAGTAGTCTAGATTATTAAAGACTTACTATGGTTTGAGACATAAACCGAATCAAATCGGGAGTACGACGACCCTAGTTGATAATTGGGGCTCTACTAGTTTGTTTGTATTCCAGCCAATTTTTTTTTTTTTTTTTTCTGAATCTTGAGCTCAATTATTTGACGTTATAACAGTTTGAAGTTATAGATTTGTTTGAAAAAAAATCAAAGACAAGGATGTAGAGAAGAATAGCAATCGTTCGTGTTACCAAAATGATGATTCGAAATGGCGGAATGTTGGTTCGAAAGTTTCTCAGAGATTTGGTCACACAACAAACACGCATAACATGTAAATGGTGTTGAAGGGCGGCTTGGCACATGGGCCGCATATGAATATCATTTTATTAATTTAGTTAAGCTCACCTCCCCTCTTTATTATTTGATCTCAGCTTTGTTGTATTTGTTGGCCTCACTGTAGGCTTTCTTGTTTCTCTTTGGCATCTTTGCCCAGTTATATATTCTGATTTCCCAAAAAAAAAAAAAAGGCAGAGAAAGGTATCCTCTCCTTTTATTATTTAATTAACACAATTGGTAGTCTTGGAGGATATTGCTCCACAAATGTAGATCTTGGTCTTGTAGGTCAAAGACCATTTGGAGACTAAGACATTCTTACGTGTTATGAATTTACAGATTATAACAAGAGGTAGACAATAAATTTATAATTTATAGTTAGTTAAATAACTGTACATTTATTATATATGTGAATAAGTACTTCTATGGTTACACCGTTACATTAAAAAATTATTCATTGATGCAAAATGAAAAGCTAAATGTTGTGACCAGGACACTTAACCCAAAGAAAAGTTTTTGAGCTACGAAAAAATGTGGCTTGAGCAGGAATCTAAGTCGTAACTGCCTTCCGTCGTTTAATATGACGTCAAATTGGATTATGACGAATAATAATCAACTCAGCACGTCAGATCACTCATTCTACATCCAAAACCTCAAGGTGACGGATATAACACAAAAATGTTTAGTTGCAAAGTTGACTTCGGTAGCCCATGAAGAGTAACAAGGAGAAGAAAAGGAAAAGTCTACTTTTTTTGGAAAAAAATTTAAAGTTAGTCATTTTAAATAGCCAATTAATCCTCCTTTCTCCTCCCACACGTCTTATAAGTTGGAGCTCCTAGCTCTATACATAAACGAAATTTTTTTTTGTTCACTATAACAATATTGGCCTAAAGATGCAATTAAAATGGCACAAAGGATGGTGATGTTAAGTACACAATGGGTATGAGTTTGCCAAATGCTCAATGTCTCATTTAAAAAAATTGGAGTTGCATGTGCTGTTTTTGAAATACACAAAGACCTGCTTCTGCCACTGCTTAACTTTGCCCACGGTGAACTCGCTTTTTAGCTTTGCCCTTGCAATAATTACAAGTTACTTATATTGTAAAACGGCTTTATGTATCTTAGACTATAAACTTCGACCGTATATATTATTAAACATGAATCACATATACCAAATT